>JAMPIT010000890.1:1055000-3455000 GCA_026261815.1 Monarcha castaneiventris obscurior
TGCAACTGAGTATTTTGCTAAGAATGACATATTATTATCCTTAAAAACAGGGAAGGATGAAGAAGACAGAGGTGTTAGCTCACATCTTTGTGGGGATGGTACAGCATGGAAGTTTGCCCTAGAAAGGGCAGACCAGCCTGGCCACCTTCGGGGCACTGGGCACAAAACCTGCTCAGAGGCTGCTTGGAATAAATGGTGTGATGGAGCTCCATGTGCTTCTGACACAGAAGGGATGGCAAACCACCTTTTGGGGTGAGATTTTGTGCTGAGACACTGAACAAATTCATGGTGATATTCCCCAGATAGAGAGGGCTGCCTGCTGGCAACAGATACAGGAGTTCAATGTGTAAACTCTGATAAGGCTGACATGTAATTTGTGTTACAGTTTGATTGTTAATTGTATATAAAGCAGGAACCTTCACAGACCTTTCACTGAGAGCCCTTAATTGGGAGAAGTAAACCCATGTCATTAGGAGTATATCCTGTAAGGAGAAAGAAGGTAACTTCTTTTAAATTAAGCATATGCTTCATTTTGGTGCTTTTGGTTTTGAATACTTCCTTTGAGTATTGTGGAATTAGGCCAACAGTCTCATTCGGTTTTGTCACAAGACACAAGTTTTTTCCAAGCATCACATGTAAAACGTCTCTCTTTTTTTTTTTTTTTTTTTTTATTTTTCTTTAATAGTTAAGTATGTTGAAGAGTAATTAGAGTTAACTGCCTTCAGAAAATCTGTCTACTGGGAGGTGTAACCAAAATATTTGAATAACTAAGATTTTGGCAATATTAGTGACTTTTCAGCAAATTACTGTCATATCCATTTGTCGCAGATAGAAAACTGACATGAAATTTGTTGTTAAAAAGTGTAGCTTTGGACCTAAGAATGGTCTTAAAATGAAATCATGGATGCTCTCTACTCCTAGCATGGGAGAAGTTACCTACTTTGGTAGATGTAAGCATTTCATAAAAGACATTCCAGAGACACTTGGATTTGCCACTTATATTCTTTATGTCACTAAAGAACACAGCTATATTGGAGTACCCATTTTATTATATTAGGATCTGTCTGCTTTGGGGTGTTTTTTGTCCCAGAGATGTGTAGTCTTTGCAGCTGGATGATTCTTGGAAATTATTGTGAAGCAAAACTAACCAGGGGAGTTTTTTCTCCTGCAGTGTGTGCCTATTGCTGGCAAAGAGCAGCTCTGCTGGAAAACACCTGTGCAGTGGCCATGACAAGGTATTTTCAGAGGCACAAAAGCACACAGTGCTTCTGAAACTGAGAGGAGGGTTCCACCACCCCGTTAGTGCCAGTGGGATCCGACACACAAAGAATTGATTTGGGGCTCTTTAGTCCTTTCCCCCAACATCCTGGGCTGCATTAAAAAAGTTGTGACCAGCAGGTTGAGGGAGGTGATTCTCCCAGTCTGCTCTGCCCCTGTGAGACCCCACTTGAAGTGCTGTGTCCAGGTCTGGAGTCCTCAGCATAGGGAGGATGTGAATCTTTGGGAGCAGGTCCAGAGGAGGGCTGTGATGAGGGAGATGGAGGAAGAAAGGCTGGGATTTGGGGCTATTCAGCCTGGAGGAGAGAATGTTCCAGTGAGGCCTTCAAGCAGCCTTCCTGCACCTAAAGGAGGCTTAAAAAAAAGGAGGAGAATCAGGACCAGTTATAAACTATATGAGGAAAGCTATTGATTGGATGGTAGAAAATAGTTCTTTACTCAGAGGGTGCTGAGGTACTGGCACGGGTTGACCAGAGAAGTTGTGGGTGCCCATTCCTAGAGGTGTTCAAGGCAAGGCTGGATGGGGCCCTGAGAAAACTGATTTAGTGGGTGGCATCCCTGCCAACAGCGGGGGTGGAAGCAGGTGATCTTTAATCAGAGAATTACAGAATCTTTTAGGTTGTAAGGAATCTCCAAGATCATCAAATCCAGCCTTTGACTGATCACCACCTTGTCAACTAGAGCATGGCACTGAGTGCCTCGTCCATTCAGGTCCTTTCCAACCCAAGGCATTCTGAGATTTGCCTGAGGAGTCAAGTTAGGGAAGTGACCTAGCAGGAAATACTCTTTTCTTCCATGGATTTTTGCAAGGGTGATTTCCTGAGCCAACTTCCACTGGGTCCATAGGAGCATTAATGGCAGGAGCAAAAAGGCAGCAGAACCATACAGTTTGGAGTAGGCCACACCATTCTCGTGGCTGCCACCTGCTGTGGAGACATAGCCACAAACTCCAACCATAGTCAAATGTTAACTATATGGAGTGTGTTGTGACAAGAATCACAGAAGTGGAGAGTTCAGCCCTTTCAGAGATAAATAACCTTGTTATCAAGAGCAGTGTCCTTTGGGGAGAAAATGTCTGGTGTTAAAATAGAGTAAGATAGATATATATATATAGTATTGTCAACTGCCCCTGATTTCTACTGCTGTTTTAATGTAATATTTTTTTGGGCTTTGTTGTATTTGTTGTTTTGGGAATGATCCTAATTACTCTTTTGGCAGTTTGACATCCTTCTGTATATGTTGAATGCAACATCATTTACATTGTCTCTGGATTGCTTTTCAAACACAGATCCTAAAGCCAAGGATTCCTACTCCAGAGAACACAAGCTCATTGATATCTGAAATTGCATCCTTATGTAGAAGTCAGTTTTTTCTTCTAACTTAATGCTGAAATGTTGAAGCTGCTCCATCCCATGTTCCCCGGCAAAAGTTGTGTCTTCTGCCATTTCCCAACCCACTCCTTGTAGTGCTCACAGGATAATAATCAGATATTACTGGTATGACACTTCCCCTTGAGAAAGGAAAGTCATTAGTGTGTAAATATTAAATTGTTACTGATTCTGTGATAGCATCCAGAACTTCATTCCTGTGATCCTAGAGAAGGGCTCTATGATCCCTATGGCTGCAGGTGCACCAGTGCTATTTAGAAACTGCTTTAATTATGCCTATTACGTATAAAATTTTTTCTTTTATGTCTTTGTATCTCATGCATTTAAGCAACACAGTGCAGAGATGTTTTTTCTTCCCTGGAGAAAGTGTTCTGGACAGATAATACTTGGAAAGCAAGAGTTAATTTTTACTTTTTTTAAGTTACGGGTTTTTAAAATTATTTTTTTATTTTATATCAGTTTCCATTTTTAAGTATTTTCAGGTCTTGTGTTCCAGTCTGTGGCCCTGCACTTTGAATCTAAACATAACTAGTTAGTACTGCTAGAAAAGTCTTACAAGAGCCCTGATTAAAGGACTTCGGTAAATTAATTAAAATATTAGGTTAATTTCTTTCTTTGGCCTGTGATTTTTACTTCTTAGCATGATGGAGTTTGGAAATCAGCATACAAACATTATCATTGATCTAAAAACTGGCGCCCGATTTTTTTTCTATTTGCTTTTAAAGAGATTCTAGTGTTAATTTTCTGAACTGTTTGCAAAGCTGCATAATATTTTGATTTATTTTGTTTGCTTTATTTTATATTTACTGCCAAATGGCATGTTCATAAAATGCAAAATCATACAATGTAAAGTCTCTGGAAATTCTCTTGGCATATTCAATCTAAATTACTTTAAACAACTCTATCTGATTGCCATTTTCAAAAAGAACCGAATAATTGCTGTCCTGAATTCCAGCAATATACACAGGTTTGCTGGAGAGAGGAGTAGATAAAGCATATGTTTACATGACTTCCACAATAAATGGTCTCCCTACACAGTTTGCAAATAGTGATTATAATTTCATGTTAATAAGATACAGGAAAATGTGCTGAAGGAACAGTGCTTTGCTGCTTTTGTCACAGTTTCATCAAACTGATTTTGTCAGCACTGGAGCATAACCCTTGCCACATCAGTTTGAGTGCTCATTAGGCAGCCGATTTGTCTGAATCCTCATTAAATTGATTAACTCATTTACTTATGGATGATGACATGTTATGTGGTACAGGAATGGTGGTTAGAGCCTGGAATCAAGACTCTGGTTGACTTTGTTGGTATTCAGTTGTTCATTTGTTTCTGCAATAAACTGCTGCATTCCAGGACAACAGTGACAGTGATTTACATTTTGCAGAAGTGTGGCATCAGCTGAAGGATTGAACTTACACTGTGTGAACTTGCACCTCTGTCAGTCAACTACAGACAGCAGTTTAGGAGCTTCTTAGGTTTGTAGCCTGCTCTAACTCCCTGTTTATTTCACTTGGTACAAGACTTTCTCATTAGAACCTAAACGGCTCTCTGGAACTTCTGGTTTAATGTAAATTAAATAACAAAAGTGAAACAAGTACAAAACCTCCTTGGTTACACATTCAGAAGAGGGAGATGTTATTAAGTAGAGGATACGTGAAGCAGTTTTCTGAATGATAGGTTTCATCAGTTGATGATTTAGATCGAATTTCATGTATTTACAGTTTAGAAATTTGTGTTTTTACAGTTTGATATATTCATATGCCTCTAATATTTTAAGGTGCTGACTCTGCAGGTTTTGAATGCCAGTCATTATTTTGGCATTCATATGTGAAACTAGGAAAGAAAATTTAAGCATGCAGGGTTCAGCAAATAATAAATATTTTTGTTGAATTCAGTGACTCTGCATTTGAGTGGATGGCAAGCCATGGATAATATGTATTTTTGAGTCAAGATTAAATGCAATTTGGGAAAGCTGAAGAAACAGTGAAGTATTTCAAACTTTGTGAAGATGAGGAAGCCTGAATTCTTGAGTGGCCAAATTATTTATTTCTGTGAGAATTGCATTTGCTGTTCCAGGGCTGAATGTGCCATGAATATGAAGTGGTGTGAAGATGCCCTATGCTCTGGCAAAGCAGAGAACTTTCTGTATCACTGGGGTGCAAAACAAGCTTCCTCCTGGGCTGTGTCAGTGTTGGAGATCCACAGTTTGCAAATGGAGGCCAGAGATCTTCCTCTCCAAGTGTAGGACCAGGAGCAACGGTTGGCCAAACTACAACTGGCCAACCAATTAATAAAATTAAAAAAAATAATTACAATTCAAAGGTTGAAGAAATTTTCAACATGAAACTAGCAACTATGTTAGTGAGTTAGACTACAACCCTTCCATCTCCTTCACCCCTACACTGTTGTCCTTCTCCCTACCCTAGGTGACTTTCTACCTGGATACCTGTCGAACTCCAGCTTTACCCCATGGCTTCAAACATACTCCTTGGAGAAAGGAGGGCTTGGGCTGGCAGTAGGAAATGACTGGGGATGCCCAAGATGAGGTGCAACGTTTGCAGGGCAGCCACCTGCAAAATTCCTTGTGAAAGTGCAGGTTGAAGGTCGTAGAGCAGGAGAGAGGAAATAGTCTTGGAATTGTTTGGGAAATAAGGCAAACTTTTAATGGAAAAGAGAGTCTGGAAAAAAGGTAGGCCATTGAGGGAACTGTAAAAGTGATTTTACAGCTTATTATGAATTAACTAGAGCTGTGTTTGCTTTAACATAAAAAGCAAACTTCATTTACTTCATTTTTAAAAATCATTAGTGTGCATATATATGCATACACTGTAACTCTAACTGTTGCAAGCTTTTTTGATAATAAAAATTACTGTTTCCCCAGTCCAATCTTCTTTGACTAAAGTTAAGATCCATGATGTTCTTAGGCTTCTTGTAAGGTTAATACTAAATTAATCATAAGTTTCTATAGAATTGAAATGAGACGAAGCATGGGAAAATACCCTGTCAGTGTAACAATTGCACAATATTTGTGGTTGTATTTGTTTATTTTGATATGCAATTTTACTGAGTCGGTCAGACCAGTCTTGTTTCATTGAGAAGGTGGCCAAAGTGCAGGAAATCTTACATCCTTTCTGTAAAAGAGATTACTGTCACTGAATTAAATAGAGCTAGAATTTCACCCACTCTTTTATTTTTCTTGGAGGAAACAGCTCCACACACATCATATTTGGGAACTTCTTTTTGCTAGATGGGCTCTTTTAGAAATGTAATTTATTTTATTTCACTAATATAGGCCTGTATTTGGAATGATGGGGAGAGTTTGCAGAAACAAGTTCTTTGACTCTTATTTCAATTACTGTTTCTGTAGACTCACATCATAGCATATTTGCCAAGTGCATATGGAACACAGATAATATTCAGACAGGAGGCTGGTGATCAGAGTTAAATTACTGGGCTCTAAATTTTTCTACATCCACCTCTTTTCCTTCTTCACTTGCTCTGACAGTTATAGACCGTTCCTCTAATAGGGCTTGCATTTGAAGATAAGCCTGCATGTAAACAAATTAACTTTTCTTAAATGGAGAGCCATTTCATCTGCAATAATATACCAATTCATAAACTATCAGAAGCATATTTTTAAAAAAAAAAAAAAGATAAATGACCCATTGTATAACACTTACTATTAGGCAGACTAGATGTCCCTGTGTTCTGGGAGATAAGGCTCTTGTATT
Organism: Monarcha castaneiventris obscurior; assembly: GCA_026261815.1. Classification (NCBI taxonomy): domain Eukaryota; kingdom Metazoa; phylum Chordata; class Aves; order Passeriformes; family Monarchidae; genus Monarcha; species Monarcha castaneiventris. Next base: position 1,061,402 of record JAMPIT010000890.1, read on the forward strand.
ATTACACCCTAATAAAATGAGTTAATGTTTTAGTATCAGAGATAAAAGGACAGTTGGATATATTTAATAACCAAACTGAGAAACACTTAATTTTAGTTGTCTGTAGCAATATAACACAAATTCCCCTGTAAAACAAATTGCACTTTTGGAATATACTTTAATGTGCATTCGACAAAGGAGAAAATGAGGTGATTGAAGTTCAATTTGTAGCATGTTATTAACCATTTCCGCTTGACTAGATGCGTAAAAGGATAATGGATGAGGGTTTTATTATTGCCTTTCTGCTAAAATGAAGTGGTGTAAAAGATAAGGTGATGAGATTAATGAACATAAGGAAAAGGCGTAATCAATCAAACTCCAACAGGGTGATGAGATGACAGTACTTGAGATTTGCAAGGATACATGTTTTTAAAAGTGGATTTTATCAACACCGACATTTTGTTTGGGTGGAATACTGAGAAGCAGATACATGCCAATTTTAGTTATTTTTTCATGGATTCAAGTGCTGCTGTATATTTGAAGCTTCAATGGTTAATGTAACAAATTAAAGTTGTTAAGTCTATTGTTAAATTTAAAACCCACATTAAAACCCCCAAATGATTATTAAAGAAGGACAAGCAAATACAACTTCTATCAAGCAAGAACAATGTTTTATTGATCAATTTACCAGTTCTTCACTGGTGGAGCACCCCTAGTTGTGTCTGGATGAGTTATTTTTAGTCTGTGCTACTGCCTCAAGTTTTGCATAGTTTCCTAGTCATTTCAGCATTTCAGTCACTGGTTTTCATGCACTCAAGGAAGAGTGAGGAATGCTTTCCTTGTCCTTTAATAAGTTCTCAAACATTGTACTCCACAAGGTTTCAACTCCCAACTCCTCAAATAGAAAATTCATTATCTTGTAGTGATAAATCTACTAAAGTTTCTAGCTGTAAAGGTGTTCCTCTTTGTAGCATGAAATATTTTGTACTTCAGATCTCAACTCTTCTTTCCTCTAACACATCTCTTAAAATTGTTACCCACTTGAATACCTACCATTATAGGAAGAATTGATTACAGGTGTTTTAATGCCAGATCCCAGATTCTTAAAATTACTTGTAAGTACTTCCGTTAGAAAAAACCCTAAAGGTAGATTTTCTGTCTTGAAATAATCTTTTAAATTTTTTTAATTTTTTTTTTTTTTTAAAGAACACTGACTTCCACACCAGATCACTTAAGAACTGCAAATGCCTCTGGAAAATCAATTTTTCTAATACCTTGAGTTTCCTGCTCCTTTTAAAAAAACTTAAACCTTTTTCAAAATGTGGAACTGACTAGGAGGGCAGCTGCTATCCAGTTAGGGTCTTTTCCCTACTTGAAAAAAGATTTAAGAAGGTCTCTCACATCATTCTTTCAAACGTGGTAAATTTACTTGATAAGAGTTGCCGATTAAAATGCTGCCTTAAGTTAGTTTTGTAAATGAAACATGCATGAGCAGGATAAATTGCTGTATTTTTGCAAGGAACTTAGTTCTTGGCAGCACTTAGGCCAGGATGGATAGGATATTGCTATGGGGTTAGGGTTTTCTAAAAAGAAGCAGTTGAAAATACTTTTCCCTCTTGACTTCAGCATTTATGAAACACTGTTACATATTGGCTGGAAAATGGGGCTTTGTAAATACTCCCACATTAGGCTTGACTTTTTCTGGCTTTCAGGAAAACTTCAGTTGTGCAAAACAGCATTGTGGGTTTGAAAGATAAATGCATAACACAGCCCAGATTAAAATTCTTCACAAGAGCTAATATTTTCACATAGACTTACTGCCCTCTCTCCTCCTGTCATATGCAGAATTCTTTGATAGACTTATTTTTTATTGGGCCCTCAGGAGTAGCAAGTTTTAGATTTAATACCCCAGGGGGAATGGCAAGGCAAATCATGTTGTTGGATCAATTGTTCAGCTATCCCCAGACTGCTGTCTGTGTATCTGTTACACTTGAATCACATTTTCAAGCCTTTCTTATCAATCATTTGGACTAGAAATGCAGTTTAATTTTCTATGGCATTTTTAAACTGAAATAAGGGTTATGTTCTTGTTCTGTTACCCCAGAATCATAGATGTGGTTGTAGACCTTAGGTTAGCTGTGCCCCTGGCTTGCTTAGTTTTGGAAAAGGGTCTTTGCTTGTAGGAATGCTTTAAAGCTGAATTTATATTACTTTACTTTCACATGTACTAAGATGAATATCAGCAGTTATTGTATAAAACCTCCTCTTCACATGGATTTTTGTTCTTTACAAACTTGGGGTAAGTTTTAATTGGACAAATTTTTCTATGGGTGATCTAAGGGGATACTCCCTTACGTCACAGGCCATAACAAAACCTTGGTCAGTGACTGATTTCAGTCAGTTCTTTCATCTGAGAAATTAATCTACTTTTGCAGGAATATAAGACAAATGTAAGAATACAGATACAAAATATGAAGCGTACTCATGGGGGGCTTTGTTATAAAACAGTGCACGTACGAGATGTGTCCTTTGATAACTAAGAGCAATTCTCCTCTTTGTTGTCATATCTGTATTCTGCTTTGGTTTGTAGTAAATGAACTTGCAGGGTGTGGAAAAGGGCTTGAGCAGTGAAGGGTTTTATAGCAGTTCTGTGCTATCTTCCATCCCAGCTTCTGAGAGCAGGAGGGAAAATTTCTTCAGCATTATACAGTCCCGGGCATCCCAAATGAGGCAGATAAATGTCAGCCCCTGCAGGTGCCCCAGTTCGCTTGGAGGGGATTTGGTTCCTTCAGCATTTGAGAGTCTCTGCAACACAAAGGTGGCATTAAGCCATTTTTGCTTTCCCATCCCTTTGCAAGGGGCACCTTCTGTGCCACATCCCTCACGAAACACAGCACAGAATCTTCTAATGTAGGCTGCTGGCTTGGCAGCTCGGGAGTCTGACTTTTCTCCTTGCCTTTGAGAGGCACATCTGTTCTTCTGTGTATGGGCTTGCTTCCCATTAATGAGCTGATCAGATGCAGTCTTTCTTGATGACTGGTATTCTAGCTTCCTGCCAGATGTGTGGGGGAGTTTTTGTTTTTGTTTGGTTTCTGATGAAGGGATATGAAGGTCAGCTTACAGTCATCGATTAAAAAAGAAAAAATCCTTTTTTTTTGGCATTGAAACTTAGTTTTTCGTTGCCCATTTGCTTTCTGCTCCTCCTTCTGCAAGATCAGATGGAAAGAGCAGACACTGGACAGCTGCCAGTGTTGCAGGTGTGTTGGTTCCTTCTTGGTTGTAGTTGCTGCTTCCACCTGCACGTGTTCTGACTGGAGAGGCCTTTGCTGGATACATGGAGAAGCAGCCCATGGGAGAAGTCATATCCTGAAAGTGGTGAAATAGGCAGGTGCAGGGCACAGCCGTGGAAATCTGACATGACTGTTCTCATTTGCTGTTCAAAATAGGAATTTGAAGAGACATTTACAGCAAACATGAGCCTTACTTTTCTAAAACAGAGGCTCCTCAGGCCAGTGAACACAGCACCAGCCTGACAGAGCTCAAGGAATCTTTCGACAACGTTCTCAGGCACAGGGTGTGATTCTTGGGAATATCCTGTGCAGGGCTGGGAACTGGACTTCAGTGGTTCTTGTGGGTCACGTCCAACTCAGCATATTCTATGATTCAAAAAAAAAAAAAAAAAAAATCAATGTCTAAATACCTTTAAGACAAAGCAAAACGAAGATGGCTCTTACATTATTTTCTGTGCCCTGCCTTTGACATGCTTGCTCCTGTTCCTTACCTTTCACCGTACATAGTAAATAATACTGCTGTGGATAGGGGCTGCTCTGAGTCTGGCAGTTCTCCAAATTTTCAGACCCTGTGCTCGTTAAAGATCAGCCAATAGTCTGATAAAGACTGTCCTCCAAGACTTTTCTGCACTAGGAATTTTATAAAAGCAGAGGGACCAACCAGATCTTTAAAGTTAAAAAACATTTAAACTTGAGAAAACCCCAAATCTGCAACCTGTTTGTCAAAAAAAAAATCTCTGCATGATTCCTTTTCACTATTGCTCTGGTACTTCCATCTTTGAACATGGGAAAGCTGTTTAGGGCTTGTTTTGAAATCCTTTTTTCTTTTTAATTGCAGTAGTGTTACAACATCATGACATGGTTTTGAGCCACTAGTCTTATGTCATCTTACTTCTACTGGGAAACTTTCTGTATGATTTATATTTTTGAAATATGGATCATGGTCACAGTTATCACCTCAAAAACGTACACCATTTTTTTTGTTTCTTAATGGGAATACCAAATTCTAGGGAGTGTGCTAAATACTTTTGAGGTTAAGTTTTAAAAGAGTTTTAATTTTATAACCTCCTTTCCAATAATAAGGCATTTCCATAATGAATTCTATCTGAATTTGTATTTCCTTTTTTTTGTTACCTCACAAGGAGACAGGAAGACAAATTAATTGATCAGTTTTCACAGAGGGAAAATGTGGAACATCTAAAGCTTCCCATTCTTTGTCTTTTAATTTTCTGCATTAATGAACTTGAAGGTGAGCTAAATAACAAGGTAGCAAGATTTGTGCTGATACAAAATTATGCACCAAAGAAAGAGAGTTGTGAGGGATTTTTCTAAGCCGCCTGCTCCTCAGCCGCATAGATGAAGTGATGGCAAATGGAGTTTCCCTACCTAGTTTTCCAAAATTCTGTCTTACACAGAATAATGATCATGGAGTGCTCCACTGCACCATTCATTATTACAAAGTCTTAATACTGATAATACTTTATTACAGCATTTTTGATGCAAATTCCACTATTTAATATCATCAGCTTCTTTTGACAGCTTCTACACAGTGAGAAATCATTTCATGGAATTCTGCTCACTGATGCTTAAGCTCTCTTCTTTGAGCTTTTGCAGGTAATGTCATTTTTTCAACGTATACAAAATGAAATCAAAACGAGCTTTTTTAGTATTTGCACTGTGTCTGTTTAACTGATGGAATTCATTGACACATGAAATCATGAAGTTGTATGATTTAATGCAGTCCACAAAGACTATTTTGAGTTATTTCTGAATGATAGAAATAAAAAAAAAGATGAATGATTTTTGTATTGAAAGATTCTTGGTTATGATTTGTTGTCTGTATCATTTTACATAGCAGGTATATGAAGTCTGGGTATGTATGAGCACCAGTGCTGTAGCAAATAGCATAAACAGGTAACCCTGATAGAGGAAAAAATGTTGCCCTTCTCTAGGTGATGTAAACATCTCTGTGAGCATTTTGTATCTACCTCTTCAGGAGCAGATCCAACTAACTCTTAAATCAGAACATAACTAAATCAAGATATCAGTCAACTCTTACAAGAATCTGTGAATTCCTGCAATTCTGGCTCCTTTTTATCATAAATAAGCTTGCTGTCGTCTTTTCCAAAGCCAGATACAACTTTATGTCCTTAACCTTGCCGGGCTTGGACAGCCACCCAAAGCTATATTAATTTTCTTCTTTTTGAACTTCCACTATCTAAGGCTGCATAATTTAACTTTTGCTGTCTTTTGCAATCAGATGTTCCTGTTCTTTGGGTTAATTAAATGTTTTCTGATAGTGGTAATGAACCCCTTCTCTCTAAGAGCCAGCAGGGTTAATCAAGAAGGAAAAAAATCTGTTTATGAGATCCCGTAGAAGGGAGGAAGATAGTTGGTACTAAATTTGCTAACATTGTATGCAGATTTATTAGTCTGTGTGAGGTGTTTAGAACCACACAGTCATATCAGAAAAGTTCTGAAATACGGGCTCCCCCAGTAATTTTATTTCCAAGTTAGATTGGGATAATCAGGAAGAAGGTTACCTGTAGTTAGTAGAAGACCACTTTGAGAAAATGTACATTACATGCTTTTTTCATTCTGAAATATAGCTTAAGTGGCAGGATAAAGGGAGACTATATAGTTGTGCATTGCTCTATTTTAATAATCTGGGAATATTTTTCATGCCATCTGTGGTCTGTGACAGACTTTATTCTTATTATTCTTCTTATTTCCAAGCATGTGGTGTTTTTATTAGTTTATTCTGCTGAGAGAAATTATATCAAAACTGAATAGAAATGGAGCTAAATCCTAACAAAAGATTAAACTATTTACAGGTCCAGAGGCCTTAAGGTATTTGTGGCTAATATAAACAGCATAATGTGAAATAGGAATTTCAGTTTGTGGTAAATCTGTCTGTCCCCAGCAGCTTCAGATAAAATAATTCTATCCTTCTTGAGCACATCAATTTGCTAGTCGGTGGTTCATGTATCAAAGAGCATTCTGTGAAAATATCAATATCATTGGTTAATATAAATGAAATTAATTTTTAAAGCTGGGCTAAAGGTTGACATCTGAAAAATTGCATTACTTTGCAGAAGAGAAATTTCTGTCTTCCAGTGAAATTTCAGGTCATAAGGGCAAGTAATTTTCACAATCTTCAATGGGAACCAGTGAAATATGAACTTCATTGTCACCTAGCCCCAAAGCGATAAGATAAAATGAGCTGATACATCATTTGCTGTGGTTTTATCATCTCCTTCAGTAATTGGAAGAGAAAACATAAGAGTCCTTTACCACCCCCCTCCCCAATCCCTTCACCACCCACATCCAGGCATAAGCCATTTTGCTCTGATCAATACAAAGGTCACAGAGTATTTATTTATTTATTTAATTTTTTAATGCCGGGTAAAACTGTCTGGTGGAACATTAAAGTAATGAATATGTTTAATTGAGTTTGTCACCCATGAAAATGCTGAACAGGATTGTGTAACAGACTGTGCGTGCTCACAGGGGGGAATGGTTGGGAGGCTGCTGCTCTTTGCCTGTGGATTTCAGTGGCTGATTTTGTAAATATCTGAGATTTTAAAGCAAACTTCTTACTTGTTGTTTCTTTGAGAAATCTAAAATAAACCAATAAACAACAGTGATTTATTTAGGAGCATGTTGATATTTAAGATTATTAATAGTCTGATCTAATTCCCTGTTAGTTCAGTCGTACTTGGATGTACTTAAACAAAGAACAGAGTAAGACCCTTTCACTGTGAGTCCTGCAGCCAGGAACTAAATAATACCTGGACACTAGAATCCAAGGTTCCTCAGTTGCAAGGCTGAGGTTGAGGTAGAAATCCAGGCTTCTTGTGAACAGAGAATCAGATTTTGTAACCTCTGAGTGCTGTAATTTTGACTTCCTGAATAAAAATGACCCCAAATGACCCAGAATCCCGATAGAATGTATTTATAAATTTTATCTCTCAACTACAATCAAATTAGAATGTAAATTAAACGCTCTATATTTTTATCTAGTGCTTTGTTGTTTTTTTTTTCTTTGTCTTACATTATAACTTGTTTAAAATTATACAAATGTGCATCAGCTCTTTAAATAAGCTATTTAGCTTTTATTTTACTCATGGCAGTTAAGTTGGCTGGCATATTAAAGTAATATAATTATTCAATTACTGTTTCAGTTCTATAACCCATTTGCAGACTTAATTACTTCTAGCCTATTCACATTTTCAGGATCAATAGTACTTTTCTCTAAAATAAAATATACGATAGCTGATTGGCTTGCTTAACAGGTAAAGCAAAATGTTCATTTAGTCTTCAGTAAAACATTACTTGTCTAATTCAGGAAGCAGCTGTAGTGATGGGTTTTTTTAACTATTGCATGAAGTATTTTACAATGTTTATGATCAACATTCAAGGAGGGTTTTGAAGAAAAAGTAGGATGGGGCATTTGTATTAAAAAGTGGAAAATGACAGAGTAGCTTCTGAGTAATTGAGCATTTTAATGTTGGGAAATTAGCTGATATATGGCTGTAAATCGTGAGGAGAGGGCTTATTTATATATGATCTTAATTTTTGATCAGCACTGTGCTACCTGAGTTTTCATGCTACTCTGATTTCAGAAACTCTTCTAAGTAGAATTTGAAGCCGGCTGTTCTTTACTGACTAAATTTTTGGGGAGTTTGCTGCAGCTGTACAGTGTTGGGGCCATCAGCATCAATACAGGGGCTGAGTACAGGTTTAGACCTTCATTTCTAATACTTGAAGTAAAAGAAGGGACTTCATGCAAAGGTGGAAGTAATTTTGTATTTTTAGTAATGTTGTTGTGACGTCTGTTCATCTGGTGTTGCCGAAGTCTAATTTCAGAACAGTTTGTCTGATGAGATTTTTGGAATCGTAGAACTGTACAATTGGCTCATTTGTTTGTGTTTTTAAATGAAATGGGAAACTATATAAATTGTCTTTTCTCCTGTAAGGTGCTCTATCTTTTGAAACAAATGAAATGTGCTGTAGATTAAACTTTAATCTGATGTGTTGAATCAACTGAAATTCTGTAAATACTTTCTCACGTGGGGAAGGCAGTACTATTTGTGCAGATTAAATTAGATTCTACACTCTCATTAGTCTCTGCTCCACAAGTTGTGCCAAAGCTGGTGGTGACAAAAGGCAGAAGTGAGTTGTTTTGAACCTCAAGATGTTGTACAGTAGTATGAAGAAGATAGTTGTTCTTTAAATTCTGAAGTGGAGTTCTGTGTTGTGTGGCTTATGGGTGAAAAAAGGCAAATGCAAAAATAGTTTTTGAAAGTTGTAATTCTGGTGTCAGAAGTGATAACAGTGATATAAAAAAAAAAAAAATTAAAAATTCTGTTTGCCATAATAATAATAATGCTGAATTTGTTTTGAAGAACCAGTCAGTTTCTGCAACCAGGAGCTTCTGTTAATATTTGCTAGGGAATAAAAGGTTGTGCTGGGTTTTCATAAGGAATACTTAGCAGTACACATGAAAGAAACGTGTTTGTCTTCTGGACCTTTCATCTGCCCTAGGTGGAGTGATGAGCGGCAGCGGGGGCAGTGCTGCAGTTTCCATGGCAACTGGTTCACTGGCGGGCTAGACCTCTGTCTAGGGTGCTGTCAGTGTGCCTGGAGTTTCAGAGAGCAGTGTCCCAAAGAAGGTCTGCTTCCACCTAATCCAGTTTTAATTGAACTCCAGAGACTTTGAAGTGGGGCTGCAGACCAGGCAGGCGCTGCTCCAGCCCGGAATGAAGCCCTTGCTCAGCCCGGCCTCAGCTGCTTCTGCCTGCTGATCAGTTCCTTTAATGAGCGGCTCCGAGAATGGTTCCAGCGGTGGCTGCTGGTGTTTCTGCAGTGCAGCTCCAGTTCCTGCTGGAAATCCTCACACTGAATTCGGTAACTTCACCGCGCCTCTACGAGGTGCACTATGCAAACCACCTCTGCTCTTTTCAACTTGGTGCTTTTCCTTCCAGTTTTGAGGAGGTTGCAGGCAGCAAGCTCTGGGCTTCATGCAGGGTTCCCACTCTCACAGAAAATGCTCACTTACTTCACAGGGTAAAAGTAATAATTGTTTAGCGGGCTGATTTTACTCACAGAGTCCACATAGTAATTGTTTGGATTTGCCGTGCACAGACTGATGGTGACAAACAGGCTGTTGTATTTTAATTGTTACAGAAAAGTGGAGGTCACCACATTTCTGTCTGTCTCAAAAAATCAATCGTTGCAATTATAAGCTCCAATTTCAAGATCCCAAGATGGTTGAATACCAGTGAAAAGTACTAAGAGATTTCTGTGCAAGAGCACTGCAACTTTGTCTCCTTTGTTACCTCTTTTGATGTTGTGTTCTTAGAGGATATTTATATGCATGTGACAAAAGCCAACCGTAGTGGTTCTGAATAGCACCACAGAATTATACAAACCTGCCATTTAGTGTGGATGGGTTATGGATGTGCTACGGGAAGTGTCAGCGTGGCCCAAGTCTGTTAGTTCCTCAGTTCCAGAAGTGTTTAGCAACCACTGACAATCTCTGGTCCTTCCATCACATTTCTGGAATTTCATACTGGAATAATTGTGTAGTTTTTTTTCTTCTCTCTCTGTGCATGTGTGTGTGCACTGGGAGAGAATTTGACTGTGGCACTTGTGTTGAGGTGAAGTTGAGGGATTAAGTAAAAAGAAAGAAGGTGTGGGAGATGATTTGCTTTCATTCTGATCTGTGCTATCAGTTCTTGGTTTGCCAGTCTGGTTTGCTTTTAATTCACAAAACTGGTACAATATTTTATGCTTTATTGTGTAGTGCTTTTATAATGGTGCATCTGCTCTCTGTGCTACAAAAATGCAGGTTTTATTTGTCAATATATGCTGCATGTGAGGCAAAATCCTCCTTTGTTAAAAACCTGTAAACAAATGATTGGTTTCATTAACAGTCTTTGTTATGTTAAGGGCTTGAATTTCATTTTTTCTTTTTTATACACAATATATTGCTCGAGTGAAATTGTGGTAAGGGTGATGTTAACAAGGATTGCATCTGAGCCTCCTTTGCTGTGATGGGTTTCTATTAAGTGCTTTTGTGTTTGCTAAAATTGACAAGTCTCAGATTTTCCTTCTCCTATGGTTTGTTAATCTGAGGTAGAGAAGTGTCCAGTCTCTCTGTCCCTTAACACTTACATAATTAAGCTTCGAAACGAAAAGGAAAAAGTGAAGCAACAAAGAAACAAAGTGGCTGAGGACTGAAAATGGGATTAGTTTGAATTGTGAAGGCAGACTAAGCATCTGTGTCTGTCAGATGGGATGACAGGAATTGTAACAAGTTACTTTGACAACCGCTTACTCCATAGAGAGATTATGCTGAGTTCATTTGCAGGTTTGTGTTTAACCTTAGCTGACAAAATGATACTTAACCTCTTATACAGCCAACCTTTCCAGTTCCAGAATTAATGAATGCTGCCTTAACGATAAACCTAAGGAACATTTTTTTTCTTTAAGGACATTTTTTTCATTGCTTATTTGTTACAGGCCTGTTATTACAATGCTGAAGGGAGTGCAGATACATCTAATGCTACTAGAAATTCATTTCGGGATACGGTTTTATGCTTTGCTGAAGGGCCAATCATTTAATAATATTTCTGAAACTCTGAAACTGTTATGGAAAATAGACAGTTGTCTTTAAAGGAAAAAATACAAGCAAATTTTTAATATATTTGACAAGAGTAGTCGAATTCAGGAGTACAAAAAATGCATTAGAGATTCATAGCATGATTTGAAGCCTGAGCGTATTTTAATTTTACTGCAGGTTTTGCACTTAATTGGTAGAGTCCATGTTTGTGGGTCAAAGAGTTTCTCTTTTGCATAGGCATTACCTATCCAGCCAAGATATTGAAAACATCCTCTCTGTCTGTTTCTCCTAGATTCTGGCATATACAGAGGGACTCCATGGAAAATGGCTCTTCTCAGAGATTCGATCTATCTTTTCCCGACGTTACCTTTTGCAAAATACAGCACTGGAGATATTCATGGCAAATAGAGGTATGGTGAGCCTAAAGAAATGACAAATGCGGATGTGGGGACGTGCATCCTGTTTGGACGTTTAGTCATGGATTTGTGTAGGTAGAAGAAGGGCTTGGATTCACTGTCTCATTATTTAAGTCAGTATATTTTTGCAGTTTGGTTTCTACTTACAATTTTTTGTTTCAATGAGAAATTATGAAAACTGTGCATTATCAATGCCTCACTTTCATTTTTATCCATGTGTTTATTTGGCATTCTCTGGGGACTCTTGCTTAAGGCATTCCTACCTCTGATCTGTTATGCATGCAGGATTTTTTGTGTCCCCTTGGAGGGTTGATAGTTGTTAGCTGAACACACCAAGAGCAACAGAATGAAAGAATTTCACTACTGGATTAGACCAGTGATTGCTATGCCTTCATGCTTTATTTAAAATGCAGAACATTGTTTTGGTAATGATATTGTCCAACAAATATTAATCATGTGCATAAATACTTGTTGTACTCACTGAAGTCATATATGGCTACTGGTGATGCCATAATTAGATTGTTAGTTAGATTTTTAGGTTGCTGTTTCGTAAGTGTCATTTGCATGTTTCAGACAAAATATGAAGATAGCATTTTGAAGACTATGTCTAGAAAATATCTAGAAAGTAAATTAGTAACTGTGTGAACTAGTTAATACATACTTTTTAAAATTAGTTCCAGACAGTCAACATGTGCATATAGGTTTAATTTCTATTCATAAAGGAAAACAAATGTAGACCTTGTTGGAGTGACAACTTCTGTTGAAAATCCTGTTAGTGATATACAAAAGGAGTTCTGGAAATTAAAAAAAATATATCTACAGCAACCTGAAGGAAACTTGGCTAATCTGTTGAACACCTGAGCTTAGGGTTGCATTGTGTTGGTCAAGAAAGCCTAAAATGTGTAAAATCATGCTGTATTTCAACTCTTGTATTCACAGTGGGAGTCATGTTCAACTTCCCTGACCAAGCAACAGTGAAGAAAGTGGTTAACTGTCTACCTCGGGTTGGCATTGGTACCATCTTTGGACTACCCCAGACCAGGTATTTTGGAATTTGAGTTAATTTTTTCTGTCAATTCTAAGAGTTCTTTATTTTTCATCAAACCAGCCCACATAGTTTACAGAACATGGAGCAGGAAACCCTTATAGAGTATCTTGATTGTTACTTTAAATTTTTATTTTTAATAGATTTCTGTACATAGAAATGGGATTAAAATAGTTTGGGATGTTTTCTGTTGTGTTTTGTAGGTTTTTTTCTTAATCCAGTCCAGAAAAAAAAATCTCTTGGGTTGCAATTATAGCCACTTTGTAAGAACATCAGGATTTTTATTTACAGAAGCAAATTATGTGTGAAAAATTTTAAATGTACATTGAAGACACATTTGCTCAATGTTTCATATCCATTTGTACTGATCAATTTGGTTGCAACATACTGGAGGTTATTAAAAAAAGAAATCTGTGACAGTTTCCTTGAATTGTTTACCAATACCTGTAAGACTTGGTTAACTAAAACTATATATAGATTACCAATACCTGTAAGAATTGGTTAACTAAGACTATATATAGATTTTTTTTTTTTGCTCTTAAGTGATGTGGGTTTGGTGTTTACAGATGTTTTTGTTATGAACAAAACAGTCTTGGGAATTTTATTATAAACTCTCATCTGTTTGATTTATCACTCCAAGGAATGACTCTACAGTCTTCTTTCACAAACATTAGGAAATCTGGCATCAAATTCTAAAAGTTTGAGTTATTTATGACTAACTCCCCAACACTGCCCAGAATTTAAATCTCAAGAGGATGGACTTCATAATGAAATCCTATCATCTTATCATTGTTTTCCTTTGTTCTTGGGGGATTTAAAAAACCTCTCCTAAAAGATGACTTTATTCTTATGTGAAATTCTAAAAGTATTGTAATTTTCTTATTTAATGATATTCCATCTCTCTAAATCTCCAGTAACATATTTCTGTAATACATCAAGCCGTCATGGAGCAGCTGAATTTGCACAGCTGTAAAGGTTTCTGTTGGAAATTTTTCAAGTCTTGACATACCCAGCTGTCAGATGCTTTAATTCTTTTATTCTTATTAGATTATAAAACTTTAAAAATGAACTTCAAGTATCCAAGTGGCAGTTTGATCTCTGGAGAAATCTAGCATAGAACTAGTAGAAAGAATATGTACTACTGCCACTAAAATTCAGATATGTACAAAAGGAAGACCCACCAGGTTTTCTCATTAGTTTTTTCCAATTTCCTTTCTTTTCAGACGCATTTCTTTGGCTAGTCCACGACAGATCTTCAAAGCTTCCAATATGACCCAGCGATGGCAACACCGAGAGATTTCCAACTTTGAATACCTGATGTTTCTGAACACTATAGCAGGTATTGCTAATGGCTGTGCATCCAAATCACTGTAATTACACAGAAAAGGAGTTAATCATGGCAGTCTCAACAGCCATGGGGCCACAACTAGATTTTACTCTTTAAATGAGTAGTTTTTTCTGTGTATGATTTTGTCCTGAAAAACTTCATAGAAGTCCTCTGAAATAATCTTTATTCATAATTACATTTATGTTTATGTAAGACTAGAGAGGTATTCATAATGCTGTACTGAGCTGCATTTTAAATTAGAATATCATGACTTTTGTGGGAGGACAGGAACCATATAGACTGTCTACTATTTAGGAAAGTCTCAGAAATAGGACCTTCTTTATCTTTAATATTCTAAGTTTTACTTTTCATAAGCACTGTCCTCTCTAAATATCATAGATGCAACAAGTTCTCTGTAGGGCTGGGAAATCTCAGCTAGGGAGCCAGGGTACTTCTGGAGCCAATAAATGCTACTGTTACAGGATGCACTGTTGGTCTTAAAGAGTGCAGTGTCTGGAATGCCAGTGCTGCTGTTCTAGGACACCGTTAATCCAAACCCAACCCTGATTTGTATCCATGTGTTTTTGTCCTAACCACTCATTCTGTAAATGCTAACCTATATTTTGTTTAACCCATTTTACCCCATCAGCCTCTAACCACATGGGCTTCAGTTTACTAGCTGGAGGCTGATTGTTGGGTCTCATGACCACCCTTTTATTTTCCAACTTACTCTGTCCTCTGAGCAACTTAGAAAATTTCTCAATTTTCAGCTCTTTTCTGTGGTATTGACAGTGGTGAAAGGTCTGTTAATTCCCTTTCAGGCTTGGCTCTTGCTAACACGATTGATATAACAAATGCCTGTGCTTGCACTAGTTGCATTTTATACAAATGGTCAGTTTTGGTGGTTCCTGTAATCAGTCATCAAGTCAGAGGTGCCAGGATGCTGGCAGATTTTTAAAAGTAGGAGTCGATCTGCTTGCCTCATTACTGCCAAAGCTGAATGAGGCACATCATGACACTGTTTTCTGTGGCTCTAATGAATGACCCTTTGCAGCTTTAATATATAATTGAAATAATAAATTGAATTCTTATCTGCTTGCTGTTTGAGGTTAAAAGAAGCAAAAAGATAACATTATGGAAAGAGGGAAAGTTGAGTTGCCCATGATAGGGAGTTAAAAGAAAGATAGTTATCCCAGTGTCATGTAAGTAGCCTTAATCCTCAATAAGAGAGAGATAGTGTGCAACACAGCCAACTTACCAGGGAAAGACTGACTCTACCATTTAGAAATTCAGCAAACCAGGATGGAAAAATACTGAGTGGTGTAAGAAAACTGGAAGAAGAAAAACTTTGGTGGAGATTTAGAAGATGTTTTCTGACAACCTTACAGATTGGCTTGTAGAATAATATTCCCGGGGAAGAGGTTAGAACCTCTCCTTGGAGACTTTAAAGACCAGGCTGAACAAAATCTCAAGAACATGTTGATTGAAGATGATATGAATGAATGAATAAATGAATGAGCCTCTGCAACAATATAATAAAAAGAGACAGGATCCATGGAAAAATGATGCATTTAAAACTTAGAAACCAGGCTTCAGGGTGTATATGTGTGTGTGGTATGTGTTTATCCTAATTGAATATTTTGCTTTTACTGGAAGAAGTACATTATTTCCATCTAAAATGCATGAAGGTGTACACATGAACCTGTATCCAGACCAAATTTTCTTTTCTGGTAAATGTTGGTGTATCCATAGATGGACAATGGGCAAGGATGAATTCCCCTCAAAGTGAATTCTCTAGATGAAACAGTTATTAATTGAAAAATTCTTCAGTCTCAATTCCTGAGCTGCTTCATTCTTCTTTCACGTGTTGTATTTACTACAGTATGTAAAAAGAATGCTTTAGTTTTTTAGTATCAACAAAAATCATTGACCCTCCATGTTTTGAAGTGTTTCACCTTAAAGAAACAGAAGACAAGATGACATGAACAAGGAAGGGAGAAGTGCATAGGAAATGCGTGAATTTAACTGTCAATCTTACTGTATGCAAAAGAGTTTGCAATTAAACTGAAATGGGCTGAAATGTAGATTAAATACTAGCAAATTGTCAACTTTTCCATTATCCTTTCAATAAAGCAAAGTAGAATATTGAAATGATAAAAGATCTGAAATAAACTGCAGTTCTTTTGAACACCTCATAAAGTTATATTGTTGAATCTTTAGAGATTGCTATTTCAGTTAAATATCACTCTTTGTTCACAGTGGGGTTTTTTTGTTGTTTGTCAGGTCGAACTTACAATGATTTGAATCAGTACCCTGTCTTCCCTTGGGTTATCACCAACTATGAGTCAGAGGAGTTGGACCTTACACTTCCTAGCAACTTCAGGGATTTGTCAAAGGTATTTGTTATCAAATACACCTTTTATAGTTTTGTCACAGTAGCTTGCAGTCTTGTAAACATTTTCTGCTATGTTTAATACATTAATGTTAAATGCACGACCATTAACAGTGGTTCATATCTACATGTGTGTACTGATAATAAGGATCAGATTGTGTAAAAATGAATTATTAATGTATTCTTATTGCTTCTGATTGTATCAACTTTATAATTGTTATTGGAAGGTGCTCCTAGTTGGAACATAGACATTGCATTTCATTTCAAATTTTAATGAAGTTAGGAATGCTGAGGGTGTTGAAGATTAAAAATTATACTTCTTCTGTTTGTTTTCTGGTTTGGTTTTTTTTATTTTTCTGATGAGAACTGTGCTTTTTGTAGTAGCAAACCCTGTGCTACCATTATATTTTGGGTGCTTTTAAATCACTACCCATATCCCAGTGAGCAGAAACTTTATTTTATCACTTCCTCTGTGTACCCCTTCAGGTGTGCTGGAGCAATGCAACTGTCCTTTGTCAGACATTGGCAGGTTTGAACAACTTTTCCAAACGATTCCTTTCTGGCAGAGTAACCTTGTGGGTTTTTTCAATAGTCCCCCCACCATTTGCAGGTTTGATATACAGCCTGTTTATAGAATGTGATTATTCTCTTGCAATGCTTTCCCAGAAAGGACTATTTCATTTTACAAAGTAGAAGCATCTCTCATTTTCTCTACAAAGACTGGGTGCACTGATCAGCAAGCAGGATCTTTTCCTAAAAGGTAGCTTTTATGGGAAAGGATTGGCATGTGGAACAATGTAGCTAATTAGTAGAAAAGATAAGGAAAGTATTTTAATTATAGCTTTTTTTTTTTTTTTGATCTCGTATAAATTGGTGATTTGCTAGGAAAAAAACCCCAGTGGCAGTATGGCAGCTTTGAACGTTTTTGCTTTCAGTTTGCAATTGATTAAGCTAAACAGAAGTCTGTGAAAATCTCCAGCAAATTGTTTTATTACTGATTTAGTATTTTAACCTTACAAAAGGTACTGTATAGTCATCAAATAAATATACAGGTATGTATGTGTATATCTATTTGAATGTGTATATATTTTTGAAGACTATACCATACCTTTTGTATGTGTACATAAAGGAATAGTGCTTTTAAGTCCAAATGAGAGATTCTGAGGTACTGTTGTAATATTTCCTAATAGTGTTACTTAATTTGAATTGGTCATTAACTCTAAGGTTTCTTAGAATGTCTGGCTGACACAGATCCATATTCATGGGTAAACCTGCACGTATTTTGTATTTTAACAAATCTTCAGAAGGTAAACATTTATGTATTTTAAAATAATTTTTTCTTGTGGTATCTAATAAATGCTCTTCAATAATCCCCAGGCCAGAAAGTATCTAAAGGTATTTTACAGCTAAAAATATCTATCACCAACCTAGAGAACTCTTGTGAATCGCATTTAAATGAACATTGAAAACTTGCAAGTAACATCAGCCCTGTGTAGCTTGAGTTAGTACATAAATAAAATGTACTAATCATTAATGAATTCCTTGGTCATGACATGATTTTTGCAACCTCATTTTCCATGGACTTTGTTAAATGACACTTCTGCATATATCATGTCATTGCTGAAATAATTAAAGACAAGGAAAAGGATTCTCCAGGTGCTGTTCTTCTGAGGGGTCTCCTTTTAGTTGTATTTTCATTTGTAACGAATCAATTCAATGAGCGCTGTAGTCCTGGTCTTCCTTCCTCCCTGAAATAGAGCATCTTTTCCTCATTTTAAGTTAGGTACTGCACTTACCTCCATTTGAGAGATTGGATAGCAAACCTGCTCTGTTTCTATGTGGTTTTTTATTAACATTGACTGTTACATGGATTTCTCTGTTCATGAAAGTAGTCTTTGAGGAGGATTACTAAAGTGTACTCTCAGTTCTGATGGAATCTTTCCATTGCTATTGCTGAGCAAGGACATTACTTAGGTTGCATGTCTATCTATATTCAACCTTCTCAAGCATTTGCTTCGAAACTGGGAACTTCAAACAGCAAATAATTATTGCATATATATATATATATATATGTATATATAGTGAGAGTCTTTATGCCATAGCTGTTTCAAATAAAGCAGTTCAAATTTTGGGTAGGGCAGTTTCAACTCCATGTAGTTTAAATGTTAAACTTTGTGTCAGAAGATGAATTTGTGACAATTATCTGGAAGACCTTGCTAGTACTCTGCTATGAAAATTTGTGGATGTCATGCATGTTGTGATGTTTTCGTTGTAGCGCTGTTATCTTGGGGGTAACACTTCCAAGCACGTGCTAATTATGTATTGTAGCATGTCTGTGCTTTTGCACTGCTAAAGGTTTTTAAAATATTTAAAGATATTTCACTTCAATGTCTACATGGTTTTAACAGTCATTCATTTCCTTTCCCTATGCATGCCCAGAAACTCATCACAATATAGTGCTCCCACTGTGCAAAGAAAATGCAAACTTTGATTTTGATCTGGCAGAAAGGAAGTCAGGTCAATATTTTTTCTTCTTTTGGTGCCTAAGACAATGAAGAATTTACTTTTAAAAATTTATTTAGAAATTGCAAGTTAAGTGTCAAATCTAAGTAACAGTTTTTTTAATGTGTCAGCTAGAAGTCCACAGTTAGTACAGATTTAAAGAACTGCAGAGTGTAGGTTAAACCAACACTTTATTTAAGCAGCTTCTTAGGGCACTGTTTTGAACATCAGTCACACAATGATAAACCAAAGCAACTGAAATGGATTGTGGTTAATATTACTGTCAGCCTGACGAATGCTCCTGACGAATGCCAGGAGTGCACTGCCAGCCTGTTACCCTGCTTTGACTCAAATGTTTATTCCTCGAGAGGTGACTGTGGTTTTGAATGAGTATTACATATTATATTTATAGCAGTATATATTTTATTTATACAACAGGCACAGTTTTCCCCCAGAACATGTGGCTTTTTCTGCGTTACTTATGTTATTCATAAGCACATTCTTTTCCTTTTCCTTACGCAGTGGAAGCAATAAATTGCATTGTGTTTCTCAGCTTGGATAAGGAAAGAAAAATAGAAGTAAAAATACGTGGCAAATACTGAGATATGGAAGCATGATTTTATACTCTCAAAAGTTTGTTACAAGATCTTGCTGTATGCAAGGAGCTGTTGATAATTTTCCTTTTGTAAGGCACAACATTTCTGTAAGATCATAAACTGACACTGCTGGAAGAAGAAATTTATGCTACTCTTAAATCTTCTTTTCTCTGCACTATAGCTACATGTGTACATCATAATATTTTTATTCATGTTTTTATCTATTCCATGCAATATTTGCTAAATCATCATCAATTTTATAGGGGCTGTTATGTATGTAATGACTTCTTTTCCAGTCAAGTGTACAAAAACAACAAATAGCTCTCACCTTCAGTGAAGTGAGGTGTTTAATTGGTATGTGGGAGCCACTAATATAAAATACACTTTGACAGAAGAGAAGTAATAGATTTTTTTACTATGAAAAATTAGATTAGTTTTGTTGTTCTGATGTCAACTTCACTGTTGGGTGTTCTTCAGCATGCCAGCCTGAATTCTGTTGCAGGGTGCCCATTTCAGGAGCACAAATTCACTGCATATAAAACTTGTGCATCATATTTTCCCTTGTGTGGAAGCAGAGTGGGAAGGGCATGAAATTTGCTTAGTTATTTACCTCTTGGCAAACAAGCAAGAAACTAAGAAATGGTTTGATGTGAGCCTATTGGAGTTTGCAAAGTTTCAAAAGCAATCTTTTTGTCTAGAGAGGCATTAAACCTGTTCAGATATTCTGTGAACCAGTGCTTTCATGTGGGAAATGTAAATCACGTTTTATTCAGCTCATGCTCTGACACAAAAGGAGTGCAGTTAAAACTGATAAACTCACCAGGACTCAGTAAACTTCTAAGCATAAAGCATGTTCAAAAATTGGACATTAAAGGAGGATGAGAAGAGCAGTGTGAGAAATGACAGGAGTGGGTGCAATGGCAGTGACTTACTTTGATAGGCAATTACATCTGGAATTTAGGCACTAACACTTTTAGTGGCTTGGCACTGCTGGGCTCAGCACCTGTCCTGGCTGCCTTGTCACTGGTATTTCAGGTAGGAAATTTGTCATCTCTATGACAAAAGATACCACTTAGTTAAAAAGTATTCCAAAGTCAGACAGGGTAACCTCAGAAGGAAGGTCCATATATTCTTCCTTTCAGGGTGCTTTATGTGAATCCTTGCTTAAAACAGGACATTACAGGATATAAAATATTTCAAACTTTGTATCAGAATCCGTGGTACTTACGAGAACGTCCATCATGTTTTCTAGAATTTTGGGTATCTCCAGAAACAGTGTTAGAGGTGTGATGGCCAGCTTGAATGATACCTGGGATATCACTGCTATCTGAAAAGGAGACACATTTTTCATTATTCATTTTATATTCTGTTATGGATTTTGATATTTTTAGTACTAGGTATATTTATCAGATCCTCTTCATTTTCAGATAACAAGTTTTCATGCATTTTTTTGTGAAACAGAAGTCACATCTTGGAGGAGAGGAGCACTCCATCCTCTCTAAAATGTAGGTTGACAGACCTAAATGTTTAACATAACCATGTTGGGAGAAACTTTTAGGAGAAGGGAGCATACAAACAGGAAGTACTCTGAGCACAACCTTTCTTGTGTTGGTTCCATTTAGGAAACCATAAAAGAGCAAAATCTCTCTCTCTAGGGAGAGCGAAGACCCTTGTTTCCTGGTCTAGTTTCTTTAATACACAGAGAGCTGAAGAGGGAAGGTGGGAAGAGAATTGTAAAAACCCTCTTTGAAGGAAGCTGTGCAAGATTATTAAGTTCACATCCCATGACAGTGCTAGAACTTTAGGACTGTTATGGGCTTTCTTTGTTTAGATTGGATAATCTGTTTTGTAATTAGAAACAGTACAAACTAGAGTGTTGAGTAGTTTGTTATATTCCCATGGAAGTTTTGACTTGATAACATCATTGTTTCCCAGTTCTAAACGGGGAAAAGTGATTTTGTGAGACTCTGGAATGCTGGTGACACTCAGACAGATGCCGTCATGGATGAGCAGTAAAAGTGGTCGATTATCCTTTCTGACAGCTGAGCCAATGTGTTGTTTCATTTCCAGAACCACGCTCGCCAAAATTGGGAGACAAAGCTGCAAAGGGCCCCATGGGCCTGTGGCTGATGTGCCACAGCCCTCTGTCCCTCTGTCCCTCTGTCCCTCTGTCCCTCTGTCCCCAGCCCGTGTCTGCAGCACCACGGTCAGGGACGCTCCCAAAGCGAGCCTCGGCCCTGCCAGCACCACGGACAGGGGCACCCCGAGACTATTTCGGGGAAAAAGGCAGGGACGCAGCTCCGAGGAGGAGCGATTTGTTTAAGTTAAGTAGCTATTGGGTTGTTAAGGCCGACTTAGACGTGGTCCTTAGAGAGACTCAACTGTTTGGATTGTAGTGTCAATTCCTTGTTTCACTTTAAGGACGGAGATTTTTGAGTTGATGTATTGATTTGAGCTTCATGCAGCATCTATTTCAGGACCTTTTTTTGTAATAAATATGTGATTTCCGTATCTTTTGTAACAAACATGATTTCCATAGTGCTTTGTTTCTCCACAACTCCTATGGGGACCTGCTGAGGCTGAAGCTTGGCCAAAATGTATCTGAGATGATTTATCAAAACATACTGTCTGAAATCCTACTCTTAGGGTAGATAGATTTTTTAAAAAATATTCTGGTAATTTATGTTGCTCTATGACAGTGTCATAACCACCCTTTTATAAGCATCACCTTTGGGTTTTTTTCTTGTCTTTAGTTGGTTATTCTCTGTGTCACAGCACCTCCAAAGAACATGACAAGAGGATGATAGAATATATCTTGTGGCCATTCTTACTTTCTCTTTCATGTTCTCTTCTCTTCCCACTAGAGGTTTATTTTTTGAAGTCATAAGAAGCATACTATTTGTACTTCAGATGTATATATCAGTTTCTAGGATTATTTGGCTATCTTCAAGCAATCTTTTTTAAAATTTTTTAGGGTTTTTTTTTAAATTTATTGAGGTATTAGGGCAAAAGCCGAGTTCACAGGATCAAAAAGAATCATTTTGGTAATAAGCCTAATAATCTTAATCTTGCTTTGCCTCAAGGAGGTGTATTGTTTGGAATGTAGAAATTCTCAAAGATACAAAAAAACGTAGCTCAAAATTAACCATGGATGTTCAAAATGATATTCTAAGTTTGTATCTGCTGTTATTGTCTGTCTTGCTCTTGTTTCAGTTTTAGGTGCCCTGAACATATGTCATCTTCTAATTGGAAATGAACGGAGGGATCAGTTTTTTAAATGATCACAAATGATCACAAGAAACCATAGGGCACATGTCTGGTCATAAAATGTACTAGAAATCAAAATAAAGTAATTTCACACGTATGTCTTGGGAGATAGACATTTTAAATGTGTGTTTTCTCTCTTCCTAATGTAAAGTGAATGTTATTCTCTTGATGCAGTCTCTCTTCCTTTTTATATTCATACATTTGAACGCAGCAGATTATGGATTGCTACAGCACACATCTGTGTAACTCAGATTTCTGAACAAGCACGATGGTGGCTAAGTTGAAGATTGCACTCATATGGGAAATGAATATGGGATTTATCTCACCTAACTGGAGCTGTCTAAAACTGAGTTGGTCAAACTCCTCGGAGCAGGAGGCCTCTTGGGGTCAAAAATGATCCAGGTTTAAAAATAGTGGTCAGAAAATGAGATCATGGTGAAATAACAATAATCTTTGTTTAAGGAGGAGTTTATGGTGGTTCTCAGGCTGTGGACTTACTTTGATGCACACGTCAGATGATCTTTCTAAAACTCAAACATCAACATATAAAAATGTAGGTCAAATGAGGGAAATCAATTAAAAAAGATTACTAAGAAAAGATGGCATGATCTTAAAAGCTTGACGTGAAGAGTTTAACAAGATTAATTAAAATAATTTACATATGATATCCAGCCAGTCACTTGAAGCTGCATCAGAATCAGAAGCACAAGGTTAGTTTCCAAAGTGGGGTGGTCACTGACATTCCAGAAGTCTGTTTGGTACTTTATGCTGTTCAGCATGTATGCTAATCCAAAAAGAGCATGAAAAGGGAGCTGATAAAACTTTCTGACAATGCTCATCTGTTGATGGTATTGAAGGTGATGGCTGATTAACCTTATGAAATGGGGAATAAGATGATGGATGAATTCATGTTAGGAGCAAAGCAATGCATGTGTGAAACAAGATACATTGATGGGCTCTTAGCTGACTACTTATATTCAGGATTGATATAATCTGATTGGAATAGTTTTATGAAACAGTACAGATTACAATAAAAAACTACTTATACATTCCCTTTCTAGCCTTCTGCTGCTCTTTTTCTCAGGCTTACATATGATACAGAATAATGTATATTATGTGTGCCTTGACAGAAACCTGCAGAAAATGTTATCAGCTCTTGGCTTGAGGTCCTGTGCTCTTAGTACAAACAAAAAGGATTATGTTTTTAGTTCTGATTGTCTTAAGTGGATATGGTGTTAGGTACAATGGCTGCTGTTCTCTGTGGCTTGTGTGATGTGTTGGGAGAGGAACATGGTCTGTGAAAGGAAGGCCTACAGAGAATGTTTTCATCTCCTGCTATGTCTCAAATGTGTGTGGCTTCTCACTTAATCCCATTTCTCAAAATCCATAAAAGGATTTTTTTTTTGGTTTTTTTTTTGGTTTTTTTGTTTTATTAGCAAGTGAATAACAGTGCAGGGTTTTCTTTCACTTGACAGGTTAAGTCATGGAGAGTGCATGCAAATGTTTGCTCTTGGCTGGCAGGGTTATTTTCTAAGTAAGGCCATACCCTGCTCACTGCACGCAGCTGGATTTCCTTCATGATTCCCAGGGACGTGCAGCTTCCTTTCTCCCTGACCTCTTGGAAATGTACAACACATAACAACTGTCTTCAGTTTGGCTTCCCAGCAGTATTAGGGTGTAATACCTCAGATATGCAGTGTGTGACACATTCAGTTGTGCTGAACAATTTATTAAACCTTACTGTGCTTCATTAGTGAGTGCTTAATTAGTTTGCAGTTCAGCACTGCATTGTTTTGCAATCTGCTACAGGTGCTTGGAGTAGCATTTGATACTACAGTTAGTAATATAAAGGCAAGGAGATTTTTCTTCTAAATTCAAATACCTCCAAGATTTTAGGTGACCTGAGGAACATCCTGTCATTGACATATTGCTAAAACATCACTAATATTGCATAATAGGGTTTTTTTATTCATTTTTTCTGCTTAACATTAGCTTATGACCCATATTTTTTAACTGTGAACTTTGGGAATCTTTTGCACCATTAAGTATTATTTATATTGACATGTTCAGACATTCTAGTTATTAGACCATCTTTAGTTCAGTTTTTCCTGACTGTTCCTGCTGTCTCAAAGGAATATGCATGCTCTTAAAAACATCTGAAATGTAAACCATATGTACAAATACTTTTTAATTTGCATGCACATGACTATTTTTCGCCTATACTCCAGCCCTTTATTGGATTCTCAGTTTCTTGAGAATAGAAATTGAAGTATTTAAAACATTTTTAGAGCAGAATGTAATCATATGTTTATATCAAAACAGGTAAACTACACTCACTAATATTCATAATTATTGCAGTTTCAATGCAAAATGCATTCAACTGTGAGATTCCTTATTTCACTAAGAAAGCACATGAAATTCAAGTAGCTGCTTGTGTTCTTAAGTGACTCAAAGATGATGTACAATTAATAATAAAAAATAGCGTATCAGTTCTCAATTACTGTGTATCACTGAAATGCTTCCTGGGGAAGAATAAACAGGTTCTGTCAAGTTCTGTCCCCTTGGCTTCAGATAAATTTTGACATCCAAATTCGTAGTTCCCCCTCCTGGCCTAGCTGATGTAGGTTTTGGGGGGGCATCTGCTGTGAAACCAGTGGTTTTTTGTGAATGAATTGGTAAGGACTGTTTTTCTCCTTGACAAATTGTTTTCATTTTTTAAGTCTTACAGCTCAAGGACACTTTGGGTGATCAGTGAGGGCAGTTCAAACAGTTCAGCAGATAATTGTGTTTGTTGTCTTCTTTGGGATATGGTTCTTTAATAAATTTGAGTTTGATATGCATTAAAGGTTAAGATGCTCTCTAAAGAAGATGGGACCTAATTTTTAAGAAAACCACACCCAGTTGTTTGAGAGGAAGAATGGTGAGGCCTAGCAGAGAGTGACAATAGGTTGAGAGAGGGGAATAGCATTTTTTGGCTGTTCTCAAACCCAAAAATGACAGGTGAGAGAGTAATGATCTGCACTAGATGTTTTTATTCCCAGATATTTCCCAGTTGACCTAAGTGAATAAAGTTTGGGTTTAGTTAAACCCTTGCATCTTGTCTCTGTATGTCTGTTTGGGAAAAAGAAGTTTTACTCAGTGATCAGGATGTCCCACAGCCAATAATACAAGTATTGGCTAGTTCGGGGAGTTAATTACGTGTTGGCAATACATAAAGTAACTAAACAAGGTTTGAGTGCAGCAGAGATTCCAGCACTTGGCATGTTTATGGAGGTGAGAAAACTAACACTGGAACACTGAACACATTTCAGTTCTCTGAATGTTAGAGTACAATGATAGGTGGGCAAGCTGCAGAGAAATCTTAAGGGTCAAAGAAATGCCTCAAAATGGAAGACCTGAAGAGCTCAATTTCTTATGTTTATTAAAAAGTCTAATTATAGTAAGTATCTTTATATGCAGAATGTACTGGGTAAGTAGAGACTCTGTGATATGTCAGAGAGAAGCTTAGTGAGATCTCTTTGGTAACATACCAGTAAATTTGTAACCAAACTGAGATGTATTTTTTAGAATGAGGGTAAGAATTATCAGGAAAAAAAGCTTCCAAGAAAAGTAGCAAATTGTCCACATACTCAAGAGTCAGATGTCTTTCTGGAAAGCAGGTTGGCCAAATACAGCTCGTGCTGTAATCAAGTATAAATAGTTGGGCTCAAACTCATTTAACCTCTTGTCACACAAACTCAAGGCTAAGGGTCCCCCTGGTCCTTTAGGCCAAATATGAAAAGTATCAGTAATGAAAACCAGATAGTCATCTTGAAAAGAAGATGTATGGGAAACAAACATCATGCTTGGCAAGGATGCTACCAAACATGATTCAATAATACAGACAGTTGTATTCACAGAAATACAAATACCTGGTTGCATGTGGATAAGAAAACAGTGTAAGAAATCACAAGGAAAACCAATTTTTCTTTTTCCCCCCTCTTTTTTCTTTTTTTTTTAATTAAATTTCTTTCCTTTTTTTTTTTCATAGTGAAGTTGTGGAGTATTTGGAGCAACACTATTTAAAATATGGAAGCCCATTAGATAGGAGTAAAAAGCACCTCTTATCTTCTTAAATGTAGAACTATAGATAGTCATATTGTAATTATTTCTTCACAAGACTCCAATCTGTTTATTTAAGATCATTAGCAATTTTCCAAAATATATATATATTCTTGAATGTGAGTGTCAGAGTCCAGGAGAGATTCTGCCCTATATAGAGGAGCAGTGAACATTCTGCTTTCTTCTGTTGGGTGCAACAGGGCCTCTTCTGGGAACAGAGGCAAGATGGGTTACTGTTCCAATGTCTGGCACAGAGTAAGAACTAACAAATAAAACCATACACCGTAGTGTCTGGACATATTTGACAGCAGTAGATGATAAGAGTCAGTGTGTTTTCTCAGTTATTTTTCAGCAAACCATTTTTCTTTGTTATGTTTCAAAGGAAGCAAGCAAGCTTGGTCCAAAGAGTGAGATTTACTATATTTAGTTCTTGGTAAAAATGTGAAGTTATTTATTTTGAGGTATTCCACTATTTGAGAGTACTTGAAAAAATAATATCAAATGAGTTGTTTGGTTTTAAGAATGGCTTGTAACTTTCATAATTGTAGCACATGTTGTTACAACAACCACTTTGGGCCAAAAAACAGGTGATCATGCCTTGGAAAAAATGAAAACAGAAACTACCTTACCCCAATTCTTGCCCCAGTTTGGATCCTCTTTTTGAATGGACAATGACTTGAAAACCATACACATTGTTCATTTTTCAATATACTTTGAAAACTTAGCAGCCATTTCTTTCTTGATTTTTACTCCTGTAATCTCATCCATTGTTTTTGCTCATTGGCGTTTTTCTCTCTCTACTATTTCTACCTCTCCATCTAAATAAACATTTTTTTATTGGTGAACTAATATCTAATTTTCCTCTGGGAAAAGAGGTGCTGCAAATAAAATATGTTCTGGAATTTGAAAGCTTTTCAGCTCATTCTTCCTTAGAGATCTGTAGCTATAGGGAAGCTGTGTTGAGTAATGTAAATTTGTGGTCTCACAGCTACATCTAGCACAGCTTAGTTTGGAGTTCCTCTTTCTCCCTTGGCACTTACCCACAGGGGAGGGAATACAGTAGGTAATTATGATTTCCTGTTAATTCTGCGATATGAAATAACTGAGAAATTTCAATTAATTTCTTTTTTTTTCTTTATTCTGTAGTTAACTGTGCCCAGTGCAGTGTAACACAGCAGAATCACCTCATCCTTAGAAGCAGTTGTCAGAAAAATATGGGCCTGCCTGGTAGAATGTATTAGCCCAATACATTGTCTCCATTTTATTATGAAGCTGCTGGGGAAGCTGTGATATACAGCACTGTCATTACAGATCTATTGTTAGAAGGGCTCTACAGTCTTCTGTGCACTGCCA
Organism: Monarcha castaneiventris obscurior; assembly: GCA_026261815.1. Classification (NCBI taxonomy): domain Eukaryota; kingdom Metazoa; phylum Chordata; class Aves; order Passeriformes; family Monarchidae; genus Monarcha; species Monarcha castaneiventris. The sequence goes on from JAMPIT010000890.1 coordinate 1,089,297, forward strand.
TTAATTTATAGCAGTAAACAATATGTAGCCCTCCAACTGCAGCAAAGCAGAATCTTTTAATGAGGTGGATGTTATTACCACAATAAATCAGTGCATTGGTGTAATGTATAATTCAATGTGTGTATTCCCACTGTAACTTCTCTGAGTAAGCTGATAGTGTATCATTGTCAGTGCACAGCTCCACAGTTCCTTTTTTTTTTTTTTCCCTAAGCTTTTTTATTTGGGGACTTTTTTTATTCTCTTGCAAATAAATGTGACATGTCTTGATAGTTGTCCTGTTGCAGGCTTCAGAAACCAACTGTAACAATAACAGCTAAAATCAATACTGTGGATTCTGGCTATATAGATCTCTGCATGATACCTTTTTTTTTTTATTTTTTGAAAAGAGAATGAAATCAATTCTAATTGGGTTTAGCTTTATATTCAAGGACTGTAATTCTATAACTATTGATTTGGGCTATACTCATTTGGAGAGTAATAATAGAGGCAGATAAAGAGAATACATAAAATGTTACAGAACCATACAGCACAACACTGTTCCTATTTTTAATTTATATAATTTGTCTACCAATGACCTTCTTTCTTCTTTTTCTCCCTCAAGCATATCTGAGCCTTTAGGGAAAATCAGTACAGATGGAGATTCCAAAATGGTTCTTGTAACAAAGAGACTTCTTGGAGTCAGTTTCATACTTCCCTGGAATAAATTTGCTAAATCAGATAAAAATCCTTTTATACAGGAACAACTTCTTTTAAAGGGTTGTATTTCAAATTAGTGAACTGCAAAAATAGTAATTAACCTAAGATGTTTTTCTTTATCCTACTGCAATGTGAAAGCTGCTCTAAGTAAAAAATGTAAGATTAGAGTTTAGGTCCTTCAAAGATCTGATCAGTTCTAGAGGAGAAAATACTTTGAAGCTTGTATGCCAAATTTCATGTGAGCTGCAAACAAGCAGTTATTTGAATAATCATCATCTCAATAGCGGACACAGTTTTTCACTTGAGCTCTGCTTGAATTAAGGGTTAGGTTACTGATACTTTTGATCGAGGACTTTTAGTTTTTCCTCACCTTGTAGTGTGTTCTTAAGTATATTTATTCTTGGAGAAAGAAGGAGATATTGTTTCATGTTTATTCTTTGCTTATATTTGAATGCACCCATTGTCTGTACAGATGAACATAATTTACATTAATAACATACTAACAGTGTGCTCAATCTGTATACAAAATTTTATTGCATACATATTTTGCATATATATCCAAAGATATTTTAGAACTCTTACAGCATTTTACTTGTGGAATTTCTAAATTCACTTTTGGGTTTCTCAATGATTTGTGTGGCCTATACTCATGTTTTTTCAAATCATTTATGTAGAAGTCTGCTGAGGAAATGCACAGCTCTAGATAAAATAATATTATGTTTCCTACTTTTAAATAAATCCCTGGGTGTTTATATTCTAGGTAAGCACTGAACAAAGAATAATAGCATTGGTGGAAGTGTGTAGACATTTTTAGTCATACATACGTTGTTTCTTTTATATCAATGTTTTTATATCGAAATTCTGGTTTTTCATTTGTCTGTTTCAAAGGTTAAAATTCTGTGTATTAAGTAAAACTTGGCTTCAGGTGGTAAATAGAAAGCATAGAAACAAGAACAGTATTACCAAAATTCCAAGTCCACTGTTAATATTCTACCACCCCATCAATCACTACTTTTTTCTCCAAAAAAATATCCAAAACAATGCTTCTCAATGTTGCTTCCTATTTGCTTAACGGTGTATCCAACATGCACACATATCCACAGGCACCCAAGTTAAACAACACTTTGTCCCAGACATTCCACTGTGAATTGGATGGAGTCAGTGACTTGAATCAGCAGTAAATGGAGCCTGCATTAATGCAGAAGGGATTTTTCCAAGCAGCCGTGTGTGTGTGCATGGAATCCTGGTTCCAAGTACACAGATCTCCTCAGGCGCTTACAAAAACCAACATCTGCTTTTGCAAAGCACCAAGCCCAGTCTTCTCCGAGCATGCCAGTAATTCTGCTTACCAAAAAGAGTCAGGGGAGTATGATGTGATAATAGTCACGTTCATTTTATTTGCTTAATGAGTTTATTTTTACCAATCTTGCAGCCTATTGGAGCTTTGAACCCAAAGAGAGCAGCGTTCTTTGCTGAGAGATATGAATCGTGGGAAGATGATCAGGTCCCAAAGTTTCACTATGGCACCCATTATTCAACAGCAAGTTTTGCACTCACGTGGTTGCTAAGGATTGTAAGTATATCTTTTAAAAATTCTTCTCCTTTAAATGATAATGAAAGCAACAAATATCTAAACTAAAACTGCATGGTATATGAGAGTACTGAAATTTTCTAGTAATTGTAATCAGTAGTGTAAGAGAAATGTGCTCCAAAGTTCAAGCACAATGTTTTCATTTTTATGGTATAGCCTTTTCAAATCAGTAAAGCTTTTTCTCCTTAAAAGTTGCCTTTTAGTGTACATACATCTTTAAACATGGTTAACTTTCCTTCCTTGCATATTTTCTGACTGGACCAAGTACCAAGCATTTGTGGTTCTTAATTAATGTATTTAATTTTCCCCTCCTAATGAGTGTGAGGTGGTTTCTGATGATCATGAAGTTCTGTGGTGTAAATAATTAATTTTAAAAAATCTGCTACAATTTATATAGAATTTACTTTGAGCTGCTACGTATTGATAATGTATTGGTTAAACAATACATTTTTCAATAAAATTGAAAGGCGATTTATCTCCTAGGAAGTAATTTCTTTGGGAAAGCATTAGCAGCACATCATTAATTAAAGCTTGTTAGAACGTACAAGCATACATAAATCCTTGAAGTAATTTATAGTGCTTAGCTAATTTCAAGCAATTACCCACTAATATGTGCTTAAGTGTTCTTTAACTAAGAGGAGGCTTTTAAATCTTCCAAACATTTTTCTAAATCATAAATTATATATGAAACAATAACAGTCCTAAAGCTCTCAGGAATGCCACCTTTTAGATTAACAGATCACCTTAAACAAAGTAAAACACATTTTATTTTTGTTACTTGCTGGTTTAATAAGTATCTGAGGTATATGAGCTTTCTCATCTTGTTGAGAGCAATTTGTGTCACAACTGACTGTAGTTTCTGCTTCAGCCTTTGAGTATTTTCTTTCGGTTTTATTTGCTTTTCTTTGGGTATGTATGTGTGGAGTAAGATTAAAAAGCATTTATTGAACAAGCAAGCATCAGTTTGTATTTCTCATTCTTAAATGTTAGTATTAACCTTTTGCTATTAATCATGTGTCTGCATCATTCACAACCAGACCCCAAAAGAAGCCTTGTTTTACCCTGAAATTTCTGAAGAGATGCTTTGTTGTTTTTAATGAATCTTTTTATATGTGTTTAGGAACCCTTCACAACACTCTTCCTAAATCTACAAGGTGGGAAGTTTGATCATGCAGATCGGACTTTCTCCTCTATTTCGAGAGCGTGGCGCAACAGTCAGCGTGACACTTCTGACATCAAGGTAAAACACCTCCTGAAAGGTGGTGACATGTTTTATACTGCATCTGCCTGTGCTGTAGCTGGGAGTGTGGGAAGGAAGGTGACTGGGAGCTATCCCACCATTTGGGAAAAGATGCAAGGCAGATGACACATGGTTTTACTTCTGTTAGAATATTTCAGTGAATTCTTCTGTAAAACTGTAGCAAATATTTTTAGCCCTGAGACTGAAATATTTTGAACTGGGAAGGAAAACAAAGGAGACAAGGATGCTGGCAGTGGTGGGAAAGGTCAAATCCAAGAAGATAGATTAATATCAGAGTTGGGTTTTTGTAATGGAAGGAAGGATGGAAAAGTGCAGTGTGAAGAAAATCAGGGGCGAGCTCAAGGATGTCATGCGACCAGGAAGAGACCTAAGTGACACGAAATCATTCCCTCACATTCATGGTGAGCAGACAATTTAGGAAAGGGTTGATCTGCAAATTAATGGAATGCAAAAATTGTCAACTGACGGTGTTGAAAAAGGGATGTCTTTCTTGCATCTGTGAATCCCCACCAATAGAATCAATGGCAATCAGTGACTGGTGGAATTAATACCACTTAGAAAAAGATGTAATATCTATATGAAATTGGGAAAGAAGAGTTTAGAAAATACAAACACATTAGATTTTTTTTCAAATTAATTGGTCATTATGGGCTTAATTTCCTTGTAACCTGCAAGATTGGCAGACAGTATTTCAGAGTGCATTTTTAGGGCTTTTTTGAGAAATGGAGGAGGAAAAAAATATCAGTAAAGAACAAATCAAGTATTTAATACAGAAAAAAAAGGGAGCCAAGAAATGATGAGGTGAGTTTAACTACAATTCACAGAAAAATACTTAGGCAAATAATCAGACTATGTTTAAGTGCCAGGAAGATAGCTTGGAGACAAGCAAATGAAACACATGTTTATCAAGAAGAGATTATGTCAAAGCAATCACAGTTTCTGATGAGAAAAGGTAACAGACCTTATGAGCAGAGAAGAAGCAGATGATGATCTTAGTTTTTCACATTGTCTTATGAGTGAGCTGGGATTATTCTGTCTAAAAGAATCCACTGTATTTGGAGAATAGCTACCAGCAGTTCATTATTAAAATTGAAGGATGTACTGAGTGGAATTCTTCTTGATAATAACAGGTTAGGCCTCAGTTTCCATTAATATTAGATTGGAAGGTACTGAAAGTGTAGTGAAATTGGTAGTGCTTCTTGCAGGAGGGAAAAATGATTTTAGAAAAGTGTTAGGTGAAGTTTATTAGGGAAGAGTGATAATTGTAACTTGCATGGAGGTTCTTATACAGTTATAAAAAAAGGAACAATCTACTGTGAAAAAAAATAAACATTTAGGTTCTAGTACATCACCAGTGCATGTGAATTAACAGTATTATAGTATAACAAAAGGTGAATAACATTCCATGGAAGATACATCAACAGGACATAATGGAACTTTCAAAATTTATGACAAAAATCTTCACTTTTGCCCAGCTTTGATAAGGTCTTGGCTGGAATATTACACCCATAGTTTTGAGCTGGTTGGAGAGAATCCACACTGGAACAATGATCACAGTGCAAGGTCTTGAAAATAAAATGCAGTGAAAGATTGAGTAGCTGTGCTTATTTTTCTTCTAAAGCAGAGCAGATTGAGGAGGACCTTGTGTCTTTCTGTTACATGGAGACTGCTGTAAGGAAAAAAAGGAAAACAATCCATGCTGGATAGGATAGGAATTAGTGGTCTTAAATATCAGGGAGATTTTGGTTAGATTCAAAGTAACCTTCTCAACAGAAAAACAAAACTGATGAGTGTTTCCCTGGCAATTAGTGTAGGGGGAAATGCTTAGGTAGCTTTTGGAAATGACATGTGCAAGCTGGGACTGCCTTTAAAGGCATCCCTTCTGTTATGGATGATCTCTTGGAGCTGCTTACAGCTTCCTGAGACTGTGAATGGCTATGAGTTACATGATGCTGCTGTGATGCATCCAAGTGAGTATTAAGATTGACTAGAGGAGTCTGTTTGTGAGACTGGATGAGCAACCAGGAAGGGGGATGAGATGAGATTTCCACAGGACATGTTCAAAGAATTAGAAAGGAAGATGTTGGAATGTTTCCATCTTCACTGGAAATACCTGTATTCCCCATATTTCATTGCAGCTGTGAAAACCAGGTTTGCTGATACTTGGTGCTCCACCCTGCAAGTGGTTGTGAAATACATGACTAAAGTGTCCCACATGCCTCTAGAAGTTTTCTACAAGCAGAAGCGCAATGTTTTAGCCTCCTATTGCTTGAATGTGTTTAGTTGGCTCATGCATGGAAGAGCCTGAACAAAATGGAGCACATGATGGTGCTCCTGTAGTTATTAGCAAGTAGGGGGCACAAAGAAAAAAAAAAGGGTTAGTTTCTCTTCCAGCTGAAAAAATTGTGACATTTAGAGCCATTGAGCTGATTACAAGAAATGACTTCTCCTTGCTTCTCATGCAGAAAGAGTGAATGCAGTTGTTGATACTGCTATCCTCAGATTATTGCTAACCCTAGTTGGAAGCACTGTATGTTACAGGGAGGACTAACATGAGCTGGCTTTGGAAAGAACTCTTGCTGGCTGGTATCACTTCAGCTGAGAAAGCTGAAGCAGATGTGTGGTGACAACCAATCTGTGTCAATATCCTGGGAAAGCCTTGGATTGATGATCAAAGCATGAAACCAGTGCTCCTCTGTAGAATAACCTTTGCTTGAACTTTGCAAATTTTGATTTCATGAGGTGATATGTTGCATGAAATTCAATTTCCTAGTTTTCCCTATCCATTTATTTGAGCAATGCAAATTAAAAATCCTTTGGAAGTTTGCTGGTGTCTCATTACCCCTCTGTCATTGTTATTTACTAATTAGCTCAGGACTGGTGCCTTTAAATGATTAACCATGTGTTTTTAAGTTCAATCTTCTGCACTAAAGAATACTGAATGTATTTCAATTCTGTGAGAGTGCCACTTGGTACTTTTAAAGTACTATATAAGCATGACCATTAACTCAATTACTTCTTAATTTACATTATTGGTGCAAGCAGCCCTGGTTAGTTTTGTTAATACCACAGAAAAAGCAAACCTGGATAGCCTGGCAGTACTTGCCTGTACTTGTTCAGAAGCGGTTGTTCCTTCTGCTTTGGCACCTAACCTGTTGCAACACATTTATTTCTCATTATATTTACAACACCATAATTGTAACCCATGTTGCACTTTGCATGTATGGTCCCTTTTTCCACTGTAGTAGTTTGCTGATTATTTTGGGGCTTTTTTTTTCTGTTAGTCCCATATATACAGATTTCAAGATCATCTGAAATCCACTTGCTGTCCTCCAAACAGCTGCCTTGCCTTCTTAGTGTCATCTGGAATTCTACTTCTGCACCTTCTGCGCCAGGCCATTAATGAGATTATTGACTGGTTTTAAGAGCAGGGCAGACTCCATTGCCATGTCCTCCCAGTCTGACAGTGAACTATTGATAACTGCTCCTGGAATATGGATTTCCAGCTTGGCTGCTCCCACATTATTGTAACCCAATCTCTTCTCCATTCCTCTAGTTTGCTTATAGGGATGTCATGGGGGACTGAGGCAGCCTCAGAGGTCTTTCTCAAAAGTGAAGCAACACCTTGCTGCTTTTTCTTTCACCATCCACTACTGCAGCTTCCTTTTGGAAAGAAAATTAGATTGGTTTAATGTAATTGATTTTTTAAACAATTTTTAACCAAGCTACAGTCACTAGTATGGAGTTATGTACAGTTCTTCATGTCTTTTCCTCTGCTGCTTTGTATTTCTTTCTTTTTCGTGTGCTTTGGGTTGCTTTTGGTGAATTTGATTCGTTTTGTTCAAAAAGAGATGCTAGGAGACCATAATATTGGAGAAAACATTAGTAAACTCCAATTACACTGTTCTAGATTGTTCCACCATAAAATGGACACTAATTTGTGAAATCTTGTGATATGACACAAATCAGTGACAGCTGCTGTAAGGCTGGGGAGATGGTGCTGAATATCTGAATTTGTATCTCATACAGGTGTGTTTGGCTAATTGTGATCCTCACAGTGTACAACAGCTGAATTTTAGGTACAGAAATGCTCTTTTGGCAAGTTAACTATATTGTAAAGCTCATTAGCATCACATAATTTTAGACAGTTTTTCTTTAAATCAAGCTTCATGTTTAAAGTCTCACAAGTTACAGGATTAAAGTTGCCATCGAACTGGCAACATTACCTTTGTATAGGAAAAATTTCATGTCATAGTAGTCACAAAAAGAGCAATGACCAGCAAAATTCAGAAGCGAGTACCTAGAAATTCAGATTTTTAACCATAAACTCCATGTCTGGTGTAGTAAAACTTTTAACATATTTAGGATGCAGATCTTTGGTTCTTATGAGAGATTTGGTTCTATGTAAAATTATGCTAAGATCCGTAATAGGAAAATACTTCTCTGAGTTTAAAAAAAAAAAAGTTAAAAAAAATTTCTAAATTCAGTCAGATCAGTCCATGGCAATCTGTGGGAATTGCAGTAGTTCAAAATGCAGACATCTGGGTGTGTGGAACAGAAAGTTCCATCTAATATCTGTGATCTGCTTCTTTTATAGCCAGCCATGATTGTATTGAAAATGAAACAAATAGTTTTAGTATCTGCTCTGAACTCCTTGTGTAGGTGTTTAAATAACAAATTTGGAGTAAATTACAGACAAGTTTGCTGAAGTCCAAAGGAGAAGGAATGTAGTTATACATGCAGCTTTTTCCTCTTTCTCTGTCAAACCAACCTGAATTGCCTAGTATATGAATATGGTCAATAAATACCATAGAATACTTTTATTTAGATTCTAAGGAAAAAGAAAAATAATTATATATATATAGTAACAAGATTTAAAGTGCCTTAAAGATGCAGGTTTTTATCCAGTGAGATATTGACTCCATAAAATCAATTTATTGATCAGTAATGAATCAACTCTTAATTGTGGTTATCATATCTTTCATTAATCTACGAAATAAATATCTGGACTTGTTATAATTCTCTTTGCTTAATTGTGTATTACTGACGATTTTAATGTTTTTCTCAAACTAGGAAATGTTTGAATTATAATCACATAGAACTTTAACAGAGTGGTTAAACATTGACAAAATTAATTTCTTCATTAATTACCTTTAGAATTTTAATGGAAACCTGCCAAAGTATTTTTCTTACAAGTTGGCAGAGTTTCAGGCAGTGTCTTGAGACAGTTTCTTAGTTGACAGTTTCTTTGTGAGAAATAACACGCATGTAGCAGATGGAGGGAAACTCATGGGTACTTAGAAATTATCTTCCCAACAGTCTTGAAAATAATTTCATTGAAGTGCGATGGAAAAATGAGATTTGAGTTAATTTAATTGATTAGTATATATTTCTTGAATGCCATTTGAGTCCCCTAACAGAAGAAATAAAGTGTGGCAATATGAATAAAAGTCTAGACTTCTAATATACATTTTTATTATTCTGTTTGACAGGTTATATATAGGCTTAATATTGCTTAATATGATTGTGAAGTAATTTAGTTTGAAAATTTGGTATCTTATAAATGTTTTCATATGATTAGGGATGTGTCATTGCTTCTAGACACCTTTGGAGATCATATAACTCTGCTTCAAAATGCATCAGTTATTTTCTAAACAAAAGAAAAAATAACATCTAATTGCATTAATGAAGTGGAGTATCTTACATTAATTTTTTGTGCATAGTGGCATATATGAAAATAAATTACTGCTGTTAAACTGACATTCTGTTGATAATGTGTTTTTATAGAAAAAAAAATTTAGTGAATTTTCCTTTGGAATCATGGTTTCCATGTGTTATGGGGCAATTTTTGCTAGAGAAAAATTGTACTTTAGTTATATGCAGAATTTTATAAATGTTTTAATAAGAATCCTGATATGGCAGGTTGCTTTTTTTTAGGTTAACACTGTGTGTTAGATTCATATTGATATTGACTGTGAACTCCTTCATCAGTTGTCATGAAAAGCATGGCAGGAGGACTGAAGTCCTGCTTATCATGAGGGTGTCTTGTCTCTGCCTTGTAGAAGTGGTGAATTCCAACAGAGAAATTTCAGGAAGTAATTTTCAAACACAATAGTCCTAAAGAAAGGGCTTCCACAAAATCACAGAGAGGTTTGGGTTTTTTAATGTGAAATTTAAACAAAAGACATGTGGGTAAATGTTACCATTTCTGTGCATGTGCTGAGTGTGGAAAATTTCAGAAGGGACTCACTCAGTAGAGTTAGAGAAAGTATGGAGGCAACCAAAATTTTTATTTGGAAGGGAAGACCTCCCGAGGGAGCAGATCTAAATTGACTAGAATCCTTTAGCTTGCAGAAAGAGACCCCTGAGGAAGAACATGATGATCATACAGGTCTGTGGTACCCAGAATGGTGCATAGAAGAGCTGATAAGGAGCTAACATTTACTGTGTTTCATAAAATGGGCGTTAGGAACATCACTGGAACTGTCAGGAAGCAGTTTTAGAACAGCCAAAGGAAACCTGTGTGGATTAAGTCAAAACCATTCAGCTGTCAGAAGCTGACAGAATTTCCATGCAAAGGCTGTATTTGCCCTGTGTTGGTCCAGTCCTTGCCACTGTTCCCAGTGAGATATTAAAGGATTCTTCATTCTGCCCTCTCATGTCTGGTCCTGCATCTTCATGTGATGTTTGTTTGAAAGCATTTAGTAACTCTTTCCTGCTGCCATTTAAAACAAGCAAAAAGTGCATTCACTGATTTTTTAAATGTTCTTGTGTGTCCAGGAAGTTCTGTCATTTTTGCAGTTGCACTATGAGTCAGTCAGCATCTGCTGTCTTAGTGTCAATCAGTGCATGTGATGGGAAGATTTTAAGAAAAAACAAGAACCCAGAAACAGAGTTGAGAATGACTGTTAAGGACTGCAGTTACCAAATGCATGTAGAATATTGGTTAACTTGATAAAAAAATTAATATTTTGTGATCAGGTTGTTTAGCTGGTTTTAGGAAAAACTGTTTTGCTTTAACTGTTGTTATTTTCACCCATATAAAGCCACAGAAAATGGGTTTTAAATACAACTCACTTCCAATGACCATGTGCATCTGTTTGTACTTCGTTTTTCTGTGGGTAAATGCTAGCACATGGCCACGAGAAGAAAATCACATAATAAAGAAGCTCCTTTTGTATAAATGTGTTGTAATAGTGACAGTGAAAAACTTTCTGAAAACTCATTTCTGGAGTAATGAAAAGCTTTATGAAAAGTTTCTAATAGTCAAACTAGCAGAAATTACTGATAATTTTGAAGTTTCCAGCATATTGTTTCTGTGTAACCTAATGAAAACAATGTGTTCTAGAAAGCCAAATGTTTTCTGATCTTGAAGGAAACTAATGAATAGCTGTACAGATATATATATAAGAAGAAGAAGAAATGAAAGCATTGGTAACATATGTAATGAGCTTGTATTTTAAGTGTTCAGAACCGCGGTATGGTTTCATATTTGTGGTGCATGCTGCTGCCAAATTAATAGCCCAGTGTCTCTGCTTTTTCTTTGCTGGTTTCTGTGATGATAAAAACTGTAGCAACCTTAGTGTTACTTTATGTTTTGCAAACTTTATTTTTTACAGCGTTTACCTTTGCTACGTTCTTGTTCTTTCACTTACCCAGTGAAATAGATTCAAATCTCTTTTCTGTCAATTCCTTGTCGAGCATTTGGTACAGAAGCACGTTTTTACCCTGCCTAGTTAATTAAGGGGACTGTAAACAAAAAGATGTACAATTCAAAGGCAAGCAGTGTTTCACACAAGGATGGAGGTGATAATAGCTTAATTCCTGCTTGATCTTTCCTGTCTTTGCCCTGGCTACTCTGGCCTGACCTTGTCCGCAATCTGATGACCCCCTTATTGCACTCAGCCATTTGGAAAGCTGCTCATGCCATAGCTGGCCCTGAGGGGCTATCGGGGAGACCACTGAGCCATTGACCCATGTCAAGACTGCATTTCAGGTCTGATCTGCTGAGCTTCTGGCCTGGCTGCATCCTCCACCCACTGTTGACAAAGCCACTGGGGCAGTCAGATTTTTTTTCCTTACTTCTCAAGTGGCCTGCAGCTTGCACTTGCTGTATGGAAGACCAATTTTACACCACTCATTTGCTATGAAATACACTTCCTGAAGCAATTACGTGTATTGATCCTTTCTTTACAAAGGAAGTAAATTCTCTAATTTAGTGGCTCAATTTTTCTAAATCCATCAAATTGCCAGGTTTATTGAGTGTATTTAAATCTCAACATCAAGTTCCACAAAAAAAAAACAAACCCGAACAACCAACCTACCTTGAATATACAGGGCAGAAATATGTCTGCTATGTTTTTATGGGCTTTTTCTATTAAGTGTTATACCTGGACTTTGCAGATATTTTTATAAAAGTGTGTACATAAGGTTCTAATCCCATTAACTTAGAGAAACTTATGTATTACCTACTGTGTATTTTATAAAGTGCATGACAATGCACAAAGTTGCAGGTTTGTTTGCAAAACAAGGAAACAATCTTCCACTTATCCAGGAGAAAATCCTTATGGTTTTGAGCTTAATTTTCCTTCTTAGCATATTGGGTTCAATTCTGCACTAGAGTGTATAATTTTCTGCTTAGTAAAATTTTTGTTTAGCCATTGATATTACTTTGTTTTTCTGAGATGACTTAAAAATTGAAATTCCTGTGCTGTATGCCCTTACATAATTTTCCTCAGCCATGGTAGCTGTGCCAGCAGAGGTGCCAGAGCAGGCCAGCCAGGGAAGCCTTAATGCTGAGTTCCAGTCCTGTTCAGCACAGGCCTGGAGAGCACACTTGTTTAGAGCAGTGATGATCCTGACAAGGAATTTCGTGCAGACCTTGTAACCATGTGAAATCCCTTCCTTTTTTAGTCTTGTGTGTAAAATTTTGTGTGGTTCTTCCCTGTATTTTATAGACGGGACACATAATTGAGTTAGTGACCTTTACATGAAAGAAAAATATTGACGGAATTCATCTTTGTGGGTTTTTAATTTTATGGAACATGTGGCATAACTCCAGGTATTTTAGAATTTACAAAAAAAATCATTTCTGGGCATTGAACGATCTTAGATAATAGCCTAAATATTAAGTCCTTAGAGCCTTTACATTAGAGAGAATAAGAATATAAATGGGTTTCACACCTTTGAAGTTAATATCCGTGGTGCTAGTTTTAGCCCAACTGTACACTGCCATTTGTGCATTAGCACTTTAAAATGTGCATTGTATTAAAATGTGAAAGAATCCGTTTTCCACAACTTTTTAACATCACTGATTGTACCTTTCCACTAAATATTATCTGTACTATGTGATGTTCATTACTTTGCTTTTATAGGTTTCTCCGTGCATAATACACAACCAAAACCAGTGTTCTGATGTTTTTGTTTTATAGCCTGTTGTGTCTCAGTTCTTTGTCATGTTTAAAGCATGCTAAGGATTCATCATATCTACAGGTCTAAATTTTAGAAAGAGCAAAAGGGGGATTTCTCCCTTCTAGGGAAGGAGGGGGATGTCTGCAGGAAGATTTTGTATATTCTCTTAGCTTAATTCCATTCTAATAATTACTTTTTTAGTGTGACACAGTGCATCCTTTGACAGAATTTATAACATGGCATTGTTTTTCATTTATCTACAGGAATTGATTCCTGAATTTTATTACCTCCCAGAGATATTTGTCAACAGCAACAATTACAATCTGGGAGTGATGGATGATGGAACAGTGGTGTCTGATGTTGAACTTCCACCGTGGGCCAAAACCCCAGAAGAATTTGTTCGCATAAACAGGCTGGTAAGATGGCTCTCTTCTATTGTCCAGTCACTTCTGTCTTGCAAGATTCTTCTGAAATAATTTGGATCTTTGCCTGCCATATATATTTATGATTTACATAGGACTATCTATGTCTGAAATGATCTAAAGACACAGATTTACAAATGTAAGAAGAAAAAAAGGAATATGGTACTCTTATTCTTAGATTTGCTCAAAGAAGTTTGAGTGTGGTCTAAATACGCAGGAGATCTTACCATTTCTATGTCAGCTCTTGTGGGTCTAAAGAGCTAATAAAATCATCACTTTACAGAAGGCTTGAAAAAGCTTGTTAATCATAAAAATATTTGTCACTCTGATGACTTAAATGTGATTTTGAGGTTTCTTAATTTTAGTGTTCATTTAACTCCAAAGATCAGTGAATGCCTCAGAAAAGAAGACTGCATTTTGAATATTCTGTCACCTTTGCCACTTCTTCTATTAAACTGATATTTTTCAGAGCCCTTTTTACAAGAAAATAAAACTGAATTCTTCTTTGCCTGCTTCATTCGCCAAACCTGTATTACTGTTCTCTTCCCTGTTTTGGAAAAAAGCAGTTGTTAGCACTGCCTGTCTTCACTGTGCCCTCTGGGCAGTGCAGTGAATTACAGAATAACCCTTACACTGTCATTGGTGGTGTTTTAGCACATTCTCAAAAGCTATGTTAGGCTCTTCTCAAAATGAAACAATTCTGCGTTGGTGGCATTCTGAAATAAATAACAGACGCTTTTCCTAGCAAATCTTGAAAAATGAGGCTGCACTTTTCATGTGGTAGCCAGCTAACTGGGAAATACCAAATTAAGGCATGGAAACTTTCAAAAACCTTTCAGACACCAGGCTTATCAGGATAACATCCTGGTATTCCTAGGTTAGAAAATGGGAATTGGAAAAGTTCTGTTGTTGGTGGAATGTCAGACTTCATAACATTGCAGAACTTTTGCATCAGAAGAAACCTGTGGTTCAGAAGCTAATTAGAAGGCTTTACACTGCACCTTTACTGGTGACATGATACCATGATTTTCAGAAATGCTGTGTGACCTGGATTTCTGCAGGCAGTTGTAGGTGCACCATAATAATCACGAAGAATGCTGGGTGGATTTAGTGTTTTCCTTCATCCATATGTATGTGGAAATTTTATTTAAACGAGGTCTGAAATAGAGTAACATTTAGCAGGACTGCTTGGCAAACTGTACTGAAACACAGCTTTTGATCTCACAGTTGTGGTGATAGGTGGTAGGTAAGGGAGGTAGCCTGACACCTCTGGAAGCTTGGCATATGCTGGTGCTTCAGGATAACCTGGGAAACGCAAGGCTATGTTCTTGAGCAGACTTGTCAAAGGCAGATGGTAGCCTTGATCTCTCATGACTCTGGTATTTTGGTTTTTGTAAGAAAATATAATTTTATTCTATTAATTACAGATCTGGCTTTCCCCACTGCAAAGTTATTCTCAATTTCCCACTTCCTCCTTTTCTAAGATGTTAGCTCTTAATTTTCCTTGCCTAATTTTGAGCCTTGGGCCAGGTTTTTCTCACCCTCACCTCTCTGAAAGCTCTGACCTACCATTCCCTCATTCTTCCTTCATTTCCCAATTTGCTACTTTTGTCTGCCTTTCTTGTAGCTCTCCTTGAAATCTCTCACTTGTGCAATATTCTCAGCATGAACTTTTACCGTTTTCAAGTATTAATTGGACAGAAAAAACTTCGATTTTTTTTTTTAAGGCTTAAGCTAATTATGAAAGTAAGAAATAATTTATCAAGTGCTGGTTTTAAAGTGTGCCAGACATCATCCATATGATGTCCAGTGTTACCAAAAGGGTAGGACCTACAACTGTAGGTCCCTGATAGTGTTTCTGTAATTCAGATAGCAAGTTTTGGTCGGTCTGGTACCATTAAATTTAAACCTCTGCGCCACTGAATTACATTAACTGCTTCTGTGTGACATAGTTAAATTTATCCTGGTGTTGGTGAGCCTGGCTGGTGTGGATGATACCCTCTCTAATCTGCCATTTTTGCAGTGGGATAGCACTGAGAAAATTACATGCAAATATTAAATTGCTTTTCCTCATAAATACTTGGTGGATTGGATACCATCAGCATCAAATCAGCATCGTTTCTTTTTTAAGTAGAACAGGTGTGTTTAGGAAGCATGCTTAAAGCTCAGGTCTGCTCTACTATGATCAAGAAAAGCTTGCTGCAATGTGGCATGGGCTGATGTATTCAGCTAATATTTTCCTTGCTGCCTCCTAAACAGCGATTACAGTATTCCAAGTGCTCATTTTGCAAGCTATGACACACAGATATTTTTTTTCCCTTTGCATTTGAGTTTACCTCTTTAAGTCCCCAGATCTTATACAACGATTGGAGCTCATGAAATGCATACTACTTTGATCTGTGACCTTTTTGTGGTGCTAATCGGGTTCCTGATATCATTATACCTTGCTCATTAATCATATTTCCTGCAGCCCGTCAGGCAGCCAGACAGCCCAAGCCCCTGTTTGCAGCCTCGTGTTGGCAGGTTTCTGCTTTTCCAGATTATTACAGTGTGATACTTTGGCTTCTCATAACCAGCCCCACATCAAGCTGTGTGCTACAATTAAAGTCAGATGGTCCTCAGGTTGAACAGGGATATTCTGTTGCAGCTGTCTGTCTTTCTGGAACAGAGCAGCACGGGGAACAGATGATATGTAGGACAGTGCATAATAACAGCTTGTACAGTACTGGGTCAATAGCAGGGGTTCAGAGAATTAATTGACAGGCTGATAGCTGATTTAAAAGTGATTTCCAACCTATTTTTAATTCTATAAAGTGTGTATTTTAATTGAAGTAGGTCGTTGCATTTCCTCTGTGTTTGCTCCGAGACAAAAAGCAGAATGGTGTATAATTAAAACTGGATTTTGATTGATGGAATGTCATCATGAGCTAAATGGTAGCATCAGGATGTCATTCTAAGCAATACAAAGAGCTCCAAAGAGTATCTATTGCCTCTGCATATAGTTGGTGCTTTGTATCAGTCTGTGATAGTACAATATTTTATAATTGTACGGATCAGTGGGAAGTAGGGTATTTTTCTCTGAGACAGCCCAGATTTTGATGGAAAAGTGAGTGTGTTTTTTACCATTCTGAAACCCTATTATATACCTCTAAAGCTCAGGCATACTATATTTAGTGCCATGAAATAACTGCTAAGACATCTGAAAATACTTTTCAGTTTATGCAGGTGCAGTTAACAATAATTGTATTATTGTCTAAATCCATCATTTTATAAATATGTGTGTAATAAGAATTATAGTACTAGCTTAATAAGAGTAGAAAGCCCACAAGATAAAATTGTAATTCCTCCCCTCAACAAACCAGAAAAATCCCAAATGCAACATGCTCTTGCATCCTTACTTTACCATTTCCAAACTGTGGTATCTTTAGGCCTTTAGTATGTGAGCAAAGGGGAGGATGCTAACTTCATCTGATACCATAATAAAAAGAAAATGCCAAACAACCTTTGGTTCTCCCATGCTTCTGTGAGTCCTACAGGAAATAGGAATGGGAAATAAACTTGAGAGAATATAGAGATAGATGCTCAGTATGGTTTGGATACAGAAGTCCTAAACAAAACCCATAGCAGTAACTGTCAGATTCAGAAACAGACATAACCTTTAAAACTTTGGTTTTTGTGGCATTTTTTCCTTGGCTTCTCAGTCTTAGTTATGTTAGGTGCTCTCCTTTAGAACAGTTTTCTTTTTTAGAAATTTAATTTCATGTGTTAGGGATAATTACCCCATTTGAGCTGATAGAAATTTTAAATGCCCTTTGTATCATGCATGAAAAGTTAGACATTCACAAAGACCAGGTGAAACCCAGGGAAAGACCCTAGGCTTCCCACTGATACATAAGAATGGCTAAAAATCCCAGTAAGGAAGTTCTGTTCTGAATAATAGAGTAATCTATTCTGTCCTGTCATTGAAAGTTGGATGTCTGAATTGGTAAGAATTAATTTAAAACTATTAATCAACAGATAATAACTAAATTTCACACAGCTTTGATGAGCCTCAGCTTTTTGAGAATTAGATTGCTTCAATGATAATGAAGTCATTGAGGTCTGTCAAGACAGCTTTCAACAATATATCTCAATTTAAGTATTTTAGTGCTTTATTGCAGAGTTAGTCCTTTCATGATTAGGGGTTTATCCATTTCATTCAATGCTGGGGAAAATGCAAGACAAATTAGAAAAGTGATGAGATTACTGTGCTGGACTAAAAGTTTTGAAATCCAGTTTTCAAATAATTGAAAATGTAGTGATTGGAAGCTGGGATGCTTTCTGAAACAAATGAAATGCTTAAATACATAAAGATGCTGTACACAAAAGTAACCGTGACATGAAAAGTAAAAGGGAGGGGAAGGGTAGGCCAGTCATTTTCCCTAATACAAATTTTAGTGGAGCACAATGAGTCAGTGTTAAGAACCATCTAAGGTAAGAAAAACCTACAGTGAGAATTAGAGGATCATTATCAGTCGATATGGGGCATTATTTTTAGCACAGGCACCTCCGCCTTACACCAGGCTACACTGAAAAAGCAACATTCCCTGCCAACTAACACGAAACAATGCTCAGAACTGCAGGTTTTGTGAGTTGGATGAAAAACCAAAATTTGGTTTTGAAAACATTTTGCTACTTTCAGTCTCTTAAAACTATTGCTGTTAGTCAAATATAGATACTGAGTTAAAGCCTGTAACTTGGAATGTACTGGATTTTTTGTGGGTTTTTTTTTTTTCTTTTTTTTTTAATGTAATCTCTCTGTGGTATTTTTCCTGGTTCCACAGCTGTGTATTTGCAAATGTGGTACAGCAAATCATATCATAATGTGATATGAACTCTGTGAATTGAGGCTCACAAGTGGAGATTAGTAGTAATAGATTGCTGGATTATTAGTTGTATATTCCTGATAACAGCTCATTCACTATGTTAAAAACATTGGAGAGCAGGAAGAAAGGTAAAATGTCAACCAGGCTTAACCAGCAACATTGGAGTTGTTATCTGTGCAGCACCTGCTTTGAAATTCTGGTCTTAGTGGGATTGGATATAGTGTTAAAAAACTGGAATGCAGATTGGCCTGTGTACACTGAGTGATGAAGATGCTTCCAGCAATCTGAGTTGACGTGGGATATTTACGGAATTTGAGTGGAGAATAGAGGAGAAGGAAAATTATAGCTCTGGGAGCTCCACTCAACTTGGGGTCTTTCAGATGGTTCTGTTGGTATGTTAGATAGTGATTCATGTAGAAGAGAAGTGATGGATCATGGTGGAAGAGTTTGGATACCACTTCTTTCAGACTCTTCATGAAATAGATTGAACTGTTACTTCCATTTCTGTTTCTGGTATTTGGTGATTTCTTGTGGTTTTTCTTTGAAGATTATAATCTATATACCAAACAAGATTTATACAATATCCTCTGAATGTAATCCTCTACAAGTATTACAATTTTTAGCAAAAATCACTTTCATAAATTATTATAGAAAAAATAGGTTTAAAAGTAATCTGTAATTTCGCTTCTCCTGACATATACTTTTGTTTCTATGCTATGAATGTGTGCAATGCAATTAAAATGGCTATTTGTTTAAACATAAACCATTGCCAGTGAATCTTAAAGCACCATGCTACATCCATTTTATGTTTTTTCAAGATGTGACTACGAAAAAAGGTTTGTACAGGAAGTAAGGTTCCTTGTATCAGGCAAAATAAACATTTCCATCCAGAGAAGTCTCAGAAATGTAACAATCTGATTCCAGCCAGGAATAGTATTCTTCAGCAAAGTTGGGTTTGGAAGGTCCAGTCTGCTGTCATACTGGATTTCATAAAAGGTTGATATTGTTTAATGCTTTTTTTCCCCCCTCTAATCTATGGAAACAAGGCAGTCCTGGGAAGTAGAGGGGCTCCACTGTGTATGCACTTAGCAGGCAGAGGAGCACAGATAGTCTTTGAACAGCTAAGGAAATGTAGGCTGGTGTATGAATGAAGCAGGATTCCTCCTTTCCTCAAGAAGCACTTCCGTGACTGCAGTGTGCAGTTCTAGTAATTGTCTGGTTTTCCCTTTCAATTTTTCTGTGTGGAATACCAACACTGGCTTAAAGCTGTTTGCTTTTGCATTTGAGTTAAGTGGAGCATTGGTGAATCTGTGTTCCTGCACCACTCAGGGTCATCTCCAGCCGGCTCAGCACACACATGACAATTTCATCATCTGTGTTTGTGCAGGATTTTTTTCACTTCTATAATTACTTCCTGAAAGTTAGAACCTTTGTTGTCTTTCACACAGAAACATTTGTATGCAGACTAGAATCAAAAAAACCTGGGTAATTGTAACCAGTCTTTGGATTTAATTAGATCACGCACAGATCTGATTATTAACATAGAAAGGGAGGGGAGTGAGACTTTTGTTGCCCATTCTGAAGTACCTTATTCAGATTTCATATGGAGATAAGTGTAGAATAACATTAACAGTGCCAGCATAACCACACATAGGTGAAATTGGTGCAGGTGAAAACCTAATCAGTGGGTATTCTGGAGGGAAAATAAAAAAATCATTCAATACAAGACATTTTTGAAAAGTAGAGAGGAAATATTTCTAAAGGAATGTGATGTATGGCCTATTAGAAATTATTCTGAAAATCTGGGAATAAAAAATGTAGACTAATTTTTCTGTGTGTACAATTGACTCCGCATGTATAAGAATAACTTATTTTTATTGAAGTGCCATCTAAGAATTATGGCCAGAAATTCATGTTTATTTAAATCCAATTCTGTTGGAATATTGGCTTTATTAATTTTCATGTATGAATTTTTTTTGATTTAATTTGTAAAGGAGACTACTGTATAGAGAGAGTCAAATATATTCAGGAATATGAGGGAAGTAATGAAAAGTGAACTCAAACCATGCTTTTGAATAGAAGGTAAGAATGCTGAAAGCATTCAGTTTGGGTTTCATAACACAGCAAAATAGGCTAATATTGGGAGATGGGATTTGCATAATGTGTCTGGCGGAATACACTGGAGAGATGCATCTGTAGGACAAAGTTAATACATAGTAAAATATATGTGATGATGGAGAGAAACTGGGTTTTTGCCTTTTCGGTGAAAACAGTAATCTAGGCAGTGGATCATCATTTGCTAGTCAAAAGCACTGATCTATGTTCTGTCCAACCCAGCTTTGTAAATAGGAAGAGAAAGCAGAGTTTTTAAAGTCTGGTCTTTCCATAACAATTCCTTCTTTACTACTTCTTTGCAATTCCTACCATCTCTTTAAACTGTGTGCAAGTTACTTTATAGAAATGACAACCAAACTCTGGACTTTGAGAATGTAAACAGTGTAAAATTATTAAAAAAAAAGTCCACACATGCTTTCATTTCAATAATTTCTGAAAGTGGGATAGATGCCAGTCTTCCTGAATGAAGAAAAATTAATGGAATCATAGTCTGTCTTTGCTGGTGTGGAAAAAAAATAGTTAAAGAAGCTGGGATCAAAATTTGCCACACATTATAGTTCAAAAAATTCAAGGTATTAAATAATTCTAGCCTAATTCTCTCATCTTTAAAAAAATCCCATAACCTATTACATTCTAAAAAAGAGTTCAAATTACTTTCTAATCATTAGGGCACTACACATTTATCTGTAACGTGTGTTTCTTAGTGAAGTCTGAAACTAGACAAGGTGAGCAGGAGTAAAACTAAAAAGTACAAATATTTTAAATGAGAGCAAAATTAAACAAGAAGAGATTAAATAGTAGGGAAAGACTGGATACATGTATAAGAGTCAAAAAGAAACAAAGCCTAAACTAAAACTATGGACTTTAAAGAAAGTAATGGGAGATGGAGATTTTCTGATGAAGAGAATTTACCATAGCAAAGCTAAATATTAAAACATTGAGAAGAATGTTATGCAGTGAGCAAAGATTATAAAATGTTGAATAATTACACAGTTTGAGTAGATACAGTTATTAGAAAAAAGAAAACTAAAGTAGGTAAATTTGCTTTTATCCAAAAAAAGTTGATTGGAAGCAATCTAGACAATTAAATTTGCTTTCAGCTCTTTTGTTGTTTGATGTTGTAGAACTGTTGTTTGAAAACGAGTCCATGAGGACGTTAAAGTTATTACTGTGTGAAATGAAGTGGGAAACAATTGTGCTGGAGCCACTGCCCCATTTAACAGGTGTTCACTAAATCTGCCTTCTCTTTGTCTGTTCTGTGTGTGCTGAGCCTGGGCACTCTCTGTGAACAGGGTTCTGAGGGATAGTGCTGAAAACGTAGTAAGGATTTTTATAATCATGGAAAAATTGCATCACAAGCTCAGTAGTGTAAGGGAGGAAAAAAAAGTTTGAAAGAGATGGCAGTTTCTTACTCCATTTATTGAAACTTACAGTCTGTGATTGGAAGATGCCCTGCAAAGAAATATCCAAGTTGTTCCTCCTGTAAGGAGGTCAGGACTTGCATACAATGAATGTACTGGTGAGAGACCTGGTAGGATATGGTGGTGTTTGGTTTGTTTTTGTGTCTGTTTATGGATCATAGTGAAAATATGCTGCTAAACTTGAATTTGTGGGTAGTTCAAAATAAAAGTATTTGTAATAGAGTCAGTGTAGAGAAGTTTCCATCGTAAGTGTTGGAAAAGGAAGTGAGATTTTGGTAATATTTGCATACATGGAGCTGTGGTTTTCAGCTGAAGAAGGGGAGGGGCTGAGGAAACCTGGCCATCTGTGCCCTACATGGAAGGGTACAAAAAAAGTCAGCTGAGGCTTTGCTTTCAGTGGTTTTCCCTGGCAAGACTCCACTCCTGGGATGAGGAACAGTAATGTTGCTAAAACCATCTGGGGTACAGGGAAAGCTCATGACAGTGATATGGATGTAGGAGGAACTCTCATATGAGGAAAGAGTTTCTTGTTCCTGGAAGACAGGAAAGAGAGCATAACAAAACCTTACAATATGTGTGTAGTACTGAGAAGATGCATCAGGAAATGACATTCTTTATTTCATAACATAAGGACATAAAAGATGTTCATGAAGTGAGACATTTAATTTGGCTACAGGGTAGTATTTTTCCAAAAGTGTATAATTAATCTCAGGAATTTAAGAACAGTACTCAGAAATCAGAGAGAGACAGTTATACAAATAAATAGGTATTTAGTTTGTTACGTGGTACAACACATGTGATGTGAAATACAAGAGCCTAACATTCAGCGGTTAAGACAAGCTCTATATATGACAGAAATAGTATTCACCTCTTCTTGCTCTAATAAATAGAAGTATCTTTTTCTTAACCTTATCAAATTAATGTTTTTTTAGTCATTAGAAAAGATCTTCAGGCTTTATAGAAAGAAAAATCTGAAGACATGGTTCCAAAACTTAGAGGATGTAGCTAAGGAAAGCTCCCCACCTCTTCTTCCTATCCCTCACCAAATTTCTCCAACTGTGTGTTTGTTCAGAAACAGATGTTTGTGAAGCTGTACTTCAAACTGAAATTCCGTGAAGAAGCCTTGTTTCTAACAAAGGTTATTATTTTAGTGACCTGATTTACAATTTCTCTCTCCCACTGGCGGCACTGGCACAGATAATGGCGTAGTCAGCTGCCTTGCAGTGAAAGTACAAACATTTTGGAGTGGAACCTCTGAAACGGTTTGCTCTGTCGAAGTTATCTCATTAAGCAGCAGTGAGCAGTGTGGGTGTGTGGAGCTAGGCAAGCTGTAGTTATCCCCTTCCTGGTCCCAGCTGGGTGATAGCAGCTCCGTGCTCTGCAGGGAGTATCGTGCTGCTGCCCGAGGAAGGGCAGTGTCAGGCTCCCGGCGATTATGCGCCTTTGCAAAAGCAGTGGGTGGAAACTGAGGGAAAAGGTTGCTGCACCCCAGCCCATCTGCTCAGCATCAGCCTCCTGCTAGATGGTCCCTCACATCTGCCAGTTGTTACCCTTTAATTGGAAGTTCAGGTGTAGCCCTTTTGGTTTAAGGAGAGGCCAAACTATAGCCCATCAGTCAAGAAAAGAGAATGTACTCGGCAAAAAGAATGCAGGTTTTTGGCAATCCAGGTATGCTCACATGAGCCATAAATGTACTGGGCACTTGGTTCCTTTGGTCAGGTGGTTGGTCCAACCTTAAATGATAAAGGACTGTGACTTCTTTTTCCAGTTTCTCTTTTTGAAAGAATTCAAGCAACCCCAGATCTCTTGGGTTGTAATTTTTATTCTCAGTCTTCAGTAGTTAATAGGCTGCTCGTGCTAGCTCCAAAGTCCCCCTTTAAGTAAATACTTGTTGATCTATTGATCTGTGTTAGTAACATTTGTGAGGTATAGAGTCAACTACAGAACCAAATCCAATAAGGGGCCAGTATTAATTTCCTTATTTCATTCTCACATAGCCACAAATACTCTATACTCTGCAATTTAAACCAATACAGTTGTTCTGCTTTTGAAGCACGAAGTAAAAGACCATTAGTAAAAAACATCAGAGCTAGAGTTTCCCATGCTTGTGCTCACCTGATCCTTTCCAGGTTAGTTTAAGTACTTAAAGAATGTTTTAGCTGCCTATCTTGGTTCAGTTTGGCTGAAACATGTTAGGGAGCTCTCATTTCCAGTGTCTGTAGCAGATCTGAGGAACAGTATTTTGGAAGGGGGGAACTTTAATGAGCACCAGAGAGCAGGTATATCTTCCATTTATGTAGCTGCTTTGTAGGAGGATAGTGGAGGGTATATCTATAGAAAGATAATGTCTAGGTAACACAGAGAGGGCTCTAGAACCAAGGTAGCGTGGCTTATTTCTCTTCAGGAGAAATTTTCTTTGTCTTAAACACTAAAGTTTCAAAATAAATCTCCAATACAAAAATTATGTGAAATCTCAGCAATTTTTTTCATTCTGAAATCTTATTCCCTATTTGGATTTTATTTAGGTAGACTAGTATTGTTAATAAAAAGCAACAGCTTGTAAAGCAACATTAACGATATTGATAATAACAAAAGTATAACTGGCATTCAAATAGGTCATAAGCAAAATTCTGCATTGATAAAGTGACATAATATATACTCTTGTGAGGTCCCTTGTGTTTGTCCTTATCCAAATGGAAAAGGTTTTCTAAGGCACAGTTTAAAAAAGAAATGTTGGATCTGATCCAAGTTAGTTGTTAGTGAGAGTTGAACTGGGCTCATAAAAACGTGAAAGGTTCAGCAGCATGCAAGTAGTTTAGAGGAAGTTGATTTAAAATATTAGGAAATCAAGTGGGTTTAGTTTTGCAATGTGTAGAATGAAAATAATGCTGGAAGCTTCATTTATAATGTTTATTTTTAATTAATAAACCCCCCAACATTCTCCATTGTTTAAAGGAAAAAAAACCCCACACACCAAAACAAAACTTGTGTAATTGTTTTGGAGATGTTCCAAACCACATACTAGAATAAAATAGTGCAAAGTATCCTGTTTCTAAAAATCTCTGAAAAAAAATATTACAAATATATAGCAGAAGAGTCCTTAAGGGCAGTGAAGCCTCCTAATTGTTACTGACATTATCTCTTGCCATCTGCTTTCTGAGGCAGAATAAGAACTTTGTAATGAGGATTAGGAGTGGAGGACGGTGAAAGCATGCTCCAGGAGCTGCTGGAGTGTTCTCTGCTTTCATAATAAATCACAGGATAACTTTTTTAACAACAGGCTTTTCATAATACAATTTGCCTAAACTAATATAAATAACCTAAAAATTCAAATTTGCTGCATAATCTCACAGGACTTTGATTTATAGTCAGTTACGTTTTAAGTCTTTCTCTAAGATACTAAAAGCACATGAAGCAGCCTTTACTGCGTGGACTTGGACGTCTGTGCTGTCAATATCCTCCCTTCAGACTGATGCAAGCCCATCATGCAGGCACACCCTTGGGCTGTGTGTACACCAGAATTCAGCTACGAGGAAAATCCATTCCAGAGCTGCACACAAACTTAGCTCACATCCATTTTAAGCCCAGTTTTGCTGTCAGTGTGGACAGATCTGACTGAGCTCTTCGCAGATTTTTGGCAGATTGTGTTCTTTTCTGGCTTTACTCTTGTTTATTGAACTGTCCCCCAGTTGCAGTTTGCCCTGTGTGGATTAGTGCTTTAGAATAAGTTTAGAAGAGAGTTAGGTTTCCTATTTTGGGTTTGGATGTTTCTCTCCCAAATATGGAGGGAAGTTCCTTTTGTATCGTTATAACCACGGGTGACCACTTAATGAGAAATTTTGCTTTGTCTTGAGATTACTCCCATGGGATGTGTCATCTAACCTGATAATGACCAATTTATAGGCCCTTGTACCCAAGGTGTAAGTAGTGTGCTGGCTTGTGTTGTTTTTGCTACCATTTTGATACTGTGCCTACGTAGGAGACTGACACGAGCTGGGCTGTGCACTCGAAATGAATAAATTCTGTGTACTCAGCATCGGTTTTGTTTGTGGCTACATCAGCACAGTCACATTAGCTCAGTTTTATTTCCAGGGCTTTAAATCCTGCTGATTTGGATTTGTTTTAGGCACCCTTGTCCTGCAGCATGTATAAACATTATCCTCGGTGTAGTTGGGCTGGTGATGGGCAGGTGTGCTCGGGATCAGATAAAACCGCCTGGCAAGCTGGGTCTCGCCAGATGGCCATCTCTGTTATATGTCAGTTTTGTCACTTCCCTAACAAGAGCAAGTCCCAGTGCAGGAGGAAGGTAAGGAATGTATTCCATTGGTATTCCCTGAAGTGAGCCATGGGGTTTCCTAGAGATGGATGCTTCTTTCTTAATCACACGTCTCTGACTGAAAGATTCCCCTTTTTCTTGCTCCTTTCATCATGAGGTTCAGGATGTAACAAGAAGCGAGAGAGTAAGGAAGGAGAAAAACCCAGCTGAAGTAGTCCTGCAAATTTACATTTGTCAGGGACAGTTGTAGACTGCAATGAAATGTCACATATTGGGGTTTTCCAGTCCAAAGATCTCTCTCTGCAAAGAGGCTGAAGAGGGTAGTGGCACATGAACAGTGACAGAGGAGCTTGCTGACAGACAGCTGTGATACAGCAGAGAAGCAGAGAATTTCACAAGAAATAAATGAGAAACTACACACAGGAATCAGTAGATATGGCCAGATATATTCAGTTTTCCTGAGTGTTTTGTTTTTTTTTTTTTTTTTTTTTGTGGTACTATCTGTAATACAAAAATGACAGAGATATGGGTGGATTGATAAATGGAGACAGCTTTAACGTCTCCAGTGGTTGCATGGAGATCCTAATTCGGGAACCTAAAATGAAATCTATATGATATCTTCCTGAAATGTTGGGTTCATGTAGCAGGTATGAAGTTTGTAGTGAGCTCTAGTGACAGCTAGAAGATTAACACAACTTAGGTCTCCACAAAGGACTCATTCCTGAAGCATCTTCTTCTGAAAAAAAAAAAGCAAAATTTTTTTAGTAACAATTATGTATGGGAAATGCAGGTGCTGCTATTACCTTTAACAAGTAAATTTTGGACATAAACATTGAGATGGCAAAAAAAGCTGGAATTTTATTTGCAGTAAAAACCTTTGTGTAACCTTACAAAGAGAATGGCTTGCAGCCTCTTACATGTTCTATACATTGTTAAAACACTAAGAGTAATAAGCATAATCTTTCATAGTTTAAAAGCTAAAGCCACCCTGCCAAAATGTAGAACTTAATTTGTGGGTCCCATGTGAGGTGATTATACTAGAAATACCTTCTGATTGCATTTACTACTAAGACGAATGTTGCTTCTGTGTTCATTGTCCTTTAAAATTCTGGTTTGGGTTTAAAATGCTAGAATCTGTGAAATCAAAATTCTTATTTTCAGGATATAGTTGTATTTCTGTATTACCCTAATGTAAAATCATAGTGGTCTTCATTAACAGAAAAAGTGACTGAAAGATGTGGAATTTTTAATATGGTATTTGAGAATAGAACTGTCCCTTTCACTTATCTGATCACTTCATGCATGTTAGCTTTCCATCTTTCAAGCAGTGGGGTGTAAGCGAATTTCAGGAATTTTTAATGTTCTTGGAGAAGGCTGTACATTTGTGACCCAAGGATTAGTAGATAGAGGGTAATACCTCTTAATTTGGGGTCATGAATGCTTGGCGGTCATGTGCTGACCTTACAGTCATTACATGTCTGAATTCACATCCTTCAGTTGTTTGCTTTGGTAGCTGAAGGGCCTTCCCACAAAGGCAGAAATAGGAAAACATTAGGAAAGTGTATTTTGGTTGTGTATTCTTTCAGAACCGTGGTCCTACACCACTTACTGCTTTGTGTTTTTTGATGAGATTGGAAACCAACTGCAGATGGCATAGAGACATGTTCATACACTATAGAATCAAGGACATCTATTTTCCTCTCTTTGGAATAAGTTCCTGGACTTCTAGTACTTGAAAAATGAAATTAAACTGTACCTGTATCCTATGAATATTTTCCCTTCAGCTTATGCCTCAACACATTATGTCTGACTAAATGATCACATGCTCTGACTAAATGATCACATGCTGTTGTTTTATGCTGACTTTATTCAGTCTAGAAGATGGACGGATCATTAAATTAATCATTTAATGCATTGCTCTGTTCCTTTTCCATACTGCTACATTTAAATAGCTTCAAACCCTATTTATTGCAGGCTGTTTGAGCTCTCTTCTGAAAAAAAAATCCTACATGGCCTTTTCTTTGATATTCACTCAGTAGTATCTGAATCATCCACAGACATTACTGAGTTACCTCTACATGACCTCCATGTGATCAGGGAAATGTATTATTTCTATTTTATAAATGCAGAGGAGACAAAAGATGCTTGCCTATCATCCCTGCTAACTCTGAGTGTCTGTTTTGAAAGTATTAGGAGGTAACATTTTTCAGAGTATTAAGCATTCTGCAGATTCTGAAAGAAAAGACAAAATGTTGGTTTTAGTTTGGGTCAGTTCTCATTTGCTTTGCCATTCAGCCCAGCAGACAGTTGTGTTTGTATAACTGGGTGTCAAGAAGGACAGTCTAGAAATGGTGTGACAGGGCAGAAACTGCTTAAGTCAATATTGCAGCTGAAACATCAGCAAATCTTACCTGACCATGAAATCTGGTGAAGATAATTATGGAACTAATCACACTTTGAGAAACCTTTGTATCAAATTAGATAGCCCCCAAAAATACAGATTGGCTAATGAGTAATTAGTGTTGAATTAGATGGCAGTCTTGTAGCAGGGATGAAATCCATCTTTCCAGGAAAAGCTGTTTAACACAAAAATCTTTTCTTTTAAATGTCTTGAAAAATAACATAACCACTCTCTTTGAAGAAAATGAGACATTAAACTCTTTTTCATTTTTTAATGAGGTCCCAATATGCTAAAGACTGAGGGGCTCTGATGTAGATATTCCCAGTCTTTCTGTGACACAAATAAATGGACTCTGGATTTTCAATATTATTTCTTTTTCATTAACGTGAAGGTACAGATTTGTCTGTTTATGCCCAATGTGATTGTTTGGCATTCCGTGAAGTGATAGGGAAAGGGAAGTTTACTCTGAAGACCAATGTGATAAGAAAGTGCATTACCAAAAAATTGACAGATATATATATATAAAATATATATATGCATACATTATATTGCTGAAGATTTTAAAGCCGTACTTCCTCTTAGATATGAATTTCTCTTAAATTACCCTCTTCTTCCATAAGAGGGTAAATATACATGGAGTCGTATGTAAATATGGCTAGGTGGATCCTTTTTTTTCGCTTACAGAGTATGTGAGGCTGGTTTGTTTTGATGGGAGAAGGTGGGAAAGAATTCATTACATGTTTTTAAAACAGAAATTTGTTTTAGTTATGAGCGAATGGTTGTTTTACAGTAGCCTACATAAAGGATTTTGATTTTTCCAAGAAAAATGTGTAATTTATCACTCAGAATAAATAATGTGTAACAGGGAAAAAGAGGGTACTCTGAGACTTATGCTGTCAGTGACGTGTTTTCCTTGGTGAAATCTGATTTTATTGCCTAGAAGTAGTCAGTAGGCTTCTGTTAACAGCCATAAGCACTGCCAGAACAAGGAACTGAAAAAAGACAATGAATCTGCCAGACCCTGCCTCCAGAGGTGAATGTTCCATCAGAAATCACATTACCCTGGAATTCCTGAACGTTTCAGACTTGCAATTGTGTTGTGAAAACTCTTCACCTGAAGCAGTTAAGAGGTCAAAACTATTGTAAAAGTTCCAAGGTCTACTTCTGTCACATAAGAAAATATCTATGGCAGTGGCTTGCCAGCACTTTTATTTTCTGGGACCCCATAAAATCTTCCATTGAGGGTACATTTTCCTAGATGGCAAATTTCAGCTGAGTGACAGTAAGCCAAGACTTGCCGTAATTACCCTTTGTGGTCTCTTAGAAATATTCCATAGACCAAAGGCATCTGCAAACCACAGGTTGAGAACCACTGATTTAAGGAGGTGGCAGTAGTTAATTGTTCATGTGTCATTGTTAAAATGAGCATCAATTCAGTCTGGGGATGAACTGTCTTTTTGCTGTGACTGGTGATTATGGTTTTGTGGTGGTGTAATTGCTAGTCTAATAGAGGTAACTAAGGTTAACAACAGAGATAAGTAAATATCATCGAATTATTTCCTGCCTTTAATCCTGGTGAGATAGAAAATATATTTACAAATCCCAACAAACCTCCAAATTTATTATGCCCTGAAGGGAGGTGTTTGAGCTTTACTAATACGAGGCAGATTTCATGCCAGATAAGCCCTAGTAAACATAATTTTCAGGTGATAGTTTGCTTTCAGAGGATTATCCCATTAAAACTTGTGCAGGGTTTTGGAGCAGAGCTGTAGGAGCTTTTATTAACTGTAATAATTCTAAAGATTTTACTTGTTGATACTCAATGTGGACGTGTATGACATAATTGCTTTGGCTGGTTGAAAAATAGTGCCTATTGTAAATTGTGAATGAGTCTGTGGTCTGCAAAAACAGCTGTAATAAATTCTAAGGTATGTGTTGTGCATGCTCATTTTCCAAAAAAATTTTGAGGTATTTCAGCTCAAAAGCTGGTTTTGGGAAAAAAAAAAAAAAAGCCTTTGAAAAAACAGGCCTTTTCTGTTACTGAATAAAAATGAGTTTATGAAATTGGAGAGGAATATGGGGTTATTTTTGATAGCTTTGTTGCCATAGCAAATGTTGAGAGTGATTAAAAAATAAAAAGAAGAAGAGCAGGTAGATATAAGTACCTAGAAGTTACATCCCTCACTTCAGGTTTCCTGCTCACATATGTGACACACTGGCAGTGCCTCTGAGCACAGGCTAAATTCTGATTTGGTTGGGGCATGTAATCCTAGATCTTGGAAACCAGCAGAATGCAAGAGAGCATTGTGCCATCCCCCCTGGTTAGACAGTCACCATCCCAGTCACTGTGTAAGAAGCAGATTCAGTTTGATTAGTTGTGCTGGTTTGGCCAAAATCTAGCAATACATCCTCTGAGAGAAAAACAGGTTACAACCACCCTTCCCCCCACCAGGTTCAGGAAAAAGAAATTTTCCTCGAAGGAAAGTGAAAGAGATAAAAACTATTTATTCAACAAACACAAAGGAGAAGAATAATAATGCTAAATAATAAAGTTTCTCACGGTGGAGAGAAAGCTGGGAAGATTTCAGAGTCCGTCTGCCCCCTCCCCTCAGTGGGGAATTCTCCTGATGCGTTCTGATGTTGTTGGAACAGTCCAGAAGAGAAGAATGGAAAAACCAAAGTCCCAAGAAAACAAAGTTCAGCTCTCTGTCTCATGCCGGAGAAAAAGAAAAAACCCAAAGAGTTGGCTGAAGAAGCAAAAAAAAAGGCTGCTTCCTCTGTGCTCCTGCAGCCGGAGAACAGAGAGGAGTTTCTATCTCTGTGTCCTTGGGAACTGCTTTGAAAAGTTCATTTGGGTTTTTTTTTTTCCCTCCCCTTCAGTTTAAAGGCACAGAAAAAGGCACAAAATTAATTTTTTTGGCATAGAGCCGTGATAGGGGATACACATCATAGAGTCACCCCAAGACATTAGTACAGCATGAGAGAGAAATCCTCTTGCAGGTGAATATTTCCAGCATTTGTGCCGATGCTTGATGCTACAGCAAGAGAAAGTAGTTGTCACTTCTACAGGGATGTAGGGATGAGCCTCAGATCCTAAGAAAGCTGCAGAGCACCCAGTCCCTTGACAGCAGTTACGGCCGTGCTTCTCCAGACATTGTGGAGGATAATCAAAACAATGGTGGCATGTAATTTACTCAGAAGCATTTCATTATTTAGATGGCTGTGGAATGACCAAATCCAACTGGTATGCAGGTGGTGATCTGGTAGTTCTGAAGCAGATGCAGTTTTATAATGCAGGTTTCAGTTCATATATGGGAATGACTTAAAACAGCTATATTTTTTTCCTAGCAAGCTATAAATGAGTCCTTGGTTTGCAGTTGTATTCAATTATTTTAAACCTATTTACAATGTATTCTATTGTAAAGCCATGACCTTTGATCTCCAGAATGGTTGCATGTCTTTTGTGGGAAGCAGGAAGTCTTGGGGCAAGTGACACTTGCAGTGCAGTTTATTTTACTTAGACTTTGATTCCGCCCCCCCTCCCCCCTGTTTCTAGAACTGAAGACAAATTTCTGTTTCTATTGGATTATAAACAGGTTCTGGATAGCTTCAGCTGCTGCATAGTGGAGTGATATTTTAATTTGCTGGGTAGACATGTTTACTGTGTACTGTGTAGTTTATGAGTGTTACCATAAATGAGGTAATCTTGCATCTTGGTTTCCATGTGTGAAACATTACATGAGCTAATGCAGCTGCGCCACTGCTTGCTGGGTATTAGTAGACTTTATTTGGATGTAAAGTTTATACTGAACTACTTTAAATATTTGTGCTAAAACTGGTAGTGCTGCTTTTTTGATGTGTTTTATATGACACTGACGTATGCCAAGTTTCACAAAGCAATGTAAGAATGTATATTCTGTTTTGTGCCCCGTTGTTCTCAATAATGGAGATTCCAGAGTGAAATAATATTAATGACAAAATTTTTAATTTATGTTCAGTTAGTGTTTCAGGGACTGGTTTATGTTAAGTATACAGAGGAACAGTAGCTTCCTAGCATACTGTAGCAGTCCTAAAAACACACACATTCTCTCCAAAGTCTGGATTTGGAATTTGAAGTGACACATGTGAGAAAACAGAAAGTTGGTTTCTGCTCTGTGTTTGAAGGAGTATGTAAAGATTTTTCCGTAGTTTAGTTTTACCTACCAAAATCCTTGAATCATCATGTTTTATATAAGTCTATGTTTTTAGCATCTAGCACTGTAGTCTTTTTACTTAATTAAAAATATTGCACATTTTCAGTTTATGTAGCTAGTTAGGAAGGTGTAATACACAGTAAGCTATAAAATATGTCTGTATTTTGCTAACTCTCATATTAACACTTGCATGTAATTTCTTGGTCTGAATTTAATTTATGTTCTTCTTGATAAGTCAGAATAAGGGACATCTGTGAAGCACATTTAAAAAGACACTGAAATTATTTTGTATGATTAATTACTTAAAAATAAATGCTAAAGAAACAGGTATATATATTTTCATAAGCCACATTAAAAGGGCCTCACCCTGCTGAGGATGTGTTCTGAGGATTTCTAACACTACCTTGTGCTTTTCTCAGAATAGAATTCGAAATTATTGTGACATGGAAGTTCATCTTTAAAGCACTTAGCTTTTAGTAACCAGGTTGCTGCTTTCCTCCCTATGTGTGTCCTTTGCTTCTTACTCCCCTTACCCGTAATTTCAGCTTCTCCCAGGTACTCCTTGTGACACTGCAGCTGAAGCAGCTCCACCAGTGAACTGGCTGGTGTGCATGTGCTGCCTCAGCAGATCCAGTGACATGGATATTATGGATATTTTTTTACCTTGTATTATGAATTATTATGGATGTTCTTGATTGTGTGTAAATTATGCTTTAGTTTCCTACAATAATTTTGCTCCTTGTATGTATTAGTCATTATCAAGTGTCTAATCAGAGGAACACAGAGTGATTTTGCACAGTCAGAAACAAAATTATTGTATGGCATGGTTTTGACTTTGTTTTGCCAAAATTAGGAATTTTCTAGAGAAGTCGTCTTGGGGATTTAGGTATTAAAAAAGTACAAGCTTGCCATACATATGGAATTAATGAAGTCCTTTATAAAAGAAACAAGTTTTTGAAATCTTACTATTGTTAATATTTGCATTTAATACCCCTGTGTATGCAGAGAGTAACGTAAGGCTCAATGTAGACCTGGTTTCTTGTTTTCATATTTTTATTAATTATGTGCTTTTTACCAGCTGTATAAAACAGTTTGTTTCCCTTGAGTGGAACAGCAGCTGTAAGGCCTTTGAAAATATTCGTTAGTGTTCGTCTCACTCAACATAATGTGAACCCCCCACTGTTTTATGTACAAGGATCTTTGGGTTATGAAGTGAATTTAGTCTACAATCTGCTTTTACTTGTAGTTTCCAGTAAACTTTTTCTTTAAGGTTTTTGCATTTTGCCATAGTTTGTGTTTTTCTTTAAGCTGTTGCCCTTGAGATTGTTAGTTTGCTGAAGCTTAAGCTTTTATCATTCATCAGTTTCCTAATTAAACAGTTTTCTAAATCTGTGGATAGGCAGTTGAAAATGTGACCTCTCAAGTTTCAAATTTACCTAGGCAAAATTACGCTGTATTTTGAGGCCCAAAATTTTTGGTAATGATTTTCACTTCTTAACTGGCAAAACTGGAAAGAATGAATTGTGGCTTTCAGGGGCTGGCAGTGTTGCCCCTCTCCTTCCTCCTCTTGGTTTCCTTGTGCAGCCTTACTGGAGGAGGGAAGGTCTTTCTTCTTTCCTCCCTCTCCCCCACTCCTGACATGGCAGGTGCTGGTCAGACAGGATTTGTGCCTGTCAGACACTGCCACGTTCTGCTCAATTTCCATGGTTTGGCAGTCACCATTGCTCTCTGTTCCTGGTAGTTTTGAAAATTCCTAATCTTCTCCCCATTCGAAATCTTTGGGTGCTTGAGCATTGCCCAGACAAGTTTTATGCAGAACTAAATATTAAGTGTTACACTGTAATGATATTTTCTAGTGGCAGTGAAGTGGTTGGGAAACAAACACCAAAACACAAGACAGCTGATGAAATTTCTGTCCATAAATGAGTCCCAAGCTTTTAAGAAATCTCTTTTCTGCAAGCACCTTTATTTTTACTTTTGTGCTTAGAATGTGGTACAGAATTTCTCACACATATCCATGGCCCAGGACCAATAAGATAATTGTAATATTTAAAAATTAACAACAATTAACAAGTTGATTTTAAGAACCTTTTGCATTTTAGTATTTTTAGTCCTCCAATGTCCACAAAAATATTTTGCCAACATCTTAACTTCCAGCAGAAACAGATATGGTTATTTCAAATATGAAGCCATGCAATTTTAGTTGTCATCATGTCATGATAATAATGTTATTTCCTATATATGCACTTTCATTTTTGCAGGTAAAAGGTTTTTGTCTTCTTCTATATCTCTATTTGTGTGCACACACCAAGCTGGACATTTTTCTTGTGAGTTTTTAATATTGCCAATAATCATACACTAAAAATTTCATTTCAGCTCACAACAATAGGGCTTTTCATAGGTAATTTGAAGGATAAATCAGTAATTATGCATTTAATTGGCTAATAAATCATAGCACATTTCCCTTATTTTCTGTAGTGCTATGCTAAATCTTTATAATGTGGCCTGGTGTATTTTTGTAAAGGAGAGAGCGAAAGGGTTTGTTTAGTGTAGGTACAGTGCAGCAATGACATAATTATGTAAGGTGTTTACTGTGTTATATGAGAAGTCCCTGTGACTACCTGCTCAGGGATTTTATGAATGTACATTTTAAAGGATGTATTGAAGTTTTCGATTTTACCACTATATCATGTATATATTTAGTATGTAAATAGCAGGAGGGGAGCTTGCTCAAGCTAAAACAAATTTACAAAAAATGCTGCAGTAGAACTTTTTGAAATCTTTGCACTTGTGATTCTGATTGAGTATCAATTCTCAGACTTTTACAGTTTTGTTAATTTTCAGAGTTGTGATTTTATTATTTTTTTTAATGATGAGTGGGGATTTTTTCAAACACTTTAAAATTTGAGAAAGATTTTAGGTAGCAGAATCTCTGGATGTCATTTCCATCAACATTGCAGGTTATGATATTTCATTTCCTTATGAGAAAAGGTGTGGAATCATTTGGTATGTGTGTCCTCATGTAGAGGATTAATTTTTCCCAAAATATTTATGAATAAAATAACATGAACATTGCCACAATTAAATTATGAATAAAGACCAGGTTAGAGACAAAAGAATGAAATGTAGTCTAAATCACTTTTTGACTGTGGAAAAGCACTGACCTTTTTATTGTTTGTCTTCATTAGAGGAAACTGGAGAGGATGGTTGTTACAATAAAAATTGGGATTAACGTAACTTATTTACAAGAATTTAAAGCATGAATGACATTGAATTATATGCCCAGCAAATTCTGTCATCTCAGTGCCAGTACATAAAGTCACCAGAAGACTTTGTCTAAAAATTTCCTGAATAAGATGGAATTTTTATGTGTGTGTATGTCTGTGTGATTCCTGGAATAGACTCAAAATTGCTATAATAGAAGTTTGTTCTGAGAGACAAGGAATAGTGGGTTTTTTTTAGCTAAAACTTCACAATTAATTATTTCATTAAGTAATTTACAACATTTTCTAGGTGGAGTGACAATAGCAAGATTTATATTAATACAGAACAATGTTTCCAATAAGGTTTTAATATGTGTGCATGCAAACTAAGTAGCAGTAGGACATACTATACTATTACATTTAATAAAAACAAAAAAATCAACCCACATGGGGTGGCTGCATAAAAGCCCATTATTTTGATGCTTTGTTTAATTATAAAATGTCCATTTGAATTTACTTACATCCTGGAGGAAAAAAAAAACAAAAACAAAAAAACCAAGATATTTAGAGAATTGAGAACATTGTAAGATGAAGGATTAATAAATCGCTTCTAGCATTACATTGATAAACAATTGGAATACTCTGCATTAATTCTGCACTCAGCCTGAAGTGCTCAGCCATCCTCTGTGCCACTCCCCAAATTAAATACAGCAAAAACTCAATGGGACCACTCAGAGAAGTTCATTTTACTTTGGACTGTTTGGTAGCAAGCACACCCTCTCTAATCCTTGTGTGGCAAGAATTCTCTTGCCAGCTTGTCACAGAATGAAAGTTTTTCAAATGTGACTATTTCAAATTATCCCAGGTATTTCTTGTACCAATAATGAAGCTCTTTCCAAGGAGCTCTAGGTATTTTTTCTTTGATTCTCACTGTTGTCTTCGTCAGTTATTTCAAACCCCAGTTGGAAGGCAGACATGGACAGAATCTGGAATTGAAACCCAAACATTTGATTAAACAAAATGGTAACTTCCTGAACCTTCTTCCACAGAGGTGCAAGGGAAAACAATTTCCCCACACTCTCTTACCACATGCATTATGGAAATGTGCTATGTGGCTTCAGTAATTTACGAGTGTGGGGCAAAAAAAAAGAGATTTCTATTCAGAAACACAGCCCACTGCAGCCATACTCCTCCTAATGAACAGTTTGATGAATAACTCTTATCCATTTGCCCACCATACCAGTCCTGAAATTGTCCCATTGCCACCAATTTATTTTCTATGGGCATCATATTATATTGTGTTGTATTCTGTTACAATGCAATGGAAGAAAAGTGTGAAGAGGGTGGGAGCCAATCTTTAAGATACAGGTTTAAGCAAAGCTCGTGTCTGTTCTTTGATTGACAAGACTGCAGTAACATTTATACATAGTGTACTTCTACGTTTGCCTTGTATTTCTGGTTCCTTTTCTTCACTTGTGAGTTAGAAGTTCTTGGCAAAGCTGAATATACAAAATAAATATAAACCTCACTGCAAAGATGGGTCCCTCAGAGAGAGAGAGGGAGAGAGAGGAGAAAGTGATTTAATGCAATAATGATTTTAGTTATACACAGGCATCCCTTTTTTGTCTCGATTTGTTAAATTACCTGACGTCTCCATGCGTAATTTAAACAAAATTTTGTTCTCTAGTCTTTCTTCCTTTTGAGCTATCTTCTCAAGGAGAAGGATGATGAATGGAAACATAAACATAGCATGAGAATGTGAACTAGTTCCCAAACATTTCAGGGGTTTTTATAAACAACTGGTCATTGTTACCTTTTGCTGGATTACAGTTTCCTTTAGAACAACAGTGCTCTTCAGCTGCATTACAAAGTTGATTCTAAATGTTTTTGCATAGTTGCTTAAAGGCTTTAATGTTTAAATAATGGTTATATAATTATACATTGTTTAAACAATTAGCTTTTAAGGCTAGGAATAGGCTCACATTTTATACACATACTACCAAAAAATGATAATGAAACTGCATTTTAAAGATACAAAGTGACCTTAGAGTGAGCAATTGTAGTTTATGGACATTTGTTTCAACTTTAAAATTTTATTTTTAACATACTTGATTTCATTTATAACATGACTAGTCATTCATGCCATTCTCCTGGGCTGGTCTTTGAACACAGGCATGGGCAGCAGCAAGTTTTTGGCCTTCTGAATCCCATTTTCAGGATTCCTGCTGCGATGTGGGCCCTCTTCTCTATGATAGGAAGTGCCAGCTTGCATCTCGCTGGTCTACACAGGCACAAAGAGTTGTCTGAGGTTTGAACCGAGTGCCTTGGAGGGGCAGGATTAACACCACAGCATTGTTTGTTGTCCCCTAAGACATTGTGGCAGCTGTTGATTTCTATTTTGAAACGATCAAAATAACAGCAATTGACACAAAAAATTAAAGTAATGTGTAATATTTTAACTTTATAGAAGTGTCATGTTTTGGGTCCACTATTTCTACTTAAGCTATGATTTGTTTACCTTTCTAAAATAAGAGTGAATTGCATTTGTAATCTTCTCAGATGGCATTCATAGAGTGGTTAAATTAGGATTTTTTTAGATGTGTAACAGTTTAATACAGTAGCAGAAAGTCTAAAGATAAAAAAGTTAAATACTACATTTTGTCTATTTTATAGAAGCATTTTAGAAATCATGTTTTATAGCTGCACTGTTTTAATTTTAGATACTGTACATCTTTAACGACTTTCTAATTTATACAATTTTTGTTTCATTGTCAAAACATTTAATTATATCATGTCTTGAAGGTGTAAAGCTGTCAAATAAATCAGAGGCTCAGTATAAACATTTGGTGAATTGCTTTTGCTACCATACTGTAGTTGTTACTGGGCAGTTAGTGGAACTTTTTTAAAGCATTTACTCAGCAGGTACAGGACAGCACTGGCACAATGAATTGCTGATTGCTTGTAAAACAGCAGGTAGTAATGCCCTCCCTCACTCTTCGGAGCTCTGCTTTGTAAAATCAAGTGGCAAGGTAGCGTGGCAGGGAGAGCCAGCACACAGCAAATGCGTTTCCTGCCTAAGGGCTGCTGGAGGTTGCCAATCCTATTCCCCTCCACCAAAAAAAAACCCAAAACAAAACAAAAAACCAACAACAACAACAAAAAAACCCCCCTGTAATTGTGCTGTTTTCCACGGTCCAAAAAATAAAGTTCCCACCACTAGAGGGAAGGGAACGTGTTCAGGCTTTATAAAATTTGGCAACGAAAATGGAAAGGTTGCTTTTCTTGATGAAGGCCTTAATAGCAGTATTTAAATAAAATTACATATAAAAACACCAAGCACGCAAGCAAAAAAAAAAAAAAAAAAAAAAGACAAAATAATCAGACCAACAGCTTGCAGGTGCTTTTGAAATGTTTAACTGAAAAGGGACGAGCCTTTTCTTTTTTTGGGCAATATTTTGTCGCGGCAGCGGGCAGCTGCCGGCTGCCCAGAGCCGCGTTTGGATGAAGTAAATTCGTTCTACTTTGAGGCTTTTCTTCTCTGCCCCTTTGAGAGTGCACGGGGAGGCCCTGGCCGAGAGCTGCTTTTCATTAGTACCTATTGGAAAGGCAGAGCTCTCCTAGCACACACAAGCACGGTGCTAGAGGAAAGCTTTCCGTACCGGACGCGGGCCCCTCGGCCGCACGGCTCCTCGCCTCTCTTTCCATCAGGTGCTTCCCAATCAGCGCTAATTACTGCGGCCATTTACCTCAGCCGCCCTCTGCCTGGTGCGGGGTGGCACCGTGTGAGGCGGGCCGGGTTTGGAAGCCGCCGCGGGCTCCCCGGGAGCGCCTCATTAGCGCCGGGGCTGCTCCCCACCACGTCCCCGGAGCCAGCGCCCCTTAGCTCAACTCCTCCCTAGCCGGGAGCGGGGCTCGGAGCCGCGGCCCCGGCACTGGACATGGGCCCGGAGCCGCCGGGGCCCTCCTCGGCAGCGGCGCTGTGCTGGTGGCGGCCCTGCCGAGCGCTGAGGGGAGGCAGCCCCGGCTGCCCTGCCCTGCCCTGCTCTGCCCTGCCTTGCCCTGCCCTGCCCTGCTCTGCCCTGCCCGCCAGCTCGCTGCGTTCCCAAACGCTGCAAAAAGCGGGGTTTGCTGTTTGGCGCGTACCTGGGGTGACTAACGGGTAGAATTGAACATGCAGAGCTGGCTTCCCTTATGCTCTGCGGGGCAGGGCTGAGCTGATGGAGGCTGGTTCCTGTGGCGCTGGGGTGACAGAGGCTGCAAGAGGTGCCTGTGGCACTGAGGTGATGGAGGCTGGAAGAGGTACCTGAAGCACTGAGGGGACAGAGGCTGGAGGGCACCTCCACACCTGAGGTGGCAGAGGCTGGAGGAGGTATCTGCAGCAGCACATGCCCTGTGGTGTGAAGGTGGTGATACTGTATAGCTATGGGTTCCTTCCACTTTCTGGGGTAATGTCACAGTTTCAGGGAATATTCTGAGTTGGAAGGGACCCACAAGGATCATCAAGCCTTGAGTAAATGGCACACAAGGTCCCTTACAGCTCTGATGAGTCAAGGACCCTTGTGCTTAGCATCCTCTGGGTAAGAAAGCTGCATGCCACTTCACAGGCACATATGCAGTGCTGTTTAATTAAAACCTTGTAATTTAGTTGATACTACTTTAAAACATGGCATAATATTGTGCTGGGTTATCTTTTGGTTTTGTATGTTTTAAGCTTGTTTTTTTTCTATCCTGGGTAGTGTCATATTTTACAGTATACAGATTACAGTAGGAAGTAATGTCAGAGTTGCTTGTTTCCCCACTAAAGAGCAAGAGCTGCCTCTGGGAGTTCAGCTTCTGAATTAAATAGATATTTGGAAGATGG
Organism: Monarcha castaneiventris obscurior; assembly: GCA_026261815.1. Taxonomy (NCBI): domain Eukaryota; kingdom Metazoa; phylum Chordata; class Aves; order Passeriformes; family Monarchidae; genus Monarcha; species Monarcha castaneiventris. Next base: position 1,130,013 of record JAMPIT010000890.1, read on the forward strand.
GAGTTAAATACTGTTTTACTACAGTATATTTTTACTTCATTTCTAAATGTTAGAGGTTTTTTTAGCACATCTATGAAGAAAAAATGATATTGCTAATATAAGGGAAAATTCTAGGGGTTTCTAGCATCTTATTTGGCTTATAACTGGAGAATATGTAGTTAATAAAAATGTTAATAACTGACCATATGCTTTTTCAGCATTTAGCCTCTGAATGGTCATAGTATTCATCTCCTATGCCCTTCCCACTAACATGGTTCATGGCAGAGTAATATAAAGGTTATGAAAAGTTTGCTCTAAACTGGCTACAGAATGTCTGTTGCACTTGGAGGTGTTTATGCCTTGGTTTCCTGAGCATGCTCAATATACTCAATATATCACTTGTCTTTCTGTGTACAGCTGTCAGTGGAAATTTGAAGCTGGCTAGGTGAAAGAAGGGAATAAAATCTAGAAAAATTACTCTGTTTACAAGAGGACATTATGAACAAAGCTGTTTGAAACTCAACATGCAGTACATCATGAAATTAGAATAAAAAATTAGAGATTTTGTGTTTTCTAAGGATGGATGTTTTAAGAAGTAGTTTATAAATACAATGCATTTTCAGTTTGATTTCTTTCAAGCATTGAACTTGACTCCTAAGAGCTCTTTGTTCTGCTGTGAATTCCAGAACTAGCCAGCCTCCTCCCAGGGACCATGAGACAGCCCAGTGGATCCACTGGGAGAGGGAATGACAAACAGTCAGGATGGGGGCAGTGTCCTCCTTAATCAGGGAGCTGGGAGCTCTGGTCATAGGGTATTTGATAGGTGAGCCTCCCTGAGCTCCAGTTTGTCTGGATCCAGGCTTCCTGATAGCTTTCTATGCAAACATGTCAGAATAAGATGTTAAATGGGAACCTGCTCTGTTTGAGCAAGTTTGCAAAGAACATTTCATTTTCCAAATAGTATATTCCACAAATCTGAATTTTTTTTCTTTAAATGCTGTGTCCTTGATGCACAAATTCTCCCTTTCTCTGTTATTCTCAAAGTCAAATGATGATTCTCCTTTGTCATTCTAATTAAATGTCAGCTTCAAGGAGTCTGATGTACTTGCCAAATACACGTTGTAGTGTCATCTTAAGCAACCCCTCAGAATGGCTTTATAAAAGATCAGAGTTTCACTCTTCATAGTCATCTGAAGGGAGCAAATCCTGTTCTTATCTGGGCACCTCAGCCCCAGACTGGGTTACACATTTGTCCCACGTGATGATATAGTGCTGTTTCCTATTTTTGTAGCTGTTTGATTTATTCAGATGTGGTACCCTAATTGCCTTTGTAAATCTTGTGTTCTGTTGCCCAAAAGCTTTAGAATAGTTCTGTTCTGTGAATTAGCAGACAGGTCAAATGACAAGATTGAAATTACTTTTCTGCCTGACTTGCATCTAAACTGCGTTTTAAATTTTCAATTCCTTGACCTTTTGTCATACCATTTCCTAATCTTAAACAATTTTTTCTGGAGCGTTTTTTTGCCCCCCACCACTGGCTTCAAAGACAAATTAGATTAGTCTCTACAACTCCTCTAAGATGTTTGCTTGTGCTGTTTGCAGTGATTTGAAGACCATGTGTTTGCAACCATTTCTGTCTCTTCTTACATGCATACTAATACTTGTTGATCATCGCAGCTCTTGTGAATTGGGTATACAACTGACACATCAAAGCACAGCATAAATGCTGCAAGCTGTTGAAACAGAGTGCAAAAATAAAGCACCAGCTCACATTTAGGGCTTACAGAGTAAGTCTTAGGGAAGGAAGAAACGCAGTTTAAATGTAAAATACATTAAAAAATCACTAGTTTCTCACAGTTTGAAGTGTGTTGTGCTGTCATTAACCAAACAATATGCTTAGGGTTAAACTTTGAGGATTCAATGGAGTGGTAGTACGCAGCTTAAATACTTTATTGAAAGCCATTTCAAGGGCAGTTTTGTCTGTGTTCACATAAACCTTTGTTTTTTGCATTTTAGTGATGCAAGTTCTGTTCATGTTTCTGGTGCTTTCTAAAATTTCATGACCTTCGCTACAGTCACTGAGTTTGTATGTTGCATTAGGATTATGCTACCTGTATGTTCAGTAAGTATAAGTAAGCTAAAACCCCACTGCTGACTAAGTGTACTCCAGTACTTTCCTGAATTTCAGAATTTGGCCTGTTTCAAGCTTCAGTGTTTAAAAAGCTTGTACACCCTCAAAGGCAAGCAAATGTTGCCCGGTTGCAAGTTCTGTGGTGTGTGTTTTGCACCTCTTAAAGGGAAAGAATCTGTAACAGAAAAGGTGAATCACTGTTTGCCATCCTTTCAGAGGTGTGGAGTCCTCTGACCTTTCAGTTTGTCTTTGCTAACACTTGACATTCAGACTGTGATCACAAGGCTCAAGGAGGTGCCACGTAGAAGTCCTTTGGCTCGAAGTGATGCAAGTTAGCTGAAGTGTTGGAAGCCCTGCCTTAGACTTCTGAGGGGTAAAATAGGTTATCTTGGCAGAGTGGGGTGCTGAGACAATCAGTGCACAGCACTGCACTGTGAAATGCAGTCCTATCTGGTGGGATTTTTGTGTTTGTTGGTTGGGGTTTGGGTTTTTTTTTTTAAACACAAAACTTCACTTGAACTAATTTGACTGAGCCAGCTGTCAGCTGTGTGGTTAACAGCCTGTGCTTCCATGGGTAATAGGTTCCAGATCCAGGCTGTCAGTCTTCATGCAAACAAGTGCTGGAGGAACTGGGAGAGGAATTGCTGAATTTCAGGGAGGAGGGAACTTCCTGCCTCCTTTTGGTGCTGTATGTGAGGATTTTCAGAAAGAGTTTTCATTCCCTGTCTTGGCCTCAGGATGCTGATGACTTTTCTGCAGGAGAGAATCCTCTTAACTGCATAGCAGACATTCTAAATGTGGACAATAAATACAGGGGTGTGGTGGGGGAAAGTGGAAATGGTGGATAACTCAGCAATGCCTCCTGCTGTTGTCAATACTTGCTTGTAGCCAACTTTGTAGTAAAAAATGGTTATGGAGTAACCAGTCAGATTTTCTGTGTGTCTCTGGGGAAGGACAAATGCAAGCCCCATATATCAGTATTATCAGAGTTATGAATAACAATGGCCATTTGTGTGATGTCACAACTGCAATTAATTATGGCGTTTGTTTATTATTTTTCATGGAGGAGAATTTATTAAAGACTTCATGATCGTTTTTTGTTCCTACCACAATTCTGTACCTCTTGGTGAGAAGAAACCAAACAGCTGGGACAGGGCCATTCCTGGGTTGCCTTTTGGAAAGCATTTATTTATTGATGGAGCCAGTTGGCTGAGACAGGTTTTGCCCACTCTTCAGTAGGAAGTTGGTATTGTAACAGCCATGATTGGTGAAATTTGTGCACAAGTGAGGTAAAGCAACACCTAAGGTAGATGTCTAAACTTTGAAACTTCAGAATAAAAATGCATTATTTGTTCTGTTCATAAAGTGTTCATAGAAAATTGTAGCAGTTCTGCCTTAAAATATTTCTCTCAAATTTGCAGATTATCAAGGATACATTGAGAAATATTTTTTAGGTAATCACTGCCCTTTATGGAAAGAGTAGCTACAAATGCTCCAATGCAAGTTTTTGTATTCACTGAGATCTTTTATTCCTGGCACCTAATAATAGACGTTTCAGTTGAGAATAAAGCTGAATTTCAAAGGGAATGTAGCTTTCATTTTATAAAATGTGTAGCAGCTGTCTGACTTTCCCATTTAAACTACACAATTACTGTTGTAGCTCAATATAGAAATCACTGAAAAATAAAAACGTGCTCAAGATTTTTGGCTAAACATGCTACTCTTATTTTGGTAATAATGACAAATTCAGATAGGAGTTTGAATCATTGCATTGCAAAATACTTTTCTTTGTTTACATGCTGCTCATGCAGAATATACTTTGCCACAAAATTTCAGTAAGTTACGCTATTACTCAAATTTTCTTTTTTGTCGTCACTTAGTAGCTTAATGTAAAATATAGAGAAGAAGGAACAGAGGAGGGGAAGTTTCTCTTCCAGAGATCTCCTGTGTCTGAGCTTCTCAGATTCCTGATACCCTTTTTTCTGTGAGATCACTTGTCTTTGGTAAAGCATCTGAGTTAAATGTTTTATTAGGACTGTATTTTCCAGAGTATTTTATCCTGGTGTCAGTAACCAAGTAGAGAAATAAAGTAAAAGGCTCACTTTTGTTACAACAGTGATGAAGAGTTGGCAGTGCATTTCTGGAACACGCACACACACAAAGGAAAAATGAAATAGTTATTTTAATTTTTTCGGTAAGTAATGCTCAGTTTCTTAAGTATTTCATGCTTAAAAAAATTTGTGAAATACAATAAGTAAAACTAAATGCATTTGCTTGAAATAGTTACTTACCAAGTAAAAAAACCACCAGTCATGTAAATGGTTTTGATATCCCTTTCGTCCATTTGAAACTTGTGTTACCTCATGCAGAACGTGGAGTTTTCTACTTTGTACATTTGCTGTCCTCTTTCTTCTGATATTCTCAAGGCAGGCCTGAATTCAGTATCTTTCTAATAACTTCATATACATCTTTATTCTCAGATATCTACCCATGTGATCAAATGGTGTCGCTGGTGAAAGAGTGTTTGGTAATTTACTTTTTAAATCCTGGAGGTTACTGAGAAACCTCTAAAGATAAAGCCAGCACTTGAAGAGTTAATATGTTATTAGGAGGACAGGAAATCTGGCAACTATTGCAGAAACTAGACCTAATGGTGCACACAAACAATTTGTCAGTCTTGGTAAATGTGAATAGCTTTCCACAAAGTGGCTGCTTTTGCTTTGTTTGAACAGCCTAAACTTTTCCTTTTCGGACTTTAAATCTTAGAAGTGAAATGTGATCCCCATATTGAATCAAAATAATTTAATTTGAAACATATTTTGATTGGAACAAGCCTGATGTGGAAAGAAACTCTAGAATAAAAAAAAAAAAAGGTTGAAAGGACTTTCTATCATATATTTAGCAGGAAAATTTGAAACAGTTCTAATTAGGCTGAAAAAACCAGCCTTCTTCATTGTGACTTACAAAGGTCGTATATCAATGTTAAGGCAGCATTACCAACTTGTGTCTGAAAGGCTGCACATGCAGGCATCATTGCAGTTGTTTGGTTTTGTTGGGTTTGGGGTTTTGTTTTGAGTGCATGTGCACACATGTACTTCCAAGCCAGAACATGTATTTAGTTTAAAGTAGTTACCTGCTGCTGCAGTTGTATGGGTGCTTTGTTGTGTTCAAGAAGAGTGTTTTTCACCTGAAAGTTGTAGTTGTGCTAAAAATGTGTGAAATCCTAATTCGTGCTTTTCTGTTCATACTTAAATATTTTTCAAGTGGCATGTAAAAGAGACTCCATTTTAAGCGTTTCAGAGAAAATTCTTTCAGAGGGGAATTAAAGTGTTTAGTCCACTAAAGGTAACAGGCAATTATTTTTACTTGTGATTTATTTCTTACTTGCTAGTGAAGTGTATTCCTGGGTTTGTTGATTTGGTTGTTTGGTTTTTGTTTTTTTTTCAATTGAGTAAATAGGAAAGATTATTCATATATGAGCAGTTTTGGTTTCTCATCAGTTTCTCCTTTCATTTTAACATTTTATAAACCACATTTTGTATGGGTTGGACTCTTTTTCTGTCATTCAAATAAGAGTGGCATGCATGCTTTATGCTGTGCTTCAAAATTGCTTTAATCAGCATAGGAATAAGGCAAGTAAGTCTGTCATTTATTTCTGAATAGCTTGACTGTGAATATATATCTGTGCTGATGAAAAAAAATGCAGTCAAACCTTTCATCTAATTTCAATGTTGGAACATCCCAAACTCAAGCACAGTATATATTCATTTTTAATAGACATCACTTCATATGTTATATGTCACTGCATAAAATCTAAAGCAGAAATAAAAGTAGGGGGCAAAAGCCAATGGTAGTCACTTTAAAGATACAAATCTTGATTCCTAAGGTATAATATTGTTTGGGAAAATATATCCTGATAAATCTTTAGAGAATTTATACTGGAAAAAGGAAAAATCATTCCTAAGCTGCTAGTTTTACGTTTTTTGTCATTCCATCCTTGTTCTACCAAATCATTTGTATTAGTATTAGACTGATGTTAGTCTTTGGTTGCCAGCAGTAAATTATTCTCTGTTCAATCCTTTCAGAAAACAGGACAGAAAAAGATGATCATAAAATAGTGAATTTCAGAGTTGTTCATGACATGATAGTTTTGATTGCACATATTTAGTGACATCAGATTATGCAGTCAAAAATATTTATGAATAAACTAAAATTTCTTAGTTAGATCAAAGCTTCCATCTGTTGATGTGTCTGAAGTGTTTCTACCTTGGGAATAGAGAAATGAAAGTTACTAATAGGTGTTTGTGTTTGACATCTGTATACTGTACTTTTTAGCATATCTCAAGTGTTTTAGTCTCTGCCTAATAGATCTCATTAAAGAAACAGATATCAGCCCCAGGACAGTTTGTCAAAGTTAATATGAGTCCCCTGTGGACAAAATTGACAATCTGTGTGTGGCTTCACGTGACTGCCTTTCCACGGGCTGGTTTGATCCTGTAACAATTGGACATTAGTCCCTGATCTGTTTGCACTAACCCGATGGGACTGGATATTGCTGTATTTTGCTGGACATTTTCGAGGGTTTCCTTGTTGTGCACGTTTCCCTCAGAGCACAGGGTGAGCGCTGTGCTCGCTCTGCCCTGGGAGCACTGGCAACTTCTTGGTTTGCTCTAGGAGCAGCAGAGAAAGGATATTCATATCCCATGGCTGTGTGCTGCATTTAACTTGAGCCTTAAACAAGGACTGCCTGTCCTGAGTGGAGTTGAGGCTGAAGTAATCCTAAATGCTGACCCATCAGTAGGCTTGGCTTAGGTTTGCAAGCAATGTTTAAAAACAACAGACAAGGTAAACCCCCTCCTTTTTATAACCAAATAGTTCTGCAAATTGCAACAACCTCTTTATTTCTCAGATGCTTTCTTAAGGAGGATCCATATTTAAATATACCAGTGGGGCTGCAAAGTGCATCACTGCTGATCTGGTACATGGTGTTGTTTTCCTTGGAAGTCTATTCTTTAGTCATTATACAAGCTGTTAATTATCGTTCCTCCATTGATTAAGTAATAGCATAAGCAATTCCCTCCAACCAAGAGCTTAACTGTGAACCTGAGATACCAGGCAAGCTTATTTGGCCTTTGAATTTGTGTGTTGTTTGGTCTGTCCTTTGATGTCCTGATGCTGACTGTAGCTGGTTTTCAGTTACCCCTTTCTCTTGGGATTTGGCAGCTAAGAAGATTTTTAAATGGCTTAATAAGCAAAAAAAAAATTATCTACTTTTGTATCTGTACATATTTCAAATGTAAAATAATTTCAAACTTAGAAAAGAGAAGTAAGGTCAGGATGGCTCCCAACCATTCCCTGAGAAGGCAAAGTGCTTTACTTTTGCCTTTTTAAGGGGGGAAAAAAAAAAATCACATTTATACTTACATTAATCTACGGAGATGGCAGTGGTATTCCTTTAGTTATTCAGGGTAATATGACTCACTGAAAATCTAGCTTTTGTAGAAAAGGAGAATATGAACAACTGCAACACATGCTGATTATTTACATATGTAGCTATAAAAAAAATCACAAGCTCCTAACATTCTCTTTTTCTTGGCATTAAATAGTTATAACAGTAAGTATGTTCTAGGGTTAGTTTTTTTTTTAGCAGGATAGCATGAAAATTAATTCTTATCATTGTCATTTGCTGAGCCCTGTAGAATTTTATGGCTGCACATTGCAGTATTGTGGACACTCATGAGACTCCTGACTGGTTTTATCTTATTAAACAATTTTGAAATCATTAATTTTTAATTGGCCTGCTTGTGGTTTTTTATAGTTTTAATTGTGTGTCTGTGTCTAAATATTGGGTGTTTTTTAAATTAAAAAGAAACAAAAGTCCTAAATAGGCATATATGTTGTCAGGTATTGCTATATGATTGTCCAAACAGATACTATACTGTGTGGGGATTCATTTTAAAGAATGCTTTCAGCAATTCAATATCCTAATAAAAGTAATAGTAAAAAAAGAATGATACGATGTCTGAGATACGTACAGGTCTTTTCTTGATTGAAAGTTCTAATTAAGTGAATCGAGGAAAATTAACTGAAATTAGCTGTCAGAAAGTCACATTTAAATGAGTGATGATCTGGTGTGGCAGTAAACATTTAAATGATATAAATTGCCATTTAAGTGTATGGTTTAATGTTTGTCATGCATTAATATGACATGAGACTGCAGTGACAATCAAGCAGCTTGCTCTAATTTGAACATATTTAGGGCTTTTGTGTGGAGTGCACCACACAAATTAAGACAATTGCTGGTTTTATGTGTCAATTTAAATGTTGTTTTCAGGCATCGGTTAATGAAACAAACCCATCATTTTTGTGTGCAAATTACAGAGTGATTTCCTTGGTTTTCAGATTAATTTCAACCTCCTCTGCTCAAAATTAGGAATTTCCTTTGCAAGGAAAATACCATTCATTTTGCTAGATGAAGAGAATATCTGTTTATGTTTTTTCATTTGGTAATTCAAATCAGAAATACATTGAATCCTCTGTATAAAATAGAAAAAGCAAATCCTGATAGTGATTTAATTTACATGAATTAACTCTTTAGATGACAACGATTTTTAGGGTGCCTGTTAATACAGTGTTTCTTGGATGCTCTTGGCTTGGGGGTTGGGTTGTACCTGGATAACATCTTCAGAAAAACAGTTTAATCATTCGGCACAGTACTTTTGTGTAGGTTTCTGTATAGGTTTGTAAACAAGAAATGTGTGAAAGTGGTAGCCAGCCTGTGAAAAAATTTTTACCCTAACATCACTGGTTGGTTAGTCCTGTTTCCCAAATTCTATCAGTCTATGGCTGTCAGAATCAGATAATCCTGCTGTTGTTATTCAGCATGCAGATCACAAAGGAAAGCACAATTTCATCTTGGGAGTTCATAGAAACATAGTCTGGCTGTGTATAAATGTACAAATACTTTCCACTTACTGCTTTTTTTTTTTCTTCTTCTTTTTATTTCCACTATTACAGTTTAAAAAGTGAGATCTCCCAGTCTTCCCAGTTGGTGGGAAGTAGGGCATGAGACTCTGGCATCTATCACAAGGCCCATCTTTTTTTTAGATAGAATGTCTCAAATACTCTTCTCAGTTCTTTGTTTAGACTTGTTAAGATAATTTTGCATGCTATAAAAAAATGCTTCTGCTACTACCAAATGATGACTGTCTGGTGAACTCAAGTTTGTGTTTTGTGTGTGGTTTTCTCCACAGGCGTTAGAAAGTGAGTTTGTGTCCTGCCAGCTTCACCAGTGGATTGATCTGATTTTTGGCTACAAACAACAAGGGCCGGAGGCTGTTAGGTCCCTGAATGTATTCTACTATTTGACTTATGAAGGAGCTGTTAATTTAAGTTCAATAACGGATTCTGTACTGAGAGAGGTAAGTTTGTACTTTATAACTATAGAAAAGTCTTTGTTAAGCACAGCAGTGTTGAAACTGTAAAGCCTCCTCATTGTTCAAGGCTTCTGGTGAATGTTCAGTTTCTTTGTGTTTTCTTGTGGTTTGGCCACAGGCCAGTCAAATGCAAGGTGCCTGAACCAGTTGTCACAGCATGCAGAATTAGTAGAACAAGGATGCAAGTTGTTGTTAAACTTTGTGCACCTGGATTTCAGCCCAAGCTGATGCCAATATAATAATAAAAGTTCAAGGATTGCTTCAGTTGCTGAGTTCAGTCATTTGGTTCCCCAGTACTGGATCTTAGTGTCAGTGAGCAACCTTGATTTGGCTTGTGCTTCTGAATTTACTTCTGCACTTTTAACAGTTCTCTTTAAGGGCAGTCTTGCATGTGTAGCAAACATCAGAGTTTTCTAGCCTCTGATATTTTCATTTAGTTTGCTGTCAAATTAGAATAACTTGTCCTGTAGTCTTCGTATGCCAAAGAAAATATTTCAGCATTGGAAAGATCAGGAGCTTTACTCGGACTCAGCATCATTCAGAAAATTTATTTGCCAAAGTATCTCATAGAATACTGTGGGTTCAAAAGTTCCTCCTCCTCCACCTAAACAGCTGTTTAAAAAAGGGGCAAGGTGGGGTGATTAAACAGATTTTTGATTGATTTTATGTCTTCTCTTCAGACACGATATTGCTACCAAGTATAGCTGCAAGTATATTAATTATAGAATAAATGTAAGTGGTACCTTGTTATAAAATATTCCAAGTCTGTGAAAACAAAGGAATCTTGTCAACTGTTTTATTTAGATGGGACACAGGGACTGGCTTACAACCAAAGTGATGGCTCAGTGTTGACCTTACATGGCTTGCCATCAGTCTGCAAAGTGCATCTTAGTCAATTTAAACCTAAAATACAGATAGTGCACATAAATATCCTTAACTGAGATAAGGAAAGGGATACTGGGACACACAGCTTACAAGAAAAAATGTCGTCATCTGGATTTGGAAAAGTTGTTGGCCCAAGAGTCCTCTAGGAGATGTTCACTGTACCATGTTTGCAATTCACTGATAGTGTTTGTCCACTCTGCACTGGTAAGGTGCTATTCCTACCTTTTAGGAATATTTATTCCTACCTTTTAGGAGTATTTATTAGACTCTTGAAGTGTTTGGTTAAAGTGTGAGCTGAAATGTAGGCTGAGTATTGTGTGTAATTTGTTCTAAATTTTGTTATTAAATGAACCATCATTGAAACTTTATTTTTGAAACTTATAAATGAAGTAGCACTAATGAAACATCGGTCTCCACATACAATTTTTGTGTAGTTTTAATTTTTCCAGAGCAGTTCTTTTATCATATTTACTGTGATCAGTTTTACTAGTGTTATAGCCTGAAAAAAATTTTAAGACCAGGGAAGTTACAAATCTGTCTGGAATTGTGGATCATCTCAGAGAGGCATTCACTTTGTTACCAAATATTTTGAATTTTTAATGTTTTTGTTGTACTTTGCTACAATGTTTCTTATTTTTGAGTTGTTCTATGCTGTCTGAACTGAGTGGTGTATGAAAATGAAAACAGGAGAGGGAGAATTGCAGTGTTGTTGAGTTCATAATAGTGGAGAAGCTCAGCAGCACCAGAATTTTGAAACGCCACTGCTGGTGTCAAAAATACACACTGATGAATGCAGGCAGCAGAATAAATGGTGTCTTGTAGCACTTCTGTTCTGAGTTGCTTGAAGGATTGACCCAATGGAATATCTTTATTTAGGATTTTTAAGCAGGTCACTAGAAGAGTGAAAGGTTTGCTGTTTAGATAGGTATCCCTTGCCATTTACATGTATTTTGTAAAGCGTATTTTTGATTATGTAAATGTGTATATGTAATTTTAAAAGGCACTTATGATCAGCTCTGATGCGATATTGATGCTGCAGAAATTTAATGACTCTCATCACCAATGGTGCCTTATCCTGGTTTTACTTATGGGTAAAGATGAAAGTAATGAAAAATCTGTTTGTGTGTATTTCTATGTGCATAATCATTCTATATCTATGTGCTAAATGAATTTATCATGCACCTTTGACAGCCTCACCTTCTTCCTGCTTGCTAATCTGTCTCCCTGAGGACCTGTGCTAACATTCTGTGCTGCCAAGCAGCTTCAATGAGCATTTATTTTTCTCCTTCAGTCAGCTTGCCAGAAAATATCTTCTCTTTTCTCCACCAAATTCCTGGGTACAGCCCAAATGAATTTCTGATATGGACAATTAACATTATTTTTAGGCAGGCATGGTGCCTCAGAGTTAGTATCTGTTTATCAGGCAAATATTAAACTGGATTTCTTGGTTTTGAAAGGATGGTTTTGGCTTTTTCCTCTTGATAAGAATTCAGGATTTGGGTCTTTAAATCTTGACAGTTGTAGGAGAAAATGTATTTTTATTTGCAAACCTAAACCAAAGAGAAGCTTCTGTATATTCTGAGAGCTGCAAGTTATTGAGGCTTTTAGGTATCATGTGGAAATAATAGCTAGTGCTTAAACCATGGCAATTTCCCCACATAGATAGTCAGTGCTGAGCCTGGACCACATCAGTAATGAGAAGCCTATGATGCATGTGTTTCCAAGGTATCTCCACAGATATATGCATGGATATTGGTGACCTAACTCATCAAAGAGGCCACACACAGAACAATGGTGGAAGGCACTGAGGAGTGGAGGGGTGTAGGTTAATGCAGAATTTCCTCCGGTCCCCTAAATGGCTCCAACTGGCACCTTTATTTTTATAGGCAGTCAGGTTATATATATTACAAGAAGGAAGTACTCGTCTAGGAAGGAAAACTACTTGATTAAAACCATATTCCACCTTTCTTTTTTTTTTAAACTGAAAATGTAGAACTTTTACATCCTCTTATACTGCTGTGAACAATTTTTTCCTGCCATTCTTTCTGCCTATGGGAATAAAGGAAGTAAAGTATTTTGAAAGGATCTGACTGCCATAATAGAAAATTTTAAACTAAAATGCAAACCATGGGCCACATGCTACCTTTTGGCAGATAAACCCTGGGGAGTGCAAAGCTTGCATAATTCAAAGGCAAATCTCAGGGGGAGGGGAGTAGATCAAGAGAGAAGGGTTTGAGTCACAACCAGTGGGGGAAGGGAACTGCAGCCAGGAGTAGCAAGGCAAAGCATCCCGTATCCCTGCTGGCATATTGGTGCACTGCTCATCCTGCAGGGACCATTCCTTCCTCCTCCTCTTCCCCTCCAAGCATTTTAGTAGCACTGTCATTGACTCTGCTCCTTGTGTGTCCTCTTGAAGGAGGTGGTGGCTGCAGAGGGAAGTTGCTGTTCAGTGAGCAAGCAGTAAATATCTTTCTGGTGGAAAATGCTGTATTCTCCAGCAGAGCTTTGCTGTGTCACTGCCTTCTGTTGACTTGCTCTTGAGCACCGGGTTTTGATCTGTGGAACTCCCAATTGCAAGGTCTGCTGTGGAAGGGCTCTTTTTTTTGCCTGGATGGAGAGGGCAAGGAGTCATTTAGCACAGACAAATGTCATCCAGCTGTTCTGGAGAGAATTCACAACACCTTCTTATCACAAATTCTGCTCTTTTTGCTGTAGCTGTCCAAGAATGGAGGGGGGGGGGAAAAAGTAGAATTAGATCTAAGTCATTCAGACGAGTAACTGAGTAAGAGCTGAAGCACAATCCATAGAAAATAATTTGTATCTAGGACTGATTGGTGGGTATTTCATCAGTGTTGGTCAAAAGAATAGAAATTCCTCTTGTCTCTGGCTTAGTGTAACAAAGAATGATCGTGAATCTGGGCTGCCCTCAGTTACTACTTAGGAGTCCATTTCTCCACTGATACCCCTATGTAGTTGGTGTAAACACTGGATAAAAGCGAAGGAAAGAGACAAAGTTAGTAGCAGGAAGATTAAATACTACCTGGAGAATGCATCATTGATTTGTACAGGAACCCCTACCTTTCATGAAGTGCCCTGAATTTTGTGCCGTGGTTATGGAAAAGCACCTAACCACATTTAAAAAAAAAAAAAAAGTAAACCATCTGATACCATCTTTGAAGTCAGCAATTAAGGAAGACTAATAATTTTTAAATTAGCGATAACAGCTCTAAAAAGAATAAGTCCCATTAAATTAATAACATCAGGTGATTTGCTTTTAGCCTTACATGGTTCTGTTGTTTTGTACTTCTTCCTCTGAAGAGAAAGTGCATTTTTGTTACATGAAGATAGTCTGTTCGGCATTAGGAAGCAAGCTTTCTCTATTCTTTTGGCACCTTTCTTTCTATTGATGGTATTTCATTTCCATATGAACTGAGGAGTTTCAAAAATGGTGAAGAATCAGCTTGGACATAGCATTTGGCTTGTTATTTGAAAGTGCCACTTCTGATTATACATAGAGAGAGAAGATAATTCTTCTATTTTCAACTTTAAGGCATATGGGATAAATTATTTTATGGGTAATAGCTTTGAAATGTTGTTCGAGATCAATATCTTTGGGTAAGTTTTATGCATCTTAGGTCTATCTCTTATGAATCTTATTTTATTTTTAAATATTTACCATTTGAGAGACTTCTGTGCCCAAAAGAAGTTACCAGGATGTTTAGTTTATGTGACCCCAGTTTCTTGACAGCAGTAGCAGATCTGATATCTTATCCCACAGAAAGCATTTTTGGCCTCTCTTTTAGCTCTGTTCATGGTGGGAGTTAATAGCATATTTCAGCTCTAACTCAGCTGGAGAACCCTGACAGCAGTGAATCTTTCACAGAGTATAAACACGATTTGTATTTATAGCATAGTTAACATTTACTAAATAGTTGGGAAAACAATCAGTCTGGTTTCAGCAGGTTGGGCAACAGTCTTTGTTGTGGCTGTGATGAGTTTTAAAATGTAGGATAAAATGGTTATAAAATAACTGTCACAGAGCAGTAAATTTCCCTGTGCTGAATTCAGTAAGTAACAAATACATGCAGGCAACATTCAAAGTACCGTAGAAACAATCTTTGAATTGTCTCTGGCTGTGAGTGTGCTGCACAGATGGCATGTTTGGTGTTGTATGGCACAGGAGCAGTGGGAAAAGCCAAATAAATGTTTAGCATTGGTCTCGTTTTATTTAGAAATTTGTATGAAAATACTCTTATATGGAACTGGAATTAAGGTGGTGTATGTAAAGGAAGCATACTGATTTCATGGCTAAGGAGATGTGAACTTGGCAAAGCAACCAAGCCCATACCTTGGTCTTTTCCTGGGAAGTTCCCAGAGCAGGATGTGTAACACAGGCAGGGCCTCCCATGAGGGCAGGTACCACTGCTCAATGAAATCAGCATGCGTGGGCATCAGGACGCTCCCACGAAAGCATGAAGTATTTCTTTCTGGTGAAAGGGGCGTTAAATAGCAGGAGTGGCACCAGTTTATATCAATTACCTGTCAGTTCTCACATCTCTGCTCACACTGTGACCTGCTTGTGGTGTTGGAGTAAACGAGCAAAATGAGCATAAGCAAGTGCTAACTGTGGTATCTGGGAGGTGTGGCACTCCTTTGATTCCATTCAGCCTGGAATTTGATATGATGAATGGGGTTTTATTGTCCTTTGTCTTAACTTACCTATTTTCTACAATGCTTACAAACAGACATGAAAAATACTCAGCCAGGTTCTGATCCAGAAAGATATTTGACCTTGTTGTTCTCTTTTGTCCTTTATTTCAGAATAGATTCTGGTTTTACCTGCTGCTTCTGCTTCTCTATCCAGCAGGCAAAGAAGCGATACTTTAGAGTTTAATTAAAGTGGGACTGAGATGTTCTGTGTATAAGGATTTAAAAAAACTGGCTGGAAGTAAAGTTTTTTGGAAGGAGGTAACTCCTCTGAATTAGTTCTTCAGCTCTGAGTGCTTTTTTTCCTCAGCCTCTGATTGAAATTCAAGGGATAGAAATTTTCAGCACAGTCAGTTCCCTCACCTCTTGTTGCTTGACCTGTCTTGTGGATCTATCAGAGCCAGAGAGGTCTTGAGACTCCCTGGGCTCTTTACATTTTCATTTGTGCCTGGCTGGTCAGTCTTAGCTGATGTATTTGTTGGCCAGCATTAAATAAGAAAGAGTAATCAAAAGATAAATAAGGTATGGATAAAAGTGATGTTCATAATACTTCAAAAATAACTCCTTTTGATATAAATTGTTTCTGTTTTTAAACTTTTTTTTTTCCTCTTCTACATGTGGAAAGGATGAGGTGTACTTACATATAATAGCTACAGTTATACACCAAGTCATTTAGCCTTGAATGAAACATGGAAGTGAACAGGCTACAGGAATTTTTTGTGTCATCAACGTGCTTTGATTATTTGCAGGCTATATATGCTGTCCAAATGATACCTGTATTGACTTTCAAAGTAATTGGGAAATGAAACATTTTTGTTTGGAATGTTTTTATTCTGTGTGCTTATTGCAGCCCAGGGTGTCTAACTTGGGCATCAGTGTTCCCACTGTGTCCGTAGATGTGTGTGGTGTTTACTTACCAAGCTTTGTTATTTTAGTTATTAGTTATATTTGATAAATAGCTGCTGCTTGAGTGAGAAAGCTTGTGGTCATGCCAAAGGTGTTTTCCTCAAGCAGTGTCTAAAAGTCAAGTCTCAGTGAAATGTTGCATTCTATTAAATAATAACAAAAAGTTCATTTGTTGCAGTAGAAAACTCTGAGATAGCATTGTACCCATAGTTTGGAAACAGCAAGTTTGGCCTTGCAGGTAGTAGTCATGGGAGTTTAAATGAATGTATTTCATAGCTCAGCAAAAGGAGTTATTTCTTTTTTTTCACAGTTGTTACAGATTTTGAAAGGTGATCACAGAAGACAGTTTAAAGACCACTACATTTTGGATTTTTACTTCTGTGTGTTAACCTCCTTCAGATTGAAATGTTGTATTTTAATGAAGCTTTTTTTATTTAATAAATAGAAATTACATCAATGTTTAAGAAATTCTGTGGAATGTTAACAGATTGGAATTGATTGCTTTTTTCAGAGGAAGAAGTTTTATATAAGAAAATTTGGGATTGTTAGCTATTTAGAGGAACAAATGAATAATGCCAGAAATTGAAGTTTGAGGGTATTGCACATGGCAGTGCCACTACTTTCTCTGTGGTAATTATTGATTTTAAATGAAAGCAGTGAGTTGCTCTTGAAATCTTCAGCTGCCAGAGAGAGATGGGAAGCAATTGTGGTTGTGGTGCTCAAATAAAACAGAAGCTGTTGTATTTTAAAAAACTAGTCCCAGAGCTGCTTAGGATTTTGCTTGTACTGAATCCAGTTTTATTTGCAGGTCCTTACATTGATCTTAACTCTCTTTTTAGACTCTTTTCCCTTTTTATTTTGTCAGTCTCTTTGAAGTACTACCAGACCTGTTTTTGTAGTTCTAGTATTTTTTATCTGTTTCTTTCCAGTAGCCAAAGATTTAGGTGTTTTGAATGAGCACATCAGTGCTCCAGACAGAGATACTGTTTGAAATTATCCATGAACCCAGTGCCTCTGAACATTATTGAGTGACATTTGTTTCTGTTGGTTGTGTCTGCTCTGACTAACTGGTTTCTTTCAGATTGGCAGCTGGGATTACGCTGCAGTAGACGGACAGCTGCGTGAGCTGGAGATTGCAGCCAGGCCGGGCTGTGCCTCTGTTTAATATGCCTGGAATGTATATATTCAGATTGGAGCAACTTGCACGGCCCTGAGGGGCTTCTATTTGTATTCTCACAAACTGTGATTACTTCCTGTTTTACTATAGTGACTGCCATGTAATTGTCATACTGATTTGTCTGGGCAACAAGACTTCATTTTTTCTTTTTTCTCACAGAAAATTCCTTAATGTAGTTTAAGAGCTGGGTTCGTGTTTTTGTTTGTAAAGATGTGGTAGAAGGCATCCTATGCTGTTCTCCTTTCTCCACTTTCCTGATGTGAACAGAATAATGTGTTATTCATATATTGACTCTCAAACAGTTTGAGGAAAAAAGTAATCCTGCCTAGGGTAACCCCTCCCCCTCCATGTAGCTGCAGTAGTTTAGATTTTATTAATAACAAGTGGTTAGACCAGTAACCAATCTCCAAACAACTCTGGTGTTTTCAGCAGGCAGAAGGAGGTGAAACGGGGGGGCGATAGGAAGAAAAGAAAAATATTATGTAGCAGATACATTTCTTGCAAGGAAGGTACAAAGAAGGAAGAAAAAAATGCTTAATTTTTATTTGATGGCTTTAATTTCTCCATGTATCTGTTGGTTTCTTGTGTAATGAGGCACACAGTTTTGTTACAGACCTCGCTAGCACATCGCAGCAGGCAAAGGTTGTGCACTTTTTGCTCCATCCCAGGTTGCTCGTGTGCTCTAATAAGGCCCCCCTCTGCGGGCTGCTGACAGTATTTCTGCCCACGCTTCAGCTCTGGAGCCACAACCCCGAGGTACTGGGGCTGGAGCTGTACCTGCATTAGTGGGCAGCAACAGGCGCCTTCTGCGCTCCGCTTGGTTAGCAGAGGGTACATCACAAACACTCTGCAGTCAGGTTTAATGGTACCTGGAGAACAGTACGTAACTCTTGATCTTGTAGTGTCTTCTCCATAGCCTTCCTTCTGCTCCGTTCTCCTCCCTGCTATTTGTTAGATTTCAAAGCTAGTACAATTTCTTTAAATCGTTATGTTAAGTGAATAGTGCAATGGGAAAACAAAATATGGAAGTGATTCAATACAAAGTGTTTGATTTCTGAAGCCAAAACAAGAGAAATCATTTTCTGGTTTGACATGAAGAAAGTAGACTGCTGATTTTATTTTTAAAATAGCAAATGAGAGTGTGTGAATTTATGATACTAACATTTGAGTGCTGTATTTTTTTCCTTGGGTCAAGTGTAGTGCAATATCCCCAGGGCAGGTGTACAGTCAGCCAGCATATACATTGCCTGTGTCAGAAAAGCATTTTGCCCATTTTTCACAGTCTTGATCTAATGGGGATTGTTAGGAAACAAGGGAGATGGTACTACAAAGAGCTTCTCTTTATAGTCTTCTGCCTCTTTTCAGCAATTTTATCTATTGTTATGAATTGTGCTTGCTCGCTGGCTAGTGTTATCTGTGTTCCTGTAGTCCTAGAGGAATTTAACTAAGAATATTCCTGTAGGGATGTAAGTGGCTCTCTCTGGTCAGAGGTGGTTTTCTGATCACTTGTTACCAGAGCTTGATTTTAATCACCATCCCATGGGGAAAGGAGCTCTTTGGTTGGCCGCTAAGCCATTCAGCTTCCCTGTCTGAGGGGAAACCTGTCAAACAGTCTGTGTTCTCTGATGCTCTAAAGCAACATCTGGGTGGAAGGAAGGGGAAAGCAAGTAATCATAATTGCATATCGCTCAAGCCAATGGAAATCACTGAGGAACATGTGCGTAAACCTTTTTGAATATTGAAAAGTGAGGTAGGAGCGGCAGAGAGCCAAAGTAATTACTTTTGCAAGGGCTGTTATTTTCTGGACATAAATACTGGGCAGAAAGATGGAGGATGAACCCAAAACGTTTTCTGTCCCTGACACGTGTGCTGAAAGAATATGTATTACAATGCATGTTGTTATTTCACCTGGGGTTTCAAATGTTTGGCAACTAAATCTCAGAGATTTGGGAAGTAACTGGGAATACTTCGGTGCAGATCTGTAAAGGCCCTGAGAGCAGCCTCTCTGTAGCAAATGGTGAGGTTGTAGCTTGTTGTGCCTTCAGGCCAAGGCGTGCATTTTAACGTGGGTGTGCTGTGCCCCTGGGCTCTTCAGACAGTTTGGTGTTTTGTGTCTGAGGAGGCATGATGAAAGCAACTCTGAGCTAGTCCCTTTAAAGGTCTTTAAATCTGGAGTTAAATGGTGTATGTCTTGCCTTTTAACTATTATGGGCCTTTATTTGAGGATTTGAGTTCAAAACTGGAGACCATTTCATTCTTTCTCTGTGAAACTCACTGCAGTTCCCCCTCCACCCGCCCTCCCTCATATTTAATTTTATAGTTCTTTCAGACATAAACATGAAAAAAAGCAATTTTGACTTAGTTTCTGAGTGTTGCTGCAAAGAAAAGTAACAAACATCTGTTTTTACCTTAACTGCATCCATATGTTCAACCTCCCCATCACCCTCCTTCCCAAAAAATTTACAGCCGTATTTGGTGGGTACTGCATACTGTTGAATTAACTTTCTTCACAGTTAGATGAGAGGGTAAGTTCAGAGACTGGAAATAGCCGTACCAAACAGTGGCCAGGAGCTACATAATAGCTAAGCCAAGTTTTCAAGTTCTTTACCTTCCTCCTTTGCTTCCTTATTCCCCTTCTCCCCTTCCCACCCCCCAAGAAAAGAGAAGATGATCTAGGAGAATTTTTTAGGAACAGGTAAAATCAGATAAATGTTAGCTTATGAAATTTGCTATGGCTTTCATGCTTCTAAATTAATTAACATTTGAAATATAATAATACATAAGTATGTGGTTTGAGATGCATACTGTGTAAATAGTTTCATTTTATTGCTTCTTGTTGTAGCATCTGGAATAATTCTGGCACTACCATAATTTTGGTTTTGTAGGTGATTAACAGGAAAAAGGCAGTTTTACTGAGATACTTGAGAAACAAAGTGAAATAAAATGTGGAATGATACTATGTCTTACTTTGTGGCACACATCTTGCTTTCAGCGATAAGAGTGTGTCAAGCTAAAGATCTCTTTAAAACAAAGGTTGTGCCTTTCCAGTTGTATGGTGCCTTTAATAGCTGTGAAACTGTCTGTGCAAATTTCCCAAACATTTCTACCTACAGTCATCTGAATGGCTGCATGATCCAGAGGGATCCAGCACTGTGAGAACACATGCCCTTCCTCTACTGCTGGAGGAGCTGTCTGTCTCTTAGTAATACTGACTAATGCTGGCAACATTTCTTTTCAAGAAAGCTCAGTTAGAAGCTGGGCTATAATTCATTAGAAAGGAAGTGAATGATGAATTTGTGACTGATGGGCATTTTACTGTATATTCTCAGGTGAGTGGTAGGCTCTTTTCTTCAAAGGAGGTACTAATTATATCTCTGAGAAAAAAATTCCCTGCACCTACCTGATTTTCTTTGACAGGTTGAACAAAAGTCTGAGTGGCATCTGGTGGCTCTTTTTATTGTTATGTAATTTGAGAGAATGGGGATTGATTCCAGCTCCACCATCACATTTCTGCTGACAGAGGGAGGTCATCTTGCATCCTTCTGTATGTGATCCTTCTGACTGAGACATCAGAATGGGGAGTTGACATCTGGATTGACTTTGAATACAATCTGGGAAAAGGAAGGAACCATTTGGGGTTGCTAGTACACTCTCTTGGTCATTATTACAAAATGTGGAAGCTAAAAAAAGAAACCTTTACATTTTTTTTTTCTTGGTAACCAGAAGGAATGCAGAAGGTTTTTTTTCTGAAGTCTAGCCACAATGTCTAGACATTCGTCCAAGTGTTGTTGCCTTTACTCAACAGCTCTTCAAATTTCTTTTGGATCTCTGAAGACACCAGTAAAGATGACGTACAGATACCAGTATCTGTACTTTTATGTTCTATGTACAGATCTGATGTTTTATGAAACCTTGTTAGCTGTGTTACAATGGATTTTTCCCAGTTCTCTTGTCTAAAAGGAAAGATTGTGTCAGGGGCTATTGCATTCCTGGAACTGTAGGCACTCATATTTTTTGGAATGGCCTGATGGAACCTAATGAGTGTAAAGGACTTGTTTGTGCTGGAACTGTAAATCACAAACTCCAGCTAGAACGTAAACAGGGATGTAGAAACTGAGACTGAGAACGGAGAATTTGTGATCCTCTGAGGCAGGCTTTGGCAAAATCGTTGTCCCATTGGCCAGCAGCTTCACCAGGTCTGACAAACACTGTATGAAAACAGACAGTGCCTCTTGACTGGTGGGTTGTGTAGAGTACTTTATACTTGTTCTGCATCAGTTTGGGCTCTTGTAATGTATTTGAAATGAATGTATTTGAAATACTCTGCATCCATATGTTATATCTTGTGTTTCTTTTTCCCTCGCTATTGGCGCTATGTAAGAGTGTGTCATTTCCAGAGGAATTAAAAGACATACCAGATTCCATGGTTGGGACAAAATTATGACTATCTTTAAATGCTGAACATGGGCATTTGGGAGTGAAAGTTTCTGTATTGGTCATAAGTCAATGTGCAAGGAAATTAATAAATCTAAAGCTTATTATTTCCTCACTTTAGCTATTCTCAGTTCTAAATTAAATGCCTGGGACTTGTGCTTCAAGAATACTTTATTAATTTAAAATAATTTATTGGAGATATATTTAATAGGAAATAAATAGTAGATCCTAAAGACTGCCAATTTTTGCTAAATATTTTAGCAAGTATAGAGTAACTGGTAGCCAGGACAGTCTGCATTCTGGTCCTTCTGTATTCTTCTGGCCCTACCCTCAGTGCAGGGCAGAATTCCCATTTGCAATCTGCAAGTAGGTGTAGGCAAATCTTTTTACAATCTGGATGTTTTGAAACAAACAGCACTTTCTGGAGAGGGTAGAGCTGCTGACCAGTTCCTTCGTTAGTGCTTCCATGTCTTAAGAGACCTCAAAGCTTTTGTGATTCCCTTGATATCTTGACTCACAAACCCTCACATTTGAATTTTAATGTAGCATGTCTCATCAGCAGGAAGGAGACTCGTGGTCTTATTGAGCTTTAGTGTTTCATGAGTCGATACTGCTGTTCCTCAAGAAGTGTTCACTGCATCACAGTGTGTGTATGTCAGATCTCAGCCAGCTTTTTGATAAACTTATTTATTCACCAGTTCTTTGAAGATTATGGTGCTTCCCAGAGTAGGCAAGAGTGTTAGAATCTGTTCACAGACTAATTTCGACTCCTGCTCTGGTGAGTTCAGATGTTTCAAAAGCCTTGCCAAATGTAATAAGGTCAAGTGTTTTGGATGGCATGTTTACTATCAAGAGGATGATTATTCTAGGGTCTCGGGTGCATTCTACTTTTGGCTTTGTTATTTCTGTAACAGGAGAACATTCTAGTAATGGTCTGTATTATTATCTAAAAACAGTTGTTTGTAAGAATAAGGTCAGCATAAGTGTTATTCCATTGTCTCAAAAATTCTGAGGAGTGGCTAAAATAGAACAGGAAATATAAGTGTAAGGAGCATTGAGGAAGGTTGAACCATGAAAAAGAAGAATTAGGGGAAAATACTGAGGCATCAGCCCATGTGCAGCCTGCTAGCCCACAGCAAAGGCCAGGTGATTAGTTTAGCGCACAATGAAAGGGATGTAAATTCAGTTGAATGATTTGAGATTTTCTGTAGTATTGGCCTGTTTCTGTGAATGGTGCAGGGGGCCAGCCTGACAAGAAGTAACTTGTTGAATTTTGGCTGCTTGATGTTATCTTCAACCAGTGGGCCAAGAGGTGGCAGCATGGAAAACTAGCTGGACATGCATAAGGCAAGAATTGTAAGTTCACAGGTTTCAGCATAATTATCTTTAAGAAATCACTAAGCATAATATTTTCATGTGTTTTGTATGAAGGAAGTACTAAAGCATGTTGCTGAAGATACAGAGAAACTTTAAAAACCCCCTTGTATTACACCTTCATGTTCTCCTTTAGTTTTGCTGTTGGTAGTTTAATGCATGCTAACATTTTTGCTCTTTTTGAATAAACCTGGAAGTAAGAATAAAAGCCCAGTATTGCTTTCCTTGTAGTTACTGCTGTGAAATGAAGCAATGGAGTTTAACATTCAACACTTAATACCTACAGAAACTTTTTAAAAGTTAACTTTTGTTTTTGAGTTATGATACAAACAGGATAAGCCAGTGTTAGAAAGGAAAAATGGAGCCAATAAAGAGGGTTTCTGATTATAATAGCTTGTTTCTGTTTAATATCATTGAGCAGGATGAGGTTTTGCAGAGTTTCTCATGGAAATAGCATCCACAGTACTAAAATGATTACCTCATTCTTAGTACCAGTGCCAAGCACTTAGCCCCACAGTGAACACACGGGGTTGATTTTCAACATGAAGCAAGCCAGAAGTGTGGAATGACATTTTCAGGTGACAGTTATGGTTCTATTGCCTGTAATTAGCACCTCTTAACATGCAAACCTGCCTGTGCTTTTTCCAGGCTGTGGAAGCTCAAATACGAAGTTTTGGACAGACCCCTTCCCAACTGCTCATAGAACCACATCCTCCTCGAAGTTCTGCCATGCAGGTGGTAAGTGCCATGTTAACCCTTTGTGACCTGCCTGTGTGCTCACTTCCTTTGCCATCTTCACTTTGCAGAACTGGACACTTTTACTTTGCTTTTCTGTGGTCATGGAATTATGTTATTAAAACCAGCAGACGAATTACGATTTGGTAGGAGTTGTATGCAGTGCTTAACTATTTTTTTTATTTATTGCTGAAAGGTTTGCACTGATTTCTAGTACAGGCTTTTTTTTTTTTTTGGTCACTGTAATCTAAGAACACTTCATCAGTTGATTTTGTTAATACCATACCTGTACAGGTGAGAGCCAGTCATCATGGAGACAATTTAGTTAATCTTTGGCAGATTCCCCAAGAAGCTTGGATTTAGGAGGTGGTGGAACTTCCTTGTCTTTTCCCCCAGGCATAGGTTTTCCCCTAAAACCAGGATTACTAGGAGTTCATGAGCTGAAACTTACATAGCAAAGAATGTGACTAAATGTGTTTTGCAGTAAAGCTAGGGTGATAAAATCCAGGCAGTGAGCATTAACATGCTTTCCCTTTTACCTCTACTTGTGTCTAATATAATTTTATTATACAAACTATTATTTTATTACTGATTACTTTTCATATCATGTTGTGTGCAGTCCTTGGATTTAAAATATCGTTTGTGTTGTCATAGGTCCAGAACTAAGGATGTTAAGTGATACTCTGACAAGTGGAGCTAATGGTCTGCTAATTCCCAAGGTTTTCAAAAGGTTACGTTCCCTTATTGTTAGGATGGACATTTTACACTGCAATATGAAAAAAAAAAAGACTTGTCTTATAGGACGTACAAGAAGAAAATATGTCCTACTCAAGCAGGCCAAGGTTATTAGTTTTAAAACTTATCTGAAGTGCAGAAGGTTTTAAAAGATTACACAGAAACGTGAAACGTTTCCAAAGTCGTTTACAAACCTTGTGATGCAGGAGTCTAAGAAGTGTAAACTTCCTTGATAAACGGAGCTATTGGCCTTTCTCATATGCATCACGTGCTGTACCTGGGGGCTGATCAGCTGCCTGTGCCCCATGGCCAGGTCCCAGCCTGCAGACCACGGCAGGGACCAGTGTGTGTGTTTCGGAAGGGCCCTGCTAACAGGGATGTTGGGGAGCCCAGATACTCCCTTCATGCAGCCACTTGCCATATGTGTGTCCGTCTGTCATGGTGCCATGCACTGAGCACTCACTCTAATTTAAAGGGATTTGTTTCAGGAAGAGGAGCAACTCGAGAAGTTGATTATTGATGTGGTAGTCAGAGCCATTGTTATATAAATAAATTTGATACTGGGAAGCAGTTTGTGTGGTTTTATCATAATATTTTTCATGGTGCTGAATTAGTGAAGATTTAGTACGTAACAGAAGCAGTTGAAATCCAAGAAGTTAGTTGTTCCTAACTCCTGTGGTTTTTTGGGCTGGGGTACACCCAGAAAAAAAAACCCCTTAGTTCTTCACTTGCTGGTTTTGTGGATATTAATACATGTTTTCCTAATAGCACTATATTAAGTGGTTTTAAAAGTAGTATTCCTGGAGCTGAAATACAGTAAGGATATTTTTCCTGTCATAGTTCTGAATTATTTTTAGTTGCATTATTTACTGAGTTTTGTTTTCATGTGTGTGTGCATGAATGCAGCTGAATTGGAAGTTACCACGTGCTGTGTTAAGTGCACAAGCCATAATATACACCAGGTGTAGTAATTAGCAGTCACACGAAGGCTGCCTATTTGTCTGGTTTTGCTGCTGTTGCTGTATCCCCTTGTGTTTTCAACCATCAGATAGCTGGATTTAATTGAGGCCACATCAGATGAGGCATTACTGACACCTTTAATTGAATGAGCATCCAGGGAGGATTAACTCATAATATTGATTGGCTTTTAGCCACTTGCTCAGAAGGGTGTCTGGGTAGCTTATTAGTTGCTTTTATTTACACCTTTATGCAAAGACTGTAAATAGGAATTCATAGCGCAATATGTTTTTCTAAGTACTCTTAATAACTTTTTTAAAAGGAGTGATAATAAAAATGCAAATGTATTTAATTTTTTTATTAGTTCTGTATAAATATACATTAAATGTATGCACTTACGTACACATATATGTAATGAAATATTGCAGGTGGAAAATAGCCAAGGACACTTCATTAGTATTCTAATTTGGTTATTAGAAAATTACAAATACTTGAGCAATGTGGCTGCTGTTTACCAGAGTGATTGTACCTCTGCATTTCGATGGGGTTCTCTTTTTTTTCAGATGTGCCACACAGTCATAAACCCATTAGGTGTTGCTTTTTCTCCTCATGTTTGATATCCAGATCTAAAGTCCTCAATACTTTGTTTTGACATTTGCAGTATTCTTAGAGAGCTTAGTTTAAAAGTTAACAAACTTTTCAACTTACTAAACTACAGAAACTAAAACCTAAAAGATTATGTTGAAAATGTGAGTCTGGATTAATTCTCTCGTTTTAGCATTTCTGGAAACAATGCGGGATAGTGTCTGTAATCACGTCCACTTTATATTCTTTACAACTGCATTTAATTATGTTTGTCCTTTGAAACACATTTGCAGTGAAGTCTTCTACTTTGCATTCATAAATCTTATTTTTGTACACCAGAAATATATACAGAACATATATCTAGTGTATGTGTGTATCTGTTTATTTTAATGTGCTTTCATGTTCTCATCTGGCTTGTAAAGAATTACAGTCTGCCAATTTAATGCAACTTGAGACAATCTCTGGGAGCTGGAATTTCTTTTGCTCACTTTTTTTTGTGTTTCCCTCCTGGTTTGGCCTTGCTTTCCTTGATGTACTATCTCTGCAGATATGAAGGAGAATTCTTTTGGCAGAGATAGGTGATTGCATACTTTTAGTTTAATCTGCCGTGATCTGAAGCAAAGTCTGTGTACAGATACTGTGTGTTCAACAGGGCCCTGAGATTAATAGGGTACACGAAGGGTTTTCTGCCTAAAATGGTTATTTCCATAAGCCTGTCCACTATTACTGCATTTGCTTTTCTACTGCAGCTTCTATTGGATCTTGTGTGTTTTAATCCAATCTTCCTTCTCTTGTCCTGTCTCTTCTCCTCCCTGTGTTCTCTTTTCCCGTGTATTTGGGTTCTTGTCGTGTGCACTCAACAGTATCTCCTCCTGCAGAGCCCCTTGATGTTCACAGAGCAAGCCCAGCAGGACGTTATCATGGTCCTGAAGTTTCCGTCCAACTCCCCGGTCACTCACGTGGCCGCCAACACCCAGCCCGGCCTGGCCACTCCCGCTGTGATCACGGTCACTGCAAACAGGCTCTTTGCTGTGAACAAGTGGCACAGCCTCCCTGGTAAGTCCGTTAAAGCAACAAGCCCTAGAAACCCCTGCCATCCAGCAGCACTTCTCTTGTCTTGGCAAAATTTGCTGAGGAGCTGTTGTGGGTTTAAAGTGAAAGAAGCAAATCCAGTTCATTGACACAGCAGGCTCTTCACACGTGGGCTTAGTTTCTCCTTCGAAAGGTAGTTTGAGCTATTGTAGTAAGATGTGTAGCACACTAAATGTTTGCAAAAACAATATGTTGCTTTCCAGGCCATCAGGCACCATGCAAGGAAACAAAACCAGTCCATCACTATTTGGTCATGATAAAGGTATACTCTTCCTCTTAAATATGTCATTCAGTCAGTTGGAAACCTGAACCATATCATGCCAAAGGCAGTTTTAAAGCATGTAGAACTTGCCTGAAATCATCTTTTTCTTGTTGATTATAAACACTCAGTGAGAATTAGAAGATAAAATATATGGGAAGTCTTATCTTGAACATCCCAAAATTACTAGGTGATTATGTATTGTCAGTATAAAAGGAAAACAAAATATCCATTGCATAGCAGCTAATAAAATTAATTTTCCTTTAAAACTGTGCTGTACTTGAGAATATAATTCTGCTTTTAATCCTAATATTCTCCAATCTTAAAGACATCCATCCTCCTTTCCCTGACTATGACAGTCTTAGGCCTAAGCCATCAAAGGAAGTTTATTTCAGTGCAATGCAGTGTATTTGTTCAAAGGCTTTTCAAGAAAGGGGCGAAAAAAGACCTTCTACTCAAATAACTTAAATAGAAGATACTCACACCAGAGTAATACGTACATGGTTGAAATTCCTGCTAAGAAATCTTGACCCATGGTCCCTGATTACTTTTTGAAAAAAGCCAGATGACTCCCACACTTTTTCTTAATTCTTACAAATTACCCCTCAAATAGAAACATCTATGTATTATTTCACCAGCCCAAGAAATGCTTCACAAGAAAGGTGGGAAGGAAGGGGGGAAGGGAGACTTGTCTAAGATAACAAGTTGTGAGCAAGAACTATTTACAGGGCTCCCAAGACTTCTTTGAAAGGAGGATGACAATATCCTCTCATACCTTGGATGTGTGACCTTGGGCATATAATATTCAAGGCTTTTAAAAAATGGCCTTTGTGAACAAACAACAGTCACGGGAAGAAAATGTTCAAAAGTGGTAGGAGTTGATTTTGATTTCAACACAATTCTGCTGGTTGATGATCCGTGAGCAAGCAGCCAGTTTGAGCGTAGTGACCAACTGGTTTGAGCTGAAGAGAGCTTTCAGATTTTTCGGGGTTTTCCCTCACCTCTGAGAGGGGGAACAGTAAGCTGTGCTTTTGAGTTGCTATTTTTTCATTTAGAGGCATTTTACACTTGTCTTGCCTTTACAAAGAATTCGGGAAACCCACAGATAAAGACAGGCAAAAGCCAACCAACAAAAACCCAACAAAAAATCACCTCACCCCACTGCTGTGAGAGCACACATCAGTGGCAGGTAATAGAGTACTATACTTAAGATTTCTGAGTGTGGACTCCTGAGCCTGTGCTGTTGTTGGCTTCCGATTTTATACCAAAATGGGATCTCCTAGGATGAGAGGGCAGGTATCATTACTGCTCCATATCCCCTGCTGTGGGCTTAGCATTGTCTTTGCTAATGAGGCATCATGATAAAAAAGTTAAGTTGCCAAGTGGCCAGTTGTCACTAATGTGTAATTAAAAAGCCCATTCCTGTCTTTGAATATGAATTTGGTCGCTTTGTTGACATCTAATGGCACTGGTACCCAGCAGGATGCTCTTTTTCCTCACGCAGATTTCATGTTTTGTTCTGTGTTGGTGTTTCATTGCAGTAGAAATTTGAATTTACTTATGAATCACTTATTTAAGAAATCCTTTTATTGATACTAATTTTTATATTAAGCTGTGGATGATATGTAGGACAATCACAGGTGTAAGTATTCAGCCAGTATTTCTTGTCTCTTCCGAGAAGGTATTGTTGGCTGTTGGGGGGAATTGGGGAGGAGTTTGTTTGTGTCTTTGTAGTGAAGCTGTGGGGAAAAAAAGGCTTTCTTTTTACCCCTGCAAGAGAAGTCAGTACTTAAACATTTTACTGGTATTCCAAGTGCCCAGTTGAAATGTGTGTCGGCAGAATTAATATATTAACTTCTATGCAAACTCAGATGGGTTATGGTGATGGATGAATCCTTAAATACTGGCTGACTATGAGATGACTATGAGATTTCCCTCTCTGCATCATAAACTAACTTAAAAAAAAAAATGTCCTTTGTGCTTCAGTTGTTCAAAGCAATGCTTTAAAAAGTAAAGAGGAAAATAGTATTTGCTACAGTCAGCAGATGGTTGTCACATTTTGTTTTCAGTCCTCTTTACCACTTAATTTTGTTTTGTTGCGACAGGAGAGGTTGCCAGTAAAGCATCTGCTAGAGCTTATGGCTCAGGACCAGAGCTGCTGCTGATGGCATACATTCAGAATAGCCCTAATCTAAAATAAATGTTTAATAAGCAGCCTGCGAAAGCACCTGGAATTATTTTTTTCATCCAGTTGATGCAGAAAAAACCTTGAATAGTTAAAAAAAGAGCGTAGCTGTGATTTATAAAATATATGTGGCATCATGTATTAAATAAAATGCAAAGTTTTAAAATCTTCTTTCCTGAATTCCAGCTCATCAAGGTGCTGTACAAGACCAGCCTTACCAGCTGCCAGTGGAAATCGATCCTCTCATAGGTCTGTCACTTCCTTCTCTCTTTGCGATTCATTAAGCTCTGTATGGTGGCCCTGAAGTGTAGATTACGGTTGTTTTTCACTTGCTGGTTGCTGGGAATGGAATTTTCCTGATAAACCATTTGCATGCAAATTGGAATGCAATGAGCTGTGGCTATGCTGGTATTTCATCAACTCCCCCTCGTTGGTTTGCCTAATTTGAACAGGCCTAGGACGCGTGTCAGTGAAAATTAATATGGATGCTGTAATAATGTGTGATTGAGAATGTGCATGAAGTACTGTCAGGATAATATTGGATCTTTTCATCACTCAGACTTGTTGATGAGCAGGAGCGAGGCACGTTATGATGAATCGGTGCACTGGTAATGCGATGGAGCTCCTTTGCTGAGGAAATTTTCATAATAACAGTGGGGTTCTTAACTGCACCGTGTTGTGAAAAATAAAACCATGGTGCCAGGGTTTCATCATTAAAGGAGATCAATCCTTTCTTCATAGACCTGCTGTTCAGGCTGAGGGGATTAATGCGTAATTGCAAAGCAGTTTCAAAGTTGAAATATATTGCCCGCTCCAGTTTAGTGATGAGATATTAGTATTCATTTTTCAAGGGTATTGCATCTTTTGATCAGCTTCACTAGTTAAATTTGTGTGTGTTTTTCTTTTATTAAAAAGGGGTGGAGGAATGTCTTTCCTTTATTTAATGACTCAGTATAATAGATTCAATTCATGACTTTTTATTATAGAGGTTTATCAGTTTGTATAGAGCTGATTTTTCTATTAGCAGGGTTAGAGTTTGGTCAGTTCTTTCATTACAGGCCCAACTTTGGAGAGTGCATACTTGGAGTCTGTAGCATGGCAAATGGAGCCTTAAACACAATGAGAACAGAAAAACTCAAGTACCAAACACCAAAACAGAAACTAGTTGTAGGACAGGAGCAAAGAAGACAGAATTCTGTGCCCACCAATTCTGATAGACTTCCAGCTTAGTTTGAAACCAGCTGTTTCAGGGTGGTTTAACTGAAAAAGAAGTGGTGTGGCCAATTACAGAAGCAAGGAAAAATTAGAGCATGCCTGGATAGGTTAGAATGACAGGTCAGCCAGTGAGAATTAATGTCAGAGCAAATGTCCATATCCCTGTAAGAACTGCGATGTTTCCATCTGTAGATACAGACTCTTCTTGTGTAGCCATTTTGCTGGGTAAGCTCTAGGATAATTAAATCAGGAACAGTGGGGGCATATGAAACTATTTTATAGAGCGGGTAAAATTGAAGTGTTTTTCCAAAGTTTCTAAAATCAATCCTTATCTGAATAATACAATAGTTATTATGAGGAGGACACGTGCTGTAACCCTCCCTTCCTTCCTGAAATAGATTTTATCAAAAAAAAGTCTGGAGCAGGAAATGTATGTTCTGCTTTAAAACCTGCTATCAAGTAGATCTTAGAAGTGTAAATAAATATTACAGCAAAAAACCTCAAATCACATTGAACTTGTCTGATCTTTTTTTTAACATCTTGTGTAAAACGGGGAAGAAAATAAAGTTTTTATTATCCTTTTTATTTTTTCATGATTTTAAAATTAAAATTCCATTTTCAGGTTTGCCTTTAGTTTACAAAATGCTTCGACTTTCCTTTGGTACAAAGGCCTTTAAAATTAATGTTCGGATTCTGAAAAACGGTTCAGTATTCTCTTCCTACAGTAGATCTCAAATCAGCCTTGTGATTACACTGGACATAGCTTAAAAGGTTTAAGGCTTTCTTTGTCATTGCTGAGTAGCATCATTGGGTGCAAGCAAGTAATTATGTAGGTAATATTAGAGGTTTTTAATTGTGGCTAGACACATTTACCTAGAAACGGCACCTAAGAGGACTACAAAATTACACTTTTATGGTTATAGCAGGAATCTTGTTGCTGTCTTAGTCGTAAGGAGGGATTCCTGCCTGTGCACAGGAAGACATAAAACAGCAATGTCTGATATGACACAGGTCCTGGACCTCCTTTTTAGGATTTTGAAGATTTTGAAGGCCTTATCCCCACTGAATTGATCTGCATGTTTTTGGAGGTTCTTTTGCTGCTATTTTCTCTACAGAATGTGCATTTATAACGTGGTGTTGTTACTCTTTAAGTGGCCCCAGGAGCAATGAATGCCACATTTGTGTCACCTGCAGAGAGCAAGTGGCAACACCTTGCTAAATTATTTGCTACCCATATGGACAAGACAGTATCAATGTTTTAAACATAGCAGAAGCATAAATAAATGAAGGATTTGATAGAGAGTAAATGGAATATGCCCAAGGCTTAGGAGATAGCTGGCCTGTGAGAATGGAAAGGAGTCAAAGAGCAAAGCAGAGCACAGGACCAGGACAGAGGCAGGTCTGGAAGACTCCCCGGATGGAAGTAATGGTGCTCCAAGCAGTTGGCAGACATACCCAGGAGAAATTACTTGCCTGGGATAGAAATCAGGTTCCCTCAGGAAAAAAGCACACTGAAAGTTCTTCTGACATTGTAGGATTTTCATGATAGATATGTATAGGGACATACATATAAGAACAAAATATAATATGAAAAATGTGTTGTCTAATTAATTCCTGTCCGTTCTGTGCATTCCCAATGAAAGGTTATCTCAGGAAACAAAACATCAAGTGATGAAAGTAGGACAATTATTTTCTCCCAACCCTAAAGTTAATTGTGGAGATAAGCTGGTTAACTTTAGTGCCATGCTTAAAAAACGTAGACAGTAGTGATGTTTACTGAAGTTTTTCTGTTTTTAAGTGGCACTGCTTGCAATGAAGTACAGCTGATGTACAATTTAAAATCATGATCCTTTGTGTGCTGCATTTGAGCCACCATGTGGTTTGTGTATTGTCTTATCATTACATTCCTTTGCTTTGTAATTTTTAATTTTTTATACTAGAAGAAGGAGGGAAAGAATCTTATTACATTTTTGTGTACCATTGCCTATGTGCAATCTTTCATTTATTTCTCAGCTTCACTTAAAAAGGGGGTTTCTTCTTTTTTAGAATGTATACTACGAGGAATTAGCATTGTTTCTAGCAGTTTAATGAGTATTTCATAGTAGAATTAGAAGGAAAACATCCCTGCCACAAAAAACAAGTAACAGAAGTGAGGAATGTGTTTGGTGTGGATGGAAGTTTCTAAATTGTACTTTTGTTCTGTGGCTGTGGAAGGTAAATTGTCTCGGTTTGTGTGTTTTTCTGTTCAGCCAGCAATACAGGGATGCACAGAAGGCAAATCACTGACCTTTTAGACCAAAGCATTCAGGTACATTCCCAGTGTTTTGTCATCACCTCTGACAATCGTTACATCTTGGTCTGCGGCTTCTGGGACAAGAGTTTCCGTGTTTATTCAACTGACTCAGGTAATGTATTTTTTAAAGGTGGAAGCAGCCTAAAAGATTTTTTTTCTGTTCATGATCAGCCTACTCTTTCAAATAAAGGATGAGGAGAGGGTATTTATTCCCCTATTACTATTTGTCAAATATTTCCTTACCTACTGCTGCCTGTATTGTGTTCTATCATTTTTGTGTAATGATGGCAAATGTGAGAGAAGGAACTCTCGTTTAGACAGAGTTTTACTTCAAATTTGCAGGACAAGGATGCCTGTTCTTGCACTGTAGTTTTCACAGGTGAGAGTTTGTGTGAAACTTTGCATGCCAGGAGAGTTAATTATTCTTAAAGTATTTACTTGAATTTAACTCTGGTTGGTTTTCAGCACCAGAGAACTGGGTTTTTTAGGAAATAAAGGCAAGTACAATAGAATAAGAAGAGGAGTCTTCAAATCTGGTGAAAGAATACTTATAAAAGCCTTTGAAAGCTATGCCATGCTAGAAGAATTGATTTGGAGCCACTGAATTCTTTTATATAACAAAAACTGATCGATATAATGGGCAGCAGTTAAATTAGTCTGTCAGCTGGAGTGTGTCCAAACCATTGAAGTCATGCATGTGTCATGCTAAATAGAAAAGAATCTTTCAGTGCAGGAGCTACAGGAATTTAAAAGCTGTGGAACCCCATGAAAAACTAGGTATGATTTTTTTTCCCTTTCATTATCTTATAATGGAAATAGCGACCTCACTGCAAGGTACTTCTTTGGGATTAATGACCCAGTGTGGTTAATGTGTGTGTGCCATCAAGCTTTCCAGTAGGTTATTAATCCCTAGGGAATATCCTACATGTTTGTCATTGTTTCTTAAATATATTAGTTAACAGTGTTTTTCACACTTGGCAAACCAAAATGTTTGACAAAATGGTTTTTAATGAAAATCTGTTAAGACTTTAGGTATCATGGCATACTTCAATATTTCTGTCATTTTTACAATTTTACAGCCTTAAGTATAAAGGAAAAGTTCCATTTATGTCATATTGACCGCCCACAATTCATTATACAGACATCTTGTTAGACCCTTCTTAGGTTAGTTTTCTCATTGATGAAAATAAATTTACATGAAACTGTGAATTTAAAGTAGATCTTCAGAAAGGATAGCTGGCAGTAATAAATAGTCAGTGTATAGTCTTGATTTATATGAATAGAGAAGTAATTCTATTATGTCAAAGGATGTATTTTACTTTATACCTATGGAAGGAACTTGTATGGTTTTGGTGGCCTTGTCCTGTATCAGTCTGAACAGCAAATATCTCTTTAAGTTATTTCCTCTGTGTATGGCAGATTCACCAGGTACCTTGTTATTACCGTGGCTAATCAGGGTATGAACCCAAACACCATTGTCAGAAAAGTTTCAGATCTGTCTCTTCTATTTGTCAATATAGCAACTCTAGCTTAAATGAAGTGAATTCAGATGTCGTTTACTTTGCTTCAAATTGAAATGAGAATATAGTAGGGAAATATTTTGAAATCAGCAGAACATCAAGGGGAAAAGGTAATGTGATCCGTAATGCATAAAGGCAAATTATCCCAAGTGTTGAATTCAATTACATTTTAGCACTTGCACAAAAAAAAGGAACCATTTTCCTATCAGATCTTGAGTTTGTTTGTTTGTTTTTAGTAGGAAATACTTGCAACATAAATCATGGGTTCTCAGCACAGCCAATATAGTAGAAACACAGTAAAACCTTCCTCCAGCAGTGGGAATGACTTCTAGACAGTGTTTTAGCTTCAGTACTGCAGACTTGAGTCTTATTTTTCTTTTAATTATTTGTAGCACAGCTGTCAAATAAAACATTAACTAGAAAATTTGTTCTGTCAAAAAGGGATATCTAAATGCAAATGGTAAAGTTTGATATTACTATATAGAGAAGACAACTCATGTTAAAGGAAAGAGGAAAGTTTGAGGAACTCTTATGAAATTAGTCTTTTTTTTTTCTTAGCAATATAAAAGACCAAAATCTTATTTCTTGTTTTGATGACGTTCATTGAATCTTAAGCTGCACAGTAGCAAAATAAAACTAACAAGGCAGTGAGACTACAGAAATAACCTTGAAAAATTCTTGATTTCTAGAACGGAATGTATAAACACAGAAATAATTGAGAGGGAAATCTCTGTAATTCAGTGATGTTCATAGCCTAAACTTCTGTTCTAAAGTGTAAATCGCCCCAGGTAACTGAACATCTATGTCAATACAACTGAAAAATATATCACATCATTTTTTGACCCCTTAAATTAGCCACCCTTCCACTACAAGGTAGGTATGCCCAGTAAGAGTGCATCCAGGGGTTTGCCCTGTCCGGTCAGAAAAGGCTCATGTGGTAGCACTTCATCTCACAGTTTCTCTTGGAATGTTAGAGAAGGCCTAATAAGTTTTGCCAGTGTTTTATTTTGAACCTGATGTACAGGTTTCCTTTAAATTGCATCTCGTTATTTTATTTTTTCCTCATATACTCCAGTAGTTTCCTTTTTTTGTGTAGATATTAATACATATCTCTTGGGTTTTTTCTGGTTTTCTTCACTTTACTGCAGTTACTTTTTTGATCTTGTTATAAATCAGGCTGTTAGCACTATTTTTATTCTTTCCTCAGAACCACTCCCTTAAGTCTTTTGTTGCCATTAATTGTTTAGTGTCTGGATACAAATACAGTGCTTTTGTACTGTGTAAAAACAGGCTGTGAAATGTTTCCTATTACCCATATTAAGTGACTAATAGCTTTTAATTCATGCACCACAATATTTTATTAAAATGTACTTAATTTGAGTCCCAGCACTGATCTGTGTTACTTGTTACTTTTCAAAAGCTTTCCAGAACATTTTATTTAATATCATTTTTATTTATTTATATTTAGAAATGCAGTAGTCTGCATTTCCTGTTTCTTTTTTCAGCCTGTCTTGTTAATCCTTCCAAAGCCATCATTCTTTTTCCCTTCTGTTCCTCCTCGTTCTTTATTCAGCCCAAAGCACAAATGGATGCATGGTCATTTGGGCTGAGAAAGCCAGGGTCACACATTGGAGGCATCCCACATCACACGTCCCTGTGTCATTCATTGGGTGCAGAATTTGTCCTGGCCCCTGTTACCTGAAGGGGCTGAGTAGGTGCATGGGAAAAGTGTGTGTGTGTCCTTTACCCTGCTTCTTCAAGGTCTGCGATTGCTGGGCTTCAGCAAATCCAGTGAGACTTTTGAATAAAGAATAGTACTGAGAGACTGCAAGTATTTTTTTGTGTGGATTGTATGGACTATTGCACTTTTAAATAAGTTTCCACTAGATAAATAATGAAAAAATAGTACTCCCAACTATAGCTCTATTTTGAACCTTCTTTTCAGATAAGGAAAATATTTCTAAAATACTTTGTAATGTATTTAATTTGTCTTAGAGTAAGAGAGTAGTTTTAAAAGAATCAATTTGCTGTGTTACAGGTAAACTGATGCAGGTAGTGTTTGGCCACTGGGATGTTGTGACCTGTCTGGCTCGTTCCGAGTCCTACATTGGAGGGAATTGTTACATCCTCTCAGGATCCCGGGATGCAACCTTGCTGCTCTGGTACTGGAATGGCAAAACCAACATCATCGGTGATAACCCAAGAGGTAAGAAAAAACAGAAGAACCTGGTTTAGAAGGAGGTTGTCTCAAAATGCCTTGAGCAAACACTTCATAGGATAAAAGTTTAGGTAGGGCACTACGTACCTAATCCTTGCTCTCACATACCAGTCATTGTAGTTGGTTCTAGTGCAAGCAACAGGGCTCATACCATGCCACCAAACTAATAAGGCAGAGGAACCCTGCTCCAGCCTAATTCAGTTTTAACCTCTCCCCACTGAAACACCTTGCACTTGGCAAAGTATTTATTCTCTTCCATCTTGCACCATTTCCCAGGAATTCCTGAATCCTCTCTTTTATTCATGAAGATTCTCTCTTATAACTGTATAAAAACCAGTGAACCACTATGACTGTACAACCCTGTATTATGCAACAGGAAAGGTAGAAAGTGATCTTGGTTTATGCCAGTTTCATTCCACACCAAAAAAAAAAAAAAAAATTCTGATCCCCCAAAGCAAAGAAAAAGGGACATGCAATTGAGAAAAAGCCTGGAGTAAACCGTTTTACAGGAATGAGGGGCTTTCAAGACAACTTGTGAGAGCTATATGCATAAATTTAGGGGCAAGTCATAGCCAAACAGAGGTTGTGTTCAGCCAAAAATAAAATGCTCTGAAGGGAAGGAGTGAGAAGCAGTATATTGTCTTAAGAAGAGTATTTCTTAGGTTTTTCTCCATTCATTTAAGTTCTCTGACCTCTTTAAATAGTAGTAAAAGCTGCCCTGCAGAGGACAAAATGGATATCTGGAAGGCAAAAAGTGGTGTTAGATCTGTCATATTTTGCAGTTATAGCTGGCACATAATTTTATATAATTGAAACAATACCCAATACCTTCCAAATTAATCAATTTGGTAAAGT
Source organism: Monarcha castaneiventris obscurior (assembly GCA_026261815.1). NCBI lineage: Eukaryota > Metazoa > Chordata > Aves > Passeriformes > Monarchidae > Monarcha > Monarcha castaneiventris. The sequence continues at coordinate 1,167,691 of JAMPIT010000890.1, forward strand.
TGTGTGTTCCATATTCAATCTGTTACTCATCTGGAGTTATTTGAATTTGAAACACAGAGGTGGCTTGACTGAAATTGCATCCTGTGAGCCACTTTGAAGAAGCACAACTAATTAATATCAGAACGAATATCAGAATTTAACTTGCAAATTATTTGATGTTAACTGTGAAAACTATTCAAAAGTTGAACAAGATGCAGTTCAGTTCACACAGTTGCAGAATCTTAAGGCAGAGGATGTGTGAAAACTATCCCTATTATCCTTCTAAGCAGCCCTCCTCAAGAGATGGCAGTTTTTCTGGGAAGTGGCTAGCAAAATTTTATGAGCTTCTTCAAATAAATATGGCTTTGCTTGAGGGGAAAAAATATCTATGAATACTTCATACATACTTTGCAATCTATCAATTTAAAGAAAATGCAAACTGTGTTAATTTTGCCGACCTTCTAAAGTTGGAAACTCCAAAGTGTTTGCGGTTTCCTAGGCCTACCCTGAGAAGTTGTACTTGTCCTGCATTTGCCAGGCTTGCCTGCTCTGTGAGCAAGACCTCGAGGCTATAGGATCCTTTATCACCCTAACAGATCACTTGCTGCGGTTCTGTACCTAGTATTTGACTCAAATACGTAGATTTTGTTGTACTCTATTGACCATCTTCTCTAATGCAGATTTCTAGGGAATTAAAATTTTGCAGTTTTCAAAGTAGGCCACTTTAGCTGCTCTTTAAAATCAAACAGTAGCTACCTGGTAAGTCTCTGTGCTTGCAGTTCTTTTAAACTTGGACTTTTAGGGACTTGCAATGGCTCCTGTGTTTACCAATTGCCTTTATGTGGGGCTTTTTATGTGATACAGCGTGCCTGGAAACCTTTGTTATCAATTGGAATCTCATGGCACTATATGTAGTCCTAGACATGGGTATAGACAGTTCCTGCTTCAAAGAGATGGTAATCTGGGATGTTTAATTTTTCCCAGAAATAGCTGTCTATAGGCTTCTCTGTTCAGTCAAAAATTTTTTTGAAAAGACAGATAAAAAGAGCTGTTTCTGCTTAGTCCTGATTTTGTCAGAAATGGAAAGCACCAGCAGACTTGTTGTGTTCTGAGCCCTGTTACTGCAGCTGTAACTTCCATCCATTTGCAGGATGTTGATATTTAACTGGTCGAATGTCTTTCTGTATTTGAAGCTTACAATTTTTTTTAACCTAAAAATATAATTTATTCATGCTTTCAATGATCACTAGTCACTGGAATTTTGGATACTCTCAAAGTTGATACTTCTTTTCTATTTTTTCTCAATTTAATTATCTCTAATATCCATCTTAAGATGACTTCACAGCAATGTGCATCTAATGGTACTTTACCAGATCATGGTGCCAGAGTAGTTTCAAGAAAAATAATTTAAACCAGGGAGTGTTTCTTTCCTCCTCTCATGTACCTGTTGCCTCTGATGTATATCAGCCAGCAGGCTGGTATGATCCATCTAGCCTAAATAATATCTCATTAGGCACCCATTATTCCACCAGTTACATTTTATTGAAGTTTATTTGTCTGATTTCTTTACTTTCAGAGCACTGAGCTCTGTAACTCTGGCTGTGCATATTCATGTTTTACAATGATGCTTTAACTGGAAAGCCAGATGGGCTATGGCACACGTGATGAATAAGTGGCTTGATATTCTTTATCAAGGACAATTTTCTGGCTAAGTTGACTGTGTTGAAAAATTCTCTGGTTTTGGTTTAACAGAAGAAAAATGTTACTGAAATACTAATTATTTACATAAGCTAACTTTTAACTTTGTGGCTGACTTCTTAAAGAAATTACACCTATGGAGTGTCACTATCCTAGTTTCTCCCCAATAACTCTTAAATGCATTGATCAATGTAAACCAAGTCTGACAAATTGAGGTCTCAGAGATATGAAATTTCTACATGAGACACATCTGTTAGAAGCTATTTTATTCTTCACAAAACAGCTTGATTACATTTAGGTTAAAACGGTTTTTTTCTTCTCAAATTAAAACCTGAAATTCAAAAAAATATTTCATTATGCTCTTTGATCAAATGTAGAGTTTTTCTCTTCCTAAATTAATTGGTTTTGAAAATGTTAAAGCATGGCAGTACTTCACTTTGGAGCACAGGCCTTTTTTGATGCAGAAATGTTTCTGGGGACAATTTCTGACCAAGCCTTGGAATAATTCAGAACAGAGCTAAGGACCTGAAGTAGTTGTATCCTTTGGAATAGCCTTGAGGTGTTTTCCTTTCACATTAACTAGCATCATTTACTGTGGAGATGTAAAGTCACTTTGCACAGCGCAAGGGGCTTTTCCTTTTCTCTCCTTGGCATATGGCTGGCTTGGGGGAGGTGGGAGGGAGAGGATGTATCCCTCCCCTCGGTACTCCTTGGAGCCCCATGTGTGATCTGTGTCACACAAAGTTGGTTTCTGCATATTTAGAGGCACCGCTTGGGGATGTGACATTATGCACCAGGACTTGTGTGGTGGAACGTGTGGAGATTCCTGGGAGAGGGCTGTGGAAAGATGCTGGGTTTTGTCCTTGCCCAGCCTAACGAGGTGGAGGTGGAGGGGAGGCGAGAGGTGGGGGGTGGGAGGAGGAATTGTGTGATGGCTGGAGAAAAGAGATGAGAGGACTCATTTGCATACAAATGGTGAGCATCACTTTCAGATCCCACTTTCTCTTTGAAGCTCAAGTGGCAACTCCTGGTGTTTGGACATTTCCTAGGCTGGGGGATTGCATTTTCCTTTGTAATCACAGAACCATAGGAAATGGGGCGGGCAGGAGCTTTGGTCACCTGATCTATTATCTTTTCCCAGTGAGGGCTTAACTATGCCAAAACCATTCTCCACTAATATTTGTCCAATCTTTCCTTAAAAACTTCAGCAAATACATTTTTGGGCCTTAGATGCCCTGTCCTTAGCAGTCTGTTCCCAGTGTTCAGCCTAGTATCCAGTTCTTTTTGCAGCAGTTACGTTCTATCATCCTTTATCTATTTTTCCTTTATGTAGAGAACAGATTATTTCCTTCTTGCAACTATTTCCAGTTATTTGGATTGCCATGACCTGCAATTCTTTGCCTCCAGCTTTAATAACTCAATTCTTTGTTTTTTGCCATAAGTCATGTTTTTCCAGAGCTCTGATTTTTTTTCATTTGTTCCTCTCTTCAGTTGACTGTCTTCCTCAAAGCAGACTCAGGAATGCAGCTGAAGTCTTTCCAGTAATAAGTAGAAAGCAACCTGTTTTACAGACCAGTACTTTGCACATCCCCAGGGAATATGTTTCTTTCAAAACACCGTGGCACTGTCAATTCTTTTAAGGGTATGAGCCAATATGAATGTCAGTGTTTCCTGAAGAATCTACTCACTTGTGTCTCCTTCTCTGTGTAGTTTAGCTGTGGAATCTTGTCTTGAAACTTTCTGAAGAGTATTCTTTTTTTAGACTGTTTCTCCAATGCGTCAAACTTACTTTGAATTCTCATCCTGTCCTCCAGCAGCCTTGCAGCAACTCATATCTGCAAATATACTTTGCAGTCTTATTCTATTAAATTGGTCATTAAAGCAAATGTTAGCTAGTACAGAGTTCAGGAATGCCCATCAATACAGTTACCATTTTGACAATGAACAGCTTTCTGAATATAGCTTTCCAATGTATAATAGTATCTTCTGAATGTGTGGTTCCCTGTTTTCCTTAAGAAATTGCTCATGTGGAACAGTGCTAGAGTTCTTACTAAAGCAAGAATATGTGATGTCTCCCTGAATACGTCCTGTTACTTTGCCATTGCAAGAAAAAATAGTTGACATGATTTGTTCAGAAAAAATCCAAATCAGCTGTTACTCATCTCCTTGTTTTCTTACAGGAAGTTAGAAATATTCTAGATAGAAATATTCTGCCCATATTTTTTCTGCTTGTTGGGATTAAGCAGACTACTCTGATTTTTCCTTTACCTTCTTCTTAAACAGCACAAGATTTTTTTTAATCTTGCAGAACCCCACCCAGTATCCACAGAACAATAGTTATAACTCTGGGATTACATAGTTTTATTGTCACAGTATCACTATTATCAGGCCAATTGAGTGCCAAACATACAGCTCATTCAGGTATTCTCTAATTGAGACAACAGTTTTCATTGCTGGTTTTACTTGGGTTTGATGTCTGACTGCAATTATCTTTTCCTGAAGTACAGGGTGGGGCATCATCTACTGGTATTGCTTGCTCTTAATAACAGACCAACTTCTTGAGAGAACTTGCCATATTTTTGTATTTTTAGAGTGTTATTCCCAATATCCTTGTTAGTTACATCTCATCTATGTGTGGCTCTCCTGGGTTTGTCTCTGTTGGCTCATACCTTGTTGCTTACACTGTTTCAGAAATACCTCATTTATTTTGGTCTTTCTGCCTGACTTTCCTGTGTTAGAGTCAGTGGAGAACTCTGAGCTGTGCCAGCTGGGGTCTCGTTGGTCTTACCCCTGTGCTGTACTGGAGCAGCTTTCACTTGTATCCTTGTTACTTTCTCCTTTGTTTTCTGCAGACTTTATGGCCCAGAAGGATAAATTCTGATACAGAAGGATATTCTGTATCTGTTGAATCCTGTTTTCCCAAAATACATCAGGAATTATCTTGTCCTTGATCTCTCCCTTATAAAGCATATTGAACATTCTCATATCTTTGTCACTGTCATGTAAATTCCTTTCAGCACTGTGTTTTTTTAAGTTTGTTTTTGCTATATTGGTTGTAATTGTAATATATTAAAAATTGTCAGCAGATTGTTTTCTACACACATACTTGTGGTATCCCTTTACCAACAAATGACTTTGTAGTTGGAATATCCTATTTTCTCCAGTCTTCCTTAATAATCCTACACGGACAAGGTAGAGGCCAATCATATTAGTGAATGTAAATCTGCATCTTCAAGGTTTTTGGTTTTTCACTGTAGCTATTTTGTTTGGATGTACTTTCTTGAAGGGGAGGTTTACAGTGGTGAATTTAATTGTCTTACTATTGTTTATGCTTCTAAAATGGTTTGTGTTTAAAAAATGGTAGACATTTCTGTAGTCCCATGGAAGATACAGTGTTTTTCTGCTATTCTTTCTCTTTATCCATGGAATATGAAGAGATGGTTCTGTTGCTTTCAAATATCTACAAATGTGTCCACAATTACGTTTTAGTTTTTATCTTTTGAAAAAACCAAAATATTTTAAATTAGAAATTTGATTTACTTAAAGAAATTAAGGCTTGACTGATAAAAATATTCAGTGCTATGAAACGTACAGTCTGTGTATAACTGTGTCACTACTGCTAATACTAATGGGCTCTCTTCTGAGTTATTGCATTGATCTTCCACACATATGTGAATAAAACAAATTATATTACCTCTTTTATGTTAGCCCATAAAACTAGAAAATGTTACTCTCTGTATGTATCACATTTGCATCACGAGGACTATGGGGCTGCTTTCATTGCATAGCTTTATATTTTTTAGAGGGTACTATATTCAGGTATTCTGAAGTGTGGGAGATAAATGGGTTTGTGGTGTAGCTGTGTAGCAGGACTCGTGTGAATGTAAGCACCTGATTTCATACCTAAAAATACAATTACTGTATTTAGCTAAGATTTACTTGGGAGGATTCACTGATCAGTTTTGCTATTGAAAACATGTAGAATATCTCCCTCAGATGCAAATTTTTAAAATGCACAATCTTTTCAATTTATAAAATATGAAATCTCCCAAAGGATTCAAAATTTAATCACATTTTTTGTCTTGCTGAAGAACAGTCTTGCTCCTATCCAAGCTGCTTTTAAAAGAAACTTCATTTTTGTTTGATTTTTATTTAGCTAGAGTTCCTAAATAAATATTGGAATACCTGCAAGACTTTTATCAATTAACATTATTATTATTAAATATATACGTATAATATGTATAGCATATGTATTATAAAATAATGATAAATATATTAACATTAAAGCTATGATCTTGAGACTAGAGAAATCATTCGTTCTAATTGTATTGGCAATCATAATAAAAGATAAAACATTTGTATTTCATCAACTGCTACAGGCATTTTTCAGTTGGAAAATTTAAACTTTTTGTGAGTGCTTCATAATCAATCATTAAAGTGGATAATGCAAGCAATTTTAATGAAATTATACCCGATGAGCATCTTTGTGTTGGTTGATTGAAGAATAATGTCATAAGTATTAATTTCTTTGTACTCAGACACACTAATCCTGTAAAGTTGAATTCTGTGAGGATTTGCATAGATGCTTCTCTCTGCACACAGTGAGCAGTCACACTGATTTCAAGCAGGTCATGTATCTGCTGTTAACTCAGTAGGCAAAAAGCCCCTTTTTTCCTTCTTCCCTCATCCTCATCTTGAACTAACCTACATCTTGGTTCCCAGGTCTGCATGATCTGGACTTTGTTTTCAAAATTTGTTTCAAAGCCAATGGTGATAGAGATGACGAGGGTCCACATTTCCAAAGAATGTTTATAGCATAAATACTTATTTAGAATTCTAATTATTATTTTTTAAAAATTGAAAGTAATTTGCTTAACAGCAGCTTCTCTTAAAAAATGAATTGGGAAGGAGTTGTAAAAAGCTTACCTGTTAATGTTTCCTTTTGCATTTATCATGGTAAGTAGCAGGAGTATCAAAATGTCCATAAATCACTGATCAGGTTAGTTAGTAATGGAAGTTCTCCTGTTACTTTCTGTCTACCAGAGTCGTCTAAAAATTTTCAGAGCCTCAAAATACTAAAATATGTTTGAAATTGCTGCAGCTATAAAGGCAATAGTTCACTGAAGTCAGCCTGGTAAGAAAAGAGTGGTGCTCCAGCACTGAGTTTTAGGACAGTCTGCACATGCCCCTTTAGGTGCTCAATAGCACTTTTATTTTTTACCCCTGCACGCATTTTATACATTATTGTGTGAGCCCTTCTTAAAAAAAAAAACCAGCCAGTAAATAATTCAGTATTATTTTAACCTTTTTTTTTTTACTGCAGACGTAACAAATATTCTTTGTTTCGCAAAAATGGCAGGACAGCACAATGTTGTATGGAAAGCCAGAGTCCTTCAGCACCATCTGCTGGCATCCAGTTGCAGCTGATCTCGGGACTGGATCCTAAGCACTATCTAGTAAAATATTAAAAATATCTATTCACGTTTGTGGGGAAAAACATTTAAAAATTCATTTGTAGTATAATTTTTATCATTTCATTGAAGTTATAATGAGAAAATACAATGTGAATTTAAGTTCAGCATATGAACTGAAACAGAAATAGGTCAGGAGTGTTTCGTTAAGTGGGGCTGTAAAAAGAAATGGAGTATTTTTTTCTTGTTACTTTAAAGGGCTTTAACAAGCACAATATTACATTTTTCTATTTGTGTTCTAAGTCCAGTTCAGTAAAAAGTTTGTCACAGAGAAGATCCACAAGGCTTGGAAAAGTATCTATAACATGTTTGAAAGGCATAGCAACCACTAAATGTTCTTTTACCCAACATTTATTGCATTATTTGATATTAGCCCTGAAAGCCCCATGAAAGCTTAGTGGACAGAGCAGTAACTGCTGCTGTAACTGGTCCCACAGTTCCCTGGAGCTTCACAGGTAACAAGGACTGGGGCAATCTGCATGAATGTAGAGCAGAACCTTAAATTCTGCAGCCACAAAAGGTCATTGTCCTTTCTTCTTTCAGCTGTAACACATTGATACCACAAAGGGTTTGAGGCCTCATTGTACCTCATTGTATGGAGGCCTCCAAGTACTCTGTAAATCACATATAAATGATGGTTCTACCTTGCACATATTTAAACTGGAAAAAAGATGAGGAGTAACAGGTGGATGAATTCTGGTGTATCTGAAAATCTGCAATGGTGCTGCACAAGCCAGATAATTCAATGTTTATAGAATGTCAAAAGTCATGTCATAGATACCTATGAGGACAAGGCGTTTGTTGTCAAGAACTTGCAATAGATTCACAGATAGTTTGGAAAGCAGCTAAATAGTCCCAGTGGCTTGGTAGTGATGAGCATATGAATTTGTGTGCCATAAATATTTGTTTTGGCTAAAAGTATGTCCTACAGTGTTCAGTGCAGTGTCTGTATCGTCCTTGTTTTCAGCTGGCAAAGAGATTGTGTTTCAGGATTTGTTTTTTTGGAAGTATCCAGCTTCAGGTGTTACTAAAATTTGATGCATGAAATTCTCCAGCAGGATAAAGATATTTGGTACTCCATGATGCAACACAGACCTTTGAGTTCCAGGAAAAACAGTGCTATATTTATGACTTGCAACTAATAGTTGATGTGGTAAAAGGAATTGTATTCAGATGGTAAATGAATACAGCCTTAATGTGCACCATATACAGAGTTGTGGGATGATGGTACTGATAATACATCACATTTATTTACCTTGGTTGGTTGCTGAGAAAAATCACCATTCAGTTCAAAGTCTGTAACCATGTAAGACAGAACAGAATATTGCAGAAAGATAAAATAATTTAAATAAATAGTCTAGAATAAGACCACCAGTGTAAATGTTCTAAAAATTACTTGATCAATACAATAATCCTGACTTGGGTAAGAAATTATTGGGTAAGTGTTTCTGGATCAAAATTCTAGTACTATCACTAGCAACATGGAGATACTGGAGTTATGGCCTGCCTCATTGAGAAATTATCTGGTTTAAAGAGTTACTGGTAAAAAGCTAATTTATGTATTCCCTGAACTTGGTGTATTCCATCAGTGCTCCCACTTACATTGGTAAGTAAAGGTGGTAAGCATCTCTCTAGTACAATATACTGCTGGTGGTAGTATTGGTTTGAAATTTCCTTTACAAAAGTAATCGAATAGCTAAAGCAAAGACTTTAAAATAAATTATTCTAATGTATTTTAATAGGGGGAAATAAAAAGATTGTAAAAACTGCCAAACTGAGTAGAATTATTATAGGCAACCTCTTAACCCAAATTATATTTTGCCCAAGTTATGAACTACTGTATAGGTTTCAACTAGATGTAGTTATCTTAGTTTATCTTACAATTCCTCAGTAGCTGCTATTTCTGACTGAAGTCATTGCTTGATTGGTTTTTTCCTGTTCTGTTTAGGTTTGTTGTCTTTTTTTCTTGAACTATGTAATGGTAACTATAAACCAAAAGAGAGAAAAATGAAGAAAATAAGATTATTTTTTTACTATAAACAAAAAAAAGCCCCTTCATAAACCAGTTTTAGAACATTATCAGACAAAAATGACAGTGTTCTAAAACTTCAAAGCTGCCATTTAAGTAGCAGTTTATGAAATCGGGATGGTGCAAATATTAAAATATTACTGTACACTGACCTTGAATATTCACCTGCAGATACTTTTCAGGGGCTTCAAAAAGGCCCGGGTTCAGTGGGAGGAGTCCTGCTGAATGACTTCCAGGACTTGCAGCAGATGAATCCCTACTAAGGGACAACTTGTTCCAGAAAGTTTTGTGTTGCACATGGTGTAGGAATTAAGAGACTGGGGATTATTGACGTTTGAAGTCTGAATTGTAATACCCAGTTTATGAAGGCCTGTTAAATCATTTTCTTTTTTGTGTTTGTTTTGGAAACGTAGTTTTTGTGACACAGTATGTATGAAAAATCTCTCATTATTACTGAATAAATGTTGGTCACTTGTTGCACAGTGATGCTGAGGGAAGTACAGTAAGCCCTCCTGTGTTATATTTACTGAAATGAATCCTACAAGATAAATCTAATGTATTTTTTCCTTACTGAACGAACTGTAGCATCTCCTGGGCTTTGCATGTTTAGATTTTGCTTCAGGGTAGAATGATACATTGTTCAAAGATGTCGTTCCTTTTTCAGAAAGTACAGGGTTGAAGTGTTTCTTTACACTGCATCCTGGCATAAGGTTGTACTTTTTGTGGTAAAATAAGTCTGAACAGATGGGAAATAGTTCGAAGGAATTAAGAGGAAATGCTGATGTGGAGTGTCATGTGAAGAACCAGATAACAATGAAGTTCCTATATAATATGAAAATATTATATTGTTACATAAAAACGCTTATTTACAAAGAAAAGATCGAGACTGAAACTTTAGGACTACTTCACAAATTTTGTGTGGTATGAGTCGGGTAAGATCTCTCATCCATCAGATAACTTTTTGTGCCAGTGAAATGGGATTCTAATAATTTGGCTGATTATGTGAACTATAAATAACGTTAATGCACAGACTTTATATAATATTTGACAGTTTTCACTTTGATGCAATTGAACTCTGAAACCTGCTGTGTAATCAACGTAGGAGCTTAGCAGCAAATTAGTTTTCTTGATTTACCTACATTTTGCTGAGAGCGTTTTTGTCCAGATGTCCTGTATTCTGTACATACATTCTGTACTTCTCACATTTATTTCAAACCTTTTATTGTTTCCCTCAATTTTAAATCATAAAAGCAACCTCCAAATTGGTAAATTTTAAAAATGAATTTTAGAAGGCCTGTCTTACGTGCGTAATTTGATTTTGTTGATGTATCATTCTAAGAAAGCTCTCAATCACTTTCACAAGAAATAGGTAAAAAGATTAACTGGTGCTTCATTTAATTTGGATTTTATAGTGACATAAAAATCACATAATTAATTTGCCTTTTAAAAGTGCTCCACAGCTTCTGCAATCATAGAATAATTTAAAAATCACTGTTTAGGTCTCTGTGACTTATAATAATTAACTGTCTTCTCAGTATAAAACATAGCACAGTCAAATATTTTATATTTTAAAGTGTTGCATAATATTCTCTCACCCATAAATAGTAGGAAGAATATCTTGTATTTAATTGTGAGGTAAGTTTTTTAGGTAATCTCTAGTTTAATTTCTTTCTAGGAAGATATTTTTCTTCAAATGAGTTCTTGTGTTTGGCTCAGCTTTTACAGCTTAGTGCTGAAACTAAAGAAAGCGGCCATTTCGGGAATTTGCTGATGGATTTAAAATGTCACGATCCTGCTTTGTATTGTAACATCACCAAAGCTGAAACAAATAGCAGAGAGAGACCCAGCAATACAAACCAATATCGTGTTCTCTGCAGTAAGGCATTTCTTCTTCTGGATGTCATTAAACTGGAAGAAAGTTTTGACTTTGCCATAATCCCACTGTTCCTTTTTTAAACGTAGTTTCCAAAAGCCTAACATTTTTTCACTGATATATCACCACAAGCTGACATGATATCATGTGCTCTTCTTTTATCTTCTGAAGCTTGAATTTTATGATTTAAAATGTACTTTAGTCACTTAAGTAAGAGTGGTATTTTATGTTATTTTCTCTGGGAAAACAGCTGTGCAGAAATTATTTATTGGAATGTAGGTGAGTTATTTTGAAATAATTTGAATGGTTGCTGCAAAGGTAAAGTATTCTGTCCATTACTGGAAAATAACTTTATGTGTGCCTCCTGTGACTTAAATAAATCATTGATGGCATTTGTAGCAATGTGAATGTGGCCTTAAGAATCTTACAGCATTCAGCTCCAAGCAGCAACCCAGTGATGGGATAGTCTGAGGATATCACTATATCCTACGCTGAGAAAAGCACATCTGTAAAACTATTGTGTCCTGGTTATTAGTGCTAGGATTTGAACTATCTTTAATTTCATTTGACTTGTTCATCTTTCTTAAGGATCTCCATAAAGATTCTCTGAGTATTCTTTTCAGCCCTTAGTTAGGGTTTGCATCAGTGGTCGTAAACCTGCTTAGCGGACAAAGACTCTCTTCCCTTTGAAGTCACTTCCCCAGCTTTTCAAAAGGGTCTGCAAGTCTGTTCTCCTAAAACAATTTAGAAAAGTTTGAAGTGGTGCCCCTTAAACCAGCAACAAAATAAAATTTTCTCTTTGCATTATTGAAAACCATGACAATCTTTTGAAGGAATAACAGTTTAAAAGCTTTTAAAGAAATCTGTTCTGCTCTATGACCAGCTTTTAAGTTGACCCCATTATTTGGGAAATCAGAGGCTTGGAAACCCCTAAATACTTGACATTCTTATCAAAGGAGTGAGCCTGACTTTTCACAGGACTCCTCTTTTACAGTATCTATTCAAATCCTAAATTCTTTAAAGATACTACTCAGATTTCTTCTTGTTTTTTGTTTGTTTGTGGGGTTTGGTTTTTTTTTTTATTTTTTTTATTTTTGTTTAAACGTTTCTTTATTTCAAAAATAATTTAGGCAGCAGTTGATACAAACTATAAAACACTGATCCTTCCACCTGTAGATTTTATACTCTGTTATGTTTGAAGTCAATTCCAAATTCTGAAAAGACTGTGAGTGTGACTTAGGTGATTTTTTTTTTTCTGTGAACTGTGATAAATACATATTCTCAGTTTCTGCTTCTTGATTTAAGAATCTTATCTCCTACATTTTATGCATGTAGTTGCTGACAGCCTTACACATGTAAAGCCTATAATAATGTAGATGCTGTAAGGAATAAGTTTACTCTCATGATTTTGTTTATCTGCACCTCCTAATAATTCATCCAGGCCTTACTTCTTGTAAGTGCTTCTAACTCCCAACATCTTACATTCATTACCTCCTGCAATTTGTGTATTTAAAACTTCTCTGATTTCAAAAGTTTCGTTAATGTGAAGTGTGTAATTAGATAAATTCCTTGCTGATCTATGCAAGTATGTGTTAATGCAATGTCTGAAAGCAGAAGAAAGCAGTAGGTCCAGAATTCTAAAATTTTGTTAATATAGGCAGCTCATTTAAAACCAAACAAACTTACAAGACCTTTAAATGCACAAAGCTGCCTTCTTTTAGGGCTTGGGAGCAACAGGGAAAAATAATTGGGTCGGCAACATTAAATCATTACTTGATAGTATATGATTGTTATGGTTGCTGTTACATTTTCCCCTAAAACTGCAGGTTTGTGGCTTGGCTGCATAATGTTCATTTATGGATCTTCTGAGGTACCCAGCCCATGTTTAGGGGAGAAAAGTTCAAGAGAGCAACTTTGCTCTGAAAGGTTTGTGAGCAAAATTCACAGGATCAGCCACCTGAGAAGTACCTAGAGGTCATTAAATCCACCCTTATGCTTCTAATTTGCTGGGAGTTTTTCCTTTGCTCCCAAAGTGGCTGCCATACTTCCTGGGCTTGAGAGTGTGTTTTCAAACAATATATGAAACAAAAGTGACAGCTTTTAATGGCTGCTTCTAAAGAGATTAGGACAATTCATCTCTAAAGCATGTTCGCATTTAAAATGCTGCCGACATACATGCCTGGCTGTGTACATGTATGTGCACACATATATAATGTCTGTGTCTATATCTAAGAAGAAATAGATTTATTTACTTTTCAAAATTTTGTATTAATATAAATTATAATCATAACTGCAAAGTAAATCAAATTTGGAAAGGTCAAAATTCTTGATTTGAGACCTTGTCATAGATTACGACCTTTACCTAAAAGCCATTGGAATGTGGCAGCTGCACAGATGTTTTAGGAAGTGGTATAAATGGTCTGAGTAAATATATTTATGTAAGCCCAGAGAAGAAAAAACCTCTTTTCCAGAGAAGTCTCTCAGTGTACACATGCAGTGTCTGAGAAACTATAAATATAGCTCCATGATTTCTAATAACACTCAGTACCAGTATTGCTGGCACTGCTCTACATGGACAGATTAACGACATAATGCTGGGTTTATCTTTTAAAAAGTTACAACCTCAAATGTAATTCGATTGATACTAACTTAGTGACTGATGGAGTCAGTTGGTCTCGTTATTACTCAGTGTCTTTGCAAAACCATCTCCTGTTTTTTAAGTGAAAAAAAAAAGGTTGATTTTAATCGTTGCTTTACTGCCTTGTTGGTATCTTGCATATCATCATTTATTGTGAAGTGAAATTATTTCCTGCTGCATAAAATCTCATCTAAACCTTTTGAAAACTACATGATAGCATTGCCCAAGAAACATCCTTTAGAGTTGAAATGCTTTGTGGAATCGCTATGAATGAGCTAATTATATGGTAATACAAAAATAACTTCGTGATTTTTGTGAAATGCCAGCACTCTTGAAGAGGGCTGTGAATAACCTGTTAGTGAAGGTATAAAAAGATTTAAAGAGCTTTACAGTATTTGCTTACCCTTTCTCTGCCTTGACCTGGAGAATAATGTTTTTTCCTTTAAATGTGTCAGTTGTACAATTTTTCTTTTTTTATCGTATCCGTATATGTTTGATTATAAAGAGAATCTCAAAAAAAACCCAAAAAACCAACCAACCAAAACCCAAACAACAAAACAGTTCCTGTTGCAGGGAAATGTCTAATAGGAGCATTAATGTTGGGTTTGAGTGGGTTTTTTTTTACAAATTCTTCAGAAATTCATACTGACTGTGGTCCAAGCTTCACATCTTCCAAAGAACTGGACCTCAGGCTGAGGTTTCAGCACTGTTATTAGGTTAAAATAAAATCAGTCACTGAATGTTTTCCTTCATCTTTGGGCACTGTTGGTGTCTTCTCTTGGTACCTACTGTACTGATACTTGCATTTGCTAATGGCTGTTAAAAGGAAAGGGTAGTAATTGTCTTAAATCTCTCCCTCCACAAAATATAAATAGAGGGAGAGACAGAGGGAGGGGAAACTTTGGTGGGTTTTAGTGCACACCTGACTTCCCTATTGCTGTGTGTCAGTAAATGTGCAGGCAGAGTGCTGCTGCTGTGCTGCACAGGTAGAGTACAGCACTCCCCTATGCAAACAGGAGCATTGAAGTGATTTGTAAGCAACATGAAGTCAAAGAGCAAGGAAACACAAGATGCTTCAGTGATGGAAAGCGGTGATTTTGGGAATAGACTGTAACCAAGGACTGCTTTTATTGTTTTTTCATTGAAGGTGATTTTGCAACTCCTCGAGCTGTTCTGACAGGACATGACTATGAGATCACCTGTGCTGCCATTTGTGCTGAGCTTGGCCTGGTAATAAGTGGTTCAAAAGGTAAGGTAGCTCTTGTCATTTCTTTCTCTTCATGAAGCTATAATCCTAATGCCAAAAGGAATATAGTTGCAGGTGGCAGAATTTATAAACTTTACGGTGGTTTTATTTCCAACCTTTTTTTTTCAGTTGGTATGGAATTTGAAACCTCTTTTTAAACACATTAAAACTGAGGATTGTTCAGACATTTATAAGAGGCAACCGCATCAGTTTCCCTCCTGATTGCTATTTCTGTTTGTTTATCCAGTGTGTAATTGCATATAACATAGTTGGATACAGCCTTTGAGGGCCAGGATGGTGAAGAGTGGCTGTTCTGGATAACTTCTCAAAAAAGGGAAGCAAAAATTAGTTTCGGGAGAAAGAGAATGTGTGGGATTGTTAGTTTGATGAAGGGTGTGTATAAACTACTGGTAGTTCTGTTCGAGGTCTTTGAGCTTGGCTGCAAAGCCCTAATATGCCCCATTTGTGTTCTCAAAGACCTGCTTTTGGCAGGTGAATTATAAAGAATGATGTTGATTCTATGTATATTCTTTATGAGTTTCTTATTTGCTTAATTGTCCACGATTATTTTTAAACCGTAAATTTCTTGTAATTAGTATCTTTCTGCTTTAGTGTTTCTAAAGTAGCTACTCAGAAACACTTCTTCAGAGCTGGGTGTACTCATGATTTGTACCTCTGTGCATTTCTGTTTTATGCATGTGAACTCATGAGGCTTATGTACAAAGGAGGTATTTGTCAAAATATGGTAAAAAAGCACATATTTACTGGGTCATGTATGGCTTAAAATGTTAATATGAGAACATACACTTTTAGAATATCTACATGTGTAAATTCATTACTCATAGCTCTGTCTTTGTGTTCTGAAAATCTTTTTAAGGTTCGTTACGTTTAATTACTCAAAATTAACTCCTAAAACCTAACTCTCAAAATTAACTACTTCCAGCTTTAAAAGAAAATCCACAAAATACAATCTGTTAAGTCTCTAACTGGTTGTGATAGGTGCTCTAAAACACCTTAATGCAAGGCTTTTAAGGGATAAGATGTTCATCTGACTCTCTGGCCCCCCTTAAGTCATAGGCAATCCACCTAAACATAGTAAAAACCATTATAATATATTATAGTTGTGATTATTTAAGTAGAAGTCGTGACTTATTATTTGATATGTCTTTAATTGAGCTTGTAAATCAATAACCTAAGATCCTATTCTGTCTCACTAGAAGGACCATGTCTCATACATTCTATGAATGGAGATCTACTGAGGACGTTAGAAGGTCCTGAAAGATTACAAAGTCCCGAAAGCTGCCTGAGACCTAAACTTATTCAAGCTTCCAGAGAAGGCCACTGTGTCATATATTATGAAAACGGCCTCTTCTGTGTGTTCAGTGTGAATGGGAGACTGCAAGCCACCATGGAAACAGATGACAAGATAAGGGTGAGTGTCCTCAAATGTGTGCTATCAGTTCCATGGGGAAAACCTGTCAATGCTGGGGCTGTGTGGAGACTCTCTCTGTAGCCAGACCATAACTATGTGCTATTAGACCGTAGCATAGCAGCATTCTGAAAAAATTTAAGGGGACCATGTACTCTTAATGACATTAAGAGGGGTCTTTTACAATGTTAACTGTAAAATAACTCTGTTCATAAAGGAATAGTGTGTAGGCATTTCCTTGAGCCAGAGAATACAAATATTACTAATTGCTGACCAGGAGAGGCTGAGCTGCATCTTTACTTTTGAGTCTGAAGGCAGGAAGTCAGTGGACATGCTGCTTTGGATGTTAGCTCTCCCTTTCTTTTGGCATCTCTGACTGCATTCCTGCATCTTGGTTCAGATAGCGTGTGTCGTGTTGAGCTCCAGGAAGTTTATAAGGATGTCTGTACTTCAACTCTTTTAGCCCTTTGGCATTTGCTAAGCAGGCAGCAAAGTTCCACATCTTTAGCTGCAAGAGACATGGAGCAAGTCCAAAACTATGCAGGAGGCATTTTAAGCTTATGGCTTTATGAAAATTATTTTATAATACAAAATTAAGGTCTCTTTACAGTTCCGTGTAATAGTATCTATGAAACAGAACAGAAGCTGCCAGCTGTGTTGCAGTGCCACACCTCCAAGCTGACTTTCATAATCTGATGGGAGACCCCAGGACCTCAGCTGCTGGGATTTCCAATGTTCTCTTGAGTTGAAAACTCTCGAAAGTTTTTCCTTTATTTGGATCACATGTGTCAGGAAGAAAATCCCTCTCTGCTGCCATGTTTGTTTTACAGAATTACTGGCTTTCTTTTTCAGCTCTTGTGCAGAGTTGTGAGCACTTCTCTCCATACTAAAGATGGAAGAATTAGTTAATGTATTTAAAAGAGTTTTGATCTTTGTTATTTCTACTTTTTAATTTGTATGAAACAGTGACTGCTTCATTAGCACTGAAGTTTCTGGTACAGTTCAGGATATTCCACTTAAAACCTTCTAAAACTCTTACCACGTACTATGCTCTGCTACTCCAGTATCCATATGTCATCCATGCAGAATGTCAGCTGTGCTAGTGGTGGAATATGCAGAAATAACTCTCTGTCTAGGTTTCTTTTCCATAGTGAGAGTGCAGGGGTCTGCAGGGGTTGGGGGCATTTGATCTCTGTGTTCTGTGGCAGCCACAAGTGCAGGTTTGAGGCTGGGGAAGTGAAGTAGGAATGTGTATATTTCTGTCCCCAGACATTTTTCCAAATTAATGTAGATTTTTACATCAATTTCCTGAAATTGTACCTTTGGCTGTCCTTGTACAAATGCTTCTGAGATTTCCAGCCTACCCTTCATCCCAGAGTTCTTTCCATAAAGCAAACCATATCACAGTGTTCTCTCTTTTTATATTAATAATGTTGATAATCTGTCACTTTCAGTTGTGATTATGTTGTCAGCTAGGCCAGCAAATCTGTAAAATATCTAGAAATCCCTTGCCGGCTAAAACAATTTCTGTAGTGTTTCAGTCAGTACCCACAGCTTTAGGAATGTTGCTGGAGGCAATGGAAGTTCTGCTCTCTGTGGGCCAAAATTACGTTTGTGGAGGGGTTTGGGGTTTATTTTGTTTTGTTTTGTTTTCTTTCTCTCCCAGTGGTCCCAGCTGAGCTTTACGCTTAAACAACCTACAGCGTCTCTGCCAGTGCTTCTGCACTACATCATCTCTGGAGGAGAGTGGCAACTGCATGATTAAAGTGGGGCATTTAAAATGAATAGCACCTACCCATGGGCTGTGCTGACAAACTCTCCTCGTTGGCTTTTGCTTGGGGAGGATAGAAAAGGGAAGGGAAAAGGTCATAAGTGTGGAATCTGTAATTTAACAGTTTAGGTTTTCCTGGGTCATTATGGGCCAGTATTTCAGGATGTTATTGGCAAAACCAGCAGTTTTCAATAGTGATGTTTGGATCAACATTGTGATTTTCTTTCTTGTGTTCTTGTGCTAGAAAAGTGCCAGAAAAAATTCAGACACTCTGGGGAAATTCAGGGTCTAATCAATGCCTTCCACCTGTTTTTGTTTTAAATACTGTATTGCTCAGTGGAGTTTAGGCATATCGCAGCACATCTACCATGTAGTGTTTAGATATCTTAATGAATACCTTTAACTCTAAATAGTGTGCTTGTTCTGAGAGGTGAAGTTATTTTACCCTAAACAAAGACTGTATGCTGTTTCACCCAGAGGAACCAATTTATTTTCCTTTCCTGAGTCTGTTTTGAAATGTGGAAGTGCCCACAAGACTCCTGCTGCTGTAAGCCAGGGCTGTCACAGTGTCAGCTCTGCCTTTTTACAAAGCACTGCCTTTCAAAAATCTGAAACGTTAAAAGGGATTTGTGCAAAGTTTTGAGACTTTCCAAGGAAATACAAGTCAGAAATGCAGCTTTTAGAACATTGCTGAAATTGTGCGCTTTGGGGATTATTTGAGAGTCTGAAGCTCGTGTTGTGAGAAAGATTAGTTGCAGGGTTGTTTCAGTTTCATACCTAGCAGAATTGCAGATAAACTACGCTGGGGAAAAGCAGAACAGTAAAATTGATTCATGTCGTCCTCTATACCAGCTGGAGTACTTGGGAGTAAAAGCATCCTTTTGTTTGTTAAATCTTGAAGGGCATATCATGAAACTGAAATGTTGACAGGGTCACCTTTTTCTTCCATTCATCCCTTCATTCATTCCCTCATCCCTTATTATATATAGACTAGTGGCCGAGAAATTTATTTATGAACAATAAAAATTAAATAAATCAACATCTTGTCTTCATGACAAGTCAGTGACTTAGTAAAATTGCACAGGTATTAGTAAGGGTTCAAAGCCTGTACTTTATTTAATCAGAAGATCACAAAACCTACTGCATGTTCCAGGTAGTGGAAGAGTTAAAGATTAATGGCTTTAATTTGCCTTTTAATATAGCATTTCTTCAGTAAAAGCCTCAAGTATAAAATTCAAGTGAACCATGACCATAAGGTTAATGGATTTTCATCAGCTGAATTTTATAAGTGTAGCAAATAATTATTTGTCACGGTCTTCATTGCAATTTGGAAATACCCTTAGGAGGCTACTATTGCTATAGAGAAGAAAACCACCCCATATTGATTTTTGCTTCTAACGAATAATCTCTTTAATACTTGTGTGGTTAGTTAGATCTCGTGATCATCTACTCAGTGCATGCTAGTTCTGGATCATTTTCAGCCTTATCAGTTTATTTTCTGCCCCTGTCTTACTCTACTCTTCTAAAACAACCTCTAAATTAGAGTTTTCAAGCTCCTTGTGTCTGTGCTTTCGAGGTGCTTAGCACATTTCTGATAGCAACAATCACAGAAGCAATTAATGGTTGGAACATTTATTTTTTGGGGGGGAGAGGGAGAAGCTTCAACTCACAATACTCAATTCTAAACTTGATGAGTATTCTGTTTCCCATACTTAGATATGGTTGGAAAAACTCCCTATGTTCTGCTTTATTGTGTCTAAATTTACATGTATGTCTTGTCATAATTCAAAACATGACTGGAATAGGTTTATAATCTTTTTTTTGCTCAGTGTTGTTTTGTTTACAGTATATGTTTGTGTTTCAATTACATTCCTTTTAAAGTTATTGTATGAAATAAAATTCCAGCAATGTGATCCATTCTGACTCCTTGGGAGTTGTTGCAGTAAACACTCAAAATTTATAACATAATATAGAAGCTCTATCTTAATCTAAGTGTCGCACATCGTATAATTCTTACAGGATGTATTTGGCATCACAGTAATAGAGTGCAGCAATACAAAAAATACAGATGTGCAATATGTCTGACTTCAGTTACTGCTGCTCACAAAGCAGTATCTTGCACACACTGTATATTTTGGTTTCTAGGCTTGTCAGCAGTCTGTATAAACACTTCAGTGTTGCATGAACATAATGTCTTTGTGTTTTAGTTTCTCTGATTTTTTTGTGGTGCGTGCGCTATAAATTCTCTGTTAAAAAAAGCCCCCAGCTTCCTTTTCCTGAGATATTTAAAAAGTTTTGCGTATTGCAAACCTGTATGAGCAGAGGCTGCAGATGCCAAGGTAATTACAGACTTCAGTAGAGAGAGAGATGTTTGCAAAATCCTGTCTTCAGTTCTTTCTACTATTTCCTAAATTTAAATCTTTGAGCTGGAATTTTGCTTGTAGACTATCATCCTGAGGCAATTTCCTTGCCCTCCAGTGACAATGTTTTAGTCAAAGAGAATGAGTCTGTCTGTAGAATGTGTGTGTTTGGAATTTGAAAGCCGCTGCTCTGAACGTCCTCCATTCTTACATCATTCTGTTGAGAGGTTGGGCCAACTGAAATTTATCACAAGTTAATCCTGATGTGAAGGGTGTGTATTTCATTGTAAGGCTGCCCAAATTTAGCTGATTCACAAACCTCAAGTTAAATACATTTGTAGATAATGCTTAGCATCCACATTCTGTACTGAACATCTGTAAGCCATGGATGCAGTTTTTCTCTGCAACCAATCATCCCTCTCAAAGAGGTGCACAAAAGAGCCATGGCAAGAAATGTGATGGTGTGACCCTGGACAAAGAAAGGGAAGAACTGATGAGGAGGCAGAGGAGAAAGAGGAGCAGAATCAAGGATAGAACCAAGGATGGGCTGCTCCTGTGCTGGGTATTGTGGATAAATCTAAAAGTACAGAGTAGAGAAGGAAAACCAGAAGTCAAGCTTCAGAAAGAGAGCAGAGAAGAGGCACCTGGAAGCAGAAAGAGAGCCTAGGAAAAGGTTTGGGCTTATTGGAATTATTAATCATGGTCCAAAATGTAGTTTCAAGGGTCTTGATCTTGCTGGTGGCTCATGCTGATGTGGTTCCACATGACAGAACCCATTCAACTTTTTGGTTTTGTTTCTTTGGAAAACGCTGCAAACCTTTCAGTTTTTCTGGACATTTGGAGGATGAGGCTGTAAAATCAGGGCCTGGTATTCTCTACTGCTTACATTTCTTTTCTGTACAGCAGGAGGAGAGGATCCTCCTTTCAGAAGAAGTTTTTAGCCTCCTCAGGGTTTCTTTAGTAGTAATTACTGAGACCCATGTGGAAAAAATACTGCTGTGAGAAAAGTCAGTCATGGAGTCTCCCAAGGGTTGGTGTTGGGAATTAGCTTCATTCAATGCTTTGTGAGGTGGGGAATGCTGAAGGTTTACGGAATGATGAAGGTGATGGCTGAGATGAATGGAGAACTCTTGCTCAGGAAACCCCACAATATGAGACCTATGGGTCTCATACCTGAAACTGATAGGATCACCTCAAAACAGGTAATAAACCTGTGCCAAACTTCTGCCAATTCTTTCCCCCTTCAGAAGGCATCAGCAGCAGGCTGAAAAACAGATGAAGAAAATTCATGGGCAGCATTTCCATAAATAGATACTAAAAGGAACAGACAAACTTTCCGATCTTCCCAATCCAGTGATTTTGGGTGCTGTGGTGCACAGGGGGAAGGGGCTGTGTGCTGACCAGCCTGGCAGCATCTCCTGATGCCACTGTTGGGGATACACCACTGGGTTAGGTAGATCATGGTCTCTCTCACCCCATAAATTAGCACTTACTCTACTAAAATTTCAAGTTCAGTTCTCTTAAGCCCCATTTTGGTTTTAAGCTGGGGAAATCCCTCTTTTAAGAAAGATTTCTAATGTATCCAGTCCATTTAATATCTGATAGTATCATCTGGTATAGTCATCAGGTAAAGAAGGAAAATTATTCTTCTGGATATTTAGTATGTATCTTGGTTTTTTCCAATAGCAAACAAGAAATATCACAATAGATTGGAGATTCCTGTTTGAAGAACTCTTGACTCTGAAAACCAATGATAACTCATCTTTCTTCATTACCTGGTTCCCAAATAAAGATTTCAAATACAGATTTGCCATCAGTCCCTGGCATGCATACAAAGTCAGGGTGTATGCCATTGAATTTTTCACAGGCAGTTTCAGGATGGATGGTGAAAGGAAACAGTCTCTGTAAAGAGGGGTGGATCATTATTTTATTAATCCAGTGCAGGAATCTAAAAGTGCTGGCCTAAATTAATTTTAGTGATTTGTATAACAGTTCAGTTCCTGTCAACATTCAGCTTCTGCTAGGCTGGTATTAAAGACCCTTGGGGGAATGTCAGGTGCTATATTTTAATGCCAGTACTGCTGCATCTTGTAAATCTAGCTAATTAGAAGAGTAAATTTCTTTGGCTGACCTCATATTGGATCTTTGGAACATGGAATAAATCACAGGTCAGGTGAGACTTAACTAGTGACATCTAATGTATCGGAGATTTGTGCATAACAGCGTTAATTCCCTTGCTGGGTAAAATAACACAACAATAATGTTGCTTCCCAAAAGCTTGTGTTGATATCAAAGTCTCCCTGGGCATTCAGCTGTCAATACAAAACCTTTGATTGAAAGGAAAAGTGGGGAAGTAAGAGCAGCACACATTTCTCTGACAGATCTCTGTGATTTGCCCCTAGGCCATTCAGCTGAGTCGGGATGGACAGTATCTGCTCACAGGTGGAGACAACGGAGTTGTCATGGTCTGGCAGGTGTGGGACCTCAAGCAGCTCTTTGCTTACCCAGGCTGTGATGCTGGAATCCGATCCATGGCCCTGTCCTATGACCAAAGGTGAGAGCAAAGTCTGGTCTGAATGAGAGTTCTGGGGAATATGTATTTACAATTAAATTGCATTTTTGTTGTTCTTCTGATTGTGATTTTCTGTGGGTCACAGATACTGGTGATTATCTTGAGAATTCTGTGCTTGCATAATTTTTTTTTTTTAACATGTCGTATTGAGGGCAGATAATCTTCTTCAGGATTTCAGTTCTTTAGGGAATGAAGAGAGATCCAAGAAATCTTACTTTGTCAGACTTTCAAGATAGGCTGAGTTATTGGTCTGCACCAATGTACAGTGTGGGTCACGTGGAGGTGGAAGGTTACATGTGTGCTTTCATCTCTCTTCTTTCACTTACAAGACAAATCACATTCCTAATTCCAGACCTTCATGTTAAAAATAGAACAGTTGGAAGAGTTGCACAACAAGATTCCCTCCACACATCCATAGATTTGCTAAAGCAAAGAGTCATTCTCAGTTCTAGAAAAGTTACTTTATTCACATACAGCATGACCCTTTTTGAAGACTTCTCCTATTGAAGGCAACCAGTTAAAATCTTTACTGCAGTTTCACATCACACTTTCCAGTGCAACTGTACTTGAAAATGCTTCAGTGCTTTTATCACAAAAATGTGGTTTGTTTATAAGATGGATGTTTCCCATTTCATCTGTACACCTTTAGCTTTCAGGCTAGGATTTTATTTGCTGGAGTGTGTATACTAAGTGGTGTTCCTGTGTACTGTTCAAGCAGATTTGTCTCCTAAATCCCATAGGGATGTCTGCATTGTGCAGTAAAGCATGTTGCTGAGGCTCTTAGCCTTCCACTTGCTGAAGTCCATACAGAAGGTTATAAAATTTTTATCTATGTTTCTAAAACTTACACAAAATGAACTTTAAAAAATCCAAACCAGTAAAACCTGTGGACTTCAATGAAACACTGAAGAGTTTCTTGATAAGCATAATGAGAGATTATTGGCATTTTTGATGAAGCAGTTTTCTATTAAAAAAGCCCTTGCTGTTAAATATATTTCAAAACCTGGTGTTACAGCTGTTGAATTTTAGACCTCAGAAATTTTGCATTTAGACAATCTTTAAACTGTAATTAATGACATGTTAATGAACTGAAATTTAATATGGACATACAGAAATTTATCCATGGGCTCAGGTTAAGAATCTTTGGGTTTGAAGACAAGGAAGAGATCTACTCAGACTATTTTACTGAGTAATTAGTGATTAACGACAGGTAATTAATCAGAGTAATTTATTTGGTATTCATGAATGTTATGTGTTTGAGAGTGTGGAAAAATATATTTTAACCTAATAGAAAAACAATCAGAATGGTGCTCTTGACATGATACTGTGTGATTCTGTCAAAATGCAGTGTTCTGATGATCTCAGTATTTGTTTTGAAGACAATATTGCAGCTTTTTACTCTGAGTTTTTTAATTCTAAGGCTTTTTTTTCCCCCAAAATGCCAGGATTTTGTACATCTTTATAGTTCTGATTTTTGTATTAATTTAATGACACCATAGAGAAAATGACTGTGTGCTGTGTCAGGGTCATGGCTTTTCAAACGTATCTAAATGATCTCTAGGGTAAGGAATTCAGAAAGAAAGAGTCTCAGTGGGAAAGCCCAGGGACTGCTTTCAGGAGCTTCCAAAACAATCAAAGCCTTCAGTTTTAGTATTTCCATCCGAAGGCCTGTGCCCCCACACCCAATTCCTTCATGTCCATGTGCTTAACTGGGGGAATTGAAACTGAAATGAACACTTCTCCTGGCCTTCCTTCACTTTGCTGCTACACCAGGGCTTCATCCCACTCCAGTACCCCCCAGAAACCAGCCAAGGAATAATCCTGGGGAATCCCAAGTGGCCTGGCAGGACAGGGATGCTGGTGAAGAGTTCTGTTGTCCAGCTCTCAGCTCGAGCTCCAGGCTGACACACAAACTGCTGCAGGGTGTTTTGCACGTTTCTGATGGGTAAATCTGCTTCCCTCAGGTGTATCATGACGGGAATGGCGTCCGGGAGCATTGTGGTTTTCTACAATGATTTCAATCGCTGGCACCACGAGTACCAAACCAGGTACTGACCTTCCCAGAGGCCGGGACAGCACTGACAGGAGCAGCTGTGGCCAGGAGGGAGCTGCACGCAGCACTGCCTCCCGTGGTCGGGCCGCCACACGGCTCCTTATAAATAGTTCTATTACATCTGAATGTAACTTAAATTTGCTGGAAGAAGCAACCTATTTTTTAAAGTTAATTGCTATTTTTGTAGACCTCGCTTGACTTTTTTGGGGGAAGGGCAAAGAAGCAGAAAACCAGCTGCTGGGTTCTGTAGTTAAAAAAATCTATATTTTTAGTCACAATGAGAAGTCTATTTTGATCCCTGTATGTAAACAAAACCTAAAGTAAAGATGGTTAAAACTCACATTCTAGCTATATTATGAAGAAACAGATTTTCCATCTGAAGCTTTATCTACAAACCTGAGGAATATATGATTTTAACATAACGGAAATTAATTATGGTATTGGGGGAATTTTAATCTGTGCTATCCGTACCACACTTTGTCTCGTACTTTTCCAAATGATTGTACTACATCAGCACCGAAGTTTCTGGGAATCAAGGGGTAATATTTAAATTATGGTTAATGTAATTTTAAACTTTGCAAATCATTTCCATCAATGTTACTCTTCAAGCATGTTTCTAGGCCTAGACAATTAGTTCTTTTTTAGTTGTATGTTTCGTGCAGTTACGAGAGAAATTGGGAATGGAGTTTGTGTTACATCAAGTGTGAATCCTTTTTAGTTTCTACCTGGCATCTCCTTCAAAGCACACCAAAATGTGGATTGTTCCTCCAAATAAGAAAGGCTAATTTTGAAGGCTTCAGACCAGAAGCCCACCGAGGCAGGTGTTTTTCAGCAGGGGCAAGTTCCAAAGCACATTTCTGCTGGTTGACTGTGAAAGCAGGGAGGCAGCAGGTGCTTGCTGGTGCACAGCCCCCATCCAGCAGCAGAAGCACAAGATTTGCAGGCCACATTTTCTTTCTTTTTCATCAGAACATGCCCCTGCAATACTGTAGCACATGCCATATTCCTTTTCTGCCTATAACAACAATGTCTTTCGTATTTTGCTACCACCAAATCCAGTCAGATCCTGCCCAGTCATATTAAATTACCTCTTTCTTTTAGGAAATGAAAAATAATTTATACTAAGGAACAATAAATTATTTTGGTGTTGCACAAATCTACTTTTCTACAAGATTGCTGTGCAGAACTCTGTGAAAATATTTGTGAAAAGAACTGTTATTGTTTTGTAAGTCTGTATTGCATAAAGATCTTCTTTGTATGTTGTGATCTGAGTTGAAATTTACATTCCATATCTGTATTGATACATACATTTCTCTAGCTGCCTACTAGAGCAGTTCCTGGTTTTTCTAAGCAGTTAACTACTCTCTCTTTCAGTAAAGATTTGGAATGAGAAAATTCAGTTTGAGTGAAGAAATTAAATAAAATTACATTTGTAATTGAGACCTTCAGTGGAGTGCTGGGTTCTTGTAATTCAGGGTATATTCCCACCAGAGGACAGAGGTGCCATGGCTGATGCATTTTATGTACTTTTGGTGTGTGTGAAATGGTGTCCTGTGCTTTCTGCATTTTCATACAGAGGTGGTTGTATCAGTAGTTACATTTCATGTTTGGGTAGCACAAGGATGATGGGATTAAGCAAAGGCTGTAGTGGGTAATGTCTGTGGGAAGTGCCTGGTGTACTGAGCTATGTGTACTGCACATTTGTTATGCAGAACTTGTACTTCCTTAAGTTCAACAACATTCACAGCCTGCTATCAGCAGAGTTTGAGGGGAAATTGGAATAATCTTGAACTGCAATTTGCGTTTGTCTCAAACCAGGGTGGGTTTCCTAGGCTGAGTGGAGGGAAAAAATCCAACCAACCAACCAAAGGTGTGTTTTGCCAAATGGAAATCCTGAAAGTCTTCTCTTGATGAGGAAACACTTCATTAATGATAGAAATATTAGCTCCTGATCTTAGAGCCAAAATTTTTCCTGAGGAGTTGATTTGTTAGATTGCTTGTTTTAGAAGGGGCTCTGTTGGCTCAGGAGGTGCTTTCCCAAAGTGGAAGCACAGCTGTAGCTGTGTGTGCTGTCCTGAGTGTGATGCACCAAGCCCTCCCTGGGAAGCAGCAGTTGCTGCAGTGTTGTGCCATCGGAGTGCTGCAGCACGTCGTGGGAAAGGAGATCTTCACCTCCTCCTCCGTGAGCAGGCCTGTGAAGACACCCCTGTTCTGGACTGCCCTCGTGAGTGGGACATTCCCTCCTTCCACAGGTAAACCCAAATACCTTTGACACCATCCTGGGGGCCCGGGCATGCACTTGGGATCTCAGCTTTGGCTGAAGTAGTCCACCTCATGCTGTTTGTGATGAGATGGAAAACAGGGTTAAATTTCCAACTACTCAGGTACTTGTCACTCTCTGCAGGGCAGCGCCTGTGTCATGTGGATCACCTGAAACCTGTTTTATCAGCAGGTGCCAGGCATTAACCTGCAGCTGGGCCTCATTTGGCTGTTAATGGCAGAATATTCTGGAAGAGAGGGACAGACACCCCCCCCCCCCTCCCCCCCCCAAATGCATTTATGCAGAGGGAGCATTTATGGAGAGCATTTTTCATGTGGCAGTCTGGCCTTTCTTCTGCCCTGGTAAGTTCAAACAGAGCTGCTGCTGCAGCTGTAGTTATGGGCAGAGCTCTGTAGCAGTGCTGCTTGGTTGGGTTGTGCAGAAGTACTTGGCAAATGTAGCTTGAAAGCCCTTCTATTTTCTATCAGCAGATTGCTGATTGAAATGCTGTAGGATCTGGAAGAGATGTGGTCAGTGGGGGTTTCTCTGAAGGAAGTTGGTGTTGTGGTGCCACTGCAGGCAGAGGTAAATGAATGCTGTGAGACTTGAGAGTATTTCTGCACTTTTTGGCTGTGTTGTGCTGTCTGTTACCATAAAGTCTCTACACCTGAAGGCAAGCTGTGCACGTCTCTGTTCTTGTTTCTGGCCCTGACATCCTCTTGGTAGTCCTCCACCTATCTGCAGCGCCTTGTTCCTGATAAACATCCCAAGGAGCTGATCTGATACCAAGGTAACGGGAAGTGAGTGTTATTGCAGCTTTAGTCAGGACATGATTGCTGCTAGATGCATTGAATAAGAATGGCCTAGATAAGGTGACTGTCTAGATTGTAGTTTTTCCATTTTATGTCCTAAATTTCGTATTCATAGAGATTTCAGTGTGCTTGTGGTATGGCATAATTTTTTTTTTCTCCCAGAAGTAATTTGAAGGGAGCAACAGATCACTATATTGTTCTTGAGAATCTGGCTTTATCCTTGTTTAACAGAAGCAGAGATGGGCCATGCTGAGAGTGCTGCTCTAAACCAGTGAGACCTCTCCCATACAGGGTTAGGATGGAACACTTGAAATGAGTCACTTGTGTGGATATACCACATGACACATTACATGAAATCCAAAATAGTTTATTTTTATGCAGAACCAACCTAAGATCTTCAGTAAACTATTACAGGTAATGATGCATCGTAATTTAAAGCTGCTCTTTAAAAGCTCTGGACAAAAGAAAATGTAGGAAATGGTTTCATTTTTCGCTTAGATGTACTGAAATTCAACTATGTTTAACCTAAAGCTCCTCAATTCAAATACAACCACTGTCATGAGGCAAAAACGTGTTAAAACATACCAAGTTTGAAAGAATAAATTTTAACTTGTACCTGTAATAGCTTACTTTGAGTTGAGACTTACTGTCAAGAAGCATATTGTTATAAAAGGAATGTAAAATATTTCACAACTATTTATATATGTTGTGGGAAATAAAACTACTTTTTTTTTTTTTGAAATTTAATTGAGACAATACTGGACAGCGTAGCCTTGAAACGAAGAGATGTATTTAGTAAAATCTGAAATTGCACACAACTTTGCCCCTAGGACTGCATCATACTGTCAGCTAATTAAAGACAGTGTGCTGTGAGCTTTGGAAATGATGCTGCATTGCCTGGGGGTGGACAAAAAGAGGTTCCCAAAATGTGGTACTTGATGTTTGCTAAATGGACAAAGTTTGAGATGTAATAATTTATTATTTTTTTCTTTCCTCAACTTCTTCTACTATTTTTCTTCCTGCTGTGTGAGCTCTGAGCTGCAAAATGTAGTAGGCACAGCTCAATCTGGTTGTGTGGTGAGACTTAGGTGCATTCAGTGATAGCAATAGCCAGTAACAGAGAGATGGGTTCATACATTGCTCTCCCATTTTGCTTTTTGCCTTGCTTGTCCTGTGTGCAAGGGATGCTTTTTCAAGCCTCTGTAGCTGCAAGTGTTTAAACATTCAGCATTTAAATGCTTTAGACTTCAGTATTTCCTGTTACTTGGCGATTATCTCTCCTGTTATTCTGGGGAGAAGGGAACAGTTCTTGGTACTTCTTGGTGAAGCTGTGCTTTTTTGAATCCTGCACTCTTGGCTTCCTGTTTCCAAAGGAAACAAAACCACTTAAAATTCAAATTTTCTTGGAAAAAAAAATCAAGAACAGAAGCAAGAGCTTTCTAGTGGATGGCTGCATGGCTGCTTGCTACTACCAGTCCCTGCTGTGGTATTTTTTTTTTCATAATGCTAATTTAGTTTAAAAAGGAAACAAAAATCCTGCTAGAGAGGATTCCTGTGACAGAAAAGCTCAACTAAACACCTATTTCTGTGCATTAGACATTGAAGCTGACTGCAAGTAGTAGGAGGGTTTGATTTGCTTGTCTTTTTTGTCATCTTAAAACCATCATTTTTACTTAATGATTATTTTGGGTAGGTTACTAGCTTTGTGCATTTCCAATTGCTGTTTGGATGTAGCTTGAGAGAAAGAATGAGTAAATGTGAAATAGAATTTCCCATTTAAAAACTGATAAAACCAAAGATGATTGATTGATAAATACATATTTATATAAACGTGAAGGAATCAGTAGATCTATGCTATCAAGCTATAATAATTAGACCAGTGACTACTGGGAGGAAGAAAGATATGAAAACCAGGATTAAATGAGATTTACTGACCTGTGTAAATATTCTTAATCAGCTGTTAAGAATGAGTCAGTATTTGATGAAAGTAACATCATCATTAAAAATCATCTTCATGAATGTATTTTGACAATTATTTTAAATAATTTTTGATGTTCCAGAATTGGGGTAATGGTCTGTAAGGGTAAATATGGATGGGAATCCCAGTGGACATAGTGTTGTGCTGATTTAGAGCAGGAGAGGATTCAGTCCTGGGACTTTAAATCTAGAACTGCAGGAATGGCTCCACTGGGCTATTGTGACAAGTACTGACCTTCGAAGGGCCTAAAAAGACCAAGGATAATTAAAAAGATTGGGTTTTTTAGTAATTCATTTTTTAAAATGTAGGCATGGTAGCAATAGAGCTGTCACTGTGGGGTGTTTGCAAGAGCCCTATTTGATAAATGTGCAACTTGTTTACAATTTCTGTTACGGTTTCTTTCCAACAGGAAAGAAATTGTGAACCAGAACTATTTTTGCCTTCTTCCAGCAGCAACTGGTGGCTCTAGAATGAGAGAAGGACTAAATGAAAGTGCAGCAGGTAAGAAACCACATGTGATATGTAGGAACCTTCATTAAGTGTTTTAGTGTTAACCAACAGGTCTTTATTTTATTTTTATGTTAATGTGTGATACCTCCTGCACCTGTGCACAGACTGAACTTATGTGGAACTATTTTAAGGCACTGAGTAGTGCTATAATTTTGCCAAGGTCACACAAAGAGTTGAGGACTTTCCCAGCTACCTATGTTTTTGTCTGAGTTTTGGCCATCATTCCCAGCTGGCAGCACTATTTTTAAATAGGCATTTTGGCACCTGCTTCTGCTCTGTCTTGTCTAAGAATGTTTAGATGTTGATCAGTCACGAACTTATGAATTTAGGGTGTTTGTTTTTACTTTCTTCTTCCATGTAAAAAGGTAATAGTTTAGAACTGGCAGCTGACCAGGCAAATGATGATCCTTTTTGTTACAGATGCATAATTATATGGGCAACACAACTTGTTGGAAATCCCTGCCAATCCATGGCAGGTTTTTTTTTCATAGCTGAATCCATCCACTTAAGAAAAACAGAACTTAACACAGCATTCATTATTTGTTTGATGCTCCCTCTCTGCTGATCTCTCAGTTCAGCTCTTTTGCAGGCTCCCTGTCTTTGCTATGGGGGCTGCTCCACCTGAATTCCACATCCTCTCTTTGGCTGAGTCTGAGACTTGTTGCAGAAATCACCAACCACACAGGCAGCCAGCTACAGATTCTCACCAGTTTCCCTTCTGAGTAAGGTTAGAGTGATAGGTTCATATTTCTGCACTGTACTGAAATACAAGGTATTTTACACAAAGGCTATTCCCATACTCTTCAAGTATATTGAACTTACTCCAGGGAACCCCCAACGAAGTTATTTAACCAGGATTAGTTGGAGCCAAACCTTTTTATCATACTTTAAGACATGTCATGTTTTCCTACCTTTAATATTTTTTTGCCAAGATGTTGCACATCTTTCAGCTACCATCAGTTGGTACTTTCTCATCTTTAAATGTTCTTCAAAAGGTAAAACAACCATGTTTAATCACATCTTTCATAGTAATCAATGAACTTTAAAACAATGATGTTTATGGGAGTCCTTCAAATTAATTCTATTAAATTGTTTTGGTAGGCATCTAATTGTTCAGTCTCTCCAGAGGGAATAAGACAACAATTTCACTGGCAAAATAACTGAGCTCCCAAAGAAATGAATAACATGTTGTGTTTGGTTTTTTTTTAATGAAGAAAGTTTATTGCAGGTCTTTCTTTTACAATTCTAGTAGAAAGTATAGCTAAGAGAAAAAATGAACTATGACCAATTCATAAGAACGAGCAAAGAAAAAGGATTAAGCTGAATACATACTCTATTGAACTAAGCATTATGGGAAAGATAAAACCTCGTCTATTTTGTGATTGCAGATTAAGGAGAGCTGCTTCCCAATGCTGGTTTCCAGTGCCTGCACCAGGTGAATAGGGGGAGATAGCACTGACAAACCTCTGATGGCTATTGATGGCAGCTCCTCTAGCAGCTTGTCCTAGAATTAGGAGCTGCTCAGTTCATCATAGCTTAGATAACATGCAGCAGGCTTTCCCTTCACAGGCCCAAAGTCATTTTATTTTATCTAACAGGTAGTCTGACCCTGGAGAAAGGTGTGGATGGGACACTTGTGGTTAGGATAGAAAATGGCTAAAGCAAAAAGGCTTCCTTCACTCCAGTCTTTGTAACAAATAAATGTCCACTGCTCCTGTTTACATCCCAAGTTACTTTATTTAAATTCATATTATCTAAACACTACCCTGCCTGCAAGTCAGATAACAAACTTGATGGAAAACAACCATCCTTCCCTCTCTATCTTCAAATGTTTGTCTCATGATATTTTACAGTTAGTCCACTAAAAAAATTCTTTGTGAAATTTTGCCTCTTCAAGTTTAGTAGAAACTTGGCTAAAAATAGAGGCATTGGAATAGAAGGCAAATAGAAGTTTTCTTCCCTTGTCTGCCTCTCCCACTTTTCTGAGAATTCCCATCAGAAGAACAGAACGGGGCCTGCTGATGGAGGTGAGGCCAAGTACCTGTTCCCCACGTCACTGCTCATATAAAAATATGGTTAGCTACACCATAAGTTAGTCTATTTAGAGCCCAAGGCTGTGTGAAATGGAGTTAATTATTAACACAGAGAACTTAAAAAACCACCTAACATTGCCAAAGTCTTTCCCCTATTGCTGTTCCCAGGATTTGGTTCGCTCACCCACTGTGAGAGAGGATCAGACCTGGCTGGGGCTCGCCACGAGAGGTGCACACAAACTGAAAACAGTCATGGGAAATGAAGAAAACTGTGGCCAGAGTGTGGGGAGCTTCGGTTGGATTTGTATTCCCCAGTCCTACGCACCAGGCTGATCCCCAGCAAGCTCAGGAGAAGGCAGCGTGGGGGACCGGAGTGGCTCAGGAGCAGCAGGGAGAAGGGGCTCAGACCCAGCCACACGAGGAGCAGCAGCTGCAGCAGCAATTGCAGAAATTTTCTCCATTCCAGCTCTACCAGAGTCCTGACAGCGCTTGCTGCAGAAAATCTGACTCTCTTTATCTAGAGCTGTGTTCTACAAACAAACAAACAAAACAAACCCAAGGCAAAACATGAAACAGCACTTAAATACAGCCCGGTCTTAACTCAAGGGTTAAAACAATCTACAAGACAAAGTGCATGCATTACAGCCAGGAAAAAAAGGAGAAATAACATCAGAAATCTTTTATATAATGAATGATATAATTTTTGTGATGCTGATTTTAGAAAAGGGTAAGGCAAACTTATCTTCCAGATGTATGCTTGCCATGACGCTGCAGGTTTAAAATTTTTGTCTTGCAAGTCTGATGTGGAAAAAAAGATGGTACAAGTGGTTGTGGTAGAGAAAGAACTTGTCATAGCAACTATTAGCAAAATTTATGTACCTGTGCTTTTGCAGACACAAGGAATCAGATGATGCTTATTGAGAACTCAGAGATACATTTCCTGTAACAAACCACACAGTACAGAAGGGGAGCCACAGGGGAAGGGGACAGATGGAGACCTTAAACCTTTTTTCTGTCTTCAAGAAAAGGGTCTGCTTTTCTGCTTAGTGTTGAGAGTAGGCAGATGACCTCTCACGGTGGCAAAAAGCATAATTTCTGAATTCTATACTTAAAAATGAGTTTACAGGAGAAGGGAGTGACAGGCTGGAATGAGAATTCCATAGTGTAGTAGGTGGATTATCTGGAGTATGTGGTACATCTGCTGAAGACAACAGTTTCCATGCCTTCTAAAGGATAAATGCTAATTGTAAAGGTCAGGTGGTCTGCCTTTTCCACAGCAGTTTATTTTTTTGATTGGACTTGATTTACTAATGTGAAAATTTCTGTGTGTTTTTAGTGGATTTTGGCTAGTACACTATTCACTGAAGTATCTAATACTGAAATAATTTTCTGACACAAGTTAAATTTAGCATGGTTCATTTTTTTTTTTAGATGTGCTTTATTGCATCAAAGTCATCAAGGACAGCAGAAATAAGGTACTTACTCTGTTCTTTTTGGTGTTTTATTTTTTTAACTCAAGTTACATCACTAGCCTACCTGCTTAGAGGTACAAGGAGAAAATGCCATAGTCCACAACTGAGTTCTCTGCTACTGACCATCAACAATGCAAAGGGAGCATGCAAGGACAGGAGCAGCTGAACTGGGTCTGGGCTTTTTGAGATTAGTGATGGTCTAAAAGAGATTTATCATTACGAAGACACCATTGCATTTTGTTTTTTTGCTTGCTGGAAAAAGGGTTGGAAGGACAGGGGTTTCTGCTATTTCAATGGCAGGTAAAGTTATTTAAAAGGAGAAGGACATGCTTTCACAGTTCATGCTGACAGTGATTTTCTCCTGTGCTGTCCTCATAGCAGCAATACATTCTTACATAATGCAGTTTGGCGTTTTCTTCTTTAATTTTACTGTTGCTAAGTGAGAATGTTTTTTATTAATTTAGGACTGATTGTCTCCTGACTTAGCTCTTTGATACCATAAAGGGAGTAACAGTTGAAATTTTTATTTTAAATAGAAACAATGTTTAGTTCAGTGGTTTTGTTCTTTGCTTCTGTCTTCAAAGGGCTCTTATCTTTTTCTAGCTGTTTTTAGATACAGGAAGATATACACATGCACAAAATTACCTCCAGGAGAATAGCCCAAGATGTGTCTGAGGAAGTAAAAAATTGTTGTATTGGCATTTGCTTAGCCCATTTCAGATATGCATCACTCAAGACAGAAACACCTTCTCCCTAAGTGCTTAAAAGTGCTTAAAATACTCCTTTGCTGGTTTAGTGTGGCTGTACAGCTTTTTCCACTTCAGACTGGCTTAGTTATTTCTCCTTTCTTGTTACAAATGGAGACCATGTATTTTTTGTGCAGCAGAACAAAGCATCGCAGTTAGTACGTACCATTGCCTTGGACCTACTCAGAGGGAAGCAATGCAGGCATTGGGAAAGGAGGAAAAAGGAAGGAAGCAAGGGACAGAAACTAGACTTACTTTAAGCAGAACTAACACAATTGCAACAAATTTAGATTTACAGAACATTTTTTAATTGAAAAAAAAATCAGTTATGAATTAAGAGCAACATGCTTTTGGGGGCAGCAGGAGCCTCCTGTGCAAGGACACTGAAGTGGGCATGTGCAGTTTTACTTATCTGCCACAGGATGGTATTGTCTGCATGGGCCGGGTGACAGTGTTGGAATGAGGTGATGCTAAAGGGGGCTCCACTGAATGTGCAGGGGGACTGAGAGCAATGCACTGCAATACACCAGAGTTACAGCGTGTGCGTGTCTGAAGCTGAATGTTGGTAAGCAATGGGTGCTGGAGCAAGTGAAGAACTTCTTTCTGAACACAAAGGGAACTAAATTACAATGCTCAAGATAAACCAGGGCAAGAATAACAAATCAGGGGCTTAACCCTCACTAGATCACAGTGTTTTGAATAAGGTTTTACTTTTCCTTTCAGCATTAACTGGGAGTTGCATTCAGCAATAAACAATTTTGTATTTACATCCTTCCATACCTGTTAGAAGGAAATAAAGCAGGAAAAGGTAAAATGAGGTAAACTTTCCTGGCTGAAGGAGTGTCAGTAGCTAACAGAAAAAAACCCACACCAATAAGAAGCCAGAAGCTATGCTGTGTCAGAGATCTGAGACAGGCTTAAGTGGCATGCAAGTTGGAGAGGGGCTGAGAGTTAGAGTTAAAATTGCTCTTATTACATATAGTGCATTTTATACCAGTTTTCAGCTTCAGGCTTATCCATAGTCTCAACAGTATAAAGAATGAAGCTCTGAAGTCCCTCTCAAACTGTCAAGTCAAACTGTCAAATGAAATGTAGACAAGAGCATGAACCTGAAATCCATTTTCTGACTTATTTTTATGTTACCGCTTTTCCTACATTTAAATTGTTTGCCTCTTTAACTCACATAGATGTATTTGCAAAGACATAGACGTAAGCAGAAACATTTTATTTAAATTTACTGGCTCTCAGATGATTAACACAGTTCTTTGTTTAACATAAGTGGGCTGGGCTTTGAGAGTGATTCATAATAATGGCAGGGTGAGGGTGGAAGTCCCTGTTATGTTACCATGGCTGGTTTTATTTTCCTCAAGTTACTGAAGCTACTCTCGGTGTGCAGTGTCCATCCTTGCATCAGACAAGGATGGGCCACGGTGAGATCAGAAAGAAAGAAGTTTCTGGAATTCAGACTGGGTTCCTGGCACATGTAGTGTTGAACAACAGTGTGCTCAAGATCAAGCAGTACTTGGTCAGGCACAGAGGAAGAGCCTACTTAACTAACTAGGTGGACTGTATGATTAAAAAAAAAATCACAGTTTTTATAAAGGAAGATTTCAAATTGTTAATAAACTTCATTTAACATACACCTAACTTAGTGTTCACAAATTTCTGTTTGAAAGCTGGTTTTTAACTCAGGTGGCACACTGTGATAGACTTGGTTGCTCTCAAGCAATGATGAGACAATCCACATTATCCATCAATAAAGACTAGAATTAGAGACTATTCTAGTTTTGGGTTTGCTATTCTTGCACCACACATGCTCATAGAGCACTGTTAGGAAAATATGCAAAGTATACTATCAATGTGTAAAAAAGTTCATTTCTCTTACCATGATGACAGAAACCCCAGCAGATGTGTTATTTTGCTTGGGTAGGGTGTTATTAAAGTGCTGCTTCAGTTTACCTGTTACTTCAGCTTGCATATTATTCTCCTGGGAAGCATCATCCTGTATAAGAAGGAGCACAATATTCCAGTTAGGAAAGAAACCTAAAGTTTTTTATCATCATCAGGTACTTTCTGCTTTGTAATGCATAGCAAATATTCAGACAGGCACTTCAACCCTCTGCTACATGAGAGAGAATTCCAGAGGAAGGGAACAGAGCAATCACTCACTGTTTTATGAATGAACTTCTGTTTTTTAAAATGACATGTAGCACTTCCAGTGCATTGATTTGTCCCACAATTATAAGCTGCAGGTTTGATTCAAACAAGTTAAAAATAACTTGCTTGAAATAATGTTAAAAAGAAAAAGCATACTTGTCACTTGGATTTCTTTCAAATCACCACTTTAAATGGCTCATCATGTCCCAAGTCTGGAAGTGTTACAAAGTACCATAAATATGTTTGAGAGGAGCTGTTATCCATAGATACAGTTGTTAATAGTTGTCTTCTCTTGTGTCAGGGAACTCCACAGATCATATTCAGTCCCTCTTTTAAAACATGCCTGAAAATAAGCATTGACTGTGTCCATGTAAACCTAGTACTTACTAATAATTAACTGCTTTTAAATCAATAAGCAATGCACTTTGTTGTTCCCCTTTGCTGCTGCCTGAGAAGATGAAGGACTTGGCAGGCATCAGCTTGGTGTCTCTGGTAAATTAGGTGTTATATTTGCTAATTGTACTGCTGCTTCTGAATGCTGCAGGTTAATGGTTAGATTTGCAGGTTTAATGTCAGATTAGAGACAAGTGAAATGTGATTTACTCACTGACACCCAGGGATGGCTTAGGATCTGTGCTGCTGTGTACCGGGCTTCAGCATTCACATGTAGCATCAGGCTAATTAACTCCTTCATTGGAAAAGAAAGAAAAAAGAAGAGTTTGAAGAGAGTGGGAAAGAATATTGAAACTGAAACCACTGTTGCACCAAGTTCTTCTCAGTGCAATCTTCTTGATACCTGGATGGAAAAAAAACAACCCCAGCTGATACCAGAACCAGTGATACCAGCATGACTTAAGTGGAACAAAAAATTTGCCCTTTAGGATTGAGAGTCTGCCAGGCAGCATCTTTCAGATCAACCTCCTCATTGTACTCATGTTTCACGGAGTCTTTTGAAACCAAATGAAAAAGAAATGTTAAAAAAAATCAGCTCTAATGTTCCACTTTGTTCTCTATATATTCATTCTGATGACCAGAACAAACACAGAGCTGGGAGAGATGAGATCCTCTTGGGGCTGTGCACATGCACACAGTAACATTACATAAAAAACACAAATCAGCGACAAGAATCTGCATCTGAAAGGCAAGAAACTGATGAAATTATTTGAAAACTGTTCTCTTCTGTGTTGATCCAGAAGCATAAAAGAACCAAGCCCCCCCCCGCCCCCCCCCCGAAAAATCTTTTATAGCCTCCAAATTATCAGTCTTCATACTCTCATCAAGATTGTTTCAAAGGAGACTGTCCCTTGCTTCAGTTTTGGGAAGTGGCTTCTTCAAGCAGATAATAACACCTAACTGAGAGGTTTCCCCACCAGCCAGGTTATTAGTCTGTGGAAGTCTGAAGTGAGAGATCACCGTGAATACCAAGATTGAGGACCTTGTTTGTTCAGAATGCATGTCTGGGAATGTGTGAGGTGACTGGGGCTTGGGAGATGGATAAACACCCACTGGGAAATGCAGAAAAAATACAGAAAAAATTCAACTTCTCATTGGCTGGATAAAAAATCATCTCCACTTGCTAGTGAGTCCTCAGATATTATTCGGAGCACTTTAGTGAATTAACCTGAGAAGTGGGGCTTACAACTTGGAACCCTTGTCCTACAGACACAATCATTTTAAACAAAACTGCAATGACAACACAAGATCTGCTAGCAATGGCAATTAGCAATGGCTGCACCTCTTGAAAGGCTCTCAAAAATGCCTCAAATAAAATAGGAATAAATGCCAACTGCATCCAGTCCATAGAGCAATAATTTTTCTTCTTTAAAGAGTGATAGGAGGGAAAAATTCAGAGACACATTTATTTTGCAGCTGAAGCACTGAACATGCTGTGAAGTGCATCATGAAGTGAACTGAGTATCATGTGGTGTTGCCTGAATGCAGTTGGCATTTTGCTACCCTTGCTCAGACAGAACATGACAGCCTGAAACACCTGAGCACTGTTCAGCTAAACCAACTAAAAAGGCACAGCAGCTGGGGCACTGGGGAAGAGGCAGCTCTGGATCTTCCAGGCTGCCTTCCCAGCTGAGCACAGGCTGCACGGGGGCTTGTCAGAAATGCTGTTTCAGGTTGGAAAAAATATCAGTACCTTTGCTGAATCAGTGATGTTATCCCAGTAGGGAGAGGGAAATTCCAGCTTCCCAACAAGTATCTGATCAAAGAGGTCTTCCTGAAGGTTGTTTTCACTGTAAAACAGCAGTAACAAAAAACATTATGAGATGGAAGCCAATTTGTCATGGGAATTTTAACTTGATTTGGGGATGGAACAGAAATTTTGTTGATATCTACTAGAAATGAATAATTTGCAAGTTTACACAGTGAGAGCTCTTCTGAGCTGTTTATCTTAGTTACTGTGTCAGAAGTGATGACACCAGAAAAGCGAATACACTGAGGTAACTCTTCCACTGGAATAGGGACTGTGTAGTTAGCACACAGGAAAGGGGATTGAAAAGTCAGTCACTTGCCAGCCTAGTTCTAAAGGACCTGCTACAGAAAACCTGTGGTAGAGGGAAGAAGTGTAGTGAAATCAGCCTCATCTTCGAAACTATCAAAACAGGAGAATTTTCAAAATCCAAGGAGGACAAATGGAAAACACATGATACATTTAATGTAGTGAGTACTGGCAGGCTGCTGGTAATGAAAGGATAAGCACTTTTGTATCCACAACCTGATATCATGAGTATTCAGAGATTAATGGGAAAGGAATTTTTGTTCTTCAACTTCTTTCAACTGGCCATAGTCAGAGTGAACATCCACTCAACCTATGTCTGTAAAGAACAATTTAGCTCGAGGTGGGTTGGAAATAAATATCTATTAACCTCACTTATGGCC
The DNA here is from genome assembly GCA_026261815.1 of Monarcha castaneiventris obscurior. Classification (NCBI taxonomy): domain Eukaryota; kingdom Metazoa; phylum Chordata; class Aves; order Passeriformes; family Monarchidae; genus Monarcha; species Monarcha castaneiventris. Next base: position 1,207,667 of record JAMPIT010000890.1, read on the forward strand.
TGGTTCTAGTAGCATGATATGGACATTCTCTGTGCCCTTCCCCCAAACTCTAATCAAAGAATACATTTGCTTGTCTAATGTATCTTTCAAAACACATTTTCAGCTTTAAACATGAACTAACAACATGAAGAACCCAAATACCTGAACTAATATTTTTCCATCCACAATAATTGTTTATATTGTATTCTTTGCAAAATATTTTCATTCAGTCTGATGATTTAGTTAAAACCAAAGTATTTTGTTAAGTATTTTGTTGTAAAAATGAACACACAGGCCCTGCATTAGTAATTTATATGTTAGGAGGAGAATTCCCTATTAAAATACGCCAATTCCTTCTCATTCCCTGCCAAAAAAAAAGAAACCATTTGATTTTCAGTAGAACTCATAGACAGTGTGACACTGAGTACCAAAAATGACGTTTGCAAACCCCAGCGCTCGTTTGACACGTCCCAAAAGGACGAACAGGGTTAAAAAGGCAGGATTTTTTTTTTCCCGTCTCCTGGTTTGCCAGCGCCCAGCCTTTCCCCGCTGTCCGGGAGCTGCCGCGTCCCGCCGCCAGCGGCAGAGGGCAGCGCGGGCCCGCGGATGGCGGAGCTGGGATCCGCATGGAGACAAAAGGGAAAGCGGCTCTGCCCTCACACCCCCCGCACGGCACTACAGCAGCTGCCCCCCACGGAAAATAAATGAATGACATTGATCCCAAAACCTGAACTGAGGGACGAGTGAAAACCGCTTAAAGAAATTAACAAAACCGTGAGGAAAACGTGTCCATTTAATCCACCTTTTTTCCTCCTCCAAGGATGCCTCCTTCAGGGAGAAAGGTCAGACTTGCTCTGAAAGAGCTTGATTGATTTTGCTGGTTTTCCCTTTGCCACTCACCTGCGAAAAGGTGGGAATCCACATAAAAGGATGTACGTGATCACACCTGCAGCCCAAATATCCACCTTTAAGCCGTATCTGAGAAAACAAGGCTGTGTTACTTGTGCTGAATTAACAAAAAAAAAGTCATTCCAATCAAAAATAAATGACACTGACAGGGCTATGTGAGAATCTGTGCTGAGTTACCTGCTGCTGATGTGGTAATGTATTTTGTACCTGAGCATCTTTTCCTTCACACCTTTACAGGTGGAAAGGAAACCATGATTCTATGATTTTTCCTTATTTTTTTTTTCCTCTACCATAAGCCTCAAGGCTCTCCAGGGTCTTCTGAATATGCTCAAATCCAAGTCAGCATCCAGGTTTCCCAAACCAGAGTCATTAATGATAAAAGACAAGGATGTGCCTTCTCAGTCCCTACAGTGAAGTGACTATCTCTAAGGTTATCATGTGTTGCTAAGCAACAAGACACACCAATTCTCCAACCTCTCCAGTGAGCAACACAGGGAAAAAGAACTGCACTTTTCTTTTAAAGCACAGAAATTAAAACACTGGAGGTCAAAAAGAGGTCTTTTCCCCTATTCAATGGATTCAGTTTGTCAAAATCTCAAACATGCAGACGAGGTGCCCTTTGACACCAGAGCTCACTGCAGCTGTGAAATGTTTCTCAATGCGACAAATGCACTGAACAAGGAGTTAAACACCACAGCAAAACCTCCCCCATCAGGAAATTCAGAGTGGTCACAGCCATGGCAAGAGTCAGCTAGAGCATGGAATGGAGCTCTGGTAGGTGTAAAAGGACTTGTGAAAATCTACCATTTGTGAGAATCTACCATTTTACACAATTTTTTTTTTTGTATTTATGCAATGACCTGATAAATACAGAATAATGGGCTTGTTCAATTATTATCAAAGAGGATGTGTCACCCAAACAGGGTCACTTGAATCAACGTGATCTAATTAGAGCTGCCCAGAGAACAGGTGACCTCTGGAGCCTCTTCCAATATAAATGATTCCATTTCTAATGCGAACACTGTGTTTTGCCTCTCTGTTCTTCCCCAAGCAGCTGTCATGGGTAGTGCAGTGGGCTCTGGATGCTGAGGTGAGGCAGGGAGCACAAACAAATGGACCAGAGCTGGTCCTGGGGAGGTGGGAGAGGAGGCAAAGGCGAATTCTGGGAGCAGGGAGAACAAGGATACTGGCCTCTTGGAAGAACTGGGAGGGGTGCCCACGGGTGGTTTGGTTACAAAACAATGGAAGGCATTGGAGCATTTAGATCTTGGGAGCTGCCTGCCAAAAATGAGTGGTTCCAAGGCCTGTGTTGTAGCCAGCCGTGCTCACCCTGTCTCTGCAATGATTTCTGGAGCCACATAGGTGGGGGTCCCACAGACAGTGTACAAAGGGCCTTCGACCACTGTCGCCAGTCCAAAGTCTCCAAGCTTCAAAGACTTGGTTCCATCTGAATATTCACAGACCTAGAATCAGGGAAATTAACACAGAATGAGGATGAGAGCATCTGCATTTTTATATCCTCTTAATTTCTTTGGGAAATCATCATCACCACTCCAAGAAGATGGGAAAAAGGTAATTTCCACAGCCCTGCAGGGAAAGAAGAGAAAAATTATATTTCCATTGATTGCAGCTGGAGCAAGTGTTCAATGGCGCTGTCTGCCAGCTATGTAGGTCAGCCCATGACACAGCCTCGAGCAACTAGAGGGGGGAAAAGAAGAGCCAATCCTTGAATGTTGAGAAGTTTTAAATATATTCAGTAAAATATAATACTCCACTTTCATTTGACTGGGACCTAGAGTTTAAAATGGGACTGGCAGCTACAATCAGATTTGTTTAACATCTTGTTAACTTAGCATGAATCTAGTCAGCACACTGGGTCTTTCATCAGCAAATATCTTCCCTGTGCTTGGTCTGAGCAAGTTCAGTTTAGGTTTCTGGGCAGACCAAACTGCACCTTACCAAAAGGCCCATAAATAATCTAGCACTGAGTCATTTTATTGATGAAAGAAGCTGAATTTCGATAGAAAGAAAAGTGGTATACAAGTGTGCTAGCAAGAGTAAATCACACCAGACCAACACAAAGGAAACATCCTCCTAATAAATTCATCTCTGTTTCAGTCCTAAAGTAAAATGTTCATATTAACATGATTTCAAAGGCATCTAGTTTCTGGAATGGAGGACCCCATAATCTCCAGAATGGCTGAATTTATTTGCCTTACTCAAACAACTGAGCACTGCAATACCTGTCTTCATTCCCCTGTGTAATTCATATCAGTAATGGAAACACTTGTTCTCCTTTTTAAACACCTTCATATCAGCTATTACTCTTAGAGTTTGCATTTTTTAAATGCATGACTGGCAAAGGGAATGTAATTCCCATCCAGACAGGCTGGATGACCCTGTGCAAAAAACCTAACTACTTGCAATTACAGGTAGCAGTTGATGGGAATTATTTGCATTCAATATGTTATCTCAACATTCTGCTGCTGTCAATCACAGTGAGTAAGATTTGCATCTGTTGAGTAATCTCTTCAGGCTTTCTAGGCAGAAAGGGCATTTGTGCCTATTTATAACTGACTCAATCACTAATGAGAGCTTAAAATTTCTTTGGACTGTCTGTGTTTGGAGATGCACTAATAATATGTGAGACTTCCACCTTCATTTTCTCTCCCAAGTGCCATGTTGCTGTGACTACGTTTTCCAGGAGAAGCCTCCCTCCCTTTCTTATTGCCAAACAATTAATTTATTTGAGGGTTTATTTAAATTGCTAAACACTGTCAGTGGCATTACTGGAGAGAGAATTGACTATTAATTAGGAAATATTTTCAGCTTGTAGCCCTGTCCTTGTAATAGCTCAAAATCCAGCCTGGGATAAGCTGTGACTCCTGCTCTCGATGCAAACTCATTAAACAGGACTGACAAACACCACAGAAGACTTTAAGAAATGCCTCAAGCAGGGGAGATTATGGCCCTGTTCGTGCAGTGCATGACACTGAATATCCAATATGTAATGAACAAGGGCAACCTCTGCATATAAGCAGGGCAGCACACGCTGGTCCCATTCTGGGGACAGAATGGGAACGATGCCCTCTGTGGACTGGGCCATAAGGAGTTCCCAAAGCAGACTTCATGGGAATGCTTGTCAGCACTGTTATTTTGTGTCTCTGCTGAAAGAAAAAGCAGTCAGTTGCCCAGGAAAAGAATAAACCTATGTACAGGTTTAATTCCCAGCCAGAATACTGGTAAATCATCAGAAACATGATCCTACTATGACAGTGAAAGGAAAAAACCACTGGCTTTAGATGGTAACCATAGGATTGTTCAAAGAAATGGAAGAAATGGCACTCAGCCCACCTTTCTCCCACTTGCAAACTGATAAATAATTCATTGACATAGCTTTAAAATTCATTGTTTTGTGAGAGAATACTCCTGCTTTTCCAAAAAGCAGCCAATCAAAATGTAAATAAAGATAGGTCTAAGGACAGGTTTGAGTGCAGCTCTCCTGCATTATGGTGATTGCTATCTCATGGCAAAAGATTTACTTCACACATACTTACTCTAAATTAATATGCCTGCTGTTCTCTGCTGTGCTCCTTGACATTTATACACAAGCATTTGCATTAATGAGAACAAAGTAAGGGAAAATACTGGAAAATAAATGGGACGTACCAGAAGATTTTCTGGCTTGATGTCTCTGTGCACAATGTTGAGACCATGAAGGTATTTGAGAGCACTGGCTAAATTGTAGACCATGGCACTCCCATCTCTCTCTGTGTATTTTGTAGATGAAGTGATGGCATCAAAGAGGTCTCCTCCCTATGTAATGGAAAGGAAAAAGATCACTGTTTAAAAAAAAATTAAGATGGTATTTAATTAAAAAAAAAACCTAAACAAACATGTAAAATCTTCCTTCACAAAAGACATGCTCTAATTCCTGTTAAATAGCAAAAAAAAATATTTTGCAGAAAGATGATGTTGTCATCTTGTCAAGATACTAGACTGGGACTTGGGTCATCTACATTAAATTCTTAACTGTACTCCAGGCTTCTGGTGCCTGAGCTTGGGCAAATCACGGATTTTTTTTCTATTGATCTTCCTACCTTTGATCACTCATTTATATTACCTACATGTACAGGCATGCAGCTTCACTTTTCTTCATCTTATAATACCTTTAACATAGTGAAAACCAGCCCTGATTCTGAGTGAAGCCTAAAATAAATTAGCCCAATAATAAAAAAAAAAAACCCTAACAAACATATATTCAGCAAATTCAAATTTCTGCAGATATTGCAAGAAATACCGAATAAACATAGCTGAAGAGGACAAAAAAGATAAGCCCATTCCAACATAAAAGAATCCACTGATTGAGATACATCAAAGTGCAGAACCTCCAGGTGATTTCTGAATGTGTCAGGCTCTGTTTATGGATGCCCTATTCCTCTGGGAATACACAACAACGTGTGAGTGAGTTACTGATGCGGCATTTTCAGTCATTGCAACAAATTTCATGTGGGTGTCTCCATGATGGTTTCCCTGGATACATCTGTAGGAGTGATCTGTCTGAGCTGTGGGTGGCATTCCAAGCATTTCAATGCACACCGAAGAGAAGCAGCAATTCAGGAAATACAGGCCAAGATGGTGGTGAATTAAAACATTAAAAAAATACTGTCTTGAAACCCCAAAAAGCCTATAGGATATAAAAATAACTTCTAGAAAGGAGGAAAGATGAGTAGGCTACAGAAATTACAAATTCAACAACTACACACTTTCTTTAGAGGTTTCCCAGTCTGGCAACCATTCTAGAGGGGACTCCTGAATCCGTAACAGGTCTTCAGTCAGAAATAGAAAGTGCTGCTCAAAAAATGAGCAGTGCTGCTTCTGCTGTATGTTATTTGTATCTGACATGCCAGTCAAGCTGATGTGCAGTGTTGCCGTGCATGTTCAGAACTCAGACAAGAGAATGCACGACTAGAACTTGATGCTACTCGTGTATCTGGCTCACAAGGTGACAGCAAAATGAATATTTGTGTTTTCTCTGTACATGTACAAAAGCAGCATCAGTTCTCTGGTGAACTGTTTGATATAAGCAAAACAGGTGAGATCTTTTGAGTTTTGGTTTTCCCGGATGAAAATCGCTTGAGTTTAAACTATTTGTCTAATCTATTCAGTGAATTCATTACAGAGAGCTCATTTCTTTAAATCACATTATTAAATAATGAGAATAGTGAAATAAATGCAGGTGTTCTGTTAGTAAATGCATATCACTATCACCCCTGAATACTGTAGGCACAATAAAAAACCCACTATCCACTTCTGTCTAGACTGTGCACATTGCAAAATTACTTCAAATCTATGTTAATAGCCAAATTACAACTGAAGAGAGAGAAATTCCATTAATATAATTGCTTGACAGGTGTATTTTTATGATTTTAAAATGCAGGTTGCCACTGAAACCTTGTATGATTCTGTTTCCCAAGATCTTAGCGTTCCTAGATACTGGTCAGACTTCACACCAACACAGAGAATTCAGAAAAGACAAACAAAGCCCCCTGAGCCTTACCTTGACCAGCTCCATCACCAGGTAGAGCTCTGAGGGGGTGTCCATCTCCTCTATGAGCATGATGATGTTTGGATGCTTCACTCGGCGCAGAATTGACACTTCATTTTCAATCAGGTGTTCCTGTTCAGAAGAGGATGGAAGTTTATCTGAAACAGGAACTTGCCAATTCACTTTTCCTTTGATCAGCCTATCACTTGATCAGTGAGCACCCTTTTTACTGATTAATTTCTCTAGCCGAAGGTTATTCTCAGTTGCTAGGTCTTAACTTGTATTTCATCACTGACCACATTTAATTTAAAATATAATGCACACAGGTAATGAATGGGGCATCTCTGAAAAAGACCCCAGAACATGACAGCAGTTCAGGAAGTGCAGGTTATATTCTTATGTGGGTATTAGGAGGTGAAATTAAGTTCAGAACCTTTCTGCCCCCAAGCTGGATCATTGGAACCTGTCACCCCTCATCAATAGTTAACATGTTCTTGATCCTCTCCAGCCTTCACCTCTCATTTAGTGTAGGTTACTCAAGGACAGATTACCTAGGATTTATATCCAAGGACTTTATTTCTTTAAAAAGTTGTGGAATATATTCAAGAAAAAAATACTCTGAGTGCTTTGGTTATGGATTTTGGTTCATTTTATATGTCTGTTCAAGATTTACAATCTGCAAAATGTGTAAAAGCTCAGTTAAATTATTGTGACTCCAACAGCTTAACAGCACAAAAACTGAGTTTAATTTCCCCTTCCCTGTGCTTCTGAGGAAGTTATGGCTTTTGAGAACAAATTAGTTTCAAATGTCTTGTTTTCTAGAACATTTTAACACAGGAGAGCAAAAAAAATTACTTGTCCCTTCCACGTGAAGAACGATTTTAGTTTTCCTTTATAAATATATTTGGGTTCTCTGCAAAATAAGCAACAATGCTTGCATCAAACACGAGTATCCTTCCAGCCTGGCAGGTAACAAATCATGTCACCAGACTGGGAACTTATCCATGTCAAATGCACTGATAAGGAGCATGCACTTCATGCATTTGTGAGCAGAGCATTGGGAGGAGATGTGATCCACTGTGCGTAGGCAGTGACTGGAGATCTTAGACCACTTCACCTTCTTTCCCCAGGGTTATTTACGGGTGCATTGTGCTTTTGCCAAAGCTTTCTGTGGCTACAGAGCTCAGAACCCACATGCCACGCGTGCATCTCATTTGGTGAGAGAACGGTGCGGCACACACGGGTTAAACATCACACCTTTGAAATTCACTTTGAAAGAGCACCAATTGTCACTCTGAACAAACATATGCCTGCTCCAAGCAAAGTGCTCTGGAGAAAAAACAAAACACACAAACAGGAAGCAATTCTGTTAAACACAATGCTGAATCTCATCACCAGACAGATGTGAACAGCCACAGCATACTAAGCCTTAGGGATGGAAGCCTGGAAATTCAAAACTAACATTGAGAGTCCAAGCAAAAACTAGAAACTTTAGCTTTTTTTCAATCGAAAGTACAGCTAACATATTCAATTTATCACACCCATTAATTACAACTAAGGCACAACGGCTTTATCTGTGCTTTCTTTGTTTCACTTGACTAAATTGTTAAGTGCTTTAAATAAGGCTCAGGCATAAGTAATACATAAAATAAACAATGTTGTTTTAAGAGGCTCCAAAATATTGTTCAGCTACTGTTTAAAAATCTATCTTCAAAAAATGCTGACTAATACATACTTAGTTATTTCCAACCAACCCACTGTCTTGCTATGTTTTGCCATGTAAAAAAATAAGTCCAAAACTTGTTATGGTGTTCTCCTGGATAGTGCAATGTATGTTTCAGTCTACATTAATATGATTTATTTACAGAGACATTATTTTGTAAGTAGCATTTAAGCCCCTTGTGGAAAACAGCCAATTCAATTCAAATTTTTGAACATCCAAGATCAAGGAGCAGTGAGCAACACTTAAATCACCCAGACTGGGCTGGAGGGGTGTTTTTGTGGCAGGGCTGTGGAACTGACTGAGGAAGAAATAAGCTGTAACAAAATTTAATTCTCTCCTTTGTTGGAATTCTTCCAGGATGGATCTGCCACCGTCCTAAGAGGTATAAACATCTTCCCACCAGTCTCTAGCTGTGCAGACACAAGTCCTTTGAAAACAGGCAACTATGCATCCAAGGGGTTGATATTTTTTTAATATCTGTTTTTAAGCAAGGAGAATGATAAATAGAAAATTCCTCTAAACTCTACGTTGTAAAATAGATTATCTATCTCTAGACCATTCCAGTTTATGATGCCTAAGCAGCTGACTCAGACAAGTAATGAAATCCATCTAAAGTTGCAAGCTGTACACATCATCCAAAAATTTTGTTTGCAGTGGAACACACTGGGTTGCCCTTTCCACAGCTGAAGAAATTGCAACATTTTAATCTCAGAAAGGCAATCTTAGCACTTTTTCTTGTTGCTGCACATTTTTTATGATACCTTTCCAAATTTCCTAAATAAAACTGGAGAATATGAGGTAAAATGAAACCCTCATCTCCTAGCACCTAATACATGGTTTAAAATCTGCACAGATAACATGATTCTGTCTGAAGACCTCTACTAATAGGAAGTCATCACAGCATCACACAGCTCCTTAGTACATAAAGAGGGTAGGCAGTTTTTCCCCCTTTTCAAAAATATCTATTCTCAGGAAGCGTGAAGGGAAAGAAGAGGTCTGACACTCTCAGGTATTTGCTTTCATTATGAGATGCTGTTCTGCAGAAGAGACAATTTTTTTCAGTTTTTTGCTTAAAGTTTGAATTAAAAAGAAAGCTTTTGGAACACAAGAGATCTTTGCTAATACAGGAAGGTGATACTACATAAACAGAAAGAAATGGTTGTGAAAATTTATTTTCAAATCCATGTTCTGCTTATAAAAGGAGCACGTTCAGCCATAAAAAGAGACAAATAAGAGGCAGAGTGGGATGGGAATTACATAAATAAACATATAGCTGCAAATTTCCTCTCTCACATTTCACACATCAAAATTGTCCAACATATTTTGGATGCCTATTAGCATTTTTTTGTCAGTTCAATAAAATAGACAACAATTAGTTTGGATTTTCTCTATTATTTAGCAGACTAACACTCACTGCTTTCATTATTTGCTTCTTGGATACATTATCATCTCGTTAAAGAGATACTCTGAAAATAGTCAGAAAACCCAAACACACCCACCATTTATGACTAACGAGCAGCTGCTAGTGCTGCTTCTGTACACATGCAAATTGTTGTACACTACCTTCCCACAGCACTTGGCCTTGTCTATGATCTTCAGGGCAAACTCCTTTCCTGTGGATCTAAGCAAGAAAAACATGAGAGCCATTAATTAGAAAAATTGTGGCATTTTCTGTGAATACACCATCATAACACTGTGCTGTGGCCCATGGAGGTTGCTGACAGAAAATTCACAGAGCAGACCTGGGTTTGGTTTTTGTTTCCTCAGCAGCATTTGTGCCTGTTGTTTCCCTGGCTACCACAGCCCAGCTCCCTTGGTGTATTAATCCCAGGATCCAGCTGCAATTTCATCTTTGTGACCTGGCACAACTCTGTCACTTCTTTAAGGCAACATGCAAAATTTGCCTTCAGCCTTCCACTTAGCTTTGTTCAACTGGTGGACTTTGAAGATAAAATCACACTTAAATATGTGTAAAGATTGATACCCTAGTAGAGAAATTCAATAGGATTCAACAGAGCTAAAATCCCATAGTTCATTACAGATAGTTTAAAATCCTGTAGAATTTATTAGGTACTGATTTTGAGCTGTGGTGTTACATACTTTTTTTTTTCCCTCAGTATTTTGTGGAATTCTACAGCAGTCCCATGACATTTACCAGGGTGGGTCATATACAAAATAAAAAAGGATTACTGTTTTCAGCAAATACTGTCACAGAAAGGAGCTCTTGTTTGTCTTTCATCCCTTTAAGCTATAAAAATCTCCATTTCTACAGAAGGGGGGAAAATGAGAGAAAAAAAAGAAACACAATGTAATTTTTTTTTTTAAAACAAAGAAGATATTACAATTTATATCAGTGATGAATAAAAAATCACATGAAAATTCCGTAGGACCAAGTTGCTGCTATTTTGTATTGTGCCTATAGACTCCAGTGTGCATCAGAACACCACTGGAAAACAGGAGGTAGCTACAAAAGCAAAAGTCAGGCATGTTTTTAAATTTCCAGGGTGATTTTCACTGTGCTTTTGGCATTAGATACAACTGATCAAAATCAGCACCTTACAGAAAAAAGAACGGAATTAACACCTAACATTCCATTTATGCATTATTGAAAAAATGCAGGCGAGAATCTCTGCCCTGGAAGTGCAGCTGTATCTGCGAGGTTGTCATAGTTACAACCTGATCTGGTCCTTAGATAGAAGCCCTTATCTAAATGGGATCTGTGAAATGCCACCCTCTCATGTTACAGACCTGCTACAAATACAGCGTGGAAATCAAAAATCACAATTTGTGCCTTACACCACCAATTATATCAGAAACCCTGCAAACAACTGATCAGCAACACCCCCTTAGCAAACCTTCACCACTCGTGCTGGGAGCAAGAGGAGTTAACATTCACAAAGCCAATGCAACCAACAACTTCAAATCCCTCTTGGAAATGACCTCTACCACAGCACCCAAGAAGAAAAGGTGGATATAATCCACGCAATTTATGTGCTAATATCCCTGCACATCACACACCAGCATTGTCTGACAACAGGTTTCTGGGATTCTTCTCTCGAGCTGTCAGTGCCCATCTGTTGACTCATGTCTTTATACACAGACACCCAGGCACAAAGGAGACCACCTTATTCTTTTTGTAGAACATCACAGCTGGTAGCTGTGTAATAGGATCCTGGCTCCACAGCTAAGGCTTCTTAGCACAACACTGTTAGAAATTAAGTATAATTAATAGGAATTAAAAGAGAAGCATTCATGGTTGGCATTTCCTCTTTCATCATCATTATTAGCAACTGCTGTTGTATACTTATTTTACATAAAATTAATAATGTTCCATTAAAGATTTGATCACATACAAAACTAGATATTGAAGATTAATTGTGCCTTTTTAAAATTTTTATAATTGGAGGGCTGTTTTTCTGGTCCAGTTTCCTCATTCCAAAAAGCACAGATGACATTCAGTGACTTAGCAGCCCTTGTCCCATTTCCAGTGGGATTTAAGTGATTTCCAAAATGCACAGCTGATATTTCTGAAAATAAATATGTTATCTTGTGCTTTTAATCTGCTACCTTTCATGAAAGCCTCTGGGTGAGGATAAGGACAGTGGAAAACAGAGGAGATGGTGTAGAGGGTGTCTACTACTGCATCTCCTGGGTGAGATGTAAGCACTGATGAATTTCTCTCTGGGTAAATGATGACAAATTACTGGATCAGTAGCCCTTGTTCGTTAGGCAGATTTCAATTTTTCTGAACATTAAGTGGCAGAAAACCAGCTTGGCTGTGCAGGGAACTCCTTGTGGTGCTCAAGAGACTCTTTGGAAGCAAGGTGGGGCTTTGCAGCAAGATTACAGAGCTGAGGTTTGTGCATGCAGGGAGAGGCCAGGAAAGACCAAAGCCCCACTAGAGCTGAAGCTGCCCAGTGTTGAGTCACACGACAAAGCTTTTTTAGCTATGTCAATAGCAAAGGGAGCTCTACAGAAAACATTAGAACTTGCTGAAGACTGTCACCTGACTAACAGAGATTAAGATAAAGCAAAGGCATGGAATGCTTGTTTTGTTTGCCTCAGTCTTTAGTGCTGCTGATAGATGTTGGGCTGCTCAGTCTCCTGAGTCAGAGGACCACAAGGGTGGGAGCAGTGGCCTTCCCTTTGCTGACACTGCATTTCCAAGGGCATGAGGGAACACCCAGGGAACTACAGACCTGTTAGTCTAACCTCAGTTCTCAGTTCCATTCAGAATTATCTTTCTTTCAATTTCAATAAAACCTGCAGATGAGGATCAAATAATAGAATGTTTCTCTAACATTTATGTTTTTCTCAGTCATTTGCTGAGTTTTCCCAGTGTTTGCATACAAGCTGGAGATTCCCCATAATATTTAAGAAACTGACATAACTCTCAGGTTGATGAAGATAGCAGAAGGTGGTTCTAAAAAAAATACACTGAGAAAGCGACAGTCAAATCATCTGTTATGCTTGCACTGGCAGCAAAGTGTGACACCAAGCTCACAGAGGAAGAGCAGCAGCACTGCACAGGTCTGCAGGGGTATCCTGCATGGGCAACCAGGCACAAGGACATCTCAGGCTCTGGAATATTGAAGGGTTCATCTGAAAAGTGTCTGGCTGCTCACCACACCACAAAACACAAGCAGCAAGCCCAAGGGAGCCAGCAGCACAACTGCAAGTCTTTGAGAGTACTCTACCCACAGAATGCTGAAAGCTGTGAAAAATCATGTCAGCAGCAGGCAGTGGGGACACCACAGCAGCAGAAATGCTGAGGCAGAAGGGGGGGTCTCTCAAACTCTGTTTAGGTGCCACATACAATTTCCTGTCATCCACAGCCATCTGTAGTGTGAGAGACTTCTTGAAGAGCTGAGGGGTTTCCTTAAGAGGCACCATGAGAAAGTGATGCCTCCTTCAGTTTGTGGGATAAAAAGCCATGGTTCTCTGCTGCTCTCATATCCCTTTGCTAGAAGAAAACATAGGAAGCTCTGCATGTTTTGCTATGCCTATTTCTCCTGAAGTGTGTGCATATTTTTGCAACTGCTCTTCACTTTCATCTCATTACATTTGTCTAGGAAATTATGTTAATGCACAGGGCTTTATCCAGTACAATAAACAGCAGGACTGAACAGTTCCCTTGCTCACCGTTCCACGCACTCCTTTACGACAGCAAAATTGCCATCACCAATCACCTTCCCCACTTTATACTTCTCAAGAATGGTAGATGACCCTGAGAACTTGTTTCCATTCAAGCCTGCAAAAAAAAAAAAAAATTCCATAATGCAAGCTGAAGAGAAGTGTCAGCAGGATGCAATATATCCCCAATGGGCTCCACAGATACAAAACAGTCACAAATGCAAAACAAAACTTAAAAGTAAGCTGTTTTCTACTCTGCAATTCCCTTGGTTTCATCTCAAGTGTAAAGAAGAACAAGATGAACCCAACGTTATTTGACCTTTGAACACACAAATAAATCTCTTGCTAGGTTTTTGTATAGGCATATTCTAAAAGTAATGAATGCAGTTAGAAGTTCTTCATCTAAAATTTTCTGACCTCAAATCAATCTTTTGACCTTTTTTTTTTCTTTTGGAAAGTCAAAGCAAAAATGCAAATAAGATTCATCTACAATGCATATAAAAGACCCAAAAAGTTTTATCTGCTGAATTCCTTTGAGAAGGCATCACTTATAGGTGCTGCTAAAACATCCAAAATGCAAGTAATTTTGAAATATGCTTATTTCAGTATTTCTAAATAAAAAACATAACTCCAACATGAAATTAAAAAATATTTTGAAATAATTGACGTTGCTTTAAAGAGATGAGGAATGAAAGGCTAAGTTGAGCTCAGGTCAATTGATAGGCCAGTGGCTCTTCCTGAAGCACAACGAGCTCTTCTGAGGAGGGTTCCTCTTTCAATCCAGCCACAAACACATTTCTGGTGATAATGGAGGCCATGTTCAAAATGAGCCAAATCCCTAACAGTGACTATTGAAGAGCAAGGTCCAGTAACATGCTACCCCTGGACAAAAAAATATTAACGAAATTAATTTCCTGACTTTACTGCCTTGATGTATAAAAGGCACTGACAATTTTTCCAACATAAGTTTGTCCAACAAGGTAACAAACATTTCTGAACATAAAATGATTTGGAGTCATCAGAACCCATCTGAAAGCACTAAACCAAGTGTCAGCTACAGCAAAATTTTGGCAAGGATTGTCAGCAATTATTGGTGTCCTACCTTCGGGACTCTGGCAACGGAGTGATTCAGGTACACCATTCACGTTGGAAGAAGATCCGCCATGTGGGGAGATCTGTGCAAGTACACAACAACTTCTAATTTCTGATGGTAATCACAAGAAAGAGCCATACAAAAAAGCAGCAAAGTTTAAAAAAAATAAACACTAAAAACACCTGTATAGAGTCAGTTTACTTTTCTACTCCCATCTTATTTTCATTCTTGCTTTCTCACAGTTCATCACCATCATAATGCATCATTGTCACCTGCATCAATTTAAGATTCAGCCCCAATATTCCTATTTAGACAAGCAGTTGAACACATTTCAGTAAACAGCAAAGAAAGTTCCTTTCAGCTGTGCCTACAATTTTGGCCTAGGTGGCCAGGTACATCTATGATAATCAGATTTATTTAGCAATCTACCAGGCTATATTTTAGGTTGTTACAGATGTGGAGATTTATGACACCTCAAGCATTTCAAGTTAGATGTCTAATATGCATCCAGACAGATGCAGTTTTAGTAACTGTGACACTGTAAAAAACCAAATATCTAAATGATTTTGAAGCAAGACAGCTGAAGAAAACTGATTTTCCTGCACTAACAACTTAACTGGTACTGGATCTGAATCTTCATGATTCTGCTTAAAGTCATCCTGCCATACTGCCCAGGGACATAAAGAACAGTAATTTTTTATTTTGAACAGGGATGGAGACATAGGAATGAATGCCATAAATAGTAAAATACAATGGATATGATCTGTGCACCACTTTTATAAGCTCTCCTACTACAGTTACGTATAGGGATGCTGCATGAAATTAAAATACATTTTAGATCATCCCCCCTCCTCTACATAACATTTCTTGCTGTTCTGTGAAGTTCCAGATCTTGTTTTCTTCATGGGCTATTATGGTAGTTTTCAGCTCTCACCACAGGAAGGATTAAAATGCTTCTCTGCCTTAAGCTTGGTGTCTGTTGAAATGGCTTTGCACGACACCGGGAATGCAAATGCAGCATTTTGCGTTTTAGCTGACATTGTCTGGTTGCACTGCTGAATATTTTAAATCATTAACACTATTGTCAGGGAAAGAACTGAACTGACAGATAGGGATATTGTCTAAAGGCTCATGAAATGCTAATGAATGCTTAAGTTTCTGGTGGCAGCTGAGCTGCCAAATCAGCTAAAGGTACAGTAACTAGAAGCTGTACAACTTAATTTTGCAGAGCCCCTGAAACAATGAAGTTTACCAGCATTTGGCACAGAAGTAGCATCAAACAGCAAGGAGGCAGCTACTACTCTGCTCCTTGCTAATAACTTAAACCCAGGCTATGTTAATGCTGCTGTCTTTCTGAGTTATCTGTCTGTTTAACAAGGATTAGGAACAAGGACATTTGGGTTAAATGACATTTGTACAAAATCATGAGTCAGTCTCTTAACCAGTCAGTCACATTTTCTTCAAGCATGAAGCAGAGATAACAGAAGAGACCATGGCCAAGTATTAGTCATCAGCCTAAAATATTAGTAATCTATTTTAGGTTTTCAGTGAGTGACAATGCACGGGAACATCTAGCCCACACTTCCTACTTCCTCCAGTCTTGTAATCAGGGCAGAGCATGCCTGGGCACATTTCTTCTTACCACAAGGAAGAATCAAACATTAACAGGAAAAAAAGCCAAAATGAATACAAAAATAAAATAAAATTAATGCTGCCATTGTGGCTGAGGTGTTAGATCAGAATCTGAAATGGCAGGTTTAACCCTAGCTCTGCCACAACTCCACAGCTGGTGGGATTTCATTTTTTATGTCATTAGAGTGTGAGGAAGGATCCCCAGATAGAAACTCATACACTTTTGCAGTGGAATGGTACCTTGGTTGGCAAACCTTTGCTCTCAGTATTAGATTGCCCATGACATGAATCTTTGTGGAAACATTTGGGGATTTTTTTTCTTATTGAAGGAAATACCTAACTCCTTGGCAGCTACATGGGATGCTGATGAATCTAACTGCAGAGCATGAGTATTTCAGTGAAACTGTAAACTAACTGTTTGCAGAAGTATTCTCTCAAATCTGGGTGCACTTTGGTTATGTCATTGCAATTCATCCTGAGAGGCTGTAGTAAGAAGGGGCTAAAAGACATTCTGAACATAAATATTATTTATACAAAGAATATCTCACAGAGATGTTGTTAGTATTTATTATTATAATGTTTAATAGTAACATAATGTGTAAGACAGGAACTTAGTATTTTTTTAAGCAATCCTTAAACATGAGTTGCAAATTCATCAAATGCATCAGTTAAAGAATCCCTCTGTGAGCTGCTATGGCCCCTGTGTCACTGGGCTGGATAATCACATGTAAATAATCTTTACATAAAACTACACACAAAGCACACATGTACAACACTGAAGAGATTAAAAACCTTGATGAAGATAGGCACTAATCCTGCAAATCACTTAAGCACATGTTTAAGTGCATTAACATCCTCATTGAAGTAAAAGGAACTACTCAATAGCTGAAAGTTAAGCAAGTACTTAAGTTATTTGTTGGATCAGGCCCTTTCACTTTGGTCATTTGGTCCATCAATTGCAAAAGCAAAACCCAGAAAAATTCAAACACAAAGCTATTTAGCAAAATTGTGAGTCTATGAAAGACTTCAACTGTAAAGCCTCTTTATTTGTATGATTTTATTTTCTTTTTAAAAAGATTGCAAGACTTTGTGGTTCTTAATTTTAGGAAGGGACAATAAAGCAGTCCAAGTAAGCGTAAGGAAGTAATGACACCACTTTCCAAAGTTACACCAGTTTCCAAAGTTACACCAGTTTCCAAAGTTAATCTAGTCTCTGGACGATTTTTATGGTACAACGTGTGCAGAATAAGAGATGTGCTGGAAGAGCTAAGAGTCAAATCACCCCAAACAACATTGCATAGAAATGCACACTGAGAACCAAATGTTAAACCTTTCCACTGCCTATGGAACAGGAAAAGGACTCCTCTTGGTCAGCTGTCCCATGCCACCAAATGCACCGTTACCATTATTATTAACCCATGCACCAGATTTTATCTCCATGGGAATTTAACAGAATTACAAGAAACGCAGCACATCTGATCACAAGAGAACACTGTACAGAGTAGTCATTTACTTCATGCCCATACTTGTTAACTTTTATAAATAAATCTTCACCTTGAAGCAAACCCTCTGCTAAGTGAAATGCTTACTTACAGACTAATATTGGGACATTAAAAATAAACAGCCTGAGTAAGAATATGTAGTGTGTTGGGTGCATAGTATCCATATTTATCATTTACTGGAATAAAGGCTTCTATTTGGGTCTGTGGGGAATTCTGTTGTGTTTACTATTATTAAGACACAGCATTAATTCCTTACTTCAAGATAACCTCAGAGTCCACTATTTAGAGCACTTCTGCACGCCTGGGATGCTGGACTTACTGTATGTACAGAACAATTAATAGCACAAGGGCACTCTGGTTGGAAGAGCTAAAAAGGACAGAAAGAAGGCCCTTTCCTCTAAAGAAAAACTGCTCACAAGGAGTGCTTCCTGTGAGGAATCTTCTGTGCCTGAACACACCACTCCTAACAAAGTGTTGTGAAGCAGAAGGAATCCTTGGGGAATGAAGAGATGTCTCTTTAAGGAATAGCGGCATTCAGAGAATATAATATAAGACTCAGTGTCTGAGACTGAAGAAATTGCTGCTGCAATCAGTATTTTTGCAAGTTGGCTGCCTTGATGACTAGCACTCTCACTTGTGCTCTACATTGATTGTCAAACTACAAAAAGCTTAGCCAGGTTCTAATCAATAGCAAAATATTTTACTTTGCTCTGGCTTTTTAAAAAAAGCTGTTTTTAAAGTGCAGTTCAAGTGCAGCTGCTCTGATGCTCTGCTCTTTACAGGAAATAGAAACATCAACCCTGATTTGTTCCCTTTTTCTGCTGCCTCAAGCTTATACAAAACCATTATTATTAAGTCCTGCTGTTTCACCCTCTACAAAAACAAACATATATGATTTGTACACAATAAATCACTCAAAATATTGAACTCTCAAACACAGAAAACACTAAAATACACCTTATTCTGTCACTGACATGGTATTTATATCTAAATTTTCATTCAGCTGTAGTCATGGCACCTTCTTTACACAAGTGCAGGAAGCCAGACTGCTTGTCTGTGCGGCAATGCAGCCTTAGCAACAAAGAGCTACAAAACAATAGGGAAAAGCAATAATCTCCAAATAATAAAATTGTTCCCTGCTTTCCCTGTTTTTCTCATCAGGCTAAGAAAAAAACCACCAATTCTACAGAAAGGTATAAAATAATGGTTTCTTAAAAGAATCTGGTTTTGCATAAAACCATGTCTCCCCTGTTACTGGGTTTTTACTAGCCCAAACCAGTCCTTACTACGACCACATAATCGAGGAACAAGTGTGACTGAACAGCACACTTGATCTTTTTGGAATTCCCCCTTGGATTCACGAGATAACTTTCCCTATCTTTAGTCTCAGGAGCACAGCTGGGACAATCATGCTAAACAGATGCATCCTGATGGAATAAAACAAGAGGTACTCACTACACCTCAGTAAGGTCTGAGACGCTTATTTTGGTTTTGCTGTTTTCTTTGGCCATATGGGGGTGAATTATTTGACACAAAAACCCATTGGTATCCAGCACCAATTCAATTCCAAATTGAAAAAGTACAGCAGTCTACTCGAGTGAAAGTGAATGGGAAAGGGGACATGTCCACTTTGGTGAGAATTGCTTGTTGCTATCAGAATTCTCTCTGCCTTAATGGGGCTTTAATTGGCTAAAAGCAGACAGGGCAATGGTGGAAAAAACCAAGGCAAATGATCTCGTTTCTAAACTTGTAATTTCATTAAAGAAAGACAAAAGAGCATTTGTTAAATATAGTGCAGACCAGCTGAGAGCCTCAAGCCCAGTGATTCTGGTGTCCCCTACTGCAAGCTCCATAGAGGAGCTGTCCAGACAGATTTTAAGACACAGAGTTCTAATTTTCCACATCAGAATTATTACAGCTCTTGAAAATTATTTAACCAAACAGCTGCATATATAATTAAAAATTAATTAAAGAATTGAACAATTAAACAAATAAATTAAATAAATAAATCAAATTAATCAAAATCCTTTGTCAGAATTATCACAGCAGTCTGGCAGAAACCAGTGCCATACTCCTGGCAAAACAAGACTTGATAACAATTAGCATGTCAAAACCCAAATCTGAGCACTATTCAAATCACGTCCTTTAGCCAGTATCTTAATGGAGAAAACAGTTTTCCACAGAATTATGCAGCCTCTTCACAAATGCTGTGTTCACCAATAGGAGCTATTACTTGATCAGAATAATCGGTGCAAACCATCCAGTCTGCTTCCAGAAAGGCTGCAATTGAGGATTCTGTAAGAAAATTCTCCTTGAAAGGACAGCTGCACAAATGCAGCAATGAGCTGCTCCACTGTGCTCCAGACTGTTCCTTTTATTTCACTGAGCAAAAGGCACACAGCAGCCTCCAAGAGCTGCAAACGCAGCCAGTTTTGGAGCGGGAGAGGAAGAGAAATCTCTTGGTGCAGCACAGAAAAATCTGCCAGACATCAGGCTGCTCCCAAAGGGAGCCTTCAAACGCTTTCAGGCGGGAGACGGGATTGAGGGGTGAAATTGTGTGCCAGGGAGAAGTAAGGCTGCTTTAGATGAAACTCGGGCAATGCTACAAGACTATAAGGTATTGAAAAGACAATGCTACATTTATATAGGCTGAAGGAATATAAATTGCTTGGAGGATTTCTGCAGTCCAAAAAACAATGGAAAATTTGGAGGACAAAGTGGCATACTCAAGCCAGCACCACACTGTGCCTTTCCTAAGCTGAGTGTTCAACCTGGACAAAACACAAAAATCTTACTTCAGATTTATTCTCCACTTCATATGAGCAAAAATCACACTAGCAAAGCTACCATAGCTTTTTATCATTATTTTTCCTTCAGCACCAGTGTCATACAGTCAATGAATAATGGAATTTAGGGGGCTTATGGTTCCTGTACTTACCTTAAGTCCACGAAAGCTGCCAGGACTCGTTGGTGAAGAACTGGAGGACTTTGTAGATTTTGGGGTGGATAACTGACTGCTTGGGGTTCCATTAACTGGCCAAAGCAATAGAAGCAAACAAATGGAAAAAAAGATGAATAAAGATCAAAAGTTATCACTGAAGTCTGCTAACAAAGACCAAAACAGACTCCTCAGCATTTAGGAATAAATGATACATTTGCATGTCACAAAATTGCACCCTGAAAATTCATGTGGCTGGATATGGGATCAAGAAGACACACAAATATTGCATTGTTATTCCAGAGATTAAAAAGGCTCATTCTGTCCTTTCCCAGAGCAAGACTTTTGGGCACAGAAACAAACAAAGAAAAAAAAGGCACAGCCTTTAAAAATTGCATAATAAATTGTGATATCACACCATAAAATTTATAGAAAGAAAAAGTTTCTAAGGATATTTGACCCTCCTCCTCTTCAGTTTGGATCAATGCCTTACTTTGTAGGTAGAATGTTTCACAGAACTAGAGTTTGTTTGTTTTTCCCTAAGAAAAACAAACAGACAAGAAGAATTAACTGTTTGCATGACAGAGAACTTTAGCAGTAGTTCAGAAAATATTGATTTAGGGGAAAAAAACCTCACCAAGAGAAAAGCTAGTAGGTTACTTTTGAGCTTCCAATAAGTACAAGTGTCTGTGAAAACATACAATACCCTCCCTCTTGACTTAAAGAGTTCATTCATTTTAAGTCCAGATTTTTGGGCAGGCCTCATACAACATCTGTTATCTCTAGTGTATTAAATATAACTTAGGTCAGTCCTTTTATTTGTCTGAAAAGAACAAACTGATGAATTTCATTATGCAGAGAGAATAGCACACTGTCCATCAGACACAAATATGATGCAATGTTATATGATGAGACATCATTTCTTTCTAGCTGAACCTCATTTTTTGTGGGAGAGAAAAATACTAGGCAGAAATTTAAGACCTGAAAATGCTTCAGAGCTGATTTATGATGATGAATTATTTTTTCAGAAAGAGAAAAACAACCCTGGTAAACAGAAGCAAGCTTAAAATTAAATAACAGATACACCTGCACAATTCCTTTACATAGTCAGGTCTGCCATGGGTTATGCATCACCTTTTAAACTATTGGATTTATTTTACAAGTGTCCATTGACTCAGCTCACTAACATTATCTGAGTGTGGGAGATGCCTTCCAAGGACTATTTTACAGCCTGGGCAGCCCATCTTCCAGTAGGGCAGGCTGACTGCACTGCAACTTCCACAAATCCCCATTTCCCACAAAGATCTCCTTCTCTGGTGTATGGTGTTGAGACATAATTCATTAGTGTTTAGCTGCACAGTAAGTCTGTCTTGAACTCAGATAACTTGGATTTATATTCCCAGTTCTGTTACAGGACCAAGACCTTAGTTTTTTCTTTTAGAAGTACTCAGTATATTTAGTATATTTTCATCTTGACTTTAACGATGTTTGCCTGTAAGAACAATAGGTGATTTTAAGGGGGGATTTTTTGAGATGCTGAAAGCATCTAAGAGTATACTACCCTCCTGCAGACTTCAGCAATTTGTTTTGGATAACCTGCCATATTAATGCATCCTTGTTTTATAAAGAATTTGCAGGTATGACAATGGCAAGGGCTAGTGACTGCTATCTTACTCTTTTCTGCTTCTTGCATGACCAAAATTGAGATACTTCAGTAGAAGAGTTTGCATCCAAATGACAAACTATTACCATAGGAGGAAAAAAAATTTGTTTGTTCAAAGATTCTTTTATACAGCTCACAGAAAAATCACTGCTTCCTGACCATGACCACTGTAAGGCACTTTTATCTGTCTCTAAGCCACTACCATTAAGCATTGACAGAACTACCAAAGTGTCTCAGTGAAACCGGCTGGTGAACATAATGTTCTTCCAAAACTGTCTGAGGGAAGAAGAGCCCAGCCTACACTGACAGCACTGTAGCTCTTTGCTATTCTTGGGGGACAAGGGCGGTGTTCTGTGCCAGGGGTGTAACTGAATAACACCCAGAGGTCCCTTCCAAATTTTGTCCTTCTACGATTCCAGAACACACGGTTCATTCTGCTGAGGATCCTTCTGAAAAGAATTGTCTGAAAGGAATCTGTCTGCAGATTCCTCTTTGCCAGTGCCTTCAGAGATCCACTGCACGTGAGCTGCTAAGCAACTGCAGCAGCAGTGAGAGCTGGAGTTGGCCCTGCCAAGATGTAAAAATTTTGCATCTACAGGGAGTCAGCCAACTGCTTATGCTGGTTCTGGCTGGGGTGGAATTAATTTTCTTCACAGCAGCTAGCACAGGGCTACGTTTTGGATCTGTGCTGGGAAGTGCTGCCAACACAGGGATGTTTTTGTTATTGCTGAGCAGGGCCTGCACAGCATCGAGGCCTTTTCTGCCCCTCACGCGGCCCAGCAGCGAGGGGCTGGGGGCACAGGGGGCTGGGAGGGGCACAGCCTGGACAGCTGACTGCAGCTGATCCAAGGAATATTGCAGCCCATACCGTGCCATGCTCAGCAATAAATTGAGAGGGAATGTTGGCAGAGGGGACACTGCTCAGTGTCACATTTTTCAGGGACAAGACGGCATCAGTCAGCTGGTCATTCACATCACTTCTTTTTCTTGGGTTTTATTTCTCTCTCTTTGTTATTTTCACTGTTGCATCGTTGTAGCTATTATACTATTGCTTCAATTATTAAACCACTCATATCTCAACCCAGGAATTTTCTCACTTTCACCCTTCCAATTCACTTCCCTCATCCTGATGCAGCAGAGGAGTCAGGAAGTGCCTGTGTGGTGCTTAGTTGCTGGCTGAGGTTGAACCATGACACTGCTATTTCAGAAAGCAGCATTTTTTTTCTCTCACTCAAAAAACCAGCTACCTGCATTGGCACAAGCCTGTCTCCTGCTATTGATTTGCTGATTATTCCCTGTGTATGCCAAACTTACCTTTTTAATCTATTTTCTAAGCATAAATGCTTTTGAGGTTTCTTTCCACATGCATACCAGTCTGAATACACAGAAAAAAACCCCAAACTTTTCTGTCGTTCTGAAGCAGTACATGTCAGGCTACATGTTTGGAGCATTGGAATGTTTAAAACTGAATAATCTATGAACAGTTTCTAAATTTTGACTTCTAGTACGACCCAAAGACTCAATTTATTTGCTAATCAATTTGCATGTTACTTGTTTCACAGATACTTTGACTTTGAACTGAAGGTTCAAGGAGATTCCTCAGTTTTTTTAGAACTTAGGCTGAAATGTTACAAGAAAACAAAGGAAAACAAGAAATAGCACATAAAACCTATGACATGCTTTTGCAATGCTTTTTTCAGTAATTCTCACAAAAATTCTTTTTTTGCTGGTTGAAATTTTCTATTTTAATATGCTTTGGAATAAACATACAAATGTATTGCTCCTCAGAATGCTCCTCTACTTGTAGCCAAATTATACCTTTAAATTTTTAACTTTGACACCATTAGCAGATGTCCAACAACTAAAAAGAATTATTTCAATGAAATGATCTACCTCAAAATAATAAAAAAAATAAAAAAAAACAAACAAAAAACCCCAACACCCATTATATCTCTGTTTCATCAAATGCAAAATGCGTGTTTCAAGCATGAAAATATTCACAAATACAGCACCAAAAATACAGGTAAATGGAGAGGGAGGAGACACACTAGTGATACACGGCCATGATGGTAATGGCTCACCTGGGGATTTTGCTGAAGAATGAGCACTGGAGTGGCCACCCCTCTTTACTGTACTCATATATTTGACACAAAGGAAAAAGACATTAAGGAAAGAAGTTAATAAACAGCTCTGAACATGCATGGAAGGAAGAAGGGTAAATAAAAGAGAAGTAAAGACTACATGAAAAAAAAAAGAAAAGGCAAGTAAATAGAAGGATAAATACCAGACACTGCATACATTTTTCAAATTAACCAAACCAAAGGGGGTCTAAGTAGAAATAAGTACGGAAATGGCAGCACTGATATCTCCATACATTGCATAAAATTCACTGCTGATAGATATTCTACATGATCTCATTGGAGGTAACAGAATTGCATGAAATGTGGATCAGTTGCAAAACTTGCCCTTTATGATACATTTTTCTGTAATCCTTCTTTGAAGCTTTACAGTTAAATATTCAACCTTTATAAACAGATTATTAATATTCCACTTTGAAAGAACCCAAAGAGAAAATGACTTTAACCAGCACCAATTAAGCAAAACAAATGTGAAAATGAGAATATGGAACATGTCACAGTTTTGAATACACACAGAAGCTTACACTCATAGTTACATTCAAAAAAGAGCATCGTATGTTTACATATTCAATAGTTTGACTTCAGGGGAAAAAGAAGTATTTAGAAATAAAATGCAGAGGTTAAAAAATTGAAAAAAACCCAAGTTTCTCCCTCTATTTACATAAAAGACTCAATGGTTGGAACATATGGTGTTCAGCCAAACTGGTAGCAAAATCACAGTGTGAACACCTTTCTTTGAAATTACAAGAAGCATAAGAAGAAAAATTCTCTGTTAATTGGCAATAGCATTACAGTACATCTCCTAAAATTACTTGAACCAGCAAAGTCCCGTATTTCTGACAATATTTGGCTCGTATAAGAGAAATCTTTCAAATTCAAAATTTAAGGGAATACTCTAGTTCAACGAACTTGTATTTAACCACATTTAACCACTCCGTAGTTAATAGTCTTCAGGAAAATCAAGTGCCATGCTGAAAACATATCCCAAGTGCACAATTAGCACAAATCACTCCAGTGTTCATAAACTGAAATTATTTGTGCCTGTAATTAAAAAATAGAAACCATGTTTCTTCCTAGGATTAAAAAAAAAAAATCCAAATTTATTTTAGATTAGTATTACATCTCTGAGACAAAGTGAAAAAAAGGAATTTGTTTTCCCCCTCTGGAAACACTTGTATTACAGACAGAGCAACAAGTTTTTTTTTTTTTTAAAAAAAAAAAAAAAGGAAAATTTGTGTATTAGATGTGTTCAGCTCTTTCCTAGCAGTAGTACCTGAGGCGGGGGATTTGCTCCGACGTGAAGGTCCTGGACTTTTGGATGCAGTGTGCCTCATGGCAGAGGAGCGGGAGTAAGACTTCATAACACGACATTCTACAAAGCAAGCAAAAACTCTGTCAAGGGTTTTGACAACACTTCAATGCACAGGCTCCCTCCACACACCACTGTGGCTGTTTGTTATCCAGAAAACGACCAGCAGTTTCCAAACATCATTGCCCAGCCGAGTCAAACAGATTTGTAAGAGCATCTCACAACTCTAACCTGCTCACCATAAAAACCTGTTTGAGCTACTCAATACTGTATGTGACATTCTGCAGATGATATTTCTTCATGTCTTGAGGCAGGATTATGACTATAATTCAAGTTTGTACATATGCTGATGCCAAGGCTCTTACTGTAATGGCACTTCCATACAGGACAGCTGCACAGCCAGCACTATTTCCCTTCTTTTTCAAGAAACTGATGTTGTGACCAATTTTTGAACAGGTGA
Source organism: Monarcha castaneiventris obscurior (assembly GCA_026261815.1). Taxonomy (NCBI): domain Eukaryota; kingdom Metazoa; phylum Chordata; class Aves; order Passeriformes; family Monarchidae; genus Monarcha; species Monarcha castaneiventris. Next base: position 1,233,694 of record JAMPIT010000890.1, read on the forward strand.
AAAATGTCTATTGTTTCCAGAAGGCTGAAACAATAGATTACTGTCATTTAACATCAGATGTATACCAATAAATAACGACCTCAGTGGGAAAGGAATCAATGAGCACACATGCACTGGCATTTTGGACACATTTTAATTCCTATGGCTAGCATCGTTAGCAAATTGCTGCAAATGGGATCATAAATTTTTTTCCTTATTTAGTCCCTGATGCCAATGTCATCATTAGGCTGCCATGTCATCATAGAAAAAGTGAGCTGTGCTGCATGCCCTGCCAGCCATGTACATAACCTGCTTTTCTCCATTAAGACCCCCAGAGTTATTAGAAGAAGCAGGGACCACCGAAGCTGAAGAGATAAAGGGAAGAAAGAGATAAAGGCAAGGAAATGAGCTCAACTAGTCTGTGCCTTGTGTAATGGGAAAAGGAAAATTACATCCTTAAAACCTGCTAGGGAAATTAGGATTATGCCCAGACTGGGATTTGTATTGTGAGTAAATACAACCATGCTCTTCCACTCCTGCATAAGAATAAAGTAATTTTTTAGCTGTTAACTACATTAAAAAACACCCTTTTTGCCACCCCCACACTAACTGACTCAACACAATGCAGCAGTTCTGGAAAAGCAGCACCCTGGCAAGAACAGCAGAATAGGAGCCAGCTGAATCCTCCATCCATCCAAATGTATAGGCCAGTGGTCAGATATACATCTGAACTTCTTGCTGCAACTGAGCATTTTGTAATGAAATTATGGCATGTGGAACAATTACAAGAACAGCAGGTGCTTTTGTTTTTATTTAAAAAAAAATAAAGTCCTTCATTCACAACCTGAAGCTCCTCTGGAATAATCTGATTATTCTTGCCAGGGCAAGTTTTCTTTAGCTGAGATTAATTTTTTTTCATAAAAGAAAAACAGGGTGCTCCTCAGCTCGAACAATAAAGATAGAAAAAACCACATCTAGTAGGAGCTGTAGTGATAGAACAAGAAGAATGGTTTTAAACTAAAGAAAAGTGTAGATTCAGACTAAGTATAAGGAAGCTATTTTTTATTGTGCAAGTGGTGAAACACTAGAATAGGGTGCCCAGAGAGGTGGTAGATGTCCTACCCCAGGAAACATTCAAGGTCAGGTTCAATGGGGCTCTGAGCAACCCCAACTTTTATTTTGGAAGATGTCACTGCACATTGCAAGGGGTTAAGAGACATGTAAAGGTCTCTTCTAACCCAACCCATTGTACAGTTCCATGAAGATGGACGCAAAAACCCCAACATGTCTCTGATTTGATATTTCAAGACAATTCCAAAACTCTGGTTTTTCCTTGAACTTAATTACAAATTTTTTCTTTACAGAAAAACAACTTTCATAAACAAGTCCAATTAATGATCTGCCCAAGGCAAACAGCAGGGGCACAAAGTCCCAGTTTGTCTCACCTCCTTCCCTACCCAACATCCCCTACAACCTCAAAATATCTACAAGGCCAACACTTGGTCTATAGCAGACAAGACTGGAGTGTGTGAATTGTCTGGCAGGACAATTCAAGACTGGAAATGAGAGTGGCTACATATGAGATTTTTCAAAAAATCTCATGAAGAAAGCAGCATGGAGATTATCTTACAGTCATGGATGCCAAAAGTGAACATCTTTAACAGATTTTAGATTCATTAGCTCCATGACTGAACCTTTCATAATTCAATTCTCTTTTCCACGTAACTTAAGAGACAGTGTCTGTTTTGCAGGAAATTGGATCGGGTTTGTTGGTGTATTTTAACAGGCTCACAGAAGCCAAACAATGGCTTGAAATGGTTTGAAAATAGCTTGAAATGGTTTGAAAATGGTTTGCTAATGGTTTGAAAAATCTTCCTTATCTATAGGAAAATGTCTTCCCATGTATATTTTCCTGAATCACACAATTCTTGAGGGTTGAACATGGGAATGGGATGGAGAATTTCCCATTTCAGTGGGTTCAGGATGTGCAGTCTTACCACTGTGATCCAACACGAAGTCATCCTGAGCATACCGGTACTTCTCCGGCCCGCACGCGATGAAGACGTCGTCATCTCCAAAGAAGTCCTGCAAGCACGTTACCTGCACAGCAAAATAAACAAATGCAGTACTTTCAAAACTAAGTCTTGAGTTAGTCAGCAACAATTATTAAGTTTGTCTTCACCTTCTCACAGTGATACCACAATATTCTTTTGTAAGGACACAAGCACTCCAGTTCCTCAGTACTTCAGCTCTCTAGCTGTGCAGGAAGCATCAGGGCCATGAATGTAAAATATGACTGTCCCTAACCTCCAAAAACTCCTCTTACATTTAACACCTGTAGTTTTGCTTACAGTTACATAAGCACGCTGATGACGTCTGCCTATAACTACAACACATTGCTTTGACAGGAACATCTGAAAACACTGTTCAAATATCAAAGCTTCTTGTATTAAGAATACATTAATTGCTTGTGGGAAGATCTGTTGAGTTGAAGTGATTGCAAATGCAAATTTTTTTTTTATGTTCTGAGGCATTTAATTTCCATGTTTTAATGTCCTGTTAAAAAATAATGATATCATTCCCCTTTTTATGAAAAGATATTTCTTATCCAAGAATATAAAGAAATAGAGTCCCTTCCATGCTCTCTGCAGTTGTCTGTTCTTAGTTATCCGAGTAATGATGCTATTTGGACAATGATGTTATCCAAATAATGTATGTCAAGAAGGCTTGGGATATCAGAAAGAAAAGATGTTTCAGACGTTCTTTAAAAACACAAAACCAAAGATGTTGAGATGTTTGATGTCCTCAAAAGTCAATAAAAACCACCTTGTGAAGGAGCAAGTGTCTGCTTTAAAAACAGTTAAAACCAAAAAGCCACAAGAAATTCCACTGAGGTCATTTTAATTCCCTTCTGAGGGAAACAAGTGTTTGCAGGTAGCAAGCTATTTTTTTTAGAGGTAAACAGATTAAAATTTTAATATATAGTTGTTCTCCCTTTTTTTAAACATTGCATGCCCAAATGCAACAGTAAAATAAATAGTAAAAGTTAGAATCATTTGACAAAGCCTTGAAATCAAAGAAGTAAAATAAAAATCTGCTTTTAGAGAAACCAGCTTTTTTTCCTTCCCAGATACCTGTCAACAGCATTTGCATATTTCCCCCACTGTGCTAATAGTAAACATTGGCAGGAGTACAGGAAGGGGTCCCTAGTGCCTGCAATATTCCAGAGGCACTCGGAATACCAACGACCCCGAGCTCTCCGCAGGAGCTCCGGCGCAGGGCATTCCCCAGCAGCAGTGCAGTTGTCATGGCAGCTCCCCCAGGAGAGCAGCCGGATCCTCAGCCACTGCAGCATCCAGCATTTGTGTCACTGTGTTATGCAGCCAAGGGGCCACAGCCAGCCCCAAAATCCTGCCACTGTCACCTCACTGCTGCAGTGACAGCTTGCTCTCACTGATCAGAGACTCTGCCTGAAACCGCTGCTTTTAGGCAGCCAAAGAGGCACCAAGAATGGAACTCAAAAGGCTGCACAGATTTAAGAGCTTTGCTAACTTGGGATTTATTCCTCTCTGCTTAATAGCCAAGAGGACTCATCATTGTTTCCACAGATTTCCGGAATCCAGCAACCAAGCCAAGAGGAAAAGCTGTGAGAAAGCTTCCAGACCACTCATCCCAGCAGCACTGGCAGGACATGGGCAGAGATGTTCTCTGGGGTGTGAGTTCACACCCAAAGCCCCTAAACCTGGGAGCCATTTCCACAAGCTCTGCCCACCCACCACTGCTCCTGATGGCCTTGCAGGGCTGCTTTGAGCAGCTTGGAGTTAAATGCTGTGGTTTAGCAGTGCCTGAAATTAATCTTTCTGTTCTGATTCAAAGCCTCACCTCACTTCACCCCCTAACCCATCCAGGCTAATGTCTAAGCTGAGAGTAAGGGAGGAAGGAATGACAGATTTTATGTCAGAGTCTGGGAAATACACAGGGATATAACTGCCAGCAGCAGCATCCCTTTGTTGTCTGCAGAGCAATTCTACAAAGTCAGGCTCAGATCTGTGCACAAAAGATGACAGCAGCACCCTTAGAAACACTCCTGAAAATCTGCTGGAAATGGCTGCTAGGAACGGGAAGGAATAAACTTTAAGGTACAATTCCCATATAAGCTTCCTCATATGTTCACATATATAGAGCTTCCCCTGGCAAAAGTACACAGGGGTAATCCTGAGTGCCAGTGATCAGATCAGCTGCTGGAGGTGGAGTCACAGCACCTCTATCTTGGAGTTCAGGCTAATGGCAGCCTCTGTCTGCTCACACACGGTGTGCCTGACCTGTGAGACTCCCACCTGTCAGTCACACACCAGGACAAATTACTGCAAAAGGCATTCACCTTACTGTAAAAGGTGTTAAATAATTATAACTCAAAGCCAGATAAACACAGCTATGAGAAAGCTTTACTCAGATGCTCGCCATATTCCAGCAGGGAATACTCAAAGTGCTCCTTCTCCCCACAAATAATCCAGACTGGCTACACATAAAATACACAAGAATGAAAAACATATTGAACAAGTGTGCACCACAAAGAATAAAGATCTGCTAGAATTTACTAATTCCAAATCACCCCGCATTATGAGGTGAGGAAAGCATTTGTAAAACTAAATTAATGCAAATGCATTTTTTAGAAGTACGACCTAATAGTTCTTCTTCTAGGCTTTTATCGTAACAAAGTCAACGGAGCATCTCTCAAGGTGCAAACTGATGTTAAAATGAAGTCTTCATGTTCTACAGAATTAATGCATACACAGCAATTAATGATAAAAGGTTTATGCTCACTTAGTGTTCAAAAAATTATTAAGTTGAAACTATTAACTTTTTTGCATGTTTTTGAATGCTGCAAACCCACCATGGTCTAACTTGCAAATAGCACAACTCAACTCCAAAGAATATCTGAACTTAGATCACAGAAGGGGGGTTTTTAGTACTTTAATCAGGATTCAATCACTTTAGAAATTCATAAACAAAAAATTTTGAAAACTTTTTTTTTTTTTACATTTCACTAGCAGTGGAATTTGTGCATATGAATAGCATGTCATGTATTCCAGAAAGTTAGGGATCAAAATTAAGTACAACAATGCTGCTTCTCTTTCCACTATCCATCTATATTGTCTTACCCAGTCTTTGTTTTGTTGCACTTGGTGCTAAAAGAACTTTTCTGTTGACTTTGCACGTTTCAATTAGCATGTTTAAAATAGGTTAAACTCTATTTATTTTTAAATACAACAACCCTTTCCCAGACAACCATTGCCTGTGACCTGGTAACTCCACTGCTATCCTTTCCTTTAAAACAAGAAATGACTTACTGGTGCTCCTCTGACAACTCAAAGCTGCTCAGGTTGTCTTGCTGCACTGCTTTTCTTCAAAATACGTCTCTACACACAGCACAGTGGAGAATGTGTGAGTAAGACTCACACATTGGATTGGATTTGTACTCAGTCCTTCCCTTGGATCCTTTCACTTGCATTCTCACCACAGCTATCTGAAATGATGTGCAAACCACTCAGGGCATCCCTGCCTCCTGATGGGCTCAAAAGAGACCCCAGCTGAAGGAATGAAATCTTGAGATACTGGATGAAGTTTAAGAGAGGTACATATGACTAAACATGCACTGTGTTACAGAAGTGTCATGACTAATAATAGTTTGCAAGACAATTTTCGGTCAAACTGCTGCAAAATCACACAGCTAAAAGCACAAAAAATGTGGTTTGAATGCAGAAAAAACCTGCAAACATGGGGTGTTGAAAAGGAAGGGAGAAAAACACACCTATTTGAAAAATCAGAGTCCTGATCCACTGCTGTCTACTAGTGCAGTGCCTTAATGTCACATACACCCATCATATTTACCTGCCAAAATAGGCTTATGTTTCTCTTTTCGAAGAGAAGTTTGTTCTTTTCAAAGAAATACTTCTTCAGTCAGATCAAGCCACTGGATTAGAACATACAAATTGTCATCCATATGGAAATCCCTTTCCCCTTACCACCACACATGCCTTGAAATGTGATTTACATCAATCCCTACTCCCACCTCATCTAAACAACAGAAGATACATTTCCTTCCAGAAAAAAACACGAACCATGATCAATCTTTTATAAACAGAACTCATAATGTATTTATTGATTGTCCCTTATGATGAAGATACCATAGGAAAAAATTGAAATAAATAAACCTCTATCCAGAAAATATTTTTCCTCCAATCTCCAGAAGAAAAACACTTTAAAAAAAAAAGAGAGAGAGAGACTGGAGCCAAGAAAGTTTTATAAACACTTGAAAAATTCCAGGAAATTCAAATTCCCTGAAATCTTTAGCACTAAAGAGAGTTCTGTGATCATACATCAACAGCCCCCAGCCAGTAGCTTGCTGGATAAACTGTATTTATTCCAGCTCTACAAATGTGCTTCATTCTAAACGTAGAGGAAGGGCTACGAAAACAAATAGTTTGGCTTAATTTAGTGGGTCTGATTCCATTTAAGTAATCAGCTACAGGACTGCACAGTTTAAGCCTGAAGAGCCACACCCTCCATCTGGGGAAAGCTTCTCGGGATGACAAATTCTCAGCAGCAGCTGAAAATGGATCTAAAACATTAAAATTGGAAAAGATAGGAGAGATTATTTGTATTTGTTTCAACAATGGAAGAAATATTTGTATCTGCTGACTTCAAGAAAACAGGATATGGTGTAAATATTTTAAAAAGGAAGCACATAACATACAAGGCAAAAGGAAAACTAGGAAAACTGGCATGCACAGCAACAGCTGGATTTGTGAATGCATTTTCAGCTCAGCAGCTGAGACAGGCATTTGAGGCTGAAATTCTTCAAGGACTACAACTTTTTTTTTTTTCCCCATGAATCGCTAAAAGAAAATGTGAATAATTTTTTAAATGTCAGCATGACAAATCTAGATGCAACCTCCCTGCTATTGCCTTAAGTGTGAGGAGTCTCCAGATTTCTTGTGGGAAATGCTGTTCCTCTGACTGGGACAGATTACAGCCATGCTGTCCTGGCAGTTCAGCCCTTTGCCCCTTACATCAACTTTTTTTCTGAGTAAGCAAAAGTCAAATATTTGTCTATTTTGCTGGTCAGGTCATATTTGCAATCATCATTTTTGTTTCCCCTTTTGAAATACTTTTAGCACTGCCACTTCCTCTTCACTGCCATTCAGCCTTATTAAAATTCTGGCAGTGTTTCCTGAAGCTGCCAGCCTTACATTTCCAGGGTTTATGCGTGTCCTGTGGTGCAATATGCAAGGAAAGCACTCCTGCAGAAACAGGTCAGTTGTCTGTCTCCCATTTCAGCTCCATCACCCACAGGAGCAAGCTTAACTTTCAAAAGGAAGTTTTCTCTGGGCAGCCTCAGGAACTCAAAAAGGAAGGTGAAAAGGGCATTCCCACCCTTCCCTACTGACTACCACGATTTTCACACAGGATTTTTTATCTGGGAAATTTCCTTTGGTTTCTGCTCTTTCTCAAGAGTAACTTGACCAAGGGAAAGGGGGGATGTTTAACCAATATTCTTAACTACTTACTAATCCATCAGTGCCCTTCATGACTGAACCAAGAGGCACACAAGAAGTTCAGCACTAGCTTACAGCACCTATTTTGCCTGGTTATCCCAAGTCGTGTTTCCTGACATGTCTTCAGTGAGGAAATAGCCAGGTGGGTAGCTAGAATATACCCAAGGAAGAAGAAATAGCAAGAAAAGTCAAACCAATGAGCCCCTGACATGCCCTTTAAAAAAACACCGTAATTGCCAGTATTCTTTTTTTAATTAACAACCTCTTCACAGAAATGACAAAGTGTCAAAGGCAAGTATGCTAAGCAACTTGGAAGCAGGCAAAAGAAAGAAGCTGTTCAAGGGCCAGAAGCCCACACTGTACACAAGAACAGCAACAAAACCCACTGCTGTATCAGATCTGTAGTAAACCTGGAAAATCAGGTCAAACTGGTAAGATTCCTGCTGGTGTAATGAAAAGCACTTGACACTTGCAAAAGCTTCTGTTCCTCACCAGTTTATATCTTTCCTCTGTGACAGCTCTACTACAGAATCCCTCTGGGAATTCCCAACGTGTACAAAATCACACAACACCAAGAGAAGGGTAAGCAAGCTGCTAACCTCTGGCTTAAGGCTTGACAGAGCTCAAATGCTACTGAGACTGGGCAAATCTGCCTAAAACAGCTTTAGGGTAGGCTGGGGAGTCCTGAAGTCTGAGGACACAAAACCGTGAGCTTGGTTAGACTCTAGACACCCAAATCTTTCCTACTGGCTGTAGCTATGAGGACAATGCGAGGCAGCACAATAACTTCCCCAACAGTCAACTTCCAGGAGGTCATTAGCAGACAAGGAGGGAAAAAACCCCTCCTTTGTTCTCTGAAAATAATTGGAATTAGGTCAAATGCCTCGTAATTTCTGAGGCTCAAATGCACAACTATTTTGTCTGCAAGGGCAATGTGAAATGTAGTAACAGATCAGATCATGCAGACAGGATACAAAAGTATCAACTGTGTTATAAAATTTAAAATTCATTACCTGATCTTGTGTTATATGACTGTGCATCTCGATCAACAGAATTACCTCAGATATTAAAGAGCATGTTGATGGTCCTTTTTCTCTATAATTAATTCAAGTAGTTCACTTGTTTTTTTGGTCTTACTCTACAAAGTCCCCTTTAAACCCATGCTGTTGGTTAATTCTAAACTTCCCAGCAGTCCCACCACAGTCAATGAAATGATTCACATTCATAAAGCTGTGCACAACCACAGCTTGGGAAAGGTCTGAGGGCCTCCTCAGCTCTGCTGGACATTGCAATAAACTATGAAATAAATCTGATTTCTAGGTCAGAGCTTCCACAAGACATTGCCCAATTTACCACTTGAGGTTTGGCATCTTGCATCCTTTTGTCTTGTCCTTCAAGTTTAATAAATTCAGGAAGCGGTGAGAGAAAAACTAAGTTTTCTGTTTCTAATAATTTGTAAATGTTGAATTTGCCTGCCTTGGATAAAGGGAGCTCGTTAACCTATTTAAGAAAACAGAAAAAAGAGGAAAAAAATTTGAAACAAAGACCATAATGAGAGCAATTCTTCTAGGCCAGCTTCCTAAATGACTACTTAATCAGTGGCTGTGTCACATAATTACAGTCACCATTAGAAAATGAACCTCTTTCCACTGATACTCCCATGACGAGGAACAGCAGTGAAAAAAGGAGAAGACAAACCCTTCCATCCCACAGGGAATCTAAGGAGTAAGAAAGAAAACAGAAATGTTAAATCTTTGCCTGCCGCCTTGTAAACAGAAAAAGTCTGGCAGAAAGCCCAGGAAACGCCTGCTACAGTATGACAATGCAGAAATACTGAATAAACAGACTAGTCAGGTCACCACAACTCACACAGCCCTACAGCTGTTGGGGACAGATGACAGAATAGAGAGCATCTCACATTTCAGTTTTTAATCTCAACTTCAAGAAGATTTTTGCATATATTTTTTTAACATCTCAAAAATTTAATTTGGAAGATGAACACACGTGGAAATGGAAGATTGCATTTGGGTGAGATTCAAATAGATCATCCTCGCTGCAATGGAAATGACAGGAAGAAAAGTAAGCTGTAGGAATATGCATAAGTTAAAATATTCCTACATGAATCTATTTCTTAAAGATTTCCAGTGCAGTAGGACTTTCTGGCAAGGTCTGTTCACCAGTTTTTCCCAAGGGCAAAACTGATCTGTCTGCAAAATGGCATTTCGATTATTGTACTGATGATGTGCAGCTATTTAGATATCAGAAAATAGCAGTTGAAAAGGACTAAAATTCTGAAAACTGAATCACTTTGAATCACTCTGTACAACCCATCTGTCTCTATGTCACAAAACACCCCTGAACAATCCTTCCCTCAGCATTATCCACCACTTCAACAAGAGTCCATAATTTCAGTATATTAAACAGTGAAATTTAATGCCATGCTTCTCAACTTCATGAGTTACACAAAGAAACAACAGCCTTACTAAGCATGCAGTAAGTGGAAATTGGAAACAGAAAATTAGCAAGTGCAGCTCATGATTGTGAACATAATCCAGTTTGTCAGAAGAGAAAAACAAACAAGAGGATTTCCAGTTACAAGACAAGGATATCTTTGCCCACAGGTGCATTCATCACACCAGCTCACAAGTCAGCAGAACAGATTCTCTCCTTAAGTGGCATAACTGGGAAGCCTAATACAGAGCCAAAAATAGCACCTGACTTCACACAGAGAACCTTCCATTTTACCACGGAGCAGCTAGGCTAAAAATAAAAGCTACTTGGATTATGAAAGAACATTAAAAGAAAAAAGGGCACATATAAGGACAGATATCTGGTTCATCCAGTTCAATCAAATCTTACTGATTTAACGACACCCTGTTCCACAATACAAATGCAGTTAAAATTTAAGTTATATCATTTTTTTTCCCCATAAAGTCACCACTTTTGCACTATTATAGAAATCAGTGCCTTTGGCTTATCACCCTACTTGAAAAACATGGCATCCACATATTATGGAGAACTTCAAAAACCCCAAAATTATATGGGCAAATATCCAATGTACTTTTGGGTATTTTTGCTTCTTTAGATCAGAAGACTTTCTGCAACATGCATCAGCAAACTATTGCAACCCTAAATTTCCAGTGTTCGTGGGCAGACAATTTCCTGGAGACATTACAAAAGCTGCAGCTCTTTAAATGAGAACTATTTTTCCACAGACAAATAAGAAATTCAAACTAGGTTTTGTGGCCAGTGCAGAAATAAAAGAAAAGGTATAAATCTGGAAATGTCCTTTATGACAGCTACAAATAATTTTTCATGACTCATTAAGCTTTAAATGAGAGATTTATAGCTTTACACTGGAACAGGTTGTCCAGTGAGGTTGTGGGTGTCCTCTCCTGGAAAAAATTCAGGGTCAGGTTGGATGGGGCTTTGAGCAACCTGATCTAGTTGAAGATGTCCCTGCTTATTGCAGAGGGGCTGGATTAGATGACATTTAAAGGTCCATTCAACTGATGATTCTGTGTTTTTTTGTATGGCTTGAATTGTTCATGCAGGAGCTGCTAAAGTTAGTTTTCTGTTCAAATTCTATTAAAAAATTAAATTAAGTAATTTTAAGGCACAAAATATTAGTTGGAAGGCATGACTCACTGAAATTTAATATTGTTATGTAGAGACATAAAAATCTATTGTTCTCCGAGTTCCTGTGTCAGGGTTTCAATCTTGCAGTCATTCAGAGCTGTTTTTCATAGCAATAGGAGGGGAGAAAGCTTTAGGTACCCTATAAACTCAGGTCTCTCTCTCAGTTTTGCTCCCTTCATAGATACTATTCGACATAATAAGAAGCCTTGATAGAATCCATTGAGCTCCTTACAGATTAGAAGGATGCTTTTCACATGTCTTTTTAAGTTTTGGTCACTTAACAGTTTTTTTTAGCCCTTAAGACACTTCATTTAATTAGCGTTCTATTTGCTTCAGCACAACAACCACCGTGCTTCTAAATAAACTTACAGTTCTATTTTTACAATATTACCTTACAGGTCTGGCAATGCTAACAGCTTGCCATACAGCTAAACAGCACACACAGCTTTTAAAGTTGTTTGATTCTTGAAGTATCCTCACTTAACTGCAAACTGGAAATGCAGAAAGGAAATTCAGCTTATGGATGTTCTCTCTATGCACCATTTCAAACAATGACATTTCACAGACGAAAAGACAGAAATTCTGTGTAAAAATACATCCATATAAACCGTGGGGGTATTTTGTGCTCAGCAAATTAACTTCCAAGCTCACTCTGCTTTGCCTGTCATGAATTATTGAGGTCTGTTGTACTTGCAACTTGCATGCAAAAACTGGAACAGCTATACTGGGCTAGGGGCACCAAGTAAGAAAAATGAGGATATAATAGGATTAATAGAAGGATGAGAAGCTCAGAAATGTGAGAAAAATTAATGTAACACAGGAAATAGAAACTACTTTTTATCTGGCTTTCAAAGATCCCGTTCAATCTCATTAGCTCCCAACTTCGACCAGTATCACTTCCAAGTCTGCTGCTGCTGCTTCTGAACTGCTTTAATAAGCTGATAAACAGATGTAAAACACATTTGAAGACACAGAAACACGTTTGATTTCATGTTCAGACAGTGAATGTATTACAAATGCACTTTAGGTACTGACAAAAGAACAGATCCATCAATACTGTCAGACCAGAAGAAAAGGTGTTTCCATCAGTGAAACAAAACCCAACAAAGTGCCACACAAGCTTCTTCCTTCAGATCTGGAAATTTCAGTTCTTCCTTTGAATAAACATCCACAATTTCAGGAAAAAAAGCAAAATGGATGCCCCCTCACCCCAGAAACACAGAATTAAACTCCTGCCCAATTCCCCAGACCACTTAAGAGCACAGAAAAGAGGTGCTAAACTCCATTTATCGGTCAGTTGACTTTCATGGCATCTGCTGAGGCTTGTTTTAAAACCACAACACAATACTTTCATTGCTGTACTGCTATTAGCAGATTGGAACTCAACTTTGGTGAGCTGGGCAGAGGATTTAGGTGGCTCAGTACTTTTTCTTTTCTGAGTTAAATACTGACTCGGTGCTGGGTTTTTTTAGGTAAAGTGTGAGTAGATCAGAAGGTGAAGATGCTTAGAGAGACATAATTCAGCAATAGGCTACGAAATATTAAAAAGCTCTAAAGTAGTCTGGGTGACAGTTCCTGCTGAGCCAGAACGTGAGAAATGCTGCTGAGCACTGGAAGCATCTGGTAGCAGCATCATGTTTTATGGACCTCTGTATCAATCATATCATAGGTGCTTTTGAAATGCATGAGGAAGTTCATCCCATTTTAAATTAATTAGCTTCAGAAATCATTAATCCTATCTGGAAATAAATTTTCACAGACCAGGAATAATACACCATAGATTGTTACTGAAGAACCATTTCCAAATGATTTTTTTTTTAATAAGAAACTTTAAAAATATATTCCAGGCTTCCTCCTTCTGTAAGACACTGAAGTGTGAAATGTAGATTGGAGCAAACACAGTCATAAAACCATAACACCAGTAACAGTGAAACTCAATACTGAAGGCTCTGCTCAGAAAGCAATGCTGGCACCCTCAAAGTATTTTCCACTTTCTGCCACTTATATCCGGCACTGCTTGAATCCATTTCTTCCAAACTCCTGCCACTCACTGAAGAGCAAAGATTCCTTGAATTTACATAGAATTGCATTGTTATTCCTTGTAATACAAACCTCTTTGACTCACAAAGCCAATCTACGTAATGGGAGGCCCCAGTGCAAAATTTGGATTTGTACAATATTGAGATTCTGGCTGACCAAACCTTTTCAGTGGTTTGGCAAAAGCTATTTTTTCCAAAATTCTATTCAAGATAACTACTGCTAAACTGACAGTGTCCCAAGTTTCTGCTTTTTAAATAATAAAGTTAGAGTTCACTGAATGCATTTTTTTTTACTTGAGGGCTGCTTTTTTGATTAACCCTTTTTCCTCTATAGAAAAAGCACTTAAGAAGCATTAAGAGATTACTGAAAGTCGATTCAAGCAATAAGAAATGTGAATTGGGGTACTTCTGATAATTCCAGGTTTTGGTGGGTTTTTTTGGTTTTGTTTGGTTTTTTTTGTTAAATCACCAATTCATGAAGCATTTCACCATATTTTGTCTAAACACCTCATGTATTAGATCTCATTATTTTCACTGCATTGATTATATTTTTTTCACAGACAGAAAACCAGCAAATACAGCAGTAGGATCTCTTCACATTCCAAGTTATATTGTGTACAAAGCTAGCTAGTCTGGAAGTCAGTAATCACCCATTTCTGGTTAAATAAACAAATAAACAGCAAGCAAAACCTCATCTGCTTCAAGCTAAAATCTAAGACCAGGCTATGGAAGTGGAAGCAAAAGTTATACATGTGATTAATGAGAAAAAAAATTTACATTTTCATATCAGCAAGAGCAGTTATGAAATAGTTTTGTGCCTGCTAGTGCCACTGCTTCACCATTCTGTGGGGTTTTTACCCTTTAACCAGTTCTCTTTAGCATCTTTATTTATCTATCAAACCTGTTTTCAATTTTGATGAAAGAGGAGTTTCAAAAACATCACTTAAACCGCAAATACAGATAAAAATGCAAACTATGTTCCAGTTTACAACACAACTGGGAACAGATGAGGGCTGTAATGCTACACAGCTAGTGACAGGGAGACCACCTTCAATGATACAGAGGGTGCTCCCTGTGCTCCTGATCCTAAATCAGTCTGGGGCATTTAGGAGTAGCAAATGCAGCCCCAGCAGGTGAACTGCTACTGTAGCTGCAGTGTCTCTCTGGCAGCTTTAATTCTGTTTCCATCATAGCTCCCAACAAGTGGAATTAATCAAGGTCCAGCTCAGTGTGGCCAAATCCATGCTGCAGCACTCACACTTTCGCTGCATATTGCAGTTTAAAGAGAATGATATCAAGATGTTCAGTCTGGCTCAAAATGTGCCTATTGTTGCAGCTGATGGAAATACCTATGCAAGTAACTCAAGAATGCTTGGATTACAGGGTTTTTTCATTACCATCATCAGGATTAATTTGCAAAACAGAAAAAAAATTTCCAAATTCCTTCCTCGTTTTCCTAAAAAGCAACGTCCTCACCAAGGCTAAGCACACACAAGATCATTACATAAAAAGCCTAAAGGGGTATTTAAATAGTTTTAAAATTAATTCTCTAATAAGAATGCTCCATGCAGAAGGGAGGTCTGTAGCACAGCCTCTTCCACAGCCTGCGCCTGAGTTTGCAGAGGCACAGAAATGCACATTGTGCACCAGAGTCTGCTTGCAACACAGCAGAATAAAAGGAGTAAGGGCAGCCTCTTGATATCTCAAGAACACAACTCCATGAGCCAGCAGCAGCACCAGTGACTGCTCAGTAGCACATCAGCAGCAGGTACTGAATCTGCCCACAGCTACACAGGCCTTGAAGCAAACACTGCACAGGCTGTCCTAGTCACACACTTCTGACCACACGTACAGCAACATGGCATCAACCCCATTCCTCCGGTTTGCAGCACTCAGGTCAAGACTTTATTGGTTTGAGCTGCATAAAGTACACGATGACTGCAGAAACATCATAATTTCAGCACCTATAGGGCTTTGTGTCTTTTTTTCCCCCTTCCATTACACGTATGGCTCAACATAACGTTAGTTGTCTGATCCTGAATGAGCTGATCTAAAAGAAAAATCTCAGTAGGCACCTTATGTCAGAAACACCTGATCTCTTGCCATTCTTTTCAGACCACAAGAATCCTACTCTCCAAGTGCAGAAAATGCTACCTTAGGTGTGATTTCTGACATTCTCTTCAAATGCTGGAATATCACCAGCCTTGAGATAATATAGACCATAAAAGGCTAAAGCAGGTTGTTAAATGTGTCAGAATATCACCATTGAATCAGTTATACTAGAAGATTCCCTTTACGCTGCCTGCCCTTACAAATTCCTCCAATCAGGAGAATTTCTGTCCATACTGGAATCCTGATTAGAATTTAACCGCTCCTACACTTGTTTACAGCAGTATTAGCCCTAATCCATTTAGCCACTATTGCTAAAGCAGGAGTAATAGTTGTGGTGTCTACACCTTCATTATTGAGGTTATTGGTGTCCTTATTTCTACTCTTAAGGTCTAAGGCTTTTGCAGATATTCCCCAGTGCTTAAAGAGCTTCCTAAGCAGCTTCTGGGAACATATGTTGTTTTTACTAGCTCAGGGTAGAGTTTCACTGTGTGTGCCAAGCAGACCTCCTTGGGGCCCTGTCAGCGATCAACTGATTTAGTGTTCAGAATTAGAACCCAAGCCCAGCTACTTTCAGCAGATTCACTCTGAGAGAGTCTTGATTTTTTGTCTGTGTTCAGCACATCCAACCATACTTGATTTTATTCTAGTGACATTTTCTCTGGTGGTTTATTAAAAAGGACTGGCACTACAGAGCACTCTGTACAGGGCATTAAGGTGTGCTGGCAGACACCTGCCTTCCCCAAACAACAACCTGTCTTAGTAGATGCCTTAAAAAATGCTTAGAGAAATCATTTTTATTGCTAAAAATCATCCATTTGACATTAACAACAGTCTTTTTCAATCCAGTTGTAGTGGAAAGTCTGAGGCTTAATAAGCAACATGGCTCATTTATTCCCAAAATAAGGGCATAATGCTAAAAGGTTTTCTAGAAAGCATATACTGAATCAGTGGAATATTTTTCCTCCTTTTCCTGAGTCTCCCCAAAAAACATTTCTAGTGGAGATACAGACCCCCAAGAAGGGAATTTTAAATTATCAGCGATTACTTTTCTATTCCTAATCAGTTTTTGGAAACCATCTGTTTTCTGTGAACACCCTGTTGAAACTGCTACTTAGAACACCAAATGGAAAAGTTAACTGCAGCTCCAGGAACCTATGGTTCATCCCACACCTAAGTATTCCATAGATGTTTCCCCAGCAGGCTTTTCTTTTGTGGAAAGAAGGCTGTAGAATTATTTTTTGTTACAAAACTCTTTGCTTACTAGTCAAAGAAAAAACATCTTTTGAAATTTATATACAAATATTTACATTAAATAGATGGCAGTCACATAATGGTGCTTTTAAAAGAGGGAGGGCTATTAATAAACACAGAGGAACTCAAGCATCCTGCAAGGACTGAATGCAGTTTTCTGCAGAGCTGCATTAAAGTCTAAAACTCATTTTTATAATTCCTTTATTGCATTTAAGACCTAGATCAAACAAAACACAACAGCTCAGAGCTGTAAGTGAGCAGTAGATTCTCTGGACTCATGCTGAGTTTTCTCAACTCAGTATTTATTAGTATGGATATTCCTGAGAGCATCTGGAGAATGCTGTAAAAGATACAGCATGACGTGCCTGTACTACAAACATCAAGTTCATTCAAAGTTCTTAGTCCTCCTGGGAAGATTCCTTTCTCTGATTTGGTTGTCTTATTTGTAATACTTAGGGTAACTCTAAAACCAGCAGGCTTAAAAAATGAAAACCACTTACAAAACAACCCACAATAGAAGTGCAATCTCCCCCTACACACAGTTACTCATCATATGCTTCATGTTTAATTAAGTGCTGTCAACTCAAATTTAAGTTTACACACAGCCCCCAGAAATGTACAAGTACTGCCCTGTGCCTCAGCAAGTTACTACTGTGAGAAGTCTATGCAGGGAAGAAAAAAGCAGTAAGACTCAACAAGAGTAGAAAAGCAGCAAAACTTAGGAGTATAAGAACTACAAAAATAACACTATTTAAAACTGGCACATGTTTCATCTCCCTCTAAGCTCATATTAAAAATGGGAGGAGCACAAGTTTAAAACATTTTTATAATTAGAAAGTATTCTATGCTTTTTAACAAGTAAAGAAGTTAAAAAAGCAAACCATATTAATTTTGATATGCCTCATAAGCTATATGCAAATGTATCTACCCTCAGTCTGTAACTGTGCCGCCCTCTTGGTCATGCACCTTAGAAGTTACTGCAATCATCTGCCAGCTCATATTTCACAATAAATAGTGACTTGTTTTGTCAAAATTGGCAAATTTTATTGATACTCTAAGAATAAAATATTTTAAAATTAAGACTTTTACTTCAGTCTACTTCAGTTCAGTAGACTGAAGTAAAGGCCATATTTACTGTGTGTCATTGTAAACTCCTTATACCCAAATAAGTGCAGAAATCCTCTATGGGGATTTATTGTCTGCCACCACGAAGTGGCAGATGCTGCATCAGCTTTTTCTAAAACTGTCTGGTGACATTCTTTTATAGAAACACTGCGAAAGTGCATTTCATTTACTTCTTGATGGTCCCTCCAATCTCCATCATTCCTGGGAAGCACAGTTGCTCATCCTTTATTACTATGAAGCTTGGGACAAACTGGGCTAAGGGCAAGTAAAACTTTAACCCACTGAACTGAGTTCAATTTTAAAAAAGCCTTCATTTGATAGAATTATCTTTCTGTATACTGAGATTATTTTTACCTAACGTAGTGGTCTGAGGCATCAATATTTCTTCAACTAAAACCCAAGAAATATTTTACCTCAAGTTGCAAGATTACTTATTCTTCTAATACAATGTTTTAAATAACTTTTACTACAGCCACAGCCAAAAGTTCCCCATGGCTTTCCAACAGATTTGTCATTAAAAGATTTTAAAGTGACTCTATAATTTGTTGCAGCAACAAACCCCCCCCCCCAACAATGTATTGATACCACTGGTTTACAAAATCCACTTTTTACTACAATTCATTCCACACTGGAAGAAAGATTGCAAGAGAGGGAGGGGAAAAGGCAAGTGAAAATTCTCAGTGAAAATTATTTATCAAAAGCTCATACTATCACTCTGAATAAAGTCACAACATACTTGTTATACTATAGAGAACAAGCAGTTATGGGTACAGTGATGCAATTTTAGAATTGGTTAAATGTTACCCTCACCTTTCAGTAGAACCTGTATATTATCAGTAGGAAAACAAAAAAGCATCTACAGCAAATAGAATAAATAAATAAAAGCTGTGGACACTCAATCCTTATAACCTGGAAAGATGGAAAAGAGAGTGAGTGTTAAAGCAGGTAAATTGATCCCTCAACTTGTATGTCCAACTAACACCTTGCCCAGGGATCCATCCATTTAAATACCTTCCCTTAAACACACCAGCAGTACCAACAGCAGAGCAAGAAGGGGGAAATGGGGTATAAAAAAGACTGTCATATTCAGGCTGAAATCACCTGAGGGATTTCCAAGGCTACCTTAATACTGTAATAATGAAATAATAATGCTACAATAGCGGAAGCAAAGCAAGCAAAACAAATGCAAATCAAATCCCATCAGAGAGGTGATGGAGAAGGGTCACTGTAAATTAGTGGAAGGCAGATATCAAGTTTCTGCAAAAGAGGTGATGCACAGTAAGTAATTTGCAACCAGCAATTTTATTATCACTGTTTTGCAAATGAAGAGCTTGTCAAGGGCTACAAGTATATCCATGCATTACTGAAAACATGCAGGTATTTTCTGAAAATTAATTTCTCAGAACCCTAATTCTGACCTGAGAATTTAATTTTTAAAACAGTTGGAAATGTGTTCATAAGTTCACATGTGTTCACAAATCTGAAGTATCACCTAATACATGAAATTCTAAGAACTGTCAGTCAGATTTAACCAAAGAATCTAGTCTAGCAGAATATTAAAAGTGAACTACTTGTTTGAAGTAGATTTATTATTAAAAAAAATTCTGTTGTTTTGAGGATACAAATTCTGAAAACAATTTCATTTCTGTGTTTAACAAAATCCAAACCCTCAAACATATATATATATTTATATATATATATATATTTATATATATATATATTTATATATATGTAGGTATGTGTATATATATGTGTATATGGTAAAGAATGCTACTTTTCTCGCTGAAACCTGTTAATACACTATTAGGAGTTACTTTGCTAATATTCCCTCTTACAGAAAACCTGCACTCTCAGTTATAGAAAATGACAATTTAAAAAAGTAACTCTGCAGAATAAGACAAAGTTATAACTTCTTCCCTGTCATCTGAGGACAGTTTACACAAACATTCAGGTGTCATACAAAAAATATCTAACCCTTAGCTAAAAATAAAATTTTTTGAGTGTGCTAGTCAGACTGAAAATGACTCATGGTATGAAGGAACATGAATCATTTAAAACATTTTGAGACTAATTATACATGAATATATAAAGCACTGAGAAATAAATGAGTTCAAAAAGAACCTCTAACTTCAGACTCATCCCTAACAAAGTCAATTTACAAAAGAGGTATTAATATTTATTCCTCATGTCACACCTAACAAGGTTTTTTTAGTTCAGTCCCCAGTCAGTTTTGAACTTCATTAACTTTTTTTTCCATCATACAAATGAGAAAGTGTTGTAATTCATATCAGTCTACTGACATGGATTCACAGTGGGGTCTGCATGGGAAAACCCAGCTTTTCCCTCCATCCTTCCCCAACATTTACAGCACCAAAGCATTTTTGTTCAGAGCAATGATAATTTTCACAATACATTGCTAGGAAATCTGTAATAGTTTTCACTGGCTTTGAAGAGAACGAAGAAACACAGGGGCTACAATTCTGGAAAAAGGAAAAGATTCCATGTAAAATATAGCTCCATTTCCAACTATCAGCCAAACAGCCCAGAAGACAGGAGTATTTTGCCTCTAATGTACATGTGATTCCAAGAGAATTTCACTAATAAACTCAGCTACAGAGGAAGGGAAAAAAAATACCAAACCAAAAACCACATGAAAAGATTTGGAAGTAATTTCAGACACAAGCTGCAAACTTGAGAAGGGTGAAACACTGGGGATTCATATTCAGAAGAAATGCCCAGAGACCTATTCTCACAGCCTTTCCATTGTCCAGAAAAACAAACCTCAGTGTGCATGGAGCATTTGTGCCCAAGCACTGGAGAACAGCCACAGCAGGTATGCATCTCATTTTCCTTTGTTTACCAGTTGACTTGTTTTTTATAACTTATCTTGTATAACCAGGAGAGTATGAACAAACTATTTTCTACAGGACAGCAACAGTCTCCATAGGATAGTACCATGAACTGTTCCATTTCCTCTCCTCAGGGAGGTTCTTGACAAAGCAACTATGCCCTCCACTCCCAGCCACCAAGTGAAGACCCTGCTGACAGGGCTAATGCAATGAAAGCTGCTTTTATTGCTTAGTTAAGAATCCTTATTTAAGCAATAGGGATAAACTGATGTTTTCAGTTTCAGATAAGTGTTTAGAAACTTCTGGGCTTGCATCTGCCTCCCAAGAGATGAAAAAAGGAGTTTGAAGTGTTGTGATCTGGCCTTATAAACTCCATGTGACTAATCATATTTTAATAGCTTTAAAACTAGATGTGCTTTTTGCTTAAGCATCAATCAGGCTGAGTTTTCAGGCATACCCTTCCCCCATACTTAATAACTTTTGCTAGGTGTTTCTATCCAAAAGTTCCATATAAATCTTACTTCTTACAAAGGACTGTGGCAGAGGCTTCAGAAAGCCTCAGATAAAACTAATAAAAGGTGCTAAACTCCCAGCCATTTTTAGAGGTACATAGCCTCTCACTACTTCTGATAACTTCCTGTTCAGGTGTTTTGATTTGCACTGAAACAAACAAAACATCTGGTAAGTCCTTTTCATTTCCATTACTGTATGTGTGGTGTCATTCATATTTTGTTATGCAGGCCTTAAATGAAGATGGAAACAATGAAGTTCCAAAATAGAAGCTCAAGGAATAGAAACTTTCATCTCCAACTAATTATTGCCAAAATATGTGAGCAAGCCACGAGAATGACTTTGGAAATTGCAGAGAAGTGTCTATCCTTTAGAAGTAATATCAAACATCTTCATTCCCCCACTAACTACTGTTCTAAAATTTTCATATTCAGTGACATATAGATGGGAGGAAAAGGAAGTTGATGAGATGTAAGCATTATAAATACATTTTTTTAAAAGTCAAATGTTTGAGAAGTAGAAGATAGGAAAAAATAACGTGCAAAAGGTGAAGTGTGCTGTAAGAAACCAAAATGTATTCATGTGCCAAACCCAAGAAAATCTGTATAATAATTACTAGCTCCAAGAGTATTCAGAGCCCTCTCAGACCCTAAAGACTTCTCAAAAAATACTTTTGCACCTTGAACTGCAACTTCTCTCCTGGGCTTCTTGATATAACTTATGACAGAAGACAATGATGAGGTTTTCACACATCCTATTACCTACATCAGTCCAAAAGCAACAGCAAATCCCTGCCAGGTAAAGGAAGATCAGTGCTTGAACTAGGAGTGTGCTCTTAAGGAAGTGACAGACTTCAAGGACTACAGGTAATAACACAACTCTGATACTAAAACTCCAGGAAATGGTATTGTTTGTGTATGAAAGTGAAGGAGAACAAAATATAGAGCTTTGTGAATGAGATTTCATCACTTGTTCATCATCCCTCAGATTTCACAAGCTTAGAATATCCATTTTGCTGCATTTCTGCTTTAAGTAAAAATATAAAGTAATGTATTCTAAAATTTGCAAGTATGTATTAAACAAATATTACAAACATGCTCTAATACAAAAGATTAGTGTGAAAAAATGATGCGACAGATCTTGCATGGGTACCTGCACAAGACAGATTTCCCTGCTTAACCCTGCCAGCTCCAGGGAAGTAGAGAGAATACTTTTCCCTTCAGAGGCAGAAATATCAGCCACAAAGAGAAGTGGCCAGAATAGTTGTCTACCAAGAAGTTTCACTGTGCCATGTTTGATCTAATGCTTGTATAAAGCCAATTGTGGTATATGGGTTTTGTTTGCAGAGATGGGGTTTTTTGGAGTCAGATGTTCACTACACCAGCGTGTTCTCTTTGCAAATCAAGCCAGAACACCTTCCAACTTCCAAGACATCTCCAGATGTCTGCCTGTAGAGCCACATGGGCATATTCTAAGTGGGTGTATTTTTGGGTTCTTTGCAAAATACAGGGAGAATAAGGAATCTCTCGTGCTTGATTCTCTCTTGATCAATTTTATCCCGGTTAAATCAACCAGACCCTTGATTTCTTTAAAAGAGGAACAGCAAGTTTCTACATGCAAGGAAATGACACCTTCAGAAATCACTTAAAAGGAGGATTCTGGCTCTTTTGGTACTCTTTATGGCATAATCATCGTTACTTTTCTTAGCTAACTGGTCTATTTTCCAACAATTTTATCCATAACTCCTTAAGTACTAATTGAGGTGAAAGTTCAAGATAAGATGGGGAAAACCAAGAAAAGCCAAATCTACTAGCCAAAAATCCAACTTCCCACTTAGCTTACAATCTATGTTCTATCCTTTTTTGCTTTCTTCTAAAATATTTTGGTTTCTCCAAGAAGCCTTTCATAATCACAGAGATATCCTGCACCATGTATCAGTAAATAAAACACCAAATAAATATGAACAAAATAAATATTTAAGAACATGGCATAGATTGCATATTTGCACAACATAAAAAAAAGATTGTTGGCTCAGTGAACAAGTGCTACAAGAACACTGACTTTTACTGCCTACACTGTAAACACTGAGTTATCACTCCCTCCTATGCAAAGCTTTCAATCTGCAAGCCATAAACAGGGTCACTGTTCCTTTTAAGTGCTGGGAAGCTCTTTGCTTTTAAGAGTTGGCCTGTGTTGCTATTACTTCAATATTGCTTTTCCTTCTGAGTCTTCAGGTTTCTTTGTTTAAAGGTTCACTGCAAATTAATCAGCTAGCAATATTTTAAACATTAAAGACAAATATTCCTTTCCTCTCTCCAACAAACTGTTTCATGTTTCCTGCCGTTAATTTAGTATGGAACAGAACATAATTTTTCTTAGTAACAGGTACAAATATAAAAGTTCATGTTTTAAGATTTCAGTTGTGCTTCAGTAGACTTAAGAAGCACTATCTGATTACAGCCAACCAAGAAGCAGCTACAGATCCATCAACCTGACAACCTGAAGGGCAAATCCTAAAACTGGAAAGTCTGCTTACAGCCTCTGTTATGAACAGGAATGGAGAAAAGTCAGCCTTGAAACCCTTTCATACATGGTTGGTAAACAGCTTTAGACTGTAAGATGTAACAGGATTCTTAAAGAAAATTTGCATGTTAAAATGTTATAGAGTGAGAACTGTTTACTGAAGGAACACAGGGTAATTTAATTACAGGAAAAAAATTTCCAAGATCTCAAAGCAGTGAGGAACCTGTGACACAAATCCTAATCTGGCATATGACAGCTGCAGAATAAATTCAAAAGATTTTTACCAGACTAATTATCTGTTAATGGGCAGGCTCAGCAGGACATAACAAATTCCCAAGGTTTAGTTTCCAAGTCATGTGACCCAATCTTTAGCATGGCAGATGGCAGACAATGACTGCATACCACTCCTTTATTCCAAGAGCTACACACACCATTTCTGTAACCCATCACTGAAATTATTGTAATCATACATCAACAAAGATACAACGCTACCGCTGGTGACACCACTACTTCTGCACTGATTGTTTCCCACACTGTGCAGCATGTCATTTTTATTAAGTGCTGTCAGCTCTTGGTGTGTGCAGACAAAAATTGAAATCCCAGTCGGATTTATCCTCTCCATAGATCCACAAAGACTTCAGCAAGTTGGATGTCACTTTTAACAGGACACACATGCTTGCTGTTAGCTGAAATATCAGCAAGTTTTCCAGTTGCCACACTCTAATTTAAAAGTGCTGACTTCACACCAGGTTATGATTTTATGTTCATTTTTAGAAATACTCTATTATTTTAACATCACACTTCACCAACCTGCTAGTCCGATGGCAATGGGTATTACTGATCACATCTCTAAACTGTGCCTCACTGAAAAAGATTAAATTCACACCCAGTGGACACCAGCTATCACATTCCCAGTAACATTGCACCACAGCCCCACAGCCAGAATTATGCATCCCTGTGGGAAGGAAAGAGATACGTTCTCTATTCTGTCTGTACTGTACTCTGGGTTATTGATCTCCAGAAAGCAAGAGTAAGACACAGGGGTTCCCCTGCTGCGACAAATTCTAAAGACCTTTGTTCCAGAGAGACAAGTTTTCCAGTGCTAGACTGTGGCTGTTTCACATGGCATGACCTTTATTTTTTGCATATGCAACAAAGCTGAAGAGCTCCCTCAGCATTATTGTTCACTTCAAGTTTAACACACTCTTCTGAGATGACTCCCTAGACATTCAAGGCTCTGTTTGTTTTTAAATCCTTTTACTGTAGCACCTTCAGCATCACAATTTTGCTGCTTTGAAACAAAATCCTTACCATTTTGCATTTTTCTACCTTAAAATTATAACTGGACTGGTAACATGATCCTCTGGCAACTTTGTAAATACTCTCCAGGCTAAATCAGAAACCCCACACTATCTGCCCATGTACTTTGCACCACTGCATATAATGAAAATGCTTTGGAAAGTGTTCCATGACAAATAGGTACCTGGGAAAAGATTTCTGTATTTTCATATTTAGAGTATTTTTCAGATTGCTGCAACTATGACAGGGCAGGGTTAATTTCAGGTTGGTTTCAGACAAATACTTGCTTCCATATATAACTACGGATGGGAATATTTCTAGGTCCATGAGCAGAGGCCAAAATTATCTCCTCTGCTCGAGCATGCTATTTCCTCCTTCCTTCTAGCAATAAATATCCATGGCTCCCAGCTCTGAGCACACCGATTGGAAGCCTGACCAAAAATACCATGAAGCAGTGTCCATGGCTGAATTCACTTCCTGCCATGCAGACTTCCTGAAGATTAAAGCCACTTTAATTCTTTTGTTTTCAGTAAGACTTGCAAGGTTTGTATCCCACACTGACTAGACACAGGCATCTGCCCAGAGCTGTTCTCTGAAACAATTGCAGCCTCCAGCACAAGCCCACCTTCTCTTAAATCACATTTCACACTGAACATTAGGAAAGGTTTGCTAGCACGAGGATAAAATGTACTTTAACTGTAACCCCTGCTGTTTGAATTAACTGGGTTGCAGGTGTGTACACATGCACACTTTAACATTAACAGGCATTCAGATTTTTATTTTATCTCCAGCTTAACTGCTCTTCCAAAGTGGTAGATCACCTTTAAATACTGAAACACTCAAACCAAATCAGTTTTCAGAAACCTTAGAGACTGTTGGACTCCAGTTATCTGCTGAAAATAATAAAGAAATCACCTCTTCATTGTTCTTATTTTTACAGTGGCTATCTACCATCGAGTTCCACAGGATCTCATCTTGACTGTAAGCCTATTATTCCTTTTTCTATACATAGGGAAAACACAGAAACAATTTTCTTTTGCTGTTAGTTTTGTTGGGTTTTTTTGTTCATCCACACAAAAAACTTGCTGATTATCTTTCTGTAGTCTCAGCTATCCCATTTTCTTCAACCTTTCTTTAAAGAACATATTTTCTTACATCTTTTTACTTTTCTGGATTTTCCATAATAAAGCTGCCTCTAGCTGGCATCATTGCATTGAACAGGACAAAGCAAAGTGGGCACCTGACACCTACATCAAAAACAAGATGATTGACTGCAACTTCCATATGGATGTTGGCTTTCCCTTCCTATGCACCACCAGTGACACCATGAATTCATCTTCAGCTGTGATCCTTTGCCACTTCAGCCAGAACTACTTGTCATTTCCTATCTGCATTGTTAATGACCAGTGAGTGTAAGATTATTCAACCTGCTTTGTCTGCAGTTTGTCAAGTTTCTAATCTTCTGTTGTCCAGGTTTCCTGTAGCTCATCTGTATTTATTAAGCATATCCTCCATTCCATCTTCCAGGTCGTTTCCAGAGACTCGTACAGACACACATTCATTGACCCCTACCCAATATGGAATTCCGGTTTGGCAGTGAGTCATCAATAACCACTCAGAACAACAATATTCCAACTGTGCATTCGGTGAGGAGTGCATTTTTTCTGGGCCATGCTTCCCTAGCTGACTGATGAGAAAAGACAGCATAAAAAAAAAAACCAAAAAAAACCCCAACTTATTTCAGATACAAAGAAGTAACCACTATTTTCTTCCGCTTGTCTCTCTCCCCAGTCAAGTCATTGATTCATAACTATGTATTGTTAAAAACAACCCCAACAAACAACAAAAAAGCCCCCAAACCATGCCAAAATCCCACCTCATGCACTCAGTTGAAGCATTCTGCATTCAGAGCTCAACCCAAACCAGCAGGCTCCCCGAACAGACAGGCGCTGTGTCAGTGCCCTTCTGGTCTGTAACACATAAAAGTGACTGTACCAAACGTGAATTTTTTCAACTTCCAGGTGATACAGGTATTCCACTGCTACCTATTTACTCAAACAAAGGGAAATAATCCAGCCAACCAACAGAAAGTTATTCATAATACTGCTCCATCATTTTTTTGCCCTGTAAGTCTGAGAGTTAAGTTTATTTGTCTCAACCTTAGGGACCCACATCTCATCTAATGAACATCAGCTGTAGGATCATTAGACTCATCCAGGACTCCTCTATTCTGGTTTTCAGGGTTTCCCTATGCCCTGGAAAGTAATCTTTAGCTCTGCCACATAGGTTTTGTCTCAAGCTGATCCACTGAATGAGAAGAATGGCTCTTGACATCTAGGATGAGCTTTCCTCCTCTGTACTGTGTGTATATTTACTGATTTAACTTCCCAGGCCACTTAGTTCCTACTCTCTTGGAAGATCTCTCTTTTGGAAGTTCTATTCTTTCTCTTTAAAGACAATCTAAATACAACTTCTGGGTTCATCTTCACAACACCTTTTACTGTTCCTCACACAATAATAATTTGCAGACTCATACCAGTTACAAAACCTCCAAACAAAAGAAAAACTCCAAGCCAACAATATAAATGCCTCTTTCCAGCTGATAAGTCACTCTTCCATTGCAGTGCTATCCCACTGCTGCATCAAGAGGTCTCTGCTGGTGCTGCTCCCATTCTCTCCTACGATGCTGCACACACCCTGCTGAGCTTTCATAAGCCAGTGTAAAAACTGTATGTCCCCCTCTGTCCCAGAATATACCTAACTACCACTTGGGTAATTTCCCACAAAACAGGCAGATTCGTATGCTTTTTCTTGTGGGTATGAACCATGAATTCTGAAAAGCCTTTCTATCCAACCCATCTACTCTTTCCATAGTTCTACTGGCAATCATACCCCCAGTGTCAAATCCCCAACCACTCTGCTGCAGTTTGGCAAATTGTAAATCGCTTTCTAAGAGTTGACTCTACCTCTTGTGACCCTCAGCCTTTAAGATGAATTCAGGGACTATCATTACTATTCAAAATCCTGAAGCTAGCTGAGGAAAGACTCCTTGCCCACAAATTCTTTCTATGGGATCTGCAATGCAGAGAATCGCTCTGTGCAGCTGCCACTGACATTCCTCTGTAATAATATATAAACCTTTAAAAGAGTTGTGAGCTATGCAAGGGCTTAAGGATTCCTTCCCCTCATACTTGCAGATTAGTGCAACATTTCATCTTAAAATGGTATCCTAAATTTCAGCAGAACTAGAACTGCAAAAGAAAAATAAAGCTGGAGATTTCTGTTCTTGCAAAAATTGCTTGTAGCAGAAATTAAAACCTGTGCCATTTCCAATACATTTGTACAGCACCCACACTACATTAAAGCCTGAGATGCAAGATAAAAACTTGATTTACTTTGGTAGTTTTCAACTACAAATCATGCCTGCTAACACTGAAACAAGTTTCTATCACAGTTGTTTCTCACCCTGTAATGAGATATCAGTGATATAACAGTACAATTAAATGTCACACACAAAAAAAAGTATACTTCTAGAGCCCAGGCTCTAGACTTAAGGAACCTCCTCCTAAAGTAGGAGAGAATTGACCTAAAGGGAAATATTTGCCAAAAAAGTATTTAACTGCAATAAAATTATTTTTTAAAAAAATAATCTCATACAATACGGCTTTGCCAACAAAACAGAAAAACTGAGAAAAATGAAATTCATACATTCTAAAACTCCTCTCAGTACTAAACAGTCAGAGCTCTACTGAGATTAAGATTGTAGCAAAAATACTATATTAATGGAAACTTTTGAGATCTGAATGACAAAAGCCTATGTGCCAAAAGAATCAAGAATATGGGAAAACTCTGTTACACTGATAAACAAAATCTCTCATGCTCATCCCATATTTTGGTTACTGCCCTCTGTGATGGGTTTGTTAACAGCAAAGCAAATACAAGATTCAGTTTCCAAAAGCTCTCTTCTCTACTAAGGTTTTCGAATCTGTCACTAGAGAATAAAAAACTCACTGAGAAGAGAGCACAATGAGTGTAAATACATCCACATGTATTAATTGTTTTCTTCAGTTACCTATTTACTTTAAATGAGCACTCAATTTATAAACTTCATGAACAGAAAATTGGGGAACTTTTGGTTTCAAAGATAGCCACCTGTGGCCCATCAAAAAGGACCTTCAAAGAAAGGCTACTTTTTGGTGCATTCTCACTATATTGGGAACAGAGTATAAGTATATGGCTCATCCACCTTTTCAATCCTGCTATGGATATTAATCCATGAAACTGCCACATGCTGCAAACTTAAAAAGTGTGAAGATTTAATTTTCTTTTGCGTGTCAAATAACACAAGCTTCAGAGTTCTGTATGGTGTTTTGTGAGCTTCTCACAGGAAATTTCTCCCCCCAACTCACCACGCAGTTGCTACCCCACACTTCACAGTGATTGAAGCTTGAAGCTTGTTTAGCAAGAAAGAAACCCTCCATTCTCTTCACAGATAACAAAGGGTTAACTTCCCAACTGGAGAAGTTTCAGTCTGACTGTCCTTGCTTCACAGTAGGATAGTGACAGATTCCAGGAAAATGCAGCCAAGTAAGGAAAACACTTTGGTCAAGAAAATATATTAGGCAAACCTCAATGTCAGAAGCACAGACTGGAATAGCAGAAGCCTGCACTGCAAAGTTAAAGCCAACTCACTCTGTTACTTTTACAGAAATATTTTTCCTCACTTAAAAATAATCTCAAACAGTCTTGGGTGGTAAAAAAAACTTGGTTGCTCAATAGCTTAAAAGATAGAATAAAGCCCAGCATCAACATAGTTAAAAATAAATCTGTATTTCAGGCTACAAAGCACTAATATGTTAAGTTACAGCATTCATATTGAAACTGAAGATAAAAGGAAACCTTGCAAACATTATAAATTATAACAATTAAAAACCAGAAGACTTGTGTGTCTTTCTTCACACACAATAATCAAGGAAAATATCCAACTCAGGTGTTGTTCTCCGTGTTACTATTATCATCAAGATGTTGCTACAGACAAGATTAATGAAGTCAGGAGAATAAATAAAAACTCTTTTGAGGACATCCTTTCTGTTCAACTGGTCAGAAAGATCACTGGTTTTATCATCATTTCTTCCTACACATTGAATGGTTCTACTGGAATAAAAAAACCACACCAGAAATTAACAGAACAATGCATTCCCTAATCAAAGGACACAAATTTTATACATGCATGTTTTAAACATCTAAATTTCAGCCCCAATTTCATATTTAACAGAAAATACAACCTAAGCCTTTTCACTCAGAAAAAAAAAAATCAAAAAATATGTATTTCCACAGAGATAAAAATACGAAGGAGCAAGGAAAAAAATTAGAACCATGAGAAACACAAGAGCTACATTTATAGGAACATACCCATTTACAAAATGCCTTTTTTTAATGGTTGCCTTTCAAGCTGTGCCAACACTACAATGAACATAAAAGATCTGCCTCCCTAGCAGATTTAGAAGAATAAGCAATTACTACATTAGAGAAAATAGGCTCAGAAATTTCCACCAATTGGTAGTTGGCAGAAAAGCAACTCTTTATGTGCCAAACCCCAAAAAGCCCTTCGGCACCAACCTCTACATATATTGGCAATGAACAAACAAATTAAAAAAAACCCCTACTGCCTCAAACTGGGGTCAGCCCTGCACTTTGGGGAAAGAGAAATAAACAAAAAACAAAACACAACAAGAACTCTCCATCCTCCTAGATAAGCAATAGAAGGCTTTTCTTTTTGTCAGGGTGTTTAAAGTGATAGGTCTCTTTGGGGCACTCCATCTCACAACCTCTTGAAACACAGTCACGCTGTGGTTGTGCAACAAAGGCTCCTTCCCAAAGGCTGTGGAAAAGCACAAGGCCTTTCTTCCCAATGGAAGGGAGGCCTCCACAATTATGCACTACTACTGCTGGAGCAGTTTACACAGAGAGGCAGCTGCATGGAGCAACTCTCTGCAGACTGCTCACAGTTAGAATTAGGGATTTCTCAATCCTGCCTGAGAGCACTCCTACAGCTGCAGTCCAAGCTCGATGACTGCCTTTACCACAGAAGGGGAGGAGGAGGTACTGCAGCAAATAAAAATCGTATTTTGGAGCATTACCAATGATTGGTCATCCTCACCATAGACTGAGACAGTCATCATCCACCGTGGGTGATGGTACCATGCAAGCAACGCAAGTGATATTTAACAGTAACTACTTTTATTGATCCCTGGTGCACAACTGCATCTTCCATATCAATGCAGATTAGTGAGTTTCTGCTACTTTAACAATGCAAGAAGAGGTAAATGTGAACTGACAAACGCAGCTTTTGCAGTTTCTCTTACTGACTCTCTATTTGCTTGAGAAGACTAAAATCATCTGAGACAGTGACAGAACACTTCATGGGCAGAAGAGACCAATTACTGCATAATAAATATCCTCAAAGCTATTTTATTATGATTTAAATTAAACATGACAAACACATTTCAGATGTTCCTAGGAAGGATTCTCTGTTAAGAAGTAGCAATAACAAATCTCATTTAAAAATCAAACCTATTAGGAGAACTAAAGAGCACATTGTGCTGCCACCAAACACTGAAAATTAAGAGTTTCAGCGATGCCTTTGCCTTGCTATATTTTCATCAAAACACAGAAGTTGCTCTTTTTGTATATTTCCCTATAAGAAGTGTATCCAAGCACACAGAACATAACCAGAGACAGACCTCATATTGAGGTAATCTAAGTGCATTTTTTCTGCAATGCATTTGTTAGCAGCTTGCACCACGAAAAAGTGGGTTTTAGGCATTAAACATTATAAAAAGCTTGACAATAAAAATGCCCACATCTCTGAACACAACTGAAACTTTTACAATTAGTTCATGCAGACGTATAGGTAGGCAGGTGTACAGAAATACCTGTTGAATGAGCAAGGATACCAATGTTTAGTCAACAGTACATGAGTCCAGGTACCTGATACCAATGTGATCTAGTCTGCAGCCTGTGCTGCTCTATTACCGAGTCACAATGCTGTCAGAGTTCCACAGCGGTGTCAAATAAAAGTATCAGGTATCAAAGTCCTGTTCTATGAAGGGCTGAGTCATTAATGTGACTGATCAACAGCAAGTGTATTCCTGGCACTTTAAACTGGTGCAGCAGAGCATCCTGTGGGCCACTCCTTTGTATTTCTGTGCAAGAACACACACCTATCACATCATTAACCCTGGCTGTGTTCTTGCAGAGGTGAAACTAAAAGCAAAAAAAAGCAAGTTGCGGAGATGTGACCACCCTCCCAGAATTATTCATTTCAGATAAAATTCTTGACCTCAGCTCATGTCAGTTACTACCACTGGAAATAGCAATCTCTCGAAGTGCAATGGAAGGAGACATCAATATTTTTTCCTATATCACTAAGCCACTATGCGGTAGTTTGAAAACAGGACCCTGCTTCTGAAAACACACAGATATCTTAACAAGTTCAAATGTTTCAAATAAACTCTATTATTTAATCAACAGATACTTTCTTGGGCAATGTAAAAAAGCTGGCATAAAAATATTTTGTTTTACTTGAATGTAAAGATACACTTATTTCACACACTATACAATTCTAATTTTGTGGTGTGTATTAATATTTTAATAAAGTTTTTAGAAGTTGGTGGTTTTTAACTGTCATTATTAAGAAGCAGATTGAAGCATATACAGTAACGAGAATTCAGCTTATGAAAACAGAGCATCTTAGATAGCCACAGCAGTTAATTCTCCTACCTGCTTCCCATCCAGTGTACAAAGTCTCTTGACTACACCCGAGTCTAACTTAATGGCTTCGGTGATGTCATTCAAGACCTGTTCGAAGGAGTGAGCAGTCTTCTTGTTCAGCAGAATTCTCACAGCTTTCCGTGGCTTTACTCCACTCCTAATAACAGTCACCAACTTGGGCTTAATGAAATCTTTACTCTCCTTCACCTCACTCCTTGTGGATGTCAAAGACGTCAAGGACCGACTGGACCCAGTCCTTATGTTCACACACCAGTTCGGGTTGACGTTCTTGGTGTAATCAACTTTGCGATATGGTTCATTGGATGCACACACATAGCTTTCACCTGAAAAGAAGATGACATGTTCTCAGTCTGAAGGGGTTTGCAGCTACTTTGTCAATTTAAAAACTAAACAAAACAAAAAAGACATATTTTGGGAGTGATTTTCCTGTAGCTCAACAAGGAGGACTGTAAATTATCAGAGCTTTCCCCCCAAACAATACTGTCACGAAGTGCTTTCAATAGGTTTCAAAAGACCTCAGGTTTAGAAACAAAATAAAAAACAGTAGGGGGTAATGAGGAGGTTCAAGATATTTCACACATTTTTTGGGTTTTGAGTAATTTTGCAAGTGCTTAAATTACCTGAGCTCACAACACATGACATTAAGAGCATTCTCCTACCGCAAATATCCAGGTCCTCCCCCATATATCCCTCAACCATATATTTCAAGATACATACACCCCTGTCTATGCTTAATTATTTTACAACAGCAAGTTTTAACATAATAAATTTCAGCACTTCAAGACCCTTACCCTGAAAGGCACATTAATCTAACAGGAGTTACTGACTTTCTATCAACAACACACATTTGAAATACATTCACTTCAATATTTTTTAGACCAGTGAACACCTGTTGAGGCCACAAATGAGTCTTTGAGAGTATGGGAGTATAATAGGACATCTACACTTCCCCATTTTTCTTTCCTAATGCAAAGCTGGTTTGTGGGGGTTTTTGTTTGTGTTTTTTTGTTGGTTTTGTTTAAAAAAAAAAAAAAAAAAAAAAAAAAAAAAAAAAAAGAGGACTGCTTGCTGCTTATGACAACTCTTTTGACACCTGACAGCAATATTCAAGATGTAAACCATGACCAAGGACATCTTTAACTCCGGATTATTTGTGTAACCCACATCCTTGGGGTGTCGCAAGATGACATCCCAAGACATTCTTGGAACAGCTGAATATTGACAGAAGGATGAAAGGTAAGCATTCCTTACTGACAGAATACACCATTGCTCCAGACAGAAGAACTACCTAGATCTTAAAAAGCTTAACCTAAGAGTAAAGGTACGCAGTCAAAGTCACTGGTGGAACAAACCAAAGTCACCTCCTACATGCACAGCAAGATGAGTAAAGAGTAAACATACATCTAGGGTACAGAAGTGTAAGAGTTACAAAATGTATGCCTACATTTAGATACATACTAGAAAACTTTTAAACAACACTTTTACTTTCCAAACTCTAGATTGGAGAGCTGATTTATCTTAGAAGTTGCAGAGCTTGTTCTAAAAGCAAGATACTAAACTACTTTCAAAGCCCCGAAGAATTACTGTGAGCTGAAAGACTTTCTTGTTTCTTTTCCAATACCAATTACACTGCTTTGTAATTTATCTTGTATTTAGACCTTCTTGAAAGTGTACTTGCTGTATTTGAAAGAACACAGATTATAATTAAGCCAAGTTAACAATGATTTTGTTTGGGAAATTCTGGCAGCCACTTCTGCCTCCACAAACATCACTGAGACCGTATTCCACTCAGATACTAGGAAACTGGGGTGAGGTTCTATGGATGCCTGTACTCTTCCTTTTCACTCATTCCCCTCATTCCTCATATTCACAGATCAAATGGTGCACAAAACAAACAGATACAGACAAAACTAGAGTCCTCCTCTTTCTCAAAAAATTAGCTAAGAGAAAGGAGGTGTTTTCAGCCCATAAACTCTTTGAAAAAGAACTGCATGCTGCACATGAGCACTAATTTACAGGCAGGAGAAAAAGAACCTCAAATTCCACACAGCTTTTTAAGGAGTGTGGCAGTCTAGAAGCTTGTGCTACCCCAGAACTACAGGCTAAATTGTAACAAATCTCCAAGCAATCTGATTTTATTAAACCTTAGCAAGATGTTGAATGAGATGACTTCAGAAAGTCCCTTTCAAACTAAGATATCCTATGATTCTAAAGATATGCACATCTCTTTCAACAGCTGTTTTCCTCATCTATCTTGTTATTGCAAAATGGCATGAGGTATTCAAGTTTTGTTGCAGCAGCTCAGCTACAATGGAAAGCAAAGGCTTTGCCCTCTACATCCTCTAGCAGTAGATTCAAAGGACTGTGCTTGTTTTCTGAACAATTGCCAGTAAGCCTGTCTCCAAACTCAGTGCTGCCAAATGAGAAGCACCTCAAGAAGCTGGTAGTTCTAATTCATACCAACAGGCTTACTAATTACAGCTGCTGATCATTTTGTTATTCTCCCCTCTCCAATTACCTTCCTGCACAACATGGAACCCCAGCATGGTGCAGCTCCAGACTAAGCGCCCCAGAGCCACCTGCAAACTCCACTCTGTGGGACCAAAGAGGCAAAATCAGAAGGGTAAAATACAACTCATGGACTGAGACAGAGATGGTTTAATAGGGAAAGCAAAAGCCACAATAGGTGCAAGCAAAGCCAAACAAGGAACTCATTCACCACTTCCCAAGGACAGGCAGGTGTTCAGCCACCTCCAAGAAAGCCAGGCTCCATCCTGGTAATGGTGACTTGGGAAGCCACACACTGTAATGCTGAACATTCCCCCTCTTCCTTCTTCTTCCCCCAGATTTATAAGCTGAGCATGATGTCAAATGGTCTGGAACATCCCTTGGGCCAGCTGGGGCCAGTTGTCCCAGCTGTGTCCCCTCCCAGCTTCATTTTCCTGCAGCCCCCTGGCTGGTGGGATGGTGTAAGAAGCCAAAAAGGCCTTGGCTCTGTGTGAGCCCTGCTCAGCAGTAACAGAAACATCCCCCTGTTATCAACACTGTTTCAAAAACAAACACAAAACAGCCCATAGCAGCTACCATGAAGAAAATTAACTCTATCCCAGCCAAAACCAGCACAAACTCTTAGGAGTTAGCTGTGTGCAAAAGCGTTTTAAATAAATTCTGCAAAGTACCTCAAAATCCACCATCATAGAGCATGTTCAGAATTATCCTTTCCGACTCAAAACCCATGCAATTCCTAGACCATTTAAAAAACCCCAACAAATGCACATGTGGTAATTCAAAGTTAAATCTCAGGGCTGAAATTTAAAGTAACAAAGTTTAAAAAGGTAAATTAATTAAATTAAAGCTACTCAGAAACAGAGTCTCAAACTTGAAGTAAATTAATTGCTTTGCGTAAAGCAAAGGTAGAGGACAAAAGGTCCCTTTGCTCAAGGATTTATCACAGAAGAATTTCAACAGGCATGCTGGCTTTGTCTTTTACAGACTTGTAATCATAAATACAGCATCTTCTTTGTAGTATCATGGAATGTGACCTATTATCTGTCACACCTGTACTACAGCACCCTGTAGGCCAGCAGAAACTGTACTTCTATAAAATTTTCAGGCAATATGAATCCAAAAGGATCTATATTTCTTTACAGCAGCAGTGTAAAACTTTGTCTCCTACTGGATCCCTTGCTTGATGCATGAATAAAATAATTTCTTGACTATCTCAAAGGGTAGCAATGCAGATTTCTTCTTGTTACTTCTTTTCCTTTAAGCAGAGGCCATAGCAACAAAAACGAGGAAGTGCTTTCAAGTTAAAACAATGTAATAACTTAAAAGAAAGAATTTCAAGTTATTTGTCTCAGCTGCATTTAGCCAAGGCTTAAATTGAAACACAAACTATTTCAGCTTAAAAAAAAGACAAAACCTGCCAAAATGAATGGAAAATTTCCTACAGTTGGCAGATACAGGGAAGTCTAATTACTTGAGAATGCAGTATATTACAGATTGTTTAGTAAGTGTTTTAAAGTCCATGCCTGCTTTCATATACCAGACATATAAATAAAGTTAAGTAACACAAGTTTCACATGGAAAACAGATTTTACTACTACACCTGCAAGGCAGGCACATATGGCAAGACTAGAGCGAGGGCTGTAAGTGAGAAAACACATCCACTGAGTGATTTGCTTGTTTCATGACTTAAAGACAAAGGATGAAGTTTCGAAATGATTACTTAAATTTCTAACTATTTCACCACAGACAGGACTTCACCCACAGTTTCTAAGTTCTAATTAAAAACTTGCAAAATACGAAAAAACCCAATAAACAGTATAATGAGGAAGCCAATTGCTGCTCTCTGGATAAAGAATGGTTTTCTAGGAACGAGTTAAACATTTATTTGTTTAATGGGGTATACAATTGACTACTTAACAGATTAAAATATGTAAGGAAAAAAATGGCAGGGGTAACTTTAATCACACCTATACAGTTACAGAATGGTGTATTTTAAAAGCATGCCTGAGAAAGCATCATCCCTTGATAAGCAGGCACTAATAAAGGTGTGCTATTGTTTAGATTATACTAGCCATCCTCCAAAGTAGAAAATGCACTTATGTATGTCTATTTGGAAGAGACATCAAGTCATTTGTAGAAGTATTATCTCTTTTTTACATTAATTTTTTGTAGGTAAGAACCTGAAAATGTAATATTATATACCACATTTGCTTACAGCTTTCATGTATGACCTGATTTTAAAACTGCTTGGGATTAATTCATGTATAAGTACACACTTCTGATAATCTCCACAATCTTCCAGAAAACTAATATTTGTAAAATATAACACATGGTACTTGATTTTTGAGGGGGTCTAGAGGTGTTGAACCCATCAAATTGATTTCAAACGTTGTTCACAAAGTAACAGATACCTTTATAGTTAAAAATCACAAATGTAAATAAATTTGACTGTTTCACTGGCTGCCTTGAAAGAGATTTTTCATGTGTCTAACCTAAATACATATCATCCCCAATACAAAGGAAATATTTTCTGAGACTTTAGTGGCATTTTGATCAGGCTGTAGCTTTTTTTCTTTTTGCATTTGTACATCTACCAGCCCTAGAAAGTTGACACAACTCCAAAAAGAGGCATAAACAATACTTCAAATATTTACACAGCTGACTTCAATATGTCATATTGAAGTTTCTATGGTTTGAAGGCCCACTGTCCATTTATATTCTTGAAAGATTTTGAAGTTAATGCATACTAGCTTTAACTAGCACAGTCATAGCAGTTACATTATGGAAAGTAAATACCATGTCTTCAGCTTACAGCATCAGCATTAACATGAATCATCTCCCCAGGTTTCAGACCAGAGCCTGAATTTAGTCACTAATATTACACTGAGATTTGCAGGTAAAGAAGCACACTGTAGGCTACCGAAGTAGAAAGATCTATTAAGCAGTGCTTTCTTCTTTTTATTTAAATGCAGAAAAAAATGCAACAATTCCAGGCATGGGTGACATCTGGGACTCTGAGCTCAGCCAAAGTATTCTACAGCAGAAAGGTCAACCAGGCTGCAGAGCAGTTTTGGCAGAAGTCGGAAACCTCCTTATAAGTTCATGGCATAATTTCAACAGAGAGTATGTGCCATCCATCCCATGATTCATTACAGTACCCAGAGCAAGCTAAAAGTGCCAGCTCTTCCATGAAGAAACCCTGCTGCCACCAGAAACTCCTCAAATGGGGCATATGCTTGCTTAAAAGGAGAAACATCTGCTGATATTTTGGGTCCCAATATAATCAGCAAATGGCGTAAGTCTACTTCTGATTTTCCAAGTCTTATTAACAGTAGAAAGTCAGCTAGTAGACATGAAACATTGCCTATTGACAAGGAAACATTACCTGCCTCTAAATAATTTAGCTGCACTGAATTAATAACCAGATGCACTATCCATGAAGCAAGAACTGCATGCGTGCTGTGTATATGGCTTGAGTACAATGTAAAAGGATTCCAGTTCCATACAGTCAACAGTCTAAACACAACACCTGCCATTCCCTCAGAAGAGGAAAATACAGATAATGAACACAGAGAATGGATAAAAGAGAAAAGAAGACTACACTGGTCAATCTGACCAACACATAGCCATAGGTCATCAGCTGCCTAAATACTGGTTTGCTTACTTAGAAACTCATCCACAGAGTTTTTCTTTTGCCATCTATTTCTTCAACACCAAACCTCAGGAAACGTGCCTTTCAAGATAAAAATGCATGGATAAGGAGAGCAGGGTGTACACTTAGTAGATGAGGGGAAGGCTGTGGATGTGTCTATCTAGGGTCTATCTAGACTTCAGTGAAGTGTTTGACACCATCTGCCAACAGCATCCTCCTCCAAAAACTGGCGGCTTGCAGCTTGGGTGGGTGGACCCTCCAATGGGTAAAAATCGGGCTGGATGGCTGGGCCCAGAGAGCTGTGGTGAATGGAGACCAATCCAGTTGGCAGCTGGTCACTGATGGTGTTCCCCAGGGCTCAGCTCTGGGGCAGTCCTGTTTAACATCTTTATGGATGATCTGGACACAGGGATCGAGTGCACCCTCAGTGACTGTGCAGAAGACCCTGAGTTGGGTGGAAGTGTTGATGTGCTCAGGGGATGGAAGGCTCTGCTGGAGTCCTGGACAGACTCAATCTGGGGTTGGTGGGGGCTGGTCTCTTTTTCCAGGCAACAGCTGACAGAACAAGAGGACACAGTCTTAAGTTGCGCCAAGGGAAATATAGGTTGGATATTAGGAGAAACTTTTTTACAGAAAGAGTGATAAAGTATTGGAATGGTTTGCCTGGGGAGGTGGTGGAAACACCATCCCTGGACGTGTTTAAAAAGAGATTGGATGTGGCACTCAGTGCCATGGTTTAGTTTAGTTAAGGTGTTAGGGCAGAGGTTGGACTCAATGATCTCGAAGGTCTCTTCCAACCTGGTGATTCTGTGAATCTGAGCTGAGGACACGACTGAGGGAGGCTCAGTAAGGTGAAGTGTGGGGTTCTGCACATGAGCCATGCAACCATACAGGCTGGGTGAGGAGTGGCCTGGGACAGAAAGGGACACCTGGGGGTGCTGGTTGACAGCAGCTGAGCATGAGCCAGAGTGTGCCCATGTGGCCAAGAAGGCCAATGGCATCCTGGCCTGGATCAGCCAGCAGGATCAGGGCAAGTGGTTGTTCCCCTGCACTCAGCACTGGTGAGGCCACACGTCGAGTGCTGTGTCCAGCTCCGGGCCCCTCACTTTATAAAGGAGAGTGAGGAGCTGCAGCATGTCCAGAGAAGGGAAGCAAGGCTCGTGAAGGGTCTAGAAAACATGTTTTATGAGGAATGGCTGAGGGAGCTGGGTTTGTTTAGTCTGGAGAAGAGTAGGCTCAGGGAGGACCTCGTGGCTCTCCAAAGCTCCCTGAAAGGAGGTTGGACGGAGGTGGGGTCGGTCTCTTCTGCCATGCCTGCAGTAAGAGGAATAGAGGAAATGGCCTTAAGCTGAGACAGGGGATGTTCAGATGAGGTATTAGAAAAAATCTTTTCACTGCTAGGGTGGTCAGGCACTGGAATAGGTTCCTCAGGGAGGTGGAGGAGTCACCATCCTGCAGGTGTTTAGGAAGCATTTGGATCTGGCACTGGATGATGTGGTTCAGGGGTTACAGTGGCAGTGCTGGGTGGATGGTTGGACTCGATGATCTCAAAGGTCTCTTCCAACCCTGATTATTTTATCATATTTTATTTATACCTCTACATGAACTATTCTAAATTCAGCCATGCGATATATCAAGTACTAATAAAAAAAGCAGAATGCATCCTGCCCTTTTGTATCATAAGTGTGATACGTGCCATTTCGAGGGAACACAGCTGCCTGACCATTTGGGTTCATCACAGCATGAGTTTTGTGAGCCAAGCCTCACTGCTAAGCATTTAACAAATAGCCTAAAAAAATTCAGATTTTTTGTCCTTAAAAAATAGAGACTACTAACAAAATACTTAGAGATATTTAGTTCTCCCTAGCATTAGGTTAGAAACCAACTGTGGATATGCCACATAGTGAGCAACAAAAGGAATGAATTAAGCGTGCAACACTCAAAAATCCTCAGGAATATTTGAAATGAAAGTATCTGAATAAGGTTTTCTGGCCTGCAAGGTTAATAAAATAACCACTATCTCCTGAAACTCACATAAAGGATCACTTTTTAAATGGCACTCTGCATAACAGAATGATACAGCTGACAGGTAAAAACATCCCTAGAGAAGGAAAATAGTTTCCATAATTTTTAAGCATGTGTTCCCCTGTGAATCCCATAGGATAGGTCAGGTATCTAGATAGATTTCACCTATTCACCTTATGTTCCTTGGCTTCTTTGGGTGCAACGCTTTAGCTTCAAAGGTACCAAAAGCTGCTTATTTAGTACAGCAAGGTAATTATTAGGGCTACTGACCTTCCTTCTAACTTTAGGAAACACAGCAGAGTGCCTTTTCCATGTTCTGTGCACACAAAGCCAAGCAGATTTCCGGCACAGTGTATTTAAAGCATATATGACTGATCTAAAAATAAAACTACCCCTTTTATGAAGGATTGGGTTATTTCAATTTCTCTTTCCTTCCTTGCTTTGAGCAACTTCCCACCTCATTAGTTTCTTACAATTCACTTTCCTATCACCTTTAATAACCCTATATAAGTCACGATCTTTCCTCATCTACAGTACTAAAGAGCTCCCCATGCACTTTTTAAAACCTGGGATGACAACCAGGATTTTAGCAGATGACTAACTGCTACTAGTTCTCTTTTGACTTTATTTAGACAAGAAGAGGTGCAGATAACTGCTTCCTACAGGCTTTCACAGAAACACAGAACAGCTGGGGTTGGAA
Organism: Monarcha castaneiventris obscurior; assembly: GCA_026261815.1. Taxonomy (NCBI): domain Eukaryota; kingdom Metazoa; phylum Chordata; class Aves; order Passeriformes; family Monarchidae; genus Monarcha; species Monarcha castaneiventris. The sequence goes on from JAMPIT010000890.1 coordinate 1,275,258, forward strand.
GGGACCCCTGGAAATTCAACCCCCTGCTCAGGCAGGGTAAAAGCTTGCAGAAGACAGTCAATGCCACCTGGTATCAAACACACCTAACACCATGTGCCTTCTCCACAGGAAGTAAATAACCCTTTTCAGGTAAACTACAATTCCCCCATCCCTGAAACTAGGAGATGGATGGTGGTGGAATTATTTTATTTTACGCGGATGAGAAGTTAACTAAGAATTACATCCACATTTCACATCCACACCCCATTGCTCCAGAACTGTGTCACTACAGTGATTTGAACGCACATTTGGAAGAAAATGCTTTCAGGGGTTTTTAATCCTTCTTTCATCCTCCTTTTTTACCCTTCTTTGTTCAACTTGCTACGTTTGCCTCTTTTTTTTAAAGCATTACAGCTTCTGGCTTTAGTACAGGAGGGTACTCATACCTTTTGGAACAAGTGAAAATACAAACTGCCTATTGGTGTTACCATCTGCTTGCCCTGACAAGAGAAAAGATATTCTTGACCTAATACAATAGTGCTCATCAACTAAAATCACAGGTACTTTATGCAGGATTAAAATGTAATATGCAGTAACAACAGTGGTCTAAGGCAGAAAAAACTTGGATTGTTGAACACCTAATTTCAAAACACATTCTCTTATTCTGTATTAATGAGGCAAAGCTCATTCCTGTAAATCAGATATTGCCCTGTGCTGTGTGTCCTGGCCATGCATGAGGACTGCCCTGCCCCAACCCTTCTCACCTCCTGCCCCAGGCCTTCCCTACAGATGCCTGTTGATTGTGGGCACAACCATGCAGACAAAACTACAGACATTTTATAAAGGGCTGTGTTAATTAAGCATTGTTGTTGAAAGAACAAAGACTCTCAGCCATTTTTCTGGGGAACTAGAAGAATTCCCATTAGATGCAAAAATCAATGTAACTTCTCTTTCCAGGAATAAAGTCTATATTTGGTTTCCTCTCCCAAATTCCAACAATAACTCCCAGCTTCACAGCAGACCTTTACAATCGGGATTCTCCATGTCCTTCATTAACAAGACAATGAAAGCAAAGGATATTGAGACAGAGCATGACCAATATCCACATAAAACACATAGCTCAGGACTAAAAAGCTGCACAGTTCTACTATCATGGTGTCATGCTTTAGGAAACCTACATTTGTAAGGGACGCCGAAGGAAATAGACAAACACTTAAATAGCTAACTCTGGAGAAAGTAAAAATTAATCTACTATTCCCTTTTTGATATTGAAGGGCAAGTATAAAATTACACATGGAATCTCCTACTCTAAAGTAAAAAGTAGTGTTATGTCTGAGAGTAAAGCTGGAAGAAAGAAAACTATAAGAAAGTCATAATAGTCCCAGCCCCCACCTCCTCTCTGGATCTGCCTGCTCAAACAGATCAGGAGCAGACAATTAAATTCTTCCCTCCTCCCATTCCAACAAAACAGTGAAAACTGTCAAAATCATGAGCCATATTGTTTCCTAATCTACAGGGGCTGAGAATATAAATTATATTTGCCTCAGGCTGGTCCAGCAGAGCATGCTTTTTTGATTGTCATATCCAGTTAAGAAAAGCAATATGCTTAAAATGGAGCTTCTATTCTTGACTACTAAACATGATCTGGTCCAATTTTTAACTGGCTCAACCCATAACAGCAATATTTGATATCCCCAGTGTGTCTGTGCATTAGCTCTTTTTCTCTTAAAATGACAAACAGTAAAACATTGCCAAATACAGCCAAACTCAAAAAAAACATTTATCAGTGACTCAGTTCAGCTTGTCACAATACAGATATTGCCAGCTTTTATATCCCAGACAGATACTAACCTGATAAATGGGAAATAAGCCTTAAAGAGCTTGGGACACTGGGACACGTCGCTGTCCAAGAGTTACACGCACAGGCTGGAGCTGAGGGAGGTTTAATGCAGATCTTGCTGGTTTGGCAAGGTTTGCTGAGCACTCACCTTCTGCTCACTGCAGAGATCTGCCACTACTGAACCTGAACTGCTGTGACTCCATGTCCCAGTTCAGGAACACCGGGAACGTGCCAAGAGACCAGCGAGCTTGGTATTGCATCACGCAGCCATGGCCCGTCTGGTGCTCAGCCTGTGGCTGGCACGCACTACAGCACTGTAGTTTTATTTTCCTTTCTGAAAATATTGAAAAGCAATACAGCAAAACACCATGCAAAACTACTTCTGGTGCTTCTGCAGTTCAAGCTTTAGGTCAACACTAATGTTGGAGTACTTACTCGAGAGCATAAATTAAAGCTTGCTGTGCTGTAACCATAAGAAATAAAGAATCCAAGCCAAATTTCTTCCAGCACCTCAAGAACAAAGCAGCTGGTGGAAAACTCAAATAATTTCAAGGAATGATAGATTCACTATTTGTTTGCTGTCCTTTCCTTCCTGTATATACTTTCCTTTCTCTGTGTGGTGATTAGTCTTACACTGGTGAAGTTTTTAGCATGCTAACTGGAGAACATACTAATCCAATTATGATGCTATACGATTTTCTTAAGATTCCTGAAAGTTGTATTGGTCATGGATAGACAACTACGTAATTGGGACTCTTTTTTCCTCCCTTCCATTTCATTGAGAAAGCACAGAAGTGGCATTTTGATTGTGACATGTATTTTGCTTTATTCCTCCAGTGAAGAGCCACAACAAAGGTTACACTTTCAATGAGTATTGAAGAGACAAAGAGTAAACTTTGCTTTCAGTTATTAATTTATATTTGTAAGAGTATAAACTGCTGTTCAGCACGTAATTCTGTCTTTGTTTTAAGCCATAAAAGCTTAATATCATTCCTTCTGCAACATTTTGAAAGTCACCCCACGTTATCGCTAGTTTCACCTCCTTTCCCTTCTGTCACCACTTCAGCATACCTTATTTTTTAAGGTGTCTCTCAATTAACCACCAAATCATGAAAAAGTCTTTTGCTTCATTTGTTTTATCACCACAGGGTCAGCATTTCACTCTACAACAATTTTTATTTCCTCTGTTTTCACTGTAGAACAGCCTTACAGTAGATCACTGGAGTCCTCAGCACTACGTTACTATCAGGAAGGTGCCCTTCCATGCATACCTTTTTTTGAGGGGGACCCACTTGGCACAGCAAATGCTGCAGCCCCCCCATTTTTATTCCATGTTGTGGAGCAGCTGGTCCCTAACTCCCAGTGCCCTTACTGGTGGATTAGATAAACGTCTTCAGGTTCCCTTTCTCATCAAATTCTCCAGGTGTGATTCAGCACTGCTTTGAAAACGAAAGCTTCCAAACCAAAGCTCAAAGGATAGGCAGCTGAAAGCTGAGGAAGCAGGAGGCATTGGAAGGCCTACAACTCCTTCTTCATTAATGCAAACCAGCTACACCTGGCACACAGAGTCACAGGGTTGAAGCCTGCAGTGACTGATGTATTAAACACCTGAGGACAGCCATCAAGTCTAGATTCATTACGAACCTCTCAGTGTGCACAACACAACCTGTGCACTTGGAAAGCAGGCAATGCTGAGCTTAAACTGTATTTTAAGACATCACATTAAAAGACAGAGGAATTCTGCTTCTGTTCCTCATTCCGATAATAATCACTCACCACAAACAAAGGGGATATGTTTCATTCACAAACATTTACTTACAGTAATCAAAGTACAGTCACAAAACAGTAGTTTTGGCCCCATTTTGAGACGGTCAAGTGCTGCTCTGTTCAGATTTGCAAGGTCTACATAACCTTAACAGCTAAGTCCCATCATGAAAAGCTACTTAGGAACAACTCTGAAATACATCTGATTCTATAACACGCTTTAGAAAGTCAGACAAGGTAAATAACTCCCTCTTTTAATATGGACTCTGATCACAGTTGAAATTAGGACTTTACACCTGTTAATTTTAATAAGTGGTAGGAGATAGATACCCTTTTTTCACAGCACAGGGGCTTCCTCTCTGAAGGGTGAAGCCACTGTGAGTCAACAATGAAACTCAGAGAACTAAATCACAGCATTTCCCTCTCTTACAAATGGAAGGTAACCAAGAACTTTACAGTTCTTGCAGATGAAAAGAGCACCTGCTGCTTAACTACCATTGGAGTCAAGCCCAGGGCATGCAGATGGCAGCACTGCAAACGAGGCCCTACCGTCCCTCACAGCAGCGGGTAACCCCGGCCACTTGCCCTCATGGGCTCTGTGGCCGCCAGTTTTCAGCAAGGCGACCTCTCCGCTTCAATCCGGGGAGCGACTGGGAAGCTCACCCCAGGGAGCGCCCGCAACCCACCACCAGGTCCCACGGCCACCTCCAGCCGGACATGGACATTCCCCCTCACCTTCCACCAGCTCGTCCAGGCTGGTGAGCTTCTTGCTGCCATCGATGGTGTAGATGGTGCGGACCCCCTGCGGCAGGTTCACGTTGTCCGACAGGGACCGGGTGAGCTCCACCAGGAGGGCGTCGAAGGAACGGAAGCGGTCGGGGGAGATGGCGTACACCAAGCCCTTGAAGTACCTGTCCCCGTTGCGGTAGAAGCGGGCTTTGCGCGCCTTCTTCTCGGAGCTGAGCGCCTGCAGGGTGCGGGTGCGGTAGAGGCTGCAGTGGGCGCTGTGCGCCGGGCTGGGCACCAGCCCATTGCCCCTCGGCCCCGCGCCGCCGCCGGACCCGGAGCCTCCGCGCCGCGGCCCGGAGCGCTGCTGCCGCTTGTCCCGCTCCTCGAAGTGCTCCAGCTCGATGCTCCGGCTGCTCGCCATGGGGAGCCGCCCGCCCGCCCGCCCGTCCTCCCGGCTCCGCTACGGGCTGCTACGCCTGCCCGCCGCGCTCGCAAGGGCTCGGGCCGCCTAATTGAGCATCGCGCCCGGCAGCTCTGGCCGGGAGGGCTGCGGCTGAGCGCGGTGCCCGACCTGCCCCGCCGCTACCCGCTGCTGCGCCCGCGGCCGCGCACAAAAGCATCCCTCATGCCCGAGCGCGGCGCCCCCGGCTACGGGCGATGCCGGGCGCCGAGGGACAGGCTCGGAGGAGCCCCGCGGCCGCGCCCCCGCGCCGTGCCCATGCGGGCTCGCACAATGCGCGGGTGCCCTGCTCAGCCTCTTCCCTGGCGGCTCCGCCGGGCAGCGGGGCCGGAGCGCCTATTCCGCCAGCTCCGGCTCTGCTCCCGCAGCGGGGGCACCAGCACCGCCGCTCGGCGCGGGGAGCGCCGCAGCCCCCTGGCTCCCCAGGCGCCGCCGCCCCCGGCCCGCAGGGAAGCAGCCGCAGCGGATCCGGCGGGAGCGGCGCCGGCGGCCCGGCCGTGGAGCGCAGCGGAGCGGGAGCGGAGAGGAGCGGGCGGGGCTCCTCCGGGCCGGGCGGGCGGGAGCGGGGGCGGTGCCAGCTCGGATCGCGTCCGGCGCGGGGGCGGGAGCGGCCCTGGGAAGGGTGGGAGCGGAGGCCGGGGGGGAGCGGGAAGGGAAAGGGTTCTTCTAGGGAAGGGCAATTCGGAGGAGCCGTTTTCCCGTAGGGATAGCGCTGCCCTTCTGGCGGCTGTCCAAGGGCCCCGCGTCCTTCAGGCGCGCCCGCCAGCCCTCTCCGGGCTTTACGTGGGCTCAGGCAGTGCATTAACATGCTAAAAATGCTCCTTCTGTACGGCCCTCAGGCTAAAATACGTCCCGCGAGGCAGAAGACTACGCATCCCTGTCATTTGTTGGCAAAACTGCTTTAAAGAGCGTGTAGTGATAGGACATGGGGTGTTGGATTCAAACAGAGAGTAGGTGTAGGTTGGATACTGGGACGAAATTCTTCCCTGTGAGGGTGGTGAGGCACAGCTTGCCCAGAGAAGCTGCTGATGCCCCATCCCTGGAAGTGTTCCAGGCCAGGTTGAACGAGGCTTTGAGCAACCTGGACCAGTGAAAGGCAGGGGGGTTGGAACTAGATTATCTTTGAGGTCCCTTCCAATCCAAACCATTCTGTGATTTTCCTTTTGTACTTGCCACCATCTCTCTCTGGGGACTCAAATAACCCCATTCACACAGCCTAAACCTCCTAAATGTGCTGCAGCCCACGTTCCATGGCTTCCCCAGGGATCTTCTCAATGCTTCTGAGGTTGCTCAAATCACTTTTCATAGAAATGGCCAAAAAATGTACTGAAATGGATGCAATTTCAACTTTTTGCCAATTTACTTTTAACTATTACAGAACATATTTTCTTTTCTTGGTGTGATGAGAATTTAAAATTGTACAAGCTTTTACAACTACGTACACGTTTTCCTTTTTTTTAGGTCTCTTGCATTGGCAGGTGCCAGTTGTGTTATGTCATTACAGATGACCACTGTAATGGTCAATCCGCTCTTCTGTCCAATATCCTTTGCCACACTTTTGATGGATTTATTATTTTTCTCTTTTTATGTTTTGAAATGCCAATAAAATCGAGCACTTTCTCACCATTATTGCTGGGTTTCTTACAAAGTAGATTAAACATCTAGCTACAATATTCTAAAGACGATACATGGAAAACATCGGTGAAACTCACTCTATTGAAGTGCCAGCTTCTGTGATGCCTGAAAACCTCCACAAGCAAAAAGAAGTGATAAACTATGGAGCTGAATTATCTCCTATGGTGGTAAAATCAACAAAAGGAACTGAATGAGAGGGAATTTTATTACAGTCAGGGCATAAATACACTTGCTAAGATTAGACATGCAGTTCTTGCCTATGAACAAGAATCTAGAAGCAACAAAACAGCATGGATTAACTTTTTAGACGGTCTTTGATACGTAGTTTCTAGTCCTGATTACAGGCAAAGTTACACAGATGAAGTTCAAACCCAGGTGTGTAACTTTGCTCCAAAGTGGATGGGTCTCAGCTAAAAAGCTGTATTTTTTTCCAAATGGTACCACTCTGCATGGGTGTGTCTGGCCTTTGCAGAACAAGTCACATGCCTTAGTTCAAACCTCAGCTGAAGCTTATTTGGACTAACCTTTTTGAGTTTGCTCAGAAGCAGGCCCCAAAAGCCCAGGGAAATTTAATCCCCCCCCCTCGTACACACCTTTTGTCTCTCTGAGCTGTTAAATATTGCCACAATGTGGTGCTCAGCTGTGTGTAGAGGACTCATGCAGACCAATATGTAGATAAATATATGAATTTAATGTATTTGCTGTGTCTGTGACTGAATATAGATTGGAGAATCCAGTGCCAGGGTTAGCATTTTGCCAGTTGGAAGTTGTGTTGCTGGGTGGTAGCATAGGTCGTATGAAGGACTTGCTCTGACTTCTGAACTCTAGCTAGAGATGGGATGGAGGGAAAGGAATTTTATACAACCTCTGCTAAAGTAAAGTTAAAAGGGAATTCTCTCTCCTCCTCAAAGGGAATTCCTGCTACAGAGAATTTTTGAAGCCTGTATATCAACTGTGTTTTATAGAGCATATAAACATGAAATTGACTTCTGGTCTGTAAAACTACTTCTATACTAAGAGGCTATTTACAGAGAGGCTGGGATTAGATCTGCACGTGTAACTGCTAAGGGACCTCAAATACAGTCCTTCAACTTGTGCTCTCTTTTTTTTCTTTTTTGGCTCTCCTCAGATGTTGTGTGTATTTTTAATAAGCTCCATAAGCCTCTGTTGAGAATGGTTCACAGTGCTTCCATTGGTGTTTACGCTTTGTCTTTTCCTTGCCACCTTGTTTCCCCTACAGAGTTATCAGTTGTCAAACAGATGTTTTAAAAGACTTTCCAAGATGAGGAATGTAATGCCAAAACAACCCCATATGCAGCTGAAGGACATTTGTTGTTACACTTTAGAAAATGAATGTTGTTAAAATGCAGTCCTGTATTGAACTGAGCTATGCATTCCCATTGTCTTCTTCCAAAACAGGGTTGACAAATTAGCAGTTCACCTAACAGCAAGCAAGGTTACAGGTATAAATTATACCTTGCTTATTAACCTAATTCTCCAGACACTGTTACAATGTGATTATCATTTATTCTTGTGATATTCTTATTCTATAAATATACATTTCCTGTTTGAAAAGAAAAGAGCTTCCAGTTTTCATGTCCAACTAATTAATCAGTTCTCTCACCTGACTTTGTTTTGTTCTTTATCTTTTATTGTGGTAGGCATAATGAATTCTGGGTTTAAATCTCTCACTGCACCTAGAAGATCTCCTGTGTGGTTTTGTTGCTCAGTTGGTTGTTTGGTTGTTCTAAAACAAGCAAGCCCTGTGAGAAATTCCTAAAAGGAAACCAAGAAAACTTTATCATCACATGCAATGTCTTTTCTTCTTCTGTTACCCGAACTCTTTACCTTCCTGTTTGTAATCAGTGACATTCAAGACACTTAGAACATTTAATAGGATTGATAGGTGAGATTCAGTTCAGAATCAGTTTCCAGTGGGTGGTTTTAGAAAAAAATTATGTATCTGAGCTTTACATTTAGCCCATTGATTCCACCTGGAAAATAATACATAATGTTGCTAAAGAAAGAAAAAAAAACCACCATAAACTTGGAGTTTATTATGTGGAAAATATTATTTGAATAATTCAATAAGAAAATGTTTGCTTATAGCATCAAGGATACCAAATTTGAGTATTTAAGCAATTAAATTATTATTTGCAATGATTTGTTTTCAGCCCAAGAATGTTAAAATGCTTTTAAAATATTCATACAATAAAATCTCTCAGCGTCCCTGTGAGATTCTGTGCCCTACTTCATAAATGCATAAAATGGGAAACCAAAAGCTTAAAGCAACTTGACCAAGTAGCAGAGAAATATAACAGCGTAGGTGGAATGAGAAAGATCCTCAGTCCTTAGTGATCCAGCTGTGCCCAGGTGGCCAAGAAGGCCAATGGCACCTGGCCTGGATCAGCAATGGTGTGGCCAGCAGGAGCAGGGCAGGGACTGTCCCCTGCCCTTGGCACTGCTGAGGCCACACCTCGAGTGCTGTGTCCAGCTCTGGGCCCCTCAGTGCAAGAAAGACATTGAGGGGCTGGAGGGAGCCCAGAGAAGGGCAGTGGAGCTGGGGAAGGGTCTGGAGCACAAGTCTGTGAGGAGCAGCTGAGGGAGCTGGGGGTGTTTAGGCTGGAGAAAAGGAGGCTCAGAGGAGACCGCTCTGCCCCCATGAAAGGGGGGTTATAGCCAAGTGAAGGTCACTCCCTCCTCCCAAGTAACCACGGATAGGACAATGGGAAATGCCCTCAAGTTGCACCAGGAAAGGCTTAGATTGGATATTAGGAAAAAAATATTCACTGAAAGGGTAGTAAAGCTTTTGAAGAGGCTGCCCAGGGAAATGGTGGAATCACCATCCCTGGAGGTACTTAAAAGGTGTGCAGATGTGGCACCTGGGGACACGGTTTAGTGATGGGCTGGGCAGTGCTGGGTTAGCAGTCGGACAGGATGTTCTTAAGGGTCTTTTCCAACCTAAACAATTCTGTGGTTTCATAACCTCATTACAAAGCTGTTCTTCTTACGTTAACACTTCTTGATGAATGGGAATGTGAGGGTTATTGAATATTGAATTATCTCTATAAAACTTAATGTATCATAGGGAAATGTCTGAGTCCAGGATCTGTGATAAGTCTCTGTTGTGTATTCAGAAGGCCTCAGAATTATTCACCTGTTCTGATAATTAGATGAAAATGCCACACAGAATTATAATACTTGCTAAATGACTTTTTACACTTCCCAAAGGATACCTTCGTCCTTAAATTTTTCTTTAAGAGTACATTTCTGAACATTTATTTAAGAGTTCTGAAAGTAGTAAAAAAACATATGAATAAAAGCCGTGTAAAACCAATGTTGAGCCTGAAACACAGAAATGTAGAGAAGGAAAGATCCTCACATTATGTTCTATTCCAATTTGCTGTACCAAAGAAGACTCAAATGTATCAAAACCTTCCTTAAAAGTGATTAGTCATACAATATTAAAAATAGGAAAAATGTAGGATCTTGAAAAAACACTGAAGCATTATGTTGTTTCAGATGTTAAATAACTTATAAGGAGGAGATTTAAATAAATCTTTCAAAGATCACTGCCAACAAGTATTTGTTATAATGAATTGCCAATATAATTAAAAATGAAAAATTAATGGGCTTTCTGAGACAGCTACTTCAGCAAAGGTGTCTAAAGTAAACTGATGCCCCAAACCTGATGGAAACTAGAGGTGAAAACAACAATGAAATGGTACCTATTCTGAAACAAATGAACTGTTAAAGGGATTTCTAAAAAATGTAATTTTATAATATGATGGTTACTGAAGCAAAGCCAACTGCATAGAATTCTCTCATCTACACTCCTATTCCTATATGTTTTTTTCTCACCCACCGGGGGCTGCTGCTCTTATTTGAATCTGATATTTGCAAATTTGAATCTGGGAAATGTTCTTGGTAGAATAATAGCCCTCGTCTCCAAAAATGTCATAGAGCAGGAAGTTAAGATAGCATGTTTAGGTTGCTTTGAGAACAAACCCATTGTACAGTGTAGCTATATACCAAGAGCATCAGCAGGCAATAGAACAATTGCAGAGAATGAAATGAGTAATAATTTTGCCCCTTGCTTTCTTCTGTGTCACAGTTGACTTCACTGGCTTCAGGGGCCTTTTCGTCCAAGGAATGACTTTTTGTGAAACAGGAGGAGTGTGTACAAATGCCATCTTTTGATAATATGACCAAGATGCAAGAAAAGTTGAGGTAGCATGTTGCAGCAGAGCAGTTAGCACAGCTGTCAGCAAAAAGACAGGCTTTCAAGCCCACAAACCCCTTTCACATCCAAAAAAGCAGCAATGTATTAGCACCATTTAAAAGCAATTTTGCTCCAAGAAAAATTACTTGAGCAATTAATTATGTTAGTCAAAGTTAAGATCAGAGTGGCATATTAGCAAGAGAAAAGCAGGAGATTTAGAACCCGTGTGATACAGAGAGTAAAATAGGTGATTGTTGCTTGTGGGAAGTAGAGGCAGAACAAGGAACTGCCTCAAAGAAAAACACTAGGTGTAAAAAAGACCTCCTGACTTCACACTGGATCTGTGAATTCCAATACCTAGAAGAAATAGGAATTTTACTCCTTAGGTTTACTTTCTGGCTGGACCTTGTAACTCCCTTGAGGATTTTGAAAATCGTAATTAATGCGGTATAGAACGGTGATGCTTTACAGCAATACCTTGAGGACTGGAGAAGTGGAATGACATGTAGAAGTAAAGGTGTAAAGTCATATATATAAGGATTAGTTTCTACTCCAAGGTGGAGTAGAAACTCACTGTTGGGAAACAGAAGAAAAGAATAGGGGTAATGAACTGTTGATCAGAAGTTTTGGCTAAGCTGCAAGAACAGTAAATGTAGCCTTTCACTTTCTTCTTCATCTGAAGACCAATCAGGTGCAATATTTAATTAAATAAAGGTGCAGGGAGACTTTCAGAATAAGAAATTGCTGAATGTAATTTATATTCTTTTGAAGAATAATCAAATTTTATTGATTTAAAAGTAAGCAAGCTATTATTGCTGGTCTGTTGATATGTTTAGGGTGAGCTTGGTAATGTCTGTGATGCATATCTTGCTTTCAAAGCCTATATATTTGCCTTACCCTTGTTTCTGCTCGGCTGTGGAAGTCCTGGGCCATGGTGATATTCCCAGTGATAGACTTTATAAAGTGTCAGAGCCTCCTCTTGTTTTGTACTGTACAAATACAGTGATGGAGAAGATCAGGAAGGGTTGTAGAAATTGCTGATGAGAGTTTTACAGCATTATTTTAAGATCTGTCTGCCACTGAGCCAGCTACTGAGGGAGACTGAGTTGTATCCTCTTAGAGTGTTTTCACTCTTTTTGTGCTAATATATGCTCTGTGCACATCACTAGAGCCTGATTTCAGCTTAGTGCTTTAGAGAATTCTTGCATCTAAAGATTAGTGTTGTTCTGGAGGTGAGAGATCAAACCCAATCCTGGCCTTCCACGCTCGTGTGACTTCTTTAGTATTATGGTGTGAATACTTGCGTGTGTGTTGTCAGATTTACTGGAGAATGGCATGCTGCTGTTTTGTTCCTAATTACCAGCCAAGGTTTTAGTTAACTTCAGCAAAATTCTTCTGTCTGTTCATTGGCACAGTATAAAATGAAGTTCAGTCAGTAAGGTCAGCTCCTGTACAGGAAAGAGAAAGCAGCCACTTATCTTTCATTTGATGAGAGTGTTGCTTTAGTTTTTGAAAGGAAATCAGATGCGGTTTTGTGAAAATCCTTAATCTTCTACTGTTCATTCTCTATCACTCATACTTTAGCTGGCCTGTTTTAGTACTCCTTGTATTTCTGACAAGAAATCTATACATTTGACTTCTTGCTGCCAGCAAAACCATTTTCATTAGGAGCAGGATGATGTCTCTCAACTACTACAGCCAGCGTGGTCGAACTCATGTGGGAAATTTGCCAGATTGAACTTTCGGCCTTAATAAAATAATGAAGTGCTGCTTTGGGGCTTAATTTTTGGCAGTAACATTATGAATATCACGTTAATTTTCTCCAGATGACTTAGATTGAGACTATTGCTGCCTTATGACTTCTTATTTTAATGTTTCCTTTAGGATCACTGATCCTTTCTGGTCTGGAAAGAGGAAAAGAATCTGATTTGTCAATACATAAGGAAACCATGAGAGGTAAGTGGAGGAAATCTGGTGAGTGTCTTAGGTCCTGGTAGTATGTATGGGATTTAAACTGAACAATTTGCTGCAAAACCAGTCATGTTTCTTCCAGACAGGGTAGTAGTCTGTGCTGCTTTGTAAAGAGCTGGAAATAATATAGAATTAAAGCATTTGCATAGAGATTGTCAAGTGCAGCCAACCCTTATTCTTGAGAAGGCAGAACCTTAAGCAAAATAATGTCAAGGTCAGTTGTGACTCAATTAGGAATAATTCTTATTTATACTTCTAGCTGAGAGGCAGAGGAGATGAGGGGGGCACAGATGAAGGGGCGCAGAAGCTGACTGCTGACAAAAGAACAACTATGGCTATAGGCACAAAGTAACCTTGGGCTGTTCCAGAGTTCTCAATGTATTTGCTGAGCCTGAATTTGGAACAAAAGTAATAATTTTGAAACTTTTCTTTCCCTTGAAAGAAAGTCAGATGCTAGGGTTTAATTGGAAATGAAGCCTTCTTGGAGAACTTAAGGTATTTTCATTATGAACTTCCTCAAATCTCAGAGATGGGAGATTTTAAATGCAATAAACCCCTTTGGTTCTGCAGTAGTAGGGAAAAGCAAACCACAGTACTCAGTTTTAGCTCTTCCTTGTTTCTTTCCATAACGATAATGGATTAAGTGCTGCAAGTACACTGAAAGGACTTAGTGCTAAACTCAGAGAGGTTACAGTCCCTAGAATTTGCCTGGAAGGGATGTGCCTGCAAATGGTGATTCATCAGCTGAGAAACCTGACCCTTGTATTTGCAGAACAGGAGCATTAATAGTACTGACATACACAAGAGTTGAAGTGTCCTGGGAAGGGTTTTTTCCTTACCATTAAATATTTGGGGTTTTATTTTGATTTTTTTCCAGAATTAGAAAGTTCTTTAGTCACCCCTGTATTGTTCTCCTGCCACATACAGAAAAAAACCCCCTAAATGATTGAAGTACAGGGAAAACAAAAACCATTCACTGCTACAAACACAGAGATGTTCTATGTCTTTTTCCCTCAGTGATGTAAGTCACTACATCTAGGTTATTGTGTAGGAGCCAGTGGTGAATTCTAATGGTGAGAAAAATCTATGGAAAAAATCCTTCTAGGAATTTCTACTTTGTTCCAGTAGAGACCTCTTAAGAAATGTGATAGCCCTTACAGGTCTTTATAAAAAAATGAAAACTTATCTATATTTTTATACCTACACACATACATATAATGTTTGTGTGTGTCCTACTTTGTAGAACAGCAAACTGTAACACCTGGAAACGAGTAGTTAGCCAGAGCAGATAACAGGGAATTAGGCTAATGAGCTGCTTAACGAGGACATATGCCAAAGCAGTTTAAATTGTGCTAGTTTGCAGTTCCATTCTTATATAAGAGGGATTCAAATATAGCGAGACATGGCAGGGGTAAAAAAGCGTGTAAGACTATAGTTCATTCAAAGTCCAAATGCAAGTGCAGCAACTGTCCTATTTCAGCGTTTCAGCCATTAATAGACAGGCTTGTGGCCCAATGTGAGCAGGGTTTACACCAGCTGGGTTGGTGTAGACTTGATTGATGTGCAAAGCTACATATTTCAGCAGATATTCCATCTGTTCTGTTGTCTGATCCTCTCCTGGCAAATTAGTCATGAGAGTCTGCTGCTATCATACCAGGGAAATATTTCTAGTTTGATTTTAAAATTTTAATTCTATTTTAATTGGATAGTTGTGTGTCCCACTGACACTTTTGTTTTGAATGGCAAGAAAACAACTTTGCTGTGTACGTGGTGGAACTTTTGCCACCCTGCTGCTCATTTGCTGTAGAGCAGGTAATTCTCTGACACTTAGTGACCTCTGAAATTGTAGGTCAGTATTCTTTGGCCTGGGAACATCTATTACATGGAAGTGCTATGGGTTAAACAGGGAGAATAGAGGGAGGATTCACATGTAGTTTGTGAAGTATTTCTTATGTGAAAACCTTAGCAGATAAAAGGTCATAATCTTGTTCTTTTTATTTTTTTTACGTGGTTTGATATTGTTTCTATTTTATCCTTCCTCCCCTCTGGAAGATTTTTAAATGTGGGGAAGAAAGGTGGCACCAACTTTGTAACATCTATCTTTGTAGAAGATACATGGGTTAAATACTGCTCAGCAATTTGCTGAATGGTGATGGTTTTGTCTGGATCTGAGGAAAAACCATCTTCTGAGAGCTGTGTTTGTCGTCAGGGGAAGAGTGGTTGTACCGATAGAGGGTTTGGTCAGATTACTCTGCCATCTTGTGGGCAATTCGAGGATGTAGAGGACTTTTGCTTATTTATTTTAGAAATAAGAGTTTTATATCTCTGCAGGTTAATATTTGCAGAAGGAAAATTTTTGTATTATTATAAGAAATGAGTAAATGTGAAAAGAACATAATTTCCAAATGCGTCAGGTTTTTTTTAGTTAATTGTGTTTGTATCCTATTACGCAGCTTAAATTTTTTCTCCCTTTTTCATCTCTTTTCTTAAGTTAAGGAATGTATTTTCTACCTATGACATTTAACAGTGATGAAAAGGGAAATTTAAATCGTATTTTCTGGACTACAGTTCCTTGTATATTAGGAAAAAAAAAACCAGCAAACAACCCCCCAGTAAAACAGACCAAACAAACAACCCTCTGCTTTTGCCTCAAAGATTCCTTTTAGAACAGATTGCTTGACTGCTGTATCTTTGTATCTCTGTTGCTGGGGAGTTCTGTGTGACCTATTGCTCTCCTGCTCTTCTTCAGTCCTCTGGTGGATTAAGCTGCTTCACAGCAAAATATTGGACATTTCTTGACTGAGGGCTAGGAAGGGCAGCAAGAACAGCTCACGCATGACCATAGAATTTTGTAACTCACAAACTGGGTCTAGCTAGCCATATCTCAGGCTGTGTGCTGTTATGTACTGAAAATAAATAGGTTTTTCGTGTTGTCTACATCTCTGATGGTAAAAAAAAAATGGGAAAGGCTATTTGATGATGGAGACATCAACATAACACATTAAACTTGTTTAATCTAGACCCATCTCTTTGTGCAATTCAGAAAAAGAACATTTGGAAGGTATTGGGTGACTTCTTGTTGCCTTATTGCTCTTGCACAAGTGCGCTGGCTCTAGCTGAGAGTAATGAGCTGTAAGAGATGATATCCAAACATATCATAAAATCATAGAACAGTTTGTGTTGGAAGGGGCCTTTAAAGGTCATTCAGTCACCCAATCAAGCCCCTCTGCAATGAGCAGGAGCATCTTCAACTAGATTGAATGTGTGTGTGTGTGTATACATATACATATATATATATATATACATATATATATATATACGTGTATATATATATGTATATAAAAACTAATGTCTAGTACCCAAAGAGTTTACTTTTAAAGCAGGCCAGAAATAAGAAGGGAAGAAGAAAGGGCATCTCATCTTCACTTTGAAATAGGGAATTAGTACAGCAATATTGTGGTGAGGCTCCTAGACCTTGAACTTGTATTTCCTTTTCTCCAGACCCCTTTCATCTTTACACTTTCACGTATTGTGAATTATTTACAATGCCAGCAGATCAACAGGAAAATAATACAAGTGAAGGGTAAAAAAGCAGCTCTAAAGTCCAGTTTAAAGAAAAAATACCAAATATTTCTATGTTTCTCTGAAGCTAGCCTTACAGGCTACTGCCCCTTAGGATGCTTTTTACCTGATGGAAAAGAGAGGGAAAATAAGGATTGAAAAAAAAATACCACACAAAAGATGTTCACAGTTTCTTTTGAATGAGGCCTTAGAGGCTGTGACACAAGGTAGCTGCTTCTGCTAAGGAGCAAGACGTATTTGCTGGAGAAACATCTCTGTGTGTCTTGTTCCTCTTCTCAAAGGAAACAGAGCTTGTATTTTATTCTTTATTATTGAAAAATACAGAGGTTCTGACAGGTTCTGTCAGTTTTACCTCTGCTGCTTAAAGCTGACCCTTCCCCATGTGTCTTTGTCTATGAAAAAAGTTAATTTTCCTGTCAGCTCTTCAGCTCCCTGTGTTCCCTACCTGAAGTACTATCTGTGGTATTGTGTTGGCTGGGGAATTAATCAACTACATCAGACTCTGAGCTGTGTCATTGGAGTAGTTTTATAGGTTTGCTTTTCTTGATTTTTATGGGGGAAAAGCTTTTTGTAGAAGGGAAGGTTGTAGGTGATGGTAACTCTTTAGTCAAGTGCACCCAAGTCCAAAAGGTTGTATATTGAAAGACACATAATTAATTTTTAGCTGTAAATGGGGAAATACTTCAGAGATCCCAGGCTACTTATTCGTCTCATCAAAAGTGGGTTTTGTGGTTTGCTGTTGTGGTTAAATAGTTTGTTGGACTTACAAGAGAAAACAAATCTGGAAGAAACAAGCAGTACTGAAATAGAAAGTTAAAAATAATCAAAGAACTAGAAGGATTGAAGAAATCACTTTCTGCTTCTTAGGAAACAGTACTGTAGTTCACATGCAAAAATGAAAATTTACATTACATTTTCTAAAAATTATTTTGGAAGAAAGTTAAAATTAAAATAATTGGAATAACTTTTTAAGAGGTTGTGGTTGCAAGTTTTAAAGAATCTCTTACAAATATTGCAGAGAAAGCAGGAACAAGACAAGAATGTTGTAGCTTGAACATGGTCAGCAAAACCCCTGGCATCAGACAAATCAGATGTGTTGTCCTTGCTAAAAGGCAAATGAGATAATTACACAAACACAGCTACATCAACAAAAACCAGAAGACCTGCAAAGTAACTGCTCAGAGTATTTGTAAAGAAAAAGTCATAATTTTGCAGAGCTGGAGTAAAACCCACTTACTCAGAGCAATGTGATACCAAAAAAAGATATCAGCCACCTGGTGTACTAATTTGCAAAGTATTAGCTGAATTAAAAGTAATTTTAGTTTTGAATTTATATAATGCTTCTGGTCACCCAACAAGATATTAAGCTCTTTTTTCAGCTCTTTTGGTTAAGATCCCTACTACAACATCCCCTGCCTCTTTGCCTTAAAATATACCCACTCTGTGCTGCTTCTCAGCTAATATTTTCTATGCTCCCAAATTGTTTTCCCAGGGTAGAGAAACCAAACCATTTTGACAGAATGCTGACAGACATCCAAACAAAACTGCAGCACGAGAGAGATCTCACCCTTTCAGTACTAGTGGAGAAACTTAGAGTTCTTTAATGAAACTGGTATTTTAAAACTAGATTTGTGACCTCTACCGCTGCACATACCTTTTTCTTTACAAATAAGCTACCCTTATTTACGTTTGGGTGCTTAATTCTAATTGAGAACAGCTGGGTGTTCTGTGCTGTGGAGAAAGATGATGGGCTATGTGCTAGCACTTTAATTAAAACTTGTAATGACACTCAATTGTCATTCCACAGACACTATGATGCTCGAATGCTAAGGACTGGATTTTGCTATTCAAAACTCTGTGTCCTACTAGGTTCCTGATTAAGCACAGGCTCTGTGCAAAGCTTACCAATGTGTGGGGTTTGAAGTCTGCATAGTGATTTGTATGTCCAGGCTGGAAAGTTGAAAGATGCAAAGGAAAAAAGAATCATAGAGCAACCACTAGATTGGAAGAGATGTCTGGAGGTCATTTTGTCCAGCCTCCCATTCAAAGCAGGACCAGCTTCAAAGTTAGATCCAGCTTTGCCAAGATCACGCAGCAGAGAATGATACAGACAGAATTAGAGTTCCGATATTTCTTTGATGTAAAGCTGTTAAACAAGCCACCAGAGTCTGTTTCACATACTCCATCTGTGAAGCAGAGATAATTCTTGCATAAATACCCCCAAAGTATTTTGATCTGTCTGGGTAAAATAAGAGCTTGAGACAGGAGCAGTTCCCTTCAATGCTAGGGTAAAATGATTTTTTTCGCCTTTTCTTGAAGATGTGGAGGAAGTATAAAAGAAATGTTGCATTTTCTGTCAGTATCAATGAGGATTACAAGTACTACTAATATCCTTTCCATTGAGTAAATAGGTCGGATTCATATTTTCTTGCTATTTAGAGTTTGAATTGCCCATTTTGCTGTTCAGCCACTTAGGGGAGATGCTGTATTTGTGACCGCAAAAGTTCTGAAAGCTTCTATTTTTGTGCAGTTCATGCAACTATTCACATCAGGGAAAATAGAAATATGATCCATGACATTATTTATATGAACTGAAACAAAAAGGTCATATTCTAACTGTGCTGGCTTTAGTCTTCTCCCTGAACATTGATGAATAAATAAGGAGACTCGAATAGCACACGTTAGTGACAATGGCTGAGCAGGCAGCTAAGTCCAAACAAGAATCCCCATGCTGAAAGCACAGTTGCATGTACTGACTGGGCAAAAGGTTACACTTCCCTGGCTTTTTTACTGGTAACACGAGGTTTAAGTCTTCTACATGCAGCAATTAATTCTCAAAACCCTCTCTGAAAGCCTTCTTGTTTTACTGGCCCTCAGTCCTGGTGCAAAGGTGAAGAAATGCGCAGAATGCAGTTTGATGAAGACTGTGTCAGACAATGACAAGAAAAGGGAATATTGTTATACCCTCTGCCTTCTAACTTGCTTTTCAGCCTTCTAGTGTAGATTGGCAGAGCAAGGCCAGGGCAGGCATGTCAGCTGGCACAGAATATGGGGGCTAGGTATGAAATACAGGGGTTCTGGCAGATGGGAGGGATTTTGAATAGCAGAGTTAGGGCAAGGGATGACAGAAGGATTGATGAAGAAACATCTTCAATAACTGCTACTCACCTCTTTATTTTTCTCAGCAACACTTCTGCCGTGATTTGGCCATGAAAAATTTGAGTTCTGAAAGGTAGTTTACATTTTCTTTTAGTGTTTTTCAGTTTTTTCCTCCTGCCTCTGAGCTCTTTGTCTTCTGCCTTTTTATTTTGTTCTTTCTGCTATTTGCAATACTTTCTAATTTATTTTCTTCTGGCAATTTTAATTGCTATGCTGTTTTACTTCCCTGCCAAGTCATTAATGGCAAGACATGTAGAATATGTCACATTTGTCAGGAATAAGTCAGGTTTATGCTTCCTATAATTAGGAAAATATTTAAGTATAGCTGTAATATTTGCATTTACTGATACACCTCTTTATCTCTATAAACCCAAGCTTTATAAATATTCTTTATTTGTTTTCATTGATTGACTTTCAAAAGGTGAAACAGTTCAGGCAAATCCCTAATGCGTGTGGCCATTAGTTGTTTTGTTTCCCTTATTTGGATTGTGGTTTACTGGTGACTTAACACAATATTATCAAGCACACGTGAATTGAATCCCCAAGAGATTCTACTAAATAATTTTCAAAAATTCTGTTTCCTGTTGTCCCCTGCCCTCTGCTGATTTTTTTTTTAAGGTATGTTTTAAAATGATGATTTGGTACAGTTGGTAGGCTATGATGTTTCTCGAACATGGTCACTTACCTGCTGCAGAAGAAATGGTTTTGTTCCATTATTTGGCCCATAATTGGAGCTGAATTTACTGATCATAATCACAAGAAATTTTTTTGTATTTGTTAAAGTGGTACCAAATTTGCCTTTCTTTTCTCCCGTTGCTTCATATCACTTAAGGCATGCATGTCTTGAAAAATGAATACCTCTTTCTGAAGTCCAGAAGTTTTTAGGTGCATATGGTCATGTTTAAAAGCCCCCCTCTTACCTCCAGTCAGTGCAATGCATTACATACCTCTACCACTTGATGACTTGCCAGTTCTCTTCTCTACTTGCCTCACAGAAGGCACGTTTTTATAAAGCAGTGCAATATCTCAACCAGTTGATGTGCCTCATTAATTTCTGCAGCCTCCTCATTTATTAAAAGTCCTTCGTTGTCTCCAGTTTTATTCTTTTCATGATTTGTTATAACCCATCCAATTTTCTCTTAACTGATTTGACTGCTCTAATTCATTCTGCATTTTGGCTGCCCTTCTCTTTGCTGCAGTAAAATACTCAGTATATTTGTATTCTGCTGCCTGCATTACCCAATTTTCTTTTAGTCTTAGATTCATGATTAGTCCCTGGTTGCTTCCTCTTCCTTGTATTCTTTTCCAGATTTTTTTCTGTACAGCTGATAACAGCCCTGCTTGAAAAGAAGTTTTCACAAAAGGTTCCATTTCATTTTTTTTCAGACTTAATGGGAAATTTCAGAAATTACAATTTTTGGACAGGTAAATGTGAGTCCAAATGTTTAGCACTCTGAGTAGGGGTTATATCTGGTGTAAATGGGGGTTACTAATGACTCTGGTTTGTGTTAAAACTCCAATGAAATAGAATGATAGTAGCAATTGACTGTCTAGTTGTGATGTTGCTGGTCTATTAGTCATGGGTCTGTATTCTTTTTTCCTTTAAATTCTTTCCAGTGTATTTCCCATTTCTAAGGACAGCTTGAGGCTTTCTATACCAGGTGTTAAATTAGGTGAGCTCTATGCTGCCTGATACTGAGTAGCTTTAATATTTTATGCTGCTGGAACGTGGAGGGTGTTACCAGAGCAGATGGACAGCTCCTCTCCCACAAGTGCTCCTCCCAGGCGAAAACAAAAGGCCAAGGATCTGCTGCAATCCTTCCTTGTGTTTTGTAACTTAGGAGAGCTGTTTACACTCCACCTGGGGTTTAATAGAAGCTCTTCAGACCAAGACCTCCTGCCTGTGGGGAGAATTAATTTTCTTTTGGATGAACTGTCAATACTGTGCTAAGCATTGGAACTGGGAACAACTTGTCCCTAGCTGATCCTAACAAAATTAACAGGAGTCTTGGGCTGACTTCTACTGAATTTACAGAGGAGCTGTTTATCCTCAGGTGCCCATTGCTCAGCCTCTATCAACAGAAACCTCTTCAATTTGCCTCTGGTAGTTTATAGCAGATTTCATCCATAGTGCTACGATCAAGGAAGCAGGGATTATATATTTCTTTTTCTGTAGGCAAAGTGTAATGACTGACTGGAAGATCTTGGTTTGTTTATGCTGTTCAATTTAGTTTTCAAATGGAGCAGATCAGAATTTAGTGTTGTATCAGCCAGTGCTAAGGTAAGCCAAGTGAGGACTGGGTGATGATGGGGGAAGTATGATCAATATTATATATTAAAATTTTAGATTTTTCATCAGTGCTAGAATTATGTAAGATGTGGTGCAGGGGGACTAAATTATTGCAAAACTGCAAAGTGAGGGGCTATCCCAAGAATGTGAACCGACAGCTTAGGAAAGCCTCTCCTAGAAAACCACAATGCTTGGGGGAATGGATAGCAGAATGAGCACCTCTAATGCAGTAGTTTGTGGAAGTACAGGGAACACTGAGATCATTGTGAAGGTCTTCTACATAGCATTGATGTTTGCACTTGGATAGCATTGTGAACCATTCTGCAAGATTTGTTTTGACATCTGTCTTCCTTTTTGCTTCCTGAGAAGATTGTGTTCAGTGGAAAAGGTCTTGGATTTAGAGTTTAGGAAAATGACAACTAATGGCAACTTGAAAGGGGTGATAAATTTTCTTTTTTCTTTTTCCCCAAGTAATGAATTTCTTGCGTGTTTGAAGAATGAAATAAATTTTATACAAATTAGCAGAAGAGATAAAAAATGTTTCTCTTTTGATTCTAGCCAAATAAATATGTTTTATCCAAGCTTTGTTTTGGTCCATTTCACAAAACTCCCAATTAAGTAGGACACTGTCAGGACCAATACACTCTTTTAAAGGTAGGTAGTTTAGCACCTCTGCCCTGTGAAAAGTCAGTTTACTTTTTCTTCATTGGGTCTTGAATTTTGAAGGCATGGTTAGTTAGGAAGGTACCTGTCACATGCTAAACTTCTAAGTTAGGTACCAAAGTGTGATTAGTCTGGCTTGTGTAGTCCCCTGTGATGACTTATCTTCATTATAATCCATGAATCATAAAAAATATTGAATATTGAATATTTGGGCTGTACAGAAAGCCAATTGATTTGTATAAAGATGAAAGCAATGTCACAGCACAATTAATTCTAGTTCCTATACCATTTATAAGAACAGACTTTATATGGTTTTTAATAACAAAGATACAATTTTCAAAAATACTTTATGCAATTATTCATTAAAATCCCTACAGGAAATTCCTTCAAATTATAATATTATATAAATAGACTGGACTAGTACAACTGCTATTTGAATTTATGAGAACAATGCTGTAATTTAAAGTATGTTCATGCAGTTTTTATACTCTCAGTCAAACTAGTTTAATTTAATCCAGTTCCTAACTTATGTATTATGTAAATCAATGTTCTTCCATGGGTATTTTGCTCTGTGAATGGAAGAAATTACCTTAGATATGCTTCTAAAATTGACTTTAACTGCCAATTTAACCAAAATTCAACCCAATTCAAGTAATCCAATTTAGCTGTGGTCATGATTTCAATGAACAACGAAAAGGTCGATGGTTTTGTTTGTAATGCACCTGCTGTGTCCAGGATAAAAACTTTGTTCAGCTGGCCCTCTTGGTATAGGAGAAGTCTTCTTCATTTAAGAGCTGAAAGAATGAAACAAACAAACAAGCAAAATTAAAAGCTCCTAATGAGAAGTTGTTGCTAATGTAAATTCTAAGCATTCCTTAGGGGATCAAAGCAGAGGTTACTTTGACATTCTGAAAAAGTTGATATAAGAGTGAAATACAGGTAAGAGTGAGAGAACTCTGGGTAGTGCTGAACCACTACTTGCGTATTATAAACTATCACCAAGAAATGCCTCTGCATCAGAGAAGGTGGCAAATGCACTACCAGTTTTTAAAAGGCCTTTGGACAAGGTGTGGAAAACTCCTGACTGGTGAGTCTGATGTCTCTACAGGGAGAAGGAAGCCACAGATAAATAAAATGTGTTCGGGAAGAGCCAGTGTAGCTTCTGCAGGAAACAGTCATGTCTCATGATTCTGCTGGAGTTCCCTGAAGGAATCACGGTTGTGTGTTTGACAAAGGTGATCTAATTGAGACTGATTTTAGAAGGTTTTCAAAATACTTAGAGAAGCCAAACTGCCACAGGATAAAAGGAGAAGTCTTCACACATATTAGTAACAGTTGAAAAGACAGGAAAAAGAAGGTAGGAGCAAATGATCGATTTTCTCAGTGTAGAATTTTCACCTGGCAAATTCCACTGAGATCTGCATGAAGACCCATGTTATTCAATGCAATCAGTCTAGGAAGGAGAGTAGAGAGGGAAGTGGCAGCATTTGCTGATGGCAATAAATTGTGCAGAGAAAAAAGAGAAAACTTTCTGCAAAGAAGAAAGGTCTTGAGACATGGGGTGATAAAATGGCACATTAAATTCACTGTAGAGAAAGGTAGAGCAACACAGACGAAGAAAATGATTCTTAGCTCTATACATGTGATGAAGAGTTCTGAACTAGCTAGTACCAGGCAGGAAAAAGATAGTGCAGTTATGAGTGTTTTAATGACAATGTAAGTACAGTGCTCTGTGATGATCACAAAAAAAAAAAAAAAAAAAAAAAAAGAAGCAGATAGCTGTTGGGAGGGATAAATATAGAGAACAAAACAAATATCATACATTTTCTGATCCTAGAAGTTGATAGCAGAAAGAGGTGCAAGGAATATTGAAGTTACAGAATGATTTCCATACGAGAAATGACTGCAGAACTAATGACTCTACAGTCCCTTGAAGTCTGCTGATGTGGGCTATAATAGGATTTATTAAATGATGAGCAACATTGAGAGAAGAGCTAGGCTCCAAGTGATCACTGTCTTTTCTGGACTGTGGAAGAAAAGCACCAAAATGAACTCTCAAGGCACTCAAAACAAAGAAACAGAACTCGGTGTGTTTGCATAGTGTGCATCTGAACTGTGGAGTTTGCTGCCAAAGGTTACTTATTGTGCATGACAAAAGGTTTGTGCAGGTTCAAAACCATGAAAGATTTCATCTAAGTTTGGTAAACACAATTATTAGACTTCTAGTGGATGAAGTTAGCTCCCCAAGTCACAGACTGTCGGAAGCTGGAGGAGTACTGGGATGCATCACTGCATGTTTCTTCTGCTCTTATGCACTCCTCCCTAAACCTCTATTAGGCTACCATTTCTGGAGAGACTAAATGGACTATTTTTATGTTCTCAGATATCGAAGATTGCAGAGTAATTTTTGTAAGCTGTTAATTTGTGTTTGTACAGTATATAACTAGCTAGAACCTAAGCAAGCCCTTCTGTGTAAACTAGCATTTGGTGACATTAAGAGAGAGAAACACACAGATGCTATATTGTGGGACATGGACAAACAAGAACACGACACAGTAACATACAGGAGACATGTCAGAATGGTGGGGCTGGGACTTCAATTCATCACTGTTCGACGAGGCCTTATTCTCAGTTAAAGTATCTCACTTTTTTTTCATCAAGGGAATTGCTTGAGCTAAAATCAAACTCAAAGGTGTTAATGCCAGAAAGAAAGGGAGATTTTTGTCTCCTGCCCTCTGGTAAAGCTATGTAGTTGTGTTGCCAGTATATTTTTCTATTTTAGGTAACAACATCTTTAAGCATTATGGTTTCTAAATGGGGCACGTGGGGGCCTGCTGGTAATCAGAGCTGGGGAGCAGAAAATTAGTAAGAAACCCGCTCTTGTAACATGGTCATAGAACAGCAGAGCGGAAACTACACCTGTCCCCTGATAACACCTAGATTGTCTAGAGGATGTGCAGGCTTTGTTGTTTCTGTGTGATATAAACCTGCAAATATGTTCTTCCATATGTGGAAACAATTTCTTCCACAGAGAGGATAACTGTTTGACCTTTTTGAAGGAGATGGTTTAGCTGTGGAATTGGTGTGGTATTAATCACAGTATTGACAATGTTGCAGTATAGTGATTTTAATGTCCTGAATTTGAAAGTTTTTTTGGCTAGAAGGCTTTTTTAAACTCTACACATAGGACAAAGCTGGCTGAAGCTGCCCTAGGTGATAATGGAAGCGACTGCTTTGACTGAAGGGTTTTTTTTCTGTCAGTTTTCCGGTTCTGGGTAGGCAGTGTGATAGAAAACTCACCCTTTTAAAAGTGCCTTTTTTTATTCCCCTATTTTGTTTATACCCTGGGAATCATAAGGTGATTTTGAGAGGACTTGGATAGCTGTTTTTTTCTTTCCTTGCGTGAATGTTTGTTTCCCCTGGGAAATGTGCACTCCTACCCTTAGGTGTCACTGTTTATCATTGCTAGACTTGCACAGGCTCCACAGGCATTCAGAGTTTGGCTGAATGGTGGTTTTGCTCCATCCCTCAGGAGTCTTGGCAAGTGTAATATGTGTAGCCTGCTCTGCCAGTCTGTGCTGCCTCACATACTTGTCTCCCTCCTACATCAGAGAATAGCAGTGACAGCCTGTGTAAGGCTGTTACCAGAGATCTATATTAGTGCAGTGTTATAAAAGATACCTTGCCAGTAATTTCTCAGTGTGGGATATGTCTTAAAATGGGCTTGATGGTTGTATGTACTTATTTTCTTTAAAAAAGAGTGATATTGCTAGTAAGCATGACATTTCTCAGAAATCTAAGTTGTGAGCCCTTTAATTTTTTGAAAACTCTTTTCAATTTTGCTTCAAAAAGATGTAGGTTCTGGCAAATTTTTCCCTTTCTAGGTCAACTTTTTTTTTCATATCATCATTTTATTAAAAAGAATTAAATCAATGTTTATCTATATATATAAGTAATGGAAAAAAATATTGCTGTCAACACTTGCCATTTACCCAAGAATTAATTCTTATCTCAAACCATCTATCTGATGGCTTGGGTCATTATACTGACCCCTAAGCAAGCACTTTAATTTCTTCCTGCTTCATGCAACTGTAGCATGCAACTTCAAAACTTGTAAAATTGCCAAGGAGAGCTATTTCACCTGCCATCCATCTATTCCTACAATGAATATCTAACACTGTCACACTCAAGGCCTTCAGCTAAGTAGTTCTCACTCATTACCACTGAAGTTGGGACTCCGTTGCAAAATCCTTGCTCTGTTAGCAACAAAGGAGGCAAGCTGTGTCTACTACCACCTCCTCAGGGGATTGCTTGCTTTGGTAGACAGGGGTTTTAAACAATTTTTATGCTTGCAGAAACCTCAATTGTTCTTACAGGATGTATAAAAACCTAATAATTGCAAAATTTGAACTACCCTGCATAAGAAGTCTACAATATTGAATATTTGCAACGTCATATAAAAATACAGCTGTAAGAAAGCTAATGAGTTGTGAAAGTCTAGGTGATTGGTTTTTATTTTTCTTTATTTGTTTTATGCCGTGAACGTTTTAAAGAAAATTTCTCTAAGGGTGGAGTCTCTCGTTTTTAATCCAAGAATGACCTAGCATTATGGGGGGAAAAAAGTAGAGCAGACTGGCTAGCGGATTACCCAGGGAAAACTCTGGTATTTTTAACCATGCAAATAGCTAGTCATCTGTTTTGAAATAAAGAGGATTACTTTTGCTTGATAGCTCTGTGTTGTGTTTTTGCTGTGCCCGGAGTATGAACCCTGCAGCCTCCAAATAAGGGGAAAATGGCCGTAGATCACATCATAGCTTTAGCTCCAGGAAGAAAATGCTGTGGTCATTTACAATGTTTAATCTAGGTTTGGACAATTGTGTGCATGCTCGCTCATTGATGGCTACGCAAGCAAGAAATGCAGCAGGGATTGCTGCACTCCTCACACGGGAAATTCCATCCTCAGTAAATGGAAAATAAAAAACAAACCTCACTTTTCTGTCCACAGGCAGAATTCCTTTTTATTTCACCAATAAGGAAATCAAGGAGCCATAAGTATCTCCTGCAGGGTTCAAGTCTCACAGCCAGTTTCTCCATGAGCTGGCAACAATATACATATGCAAGGAAAAGTGCAGAAGCAGAATGGGAAGCACCACTTCTTTTAAATTGCAAAGGGAATTTTTTCCCCTGTTGCTAAGCTATATGTCTTTTGTTATAGCTCCCCTAACAATGCTGGTTTAGGAGACTTGTTGATTAATTCTGCCCCTTGGATCCAATTAATAATTCTAAGTTACAATGTGGAAAAGGGTGAATTTTGCTCCTGTTGAAAAATCGGGAAGTCTGGCAAATAAAAGTGGAAAACTATCTGCAGAAAGAGTGTCCCTGGAGATTTTCACACTACTGGCCAACCTGCTGTTGGTATCAGTAAGTTAAATGTTATTTTATGAGGATATGATCAGCAGGAATAATTTTTTGTTATTTCAGCTGAAAGGAAGTCAAAGCCCAATGACATTTCTGGTATGTATATCTTAAAGTTGAACACTAGAATAGTGCTCACTGCAGGTTTTAGTGTCAAACTGATCTGATACCTTTCAAGTAGGATACTAATATAGTGTTCTTTTAGCAGAGCAGAGGCCATTGGGTAAAACCTTTCTAATTGCAAATGGCAGTCAGGTCTATTAAAAGCAGCATAGGTAATCTTGCATGAAATGTGAGTGGAACTAATAATGTAATGGCTTGCCTTTTTTTTGTCTTGCTTTGTTTTGTTTTGCTTTGTTTTGTTTTGTTTTGTTTTTACAATCAAGGACCACAGATACTTTCTCTTTTTCCTGTCTTTGTCATTAATTTTATCCTACATCTGAATACCCATGACTTTGAAAGCGCGTGTTTTCCCAAGTACATATTACCAAGATACATGGGTAGGAAGTGTATTTTGAAACTGTTTCTAGCTTCTTTGTTGAGTACACTCAATTAGAAAATATGTCTGGCCAATTTTTCTCTTCTGTGTTGTTTGGCTTCTGTTGAATCTTGAATTTTAAGGTATTCTGAGAAAAGCCTGAACAGAAGAACATTATATGTATTGGCTATGGAATGACAATGCTATAAAGAAGCAGTCTGAAGATAAGTGATGTCTCTTCTCAACATTTCCCTGAATTAACTCATTATAGATATTATCATCTGCCACTAATTTTAAAATATGCTTAGAGAAATCTTTCTTAAGAGAACTTGGAACAATGCACTGTCAAAGGTGAATAACAAGAACAACTCCCTGCCCTGTACATTCCCTGCCTATTTATGCAGTGTGCTGTTTGGTTTGGTTATTTTTTTCAATTCTGTTTCTATGAAGTCATTATTTTTACTTTAGAGAGGCCTAGCTTATGATTATTTTTTTAAAGCTTGAGTTTGGCATTACTACAATGGCAGGAAGGGAAGGAATCATGGTGTGTGTGGGAAGCAGTTATGCCCTCACCCTTCCTTACCTGTTTGGAAATTTCTGTTTCAATGACTGACAAAACCATGGCCATTCGTGTGATAGAAGCACTAAGAGCAGACTGGTCAAGTGATACTTTCTGGTATCAGATAAGCGCAGCAAATCAGATTCTAGTCTTGTGATGAGTTTCTTGACTTGTCCCAAGGATGTGGCTTTCATATCTTAAGAAACCATTTTATTTCAACAACAAAGTCTGTGTCTTTCTTGTCAGGATAATCCAATGATGCAACTTTGACGGATGTTTTTCTCATGTCCGTAAGTTCAGTTACGTCAGTAACAGTACAGTACAGTTTGTGTCAGTATTTGTAGTCTGCTATGTTTCTTCATGTTGTGAATTCAGTTGTTCACAATTAATTGCCTGTTTTAGTTAAAAGAAGATTGTGAGCTATCTGCCTCGGTAGCCTCTTTGCCAAAAAATGTTCTCCAGAGGTAGAATTCTTCAGGGTTTCAACTATGCTTTCTTGGCTCTTGATGTGGGGCCTGTTTAGTCTCACGCTGCCCCTTGGATCCAATCATTCTATGTTCCCATGAGGCTGTTTCTGATGGCTGACTGGACAGTCTGGTGAGAGAGTAAGGAGGAGGAGTGCTGTTGTGTTGGCAGAAGTCAGGAACTTCACGTAGGAGTCAGATTTTTGAAGATAGACTCTGGATTCAGTTGCTCCAGCTTCTCCTGCACCAGGTACTCCACAAGGGAGAGTTACACCCCACTATGGGGGGGCCTGCTGATCCACAGAAGTTGAAATAGCTTGAGAGAAACCAAGAGCAACTGCAGGAGTAGTTGTCCTTGAGGGCTAGAGTTTGAATAGCTCAGTGAGTGGCAGATCAGCAGGTCTCTACATGAGGCCATCCTTCACTGAACTTGACTGAATAGGGTAGATAAGAGCAGTTTGTCATTCCAGCTTCTGCCAGTTATCATTTTGGAATAGCTGCTGAACAGAGTGAGGTGAATCAAGTCACTCAAGTATGTCTGACTTCTTGCACAACAAAATGAGGATGGCTTTCTCAAAGGTTTCTTATGAACCTAATGAGTAGCATGACTGGTATGAAAACAGAGGAGGTTAGAAAATGCTACGTACAATTCTAAATAATTCTCTGCAGTACACAAACTTTTGTCAATTCCTATTCCTTGTTCTCTACTTGTTCTCTCAACTTTTATATCTTAGGATAAGGTTTGAATTTCCTGAATTCCTGCTCACAATCTCTTTCTGCTATCTAGAGGAAAAAAGTAAAAAAGACTAAGAAAATGATCTCCTTATTCCAGGGCTCTCAAGCCCTGCATAGTGTGCATTTTTGTTTATAGAGACAGAAAGGTCAGATGAAGCAGACTTCCATTTGCTATGCTCAGCAGCTGGGTCGATAACATTATTCATTCTCTTCTGTTTCCTCAGAGCATATCTCCTTCCAAACCACATCTTCTCATAGAGGTAATGCCATAATCTTATCAACACTTTAAGAACTTTAATATTCTCTCTGTGATTGTCTCTCCTAACAGTTTTCAAGTAAAAGATCATTTGTTCAGTGACCCTACTGCCTTTCTTGTCTCAGAAAAGTGTTTGAAGAGAATTTGAAGTCCTTTACTGCTAGTGTAGCAGCAATTCATTGTATTCTGTTTCTTCTTGTAGTGTCTCAGGAAGAAACCTCAGATTTCTTCTTTTTTTCTTCAGGTTGCCAAGGAATAGAGGAACACAACAGTGTTGTTGCCCACAAATCACAGCAGGAAGTTATAAGCTCTAGTAGTGGTATAGTTTTTAGATACCTCTTTGAATGGTAACAGAGAAATAAAAAGGGAAGAAAAAATGAAACCACGAGGTGGTTCAACAGTTTCACAAACAATGGACAATTACAGTACACTTTATTTCTTCTCCTACAACACCCTGTGTAAAATGTCATTTATCTTCTAGAAATTATGCCCTTTATTGTTGATTCAATTTTTCTTTACAAGTCCCTTCAGACCTGGGACCATGGCTAAGCAAACTGTTTCTTTCAGTAGCTTTAGCCCTTACAAGCTGGCCCACCAGGTAACTTCTGCAACACCTTCATGCTAAGTCCCTTAATCCTTTTCCATTCCTCTCACCCACATGCATCTGGGAATTAGAATGCAATTCCAGTGTGGCTAATGTAGACATTACTGATAAGGAATAACATCCTCAACAATGGGGGAAGTCCTAGTGACGTAATTTACTCTGCCCGTGATCCATCTTTCAAAGATTTTGTTACCAGAGATCTTCCAGGACGATATACCTGGGTCTAGCCCTCATAAAAGGAAGGAAATGGACTCTGATTGCTTCCAACACCTTCTCGTTTTACGTGAGGGGTAATGACTGTTTCACTCTAAGCACTGAATGACTAATGACTATATCTAAACACTGGGACCTGATCACGTTGATTGTCCTACTTGAAGATTTGGCCACAGCATATTACAACCCTCTCCCACCCTTCATGTCCATTTTTCTTCCCATGGGAAGTAAGGAATGGGAAAAAGTGGTGGGGGGAATCAAAACGTTTGTGAACGCTTGTCTTGACACGGGGTTGGGATGCAGACAGAGACTGCAGCAAGACCAAATGGCTGGGAAGGACTCCCAGATGCTGCAGTTAAGATATAGAAAACATTTGATATGAGAAAAATGTTAAATAGGTTGCTACTAGAAGCATGTACAAGGACAGTCTGGTGCTCTTTTTAACAGTTGCAAAAACTTAGGGTAATTCAGTAGAAAGAGTAGAAGTCACTAGTTTAGCTTGTCCATGACTCACCATTTAAAATTTCTCAGTAACTTGAATTTGTTGCTTCAGATCCTCTCAGTGCAGGGATATAGTAATAGATCCCTTATGGAAATCAGGATTTGACAGAAAATGAGAGGATGATTTAAGAAGAGAAGGTCTAATGATGAGAAGTAGCAGCAGTGAAAAAGCTTCAAAGAAGGCAGTGAAAAGAAACAAAGTTATTTAAAAAAGGATAAACTTTCCTTTGTCATCAAAGAAATTATAAAAAAAACTGGACTGACTTCCAAGCCACACTATGACACAGCTTCCCTGTATTTTTTGAGGTGTTAAATTATTTATTTTAGTAAATATCCAGTTTTTGGAAATCTAGGTCATATCAGACATGGAGCAGCATGAGATTCTTTATTAATCACCTTTAATAATCTCTTCTACCACACTAACAAGAAAGAGAAAACCTTTAGACACAGATCTGCTTTTCCTAGTTTTTTTAAACACTTCCGCAGTAAGCAGGTGCTGTATTCAGAAGCAAAGCTACTGTGATTCCAGAGCTTTACTTTCAAAATCTGTCTAGCGCTAAATTCCATCCCAACAAACTCATTTGGCCCTTTTCTAGGCCTGCCTGCCTTTTTTCTAAGAATAACCAGACATTTCAGAGTAAGTTACAACACTTGGAAGCTATTAAGAACCATTTCTACCCTTCTGCCTCATTTCTCCCTCCTTTGTTTTATGTTATTCTTCTCCCTGATGCCTGACCAGAGTAAATGCCTGAGTGTCTCATGTTTATTCACCAGGCTGCTGATGGTAATCACGATGTAATCTCAGTAGCTTTCAGCTAGGGCAAGTGTTATTTTTTAGAAACCATTTCAATTCCAAGTTATTGCATATGATATCTTAGGCCTTGATCTTATGAAAATCATACTTGATGCCAGGAGTAGTCAGGCTGGTAAAGCCAAGCACATACATAAATGTTGGCAGGATTTGTTCTTTCCTAAGTGTAAGAGTGAAATAATTTAACAAATTGTGTCATGCATGTAAGGAGTATTTATCAGGCCCACATGGAACAGCTGTTAATAGTTTAAAACTGTAATCCATGTATCCATGTCAATATATGTGTATACATACCCCAGGTGAAGGTTTTTGGAAACAGCCATCATATCACCACATATTGTAAAACAAGCTGGAATATACTGCTTGTGTGTTTTGGTGTGGTTAGAGTGCTGGGAGTTTAGGACTGCATCTTGTCACAGTTACAGAAATAAAAATTCTTCCAGGTTTTGTTACAGGAGCTCCTGTCTGCCACCTTGTGTGACAACATCTAAAGTACAGAATTGGATATTTAGAGGAAAACTAGTAGCAGTGGTCGTCAGATTTTAGAAATAAGTGCCATACCTTCAGATCATTGAGGTATGGACGCTCTGGGAAAAAATACTCAGCTGAGCTCTAGAAAATTTCTTTGGGAGAGAAGGACCTGCACACACGTTGTGAATATGTAATTAGAGAGACCAGACTAAAATATTTCTATGTGGAGAAGTAATAAATGAAATGCAGGTGCCTGTAGTGCTAACAGATCACAGTCCTGGTCTTACATGAGGGGAACTAGAAAACTGCCACTGCCTCTAAAAAGCATAAGGAGTTTCTATCCTTTACCTCTACATTAATTGACAACATTAGTTTGTTATTTTCATACTGCTCTCTGGCCTATTTCTCTTAAGCCTGTGGTGATTAAGAGTTAGTAATGTTTTGCCTGTCATAAATGCTCCTTCTTTTTGCCTGTGTGGCATAGACTTTAATTTGTAATTTCCAATTCCATCCTTCCACAGTGAGCTTCTGCTGATCTGCTCTTTATATCTTGTTTTCAAAGTACTCCAGATGATATCAGCTGGATTTATTTTCCTGCCCCAAGATACATTTCCTGCTTCCACTGTTGTAGTCCAAATGGACTCTACACCTCTTTACTTAGCTGTGTTCCCAGCTGTTAGTCCTTAGAGGTACTGCCAGCCTTTAATGGAGTTTGTATCCAGGTGGAGAAATGGGAGATGCCGAGTTAACTTGGCACTGGGATCAGTAGGAAAAGAGCAAATTCATCATGCTAACAGCATTGAAGCCCAGGTACATGTAGGTATTTAATTATCCAGATTTAAACTTCTGACTCCCCATAGATTTCAGTGGTGACTCTAATTAGGAGTCATGGCAGATAACCTCTGCTCATTTTACTGGCCTAAGTAACCCAGTAAAGGCAGGGGCACTTCTGGAGTAAATAAGGTGAAGTGTTTGGATACACTACAAAGCAGGTCAAGGGAGGTGATCCTGCCCCTCTGCTCAGCCCTGGTGAGGCACATCTGGAGTGCTGTGTCCAAATCTGGGCTCCTCAGGATGAGAGAGACATGATGCTCCAGGAGTGGGTCCAGCCAAGGGTACCAGAGATGATTAAGGGACTG
Organism: Monarcha castaneiventris obscurior; assembly: GCA_026261815.1. Classification (NCBI taxonomy): domain Eukaryota; kingdom Metazoa; phylum Chordata; class Aves; order Passeriformes; family Monarchidae; genus Monarcha; species Monarcha castaneiventris. The sequence continues at coordinate 1,309,198 of JAMPIT010000890.1, forward strand.
GAGAACCTTTCTTACAAGGGAAGACTGAGGGATCTGGGCCTGTTCAGTCTTGGGAGGAGAAAAATGAGAGGGGACCTCATCAATGTCTGTCAGTACCTGCAGGAGGGATGCCAAGAGGATGGATCCAGGCTCTGCTCAGTGGTGCTGAGCCAGAGAACAAGAGGACAGGCAGACACTGATGCACAGAGAGTTCCACCTGAACATGAGGAAGAACCTCTTTACTGTACAGGGACAGAGCACTGGAACAGATTGACCAGAGAGGATGTAGAGATGTCTTGGTGGAGATATTCAAGGACTGTCTGGATACAATCCTGTGTCATGCACTCTGGAATGACCCTGCTTGAGCAGGGAGGTTGGACCAGATGACCCACTGGGGTCTCTGCAAATCTTACCCATTCTGTGATGCTGTAAAACAAACAAGTTGTTTAAATTACTTAGCTAATGACCTTTGTTCATTATCTAACCCCCTTACCAATACTTATAAGTGCAATTAAACAAATGTGGAATCAAAACCAAGACATACAAATCTAAAATTAGAAATCTAATTAGTTCTTTATTTCCTGGTTTTAAAGGGGAAACATTTTTCACCAGATTGAGAAAACTGTGAAAAATGTCTCATTAAATTAATAAAGTATTTAAAGATAATCTTGATAATTAATGTGCTTACAGCTGATCTTCAAAGACTTGAAATAATGTTGACATGAAAGTACATAGGCATTTCTTAAAATGTTATACGGATATTTGTGCATATATGCGGTGATAGATGCAAGGACCTTTCTAGGGTGGACTTCACGTCAGCTTTAAAAGTTTAACTTTCTAAAGTTAGACATTTACTTCAATCTGCTAATCTAGAATGCCTCATTAGTCAGTGGGGAGAAATAAGGAACTCTAAAACATCTTTCTGGCCATCTTATGAATGATGGGACAAACCACAAATTGAAAGTTCTCTCAGAGTGGAGGGGAGTCTGTTCAGCTTGCCTGCTACTTTGATGTTTAGCTTCCCAGCAGCTGACATTTGAATAAAGACCACTATTTCCTATGACAGTAAATAATTTTTCACTACAGATCTCATACCATTGGACTGAAACAGTGAGTTATTAAAGCTCTAGGAAATCCTCACCATCCTTTCCATGCGAGACTTCGGGAAGCTCCATAGGAGATTTAAAGTTGTGTGGGAGTAGGGTGTTTTTACAGTGTGGGAGGGGTGGTTTTTGATCAGACTGGAAAATGTGTCCATCAGTTTGTTCATCCTCTGACTGTAGGAGTTAGAATTCCTGCTTGGATACAGAATCTTTGCTGTGACTTCTGAGGAATGCTAGAAGATGAGAAAGTGGAGAAGAACATTTCATTTGCTCAAAAAATGTTTGTGTGGCTACAAGATGAACAGCACCTTGTAGAATCAATCCCCACAGCACCAACCAACTTAATGAAGATTATTCCTGAAGCAATCTATTCATTACTGCTGATCAAAAATCTTGTGCCTGCTGAATGTATACTGCCAGACATTCTACTCCCCCAGAATCGCCCTGTGCTATCATCCTACACTGAAAGTTTACACTTCCTCGGTCTGCTCTAGTTTATATCAAATGGAGATTATTAAGTTATACACAGGGGAACAGGTGGGTGGAGCAGCTGGCATGAGAAGTGAGCAGCCTGACAACAGAAAAAAAATCAGGGTAGATTGCAGCACAAAAAATTTCCTAGGAAATTGCAAATTTCACAATCTGTTCATGAGAACTGATGGTATAGCTCATGTGCCAGGTAGCAAGTCTGGGAGACTCTAGACTTCACTGGAAGCAGACTATTCAAGACCTTCAAAGATCTTGTTAGTTTTGGCTTCAGTCTATTACACTATATCAAGCAATCCTACTCATTCTGGAAAGCAACTCTTTATGAATTTCTAAAGTAGATTGAAAAGGTCACAGTGGTTTTTCAGTCTTAATTGACTGGCTGACTGACTGACTGGTTTACTTGTATTTTTTATTGCAGATGAAACTTTAAAGACAGCTCTGTGAACTCTCAAAGTCATGCAGAATTTGAGGGGTTTATCTTTGGTTTAATTCCGTGACATGAGGAAAAAGTCATCTTGAACTGGTTCAAACAAACACCAGTTAAAGAAAGTTGCCCAACTAAATAAGCACCCCTGAATTTGGGTGCAGTCTGGAGGGTGACCTAGGGGAATGAAGAGTTAGACATTCAGCAGGGATAGCCAAGGAGAATGCAATGAGTCAGGACAACCTGGTAAGGCTACAGTGGCAAAGTTTCTACAGTATGTAAATGCAAGGACAGCTATGGAGAAAGTAGGTGAAAAGATCAGATGTGGAAGAAAAGATAAGCTGCCAGTTAATGTCTAATACTGTGGCAGTTTATCCTTTATCATTTACAGGGATCCCAGACTGAAACAGCCTCTTAGGTAGGTCACTGTCTCAGGACACAGCAGAACAATGTCTTACCTTTGTGAGCTCAGTGTTGTCATGGTTTATCTCTGACTGTCTCCTGTTTTGACTCAAGAAGCTTTTCTCATTAAAGTTTCATTAAAACACATACGTTTCTGCAAAAAGTTGCACTTCTAACGAATCAGCACTTTTCAAATGAAAAGTGTTTAATCAAAAAGTTTCGAGCCAAGTCTAATTATAGCATCCTTTCTAAATGTTTCAGGGTTTCAGACAGCACTTCAAAAAGTAACACAATGAAACATTCGTTATTACTGGTCTTTCATATTACTCAAATTACAAGAAACAATTAAATATGTTATAAAAGATATCTTGATAAGCATTGAACATGCCACTGTATAATATTTGGTGTCTCGAGTTTCTAATTTGTCTCCTTTAAAATCAAACTTCCTTCTACTTCTTATCTGAATTACTGTTGAACACAAGCCAAAGTTCACTTGGACTTCCTTTCTACATAAATTCAATTAAGAAATGTAAACATTTGGAGTCTCTTTTGGGGAGGGAGGCAGTGAAAAAAAAGGAAAAATAAAAGGAAGGCTGTCAGTGGGAAAGATGCATGTAGGCTAAAAGGAGAAAGAACTATTTTTATGTGGAGAAAAGAATCAGTAGTAGCTTTTGACGTGGACAAAGTAATCTGTTACTAGAGGCAGCTTGTGACAGAGGTCAGTGAGACAGCTGTGCATGAGAGAAAGATAACCCAGCACAGTCACAGGAAACAAATTTGCTGCTAATGGCAGGTGAATGTGTTTAGCTTTTGGAAATATTTTTACTATTGTGGAACATGCAGTGAGTGCTGGTTTGAAACCAGTATATTTTGTTTTTGTTGACATGCTGCTTCTCATAGGCTTTTGTCAAACAATTTGCGAAGTCCTGGGATAACCTAAAAGGCTGTGGTAAATTTTACAAAAGTAAAGGTAAAGAGAGAGAAATATGACAACAATAGCAGGAGAGAGAATACAGGGTAAAAGGCTCAGCATGGAAGCTCGTCTGTGCATTATTTTAAGGCACACTTAATCCAGTAACATGGGAATTGTCAATGCAGGTTTGAGACCACTGTGCTGGCAAAAGCTGGATAATACATGCAAAGGCCAACACACTTCTGAGTCATTGTCTAGAGTCTGGTAAAGGAAGTGACAGCTGGTGGTGTTCTTAATATCAGCATCCAATCCAAGGAAACCAGCTGAAGCATGTAGCTGAGAAAATTCATTACCCATTTAAAAAGTTCAAAGGGTATGTGAGGAAAGTTAGAAAAAGACTTTGGCTTTTGAACACTCAGCTCTTTCACAGGAGCTCCAGGAGTTATAAAAACTTGTTTAAGAATGCATGCTGAGAATATTTCAGCTAAATGACTCTTAAAAACTGGGCTTACACAAGGTATGAATTCCAAGCAAGTCGACAAAATCCTTTAGCTGAGACAGACAAAGCAAAAGAAAACCCCTGAACCAACCCACCACCGCCACCACCCACCTAAATTCCTAAAACTCCAGCACCAGTGGGTGCTTGACATATATATTTGCTTTTCTTTGATATTCTTTAAACACGTTTGTTGAAAAGCATTTCTGGAAAGTTTCTGCAGAACCCAGCCCAAGATAAGCATTTAAACTGTGGGATCTCAGCATCCTGGTTAGGAGTAGACATGGATTTGGGTTATACCATGGCAAAACATATATGGAATGCAGGCCCTTTCTGATCACAGAGGAGGCTTATTCCATGAAGGGCTAGGAAATGACACCTCCCTTTAAATCCTGTTGCTAGTGTTCAAGAATAGAGAGGGTCTATTAGAAAAGCTGACCCTGGGCCTCTGGGAAACCTGACTGTTCTTGGGTGCCCAGCTGGAAGACAGCATCAAACTCAACAGGTTGGAGTTGGGACAACCACAATTAAAGAGTCCTTCGGGAATGTAAAAGAAGCTCTCTGTGCTGGAAGTGGCCAGGGAGAAGGATTTGACATCATCTTGGTTTAAAAACAGCAGTGGGCAGCTATTCATAAGAGCAAGTTGGATGTTATTACTCAAGTGTCAGATGGATTTATAAGATATTGATGAATTATAGCTACCGGTTTTGTGGCATCAATATTGTCTGAGTAGACAGTGTTTTTATAATCTGCTTTAAATATAGCTGGAGCAGAAAAAAATTAACATGAATCTAGATGCTTCAGGACTTGTCTAGCGTTAATAGAATTGTACAGAAACAGCTGGACCAAATCTTTGATAGAATTTTATTATTAGCTCTTGAAAAGGAAATTATTGTAGATTTGCTCACGTGGCTTCTGACTGTTACACTGGTGCTCTTCTATATGAGCTTTTAGTAGAGCACCCTAGACTTTCCTAGTTTTTTGGTAGTTCATTTTCATGCAGCAAAAATTTGAATCTTTTCCTGAATCATGGCCTTTCCTGTTGTTGGTGAGCACAGCAGTTCAATTATTTTAGCGTCCTTTCCCTCTTGCACTTTCTCATCTGCTGTTTTCCAGAAGAGGCTCTCCATTTATTGCAAATTGACCAAACATTATCAAAGCACAGTTTTATTTTTCACACAAGCTTTTCTTGTAAGAAAGTGAAACACTGACAGAAGAAATGTTGTCTGTGGTGAAAAAAAGAAGGTTTTGGTCACCTACAGAAATACAAATCAGCCTTACATCTGGCCCAACGTTATTGTGTGCTAAAAGAAAATGACACCAAGTTTTGTGTGTTCCATGTCCTTAGAAAAGGCTGGAGCCCTCTTTCTCTTTAACAAGTCTATTTTCAGAATATGCCACTGTCCTCAGTGATCAGAGCTCTCAGACCCAGATTACTGTAGCCTTTGGTCTTTTCTTTTGGCCATGATATTGTGGCTGAATTTACTATCCTGTGCATCTTTTAGATATATATTTTGCTTTTTTAGGTTTTCAGTGTTGGAAACAGACATAGTATGGATGAAAATTGGCAGAAAAACGTGAAAAGCTTCAGGATTTTGAGTCAGGTGGCAGAACATTCGGGAAGCTTCTGGCACACCACAGATGGTCGGTATAAACTGTTGTGGCAAGGCAGCTCTGCCAGGAACCCCATGGAGTTTATTTCTGAAGTAAACTTTTAAAAATACAAAGGATAAAAAATTAATATAACTTGAGATCACTGGTAATATGTTAGTTTGTTGTAATGAAGTTCCATATCACCCCATCCTTTGCTTCCCCCTCCCCCACTTATACAAGATTAGTACCCCTATGTTCCTAAATCCACATTTTCTGACCTTTTTACTCTTTCAGACAAATCAGGTGGCTGGACTGGGGATACAGCACAGTGTTAAACTGTATAAGAATAATATATTAGGTAAGGTAACAAGTTCTATTATGTTAAACCATTTTCTTGTTTGAATTATGCTATGAAGTGTGAAAATTTTGGCAGAGCTTTGGGAATAGGAGTGGATGAGTCTAATACTGAAATTCAAACGATTATTTTTTCCCTCTTTGTTGATTTTTTTTTGGGGGCTTGGCTATTTTTTTTTTTAACGAAGGAGAAAATGTTCTTAGAGAAGAATAATTTTCAGCTGGAAAATTCCCAGGCACACAGAACAAATTGGATTAACACAAAGTTTGGGAATCTGATTGAGTTTTTTTCAAGAATATTGGCCATATTTCAGAATTTCTTGCAATCGTGATCCATGGTGCTTGGCAAACCTTAGCTGCCAACTGATGTTTCAAGAAGAAACCTATCTTTATAAAGTTAGTGTTAACTTCTTAATCACTTCCTTTACTTTCCTTATTAGCTAGAGAAGTCAGCATTTAGAAATGTCAACCAAAATGTATAAAGGGATTCCAAGACGGGACTCATTTTTAATAATGATTCTATTGTGCACTACTGCAAAAATGTAAATACTGCTGTAGCTAGTTGAGATATCAACTAAAACTTTCTATCTCTAAGCAGGTCTTAATATCAATGTCAAAATATATTAGTTGTCAAAATAAGAAAATACTCATATAGCAGTAAGACATATTCTAAGGTAACACCACATCCTCTCCATCCTGAAGTCCCAAATGTTGAATACAACTGGGTTTTTTTTCTGTGACATTTTGATGTGAAGTTTTACTCAAGATTTCTTTAAACTGGGTCATAAAGGAGGACAAACTGAGGTTACCTGGGTGAATTTGGTTGTTTCTAAAAGCGATGCATCTGTTGAATTTTCAATGAGTATTTTTGCCCTCTGTACCTCAGCCTTTCAATCTGGTGAAAGAACTTGTTATTGTGTTTCTTTCAGGTGGACTCCCTGTGAAGTTAATGGCAAAATTCCATGGGATGGGGACTAGACTTTTTGAGTCACTGAACATGGATCTGCCCTGGGAATTAAATTAGAGGCTGAAGAGAATAGTTTGAGATTGAACTACACCCAGTGCTGTTGCTTTTTTTCTAAGTTTTTTTCTCCCTTTCCCATATTTGAAAGGAAGGAAGTAAAACCCTTTCTAGGGTAAGTCAGAGAACATAACCTATAATTGCTGTATGAATGGACGCAAACAAGCCAGGTATAAAGCTTGGAAGATGCATTAGTGAGAAAATATGAGGAGTTCAGCTTGAGGGAGAAGTGGATTGGTGACTAATAACATACATTCAGCAGTAGTCTCATGTCTTTTACGTGGAGTGGGGATTTTGTGTCTTGCATACATTGCCAATTTTGTCTTGCAGAATGGAACTGAGTTGGGAAAACACACAGGGTTATATAGGTGCAATAACCTATTCTCATTGTATCATTAGGTGTGATCATTCTATGATTTACTATAATGTTCCATTTGTGGTGAATCTGTATGTGAAGCCATATTTTAATGTTTCAGCCTCAAGACTGTTAGTCTGGTGTGTTATTTGGTTGTTGTACCTTTCTACATCCATAGCAACAATTTGGGTATTCTCAGCACATAATAATTGTGAGAAAATCAAATTGTATCTGCTTTTGCCAAAGGAAGCCTGAATAAATCTTCCCTGGTTAAATATCACTTATTTCACTCATGGGCTGGTTAAGCAAAGTCTTTGTCTGTCGGTGTTGCTCAAAGTAAACTAACTGTAATGTAACTCTACAGTACCCTGATGCCATGAGCATTTCTTTGCTTCTTCCTGGAAAAGTTTTCAGTGACTTTTCAGTGCCTTATTGCCTTGAAACTGTTCAAGAATCACAGAGTGTTTTAGGTAGGACAAGACCTCTAAGATCATAGAGTCCACCCATTAACCCGGCACTGCCATGTTCATCACTAAACCATGTCCCCGAGTGCCACATCTAAATGTCTTGCCAAGACCTCCAAGGATGGAGACTTGACCACTTCCCTGGGCAGCCTGTTCCAGTACTTGACAACCCCTTTGGGGAAGAAATTCTTCCTAATATCCAACCTTAACCTCCCCTGACGCAACTTGAGGCTGTTTTTCATGTCCTGTCACTTGTTACTTGAGATGCTCTTAGTATTTTCACTAGCCTTTCCACTATTCACAGCACAGGGATGCAAAATTAAAAATTCTGTTCCTCTCTCATCTCTAGAAATCTACCACAGAATTCAGTGAGAGCTCTGAAAACAGTGTCCATCTCCAAGACTTTGACATTACAAAGATTTCAGACATGACCCGTGAAATGCAGGGAGGTCTCCAGCCTCCTTGTTTCACTGAAAATTTAGCACAGTTCTACTCATCTTCATTTTGCTAGCTGTACTCTATATACCTCCTCTCTGCCAATGACAGGAATGGAAAATCAAGACTCAACCACTAACTCCATGGCCATTCCAGCCAGCCCATCAGAATTCCTACAGCTGGTCTCTGCTCAGGGCTCATCAAACATCTCTCCCATCACAGTTTATCAAACGCCTCCACCTCAGCATTTCAAGTAACTCAAGCTGCTTCCTTTTCTTGCTTGCTCTCCTGCCAAAACCAGAAAGCCTTTGTTAAGGGCTTCCCCGTCAATCATCCCAAAGGCCCCTTTGGAGATCTGATTAGTGTTTGCAGCCTACATTCAGGAACAGGCTGAATCTGTCTGCTGCAATTCGTACAAAGGGATACGGAGGAAGGGAGTGATTTAACTAAAGTGTGAAGCCTTGTTTCTATGCTGCAAGATATGTTATCATCTCCGTGAGCAGTGAGATATTTTCAGGCTTTATAGAACTTTGCATGCAGGGATTTGGGATCTGCCATGTCATTTGGGATTGTTGGTGTTTGCCTTTACTTCAGAGCCTGAGAAAGTGGGTAAATTAGGCTGTGCTGGAGCTTGAGACTGCTGTACTCGAACTGCTACTGTGGTGTTGGTAGCTTACAGTTGGCTTAGACATACTCACATCCTGTGCAATCATACCAGAGCAGACATTTCCTTCATCTTGCTAAGCCCACAGGGACTGTAAAAAGCATTTTAAAGGAAGCTAGATGTCTTCTGTTGCTGGTGCTCTGTATCCCATGTCTTATGATTTCACAAAAAAAAATTAAACATTAAATTCTGTCCACCTAGAAGAATGAAGAATGGGCTGAACTTCACATTGTCAGGTAGTGCTGGAGACTTTAAGAAGTTCTGGGGCTGGGCTGGCTGTGCACACTTCATGGGGAGACCCAGCAAGGACTCCCCATCTGCATAGGCTGCAGCTTCCATCCTTCTCTGCTAAGCTCCATTGAACAAGAAGTGAACAAGGCACCTGATTTAAAAAAAAAAGTGAAAGGAGCAAGTGATTCGTTTGTGATGCCAAAAGCAATCACCTTGCACGCTGAAGGATGAGATTTTATTTAGATAAATTACTTTATTCATGCAGTCCTGGTTAATCTAATAGCCTTGCTAAAACTGCACTCAAGTTCTTTTGCTGGCCTGCTGCTGCTGTGAATTCTGCATAGAAATCAAGCTGCAGATAGTTGATTTCACCTGATTTAATTATAAAATAGCTCTCAGAGCAAAGTAAAGAGATAAGCTGCTGCCTGCCAGCTTCAGGTGCTGTGAAGTCCATGGGGCCAGAGCAGCAGTGGCAGCAGGACTGTACCTCGTCACAACCTCACAGGAAAGAAACTGGATGTTGCCTGGTAACAGGAACTGTTGCTTTTCTTTTTCCAGAGGTTTAGCAAACAGCTGAAGCAACCAATTTGGGGAGCAGCATAAGGTCTGAAAAGAACAAATAACTGTTGAGGAAAAAACAGGCAAAGAGTGAGATCAGAGATTGTTACTTGGATACAGCAAAAGCCAACACAACAGAAGGGCTGAGAGGAGAGGCAAAGGCGAAATAACAGTAGACTTATTTAAGCTCTGGGTGTATTTTTTAATTTTTTTCTTCTGTGCTTGTACATCTAGTGTCACTGCAGCTCTTCTACACCCGGTGATCCAAAAGCGTTTTTAGAAAACTTTTGGTGCAAGTCTTCTCTTCCTCACTTTTCAATCACTTCTCCTTGGTCAGATTTTCATGTTTATTTTCCACTATATTTTTTACTCTTTATTTGCTCTTCAGAAGGAGTTTCTTTTGTTATACCACATATAAAGTAAGGGCAGTACTGGTTTCAAAAAATGGCAATTTCATTGAGACAACAGGGTCCCTTGACACACCTGGGTTACTGATTCTGGGTGCCTGATGCCTTGCTACCTGCAGTGTCAGCTAGAAGGCACTATATCATTCCCACTAAATAATAATTTTTCTTCATTATCATAAAGATTGCAAATAGACTGCAAATTTTGCTCGTGTGAGCACAAGGAAGATTGGAGGCCTATTCTTGATCAGACAACACAGAAATAAGGGTACTGTCTTGGAGATTTCTTCCTTTAGAAGTGCTGATTTGAGTTCTGTTTTACAGAGGAGGGAGATGTAGTTGGACTACTCAGCTCAAATTTTCCCTGTGGTTCCTTTCCATCCACGTGGCAAATGTACATTGCTGATTTCTCCCCATAGATCAGGTCACAGAGACAAATGATCAATGAATGTCTCCTCTTATTTTTGATGTCTTTGCCTTAAATATTACAGGTAAATACACAAGTTCACAGGTGTGAGTTATCCTAGAGAAGCTAGCTTGGCTCTTGGTTACTTGTGGCACCTCTATAGATTACAGTATATGTGATCTTATATAGATTAGAATTACTTCAAATACTTTTACCTTGGTTGTATTTACATTTTCACTAACATGTTGCAGCTTTATCTTAAAACTCAACGACAGGTTGTGCAACTTCCTCCTTGGTTCCATACAGCATTTCTAATGGAGATCTCCCAAAATATCTTGCTGGAAGGGAAATGCAGCATAAGGAGCTAGGTATGAATACATTTCACAGTACAGCAGACTTTTTGAGGTAACTTCTTTTTAGTGCTGCCATGTGATTACCATGCAATAATGAGCAGATATTTACACAGATACTCTGCTGGGTTTCCTTTCTGTAAGATGCCACTGACCATCATGAGGGAGAGCTCATAACCTGCTCTCAAGATCTGATTTCACCACTGTTTTGATCCAATATGGATTTTCACTCCTTGCCATCTCTGTTTATGTTAGTTTCCTCTTCTTTCAGTTTTTCAGATTTCACACCATATTTTCCCCCCATGTAGAAAATCCCATTTCTGTGCAATCATTTTTCTCTTTCAATATTGTTAGGCATGAAAAGATAAATCAAATGTGTAAGGCTTGTAAAACTCTAACCCCTTTTCTAAAGAAACAATATTTAGGTTCACTGCCCAGCTGTCAGATTTATTCATCCCTCTCCTAAAGCTATTTCAGTGCGCTGTAATTCTTTTGGAAATTGCTATCTTTTATTTAAAGGAAAAAAAAATCCCAAAAAAACTGTGAAGAAATGTGTCCTCCAAAAAAATATAAATTCTTAGAGGACACAAAATAATAATTGCATAATTTAAATACTATTAAAGAAGTTAATACACATATTTTCTATTGGGTTGTGTAACCTTATATAGTATTGCAGCTCATTACTTTTCTGTATTACTGTACACTTCAACTGTACTTATATTTGATAATTAAAAGCATCTATCTTCAAAGAATCATGCAAGTGAAAGTGTCAAAATACTGACACAGCATTAAAAACCTTTTGTTAAGAAAATGCGAGGAGTTTGTTCTCAAGAATGAAAGTTGCAGCTTTTGGCTTTCCTTCACTTGACATATTTTAGACTTAATTCAGTAGTCACTGACATCTGTGGATCAGGCTTTTTTTTACTCTCCACAGCATTCAATGAACATACTGTACATGCCTTGCCTTTTTTTAACACACTACTGGCCCCATAAGATGAGAGATTTTATTTTCATCTTTCTTTGTCTGGAATTATTCTATTCTATTCTATTCTATTCTATTCTATTCTATTCTATTCTATTCTATTCTATTCTATTCTATTCTATTCTATTCTATTCTATTCTATTCTATTCTATTCTATTCTATTCTATTCTATTCTTCAAGTGACTGAATGCCTTTATTTGGGAGTATTCTATTATTTCTCTGAACCTCTTTAAAGTAAAAGGCTTTACTCAAGAGTGGAATATTCCCTTTGTAAATAACCTTAGAATGTGTGGAAAAAAGAGTTTGGGGAGTAATTTAAGTTCCCAGAGTTAAGTTATGCTATTGGCTGTTATGCAGACAGTTCAGAAAACTTCTGTGAAAACTTCTCTTTAAAATTCTTGGTAATTTCTAAAAGGAATATTACTAATCTTGGAGATTTATTACAGTGTAAACATTTCTAGCAGCTGACTCTGCACCTGCTTTCTCTATCAGAGAAATTTTGGTTATGCAGCAAACATAGGTTTGCACACTTATATTCTATCTTAAAATGACCTAAAAATCTATAGATGTTTTATTTTTCATTTCTCAATATGATGAGCCAGCTGGCACAACTGACAGGCTGTTCATGTGGAGCTGTGGCTCGTTCAGAAGATTTCCTGCAAAAATAATCAGTGTGTATTGAGATGTACTCAGCTAAGAGATTTCCGTGTCTCAAACCATTTTCAGTATATGGTATTAAAAGCTTTTCTGGTATTTTCAACTTGCTAAACTTTGAGATCTTATTTTAATGACATACAACCTAGGAATTTTGGCTCTGATGAATAATCAACTGTGAGAGTAACCTCTTTTTCTAGATGTCTTGTAAAGCACTTAAAAGCCAATGGAGTGCACTGTTCTATTCACTTGTTAAAATAATTCACCAAAATAGCAGATGTTCAACAAGCTACAGGCAATCCTGTTGTGCATCATAGCTGCATATGCAAACCTACAGACATGTGGGCCACATTAAACTGCTGAGCCCCTGGTGAACATCATCTCAACAATAAAAGGAAACAAAATGGAAAGAAGTAAGCTAAAAGGAATTCCTTTCAGCAGTCCTCCTGTTGGTGCAGTGCCATTAGGAAGGGCTAAGCTGCTCCTGGATGTGCAAATGGCACATGAGGGCTCTCTCTGTATTGCACTGCCTCATGTCATAGGCATGATTGTCTTGCTACTGTTGAATTTGGAACCTTAATCCAAGACCTAGCTCCAGACCTGGCTAACCCCAGGACTGCCTAGATTTCTCTCAACACAGTCCACATGCCAAGTACAGTTTTACTTACGGCTATGCCTAGAAATGTCAAATTCTGAAAAGACTGGGGATCTTGTTGCTTGAATCTTGCCACCATTCATGAAGTGAGAGTTCCTCTGCCTTTTTTAACTTGGAGGCCAGCACTCACTGATGCTGACCCTCAACACAGTGGAGCACATGGGCATCCTGTTAAACCAATGGTTTAGTCATCAGGCCATCTGCCTGGGGTATGAGAGTCTGTGCTTTAAAATATCTGTCTGCTCTGGAGTCAGATCAGAGCGGTTCCACTTTGCATTAAATATTCATTAGGCCCCTGAGTGAAAAAGAGGGAGAGAATGACATTCTATTTCAGTAGACAAGAGGCTGGGACATTAAACTGCAGTGTAAGAAAGTTCTGTATAGGTTCTGATTCCAGTGAAAAGGTTTAGGGTAAGGCCATCTCACAGTATCTCTCTCTTTGTCTGTGCTCTAAGTTTGAAATTTGTGCTTGCTGTACATGAGCTTTGGTGGTTCTTGCATTGGATGCTGTGACAGACCATTGCCTATGAATTTTACTTTCATGCTTTGAGTGTAGACATGAATTTAAACACTAATAAAAATATTAACAATTACAATAACAATAATAATAACAACAACAATAATAATAATCTTAATCTAGATTTTTTCTTAATTTCTAATTAAGTGCTGCTATTCTATTTACTATCCAAGAATTGTAGCTGTTTATGTTCAGCAGGATGAATGCTCCATGAAACGGATTTCTGGAGTTCTATTAAATTGTGAGTTGACTTTTTTCTTTTTCAGTTTTAATTTTTCCCCCAAACTGATGTCAATGCCTGCGAGTTTATTAAATGAAGCGAGTTCTGCTGCAAATCTTTAAGGGTATGAGAGCATATTAAACTGGCAGCTTTCCTAGTGATGAGAGTTCGGTTCAAGGCTGTAGGTCAGTATTTAATATCCTCCAAGAGAATGATTCCATCTTTATGAACCATTGTCTTTTCCTAGGTTGCCTTGAGAGATAGAACAGATAAACAGTTGACTAAACCAAAAAGGCTGAATGAGACTTTAGACATGCCTAGGAGCATAGAAAGGGAAACCATGTTGTGGCACAGAAACAGCATAAAGAGGGGCTAAAACTCACAGACCCAGAGAGTTTTCATGGTAAGTTCCCCAGCAGAGAGGGCAAAAAGGCAGAAAATGCAGTTTCCAGTGACTTCCAGACGTTCTCAGTGGCTTCAGTGACCTTGGGAGTGAGGGCAATTTAGAACCAGACTGATGAACAAACATCAACTCCAGGATCATAGGTTAAGTCTCATAAACATCTGCTGTGTTATGAATTTCTATCCTTCAAATCCTTACTTCCATCCATATGTAAAAATCCACTGAAGCAGGTGCAAGAGGAGAGGGGAGGGAGGGCTCCCGAGCCTGAGGGCCACAAAACTTGCAGTGAGGGATTTGTCCACAGAGCTGTAACCTAAGCACTGGGTTTGAGGTGCTTGGTGAAGCTGCTGAGCATCAGAAGGTGGCAGCATTGACGAAGGAAATGAGTAGAAAAGACGAATTAAAGTAAATATTGATATATATTCTGGCTTTTTTTACTTTGCACAAAGTAGTATTGCAGCAAGAAAACGGTAATAAAAAAATTGAATGCAAAATAGACCTTATCGTGTCTCTGTTGATGAGCAGCCCACTGAGTTGAACAGAATATTATTGTGAATTAAGGTGGCCATCTAAACACTCTGTGCATTTATTACTGGTGAACACAGTTAATGAAGTCACAAGTGTGCGGCAAACAAATTTTTGCCACTATTAATTTTTTTTTTTGGTCTTAAAGTTAACATTTCCCAAATGTAGGCTGAGTTGAGATCTGCTGGTCCAACAGGAAGCTCAGTGGGATGTGGTTTTGCTCAAACCATTGGCTCTCAGATTCTCAGAGGGCAGGAAGCTCTGTGTTTGACATTACTGGCACTGCTCTGGACTGTGATATGTTCGACCTTATTGATGCACGACTGGTCAATACCAAATGTGTGCTGAGACCGTGGAAGGGACCCCGTGAAGATTTGCTCTGGAGTTCAGCCTAAGCCTCCTCAGCGTGGATTTGTATGTGCATAACACGAGAGCAAACGGAGCTTATGCTCTTCTTCTGGGAAAGTGTGGTATTTATGTGATTCTCAGTGCAGCATCTTGAAACAACAAAGCCCTGGCATTTATGGCTGAGGTAGATGGCTGGTGAGCGTGGGCTTAAGGGCAGATGTATGGAGAACATAACCTTCCTCTTATAGACACAAACAGTAATTAAACTTTTATTGGTTTGAAAGGGTCTTCCTAATTGAGAGCCAGCTGTAACAGGAAGTTGTGAGAACCCCACGCAGTATCTCTTGGAGAAAAGGATTTTTCCATATTTTCTTTCTTTGTTTCCTCTTTTTCTTCTTTTCTATTTTCCATTTTCCCCCTTCCCCCCCCCCCCCTTTTTCTTTCACCCTTTTTCTCTCTTTTATTTTTCCATTTGTTTTCCTCCTTCCTGTCAAAAGAAAAATAAGCAGAGTTTGTTTTTTCTCTTCAGCTTTCTGCTGCTTTCTTTTCTCTCTCTGCAGACTTTCAGGCTTGGGTATCACAGACCACAGAATACATTTTTCACCAGTTTCATTTTTGCAGTAATATAGGTCCACAATGGGGAAATCGAAAGGAAAATCAGACTTCATGGCTGTGTGACAACTACTTCCTCAGCTTCTTACCTACTTCCTGATAGCTCTGATGGCTTTATTGTAGCATGTTCATTGCTTGTTCCTGACTTGGTTATTCCTGTTTTTAATAGTCTACCCAAAAAATTCTTCTTTAAAATTTAGGAATACCACGGCAAGGTTTTGTACTTATAATCCATCTCTTTCACTGAATCTTTTTTTTTTGTTTGCAGCCTCCCTCAGCACTACACTGAGCTATCAGCCTCTGCACAGAACTTAGCTTCACCTTTTGTCTTGTTGTTTCCATTTTCAGCTCAGATTTCATCATTCTCTATTGAGACTTCCATTTCTTCACATTTTTTCTTATTATCAGGATATGTGTATATATATATATCTATATATCTATATCTATCTATCTCCTGTTTCTGTGTATGTAAATATACCTTAAATTCATATCTATATTTATATATTTTGGATGTCTTGATGTTTACCATATAGAACAAAGAATTGGATTCCTTCCACTTGTGTCCTGTTGAGAATTTAGCACTCAATCATCATGTCAATGAAAATCTTGTCACTTGCTTTAATAGGTTTGACTCCATAGAATTTAAGGTGAAACGCTTAACAAAGTTGCCTCTTGGCAAGGTATTTGTTTTCCTTCATATATGGTTGTTGCTGCTGGGAAGGGGGAGAATATCCAAAAATACTTTTCGTATGATCCCTATAGGATTCTAGGTTATAGTAATGCTCTCTTTTTCTAGTTTATTCCTGTAGCAGCTGAGCAGATGAAGACACATAGGGAAGATATGCCCGTTGAAAAGTTTATTTAATGATCTGTGTCCTGCCTTATGTTTAGCTTGCCACCCAGACACTTTACCATTACTCATGTGAGGTCATAGTCAGGATAGAGAAGTGAAAATCCTATATCATGTTACTGGCATGGCTTAGAAAAAAAATTATGCTTCAGGTCAAAGCAGGTGATTGTGGCAAACTGGGTAGAGCACTGGGGTTTTGTGGTTATGTCAACACTCGTGATGTCAACACACAGTTCATTCTGCTATTCTTTCCTGCAGTTTGGATTGTGCACTGCTTCCTGTACTTCTCTGTTCCCAGGTTTTCAAAGGTGATGGTTGAAATGCCTCTTCTGCATTGCAATGCCTCAGACTGACTTAGAGGGTTCCTTACAGGTGACTTTCAATCACTGAGCCCTTAAACATCTGATTTCCCTATTTCTAGGAAACCTGAGTTGGTTTTGTATAAAACAGCTGTATTAAATTAAAAGAAATACTAAAAGCCTGCTGGCCTTGAAGCTCTATTCTAATCATCCTGTAGCAGTAAAACTTTAAAATTAAATTTCTGTAGGAATTAAGTCCAGCAGTAGTGTTATTTTTAAAATTAATACTAACTTCAAACCTTTTGTCCAAAGGCCTCAGCTAGCATTTCATGCTGCAACTTTTGTGTGCATAATTAGATTTTTATGGATTTTCTTCTGATATTGTGTTTATAATCTTATCAGAGCAATATATTGTGTCATTGTAAGTACTTATTATGTACTATAAGCCACGAACAACGCCTCTTTGTAATAGCCTACTTGTCTGGTAGTCAATGTGTATTGTATGCTGCACACAGCAAAAGGATTCAGCTTTCAGTTATAAAATTAGCATTCTTAAAAGATGGATTGCAGAATATGAAGGACTTCTTGAAGATTCCTGGAACATCAAATTATTTTTGAATGAACATTTTGTCGTAGGTTAATCTATCCATGATGTCTATCATTTTGGAAGTGTTATTATGGCAGACAAATAGGAGTGGGTATTTCATAGCTCTTATAGTTTTCAGATTATTGGTGTATGTTCACCCATGGAGGCTAAAGGTACAAGACTTGGCTGTTAGGAGAGTCAATTGTCATGGTGCTAAATATGCCCATTTCCAGTTAGAGCCAGTGGTGCAATACTTGCTGCAATAGTGTTGGAGCAATAATGGCATCTCTTTATGAAGTAGGGGTTGCAGTTGTTCAAGTATAAGAAATAACCTTGGTTGTATCATAGTATAGAAATAAGGTGTTTTTAATATAGTACAAACTGGGTATTTTTCTTCTTTACAACTGGCATGTGAACATGGAAGTTACTTTTGGGAATAGTTAAATGACTTACAGCTCACTATTAGCTCTAGGCTCCTTTGTGATTTCAGTTCTTCTTCTGAGTTAAAGGGTGATGAGGAATACATTTTTCTGCTTTTTTTGGTCAGCTAAGTCATAGGTCCAATATTTACTTTTTTAAATTTTGACATCCTTATCTCTTAACACATTTTTACTTTGAAACAGTGGATCACAGCTTTCTTCATGTTGGTTCAACAGCAACTATCATGTTTATTTCATTCAATTCAACATGAAACATGAAATTATTGTTTGCTTGGGAATTTTTGTTATCCCACTGGTGCATGTTAGCTGTTCTCTTTAAAGAGGGATAGGTGCATTTTCTCTGCTGGTTGTCTCCCATATGATGCTGTGGACCTAGGGATCAAATCAGCCCATAGAGTGCTAGGACCTCAGTCTAGAACTAGCTTTGTAAGACTCAAGGAATTTATCATTCTGTTATAAAGGTGACAACGCTGTTATAGGAGAGCATGTTTTTAAGTGTGTCTCATTCTTTCCACGTGGAGATTTGCAAGCATTCCTGTATTCATGCACTCTATTTCCAGGTGCCAGGTCAACAGGCTCTCTGTCTGTGTTAGTCTGCTCCAGATGTTGATTGGGATTCCCTTTGTGTAGTCGTGCCTCATTTTTTCCCCCTTCACTTTAACTAATATTATTTATTTTCTCTTTTTTTTCTGGATGATTCATTCATTATCAGGATGTCATCATATTAAACTGTTGGGAGAATGGCTAATGATGAAATTGTCAACAGGTGCCGTCACCCGGTTCATTGCTGAATAACTTGACTACACATCTGCTTGGTGACGATAGCTCTGCTAGCCAGGTGCCTGATTCTGTGTATCTCCCATTCCCCTGTCCCATTTTTCCATTGTTTTCTTTCAAAATCTGTAGGGTTTTGTCAGGTAAAATTTTGGGATTGAACGGATGGGGTGTTTGCACACCCATACAACAATGTTTATGCCACTGTAACAAGCGCAGGGACTGATTTTGGTGAGGGGTTTTTGATGATTGTGGGTCAGAGGCTCAGTGGCAGCAACTTTGTCCAATTTGGGTAGCTGTGGTTTGAAGTGAAATACCTTAAACTGCTCTTCCATCTCAACACACGAGTTCTGATCTCAAGGCCACCTGAAAAAAAATTATGTCTACCAAATGAAATAGTCACTAATCAACTATACAATTTGATATCAGAAGCAGAAATAACCATTATGTTACCAAGAGTTACAAGGCGAGATTTTCCTAACGCTGGCCCTCAATACCAGCAAACTGGGTAGCGTTCAGTTAATATTGGACTTCTAGTTCTCCCAGAGTTATTGTATGGTTATTCTGTCAGACTTTGCCAAATCCAGACGCAAATATTAGGAACAAATATTAGGGTTTGTTTGTTTGTTTGTTTGTTTGTTTTGTTTTGTTTTTTGTGGGTTTTTTGGGGGGGTGGGGTGTTGAACCTTTTTTGTTACCTTTCTTCCATTTCTCTGCTTGTGCCACAGTGGTTGTTTTAGCTGCCAGCTCCTTTTGTTTTACTAACAACTAATTCTTCCACAGAGAAGTGTGGGGGATGCCCAGGGTGCTGCACTGCTCTTCTTTTGTGAACGTGCTGCTGCCTGAATTGATCGGTTTTAGCATAATAGCCAGACCTTGACATTTTACAGCCTTTAGATGTTTTGTGTCTTTATTAAAGCAAAGTGAATACATTCGCAGTTTATGTTTTATTTATTTACTGTTCAAGCTTCTCTGGTTTTGCAGAGAGAAGCCTTAAACCACTATTTAAGTCTCAAAGACCAGAAGGCAAATAAGAGGATCCCTCAGATAGTTCTCTAAAGCTCAGGACATTGGACTGTGACTCACGATTCTGAGTACTTGAGATAGACAGACTCAATACTGTCAGTCTCACTTCTCTCAGCTGTTAGCTGCTTTGCAGTAGATAGGACAAACTAGAGAGCTCAATGGTGTGAATCACTAAGCTTTTCCTAGCAGAGGAAGGTCTGCAGACAGTGAACACAATCCCGAAAAGAATAGTGGAACACTAATTGACACAGTCATGTTTTCAAGGAGAATTCATGACATACTGATAGCTTGCCAAGCAGTATTGCTGTGACTACAAATTCCAGTGACTTGTGATAAACACACTTTATTTTGCCTCTGATTTCCTCCTTTATGCCTTTAAATTCTACTCAGAAAGTACTTTGCTTTTTCTTAGGACACTTAACAGTAGTAAACTGAGAGCACAATCACTAATTCTCCTTTTGCTTAAAATATAGCCTCTATTTGGCATAAAATATGGCAAATAAATGAACAGAACTGTATTGTAAACATTCTCATTGAATTTGATTCTATAAGATTGTCTGCAAACTCTTCTTTTTAAACTTAACATGTAAGGGGAAAACCATGCTGATGTTAACAATTTAGTGTGTGGATGCCATTTTTGTGGGTTCAGGTCATTCTTGCAGAAAGAGTGGCCTGTTATTTGAAGTCTGAGCACCCAAAACCAGAGCAAAATAGTGGAATTATATGCAAAAGTAGAAACACAGGCCTAAATATTCAAACCTGCCTTTTAAAAACTAGTGTATGAATTCCTGGTTAAGCATGAAAACTGTGTTAAGCATGTAAACATGCACAAAACAAATATTTTGTTGCACTTAGCTGATTCATTCTAGCCAAATTTGTCTAAAATAGTTGTTGGCAGGTACTTGGCAAGGATATTTGAAGTCTAGTCAACCTTATTTTACATAAATATATAAAGGAAAAACCTTATATTTAGGTGATTGCACATCTGAATTTAAGAACTGCTAACAGTTGTTCTGGAGAGCAACACTGAGGCTGCTTGTAGCTCTATGTTTTTGTTAAGCAAGTTATTTTGGAAGTGGCAGTGAAAAGAAGTTTACCTAAAGTTTCATTCTTTCCTCTACCTTTGCTTCTTAGTGCCAATTAATTAGTGTCTTATTAACAAAATAATTCAAGTTTCTTCATGAGATGTTGTTATTGTGGTGAGGCACTACTCACTCTGGAATGTAGTTCCCTGAAAAGACAGTAAATTTTATCATATGAAGAGGGATCCAGTCTTCATTAGTAATTTAATGGATGTGTGGTCTACAAATGTCTTTCAGAGCAATTTTAAATTAAGACTCTTACCTTCTTTCGTATTTATCATGTACTACTATTATTATGCATTACTATTATTTACTATGTATTGCTCAGTATTTAGTGTTTGTCTGGTTCATAGCAAGCATAGAATAAAAAAAAATCACCTATAATCTATCAAAGTTATAGAGCCAATGCCTTGGAGACTGTACAGAATCTGCAGTGCTCATTTTTTTGACCACAATCATTACCAGATACAAAAATTAAGTACAAATTTAACAACTGTCATGTGTTCCCCATCTCCCCCCTGCCATTATTGCTCTGAGCAAGCTACAAAAAGTTACTTAATGCTGCTGTTCGTGTCAGGATTCTGCATAAGTTCCTTCCAAGATTATTTTATGAGAAAATTGGATTTTGTAGAATACTTTAAATTTGCCTTCTCTATATACCACTTCTTTTGGTCAGGGAGCACCTCCTGTTCAAGCTGGTATTGCAGAGAAAAATAAATAATTGATCTCCTTTTGGTGATTTGTTGCTTCACAGAGCTATCATTCAATCTTGTGCATCCCCCTCTGCAGCAAGGAGTAGAATGAAGGCTCAACTGCTTTGTTTCTGCCTCAAAAATGCAAAACTGCCTGCTTGTCTTATTGGTAGTAAATCCTTCATGGACAGCTGGACGCAGAACTGCATCTGGATTGATGGGACAAAAGAGAAGATTAGGATACTGGTAAGAAAGTAAGTTAGAAAAATGTTGGACTACCTTCAGTCTTAAAAAAAAAAGACAGTGGAAACAGGAGGAGATGAGGAAAGTTTGGAGAACAACAAATATCAAGAACTTGTCTAAATATGACTTAATATCCTAAAAGCAATATTGACTTACAGATATATATAAAAAGAATGAGAACTGAAGAGAAAAGAGCAAGGACAGGAGCCATATAAATTTGGATATCTATAATGATTTCTCTAGTTAAATGTTTTTAAACATTAGGAAAATATTAAAATCTTATCCACACACTGAAAAAAAGCCCCCTCACAGATTCCCCAGTTTGATCATACTGATGTACTGTGCCTCAGAGATTAGTGGATGGATAACTAAAATGCATGTGACAAAAGCTCAGAGTGTCTAATAAAAGCCTTTTTCACAATAACTCGATGAGTTTGGTTAAGTCAGGAGAGAAATTACTTGGCCACTGTTTCTCTGAGAGTTTTGCTACAAACCTTTCCAATAGCCAGCTTATTCCTTCCCCATGCCAGTAAAAGCCTTAGTTTTCATGCTTCATTGTCCTAAAAATAGAACTCTCATTAGTGTTTTGAGATTTATTGAGCTAGAATACAGTTTCATGCCCACAGCTAGGAAGTCTTCCTCTAACATCTTGAGAACTGAGAGAGTCATATTAACTTACAAAGTGATATGATGGTAAGTTATTGAAATGTCTTTGTATTTTGTATTTGTCATTTATGTCTCTGTCCCTGTCATGGAAGCTGCTGTTGAAATCTTTCAACATCAACACTCTGCCATTTAAAACTTACCCTGCCAGCATGCCATCTGTTTTGATCAGGGAACCACTTTCTACGTGAGCAGACTCCCACACACATTGCACTTTGCAAGAGACAAATGTGTTTGCTGGAAAGTAAAAAATCTAACCTTCCCTTGAGAAGCAATGCTCCTTGACTTAGTTTAAAAAAAAAATCTTATAATTAGATAAGTTCACTTTCTTCCCTCTCTCCCCCACTGCTTCAGATTTCTAGACAATGGAAAAAAAAAATCATAGTAAAGCAAGTCAAGCCCTCTATGTAGTTGCATTCTGTATCCCCAAAGCTGGTTGTACATGTTGGTATATTTCCAGTTTGGGAGAGAGACACTGGCCTTAAAGTTTATTTCTGTAGGAAGTAAATTCCGTAAGTTAAAAAAGGGTGTTTTTTCTATGCATGGCTTCTTCAAAGAGCAATGGAAATACATTTCTCAAAGTTTTTCTAGCTCTGTGAAAGCAACTGTAGTCAATATAATTTATTAATGGTTATGTGTTATTGTTTAATAAGATACCCTTAGATTAGGTACATCTGGATGAGATAACAGTCTTGATATTTAAGCCCACTATCCCTTGATAACCTTTTTTTTTTGACAGTGTATCAATGTCTTTCACAGACAGTGCTCAGAGCTTTGTGGGTGGAGGGAGGCAAGAGAGGGAGATGTGCAGATCTCCAGGTTCATTTTCTTGCCTCTTCTGGAGCTGCATCATGTAATTCTTTCCATGAAGTTATCAAATTCCATCTTCCAACTGCTTAGCTTCCTTGTCAAGATCTATATTCTTCTATCTCTAGTTTTGAGCCTGAATTTTTTTCATGGCTATCCTCTAGCTTAAATAGATCTGCTTCCTGTCTGTAATTTACTATGTAAAGTAATAATAAAGTGCATATCCCATCGTTTTACTGATCTAAAATAAAATACATTCTTTTGGTTTTCCCTTATTGAAGTCGCTGTTCTTCCAAGTTGGAAAGATTTATGAAGGGTCCAACACTGGTCAGGTGCTTCTTCCTTGTAAGCTCAGCAGCAATCCCTCTCATTACCTATTTTAGGGAGTAACAAAGTAAAAGAAATCCAGCTTTGGTAATTTTAGAGTCATGTGAAATGCTGTGAAGGGCATTAGATCAGTATTCTGAAAGAAAAAAAGAACCAACACAACAAAACCCCCTAGTGTTCCTCTAATCCCTCTGATCCCTCTCCCCCAAATTCCCATGGGTGGTTTCATAGACTATTATCCTGAAATCTATTGTTTTATATAATTAATCTTAGCAGGGCACTAAAATCCCTGATAGACTAGTGATGACACAGATGAAGCTCTTCATCCACAGAAATATAAACACTTGGCCTGTGAAGAGTGAGTCAATGTTAGGAAAATTGTGAGGCAAGCTGTTAGTGAATTATTGTCAAGGTCAGAGAATGCACATTTATTTTCCTGGTAGTTGTATCATTATCAGGCTCTTATGATATATCCACTTGCACTGAAAATGTAGCTAACTTACCTTGGTGAATTTGATTTATTAGCATTGCAACTGACAAGGTTGCCCGTTTGTTAGTGCTTATTTTATATTTGAATAGCTTTCAGCACATAAATTTGAGGAATTGCTTGAATACTTTAGCTGTTCCATATTTCATGGAGAAAGCTAGACTAGAAGAGTGCTGCTGTTGATATTTCTATCTTGATACTGACCACTATTTTAATAAATTAAAATGATGCCTGTATTTGTACTTAAGTGCTTCGTGAGCAGAATTTATTGCAAACAGTAAAACTTAAATGTGAAAACTCATTAGTTTTATTCTGAATAAACTGTGACGGGACTTTGCTATAGAGTTTATTTTACTTTCAGAGCATATAATAAATGTCTTTTTTAAAAGACATGGAATTCAAAAGAAAGTAGCTAATTACATGGGTTCCTCCTATTAAGCTTTAGTTAAAGAATGGGTGGAGAAGGAGTAGATGAGTAAGTAAATGGTTCAGGGTGGAAGAAGCAGCTCTCAAATAGGTCCAGAAATGAGGCTTTAAAGTCTTATTGACTTCAGCGGTGTTACATCAGTCAGAGGAGCACAGCTTAATTACAGCCAATATTAGCTCATCATCTTTCCAGAGGGATGCACTTTTAAGTAAACACAATTGTATAAATAGCCAAATAAAGAAAAAAGCAAGACTAATTACTTTCTTTTAATATCTTGTAAAGTTTCTTTAACACGTCTCTATCCTTTCAAGTCACCTTCTTTACTGTGAGGAAGAAATGCTTCATTTAACTCACTTTCTTCCCCTGTCTCAATGTGGGCCATCACCTGCGTACCTCCAATTCTATAGACCTCAGCCTGTCCTGATTTTCTAGGAATTGGGAGGAAAGCCAGTCAGAAGCAAAACCTAAACAAACTCACGGTGTGATGGGGCCCCGTGTCATCTTGTTGACAGTCAGGGCTCATCTCCTGCCCTCCGCCTTTACCTTTCCTACACAGAAGGTGAAGCTGCTAATCTCATGTCAACAACTAGCAGCTGACAACCAGAGGTTGTTTTCTCTTGGACTGTTGGATTTTAGCAGGATGATTCAAGCAGGCATTACCTGTAGGCTTTAGCATGGACATCTACTATAGAAATCAAATGACACACATATAAAATGGCAAGATGAGTTGGGCATGAAAGCTCAGTGCTTTTTCTCAGCAGTTAAGTCCAGCAAGAATAAATAATCTCATTACTGTTTTCTCTTAATCCACTGGGTCAAATCCAGGCACTGAGTTTTCATAATTTCAGGCCTTTTGCTATATTAATTTGTATTAACTGAAGGTTTGCCTCTCTGCTGCATTTCTGCACAGCTTTTGCCTTCTGTAAGAGCTTTTTTCTGGGGGAACAACAGAGCAGCCAACGTCAGTAGAGAAGTTTATGGCCAGAAAGGTCAAAAAGCAAAGCAGAGATCTGAGAATCAAAATGAAATCTCAGTGGAATACTGGGCACCCCACACGAGAGGTTGCCTCAATATTTCTTGCTGGGAAAAGAACATGAAAAAGTATTTTCTTCCTGAACTCATTGGTGATTGCTGAACTGGTCTATGCACAGAACTGCATGAAAATTAGATCTAAGCTATTTTAATTACAAAATATCCGCTGTATAATTAGTGACACTTAATACAAATTGTGTTTCAATATATTTTATATGTAATTGAAATTCTGTAAGATTAAACTGTAATAATACAAATAATTTTCCATGATGAAAAGTAGGTTAAAATAAGCAAATTTCATGCTTTAAACATTGCATTAAATATTCCCTAGTGTTTTAAAATATTGTGGTTTTTTGACTGTTAATCATTTCATTGAATAATAAATATGAGCTTTCCTTTTATGTAATTAATGCAACCCATATTTTTCAGTAGAGAAATGAGATGTTGAATCATACATAAAAAGTAGCTATGACTGTTTTATTACCAAACTTAATTCATTCATTTCCACAGTTATGGAAAATATTATTCTCCTCTTGGGGAAAACTTTAGGCAGTGAAAAGTAGTTTTGTTTGGCATATATTTTGAGTTGCCTGAATCTCTGGTTAGGTAGTCCCTTCCTGGGTGGGGTGTGTGTGTGTGCATTACACACAGGCTGGTTAAGTACAGTAGTTAGCTCTTTGCAGTATCATGTATCTTCAAAACCTTGTTACTAACATGTAAGGCATCTTTAACAATTTCTGAAAAGATATTGAGAGGTTAACGTGTATTTTCTAATATTTTAGTTTTCACTTGTAAAACTGCAGTCTAACACCGTTCTGTGGAACCTATGTGCAAGAATGATAATTCCCAATGCATTTCAGGGGACCATGAGTTTTATTTCTGAGGCTATTACCACATTTTCTTGCAGCCATTCCTGTGGTGTAAAATAAGGACATCATTTGAAGTATGATTATGCTTTGAATGCCCAGTGAAGCTTTTAAAATGATACCTGACATCCAGCTACATGTAGAGAGACATTGATTTTTTTTTTTTAAACTCAGTTTTTTCAAAGAAAGTCTGTTAGAATCCATGAGAAATGGAGGTAAAAAAACTTTACTTTCCTATCTTGACATTCACTGTAGCTGCTCTGGTTTAACCCCAGCCATGCAGCCACTTGCTAGCTCCTTCCAATAGAATGAGTGAGAGACTCAGAGGTGTAAAATTAAATATGGTGGTCGCTCAGGACAGGAGAGATGGTGTGTTGAGTGAAGTTATTGGGTACTAAAGCCACCTCAGGTCATGTCACTGCTGCACCTGCACTGCTTCTTGTATCACTTGCCCTCTGCTGTGTTTCTCCACTCTGGAGTGGTTCCTGCTGTAGTAAATCCTATAACATGCAACTCAAATCCTGGTTTACAGCAGTTTAAACATAAATCCATTACAGTCTCCACCCCTGGTCCTTTTGGGGTAGGTTATAGGGTTTGACATTGCAGTTCCTACTCTGACTAGAAACAAGGAGCTCCTGCTATGGGAATTCAGAAATCATGTGTATCAGAATTTAAAGGTATTTCCACACCAATCTCCACCTTGGTCCCTTTGGACCAGGTAGGGCTTAGTATTGCAATAAGCTCTTCCTCTTGTCCCTGCTTGGGCTTGGACTGGGACTTATCCACAGACTGCAGCACCTTAGAGTTGTACCTGCTCCAAGTAGGGCCTTATCGGTGAGCTGCAGTCTCACAGACACCCGTGTCGACAAGGCCTTCCCATGGCTACCGTCCCTGCAGGGGTGTACTTGCTCTGCCATGGGCTTATTCATCGCCAAACGTTTTGAGGTGCCCCAGCATGACCTCAGGCACAGCCACAAATGCTTCAAGGTGTACCTGGTGCAGAGTGGATGGGTCGTGGGCCCACCATCCCTTCAGAAGTTCTCCTGCTGGGTTTAACCCCAGCCACCAAGTGAGCACTATGCAGGTGCTCCCTCACTCCCCACAATGGGATGAGAGAGACAATAAAGGGTAACAGTGAGAAAACCCCTGGGCTGAGATAAAGACAGGTCATTAGGTAAAGCAAAAGCCACACTCACAAGCAAAGGAAAACAAGAAATCAAGTCACCACTCCCCATGGGCCCGTAGGTGTTCAGCCACTCCCAGGAGAGCAGGGCCCCATCACGGGTAACAGTGACTTGGGAAGACAAACACCATCACTCCAAATGTCCTCCACCTTCCTTCTTCTTCCCCCAGCTTTACATGCTGAGCATGACTCCATATGCTATGGGATATCCCTTGGGTCCCTTGGGGTTGGCTGTCCCAGCTGTGTCCCCTCCCAGCTCCTTGTGCACCCCCAACCCCTCACTGCTGGGGTGGGGAGAGAGGCAGAAAAGGCCTTGGCTCTGTGTAAGCCCTGCTCAGCAATAACAAAAACATCCCCATGTTATCAGCAGTGTTTCCAGCAAAAAAACCCAAATTGCATCGCTATACTGACTAGTGTGAGGAAAATTAACTCTACCCCATCCAAAACCAGCACAGTAGCTGAGAAGAGCTGCTGGCAAGTGTAATTCAATTACACTTCCTTAATTCTGACTTGGCTTTTGTAAGTAAAGCCCTAAGGATTAGTTGGACATAGGTCTTCTTATTAAAATACTTTTGTTTTTTTTATAGTGTGGGAGCTGGTGTCTGGCATCCTTAGGCAGTTGGGAAAATTAGAGGCTTGGAATTATTACCATAGAATTTACTCATCAGGATGATATAGAACTACGCTGCAGTTTGAAATGGTCTATTCCTGCTTCTGCTGACAGAGTAGCTGCAGTGACAGAGTGCAGTGTGGACTACAAAAACGTGTTTGAATAGACCTAAAAGTGATTAAAAAGGCAGACTTTTCTGAGCTTTGCCCTGTTAATGCTGCCCACCACTCAGGCTAGTTTGGTTAAAGCTAGTTCAGATACATCCATCCTAGCAGCAACTGTGCTTATTGTACAAGTATTTCAAGGGAATCTGATGTGTGTGCTCTCCAGAGAGAAAATGTTACAAGATCAGGCCCTAATTATTTTATAATTGTGCAAGGCTTTAATTATAAGACCTTAATGACTGGCTTCATTTAAAACACTTTAGGGACGTTGAGTTAAATAAAATGCTGTTGTTGAATTATTTTCTTTCCCAGCAGTATGAGCACTTTCTATTTCTCTCTCTCCCAGTAATCTGCTGTGCCTAACAAACAGAGGAATTATCCATGTAATTAAGAGATTCTGGGTGCAAGTTCCCTGATTATCCTTACAACAGCTCAACTAGTAGGCACTGGATATCCAATTTTCAAGGCATGCACAGTATGTTCCACTTTTCATTCTAAGAGAGCTCAGATATTCCATGTTCTTTGCTGTTACAAAAATACAGCTAAAAGAGTTGAAAAGGCCACTACAGTCTGTTGTTTCCAAACTGGGTGAGAGAGAGCGGGGAGGCAATACTTGTGAAATTTTGGTCAAGGTCACCAGTCAAGGATAGCTGGTATCAGATCTCAATCTGCATGAAAAGCAAAGAAAATCTTCTTTTGTATGGGTGTCATCAGAAATAAAAATCTTGATATTGTTATTTGGCGTTTTTTTAATATGCAACCAGTGCTTGGGTACGTATTGCCTCTTCATATCTGAAGTGTGCACTGAGAGTGCTGGAGCTGAAATGAAAGCAAGGTAAATGAAATGTCATAAACCACTGCAAAATATTAGTGATGCTGGTTAGGGATAGCTTATGAGCCCCTATAAATAATTTCCTTGAGGTTTTGAGGTTAAATTCAAACTTAAAATGCAAGGCAGCTTGAAAAACTCGCTTTGAGGGAAAAAACCTGATCTTGATAAGCTAAGGTTTTTGTTAGTAGGTGGGCAGTTTATGGTGGTGAAAAGTAAAATGGTATTTATACAGTTCCTTGTACTTTCCTCCTGGAATCTCTAAAGATATGAACTTGTGATGGTAATATTTAATGACAAGAAAAAATATTTAGTTATCTTTAAGCTGCTCAAAAATTCAAAATTAAAAATTTCTCTCTGTTGATCATAAATCAAAATAAAACCTAGAGACTTAATAAAAAGATTCCAGAAACTTTCATTCAGGGAATATTGCAAAGATTCATGGAAACATTATATTTCAAAGAGACTGAAACTCTTTGAAGCCTATTTATACATATTTCAACAAAATATTTTGTATTCGTGTAGTAATCATCCTCCGTAGGGCAATCTAGGTTAAAAAAGTGATCTGAATAACAAGAATATTATGGTTTTTGGTTGGACAAGTTGTAAAATTCAATGCATGGGAAGAGTATATACATTTTTCTCTCTGGGAAAGAGACAAGTGATTACTGCTTCTCCAGGTGGAAACCTTCTTTTGGGCACTTGGAGCCTTAATGCTTGACAGTTTGAGTATCTAAGCTGGCTGTGGGCTATGTGTCCAGCTTCTCTGCTGATCCATGTAAGTAGTACTTGAGGTACAAGAGGAAAATGGAAGATTTAGGTAAAATTCCAAGTTGTCTAATAGCAAACCATGTTTGTATATAAAAAAAAAGACACTTAGATTCCGCTGTTGTAAAAGTGCTAAAGATAATAAAAATTTCATGAATAAAATTAAATGTTGGGGTAATGGCTAGTGTTATTGACTAATATGAGCACATTCAAGAAAGTAATTTCAAAAACCTACTGTTCTTTAGGCTATGGTAACATAAAGAATAAAGCAAAGCAAATATCGAATCAAACAGCAAATAAGATGTAATATCTAATAGAAATGGAAAAATTAGTCATCTAAACGTTACCTAAAATTCCAACACCATTTTTTAATGAATCCCAAAATTCTAGTTATTGATGTGGGTGTTCATAGAACTGTGTAGACAGATTTTTAATTTGTGTCTGAAATGTTGTCTTTTGTCTTTGTTCTTGTGCCTTTCTCAAGTCCAACCCTGTCTTTCTGCCAAAAGAAGGATTTAAAATGCTGATCTTAACAGCATAACCATTAGAATTTTAAGTTTTATAACTCCTGTGTATTAGGAGTTATCAAATGTATTAAAACCAAGCAGAAAAACCTCTCAAATCCCCAGGAACCATCTTCACCTCAGTCCTTAGAGAAGCATAGCTGTTTTCCAGCACTGAGAAGTTCACAGCTTCTGAATCCAAGCTTGGAAATTATTGTTGTTTATGTGATACATGAATTTACCAGCTTGGACATCTTTGTATCTTTTCTATGTAGGGTGTAGAATGTGCTTTGGATGCCTTTCAGCTATGTTTTCCTTATATCTTTTTTAAGCCACCCTTGGAAGTTAGCAGCTTTGCAAATAAGAGGAATGATTCACTTCAGTTTGTATGATGTTGGAAATGTAAGTCATCCTGTGGCAGAGCTTACTGAAATTAGTATAGATTCCAGGATCAGCTTTTCATCTGTGCTCCAGATAGAGGGAGATTAGTGGGGCAAGTTCATCTTTTGATTCTGTGGAAACATGGGAAGGAAATCAGACAGAGTTCATTGCATTACTTTCGAGGCACTTCATTCTCAGGCTGTTAGAACACAACTGGCACCGTGCTGCTCTCTCTTGCAAACAACATTGTAGAAAGGGGTTTTAGACAGAATCCTGAGCATCATGTTTCTTGGACATGGGGTTCTTCTACCACAGGTAAGAGGAGAAATCTCTTGCGTGTAGTCCTGGCATGGATGCAGTCAGTTAATATGTGCTGAGTCACACCCCAGGACCCTGCAGGCTTAATGCAGGTGCTCCCTTACATGGAGCTTCCGTATGCCCCCCATGATATGCTTTGGCTGAAGTGGGCTCCTTATGGCTGTGGAGAGTAATATCCTGATTTAGTTGCGTAGGAAACCATTAGACCAATGTGTTCCATTGGCATAGAACTTTCTCCAGTTATTTTTATAAGCATTTGGTTAAAGCAAGTTCTTCTATTCAGCTGTGAGTTTTTTAAACGATTAGAAAGTAGGGGGGTTTTTTTTGGTTGGTTGGTTGGTTTTTTTTTGTTGTGTTTTTGGGTTTTTTCCTTTGTTTATTTTGTGGGGTTTTGTTGTTTGTGGTTTTTTGGC
This sequence comes from Monarcha castaneiventris obscurior, assembly GCA_026261815.1. Lineage (NCBI taxonomy): Eukaryota > Metazoa > Chordata > Aves > Passeriformes > Monarchidae > Monarcha > Monarcha castaneiventris. The sequence continues at coordinate 1,340,525 of JAMPIT010000890.1, forward strand.
ATGCTACTTTTCTTTCTTGTTATGGGGAATAAAATCAGTGGTATTAAGCAGCATTTCTTAGATGTCACTTTGCTCATTGGCTGAAGGTGTAACAAACTCTTTCCTCAAGCACAACAAGAATGGAAGAGATGGCAGTTTGTTTTGTGTTTCATTCTGATTTCCAAATAGCAGATATGACCTGATAGTCTGATGGTAAGTATTTCTCCTGCTGTTCCCCTGACTTTCCTGACTGTTTGGCTGCCTCTCTCCACACATCTGTAGATCTTCATCAAGTGATAATCAGGTCATTATCTTCAGTCCACAGCAAAAGCCTCCTCAAACATGTAGTCTTACTGCTGGGCAGATTTGTCCAGGTGCTGTGTTTTAGGGAGAAAGTCTTACACTTCAGTTATTATCTGGCTTTTAGAGAGTTTAGCTGCCTGTTAAATGTACTCCAAAAAAGGAAATTCATGTGCACCATATTTTCAATGAAGCTTCACCCAATTCCTATTTTAGCAATTCCTTCTGAAAATGCTTCTTTTCTTCATTTGGGAGATATAACAAGAAGAAATCTTCATTTGATTTATCAGCAAAATAATGACTTATGATTAACCCAGTAAGTGGGTAAATAATTAATTATTATAGTAATATAAAGATTGGATTACTTACTTTTAATTCTGTATCTCATTTGAAAAAGCCCATAAAATGATCTGTGATGTAAAGTCTGTGCTTTTGCCAACATGAATCTCTTATCAGGAGACTCATCTCTTTAGAAGAGGAATTGATTCTTGTTCCTGGAATCAAAGCATGACAAAATAAGCGATGTAGACTGGATTTTTGTTAGAGCCAAAACATTTCTTTTCTATGAGATCAAAACCTGGGGCGTCAGATTATGAAAGGAAGATTCCAGCTAGGAGATGCTCAGACTTTAGAGTAAAAGACTTGCATTTTAAGGAGCCAGTAAGATGAAGTAGCCTGTATTTAAAAATCTTTGTTTTCAGTTTAACTCTGATATCTTAGAAAATTATCTTTTGAATTCTGGTTTTGCATGTTTTGGCTTAGTTTGGAGACAGATCTTTCTGTGTATGTGTCTGTGTGTGGGTGTATGTATATGTGTATGAACATGTCTGTATGTGTATATTTAAGACTTGAAAAATGCTAAGCCTGAATCCAAAAACCATTTGTGTTAATATCTTTTGGCTTTATATCCATCATTATTTGGAATGTGATTAAATCCCATTTGCTTCAGTGGGCCCAAAGCATGTGTTCAAAGTCAAGCATGTGCTTAAGTGTTTTCCTGAATAAGTAAACTTAAAGTGAATGAACTCTATGTGAAGAGGAAACATCTTTTCCACGTAATTGTTCAATGTCATACCAAAGTCTGAGCTTCTGTTAATATATTTTTCTTTTAGTTTAGGGAAAAAAAAATGGATCACATGAATTCCTTTTTTAATTGCATACTTTTTCTTTAGTTGTAGGATATTATATTACTGTTAGAGCAAACCTCTTGTTCAGGGCTACAAAGGAATAAGGAAATATTCTTTAAAATGTAGTGACATCTCATCTGTAAATTGATGAACTTATATGAATATTAGAGTTTGTTTCAGAGAGATTATGGTCTACCTTTGATTATTTTTTGGAGAAGGCTCTTTCATTTGTCACCTATGCAGTCATTTATAAAACATTAAAGCTTATATATAGCAAAATCAATGAAGGAGTGTTGTTTTTAAATTTTTTTAATGCATTTTTAAAGGTAATCTGTTTGTACCTTATTACTAGTGAAATAAATGGCTGTTTGGATTAACTTGTTGTTTGTCTGTTTATAACAAACCCTGTCATTTTTTAAAATTGAAGGCAAATATTTGTAGAATGAAAAATGAAATATTTTCAGCTGTAGCCCAGCAGCAGGACAGTTTTAACTTGCTAATGCTTTTGCATTGTTTGGGGGAATATATTGACTCCTTGTTACGGTAATGCAATTTGCAATGTTAAAAAAGTCTAATATAGGTGTTTCATGGTACAGAAATCTGCCTTACCTTATAGGTATCAGGTTTCCAGAGCAGTGGAATGGTAGGATATGCTGAAGAGTGCAGGTTGCCTTTCAGGAGTTAAAAAATTATGATGCTCCTTTTAAGAGTGTCCATATGCTTTCAAATCCGGTTCAAAATCGTATTATAAATTTTGAGCATGCTGAGAACTGCTGCAATACTCTCATTTTTACAGTTTTCTTTTAGGTTTGGCTTTTCCCCAACTTGCCTGATAGCTGGCATTCTGACATATATATGTGTTCAAGTGCTTTCAAATCCAATTAATGCACAGAGTGCAAAATGTAACTCCTGTACCTTTCAGTAATTGTGGGAGTTACTCATGGCATCAAATGAACAGAAAAAGAAGACAAGTGTGAGGAGATACTGTGGGGTTTTTTGATGTCTTTATAGAGCATCCACCGTATTTCACTCTGAAACTTTTGGGAACTACTGTAACGGATGCAGTACAAATAGATAGAATGAAAAAGAATATTTTTAGTCATGTGAAAGAATTTAATTTAAATTTTAAGAGTCTTTACCAAAACCACACTGCTAATTACATGGTCCCTTGAGAAGAAAATAGGAAGAGGATGCTCTTAATCTCCCTCTGGAGGAGGGGCCTACGTCTATCCACTAGAGAGAAAACCCAAAGATTTGCCTCCTTAGGTGAACCTCAGCCCTTTGGAACCTCTTGCAAGGCTGTTGTATGATATATGGCATTTTTGCCATGGTGTACAAGGCATTGGCATCCATTAAATCCATTACCACCTCTGCTGATTATTTTTCATTGCAATTGCTTGTGGCTGTTTTCTATTTATATTCTGCTCATTTCTCAGGAGTGCAAGGTTACACCCAGAGCATTCAGCATCTCTGCAAGTCTGTTCTTTGCGGAGATACTAGGCACAGCATTTGGTGTTAATCAGAAATGTGCAGGTATGAGTTTTTCTGGGGTCTACTGAGCCAGGAGAAAGATTTCAGTGGAGTTCTACGTATTTTGGATCAGGTTGATGGTTCTGAAATTTCACCCTGAAAAATTGTGGTCATCTATTTCATTCTTTGTGAACATCAAAATTTAAAGTAATTGAGAGTTTTAAAAATAGGACACTGTGTAACAATATATATGAAATGTATTAATTCTAATCTTTTATAGTTGTTTTCTATTATATGAATGTAATTTATTGTGCCTGCAGCAACCTAAGGACATGCTGGAAAATTAGATGATTCATTTCAAGTGTTTTATCCTAGTGAGCAAAATTTTAATCAGTCAGTTTTCAAATCCCAGCTCTGTTATTGGCACAGTCTGTAAACTTGGCAAGGTCAGAGAAGGACTCCATTTTAGACACAGCGTAGCATCTCAGCTAAATCATTACTGCATATGGTTTACTTTGTCTGCATTACGGGATTTTTAAAGAAAACAGTAGTAGAAAGAAAAAGAGTAGAAAGGTGCTTCTCAGAGGGACTATGACAAAGGTAATCTAACAACATAAATTATGATGAATGTAAGATTTATCTTGAGCTATGGTTGCTGTTTCCTATGCAAATTTTTTTACAACCTCACCTTAAAAACACCAAACCCGTAACCTAGTACAAAAGAAAGTAAAAATTTCATAACACATGGACCACTGTTCTGACACTCTCACAGGTTTGTGGCTGCATTGTTCATTGAGCATTGTAAGTTTTACTGTGCAGTGACCAGGACCTGTGTTATCAGTTTGCTCTATCTCAAATCTTGCTGTTAGCTTTCATCAGGAACATTCTACTTTAGATGATGTGGGTGTTAATTCAGAAATGTAAAGCAGTCCAGTATCCAATAATCTGTTGACTATGTCAAATGCGTGCTAATGCCAATGTAGGAAAGAAAAAAAAATCTAATTGCCTTAATTATTAGGCAGTAAAAATAAGTAAAATTCTCAAAAGTAAAAAATCTTAATTTTAAAGGGCATAGAGAAGCCTAACATCTGTTGAAAGCAAATAGAATTCAGCTCCCATACTCATAGCTGGATTTTGAAAATGTGACATGGACTCCCAAAAAATGTTAAAAAAGTTTTAGCCATGGATGACCATGAAAACTACAAGCTCTTCAGGGTGATAGACTGATATATCCCAACATTATACTGAGAGTGGAATAATGAAACACATTGTACATTGCATTTTTTGAGGTAGGGGTTCAATATCTTTACAAAGCCAATATAATTTTTTCCCTGGCTATCAGAAATCAGAATGCATTTCCAATAACCTGCCACATTAAAAATAAGAAACAGACTAAGGCAAAATGGTGAATATTATCAGTAGATCATAGAATAAGAGAATAGAAGCCATAAAACAAAAGATGTTTAAAGGGAATAACATTTTGAAAAGACTCAGAAATATTCAGTGGAGCATTAAATTAGGTAAATGTGTAAGCAAGTTGTTACAGACACTGAGTGAGAAAGGCACAATAAATTAATTCTAAGCAGGAAGAGTTGTAGCATTACATATATTGTAATACATACCTATATTTTATATATAAATATGTGTACGTAAATATATGTGTAAATGGATATGTCATATAGATAGATATAGATATAAAATACATATATGTATATGAATATATGGATATTATAACCACAAAAATCAAAGGAGTTAAAAAAAATTTCCTAAGTCATGTATACATCTTGCAGATCTTTCCAAAGTTTGTATTAAAGCAGTTCAATTGATCAGTAAATTGAAACATCTTCAGTTTTGAATATTGTCTCATGGTATATTACTTTTCTATTATCTCATTTTCTAAAGTTTTAAATGACACTGCTCTCAAGCCCTGCTTTTGCTTTTGTTTTTCATTATTTATGCTGCACTTGGGAATTTGATTTAGTGGTGAACATGGTGGGGCTGGGTTAATGGTTGGATTTGGTGATCAGAAGGATCTTGACAGGTTGGACAGATGGGCGGGCAAGAACTCTTTGAAATTCAGATTCAGGGTCCCACACCTGGGAAGGAATAACCCCAGGCACCAGCACAGGCTGGGAGTGACCTGCTGGGAAGCAGCTCTGGGGAGAAGGACTCGTGGGTCCTGTCCTGGTGGACAACAAGCTATCCATGAGCCAGCAGTGAGTCCTTGTGCCCAAGAAAGCCAATGGTGTCCTGGGGTGCATCAGGAAGAGCACTGCCAGCAGGCCAAGGAGCTGATCCTGCCCCTCTGCTCAGCCCTGGTGAGGCACATCTGGAGTGCTGTGTCTGGATCTGGGCTCCTCAGGACGAGAGAGACACGGAGCTCCTGGAGCAGGTCTAGTGTAGAGCAAGAAAGGTGATTAAGGCTGAGGGAGCTGGGCCTGTTCAGCCTCGAGAGGAGACGACTGAAAGGGGCCCTCATCAATGTCTGTCAGTGTCTGCAGGGTCAGAGGGGTCAGAGGAGGTTTCCAGGCTCTGCTCAGTGGTGCAGGACAAGAGGAATGAGCAGGAACTGATGCCCAGGAAGTTCCACCTGAACGTGAGGAAGCACTTCCTTACTGTGCAGTGACCACACACTGGAACAGGCTGCCCAGAGAGAGTGTGGAGTCTCCCTCACTGGAGATATTCCAGAACTGTCTGGGCACAGTCCAGTGCCATGCGCTCTGGGATGACCCTGCTGGAGCAGGGAGGTCGGACCACATGACCCACTGTGGTCCCTTCCAACCTGACCCATTCTGTGGTTCTGTGATTTATGTGTGTTCTTAATTAAAAGGCCAAAAATCTATAACAGGTGTGCAAATTAGAATCAATTCTGGACCACTTATTCTGACAGATAATTCAGATAATACTTGAATCCTCACAATGGTAAAAATGGAGTGATGCTAAGGAAACTAACATTCCAGTGTAATCTCAGATTTCAGTTTCCCCAGGAAAACAGAGGATGTTAAGTCAACATGGGTTCTCAGGTCTTTTCTGGAACTTTCAGGACATATATTCTGAAAGTAGAATCACAGCAGAGTTTTTGAAAAATGCACTTTTAGTTAGACTTCAGTGTAAGGTTTTTTGGGGTAATTTTTAGTAATGGTCATTATCTTGTTGAAAACCACATCTAAATAATATTTACAGGGATTGAAATCAAAAAAAGTGTGTGTTACGTATCTTATTCTTACTTTCTTGGGTGAATGTGTCTACTTTATTGAGACTTTCATTAAGGTTTGGGTTTTTTTCCCCAAATATTTTTTGGACGTTGTTTTTTGGGAGCTGTTGCATTTTTGTTTTTACCTGTTAATTGTAAAATCCCAGATAAATGCCTAAGTCTGACTAACAGTGATGCTGCATTTTGTTGAAAGCCCTAATGATGCCACCCTACCAGCAAAACAGCAGTATGCAGTGTCATCACACACAGATTGCCTGTTTCTAGTCTATTTTTTACCTGTGTCTCTTGCCTTTCTCTGAAATCACTGCATTTTTAAACAATTCTTCAAGAGTTGATATATGAGGTTCTAGGAGCTGAAAAAAATCACTGATCCATTTTAATAAATACTATATTGTCATGCATTTGCTAGTTAATTTATCCAGTGATTCATCAGTTTAGCTTTCAATATACATAATACCATTAAGATTTAGTAGATCATATATTTGATTCAAAAGATGTATTAGATTTGGTAGGTCCCGACTTCCATTCAACATAAGATGACTTTATCTGTCTCATGAGGATATATGTGATTTCCAAAAGCAATGTATCTGTTTTGAAAAATCCTGCAGTGGAAAGGGGAAAAAAAAAAAATTATTACAAGGAATGAAACATTCATTTTAGAAATCTGAATATAGAAGTGACCTAAATTTATATAAGAATTTCACAGCAAAGCAATATACTGTGCCTGTCTCACATTTCCCATACTGAAAGGAGTATTTTGATCATGATAACTTCACTGTGTGTATTGCCGAGTTCTGAACTGAAAAGCACTTTGCTGTGCAGAACAGAAAAATCAATTTAGCATAAGGTGATCTCATTACACTCTATTTATCCAAGATTACAACAATTTAGAAGAAGATTGAGAGTGAAAGTAATTGTTCTTTTATTAATCCAAGTAGCTTTTAAAAAGAAATCTACTGATTAGGAAGCTCTGCTTGACTTCTAACTTGAATCTCCCAGGACTTTTTCTGGGAGGTTGTGACTTCTGTGATGTGTTCTGGTGATATCATAAACAACGGTGGCCATATCTTTCTGTAACTGCTGAAGTTACAGAAACAAGATGGAAAACAGATTAACATGATCTGTTAATGCTTTTCAGTGTTTGCCATAGAAATTCTAATATTTTTGAAAGTTCGGCATATATATGCTCTCTTGCCAACTGGTGATTTAAAAGCTGAAGCTTTAGGTAACCCTTTCACTTTTTAGGGATGTAGATTTCTGGTTTTAGTTTGAAAAATTAGTACAGTGCTTTGAAGACACAATGCAATCCCCTGTGCACCAAGGTTCCACTGCTGACTCTTCTGAATGTAAGTCCCTGCCTCATATCCCTTCACATGAGATATTTCCTGCCAAACACAAGAATTAAAATCAGCTGTAGAAGTGCTTGTTATGTTTCCAACTTGCAGCTACAAACTTTAGCTCACTATGCCTGTGAGCATTCAGTTGGATCTGACAATTTTTGATTCAACTCCAGTGAATCAAATAATGCAGCTGCTGAAGCAGGGTCATGCAGTCTCTACAGGCTTTTGTTCATTTAACTTTTTTATCTTTAAAAAACCCCTCAAACTGCCTTGTAGACTCCAACACAAAATTCAGCCATTTGGTAAAAATGGCAAAAAAGGCAGAAGTCCTTATTCAGTAATTTAACCAAATATTTCCTTACCTTGTGGGGAGGAATGGTGGACAAGGGGTCTGAAAGTAACTGAGTTGGTGGTTTATGGGTATAAACCAAAAATGTACAAGGATCTCTGGAATGTAACAAATCCATGGTTTCTCTGCCCCAAAAGCCAGCTTCTCCTTGGACTGGGACCTGTCCCTGCACTCTGACTCTGCAGGCACAGCTCTGTGCAGCTGTAACCCAGCCTAAATGTGCATAACCTTTCAGAAAGCAGAACTTGCATTTTTAGCGAAGTCAGGTGCTCTTGCTACTTTGGTCTTTTTCATGCATTTTGATGTTGGCAAAGAGAAAATTAATGGCAAACTAAGCTCTTGTGTGACACCATCAGAGTTAGGTGCATATTTGGTGGTTTAGTAGAATGAGATGTAGAATAAATGGAGAGGAGACTTGCAAGGACTGGTAAAATGGAGTATTAGTTTAGAGGTACCTTTTTGTTTATTTAGAGATCTCATACTGAAAAATTCTCTGCTGCCTTGCAAAGAGATGTACAATTTTTTACATAAGGCACCAGTGCTAGATAAGATAAGGGTGTATAAGGCCATGTCCCTGTTTTGTAAGGCTGTGCAGAAGATCAGCAACCATGACTAACATAGCTGTTGTGCTTTTTAATGTTTTTTTGCTGTCAAAGTAGTACTTTGGTCATATTTTAGATCATAGAAATTCCACTGGAGATAGTCACCCAGACTATCAGTGAGTGGAGCCAGCCCTCAGGTATAGCACAGAAAGTACAAAGAGGTCCTGAGGAAAAAACACCTTAGTATACTTGAATTAATTCTTAGTTTTTCAAATTTGAATGGCATTTGGCTTTGAGAGGTTGAATTGAAAGGTCTTCATAAGTTAAGTTGTTTCTGAGTAATTCTAAATTAAAAGTTCACTGTGGTTAAAGCTGTAACAAGTGAGCAGGAAAACAAATATCTCTTTCCTTTCCAAAACTAATTGGAGAACTTTGTGCTTCTTCAGTATTCCACTCTATCAGTAAAGAGAGGTACCACTGCTGATATTTTAATCCTCTTTTGTTGTAGTTATTAAGGGGGGTTTTGGTGGTTTTATGTTTGGTTGGTTGATTGGTTTTCTGGTGTTTGTTTGCAATGAAGAATTGAGGTACATTTTTAGAAGAGAGAAGTTTATGGTGCTTGAGTGTATGCCTCAGAGCTATGTCTGTAGACAGCGCTGGGCTAGAGGATCTGCTGAGTGAACAATGCAGGTTTCTTCAGAATGAGTCTACAGCTATTGTGATTTCACAGAGACATTTTGGTTCCCAGAGAACTGACAATGACAGGAAATGCAATGTTCCACGTTGCATGGTAGGGCATCATGAATGGTCTGCTACATGGCTACTAAAGGCATCTGATTGACCAAAACCAGTTAGACTTCTTCACACATTGTTTGAGACTTCCAGATGCCTACTTGTCCCTGGCTGTGATAAACTATCAATTTATGATTAAAAATGTCTACTTCCTTTAGCAACATGCCCAGTAAGTCTTCAGCTTAGACACCTAAAGTAGCTAAATGACTCATTGCGGGGGGTTTCTCTATTGGTACGATATGCTGTGCTAACTTCTCATACTGTCCTCAGAGTTGTGGAAGTAATATTGCTTTAAATATTTGTCGAACTCATCTGTAAATCTAAAATTCACACTTCTTAGAACTTTAATTTGTTAGAATATTTAGATAAACAGAAGTGTTGACTTCAAAAAATGGTGCAAAGCTGAAGTATCTCAATATTGGGGTTTTGGAAAGAAGAATATTTAGATAAACAGAAGTGTTGACTTCAAAAAATGGTGCAAAGCTGAAGTATCTCAATATTGGGGTTTTGGAAAGAAGATTATTTTGCACCTCAGAATATCGAAAGTCCCAGTGTCACAAGGCTCTGAGTGTGCATGTTGCTTCTGAACAACTTAAATTTAGCTTTTTCCTGTTACGTTTTGAACTTGGTGTTTCTTTATGAAGAACTTCTCTGCCTATCCCTATGGCACAGTCAACAACCATCCATACAGTATCAAATAGGAACAGCTGTACACATCTGTCAACAGGGATGATTTTTTACCATCTCTTAGGAAAGCTTCAGAAGTTCTGTTTTGAAAGGTTAAACTACAGATGTTCAGAGCTGCTACTAAAACCTCTCATAGATTAATAGATTTTTTTTCATTCAGAGTACTTTTCCTTTGCCTTTCCCTCCATTTGTCAGCCACATCTATTATATTTCATATTGTATTTCTCTCTTGCTGGACATTTCCTAGTTATGTGTCTTGTTGCTAACACCATTCCATCTCAGATATATCTGTGATGTGGTACCTATTCTGTTGTGCTGTTTTCCTGCAGTACTGTGTTTATCCTATATTTTCTTCTCCATAGATACATTTATCTTTAGACTGACATAATGCTTTTCTTTCTCCAGCTGCTTCAGATATTTGCAGCTGACCCTATAGTTTCCTCTTTTTTCTTAGCCTTTAACATTTGCAGTTATAAGTCAAGCTGATATTTTTATTTCCCAAGTGACTGCTAGAGCTAATACCATTTTGGGATTGATCTGCAACTTTGCAGAAAGTAGCATTGCTGTGATGTCATTGCTGTACTTTCCTGCAGTGGCCACAGAGTGTTCTTGCCTCTGCTTCCCCATTAAAAACAAAATTCAAATAAACAACCTCACCCCTCTCGCCTCAAAACAAACCAAAAAACCTGGGCACAGTTTTCTTGGAAGAACCTTTAAGAGAAACTTGACACCTCTTAATTTAAAATATCAGTTGTTTAAATACACTAGAAAAGCAAAGCTTTCTGAAAATGTTAACAAACTGATTTTATGTCTATTAGGGAAAGCAGAAGCCAGGAGGTCTGTGGGTGGTGTTCAGCGTGTTGATAATGTTATAACAGCCACAGAATGGTTTGCAACAGCTCCAGGGGTGGGGTGGTGTCCACAGCACCATTTTACAGATGATGAAAACAAGACAGAGTACTTTAGTTTTAAAGCTGAAGTACTGAGCTTGTCTTGGGAACAGCCAGGGTCTCCCCTTTCCCTGATCCTCTTTGCACAGAGTTGACTGGCCAAATTCCAGTCTCTTTGCTTTTAAAACTGTAGCTGTAGCATCCTGCACGTGCTTGCAAAACCTCTAACAGAGGTACTCAGCAGACTCCCATAACAATCCATAACAGTGTTCCCTACCAATTATATTGTTTTTTTCCACATAATTAACCTATATCTACCCTGCTGCAATTGTAGCAGGTTGTTTCTTGTTTTGCTGTTGATAGACCTTACCTTTTGCAGATAACTGTGTACAAAAGTTCTTTATTTTTCCCCTTCTCTTGTTTTATTAGTTGTCCCTGTGAAATTAAGGCATCTTTGTGTGTGTGTGTGAATAAAAGGGATTTTCTGTGAACAGAAATGCAGGGAGAAAGGGGGATAAAATGAAAGTGTCTCCAAAAGCCTCCTTTTGTTTTCCTCCTACATGCTATGTACCTTCCCACCAGCTAACTTCCAAACATATTGTGAGAAGCAATACCTTTAATGACACCACTCCAAGGTTATTCCTTGCTATTTAATAACTAGTAGGTATGCACTAGGGAACACAGATAGAGTAAGTCTAACCTGGGTTAAAATAGTAGTTTGGACGTAAAAACTGTGTGGTCAATTTAAAAAGAATTGCAGGTTCATTTCTTGGAGACATCCCAGAAAAATAAGGCCCTGCTCACTTCATCTGCTGTAATAAAATCCTCCTTTGACTAAACACTGCTCCTTCAACATTGTCATTTTCAAGAATCAGATCAGGAACTCCAGGATCATTTTGATGAAGAAGTCATCTTTTCAATGATTGGAATTAAGAAGTTTCTCACAGAGTCTCCTGCTGCTCAAGCAGTCATTGCTTCTGTAACGAGAGGTTACCCTGCCGCGATGGTATCAAACTTTTCTGCTTCCCATGGTGCATTCAGAGGTCAGCTGCAATGAGAATACAGATGTCTGCTTGACAGAATAAAAGGGAAACTGCAATTTTATAAATCATCATGAACGAGGTAAAAATTGATGTCTTAAGAAAATGCCATTTCTTTTTTTGTTCAGGTAGGAGGATAAGTGAAGAGGTTATATTTTTTAACATCCTTGGGAAAAGGAAGAGGTAAAGGCTCTGCAGAATTTACAGTCACAGAGAGCAGTGCTGATTTTGGCTGGAATTGCCAAAATGTGAAGGTTGAAGTGGAAGTTTCTTCATACATTCACATTTTAAAAAATTATTTTCATCTGTGCTGTAATTGATTTTAGATAAAAATAATCCATGAAGCTTTAAATTCAGGGTAAGTGATATCGAATAAAGCCTTATTTTCAAATATGGTAAGTCCATATTCAGGAAGGAAATGGTTGTGCCATACCTCTAAATAATTTGATAATTTTTATCTTGGCTCCTTTGCTTCCCTCCAGTTTGCTTCCCACCAGCTATTTATCATGGAACTTGCTGCCACAAAAAATATTGCATTTTATATTTTACATAATTATAGATTTCTTCTCTGTATATATTTTCTTTCCCTGCAGAAATTATCTACATTGTTATTATTATTTATTGCTACAAATATTACCGTGTATCTGACAAAATAAAATCAGCATAATCTAAAGTAAATTACTACAGATTAATATTTCATACTGTTCTCTGTAACAGATAATGTTTTAAAGATACAAAAAGAATTTATTTGGAAATATCATGCAGAATACTTCAGGCTAATAATAAACAATATTTAAACCTTTAAAAATGAAGCTGATGCTGAAAACTTAACAAATTAAATGTATTTCTAGGTGATTAGTCACTGTGTGTACAGTACTTTGAAAGGAAATGCTCTATCCTTGGTTAATTATGAGTGTCCTTGGAATTATTAGACGCAGTCTGAAAAAATATGAAAACATACAGATGTTCATTTTAATTTCTGATGCCCCTCTTACCCTTCTGAGTCTTCCTTCCCCCCATTCCTCTTATAAAATGTATTTTCAAGAAAGCTGGATCACCTACCCTTCACCAGCAGATGAGGATTCATTTAGTACATGGTCTGTCTGTGTATGCTGCTGTTTCTCTCTGTTGCAATTTATTTTTCTGTTGCAGTGGGATTTAGTAATGCCTCTATTTTTTACAGTTTCAATGAATTCAAAGCTGGAAAAATAATGGAGACTGGCTTCCTGCATAACATGTGTGAGGAACTCTTGCATGATGCTGTCACTTTTGAAATGTATTTTTTAGATAAACACAAAATCTTAAATCAAATTTAAAGATTCCAGGTTATGGAACATCTGACACCTGAGTTTCATCTTGCAACAGGTATCTTCAGTGTAAACAAGTTCACTTCCATTTAATTCTACATGTTGGGTTTTGCTGTCTGATTAAAAAGCTGGTTACTATTTGAAGTCTTCTTGTATAGGCTCAAAGAGACTGTGATTCGTTGCACAAAACCTCTCCTGATACTACAGATTTTCTCTCTTCCTGTAAGCAAGGAAATAAGAGGTTGACAGTAGGCACACCAGGTTTGTAGAGTATTTGTTTTTTGGGAGTAATACAGTAAGTGTTGCTGTTCTGCAAGCAAAGCAATTTAATTTTTATTGAGAATTGATATTGGCTATATTTGGTAAGGTATTTCTAAAGGAATCATCCTTTCAACTTTCACACATTTTTCTTTATTTCCAATGTTAGTGTTTAAAAAAAAAGAAAGCAACAGACCCCAAAATCCACACCTCCAAGCTCTTATTCCCCCATTTAATGTCTCCATATGTAGTTTCATCCTCTATTCAGGTCTGAATTTATCTTAATCCTTCTTTGACTGACTGCTCCATATCACTTTGTCCCTCCTTTATGAAGGAGTGGTGAAAGGAAATATATTCTTCATTGTGTTTTCAGCTGGTGATTAAACTTGTGTCTTTACTGTCTGGTCTGAACATGGTTGGTGATAAGCAACATTTTCTCCTTAACTCTGGCATTGGCTGTTTTCCTCATTTCTTGGAAATTAAAACTTCCAATCTCTCATTCTAAGAGCAATGATATCCTTTCTATTGATTTTCACAGGAAGGAAAGGAAAACACCTTCTACAGCTAAAAAATCAAACTATTTAAGAGTTTAAATTGCCATCTATGGGTATGAATTCTGTACATATAACACGCACAAGTTCCTCTAAACAGCTGGGACTTTTACATTATCTCCTTCCATACTTCCCACTGCTTTACTCTGAGCTTCTTTCAGCATGAACAAGTACTTTTCTAGCATTCTCTTGATTAAAATAATCATATTGATCTTATCTGGCCTCAAAGCAGATTTTTCAGGTGTCAAAATATGCTTTAATTGACTTTTGAATATTTTCAGTTTTTCCACATGTTTTCAAAAATTCAAACCCCAGACTAAACACTGTTCCAGAATTGGTGACAGCAGTTTTTGAATTTGGAAATAATCAAAAGAATCTACTTCTTTTCAATATCTCTTTACTCTCCCAAGGACCAAATTAGTTCATTTAGCCACAGTGTTGCACTGGGAGTTCACAGAAAGTTCCTTACCCCCCTACAGTTTTAGAATCAATTTTTTTTCACTGTTACATCCTGTAAGTATGACCTGCATTCCCTGTGCTTAGATTTATGTCTTTGCATTTGTCCTTATTAAAATTTATCTTGTTCAAATGAAGCCACTTAGCCAACTGAGACAGGTCATTCTATAGAACACTTGCCTTATTACTTGCCACTCCACCAATTTTTGCATGCTCTTCAAGTTTTAGCAGCAATCACTTTGTATTTTCTTCCAGATCATTGAAAATGATACTTAAGGTTTAGATGCTGGCTAGTCCACATTCAAAACACTGGTTAGTTAGAGAGGCATTCCTATAGAATCCTGTATGGCTGAAGAGGAATGTAGAATATATTTATAACCATTATAGATAATAACAAATTTATTGTTTTTAAAATGTATAATTTAAAAAAAATAAATATAATTTAAAAATAAACCTTAATTATTTAAATACCATTTAAGCCCATTGTGTTTAATATAATTCATTTTTTCACATGTATTTAATACTTCTTACTCTGAGAAATCAGCAAGAACATGGTAGCTCAGAATGTGGAAATAAGCCAAATGCTTTACAGTCATGTAAGTACAGTATATTAACCAATTTTCTTCTCTCAAGCTTGCAGCCAGAGTGCTCAAGGTACAATCCTCCATTTCCATAAAATCAATTAAACTTTTGGGGAAGATAAGAAAGCCACATTTCACAATTCTTTTTTCTAATAGTAGGATATAAGCTGAAAAATGTTATTTAAATTTTAAAGCAGCAGTTTATTCTAAGCTTGTGGAAGATTAGTGCATTAAAATGTCCCTTCTGGACTGTGAAAAATGAAATCTGAAACTAGAAAATGGAGTCAGGTGTTCTGGTTATGGGGATGGTGGCACCTCAGTCTCCTTGTCGGTCTGCTCCTAATGAAGCAGCTCCAAAACAGAGTGAGCTGATCTAAGTCAGAGCTGACCTAAGTCAGAGCTGCTGCAGTCCCTTGTCCCTCGCACTGCCCAGAGCTCTGTCCTTTGTGTCAGTGTCCACCTGTGGAATGAGGCCTGGGACATTAAACCAACCCAAAACCATGAGGATGGTGATGATTTAGAGTTGGATTTAGCAGCCTGTGCAATTTTTTTTAGTCTGTTGTGACACCCCAATTTGTAAACTGAGTCACATGATTTTTCAGTTCTTTGACTAGCAGGGTCTTAAAAAATATTCAGGTTTGTCTAACTCTGTTTTCTGCTGGAGTCAATGGGACTCACCTTCCTGCAAATGTTGCTCAACTGCAACATTTCCTTATGGAGTCTGTGCTCACAAAATAGTTCAAATGCATAAGCAGCTGTAAGGAGAAGAGATAAATCATTCCTTATCATGTTGCACATTAATTTTGTCATGCAGGCACTATCTGGGTGATAATTTTTTATTTGTAATCAACAAAACTAAGCTATGTGAGCAAATATAGAAATTATGCGGAGAAGTGTGATGTAGCAGGCATTTACAAAGGGAAGTGACGTACATTCACAGATAATTTTTTCTGCAGATAGATGATTAGAAATTAAATACATGTTGTTGTTTTCCATAGAAACCTAAAAAGAGGGGTTCAATCAGATTAAATAATTTATAGATTCTATGGGCCACATAATTACCTACATGATACCTCAAGCTGCAGGCAAGTCTCCCTCCAGTAATTTCCACTGCTCCATCTCTTTAAAAATCTAAATTCATTGGCTCTGCAAACAGAAGTATTTAATTCATTTCTGTAACTACATCTTGAGTCACTTCTAATCAGCTTTCAGTCTCAACATTTTCTTGAAACTCCTCTCAGCCAGCTAAATCTTGGAATTGCTTGGAATATCTTCCACTCTTTTCCTCTCCTTTATTTCACTGACATTTCCGATCCTCTTTCCTTTCAAAATACTATCCCTTGAAGAGTTTGGTGTCTTTCTTTTAATTTTCTGCCCACCCCTCTGCTTAATTCTCCAGCATCTCTTCAGCATGTTTCTTTTCACACTGAGAGTGCCAGGGGTTTTCTATCTGTTCCCTCAGCACTGAATCCACCACAATTATACTGGTGACTTATTTCTGACCCTTCTCCTGCAACTACCAGTCTTGGTTCTTGTCACCCATTTTGGTAGGATTCCTGTCTCCAGCTTTACCAACCCCAGACTTTGCATCTCTCCGGATCACCTATACTGCCTATTGTATTGTTTCAGTCCTTTTATTGTCTCTTTCCTTCTTATTAAATTAAATTGTTTCTATTCATTATCTCTGACTTTCTTCCAAAGCTCCACTTTTGTCCTGTGTACTTTTACTTCTGCTAAATCTTTGGTGCTCTCTAATGAAAACAAATGTGACCAGTGCTACTTTTGTGCCTCTCTTATGCCTGACAAGGTCATATCCTTCTCGAGACAAGCTACATAGGAAACTTCTCCCTCCTGCACATGCCTTCTAGAGCTGGTGTAAAAAAAAAAAAAAAAAATCTCACGTGAATAATTAATTTGTAATGTTCAGGGAAAAGGCAGTTGAGGATGGCTGCATTTTCTTCCTTTTTCCTCCTATTTCATGTTGCCCATCTTTGATTGTAGATGCCTTGAATTGGGGGTTGAACCTCTACCCAAGTTTGGAGAGTGAATAGTCCAGTATGGAGATAATGCTTTTAGAAAAGGTTCTCTTCACTTATGAAGAACAAACTCCATCCCAGTATTTAAATATTTAAAGTACTACTGCTTGCTGTGTTTAGCACATATAGCCAAATAACTTCTAGCTGCCTTCTCCAGAGTGCAGTATTACAGCAGTTTCTACTAAAATTCTTGAAAACTCACATGATTCTCCTGATTTATATGATTCTATTGATTTGGCATCAGTAAGCCAACAAAGCTCTTGAAGTGTAAATATCACCTGGCACCTGTAATTTACCAAGCAGAAGACAACATTGTTTCTGACCATTGAAAAGATTTTCAGCTGGCCCCCAAAGAAGGGATGAAGTAAGGAATGTCGCACTTTGAAAGGGATGAAGTCAACACAAGAATGAAAATCTCCCTTATTGCATCTTGAACAGAGCATTGGTGGGAGAGGAAGTCACAAGCTTCAAGGAGACTATAAGAAATTCTGAATAAGACTAAACCTCTTGAGGGAGATCTCAGATAAGCTTAGTTTTAAAAGACTTTTAGGATATTCCCTTCCACTTAAGAGTAATTGAGGCCTTGAAAATACATCCCTCTGTTGTGGTAAAACAGCCTGCAGCAAAACCAGGCTCAGGGTTTAGATCGATGAAGGACTCTAAAACATGGTGCTAATACTATAGTAATTCACCTCTGCTGAACTAGCTATAGATAATGTCTGTAAAATGATTGTCAATTCGACTTTTCTTCATTAAATCTCCAGTGATTTCCCCTGTATGAGCATTACAAAATGCACCAGTACAGTGATCCTTGTTAGAACAGGGACCTACTCCATCTCTTTTCTAGGTAAGACAGGGATCTCTGTACTTCATATCTGTGAGCCACTGATAGTGCTGCAGGTGTGACGGAATACTAAATAGCAGTAACAGATTTTAAATATAATTACAAGTATTTGACGACATTCATCCATGGCATAATGGGGCAGCTGTATGATTAGACTCTCCTCAGAAAATTTAATTACTCTAATAAATGGAAATGACTGTTATTTAAATGGAAGACTATTTGCATAAAATAGGCCAATGTTAAGTGACCAGCTGCTAAATAGGTGTAAAGTCTGATCTCGTAGTTCTGGGTCAGAGATGGATGGGTTCTTGCCAATGGCTTTCATATTTGGGTGCTGACCCTATAAATACAAATTTGGTAGTCAGAAGGAGCTTCAATATGCTGACCCTATAAATACAAATTTGGTAGTCAGAAGGAGCTTCAATATCTGAAAACTGCAGCTCAATTTATTAACTTTTATTTTTCATGGTTTTTTTCTATATGAGCAAGCTAACGATTTTCATTACAAACAAGATCAACAATTTCTCACAAATGGAAATAATAAAAAGTCAGGTGATGACATTCCTTTTCATAATGGACTTGTGACATTTCTGAGATAGCTGTTTGATTCACTGTTATCTTATTCAATATCAGGAGCTTGGAGATAATTCAGTGCAATGGAAATACTTAAAAACTATAAGCATCTTAGTAAAAATGTAGTCACTTAATCAACAGAAATGCAACAGGCCCATTTCTTCCCAGCAACTTTCTATACGTTATTGCAGCTGGGAATCAACTCAAACTGTTCTGTTTTGGAAAACCACAGCAACTCTTGTGACACCCAAAGGTTTTGGAAAGACAAGCTGTAGTTTTTCAGCAAGGTCCTTGGTTGTACAAGTTACCTGAAAGACCACTTTCTGTAACATTCAGCCCTACATTGCCTGAGAAATCTGTCAAGATTTGCAAGACTTGCATGTACCTATCTCCACAGACAGCTGTGGGCCAAGAGGTGAAAGGCTTTTTCTTTCATATGCAAGTTTTTAAACATGAGGAAATTCAGTGCTTTACTCTTTGCTCACTGCTGCCTTTTTTGTCATGAGGCCACATTCTCATGTGGCTTGACATTGGGACTTTTCCATGTCCATTAATAGATCTATGCAGCTCATGAGCTACATCATAATTTTTGCAGTCTATAAACTATAATATAGATTTTTTTATGAATAATAAACACTAACAAAACTGAATTCTTTTTCCCTTATCCTTTGGAGGATTGCACCTCATTTCAAATACCCTGAATCAAACCAACTTCTCTATAAGTATCCATCTAGACATAAAACTAAATATATTTAACTAAATTTAGGAATCAAAACCTGGAAGTCAAATTTCAGCAAATCATAGTAGGTAGAGGAGACATACTGTGGTGCATAGTTAGATATATAAGGGATCCAGTTAACTGTATAAGTGATCCCCTTGTAAAAGGTGATAGTGATGTGGAACTTGCACTGGTTCCTTTCATTAGCCGAGTTTGGGCCCAACAAGGAGATGTTGACTGATACCTGCCTACCTTCAAGTAGTTCTCTCCAGGAATAAGACAAGATGAGAGCTTTTCTGGAGAGACAGTATCTAAGACAAAGCTATTTTTACAAAGACAATCCATAAACAACAGAGAAAAGGGAAGAAAAGAATTGCTGAACAGCAACAACAAAGCGGGGAAAAAAATCTGAAATTTCTATTTTCATGAGCTTTTACTTTCTTCCAGTTTTGGTACCCTTGAGTTAGAAATATAGTGGTAGCTTAAATTATCTCTTTTTCTGTGTGTCTTTATCCTTGCGCTGGTAAAAGTGTAAAATGGGCAATGTTAGGTCTACTCTACCTCAGTTAAAATTACAGTTCTTTAGTAGCTAATGGGCCAAGATCCTCTCAGAGATTAAGCTTTCTCCCCTAAAGACAGCTTTCTGAAACCTTGAATTTCACTTGCCAAAGTGAACAGAATTATTAGGTTGCATCTCTTTTAATATTTTCTTAGTTTGAGAGTTTCTTCTATAATACAAGGGTAAGGTAACTACAGAAAGGTTAGCATGAGTGTAACTATATTACCACACTGTGGTAAATTTTCGTGCTCATCATGAAATCCCTGTTTCTACATAGGGGAGTAGGCTTGAGCTGCTACCGAAGTGAACTCAGAAAAGGTTCAGGGACTTCTAAAAAAATAAGACCTCCTGAGTGTGTTCACTCACCTAACTGAATATTTCAGTAGACTCAATGCAATTATTCATCAGAGCAGGACTGGCACAGAATATGTGAGTTGTTTCCCTTTCTTAGCTATGTTTAAAAAACCTCCCAAATTCCATTAAATAAAATTTTCCCTAAAATTATCAGTTCCATAACTTCCCGTAACCTTCAGCACTAACCTTTTTAGATACTTGTGAAATTAGATCTCCTGAGCCTCTCATGAAATCATCAGAAATGTGTAATGCATTAGCATTGTATTTGTTTTACTGCATAAATACAAGCAAGCAGATTTATTCATTTCCAGAGTGCTCTCCTCCCCATTAAGATTTTCTAAAGACACTGTTGTTTTTTTCCTAAATGTAAGTGGCAAAGAAAAGTGTCCCAGGCATGTAATTTTAGTAGTGTCTTCTTCCCTTATGACTCATTACTGCTGAAATCAACACAACTTGGGATGTGCTCAGGAACTTCAGTAGCTCTTTATAATGTTTTCAAATAGTAACATCTGTGCATGTTTATGACTTCATGCTCTGCCTTAGCGTTGGCCTTGGCCAATGTTTCTGGCTGTTAAGTGGTTGTACTTTCAGAGAGCAGGGTCCCTGCACTTTGCGAGAAGCAAGAGAATACAATTATTGAATATTTAATTGAGCAGAACAGCAGCAATGCTACAGAAACAGACCTGCTTTATCAGAGTTGTACATGTTTGTTTAGAACTTGCATACATTCAGGGGTAACTGATAAGCTATTTTATTTCACTTTTCCCCACAAGTTGTGACCAAATCCTTCCTTTTACTTTCTACCTTCGTTTAGAGACAATGATGCTTCTGGATGTGAGCACCTGTGCTTATTCTTGCAGAGAATATTATTATTATTATTATTATGATTTCATCTGGCCATCTAATATGATGGCTGGTTGAGGGGAGAAGAGATACAGAGGTATCACAGCAATAGAGGTGAAGAAAAGGCTGGCTTGAAGACATATAGTGAGAAAAAGACAGAACAGATCTCAGGGACCAGTAGTGACTTAAAACACCCCTTTTTTAGGAGATGGCTGAAAAGGAATAGAGCAGTGGAAACCTGCAACCAATCCTGCTTGTACTTACACAGACAGTATCAGCAGGAAAAGCCATGGAATTAATGATAATATTAAGTTTAATAACAGATTATTAACCTGGTATTTGGAAATGTAGTTTACTGCAGTTTATCCTGTGACACTGCTAGTGACATAAATCAGCCTCTCTTGCTGGGAGAGGCCCTTTAAAGTTCTTAGAGTCCTTGCAAGGAATTTGATAGACGGACGAGGCAAACTCACAGTAACTGCTTCTTCAGATAGTTGTTTATTCTAGTGTTATCAGCTTAGAAAGACACAGTAGAACGGAACATGACAAGAGAAGGCAAGAAAATGGCTGCTTATCAAGATTCCAAAGCCTTTTTATAGGTAAATTATCCAATTAAAAATTGAAACGACAGATATTTTTACTTTTCATCCAATGTTCAGTAAATCACTCCGACACGCAGGCCGGAACTGCGGCATTTTTCATCCAATCATCCTAAACTACCTTTGCTGCAGAATATGGAGGACTAGAAGAAGACAGAAGGAGATAAAAACTACAAGGGTCCCTCCATCTTGGAACTTTTACTATTTATCTATTTACTACATTAATAAACCTAAAACTTCTAAATTCTTCACCCTGTGACATCCTTACATCATATTCTATCACCTAGTTCACATCTGTGCAGATTTTAGTTCCTCCCAGATAGTAGGGAGTTTTCTCCATGGATAAAGGTCAAAAACCATGCTGTCCAGGGGGGTTTTTCTCTCCAAAACAGGCAGAGAAATATTCCCTGCACTCTGGATTCCCACAATCCTGGGGAAGTTCTGGATGTCCTGCAAAGCTTTTCCATGTCCTTGATGATACATACAGAAATCTTGAAAGGTTTGTGCCAACAGCAAAAGTTTTCTGCTTGATTTCCACGTTTGAAATTCAAAGTCTCCAGGGAAAATTCTCTGTTGATTGAGGAGCTAATTACATGTTACTAATCACAAGAACTAAGAGCCTCAAAATTTTACAACTTGTAGGAGAATGGGTTGAGGACAACTCTATTTAAAAGAGATTGAAAACCTGAAGAAATAAGGGAAATAAAGACACCAAAAATATGCAACCTGTCTAACTTCCCCTGTGGAATGTGTGAATTTACTGATGACACTGAAACTAACCAAACTTTTACCTGTGTTAAACAAACATGAACACATTTTGAGTGCAAAAGAGCCATATATGCTTTACTTTTAAATTACAGGTTACACCTGTATTTCACGCACCATTTTACTGAAATTAAGGGCTTTCATTTGTTTTCTTCCCTGTACTTTTTATCTCTGGCATTGTGCTGAATTGGCATGATGGGGTAACTTCAATTTTACCTTGCCTATACTGCACCTGTGGTATGATTATGTGGATGTTAAAAGAAATAGAAAACTTCCAAAATTGTCAACATATTGCAAGATAGAAAACATTGTTAAAGTTAGAATATGTTCAATGGGGAAGTAAATGGGAAGTAAGCATAGAGGGAATAATTTTATCATTTAAGGAAAGCTTCTGAAGGGAGCAATGGGAAAGAAATGGTACTTGCATGTACGGATTTGAAAGCTATTAAATGCTTTTGCTGTCTTTGGTACTTCTGAAACAATTGTTGAATGTGTACAGTCCTAATAAGATCTTCTCTAAAGCAATTTTGGTTCTTAAAAGTGGTCCAGCTTTCCCTGTGCCGGTAAATATAAACCAGACCTATGTGGAGTGTGTGGTCCACTTGCATAATGGTTTGGAGCCCAAAATTAAACTCAGAGTGACACTGGAGAAGATGTGTGTTTGCAGTATGTGCATATGTTATTAGTTTTCCTGAGAAATTTCTCATCCTCTTGTAGAAAAACACGATGTTTTAATGTCTCTTGAACTGGCTGTGCCTTTATGTATAAGAATCAAAGTATTTTAAATCTTCGTTATATCCCTGGCATTTTCATAGAGAGAAAAAGTTGTTGTCTGGGATTTACTCTGGGAGTAGAGCTTTGGAGAACTTCCCATCTTTCAGGTAAGACCTGGGATAACTGGCTGGACTATTAATTTTGAAACCAAATAAGAAGTTGACTGCTTTTTACAGACAGTATGTTGTATTTACTGTACATTTCTTACTGTAAACTCTTTGAGAAATCATAAAGTTCCACAAAACCTAGGAATAGGAGTTCTGCTGGATTGGTTATTTACATTTATTTTCATGGAGTTCACTTTTTTTTTCAATATATAGAATATTCCCAGGATTTCACTGAAAAACGCAAGATTATCTATCTTGGCAATGATATATTTGAGAGACTTATACTCTCATAGATGAACTGAATCTTCCTTTTTATATCTATAAACTTAGTCTAAACTCCTGGGGTTTTTTTTCATATTGATTTTAGTGGCCAAACTCATATCTAATTCTGTGATCAGGCCCTACACTAAAACATGACTGAAGTATTGGAAAACACAATTGAAGAGAAAACTAAAAAAACCCCAGAAACAACACCCTTTTAAAATATCAGTTATGCAATAACCTACCATATCTACAAAAACAAACAAATTCTTTGGTTGCCTTGACCTAAGCAAGGTGGTGATAATTTACAGCAGCTGAAGAGCTGACCCTTTATGCTTTTGATTATTTGGAAGATTACTCAGATGTCCTTTCAAGCCATTTTAAACACGTTTTTAATAATGTTTCAAAATAATTGACAAAAACTTCCTTTTATTATGTGAGTTCTAGCACTTGAAGAAACATTCTTAGTGGAACATTTTCAATTTCAATTTGATATTAAAATATCAGTAGGAGAATATAGACGTCTAAGTGTGTAGTTTTATCTGTTTAGTAGGGTAATTATACTCGCCTTGCATGAGCACAATGAAATGGCTACTCAGAGAAAACATTTTAGCTGCATCAGGGAGCTTTGGCTGCTTTTTTCAAAATATTCTTAAAAAGAGAGAAAAGTTTAGTTTATGTAAGACCTTGCATTTGCCCCTGCTTTCATCCATCCAAATGGCACAGACATTAATAAATTTACTAAAACATTTATTTGATAGTTTTGAAGGGTTTTCACTGTTTATTATCTCCTCTTTATCCTGCACTACTTGTGTGGACCTGGACAAACAAGAGAAAGGGAATCACAATGAGGAGAGGAAGCAGGGAGTAACAAAGATGATCACTAGAAAGCAGAAAAATCAGCAGGGGAGGACAACTGCATGCAACTCTATTTTGCATTGAGGTCTATAATCCTGATTTTTTTGGCTTCTCTTTTTGTTTACATTGAATTTATCTTCACCTTTGTGACATTTTTTTTTCAGATACAATCCTGTTTACTGAAAATCCTTGCAAGGGTCTGTTACAATCTCTTTAGAATTTCTCATTTGCCTTCTCTTTTATCAGGCTCTTAAGGTTCTTCAAATATTCCAGGAAAGCTCATTTAGTCTTCCAAAATCCTTGTGACTTCATGCAAGGTTCCAGTGGTGACACTCCCAAGGTAAAATAAGCTATGGATATACTTGTGAATTCATCTTGTGTAACTTTCAGTGTAACCTTTTTCAGCCAATGAATCTCATGTAACATTTCCCTCTCACAAACAACTTAAGATCAGCCTCCTGATCACTTGCAAAGTTCATTGTAAAAAAAACATGAGAGATTTAAATCTTAGGTTTTAAATAATAATCTGGATTTTTGTTTAGGAAGTGTAACATATCTCAATAATAAGTTGAATTTGGTACCATGCTTCTGGAGGACAGCTATCCTCAGTGGGTGCCACAAGGATTTGAGGTAAGCAAAAGGTTAAATACCTTTATCACTGATGAAAACTGATAACCCTCTAGTATCTTCCTATACATATTGTATCCTAGATCTTCGTGATGGCCATTAAATTAGTAAAATAAGGAAAATAAGTTCTTCATAATATGTCATACTTAAAAACCAAGCTCAATTACATACATGCCCTGTGATAGTGATTTCCTGTCCATGAATTTCCTGTTGTCTTTTGATAATATCAGGATCCTTGTGACCATGGTGCCACAGCGGGTGTGGGAAAAAAAGTGCTCCAGTTTTAAAAGTAGTTTGTGTTACTGTTGACTCCAAAACTTCCCCGTAGTCTTTCTTCCAAGCCAGAACTGAAACTGGCTATGCTTATCCCATGGAGACCCCTGTGGCTCTTAGCTGCTTCACAACTGTTCTAGAGGCTGCCCATGGCAACAAACTTGTTCCCTGGGATGAGAGTGCTTTATGTGCCCAGCATTATGCAAAATTACCCAGCAAAACCAAGCAGCTAGATTAAAACATGCTGGATAAACTTATTTATGTTATTATAATATATTTATATATTTAATGGAGCCTCAAAGTCCCATCTCCATGACTGAACTAAAATTCAGCAAATATGGGACTGGTACTCTTGACCAGTGAGTAGCTCTCACTAATTGATTTTTCAAATTGAAAATGCTTTTTATTTCTGAAAAGTACCCAACACCATGGCCACGAACCACATTGTTTTAATGGTAAAATGAATGAAACATCTGGAACTGACAGAATTAGTCTGCAGAGCAGCAAGTGAACAGATGAGGAGACAGATTGGCATGGCTGTGAAGAAGCAAAGGCCAGGCCAGCCTGCTCACACCCATCCAAGAGAGAACGAAGCTTCACAAAAGTGATTGTCCTGGCCTCACTGACACTCATGGTTCACACAGCAGCTACAGCATCTCTACAGGCAGTGCCACTTGCCCAGTGTTCTTTTTCAGTATGGACAAATCTGTGTTTTGCAGCGCTACCACAGAAAATACTTGTTTACTTTGGTTCTTGGGCTGCCACACCCACAATGACAACATGAGCAGCAGTTAATTGCAGTCACAGTGGCAGAAGTCAGTCTGCGAAGAACCAGAAGGAAGCCGCCAATTTATTTTCCATTCTGACAAAGCAAATTTTAGATTTTAATGACTTTAATTAAAAAAAAATGAGCACAATAATAAGAAATTATAGACTTTTGCATTAAAGAGTCACAAACAGAAGAGCTAGTGTTTATTCAAAGGGTTTTTTTCGACTTTTAAGCATTTAAAAACATAATTTAAATTGATATTTTACACAGTAATAGACTTTAACTTACAAAGTCAAGAGACTTAAACTTTTAAGTTTGTAGAGATAGATAAAAATAAAACATTGCTTTGTTTTTATTTTTATAAAGCAGATCTTGGGACTTACTCTGTGCTTATAGACCATATGGTATTCCTGGGTTTCAGATCACAGACAAAGGTAAAGAGAAATAAATTCTATTCTGGTACAGAGAATAGATAGAATATGATTAACCTATGGTGAGTATTAGAAAAGAAAAGTTATCTTGAGTTTTTGGTGGGAGAGATATTTTTATAAAATTCCTCATATTGAGTGAATTCTTCCTAATGTTCTGCAAAACTTCAAAAGGTTTACAACACTGATGCTAGACAAATTTATGTGTATTTTTTTTTGATTTCAGATGAATTTTTTTGTAAATCCATGTATCTCAGGGGCAGCACTCCATATTTATCTGCTAATGCCCTCCTACTGAGCAGGCTTTGCTAGCTTACTCAAAACCTTTATGCTCTGCCTTTCAAACCCAAAGTGCAAGGCGTCTCTTTTCCTGTTTTTACACCTCTTTCTTTGTATGCATGAGCATGTACCAAGATCTTGCCTGACTGACAGCACCATTTCTACCATGCACCAAATCCCTTCCAAAACGGACTTGGATAACTTGGGGACTCCAAGCAGCAGTCTGATGCCCTGGCCACAGTCTGTCCCTTAGGATTTAGGTACTGGGTTGAAAGCTGGTTTTCCCATCAGCCAGGTTTCCCCTCAGGGACTTGGGTCTGGTTCTGTTCTATGATCCTGAGACCTAGCATCTGCTTCTATCTGCTCCAGCCCTTGATCCTGACTCTTGGATAGGTATCCCTGTGGCCTGCCTGCTGTCCCAGCTTGTTCCTGCAGCTGAGCAGTCAGACTAATCCTGCCCCAGCCTTCTTTGTTTGACAGCTCCATTTTGCAGGATGGATCTTGTGACCCTCAACTGAGTCTCCCTTGCCAGCATTTACTGCTTGAATCCTCAATTTAGCTTGTATTAGCTTTTCATTGGCCTAAGGTGCTGTAGTATAATGGACAGCTGAGAGCCTGAACTCCTCTTCCTCCATGGAAATTGAGTAAAAGTATTGTGGCTGAAAAGAGATCTGCAGTAAAAGCTCCTGATGCAAAATTTGAGATGTAATGCTTTTGAGACCTAAGGAACTTACTCAGTTCCATCTGTTTCAGTCAAAGGGCATTGAAAAACAGATAAAAAGATCTGACTCCTGTGAAAATAAGACACTTATCTGACCCAAGCTTTCCTTGATAAACAGAAACGATAATAAAATTGTGTTTGCCATAAATGCTTCTTGGGGCTTTCACAGATTTAACTGGGCTTAACTGAATTATGAAAGCCACTAAACATTTTCTTAATCTACTGTGCTTAAAAGTCCCCAGACAGGCTGTTGCTTGCAGCAAAATGATCTGTCTGCTCTGAGCTTCTCTTTCCTCTGCACTCCATAATCTTGGTGTAAGGAAGTGCAAGGCTGTGAATAGCCATTGGATTCTGAAGTGATCAGGTAACGAGAATGAGTTAACATCCGTTCTGTCTCGAAATGCCTTCTGTTTAGGTCTTTTACACATTTCAAAACCTAAATTTTCATGCAAGCAGACAAAAAGAACTGTTTTAAGCTGCTATCAATAGGATACTTCTGTCTCAACGAACGGGAATGTTTAGGCTATACCCACACTGTGTTTTCGCAAATATTGTTTAAAAAGGCAAAGAAAGGCTCTGAAAACCTGTGCTTGATTGTTCTTCAGGATTAAATTGCAGCATGACATCTTGCCTTAAGCTGCTTCAGCAGCAGCCTACGGTTGTCCACCCCCAGCTCAGAGCAGGCGGGGAGCTCGCTCTCAATTCTGGTCTGTGCTTTGGTCCCTCATTCTTTACAGCAGGGAGCAATCTGTTACAGCCTATTCACACAGGATTACTTTTGCTATCTGGTCCAGATCTGCTGGCCAGCAAGGCTGTGGATTCTGCTCCCACCACTCGTGCCGCGCACACCAGTGGGTGCGATGAAGGGGGGAAGAAACCTCTGTGGAGACACCGAGAGCTGTGGTGCCACTCAGCGGAGGAGCAAAGATGTGACACAGTCTTGCAAAAAACTTGCAGCTGTCCTTTTTAAAGGACACAGTTTCTTTTGGTTTGTGACAGTCTCCTGTTCCCGTCGAAATGACTGACTCTTATTGGTACTGCTTATACATTTGTACTATAGGTAGAAGAAATGGAAGCCGAGCATCGGCTGAGCTGTGAGATGATGTTTGTTGCATATCTTTATAAAAAGGCCGTATAATTATGTCCTCAGAGTGCTGATTTCAAAGAAAAAGTGCTTTAAAAATCTGCTAGTTAATACCTTTAAAGCTTCTAAGCTCATACATGTGTAAAAATATTATTATTTTTAGTATACTGAAAGAACTCAAAATGTCAGGTTATTTCTCTTTTTTTTGAGGAAAAAGGGATTCTTTCCTTAGGATAAATAGATTTTATCATTAAGAGCTAGAAACTGATAAACAGGGGTGAAAATGGCTAGAACTGTGCAAGAAAGATATGTTTTCTAATAATTTATTCAATGATTAGTGCCAATATTCCTCAAAACATATTCAAGGAACTGTCAAATTAGCTGAATACCTAAGTCTTCAGTAAAGAAACCAAACCACTGCATAATTCTTTGATTAAAAATGTCAGAATTAATTCTAAAATGTTTCTAGCAAATGACATTTGTTCAACTGTCTTGTAAAGTAAGACAATCAGAGCTTTTTCCATATCTTCTGAGAACAAAAACTGACTAATTCTGTAAATGGTTGCACAGATTTGGTTGTATTCCTTTGAGTCTAAACTGCATATTAAATTATGAATATTGTCATTCCTCTTGCAGTAGAGACTTGATATACTGTTAAAAAAGCTAAATAATTCATTCAATTAAAAACATGAAGCAAAATCTCTAAGGCTGTGGACAAATACCAATTCTTTTATGTTAATAGCAATATTTATGTGTTTATCACTAGACATAAGTAAAAATAAATATAAATTCCTAGGATCTACTGAGCCATTTTTCTTACAGATCCAGTGAAGTTGATACAGACACATCATTAAGAATGGATATGATCTCTTTATTTGTTATGCCCAATAAATAGCAACCTGCCTTTTAAAAAAACATTCATAGCAAGAAGAACCACTCTCACTAATGTTCTGAATTTATGAAAACAGTTTCTTACGTGGCTCTCTTGAAGCTGAGGAGAGACTGAGGGAAGAAGAGTAAAGTATTTCTTTTGCTGTCTTCTACCAATTTTTGGAGTAAAATTCATATGAGTAAGAGGGTACAGAGGGACTTGATGGGTTTAAGGTAGAGTAAACTGTGGAAAACCCCTGATTCTTTGCTTCTTGCAGTCCACTGTGGCCAAAGGGTCCTGCAGGTTGACCTGGAGACCATTTTTCATTCTTTGTCCTCTCAGCAAAATCCTTTGAATCCTTTGAGGCTGTTTCTTTCTCTTTATTTTCTGCTGTGAGTTATTCCACATAAAAAGGTGATAGAATGCAGAATGTTTCTCTTTCAGTGAGTGAGATAGTTCAAGATGTGACTTAGTTCAAGGGTCTAACTTATTTCTATCAGCCAAAAACAATCCAAGCCAAAGGAGTTGATGACAAATACGTGAGAAATCAAACATATTTGATGATAAGGACATAATGCCAGAAACCTTTCATTGACTTGGTTCATCCTTATTCATGAACAGAGATGAGTCACAATCAGGCACTGGTTTGAACTCAGTTCAGCTTTTTTATTTTGTTGCCCACCTCTATTTCTGTCATATGGAATAATGATTTTCTAGCAGAATAATGAATTCAGTTTTTGTCTAGTAGTCTGTTTTCGACTTTTTGATTTTTTAAGTTTCCTCGGTTGGGTTTGTTTTTCTAAGGATGCATTTGCTCAGCGGAGAAATTGTCAGATTCAGTAGTTGCAGTTTCTCAAAGCAGCTGAAAACAGACTGTTGTAAAGGAAAATCAGTGACCAATTTGATGGGAAGGGCTGGTAACCACACTCATGTTGCCCATTCATGTAAAAGCATGGTTGAGGAATATCTTAGTGTTGAGTGAAATGGTGCAAATTAGGCAGCTGATTTATACTTTGAAAAAATAATGCTATGCTGGAAACACTTGCAAGATCACTCATCTGTTATTGGCCTGACTCAATAAGAGAGTATTGCTCTCTCCAGAATGGCTCATTCTGCCCAACAAGGCCTAATTCAGTTTGTCCAAGTCAGTGTTAGTATATCTATTTTCATAGTTAGGCTCTGACAGATCTGGTGCTGGAAAGAAAAGAGAATCCCAGAAGCCATCCATCTATAAACATGTGCCAAACCCATATTTTCTACAGATAGGTCCTATGTGAAATAGTACATTAGTATTAGCACTTCTGAATGCCTTGATGAAAATTAGCTTGCACCAATGAAAGTCAGTTTTCCTCCCCTGGCTCAACAGATGATGTTAATAGGAAATCTGTTTTCTGAATTAAAGACTTGGTGCAATGGAGGCCAGAAGCTGAAAGGCCAAGTGTTGGATGGTACTGCTTTATCTAGGACAGCTGAATGGTTTTGAAAATCTGATTTTCAGAGCTGAAGGACTGCCAAAAGCTGGAGGTCTTTGCATGTTTCTCAGGCTCATTACTAAATACAGGGATTGCAGAATCACACTCTCTCTTGAGCTCACTCGGTATAAAAACATCTGCACCCTTTTTTCCTCTCTAAAGGGACATTGGCAAGTTGCTGAGCTTCAGCAGAAGCATAAGTCTTGCTCTAATTCCCTTTTCCATCACCATTTTAGCTGACCTGTAGTCAGTCACACCTGGGTAGAATGGAAAAAATCAAGGCTGGGATTCAATTTGGGTTCTCAATATAAATGGGTTTTTAAGAAACAATCAAATTACTCCTGTCTGCTTCAGGCATATTGACCTATTTTTTTTCTTATTATGCAAGATAAATGACAATTTTTTCAGTCAAAAAAAGAAAAAAAATAGCATCAGATGAAGAGATGTTACCCTTTTTAGATTCCAGCATAACTGGTTTTCAATTACGTTCTCCTAAAATAGTTGGGCTATTGGTAATTAACACTATAACAAGTGTAATTTCAAACCATTTAGCACAATTTGTGGGGGCTATGTTTTATGATGGCTCACTTCCATTCTACAACAGGAAACTGGAACTGTTTGTTTTTCTTGCTTTATTCATCACAGTTCCTGCCTATACATCTATCAGAAAAAAAACCCC
The DNA here is from genome assembly GCA_026261815.1 of Monarcha castaneiventris obscurior. NCBI lineage: Eukaryota > Metazoa > Chordata > Aves > Passeriformes > Monarchidae > Monarcha > Monarcha castaneiventris. Next base: position 1,371,902 of record JAMPIT010000890.1, read on the forward strand.
AAACCCCATACTTACTTAGGAACATGAAGATAGAGAACTGATAGGGCTTTTTTTATAGAAAAACATGCAAACTGTTTCATTTCATAAAGGACAGTATTAGCTGCAAATAAGATCTGCAGGAAGGAAAGGAGAAAAAAGAGCTGTAGCCTTGCAAGTAAATGGTGTATTCTCAAATAAAGCTCGAATCATAAAATAAAAAACGTTGAGGAGATTTTGCTTTCTGAGACAGGAAAACAGTGTGACCTTTATGAAAGATATTCACACTACACATTCTCAGGCCCTTTGATGCTTTGTTGATAAAATCAAGAGCTGTTTAGAGCAAATTAGAGTTATCTTGATTTTGAAGCAATTGAAAAGAGAACAGTTTGCAGCAGTGATAAAACAGACTTTCACCCTTCCAACCAAGGCCTTAGTTGTTTGAACTGCAGACTTTATTCCTTTCCTCTGTTTCTTCTGACCCAATATTATTTCTTCTTCATCTTGTATTTTTGTGCTACAGCTGAACAGAAAACTTTGCTGAATGGAACAGGGTTTGTTTGGGACCACGGCTTTGTATTTCTGACAGGATTTGTAGGCAATCTTTAGGAGGGTTGCTATATTTTTAGAAGTCCTCTCACTTGCCTATTAAACACAGGGCTGAACAATAGTAATTACTGCACAAATACCAAGGTCCAAAAGTGGTACCATTCACTTCAATGAGGAGCTGCTGTGAAAGCACATTTGAAAAATAACCCATGGTGACAAGGGCTGGGGAAGAAGGGAGAGAAACTGCAGTTCAAAGGGCTTTTTCTGAGGGAGCATAATTCATTCATGTGTGTACAGGATTCTTTTCCCTGTTGTTTGCATTTTCACTACAATAAAACAGGTCCATGGAAGTGCCTTGTGGGCAGAAAGTGAGTTCTTTAATGGAAAGGTTTATATGACTGAAATAAAGAAAAGCTGTGAAACAGGGTATTGCTGCAAGGTTGGAAATGAGCTGGATCAGCTAAGAGGGGATCAGCTACACAAGGAGTTCAAGGGAGAATATTAACTGTGGGATCAGAAGGAGAGAGTAGGAGGGGACAAGAGACCTGAGAGATGTATTAGGAGAGATGTCAAGGGGTGCCAGTGAGAAGTGCCTTTTCTGAACTGGGGATTTCAGGGCCCTCTTCTATCAAAGTCCCCGTACCAGTGCAATGACAGTAGGGGACCACCAAGGTATTCAGCTGTGTGCTAATATAACCTCTATTTTGTTTGTAAATCCAATATTGCTTTGATGGAGGTGAGCCTTTATAGTGGCATATTTTGATTATTTGCAAGCACTAGTTATACACTGCAATGGAAAACTCTGTATTAATTTATTTCTTAGTTTATGCTTCTGCTCTTTCAAGACTGCTGCAGACTATGGGCCATTGATTTTACTAAGCTTTTTTAAAAAAATGAATATTTTCTTGAAAAATATCGCTTTTGGTTTTGCCAAAAAATATTTCTTTTCCCTTTAATTTATGGAGCTCACTAGTGTTTTCTTTTAGATTATAAAAAGAATTAGTAAAGGAAGGAATGAAAGAGCAAAAGGAATATTTGTCCTTTTGTCCCAAAATCTTAGAAATGTAGAAGACAGGACATTTGATACTGTTCTCACTCATTCTAGCATTTCACATTTTGTCTTTCTTTCATACTCCATATCTAGGCCAAACTTTTGTGTACATGCTAATGCTGTCTCAAGAAAGGGCCACTTGGTTTGCTAGACCATGTCATCATTGATGGCATTCATGGCATTAGGAAAAAGAAAAGAGTCAATGGCTTTGCTCACATTTCTTTTTAAGCAGGATAACCTTGGAGATCTGCCTTATGCATGTTTAGGGAGTGCAATAAAACCCATCAGAAATAAGAAAAAAGGAAAAGGTGCTAAATGGGAACCCTATTTATAACTAGATTTCTGCCTTTCGGGTTGAAGACTCCATTCTCTCCCCTGGTGAGGTGTGGGTGTGCTAGCCCAGCAGCTGAACCGGGTGAATGAGACTCTGATATTACAGGCACTTGGAAGAGATTTCCAGATTTCTAATGCACAAAAATAAAGCTGATGAGACTGTCATGACATAAACGCTTAATTTCATTCTTAATACAAGCAGGAAATGAGACCAAATTTCAGATGTATTTCTTGAATTACTGTGGTTTTTCTAAGTGCCCTTGAAAAGTGTTGGATGTAAACAAACGTGTCCTCTGGGTTGGATAACCAGGCTAACACATGCATTCTTGATCCTTCCAAAGAATTTCTTGCCAATATAAAATTAAATTCTAAAGCCTAGGAAAAGCTTAAGAACGTAATTTCAACAGATCTGCCTTTTTTTTTCCTTTTTAATTTCCTTTTTCATGGGAAATGCTGTCTGAACTGTTTATAATTTTAAACTTGCTTGCAAAAAACCACAAAATTTTAATTGAGGGTCAGTTTATTCTAACTCTAGTATGGGCCTGCTCATCTTTACCACAGGAACTCTTATCAGAGTTAGTGCTAAGCAGACAGCTCCATACCAGAAACTCAGTAACAGAGAGCATTTTTATTTCAAGTATTTCATGAATGTAGATGTTTGCAATGATAGCTGGCAAAATCACTTCACATAAAATGTGCAACAATGTTACTACCTTCTCTAAACAAAAAAAGGTTTTTCTGTTTGCCTGTTAAGTCAGCTTTAGCAGTTCTTAGAAATGTCATTCATTAAATGTCAAGCTAATTACTTGTAATATCAACCCTGAAAAGCAAACCTTTGTGGGTGCACTTTCAGAAGCCTTATTCTTCTCTATTCACAGTCTGTCTGGTACATTTCTAGTAAACAAAATGCATGTTTTTCCAATGATAAGAAGCTATTTGTTAAATACGTATCTTTGTTGAAAATATAGAAGGGTGTTTCATGATAATTTAATGAAAGATAATGAAGAATCTATTTTTCATTTTAAATAACCAGGTTTTTAAAATGTGGCTGTGATGCACAAAAAATGAGTTCTAGAAAACACTGTGGCAGTGACCAGTTCCACTTCTGTGGGTTAGCAGAAATTGGTTTTGTTATTGCTGTTGAACCTGACACCAAAAGTACAATTACTGCTGATTCAATAGCTATTTCTATACCATGAATGATTGCATCTCACATTGGCTGCTTGGCACTGCAAGTGTGCTACCAGCAGTAACTGCACTATTAGGAAGAGTAACAGACCTCCTTTTGCTGAGAAAAAGAGGTTAGAGTAAAGAAAACAAATTTCAGTGTTCCAAATCCTTTGTCTGCAGCAACATGTAAATCAATAAAAATGAAGTGAAAGCACAAATTTCATAAACCAGCAGAAATAAAAGAAATGGACTGAGAATTTCTATACTATTTGGATTACAGAAAGAGAATTCTTGCGTTTGAAAACTCTTAACAAGCCCTGAGGTAGCCCAAGTATATATCTGCAAGAGAAATGAAGATGAGCACTGTCATGGTGTGTTAGTTAAATCCAGTTTACATGGGTAACCTACAGTAAAATTGCAGCAGTCCAGAGGAGTTAGGATAGGGTGAAACCTGGATTAGAAGTGACAAAGAGTGAAGCTGGGAGATGAAAGGGTTTGGGAACAGTAACAGCAATTTTTCCATAGGTTGCTGCTGTACCTACATGTGGGTAAAGGCAGTTCCTGCCTCAGAAAGTCTGCATTCTACACATAGAAAAATGGTGAGTAAAACTAATGCATTCACAAAACAGACCAAAAACTGAAGATGATAACTCAGACTTTAGTAATAATTTGGCATGTCAAAATGCAGTCTAAGCACTGGGTATTTTAGGAAAATCCATGAGGTTTTTAGTTGTTTAATTTATTCACGTGGGAGTTAAGGTTGTAGGTTGCTCAAAATTCCATTAGATGAACACCTAAGTTTTTGGTATATTTTAAATATTTCCACCAAATAAAACAAAAAATATCCTAATTCTGTTGACTTCAGATGCTGGAGACATTCAGAAAATACTTATTTCTTATTTCTTGTGCAGCCTTATTTAAAATAAATGTAACAAGAGTTGCAATCCAGACAGGGGGTTAATTCTTCTATTTTGATGCTTGGATGAAGCACAATCTCATTTAAGATATCCTGGCAGTGTAAAAGACATCAAAGTGGATGCAAACTTCAACCTCCTTCTATGACTGCTTCATATTTCTAGATCCTGGCTACTATTTTTCCTGTTCACTGTTTAAAGCACCCATAGACTGACTTTATAGATAAAATTGAAATTATTAGAATTAATTATCTAACACAAAGTTAGTAAACATACAAATAAACTATGAACCACTAGCTCTATATTCCAGCTAATAAGGCCATCAATTAAAATGAATATCCTATTTAAAAAGGGCATTAGCTAGCTGTGAATCTTTGTCAACTTCTTTCTCTTCCCTCAATGCACTCATTTGTGGAGTTAAATGGTAAATGGTAAAGAGGCTTTTGTGAGAAGCTTGGTTTAAACTCTGGCTTTTCTCACTGATTTATCAGATAATATAGATGTATGTTTTGTGGTATTCCTGCAACAGCCTTTGCCTTTAAAAAGGTTAAAAGCACACCTGGCTGACCCTGCAGAAATCTTCTTTATGGGAATGAGCTAGATGAAAAAGCCAGGCATAAAAATGGAACACAAAGGCAGTTCAGAGGGAAGTTAATTTGGAACTGATAAAGTCCAATAAGTGTCAGAAAACTTGGAAAAGTATAAAAAATATTAATTTACTTATTTTTTAAATTGAATTCTGATTCACTGGTGCCTGGAATTTCAAAGGGTTCCAAACATATTTTTTTTCCCCACCTATTTATTTTTGATATTGCTGATACTTACTAAATTCTCAGGCTCCAAGGTAAGTAGTGTTGAGCATAGTGGGAAAGCATATTGCTGAGCTGTGGGAATATGCAATTGGAGCAGAGAGCCCAGCGTATGGGGAGCTCTGAATGTCTCTGCATTAAGATATTTACTTGTGATCAGTACGCTGCTCCTTTATCTTTCATACCTAAGTGTCTCAGATATTTTTCAAATGTAATTTCTCATCTTAGAGGAGGGAATTAATGCCAATACAGGCAATAGCCAACAATCTGAAGTACGTCCTAAATGCTCTAGGTTGTTAGAAGTGACTCAAATGACTGAACTTTTCAGTGGATTCCCTGAGTTAGGCATTCACAGACAGAGTTAGAAGTTGTAAAATCCCTCCCACTAAAGAGAAATGTGCTTAACCAAACAAATAAAAAAGTGCAATAGAAAGATAAAGCTTTAAATGTTTTCCTCACATGTAGAGGCTTAATGCAATTTATCTCCATGATTCCTAATGGTATGGTGAGATTGCTGCATGGAATACAGAGCAGAATTTCCTGTGGTGCACTTTGTTTGTTTGTTTGTTTGTTTTTTCAAATATATTCTAGCAAGTCATTCAGTCCTAAGCTACTCAGTAGTTAGGGAACTCATCTGTCCTGGTAGCAGCCATAAGACTCCCATCAGTTCCCTGCAGGAATTACAATTATGTCACATTAGAGAGAATGTTGAATCTAGCAGTCAATGATGGAAAATCCTACACTGAAAGAAGTTGCAGAAGGCATCTGACAGTAGGAAAATTCATGAGCATGGCTTGAACCTTAAGCATTTTATCACAGGGTTCTTTACATGGTCATTTTCCCCTAGCATTTTCATCTTTTTACATTAGTGAATACTTCACAGAATTTTTGTTGAGCTTGGTTAGAAGGCTGAGCTCTCGTGTACTATTAAATGTAAGTGCTGTGGGCAGTAGAAAAAGAGAAAGTAAAATATGTCAACTGCAGAAAGAATTAATGAAGCTTCTTCATAAATAACCAATGCAGCCTCATCTGAAATATTGTGCAGTCCTGGTCACAGCACTCCAAAAGCACATGGCAGCACCAGGATGGCCTTTTTACAGTCCAAGGCCTTGAAAAAATTTACCTGGATAAAGCTTCAAACAAAGAGTACTGACTATAATTATACTACTAAAAAAGGACATTTCAACAGGTACATATGGCTCAGTGTTTGGTTTATCCCCAGCCAGCAGCTCACTCACTCCCCGTGTTGGGATGGGGAAAGAATCAGAAGAGTTCAAATAAAGAATGTGAAGTAATTTGGATAAATAACAACATATTTTCATGCCTTTATAGCAATTTTAGCAAACATTTTATGAGAAATACTGAAGAGGGCAGAGATTACCAGTTCTCAAATTCATATAGTTAAAATGAGGTAAAGCTCAGAAAAGAACTGAAAAATTTAACAAAACTTTATGCATTCTCTACAGAAGGTTTAGAATCTGTATTATTTTGAAGTAAGATTAAATGTTAAGAGTAATTTAAAGTAGCAAGCAGCTGGTGTAGGTAACTTGCCTGCTAAAAGTTTTCTGTTTGATCTTACAGCTCCATAAATCTTATTATTTACTAAAATAGCTGTAAACATATTTTAGCTTGTTTGAAAACACTTGTGAAGACTGAAGGTTTTGCAAGAAAAAATTGGAAATTCTATTTTCTACTGTTTTTTGTTCTCAAAAACTTCGTCTAACTTTGGCAGAGTGGAAGTCTTGGGGAGCCTAGATGAAACAGGTTACCTCTTGCCTAGAGAGGCACCTGATGATTAAGTCTAAACTAAAACTCCATTTTTTATTTCTTTGAAGTACATTATTTCCAATCTGACATTAAAAAAACCTTAACCTTTCATTAAATAAAGAGTTTCTTGATTTTTAATTTTGCTCGATGTTAAGGATGAGATAAGCATGGAAGGAGCAGAGTGTAGTGAGCAGACATTGCTGAGATGCTGCATCCCAGGGTGAGTTTATGGAATTTAGGGAGTCAGAGTATCTCCTGCTATGCTGCAAACACTTACATCAGGACAGGAGGTGACTTTACTGAGCGGTGCTTATTGAAAAGTGTTTTCAGCAGATACAAGCCATCACTTCCTCAACAGGGAGCAAATGACTGAGAAATATGTGCTGACTTAGGCAAATCCTGAATCTCTACGGCTGAAATGTTTCTCCCCCCCAGAAATGAATTGCTATGGTGTTTTTGTCAGAAAGAATTTCTCAGGTCTAGGGCAGCATTTGCTGTGGGGACTAGAGGAGAAAACCAGAAATTCAAACCCTCTCAGGAAACCAAGCATGCAGGGGGGTGTTGTGTAGGGTGTGGAAAAAGTGAGGTTGAAATCTCTTGGCTTATCCATTCAAGGCATTTTATTCCACATCCGTTTCTGGTGACACAAGTGGTGGCCTTTGCCACCAATGCAGAATGTCTTGATTTTGTTCTGCAGCAAACCAAAACTGAACTTCAAAATCTTGAAATTCCATGTGAAGTTATGAGTGAATCTATTGATGGACACGCCATCCAGAGGCATGACAGAACTCTTTATTTGGTTAGTTAAATGTCTGCTCAAAAGAGGATTTGATGACAGGCCTGTATTGCCAATGCAGTTACATTGTTTTCACATCTGAACCTGGTGCACATTCTTTAATTACTTTCAACTCCAACTCATCTATTTACAGGACCCATCCTGGTAGGTAAGATACCATGAAAACTTTTGTGCTTGCATCATGGCACTTCTATGTCATTAAAGCCAGCTACAAAGTCTGAGCTACCAAGAAGAAAAGGTAACTGCAATTAAAATGCAGAAAAGGAGTGGGGAAGAAGTAGAAAGCATATCATGCATAAAGACATCTTTGTTACTGAGTGTTTCGTGTGAAAGAAAATCACCTTGCAGAGTATTTCCATGTCTGATTGCATTTCCTTTAGTGAGAAAAGGCAACAGAGATCACGTAGCTTGTGAATCTGAATAAAACAGTGAGTGTGCTCAGAAGATGCCTGTAGCTTTGCTTGCATCTACACACAAGGGGTATTGTTCTTTCAAAATAACTTTCATGAATTTCCTGTTAAATTAACAGAAAAAAAATGTGAGAATGGTTTGTTAAACTTTAAAATATGCTTCATAAAATCTTTCCCCAAAAGACACATGAGGAGAAATAGGTTATAGACAAGGTGTTCCATTGCCAGAATGCCTTTATTTTGAATTATTGATTTATTTTCCTTGGGATAAGACAGAATATATCTGTGGTGTTTTAAGAGCTGAGATAGCTTTGTTTGCTTGTGATTTGCACTTTAGTAGGATATTGCACTTGACCTAAAACAAGAGATCGTTATTTAAATTGAAAGTTCAGTCAAAGCCAGCTGTGAATTACCCATTTCTGCATCATGATGAGTGATGCTGATAGAGTTCTACTGTTTATCATGCAAAGTGCTTCCATAGTTCAAATTCACCAGTTTAGACGGAATACCACAATAATCTGAATTGAACAAAATATGAAACATCTTTTCCCCTCTATCATCTCTGATTCACAATAGAATGATCAGCTTCTATTCTTCCCATTGATGGATGACACCAGTTTCAATATTCCACCATGGAACTGCAGGTGATTTTTTTCTGTGCTACCTTGTAGGCTTGGGAGAAACACTTTGTAGATGGTCCAAACCAACCTCTTTAATGCACTTTATGCTCATTCTTAAGCTTAACATTTACCACACTGTCTGCTCTAAAGTAACAACTGTTAAGCTCCTGGTGTACTGTGACAGCTTTGTGTCATGTCAATCGAATCCACTTCGTCGTATCCTTGTGTTATTTTATCCGTGTTCTGCTATTCTGTTGTCTCTTGAGCTTTGCTGCTGTTGTGAATTTTCTGGGATCATAATTGTTCTATACCTTATGTATTCAAGCTATGTCCAGCACTATGGGACACTGGGGCCAATACTGAGGTCCTCAGTTTCTGTGGGGTGGTACCACTAACCATAATAAATGAGTAGAATTTTTTTTTTCCTCTGGTTGAAAATTAGTCATCTCTTCCAGTTTTTCATATAATAGTCCAGTTTCTGGGCTTTAGTGATTGCTGGTTGGTAGTTTTTTTTCTTTTTGTTCAGTTTGAGGTTTTTTTGGTTTTGTTTTTAATAAACTTTGGGGCAGAAGTATTAATAGTCTTTTGAGTAAATGTATTCCTGCATTTCAGCTTCTCCCCAGTTTCAGAAATGTTTAAAATATTACTCTCTGAAATTGCTGTAAATTTTTAAGTTCCACTTTGAGTAAATTTCTATTCTTTTTGTAGATTAATGTAATTATTATATCCATATATAACCTGTCTGAGTAAGAAAATTTAAGGTAGTCTTGGACCCTGTACAAAAGAGGAAGCAAACTAGCAGAGCCAGAATAAAATAAATTAGTTTGCTATGCCTGGTTCTGGAGTAGTTTTCCATGCAGACATTATACTTAAATGAAACTTACTCTTATTCCAGAATAATTATTCTGCTCACAATGCAGCACCGGCTTGGAGACAAAGCTGAGACTTCTAACACTTGGTAAGTTTATCTCTGAATTCCTGCTGTGCAGATGGCACAGTGGGCTGGCGAGCAGCAGGACTGGGAAACAGTAGAGGAGTTGGCAGGTTGGCGAGGAAGATAACAGGTGGCTTGTGAAGTGGAAGCAAGGTCTTTATTGCAGGCCACCCTTGTCTCCAGCAGAATTAAGCTGGGAATTCGAAGGGGGGAGGGTAGCCTCACATGAAAGCATATCCAATCCATTGGACCACATTCTGGAGACTTGAAAGGTACTTTGGGAAGTTAATGGAAGGAATTGGGAACTTTTGGATGGCCATGAGTAAAAATTGGAAGCCTGGAGGGAGGGATGGCTGTTCGAAGAGTCACTACACAGTTAGAGGGGTGGTGGACCAGCACAGATAGAGGGCTGTGGAAGAAATACGCTGTGTAAGGCCTTCAGCTAGATGGTTTGTTGCCTTCTTTTTTCTTTTTGTTCTTGCTCTCAGCAACCTTATCAGAGTACAGATTGCTGTTAGAGCCAATTAAATTCCTTTTGCAAGTGGGAGGCAGGAGACTGAACTCAATTGGCAAGTGGCTCATCCTGGTGTAAAGTGGGAACAGTGCATTCCAGGTTAAACACATGCTTCACTGCACTGTTTTACATGGAAGATGCTGAGGAGATAAAGCCATTTGACTCCTCTGTTACAGCAGAGTATCAAGTAGCCTGGCAGTGCAAATTGTAAAGGACCTTTGCATGTATTTCTCAACTCCCACTTTTCAGGAGTTGATGATATGATTTTCCTTATTTTTAAAGGAGGACATACTTCAAGTTATGTGGTCAACTTTAAGAAAGCAAGGTACAATGTACTTTATTTAAGAAAAAATACTTAAGAAAGTAAGGTGAAAATGACTTTTCACTCAGCTGTATTAAATCTTATGTGTGGCAATCTGGTGATCGAAGGTTTATCGTATCAAAATGTTCATTTTTGAAATGAACACTATTTTTATGTGTTTGAAACTTGAGTCATGAATATCAGAGATATTTAGAGATCTGGCCCATGCTGGTCACTTGCATAGCAGCATTTTAGTTTCTATTGTCAGCTCATAATCAGAATCATACTGATATGCACAGTTGGAGGATCTAAGACTGCCTCAGACAATGTCTTCACAGCATTTGGGAAATTCCGTGTGAATTACTATGATACTCAGTAACTCTCTATTACTTCATGCGTCTATCCTTTCCTGAATTCATACATTTAAGCCCAGAAGTGCAAAAGTCACTTATTGTAGTGCTGGATCTCTGCCCAGAAAGTAATTTTTGGAGAATGACTTTTGAAGTTTTATGCAGATCATATGCCTACTGCACCTCTATGTCCACTCTTTTCTCATGTTTTTTTTCCTCAGGCAGCTAGTGTTAACATCCACACTTCATCAAATAACTAGTCACATCTCAATTGCACGAGCATAATTTTGTCTTCATATTAAACTATGGAGGGTGACTTTATTAGGCATTGTCTTGGCTTTAGACCACATGAACTAAAATGTAGATAATCTTTCAGCATGTACATTACATGGCTGACAGGGTTTCCAAATAGATGAATGTGGTTGATAAAATGATAGGCCTTAGCCACTCTGGTTCTGGGAGGAGCAATGTCAGGACTCAAATCCCTAGATAACAACCAGAAGCAAAAACCAATATACAGCTAGATAATATAATAGCCAACTAAATTGGACAGGACTACTCAGTGGTGACACAGAACTTATTAAACAAATGACCCAAGAATTATACACCTATAAAAAGGGGTACTAAATAGGGCTATTCCTGAGCGTCTTCATGCATTTTAGCTCTCCCACCAGATAACAGTGGTGCCTGATGATCCTAAAATATACAAGGTTGGGGAGAACCAGGTATTCTATTTGCAGTAGCAGTTGCTCAAATTGCATGGTTGGCTTCCTGAGAAGAATGATTTTCTCTAATAGTTGAGTAACTCATACCTCCCTGCTGGAAATCTGTAATACATGTCAGGGCACTGACTTGCAGCCTTTAAAACCTGCATTCTTTGATTAAAAAAATGATAATCAGCCTCTAAAATTCAGACTTGGTGTGTAAATTTGCTAATGGAATGCTTGAACAAATGGTTTAGTTGTAGTTGCAATGTAGTTGCCTACATTGCAACTACAATGCAATGTCTAGCATGTAAGACATCTGATTTTTTAAAACAAAATCATGTTATTTGCTCATGAAAACATGCTGATAATTGGAAAGTGATGAAAATGTTTGGTGGAGAGAAGTGCTCCATATATGCACACCTGAGTGAGCCCTGAATTTTGCATTTTCACACAGGCAGGAGCTTAAAATCACCATTTAAATGTATGGAACTGCTAACCCTAAGGAGTACAAAACACAGTAGGAGGTTGGGTATGGAAAGGAAAAGAACTTAGGCCTGACCAGAAAACATCACTGTGTCTGTGTCCCTCGAGGTGCTGTGGCTGTGCTACAGTCACAAGATAGTGGCAAAATAAAATGTGCCCATCATACTGTTCTAAAAAGAAAAGAAATCTAGGAGGTAGTGTATGGAATTGCCAGAGGTGTGGCTTCTGCCATAAAACAGACTAGATAAGCTGGGACTAATCAGGTAGGAAAACGATTAATGATAACGGATCTCGTATTCCATTTTACCATCCATTGATGGCAACAGAGGTAATGGATCAGGATATCAGATATCCATTCTTTAACATGTTTTGTTTAGTGCTGTGTTTAGGGAACATAGGAATTAAAATGGCAAGGACAGGTTTCAATTATATACTGGGTTATTTTTTTTGTTTTTTTCTTTTCTCCCAGGTTTGTTGTTTTGTTTTGGTTTGGTTTTTTTTTATTATGATGTATCCATTTTAAGAGGTAGCTAGATCAAAAATACATCACAGCAAAAGCAACCACCCTGATTTATGAAATTATAGCAAATGTTTGTGGGGTTTGTGTTTTCATAATTCATGAAATGAAAACACTGTTAGAATTATTGGGTAGCAGGACAGAGAGTAGTCACTGAGGAGATGGAAAGGGGAAAGCAGTATTTTCCTTTTTTTGAACCATTGAACCAATTTTAAAACATTAAAGTTTAAAGCAAAGTATTGCTAGGTTCATCCCTAGCATTTGTGGTTACTGATTAAGCAGATTTATTTCTCTGAAATTTTTTTAGTCCTGTCTAAATTTGGAAGCTTTTAAAATATATGTTGAGTTCTTGAAATATATGGCAGTTATGAGCTAAGATTTTCCATATCTGATTCATGAGGTCTTTCTTCTGTCTTTCTAGATTACAATAGTCTTTCAAGCCAACTAAAAGCAAAGCTCTGCATCAAATGCTAAGTCAGAAAGGAGGAATATGAGGTACAGATGAAACTGATGTAGTTGTTTTCAAACCTATTTTTCAATGTTTTTCTTTCAGTAATTAGTATTGAAAACTGACTGAGGAATTAGAAAGCATAAGCAGGCTGTAGTCATACATTTACACTATTTCCAAGTAGAACCCTTAGATTCTGAATGTCATGGAGTTGCAAACTCCAGAATGATGATTCTGGCTTCTTCTGTGTGATGGGCAAGGTCTGTTTGTTTGATGTGCATATTGATCCCTTTATCATCACTGCAGCCTTAGGAAACCAGGCAAGTTTTAGGATCAGGTCCTGAGACCAACTAAACTGCTCCCACTGAGGTTTAGATAGGTGTCTACAACTGGAAGAAAAAGCCATTGTTGTTCTTGTCATAATTGCTTGTCCTTATGCCTCCATTTTGTTTTACTGTCATATTTTAATCTTCTGCATGCATCCCAAATGAATAATTTGGGATGTATATTTGAGTTTAAGCAGTGTTTCATCCCCTTATTAATTTATGTCTGCATGAATTGTAATTAGCTGGTCATCAAAATTCTACTCAGCCATACATTGATTATGTATATGCATATCTTCAGATTTTATTTGTAAAGTGATAATTTCTGGATTGAGAACATACTGACACTTATGAGTAATCACTGGGATGCAGTTCAGCACTCCATCTGTATTCAGCAAAATACTTAAGCATATGCTTAATTTTAACTTTAGCTCAGGTAAGCATGAGATTGCCTCCATCCAAATTCAGCATAGCATTTTAAGTATGTGCCTAACTTTAAACATATCCTTAAATCCTACTAAAGCTGAAATCAAACACATCCTTAAGTGTCTTCATGAATATGGATAACAACTGAATGAGGTTTGATGAAATGAACTCTGTTGGCCATTAAATAACAAGAAATGCCTGGCCATGATTCCTACAGGCAGGGAAGATATAACAGAAAAATAAAACATTTTTTTCATGTCTTGAAATTCTAGAAGCCAAACAGTGCACTGTTGAAGGTAAAGTATTTTGCAGACTGTGGGAGGTCTTTCTAACCCTCAAAAGAACTGTATCCATAGGAAATCAAGGCTTCATTCTCAGTGTTTCATTAAGTTCAGAATGTTCAATAAAATTCTCATTCTTTAAACAAGACATTTCAAATAATGTAACTAAATTTGCCCAAAATTACAAATGATAATGGGAGTGCAGGGGTCACAGACTCTTGCAAAAGAAAATGTGTATACAGGTGTGTTAAGGATGTTACTGCTTACAGAATGTTTTCTGTGATTTTCTTTTATTTTCACTGCTGGTGTGTTTGATTCACATCCCCATTCTTCATTTCAGCCCTGAAGTCCATTTGCTGCTTCAACCTCTAACAGTCTTTCTGCACTATTTATGTGAAAAGCTCTTTGCATTTTTATTTCAGATCCTCTCCTATTGCAGTTCATGAAGTCTTTCAACAGTAGGCTGTTAATCCTTTGCAGATTAATATGATTTCAGTGATAATCCTTTCATTTGTTGAATTTTTAAGACATATAATCATTAAAGAAAGTGCTAGACAGATTTTCCATTAAAGCAGTTCGAAGCAGGTGGCATGTCTTTAATGTATGTCGGTAGCACTTCGTGTTGCTCATTTATGAAATTAAATTTGCAGATGAAGAGAATAAGTCTAGAGTTAGTTATTGGTCTTTTCCCTTTGGTATTACAGTTCAAACCCAGTCAAGAAAAAAGTATTCAGGGGTCTGCAGGTAAACCAGGGTTAGAACGTGTTTGAATGCTCTTTTCACAGCTCCATTGCTACTTTTCATTGGGAGTAAGGGTCAGCTTGGCTTCTGTCCTGATACTGCAAAGCATTAAATTAAATATACGCAGAAAACAAAGAGTAAAATTTAAATGTAAGCTTTGCCTTCAGGTAGGGCATAGGATGTAAATGGTATATGGGAGTTATTAAAACTCTCTTTACAAGGCTAATTCTTCCCTTCAACGAAGTTAAGCTTATGACTGAAATACTCTTTCCCAGATGGAACTGAAGTTTATAATTATCTCTCAATAACGACACACATGAATCTTGTACCATCAGAGGTTTTGATTTTCTGTTAATTCCCAGCTCACTGTCCATGACTGTCCTTGTCAACCAAATTCTTTATCCTATTTTTTGTTTTCTATTTCCTCTGGTTTTCTCATTCTTTTTTGCACACTGATGAAATGATAGGCAGGAAGAGCAGGCACAGGTATTAAAATACAGTGATACTGAGTACTCTTGTAAGCTCCATTTTAGTTAAGCCCTCAGAAGCAATGCTTCCAAGCTAGTAGACAAACAGCAGAAATGCTAGAAATCTGAAAAATATTCAAAGTTAATTAAAACCTCAGTTTAAACAAATAGATAGAAGGTGTAGCCTGCCATTGTAGGATGAATTTTTGCTTTTATATGCTGAAGACTCAGAGGTACTTTAGACAGGAGGGAAAGGAAGCAGACACCACAATGCTTTAAGAAAATCAGGTCCTGAACTTGGCAAACCTTTAGCTGATTTTGTCACATATTTGCAGCTTTAAAATGATTTGGCCTTTGCAACAGCCAAAATAAGTGTCCTTTAATCACTTCCAACCTATTAACAGATGGGCAAACAGCTTTTATAAATGGGGCATACAAAATATTCCAATATCAGCCAAAACTAATTAGTAGCATTATCTGAACTGAAACTTGTAAGTGATGGAATATACATCAATGCAGATAAATTGATAGACATTCCTTTTCAAACATCATGCTTGGTATTTGTTCTGCATTAGTATATTCTAAACACTTATTAAATAAAAAGCACTTTTTTTTTCCTGTTTAGCTATCTTCTTCCATTAAAACAATACACTTTCCTGAAAAAGTTCTTATTAGAGATAGTGTAACTGAGATAAATTGCATTAAGCAAAAGGTAGTTTAGAGCACATTTTTTGTGGCATATAAGAGAAAGAGTAGTGTAACTTGAACACAACCTTAAAATTAATTAATCTTAAAGAACAGCACAAAATACTGATATCAGACATTATTTATACAGCAGTGCCAGAGCATATTAAATATATCTTTGCACTGCACTATTAATCAGAATATGTAAATTGCATGAAATTAAATTGTGATATTATACAAAAAAAAATTGCCCCATGTATAATTCAGTAGGAAGAGCCATTCAGTGCATTCCCATCAGATCTGCAGCATGAATTTGATTTTACAAAGACATCTGTAGTGCAGACAGCTGCTGTACCTAAGTGAGGGTTTGATTGTACACTTGATCTTTCAAACAGCCACTTGTCCATATCTTTCACATAATCTTTTTTTTTTATCATGGATCTACAAAAGAATGTAATGGTAACTTAATCAGAACTGTTCTGCAATACATTTTCACTAAAGAAATTAATTTCTAAAAGAAATTAAATGTGCTGATTTTCAGAAGACTTTCTCTTCTTCTGTCCAAGTACCCTGCCGTCCTCAAATATTCTATCTCCTCCTCAAATTACGTATTGATTTTAAGATTTTGTTTGAAGAGTCACACTTTAAGTAGAAAACAATGTTATGACAACATTTCAAGCTTTTCTTCCTGCAAGACCATACAATGGGACCTGCCCTCCCAACACAGCTCATTGCCTTTTTTCTCAAAATCTGACAAAAAATAACATATAGAAATGTTGTTTATACTCTATATATCCATGTAGATAATCTGTCAGGTAGTTCCCTTCTTGTCCTTCTCACATGATGTTGTTCCTTGGTCTTTGAAGACGGTGGGTTTGATCAGGCCAGAGATGTAGCTCTTGAGTGCTTGGAACATTCTCCTGTCTTAGAGCAGGTATACATCACCTGGAGCTCCCTAGGCTTGTCTGGAAGGAATTGTGGTGATGGGTATTCCCAGTGCAACCCAGGAAACTGCAATTTCCTTGAAACCCTGCAAACAAATTCTTCTCTGTTGTTGTTGTTGTTCTCTGATAGAATCTCTGGGGAAAATGGTAAATGCACGGTCTCTGCAGATATGGAGCTGAATTAAGCTGGTAGAGGATTCAGCTCCTTGTTCAGTGAGAAAGGTTAGAGGGTCTATCAGATTATAAGTGAATGATGAAATTGTGGTCCCATATTCTGAGGTTATATGGAGTACCTGGAAGATTTTTTAGAGAGATCAAGATTGATGGAACAGATTTGTCTTTGTGGCATAGAGGGGAGTGATGAATAAGTGCAAGTGATATTTTTTAATTTATGAGAAGATGGTTTGATGAGAAATCCTGCAGGGTTTTGGTTACATGGAAAAAGTGCTGTAGAATACCAGAAAACAATCAGTTTCAGATTAAATTAATTATCTAAGTAATTTTCTTTTTAAAAAATTCAATATTCAAAAAGAAACAAACAAACAAAACTACCAAAAGACAATATTTTGAGAAATACCCAGATCTCCATTTTGCAAGAAATTTATCTTACTAGCACCTTGCTTAATGAAGACCAGACATAAAGCTCAATTTTTCTCTTAATTCAAAGCTATTTCAAGCAGATTGGTTTAGTCTTGGCACAATCTGGATGTGTTAAGTAAAATTACAACTGACTTTATGCACACAGCTACTCATGACCTTAAGTATAAAATGACTATTACTATTCACAATCGTACCTTCAGGAAAAAAAGAAAATCTAAATGTCATTGATGAAAAATCCTCAGCTATGTGTTCGTTTACATTTCTGCCAGTTACACTGCTTGAAATGCAAAATCTAACATTTTTTGTTATTTATCATATATATTGTGATCATTGCCTCAGCTGGGGCATAGTCAGGTAATCACATAGGAAGAGTGTAGAGAGGAAACTTCAGAGAGTTCCTTGCTAGTCATTCTGTATCAAGATAAAATTGAGAGCTTTCAGGGTTTTAAAATTACTTTTAGTAATTTTACTCTAGCAAATACATGTATAGTCCAGGATATTGAATATCCTCACTTTTCTGGTATTTCTGTTATCTTGTTTTGACAGGAAAATCTCCAATACAGCATTTCCTGGTGTGTTCTTATGAAAAAGATTGGTTTCAATACATTTCTCTTGTCTCCTAAAATATATATATATATATATTTTTTTTTTCAGTGTGTGTATGAAATTTCCTGGCAAGTTTAATGAATACACATTAATAAAATCCATGAAAGTTTGCATTCATATGAAGGAGACACCTAAAGCTCTCACTGTCTCTCAGCTATAGCTTGTATTACCAGTTCAATTGTAAGAGCTGGCAGGTAAAATATTTCTTTAGTCTTACTCAAATTACGGTGTATTTGCACACAAAAATACGACTTTTCATATTTTGTAAAAAAACCCAGAAACAAAACCAAAGCTGTACAGTTGAACAGGAATTCAAAATGTTAACAATTTTGAAAATAACTTAATCCTTATAGTTTGCAAAACCATGGGCATTGTGCAGATCTACCCAGCTGCAGCAGAACACTTGGCAAGAAGATTTGGATGCAAGTTCTGTAATTGTAGATGGTAAATGACCAAGAGCTCCTTTTCAATCTTTTCAAGCTATTCATGTAAATAAGAGGATTCTACTTGATTCTGTAATTAATTTAGGTGCACATTACAATTTGCCTTCTAGAGTTTTTATCCACAGTCCACCAAACTGAAAAAATGAATCTGCTGTCCTTTAACTTCTAGTGACAAACACCTTGACTTTTGTCACCTTCTAGTGGCAAACACCTTGACCTTTGTCACCTTCTAGTGACAAACACCTTTGAAGCTTCTTGAGATAGTAGAAAGCATCCTAGCAATAGAGAAGTACTTAAAGCTGCTGTTTGCATTCAAAGATTCATGAGAAGGGGCTTTGAACACAGTGCATTCAAGAGAGTAAAGATTAAAGTATTATCTTGATTGTTTAATTCATTCAGCACTTACATTTTAGTAGTGTCAGAATTCTTGATTACTGTTATTTTCCTATTAAAAAACCGTGTGCTCAGCTAGTCTGACTGTCATGGCTGTTCTGCACCTTCAAGGTTAGGGAGGATTCAGTGATAGTGAGTGCTGTGCTGGTGCCCATTCCCATCACTTCATCTTCAGAGCGCTCTGTATCAGTTTTTAGAAGAGAATGCCCCGTGTGACACTTGATCCCTCTGCCTCCAGAGAGTCTTGGTGCGCGTGAATATTGTACTGTTAATGCTGGGGCTTGCAGCTTTTCAGGTAGAGGAACAGCCTGTAACTAACAGAATGTTATTGCACTCTTCTTCTCCCACTTCGTTTTACATCTCGATTGCTAAAAAAAAAAAATATAGTGTATTCGATAGAATAGAAATGTGTATAAGTAGAGACAAGGGCTGCTTCCCCTGATATATAAGCAGAGAAGTGTTAAAAGAAGAGGAAATAGTTGCCTGATAGCAAACCTGCTTGTTCTTTAGCTCCAAGTGCTCTGCTCACTCCCATCTGCATTCTTCTGAATATTTTTGTTTGTGTCTTTATCACCTCAAGGATTATATGAAGATACTAAGGAAAATAAAAAGAAGTTTAGAATGCAAAGTTTAATCTAAAGTTCCTTTTTGTCTCATCCTTTGCCCTTCAAATTCTTCTTCCAGGATAAAACGTGGCCATCTCATCACAGAATATGATCAAGATTAGTCAAGTGTGTAGAGTAGAAAATAGCTTTCCTCATGGGGAAAAAAACTGAAAAAAAGAGAATTGGTATGAGATTTCAACCATGCATCCAAACACAGCACTGCAAGTTGGACTTAGGTGACCATTTATTCACACCTAAGATTTAGAAATGTGCTGAATTTTTTTATTCATGTCCTTTAAAGGACATTTCAGAGAAATATAAATGTCCCACCCATTAAATAAAATGTTGCAGCCCAATGTAATGTGTTTTGGTTATTTTTTTGGCTGTCTCTTCTTTATGGTCTTCAAAGATTAAAGTACAAACTCTGCCTTAGAAGGCAGATGCTGTTTTTCTGAAATGTTAAAGTGACATTAATTTTCTCTGCTCTGAAGACAGAAAGAAACATGTTATAGATGCTCATGCACAACATGGAGTGTAATATGATCTAGTGGTGTTAACCCATAGAGGAAATCTGATGGTTTTGTTAATCAATAGCACATCAGCTAGACTTGTAACCTATGCCTCTCAGGGAGAAAGGTTTGCAGAATCTCACCAAATCTGCAAAAATCTGTGGGTGTTGGAACCCTGGGTTTAGACAACTCCAGTCTTTCAGTTCTGACAGACAATGAACTTCAAAACCTCGTTACACTTTACCTGAGGCCTTGGGAAAAAACCACCCAAGTTGTGGGATAACACTGAGATTGTTGCTGTGTAATTAATATTAAAGCTATGTCACTGCATGGAATATATAGAAACGTAAAAATTTAGGTTTAATATGGAGGATTTTGGGTGTGGGTTTTTACCTCTTCTTTCTTCTTCACAAACCTAGGTGTTCTATTATTGGGTCAAAAAGTCCTGCAAATAGTTAGTTATTGGGTTATAAGTAAAAACATACTACTTGGCAATTCTTAATTGGATAAATTCAGCTTTAAAAGACCTTGGAAGCAGCACTCAGTAGCCATTTTCCACCTTGGCATCAAAGGAGCACATTTCGTGCAGCTATGCCATAGATAAGAGATAAGAATTTAATAAACAGCAAATTAGAAGAAAAGCCTGGCATCTCCTGCATTTTTGCCCAAGCTCTGAGCAAAGAACTCCAGAGAAAAAATGGAAGAGAAATTAATATGTAAGTTAGAGGTAGATTACCTGAAATGTTTTGTGGACATGAAGGTATAGGAGATTGTGAAACTTTTTCTATTTTTATTTTGTACTTTTCCTTTCCCAAGGAGTACAAAAATAAATCATACAACAGCTATCTCTGAGTTAGTCTCCTTGACTGAAGCTATATTATTTAATACATTAAATTTCTCAAGAAAATGATTGATTGTTAGCCTACTGCTATAGTTCTCCTTGTTTGCTTTTTTTTTTTTAAATACCCATGGAAAGGCATCTGTGGGCATTTCCATTACAGTAATACTAGGGAAAATTGCTTCCACTCTGAATTTTCCTTCCTTTTACCCTAGGGGGAGAGGTTTCATATACTGATTTGGGTTGAGGGTATCTGCCAAGTAAAAAAAGAACATTAACCACTATAATTTTTTCACTTACCTCAAACTCTTTCTACCAGTTCTGCTGACCATCACCTTTTCAAATTGAGAGATTCTAATATGGGAAAGAGACTTGTTTCAGCACAGCTGTTCTCCTTTTCATCAGCAAGGATGATGCATGACTTTCCCTTCAGTGCAGGAGTAAGTCAGGAGCAAAATACCCCATCATGTAACCTCTGCATAGACCTGTGTTTTCATACAAAGCATTTCAAGCACGCTAACTTGGTTTTGAAGAAGTATTTCTGCAGAAAGAGAATATATTTTTAAAGAAAATATTTCTAAAAATACCCGTAAGTGCCTTATACCTCATTGTAAAGATGTATCTGACAAAAGGTTTTCTTTTTCAGTTTGTGAAACCATGCCCAGAGAGAATTTGACAAAAAGATTGACAGAAATGATCTGTCTGAAGGTTTGAGGTACTGTGGATACTCAATACTTCCTGGTGGAATACAGTGTGTCCTCCAGCTGGCCTGTTCAGGTAGGTGGTTTTTTGTAAATACTTTACAATGGTACAAAATTTTCACCTGCAGGTGCTGCAGGCTTTGGGCTTTTGTCTTGGTTGTTTTTTTCTTTTTCCTTGCATAAATAAGAAACTACTATTCTTAGAAGTATAGTCAGGACAAACCTTACCTGATGCTGATGT
The DNA here is from genome assembly GCA_026261815.1 of Monarcha castaneiventris obscurior. Lineage (NCBI taxonomy): Eukaryota > Metazoa > Chordata > Aves > Passeriformes > Monarchidae > Monarcha > Monarcha castaneiventris. Next base: position 1,393,353 of record JAMPIT010000890.1, read on the forward strand.
TCTTTTTCAAAACTGAACGTTTTATTATTATACTTGAAATAAAGTACATATTTTCAGAGTTCCACTGTGTCTAAGAATGCTGGAATATAATCCCATACTATTTATAAATATACTTAAGAGGGTGCAGAGCAATTTTGTGGCAGGTCTACACTTGCAGATGTCTCCAGGCAAGCATTAACCCCTTTGTACATTCAGTGGTGTTTGTGGTGTTTGCCTTCCAACACCCTTAAACAGCTCAGCGCAGGAAACTTTCAGAAACATTTAGAGATGAAAACATTCTTAGATGACTGTTTGTAAACAAGGCAGGATGTGGGAGATGACACTGGCAGCTTCTCCTGTAGCACACTTCATTAGCCCACTTTTGGGTTGTAGTGCCATATGTAGGTGCTGTGAACCAAAGCTGGTCTGAACACGAGTTGTCCTAAGTTTGACAGTCACAACTGGGGGATTCTTGTGGGCAGTGATCTTCTTTGGAGGTTATGGTTAATTTTATTTATTAGCAGCTCCAAAGAATGCTTTTAGAGTCCAACTTTATTTAGTGAGAGAAACCCACATGTAATTAGTGCTTTTGATTTGTTAATGACCTACATGTGGTTTCTTTTGATCATAATTTTTTGCATGCCTTGTCCCAGGGAGTTTTCTTTCCAAGATGCAATTTTGAGAAGGTGGTCTCTTTGAGTGTCTGACAACACATGGTTCTTGCTTTCCAGTGTTGGCTCCTCGTAAATGCCATCAATTTCTCATGGAAAATCATCTATTACGTGTCATTTAGGTCACATTCCTAAGACAGCGTGAATAAGACCAGGTATTTTTAGTCATTTGCTCAGTCCCCATCACTATGGTAACAGGAGATTTTGTGACTGCGAGACAGATTTTTGTCTTATATCCTAGATTTGGGAGACTATTGCTACTTTTCACCATGTTCACAGACACACTAGGAAAGGTTCATGCTTCCCTACCAATTATTTAATTTATTTAGAGTCTCTTAAGTGTGAAGTGCTATCAAGACTTGTTCGGCCATTTCAGGCAGTGTGTAGGCTTCTAATGCATTTTGATTTTAAAACTCCTCTAAATTGTGAACATGTAAATGATGAATAGTTGCTAAGACATGGAGATGCGCCTGAGTCTAAAGGGCACCCATAAAGTGATTTTTAACATGGAAGCATTTTGAATAAATTCCACTTATCTGCAAAGTGCCTCTCTCCCTCAATTTTATAATACAGATGTCATTATTTCTGAAGACAAGTTATGAGCAGAGTAAAACCTTGCTAAATTGCTTGAGAGAGACACTGTAACTGGTTGAATGTTTGGATTCCTTGGATACTGATTTGATGCAACCATAATCTGTGCAAGTGCAAAAGCATCCCATAGCATCAGTCTGCCTATTCAGGAGTGGAAGGATAAGAGAGAAGAGGTCTGTGTGTCTAGACAGAATGGTGCAAAGATCTACTGATACACTGAACATTTTCAGGTTACCTTTGCATCCTGCATGGCCATGGACTGATCCATGGAAGATTAAAACAAGAAAAGGGACTGTGTGGCTATTTAGTCTGAGCATAGGTCAAACCAAAAATATTCAGATCTCTTGAAAATTTTCCCAACTCATTTTACTCTTACTGGTTTTGTTGTTGTTGTTGTTTTTTTAAAATCGAATTTAACATTACTGAAAAAGCAGTGCCCAGATGTTAAACGTCCTGTTGATTTTCCATTTTCAGTCATTAATGAACACTGTCTTTGGCTAACAATAGTTAAGGCAGGAAAAGCTTGAAGACTTTTAATTTTACATCTTCTCCAGTGAGTTTTAATTATATCAGTACCATTCATAACTACAAAAGTATCTGCTCATTTTTTGTAAAGGTTAGACACTGAAGGTAGTAAAATTATCAGAATAAAACAATATTAATTAAATTAATTATTTATTAATTCTTAATAATTTAATACAACAAAAATATTTGTAGCAAAATGCTGATGTTCATCATTAAATAACAAAGATCTTGCTGTCAAAATAGGAAAGAAGACTATATATTATAAAATACTGTGAAATGTGCATGAGAGATAATAGATGGGATAAAAAAAAGGGGGAACATAGGATGCTGTACTCAACACACTGTTTTGAGTCTCTGTGTTTGTACAAGCAGAGCTGGTACAATAATTTGACCAAACCAGACTATACAGTAATGGCACTGTCAGGAACTGGAGATGAGAATGATACTTAGAGTGGACTCAGGAGTGCTGAAAGGAAGCTTACACAGAAAAACATATTTGTGATTTCCTTATGAAATCTGCTTTTCAGCTTCTGGGAAACCAAGGGAGCTTCCTTTAGGTCAGATGAATGCAACCACAGATGAGTCTCTAGATGTATCTATACAAACCCTGTTCCCCACAGTGTGAGGAAAAATCAGTGACTGTGTTACTACCTAACACATTGCTGGCTGAGGAGTTAGAAACTGCCTACAAATAATTGAATGAATTTCCATCAGCGGTGAGGTTTAGCTGCTGGCTTCCTGAAAAAAGTCAATTAAAATTAAGGCCATAGTGCAGTGATTTTGAGATTTCATACACAAGTAATGATGCTATTTCATCATATTTCAAACCAATTTGTGCTGCTACTCCATTCTGCTGTTGAAAAGCAGAATGCCATGCACTATGCAGTCAGGAGAAATCCTCACTGCAGCACTGCTGTACTTTGTTTGAATATAACAGGAAAGATAGAGGTAATGAACCCATCAATTTTGGACAAATCCTTTGAAGTATCCGTTGACATCATAGCTAATTCTCGTGAAAAATATTTCTTTAAATATTTTTTTGGAAAGCTGTATTGTAGCCTGTGTTTAAACATCCCTTTTTTCCCTCTGGTTGGTTCAAAGTGCTGCATGTTCTATTCAGGTACACTTTTACATTGAGTTCAGAGGAACCATTCATGCCTGGAGGTCAGACATTGGAAGTGATACTTATTTTGCTTCAATATTTGCTGAAGAGTCCAGACAAAATATCTTGGTATTTTCTGTATTCTACAGTCACTGACATTACTGCTACTAATGCTGGTTGGGACTGGATTGGGGAAATAGTTGTAGCTGTTTATATGTTGTTAAGGAGAACTGTTCACAGTTGCAGCATCCTGATAATTGGATTGTTTTCAAATAACATGTAAACACAGTAAGGATTTTCTCTGCAATTGGCTCTTCGAAGTTGCTCTACTAAAATCCATATTTTTTCATCTTTGTGTTTGTGATTTTGATAAGTAGTCCTGTATTTACACAAAATATCTGGTGTTTAGGCTAAGAACATGCAATATTGCATAGAATTTGAATCATTGGCTTTAAGCCATCTCAATTTATATTGGCCTTGCCTCATTGTAGGTTTTTCTGTATTTGCAGGGAGCCTCATTGTAGGTTTTTTCTGTATTTGCAGGGAGGCAGTAAACTATCTCTTCAGTTAAGCATGGAAGTGCCCAGATTTTTCATTTATTTAAATTTTCACACGTATTAGTGGAAGGCAAGGTTTTTATAGGCGCTTTTAGGTTGCAGACTGGTCTGGCTTGAACTGAAACAACAAATGAGAGTGCAAAACAATGATCTCTAAGAGACATTTCAAAGCAATGTATCCTCGTTAAAGTCAATGCCAATTCCCTCTCAAGCTTCAGAGAGGCCAGGGAGATGCAGGAGGTCCTCAGGATCTGGTTCTTTGCATGAAGCCAACAGAGGATATTAGAGCAGTCCCTTGTCACAACCTGTAGTTCAGAGCTTGACTCATGCTGAACCTTCATCACTTTTCAGTCTCATTGGCTATTCCATGATAGCTGGTGCTCATTACTGGGGCTTTTGGGAAGCTCTCGTATTTTTGGAGGCTGAGCTCAGAAATGGCACTGGCTGACTGCAGCTCTCACCAGTGCACCCTGCAGTTGTTTTCTCTCTCAGTTCTTCCTTACTGTGGTTTACATGTGTAACTATGCATAAATTGTTAAATAAACAACACCTAACAGCAATTTCTGTTGCAGTCATGCCAGAAAAGCCTTATTTATAGAGCAGGACCCTTCTGTGTTGAGTACCCTGCACTTTCTGAAGAAAAATATGCTTCCTGCATCACCGGCAGAAAATTGCCTCCTAGAAGTGTTTATTTTTCATTAAACAAAATCTTAAAGGACAAGCAGCAGAAAGCTGTGCATACTGTAGTGGGAAAAAAGCTGTAATAGCTCTCATGCATCTGGCAGAACACAATACTCAGGAGTTTCTTCCATTGTACTGTTGTTTAATAATGTTCTCCACACCTATGCAGTAATGAGCCCTGAGGGAGATGAAGGTTATCCTTAGGACCATTTAAGCCAAATATAACGTCAAGAAATTTAAATTCCACTGTGTAAGAACTCTGTAAGAGAGCTAGTGATAATGAATAGATGCATTTATAAAATGTCTTAATAGAGCTATTGTAAAGCTTTGCATTTCCTACCTAATGGTTTCTGGATCAAGGCTAAATGCAAATCTATCTAATGATTCCTTCAGGTCTTTAAGACTGTGGGTCATTCACTGTCAACTGCAGCAAAAGGAAATAAAATGCACAGAATATACCCTTCTCCTTGACTGCTGATCCTTTCCCAAAAGAATTACAGATTAATGTGGGTTTAAAAGGTTAAAGAACTCCCACAACATCTGGAATGTTTGTCAACAAGCATGCAAGAATCCCTGCTGGATGCAAAAGCTATCTAATCAATGTTTGTTCTAACCTTCCGCATATATACGAACAAAAGCCTGTGTTTCTCTTTTTGTTGTTTCCTTTTTAAAGAAAGATAAAATTCGTGCTTAAGAACCCAATTTGCTAGGGTATTTTGCTCTTAGCTTATGATCACTATGCTCCTCCTGGGAGCGGCAAATAGAAACAGAAAATGCAATTTGGGTTACCCACACAGCCCAGAGTACCCTAGTCCAACCACCAACCCTGCCTTAAACATGGTTAAAATGTCATTTCTTTTCGACAGTAATAGCATTCCAAAGCATCATTATGGCTTTATTAATAATATTATAAAGCAACATTATGGCTTTATTAAGATGTTTTGATGAGAAGTTGAGAACTAAACAAAAAAAAAAAAAATCCTTCTTTGTTGATGAAGAGAGTTTTTTCAGGTCTGTTCATATTTTGTATTGAATTTAGAATTAATCTAAAAATCTACGTCTGAGCAACCATCTGAAAACTAAACTTTCTCCTTAAAATTCTCGTTTGCTGCAATGTCCATAGAATAGTTGACAACAGTTGAACTAGCAGTGTGCTGACACTGCTGCCTGTCACCCAGGCTGATACTGTCTTTTTTTATTTCTTTATTCTCCTGTGCTGTCTCTTCCTGCTATACCTAAGCCATAAAATCTTGGACTGCCTTTTTGTTCTAACTGTGTTAGAATCTGAGGGCACTGAGGCTCTTGTTCTGTGCCTAGGGCTCCTGAGCACTATCCTAGCACCTGTAGATTGTACAAATAATGATGCAGTGTCAAATCTGCTCCAAAGAAAGGTGGGGAAATTTTGTATTTAAAGGATGGATCTTCTCTACACCTATAGATAGGGTGTAAATCCTTACATTTGACTACTTTTCTATGCCAGTTGGGTCTCCCTACCCCCAAATATAAGAAGGATGATTCCTATCACAGAGAATCCAGTGGCAGGTTGTGAGTGGGAAGCACAGCAGGCTTCCAGTACTTATCCATCAGCATATGGCCCGTAGTGGAAACAGAGCAGTTTTCTTCTGGGACCATCTGACTGAATGTCAGGGAGAAAGGACCTCCCTTGGACCAGCATTTTTCATTGCAAGGGCTTGTTTCAAATCTGTGGGGGTGTAACCTCCTGACTGAAGCAGCTGGGATGGTTTTTTTTCTCCTCTCTCCAATGACACCATTTAGGATCACTGCAATAGGGTTGTTTGATCAAATTTCTGGTGTTGTCCTTTAGCCATTTGGCCTTTCACATGTCCAGAAGGAGATTTCTCATTGCTACCTTTCCGCACTTGAAGGAGGTCTACAAGAAAGATTGGGACAAATATTTTACTGGGCCTATTATGAAGGAGTAATGGTTTTAAACTGAAAGAGGGTCGATTTATATTGAATACAAGGAAGAAGGTATTTTTACAATGAGGGTGGTAAAACACTGGAATGGGTTGCCCAGAGAGGTGGTGGATGCCCCATCCCTGGAAACATCCAAGGTCAGGTTGGGTGGGTCACTACATGACTTGATCCAGTCAAAGATGTCCCTTTAAAGGGCCCTTCCAACCCAAACCATTCCACCAGTTCATGATTCTATGATTTCCTGTGCCACATCCTTTTCCACCTGGCAGTTTGTGTTTTCATTAATGACACTACATTTCAGGCAAATTGTATTTTTATATAAGCATTAGTGTCTTGGTTTGCTAATATATTTCATGCAATAGTAAGAGCAATTCATTCCCTTGGTATGATAACACACACATCTTAAAAGCTTTTTAAAGGAATAAGTAAATTAGCATATGTGCCACACTGAAATGGTTAACAAATAACCATAATGCTACTTTGTCTATTTTGCATTTGCATTTCACTTGTGTCTTAATGGCACTGGCTTTTTAAACTTGTTTTCATGTAAATATTGACTTTAGTCCCTTAATTGGATGAACTGCTCTTTAGAGCTCACTGGTGCTGATAGAACAAGTTCATCACTTCATATACTTGAATAGCAGCGTATCAGTTAAAACACCTCAGGATGACACTTGCTCTTTTTGCAGTTGTGTTGTTGACTGTTCTTCTGATGGTTGTTTATAGCACAAGTCTTTCCTGCTGCCTAGACAGTCTTCCACATTTTTGAGCATTTGATTATTTCTTTCCAAATTTACTACTTTGCACTTGTCTTTATTGAATTTCCTCTTATTGACTTTGGGCCATTTTTCCAATTTATCAAGACAATTTTGAGTTTGACTGCTTGTAAGTGCTTCCAGCATGGTGTCACCTGGAAGCTCTGTAAAGTGACTTCTCCATTCCATTATCTGAGTAGTCATTAATGAAAATATTGAATAGAACCGGACTTAGGGCAGACCTCTCTGAGACATCACTTTATATTTCACCTCAATTTTTACAGGAAAGTATTTCTCTGTCCTTTAAGTAGGATATTTTGATCCATAGTAAGAAAAAATGGGTCAGCAGAAAATACAAGCTTAAAGACTTGGTAGCTGTTAAAGAGATTCACCAATTCCAGAGCAGAATAGCAGCATGTGGGAGAGAAATTAAACGCTCACAATTTTTTGCAACAAATATGTCTTTTACATCATTTAAGAAGGTTCATTCTTCAACAGTATGTGAAAAGTTTTATCATTGCAGTATTCTTGGTCAGAAAGATATATATTAGGATTTAAAAGTTTGAAGAACTTGATGGCTGCAAGGATATGGAAAATAAAAATTGATTCAGCTACCACCCCTATTAAAGTATGTATTGTCATATCTATATTTTGTATGTCAGTGTATGCACAGCACAATGCATCTACACGGGTATGCCAATATGTATTTATAGTACATATAGAATATATAAAGTTGAAAACTTGCATAATATATTTTGAAATTAAAAAAAAAGGAATTATGCAGTGAAAGAAATTCCTTGTTACACAGCAGGAATTGGGAATAATCACATGAGTTCCCATACTCAAATATCTCTTGACAGGGCAATGAATGTAAAGAGTTTAAACATCTTTTTTGATAACTATGAAGAGAGGATCATTCTAATATCCAGTTTATATATTACTCTATGGATTATTATGGAGTTTAATCTCTTTTTTAGCAATTTTTAGTCATGCTTTGGAAGTGCGATAATATTTCCTGTACTGCTATGTTGGAGACAAGTGTATATTATTCCCATTTCTTAAATGGAGAAATAAAGAAGAGTTTAAATTATTTGTCTCTGTTTGTATACTGAACTAACTTTAGAAGTTTGGGCTGAATTATTTAAAATTGACTTCAAACTGGTTCTTATGCCCATATTGAACAAATAGGCCCTGTCTAAGGGGCAGGTTATTTTTTTGTCTTTCTTTCACATTGTGAAAGAAATACACATATTCACATACACATTCATGCTTAGTTCTTTCCTCCAGGAACTTACCTAACACACATGCTCTCAACTTCTTCTTGCCTCTTGAGCAAGGTGCCAGTCACAAAAAAAGTCCTTGAATTCTTTCTGTCAATAGTGAATATGTGCAAGAGATTGATTAAGATGAAAGGGTTGTTCGACAAAATCAGTTCTTGCCTTTTGTGAGGCAAAATATTTGTCAAAGTAGAAAATCTACCTAATTTCTTTAATAGAACCCTAAAATCTTAACACTGGGTTGTTTTTTTTTTTCTTTTCCTGCTAGATTTTGATAATTTGATGCATTTTAGACAAATTCCAATCTATCAGCAATAACAACATTCAACTCTTTGTCAGGATTACAAAAGCAGGAGCATAGGGGCTTAATTAAAATTAAGCCCCATTAAAATTACTTTGCTGATTAACTCTATGATACTACACAGATTTTTTTCCAGTTGAAAGAAGTGACAAAAAAACCCCCTTCATGTTGTAAAATGGAAAAACTAATATTTGTAGTGAATTTTTTAAAACTGTAATATTTATCTGTACAACTTTATATTTAAAATAACAGGATTGTTGTATGCCATCATCTTCTTGACAGTTTGTTTGTAGTATTTTTGTACTTTTTCCTTACTTCAGCAAAGGTAGTCTTTGTTTTACGTTGCTATCTAAGCTATTTGAGTAACAGAATGTTGTTACTTTAAATGTCCTGTCACATGTTCCTGTAATCCATTGCTGCATTTAAAATTCTCTTAAGTATATGGCATAAAATTAATCAATCATTTGATTTACATATCTATGCTTCCATTTTTTTTTGTACTATAGTCCTCTATAAAGCCACTAATCCAACCTTGAAACGTAAGCCAAAAAAACCCCCCAACTTCTGTAACAAATTTATGTGCAAAATCATCGAATCAACTATTTGTGATATCAGCAATTGATTTTTATATAAACCATTTCCTTTAAGCTCATGTCCAGAAGAATATTTTATAGGCTAGGATTCTGCCCCTTTCACACTTCGTTTAAAAATGATACCACTACAAAAAAATCTAATTAGAATGCCCTATAGTTATATGAATTCCATCATTTGAGCATTCCGTGTATCAAGACTTATCAAGAACTTTTTTTTCCTTTTTGGTCATTATCTTTTTGCATTCTGTTGTAGTAACTCTATATGAAGTAGTATTACTTGATCTAGTGAGCAATAATTTATTTTTCCTCTCAATTGTCTTCTCCATTCTATTCAGCAGAAGGATTGAATACTTGTCTTCGTATCAACTGGTAGATCTGCTTGATCAAAATAAACACAAAACATTGTCTTTAAGTCTGTAACTCTCCTAGAAAATTACCAGTCCTTCTACCAGTGTGGGATTTGGCCATCAGTGTTTGTGTTTCTCCTACAGAAAGCAGATTTAGTAGTCAGTTCTGATGATGAGTAACTTCTAGGTTTTCTATTATTTGTTTTGCTGGGATTACAATGTTCTCAGTTCTGCTATTCTATCTGAAACTGAGTTTTAGTGTATTATTGCTAATTTTGTCTGTCACCCAGCAAGAAGGGGACATCTCTCATCTCTCATCATTGCTGGAGTTTTCTCTTCTGGTTCATGGATTATTTTTTAAATTTCTTTAAGTTGTGCTGAAAGCTGCATATGTATGGTGGTTTCTTTTTGAATCCATTGTTTGAAACTGCACCCCGAGCATTGGATGCCTTTGTGATATCCATCCAATTTCCTGAAACAAAGTCTCCAGAACAGATGTGGAGGACAAGATCCAAGATGTCTCTCTGCTGTAGTTCAAGACAGCACCTAATAAATATCTGTGTTGTAGATGACTGAATACCATAGCCATCAATAGCCTGCATTCTCTTAAAGAAAGTTATTAACACTGTAGGCGAGAAACTGCAGTTAATATATTTTTGCCACTTAAAAAGCTACGAAAAATGGTGGGTTTCTGCATTTGTATATCAATAAACATTTCTTGGTGAATGAAAACTGTTTCCTATATCCTAGTTATCCTAGTTTCTTATCCAAGAACATGCAATGATTGCTGTAGCTCTTTTGTTAGAAAATATTCTAGACTAAATGATTAAGTCCCAAATAGATATTTCTTTTGAAATGTTATTGTCTTCTAAATATACAGACAGGCCCCTGCTTGTAGTGTTTAATCCAGAGGCCAGTGACATAATAGAAAAACTGATTTGAGTTAAGCTCATCACTCCAAATAATTGATTTAGTCATAGGATTAGAGACATGAGAGCAGCTTTCATTTAAGTGTTGGCATAATGCTTTCACACTGAGTTAAATATTTGTGTGAAAGTAATTAAATTATGAATTAAGTCACTTATTTCCCTGTTTTGAAAGAATTCATGATTGAATCTCTGTAAAAATTAAGTTGAAAGAAACAGAATGAATATAGTTACTAAGTACACTTTTGCTGTTTGGTTTTTCCAGTACTGGAAGGTTATTTGAATGTAAAAGAAAGGGTCTAGGTAAAACCCTAGTAATTTGAAATTAAATTTTTTATTAATGTTTTTATCCTGAAAAAAAAGGAGCACGTGCATTAGGCAGATTAACTTATGCTCCACTCCATTAGATTCTGTAGAAAAAATTGCTGCAAAGTCCCTGGAAAATTCTTGTATCTTATGAAGTTTTATCGTTTTCATCCATATTTCTTGGTCGAAGAGAAAATTGGGAATCTATGATGAGAAAGTATTTTGACAATATTCTTTTGTATTGATGGTCTCAGTACTGCATTTTTCCAGAACTTCTGTCAAAGCACTGGGAAAAATAAAGTGCTATTACATGGATTCTCCTTTTTGCTTGAATATGGAGTATTTTGAGCAATACCTCATGCAAATGAAATCTACTTCTACATTTTCTGTTTGTAAATATGTTGTCAGTGATACCTTAACATGAAGTGTACTGGCCACGGATATGATTTTAAAAATAACAGGGAAAGGGTAGAATGTAGAAAATGGAGATAACTACCCAAAATTGTCTGAATATGAATCCTAGTAAGTAAATAGACTTTGTGGTACAAGATGTACAAAAATTCAATTTGGAACAATATGATATTATTTTATTCTTCCAAGTTCAGCCCACATATAATTAAAATTTCCCAAGGACAATCACCTGCAGGACATTTAATTCAAATAGTGAAAAATTTGGCATAGAACTTATCTTCTGACAGTTTCAAATGTAGAAATTTCTCTGAGTTTAGGAGATCACTCTTCTTAACCTGGGTTCTGTCAAATACAAGCATGTATTTATTTACAATTTCTCCTCAGACTTCACCACAGCCTACACAAATTTGAAAGCACACAGTTATCTCTTCACCCCAAAACTACCAATAGAGTTTGTTTGTCTAACTACCACTTAGAATGTGGTGGAGCAAGTACGCAGAATTTTTATACTTTTTTCTTAACTGGTGTAACTCCTCTTTCCCTATAAATGGACACAAAATTGAGGTAGATAACTGCTTAAATTTTCACAAAAAGCAATGGAACATGGTGCTTTGTGGATAAACTGAGATGGAATAAAATGTGTAATAGCTGTTTCCCTGACAGAGCTTTTGTTGCCTTAGGAGATGCAGCTCATCTTTGTTTCCCATTTACCTCTTCTCCAAAGTGTGATACCTTCTAGAAAGAATAAATTTCATCTTGCACAGTGTTCAAAATACTATACACTAGGTAAAGTATAAATATGTAGGAGTGGCTTAATTGCTGAAAGCTGTTCAAACTTTCAGGCTATCAAAATGCCCTTTGTCGAATATGGTGAGGTTTGAATGGTTTTACAGCACATTAAATACAAAGTCAAATTTTAAGATGTATGCCAGGGCCAGCATTAGACCTTCCTGTCTTCAAAGGCTGTGTCAAAGCTCTCATTAACTGGTAGTGGATGATTAGGGAATAACACAGGAGACTCACAGTCAACTCCCCTATGCCATCTATATGTTCCCATCACCCCGCTGTCCTCAGTTAATTTTGCATGGGAGATGAGGTCACATATATATGAAGTAGCAGCTGAAACTTTGAAATTCTGGTGTCTTTTGTTGGTTCGTGTCACAACCTGAGTGTTATTTAAACATCTATTTTTTCACGTTTAATAATGGATAATACTCTAGAGGCCTCTATAAAACAGCTAATGTTCCCTTTGGCATCGAAATCCACTTACCTTAACTGACTTCTGTTATACTTCAACCTGATTCTCAGAGTCACAATGGTAATATTCATTTTAATGTCCCAATAGACTCTTAGTATTCATCAAATATTTGATTTACATTTCTAATAAGGCTTATGGAATGCAGAGACATGAAACCCATACTCTGCCATGATTCTAACTACTGTCTCTTTCATTAACACTGAGAATTATTTCTCCAAAATAATTAAAATCTGTAATTGAATATACTAGAATAATTTTGGAAAATTAGTTTAATTATTCTAGTGCTTCTATTTGGAAAGATCACATAATTTATAATGAGAGAATAGGCAAATATGAATTTACTCTCACAGAGTCTCCTTTTGTTTATACTTACCTTTAAAGAAAACATATATACTTGATATGCTTGCTAAGCAACACAATTACAATGTAGATGCTTTGTACTCCAGAATTCTACTGGAAAAAAAATCAGTCTCAGAACGATTTCAACACTTAATAGTGTTTTCACCTTCAGGAATCTGGGCTTTTTTCTATATGCATCCTGTAACATAAAAAATCTTCTTTACCTGAGCTGACTGTTGCGTATAATATCAGCCTCCCAGTACCAGAAGAGAGCCTGTGAGAAAGATGGAGAGTCTGTTTCCAAGGGCAAGAAGTGACAGGACAAAGGAGAATGGTTTTAAACTGAGAGAAGGTTTAGATTGGATATTAGGAAGAAATTATTTGCTGCATGGATGGTGAGACACTAGAACAGGTTGTTCAGAGTTGTGGATGCCCCAGCCATGGAAGTGTTCAAGGCCAGGCTGGATGGGGCTCTGGGAAGCCTGGTCTAGTGAAAGGTGTCCCTGTCCGTGGCAGGCCTTGGAACAAGATGATCTTTAAGGTCCCTTCCAACCCAAACCATTCAGTGATTCTGTGATTTGTATTCAGTAAAACTGAATACAAAAATGAAGCATATATTCTCGATGAAGAATTATACCCCAGAAACCACTACCCTACGTACACAAAAACAAGAGTGCAACTGCAATAGCTGGGGGATGAATTGGAAAGGTTAAAAATTCCTGGCATATCCACACTTTACCAATATACTGCTGCTGTACAAGCAACTGCAAACTCTTGTTAGGGTTCATCAGTGGCTTCCCGGGCAAGAAATTCAGGAAGTTTGTGGTTCATCAGAGGCATGACCACAAGCTCTGAAAACTGACCATAAACATGTGGACAGGATTTTCCAGCTGCTGCCGCAACACACTGAGTTGTGGGACTGAGTGACATTTTGTCCATTATAAACATAAGGAAGACAACAGGAAAAAAGTGCTGAAAGAAGACCTGAACTAGAAAATTTGTAGGAAAGAGAACTGGATTGAAGGATTCCTGGTTGCTCAGATTTCCCACTGCCCCAGGAATCCCAGTAAATTCTTTGCCAAGATGCCAGAAGTTTTGTGGCTAGGGACCTGATCGCAGCAATGGTTATATCTAAATTCTCTGAGTTACTGGGCTGATGTGGTGTTGGTAAGCACAGGGCAGCCTCTCATTCATAACCAGCACTGATTGCTGGGGCTTTTTCAGTATGGGTTATAGCAGTAGTTTGGACTTGTAAAATTTTAAATGTCTTGCGTGTGTTACTTTAGGGGCTGCTCTTGTTGCGTGATGGAATTTAGTTTGTAGCACTGCAGGGTTAGCTCTTCAACCAGGACAATACCACCGTGTCAGCACACATGTGGAACCTGGACTAATTAGACTTGCTTGGAGACATGGTTAATTAGTCCAGACTTAACACGAATCTCATCATGTTTCTGGAAGCTGAGCTGGTAATTCTGCATGATATATGTCAGCCTACTAATTCATTCAGAGGTCTCTGTGGGCTCTCTGAGCAGACTGAGTCATCAGCTACGCCCTCAGCTGGCTCTCTTTTTGGGAGACCTTATGGCACAGAAGCTCTTAGGCTTTCACTAGCTTTAACCTCAAAGCACTGACAACGATGTCCAACACATTTTCCTTATTCTAAATGTTTTTTCCATACCCTGTATGGAAACAGTCTGCCAAGTTTTCTGTTCTTTAGTTCATGTCAGAGGCTTGTTTGCTCATCCAGGCTCCTGAGCTTTTTGTTCTTCTCCATCTTGCTGGCTCTGGCAGGTGGATCTTCAGTTTCAGAGTCCTGTTTCCAGCCTGGCAGAGCCCCAGGCTCTGCGTAGGGGACAGGGGACATTATTCATTACTGCTTCCACCTTTCACACTTTGGAGCAGTGCTGAGGGCTGCTGAACCACTCAGCTGCCACGGGTGCCCTTTACAGCATCCTTTACCAACCATGTATCGGCAAAAGTGGGAACAGATCTTTTTGTCTAAAGGCAGTTGTTTCCTGCAGCAGTGATACAAGAAGAAAGGGATAGAATCTGTTTGATTCCACCTCATTTCAGTCTGTTTCAAATCAATGGCTGGTATTTTGTCGCCTAGCTGTGCTTGGTTTCATATTTGTCTCCTGCAAACTGCATGAAAATGTTGCGGCCTGCATCTCAGGAAGGACAAATAAAAGCCATGTGAGGGGAAGATGGAGTACATGGCAGAGGAGGAATGGTAGACTATTTCCCTGTATTCTTCCCTCCAACCAATGTTAAGTGGTTGAATTGCTTAGTAAATGTTATTATTTTCATCTGGTCCTAATCCATACATTTTACCAAAGTGAATAGTGATTATTAATAATAAGAGAGATTTTAATAGGTCTTATAAAAATAATGCTCCATGTAAAGATTGCTGACTTAACCCCAAAAGAGCTATTACAACAGCTGTGTATAATTACTTTTTTCTGAAATACTAGGGTTCGGACAGCTGGGGCTTCATGTGTACATGGGGGGCAGAAAATAGCTTTTATTGTTGTCCTATTATTTCAAAAAAGGAGATTATTGAGTAACCTGAGGACTCTTGGAGCTGTTTAGCGCTTTCCCTGCTCATGCCAGAGAGAATCACACATTTACTGCTAACGAGCAGAATGCAGCTTTATGACTTTGTCTGAATATTTTCCCTGAGATGACTTCCTTTACCACTAAAATCATTGGCAGGGCCCCTCCTGTTGGTTTTAATGAGGAAGAATTGGACCTTTAATAAGCATCATGGTCACGTAAGCTTGGGGTTTGTTTTTTTAGCATCGTGCTTTTTAAGTGTTTTTAGTTACTGCCTGCAGTGTATACAGCTGTGAACTTGGATAATAAATAAGGATTATTTCTATGAAGAAACCTTTGGCAGCAATTTTTGCTTTGCTGAGGTAAGCTGTTAGTCATCTGCCACCAAAGGGTAATCAGCTAGATTTTAAATATTGCTGTGTCTTTCTACTTTTACTGTATTTTTGATTAGTCAATAAATACATGTTCAGTCTCTTTCCAAAGCCCAGCAATCAGTGTAGATGCAAGATACATTGCTGAAAAGGAACAAACCAGCACCAGCTAATTGTAAAGGTTTTGCTTGTTCTAAGAGAAGGTCGGGCTCACTTGGAAATTAGTGGAAGGTGGTAAAGCTTCATTTTAAAAACATCACAGCCAAAAAGTGGTGTTGACAGGTGGTAAAGTACATTCTCGAGACTGAATAAACTTATTCACTGATGGTAAAAGTGAAGCCAGAGAAACTGCAGTCCCTGATATGAAGGGTGAATTTGAGCTTGGGCACCCTGCAGGCAAACACATTTCAGATTCAAGAGCCTAAATTTAGACTTTTAAACCCATGTTTTGGAACATGGCAGATTTTTGAAAGAGTATGGAGTTAAGGAGAATGTCTTGTATAATAAAATAAATACAGAGATAGGAGAGGAATCATGGTTTTCTATTTTTGCTTTTTGATGAAATAATTCAGATCCGAACACCCTTGCCAACCTAACTCTCCCTCCTGAATCCCCAAACAAAAAGTGGTGTAAAAGTCTAAGAAGTTGTAACAAAATGTACTGTGTAATGGAATTTTTTTGGCATATTGAGTAAATAAAAATGGCAATGGCCTGACATAGTTAGGAACCAATAGATATATCCTGGCTTCCAGGTAGAGGGTAAGGAAATTAGCTGTTTGGGTTCTTACTTACCCTGCAAAAAAAGAGAGTTATTAGTTGCATTACAGGCAAACTGGGTGTGAGCTGTGTTCAGCCACTGGATATATTGCAACAATGCACCAAATAAAAAGCAGTGGTTTAGCCATATCTAAAGGAACTCTCCTGACAAATAAGGAACATGGTGTATCAGCAGGTATTTTTCAGCATCTCTGCTATTTTTTGCCTCTGATATGGATGCAGAGAAGGACGTGTGCATTATGCATCTGCATAATGACTTCTGGTTCAAATTTGGTTTGAATAAACCCCTACTTGGTATTTTTGCTCATAAAGCCTTTAGCTGATAGCAAAGGATTGGGTTGCATAAAATTTCTTCAGCTCAATAAAGCAGTCCTTGCTCTAAAAGACTTCATTCCTTGGAGTAATCAAGATACTGTTTGTTATCATGTAGCAAAGTCTTTCTCTTTTCCAGCCATCTCAGTAAGAGGAATTTTCAGTTAGAACGCAAATAGGTAACATAAAAACTGCTGTTATACAAAATAATCAGATTTGACTGTACATTCCTGAAAGATAAAACTGTGAGCATTTTCAGGCCCATTGATAAAAGCTGTCAAGAGAAACTGCTTGAATATTCCACATCCCAGGTGTCAATCAAGTTTGTAACGTAGGAATGCATGATTTTCCACTGCTGTATCTTTGACAGTGCATCAGCATGTATGTCCTACAACATGCCAAAGGATAGAATTGCAGGTTGCAATTAGATGACAAGTTTTTCTTTATGCCTCATTTTGTGGTTTGTTTTTATTTTTTCAGATGATGCCAGTTTTTAGGAGAAAGCTGTCCTTCAGCTCTTTGGGCTATATTCAGTCATTGGCTATATTTCAATGAGACATCAAATGGATTGTGCAATCTGAGCACAGAAGACAAATTTATTAAGATTTTGCACTACATTGTTCATTCTGTATATCCCCGTTTGTGCCTTACCTTTGGGATATAGTAATGCCTTAGAGGACTCTGCTAGTTAATGGTAGGTCAAACTGTGAATTTGAGAACTTTTGCAGAAAAAAAGGAAAGTAAAAGAACCATCCTAAAATTAAGAGGCATTGCAGAAAATCCAGCAACATGAGTAGTTGTGACACATGGCAATAGTCTGAGGAAAACTAGCATCTACAAAGCTGGAAAATGTGTTGCAGCCAGCCAGTGCTGAGCTGCCATGGATGGCAGAAGAACACACAAATGGATTAGTTTGCAGTCAGGTCTGGGAAGCAGGGCACAAAAACAGAACTGGGGAGTCTTGGGAATTATGCCCAGCTCTGCCACAGTGTTACTGGGCAACCTGAATAGTGGGTTCCTATTTTTCTTTCTTTCTAACCCTCAATTTTGACTACTCCTATCCTGATGTTATAACATGGATGTTGATGGGAAATCAGGGTTTGGACTGTAAATCGCCCTGGGCAGAGCACCATCCTGTGTGCCTGTACAATGCCTGGCACAACAGAGCTGGTATCTCTGTGGGGGACTGGAGGCATTACTGTAATAAAAGTATCAATATTTTAATCATCTGCCTTATTCCATCCCTTCTCTCACGATTGTTTAGAGTAATTTGGACATTTGTTTCCCTTGCACATTTAAAGTGGTCCCAGGGAGACTTCAGCGGATTGAGGTTCAGGGATCATGTGGACCTGATTATTCAAATTCCCTGCACCTGTGGGGGTTTCTTTTGATATTGCAAGTTTCAAACTGAATGCTTGCTAAATACAATGAATTTAAAATATGGAAAAAATGAATTAAATGAAAACATTAGAACTGCATCTAAGTTTGTAATCAGCACGATGTGGGGGATGGAAATGAATGTGGAACCCAGCTGAACAGTGTGTTGGCATAAGAACTCTTGACTTACAGCTGTTCCTTTGTTCTTTTTTGTTGGTTTTACAGCATTTTTTTTCCAGAAAACCTTACTTTGCATGAAAGACAAATTCATAGGAGAAGATTGTTTAGCTTTGTGCATCATAATTTAAACAGAGTGAATTGAAATCTGTTAAAGTAGCACAGGATTCTGATGGAGTGGGCAGTTTAGGCTAATAGGCAATTTCTGTCCAAAATTAAAAACTAGTATTTTCTGAAATGTAAGAATCAGCTTAGACAGAAATATTCTCATTGTCTAGTAAGGCTAACAGGTCTTCAAAAACAGAATTACTGAGATAAAAGAAGAAAATAAAAATCCATTACAAAAACTGTGCATGGACATTGCCTGTAAATAGCTTTTCTAGACATTGTGGAAGAACGAGACAGATGGGTAGGAGTGAAGGGCTCTGTCTGGTGAGCATTCCCACTCTGCTACAGGTAACTCTGAGGTCCTCATTCAGGCTTGGTTTCAACTGTTAATTTTTCCACAGTGTCTTCCACTCATGAGGAAGACCACCAACCACTTCTCCTGTGAGAGCACTTTTCTTGGGAGAGAGAGTAATTCAGGTTGGAAGGAACCCCAGCATGTCTCTGGTTCCGCCTCCTGCTGAATAAAGGCTGAACTGTGAGGTCACATCAGGTTGCTCTGCGTTTAATTCAGTATCATCCTGAAAACCTGCAAGGATGGGAGATCCACAGCCTCCCTGGGCAGGCTCTTCCCCTCCTTGACTGCCTTCATAAACAATAAGTTTTTCTTTTTGCAAAGTTAATATGTTTTGTTTGGGTTGTGTGTGGGGTTTTTTGTTTGTTTTCATGTGTGTCTGTTTGTTGTTGTTTGGTTGGTTGGTTGAATGGTTGCTTTTTGGATTTTTGAATTTTTCTTTTGCCTGGAACATGGAATTGCAAGAAAAGGGCTAGGAAGAAGAGGCATTTGGTTTCTGGTCCATACTGTAACCATTGTTATTATGCATTTCATGCTAAATAGTCACTGCATAAAGTACATGAACAGAAACACAACCCAGGATTCTTGCCACTCACACGAGCATCCTGTTTACTGCATTAAAAAGTCGTATCATGGTGCTGGATGTTGTTTTTTTCCACAGATTCATCTAATGAAACTTGAATACATTTTGCTGAGGTTGTCCAGCTTAAACAGGAAAGGTATCATATCCTGTATAGCCAGGTGTTGAGAGATCTATTCAAACAGATGGACCTTGAGCCCCCTCCCTCGGAGGTGGTTTAGCCAATGCTTTAGCATCAGTGCTTTGATCACTTTCCTGTTCCAGGAGAGTGAGCACTTTCACTAACCCCTCTCCTGGACGTCAGTGAAAGTGCCCTGTTGGTAGCTGCTGTCAGCTCCCTGCTCACCAAACAGCCACTGGCTGCATCCACCACAAGGCAGCTTTATTCCCTGCCTGGGCTGTGATTGAGTTCAGCTATGAATACTTAAGTCAGCCTTCATTACTTTTAATGGCAAAGGTGTTGGGTGAACAGTAGAAGAGTTTTTCCCATCAACATCTGCCTCCAGGTTCTCCAATTCGCAAGGAAATTAGAAAACACAATAACAAAAATTTATCTGATTTCTCAGGTTATCATTTTTCTTTTTTCCTTCCCACCCTTTTTGTTTGCTTCTTCTTTTATTGCAGAGACTGTAGCATGCAAGAGGCAGAATTGTTCAGGCTGAGGTGTTGTCTCATGGTTCAGGTGGCCAAATGTCACCGTGAGGGACTGAGCTCCTCCCCTGCCTTCACCACCATGTTCTTGATGAGATCATCTGCAGATTTCCTCAACCAGAATTTTCGCTAATTTTTTACAGATATTTCCTGTTTATGGACATGCTAAAAGCTCATGTATAAAGTACAAGTGAGTAGGGTCTGTATTTTAAATGTGTGCACTGCTGCATGATTTACAGTTTAGTTGTATCAAAGCAGGCACCCAAATTACTGAATATTTAGCAAAGTGGCCTTCATCTCTCTGTGCTTCAATTATATGATTTCTTAGAGGTGTTGGGAGGATAGATTAATTATAGTGAGAGCTGAGAGCACCACAAAAAAAAAAAAGCTGAGAAAACCACAAAAAACCTATAGAGAAATTGGTAATTTTGTATTCAGTGCAGGATTTTGATGATGTGTGCTAAATAAGGTCTGGAATCAAACATAGAATGATGAAGATAAAAACAAAAACTGAATAGTTCCCCATTCAGTTGGTGTCCATTTTATGCACTGAGTCTTGTAAGGAGGGAAAAATGCAACATTTATTCTCATATTTCATAACTTTTGAGCTCATGAATCTGCAAATTTAATATTTGGGTGGCATGAGATTAAAGAAAATGCACACCAGAAAAGGCACAAAAGAGTGCTCTTCCATGAGGACATCTCCCAGGTTTCATTTAAGCTAGATATAAGTTTGTGTAAATTTTTATGTACAAAGAGCTTTGGTTATTGTTGTTACTGCCGGAAATGAAGCTGCTTGTTATCAGTAAACTTCCCAGCAGCTCCTAGCCAAGAGGCTCCCACGTTTCCTTGTCCAGCAACACGGTGCTGTGCACAGCAAGTACGCCTGGGGGTAGCAAATGAACTTGGAGGAGATCTCATATTCCTTGAGCTGACAGGATGGGGCTGCCTTTGTGTGAAATGGAATTGAAGGGTGGGATTCGGATACATGGGAGCTTAATTTTTAAGTTTTGTGATTAGAGGTGCAGTCTTTACTGCCCTCACCTGTACTCCTAACTATTTAAGTCTCCTCTGTGAATCTCAGTCCTCTCTGGAATCAGAAGGCAAAGGAAGCCTCAGTTTTTAATTTCTGCCTGTCAGTCACTCGAGCAGAATTGATGACCCGTTCGCAGGGATTACTAAAGCTACACAGGCAAGAACCCATTTGACAGGTAAAGGATAACTCCCTTTTTCTTGGGTACCTTCGTGGCTGTAATTAACATTTCTGTTTTGTTCTAATTATAGTTTTTGTATCTTAGCCATTATGCTAATGGTGTTGTTCAGTAGTATGTGAGATTGCATTCATTATCACTGGTGAATTAAACCTTTATTAAAGAAAAATTCCCCCAGGCCTCATTCTGAAGTTAAGTAATTATTCATTTGGTTTTATCCTGGCAATTAGCTTATATACTGTAGCACTCATGATTGGGTTTCTATACCTCCCCAGATGAGATTAACCCACCATAGTAAATAAATGCATAACAGTGCTCAACACGTTGTTTCAAGTGCACTGTTATACAGAAAAAAACCCCAAAAACCTCAAAAAACCCCAACCCCAAAAAGATTCATTGCTCAGTAGAAGAATTCTTGAGCTCCCAGCAGACTATGCAGGCAGAAGGAGATTGTGCTGGACAGCTGGGGCTCTGTGGAGCAACAGTAATAACAAACGAGTTTATGAAGCCCTCCAACAGAGCAGTTAATTCTTTCTTCAATTGCAATGACTTCCTTGGTCAATATGCTTCATATTTGAGATATGCACTGTGCTCAGCCACACTCACAGAGTAAATCAAGCCTTCGGAGAGCCTCCAGACATACATAAATTTCTTGGGTGATGTAGTCTAGCTCTCAGTCATGAGAGGGGAAAAAATGTCAAGGAAAACCTTATTTGCCCTCCCCTACATACTCGTAGTTTGTGAATGCCTCACAAACACTGTTGGACTCAACAATACTTCCTTGAAGAAAGATGAGGTTTTATGCCTATTTTTCTACTGGAACATGGAGGCATGGGAAAATTAGAGATTTACCAAGCCGCACAAGAAATCATCAATAGAAACAGATTCTGACTGGTTTCCCTGTGGCCTAATCAGATGTTTAACAGTGTTAACAGGTTTTTTTTTCTCTCATATCTCTTTTAGCACATGTTCAGTCTACAAATCTCTCACAAAATGTGACAAATGCATTTGAAGTCTCTTTTCACCGATGCAATTCATCTTACACTTCTCTATGGAGGGGGGGAACCATTGTCCTGCCTTTAATTACAGCTACAGTTTTCAGAAGTATTTTTAAATGGAAACAACTTAAAGGCATTAAAAGAATCAATCAAGCATCCTTGATTCCATACAAGACTTCAGTGACGCCTCATATATAATCATTGCAGAAGGTGAAACCTAACGTGCTACCACAGCCAAAACATTAATCAACTACCTGAGAGTTTTGCCTCAAGAAGTAATTTAGGATTTGACCTTGAATTTGGGTAGCTAGTATATATGAAATGCAGGCATTACCTCCACTGTGTTGTGAACCCAGCAAATTTGCACAGATAGGAAAAAATTAGTATACATTGATTTTTGATAAGCATCATTTAATCTCTTGTATATTCTGGCAATATTTACCACATACCCACAGGATCTAGGAACAACCTTAAACATCTCCACTTTCAATTCCAAATGCAAGCTGCATGTCATTAACCTTGCCTCAATATCAAACATGTGAAGCACAGCAGAAATAAAATAAATAAATGAAAAATAATTTTGAAAGCTGCCACATAATTTTCCCATTGGGAAAAAATACTGAGAGAAAGGAAAGGGGAAACAAAATGCTTGTCCTGTCCTCTAATGCATGTCATGGAAGTATTTGACTTCGGATTCTCAGAGGTTATCTGCCTCACCTGCACTGCTATCAGTGGAAGTTGCATACCTAAATATATTTGAGTTTCTGGGCTTCAGTTCCATGCATCTGAAGGTAGAATGTAAGTCTGAATAGAATTCAAGGTTATTAGTAAATCTTAATAAGTAATGTATTATATGTGGACTTACAGATCACATAACCCAACACAATATTGCTAGCAGTGGGTGTTATCCCACCTCATGGGATAAAGAGGCTGCTTGATTAATATTCATAAGGTGTTTTAAAATAATAAAATGATCTGTAAGTGACAAATATTATTGCACTGTACTGTATCTCATTACTCCAGTCGGTCTGAGTTGTGTCCCGCGAGCCTCCCACACAGAAGTCATTCTCCTTGGAATGTGCTTTTCAGCCCTCTGCATCCATTGAGGGCTCGGTGGCAGCGTGGTACAATGATCAGGGACATTCCAATTCCAGACTTTGCTCCTAACCACTCTGTGGAGTAGCAATTACACCACTATGGAGAGAAAGCTCTCATCAATAAAAAGAAAATTGCAGATATGACCTGTTGTTCAGTTCAATAGTGTTAACTGCTGTTCAGGAGCAAAGGGAGGAGTAATCGGGTTTCAGCTGAAAAATCATCCTGTCACATTGCATTAGAAGGGTTTCCACATTTAGTCATGTGTCAGGTATTTTGCAGCAAAACTTTGCTGCTTACCAGAAAATCTATTTTTATTTCCCCAACAGCAAAGGAAGTTAGGCTTGGGCTTTATCCGTCCTGCATTATGAGAAATCATGATTTCAAGGTAATGAAAATCATGAGGAACAAATTCTTTGTTCATTGATGTCTGTTCAGGTGAAAAGCTGCCGTTGGGGTGCCAAAAGATAGTGCATGTCCATCAGGACATCCACTGCAGTTGTGCAAGAAACAACATGGTATCCTCCATATCTAAATCAGCCAAAATATGACAGGCCTTTCAATCATGGCCCCTCAGAGAAGGTGGAAGACAAAAGACAGGAAGAGAACTAAACCTCCAGAATTTTCCACTACTCTAACTCTTTTCTGTTGACTCTTAAAGTACCTTGAATGAGAGACCTAAACCTGCGTTCTTGACTGAAGAGAAGAATTAGGAGAAAAATATCACAAGTGACGTTCGCCTACCCTTCCATGGGGCATCAGACCAGCTGAGGAACGCACTGAGCTGTTAGGTAGGACTTACCAATATGCTGATTCTGTTTCCAGATACTTTTGCCTTCACTAGCTACTGTACATGCTTCTACTGTATCAGATTTGGTTTTACGATCTTATTTAGTTAGAACGGGTGATTATTTTTCTCTGTTGCATAGGGGAAAAAAGCGCTCTTGTTTATTCTTTCTAAAGTCACTTTCTCATTGAAATGCTGAATTTCCGTTATCATAACTGTACTCAGTGTAAACAGGAAACATTTGCACTTTAAATCAAGCCATCATATAAAAGTAGAAGGTATTTCAGTGGGGGAATTTTGGAGATGGTACTAGGAAATTGTGACAGGAATGAGGGGGGGTTGGTTTGAGCAGTTTATTGCTTCTGGTAGACACCTCAACAGTGAAACTTGTGCAAAATATTTAAAATCGTTATTGTCATTGAAGAACTGTAAAAACCATATCCAGCTGGAGAGAAAAGAAATTCTAAAGATGTTCAAAAGTTGCTGATTTCATTTGTTGGAGAGCAGCATATTTCTCTTAGAGGGCTTTGTGTGTTTAAGTGTTCAAATAGATCAGCCTTGCATTAGAGCGATGTCTAATGAAGTTGGAAAATGGTGCAGTTCCAGATTGTTCCCTTCTCTGTATCACTGTCTTCCCTGGTGATCATAACAACATATACAATAATAGCAACAGGCTTTAATTTTAAATTAGCAGAAAAAAAAAATCTTGCCAAAAGGAGATAATGTTAGTTTTCTGTTGGGCTTCAAGTCCTTGAAGTGGCAAGATGTGAAATGATTATTACAGAGGTTGATTAAGAAAACAGGTCTTGCTTTACAGGGAGAGGTCCCAAGTGCTGTTGCCTTAATGAAATCTGATCATCTTGAGGAAAACTCCCAGATTTTCCAGTAAGAAGGTGCTAAAAATATATTTATTAATGGTCTTTAGAAAAATGTTAACTTCACATTTTATATGCCATTACCTCATTCACATCTCAATCACACCAACTCTCTAGACTGTTAAGAAAATAAATGTTAGCCCATTAGTTATTTTCACAATTCTCTATACTTCCTAGGTAGGGAAATCCTAAAATTTCAAATTCAGGACTCTTTTCATCTGTAATATATGGCTGTTTTTAAAAGAAAAATTAGTAAAACTATCAGTTTCAAGAATACTCCAGAATTTACCTGTGACAGAAAATTTCAGGACTCCAGGGTTATTTGGATTTTAGAACCCTTTCAGGAAGATGGTCCTTATCCGTAGTAATCTTGATACTTCTTGTTGGCCACTTTAAGTCAGGGTTCTTTATTCTGCAGGATACCAAATCTGCTATGAACATTTAGGGCATAAGTGATAATAATAGTCAAGTATTCCTGTGAAATTTCCTTTGCAAATAGAGTAAAAGTCAGGATATACTCAGATTCTGCTGTTATAACTCTAGAGAGATGTTGACTTCACTGGTCACCATTATAATATGCTTTAGAAAACCTGAAAGTTTGTTTCACCTCCATTTGGCTCTGCCTCTTATTTTTCTAGATAAACATTTACTCCCACTGCAAATGTGAAGAGAGTAAAGTTTCAGTAAATTATCAAGAGTAATTTTTATAAGATTTGAAAAGTGCTTCAGATTTCTGCTGACATCTGAGAGCTAATCTGGAAGTAGAGATCTCAATATGCTGTGCATATGAGCAGAAGGGCCTGTTTGTGTTCCTGCCCGGTACCTGTTCTTTTCCAGATTCCCTTAAAAGGAACTGGGCAGAAATGTTCCCATTCTTACATCTTACTGAAGCACATTTGAATTCCATTGTAATAATGATCAAATTAAGCTTTTCCATATTGACGCTGGGAATGGATTTCCTGAAGAAACAGAGATAAAAATAGTTTCAAATCTGCACAGGCTTTTGCTTACCCTAACAACAGTCAGGTGAAATAAGACCTCAGAAAGTTCAGAAGCAGCAACACAAAACCGGCAAATGACTTTACTACAGAGCCAGTGTTTAGCAATGTTAAATTTTTTTTTAAAGTTTTTTGTTGTATTATTTCAGGAGGTTGCAGGGTCAAAAATAGAATTTTCAGCAGGTTGGAATATCAAGGAGTATTTTTTAAATCCCTTTGACATATTAGTGTTTTTATTGCACACAGCACACTAATGGCTTGCTGCCAGTCAGACACATTCTGCTTGCTTTATTTACACATTGAGGTCAATGAAATTCTGAAGTAGGATTACTCATTTGTGCCTAACAAATTTAGATTTGCTGGTGAAATGACCTTTGGTTGTCAGCAGGATTGTCTTGAACCAAAGATCCTGAGTCAGTGCTACCTAAGTTACAGGAGTTATGAGTACAACTGTGATGAAAACATCTTTGGTAGATCTTCAAACACTTCAGTTTGTTTAAAGAGTATAGGTTATTAAGAAAAAATGATATTGTAACGCAGGTACTGCCTTACAGCATGTAGGGTTGGTGATGAGATTTTAATGTCCTTCTTTCCATTTCTTGAACCCCAGATCATGGTTACGAGTGGTCAAGCGTCTTGCATTGCCTGACTGTGGCTCCAAGCTCCCAGCTCGGAGTGGCTTTGGATCCTTTCATGATTCTTGTCTGCCTTTTTTACCTTTGTTCCAAGCTTAGTCAACATACAATAGGAAACACAAATTTTAGATCACGATTCTAGTTCCCAGTCTTGGGTTTGGTAGTTCCCTAACATGTGGGTTAGATGACAGGAATCCAAGAGAACCCAGTGTAATTTTTTTTCTGCATACCATAAAGGTTTTCTTTTCACTGTTTACTCATGCAAGGTAAATTGCTTCCCTTTCAGAGCTGGGTTAAAAAAAATGTATATTAGTCTGAAAGAGAGAAATTACTTAATGTAATTCTATAGCTACAGTCTTTGTCATACTCAGAGGCTTGCTATTTACCCATCCAATTGTATAACCAATTGTTCCCATGATCCTCGGCGTTTAAGAATAATGTTTCCATGGTAATCTTAGATTCTGTAAATGCTTATCATTCTCTAAATGGGCAGCTTTAAATAAATAAGTCATCAGTGATCTAGTAGCCAGAATACTCTTTAGTGGCTTAAAAAGCTGAAATATACCTCTGTTGTAAAAAGAGACCAGTTTGTTCAGCCGTAATAAGTTCACAATCTGCAGAATCATGACCCTACTGATAGTGTTAACAAAAGCTTGCTCCTTAATTATCTGCCTTGCATTCAGCTGCTGTTTCCCTCCTAAACTCAATTATAATTCTAATAGCAGCTGTGCTGCCATTGTTTGTTGCAATTCATTTTAAGGGACTTTGATTGGATGTCATTGGTCTTTTTGACTAAATGTGCAAGGTTCAAAGTATCCACTGCCACTAATAGCCCTCATCTCATCTCAAGATTATACTAATTATTTACATAATTATATATTATACATTATAGAGCTATTATGTATTATTTCTAAATGATAGTTCCCTATCAAAGATGTTGAACAAAAGAATATATATATAGTTTTATTGTCCTTACACATATTTCAGTGTTGATGGAGATATGCTTATGATTACTATCTGTTTCTGTGTTAGCCAACAATTGAAGTACCCTTCCAGTGCACTGCAAATTTATTGGAGCATTCAGGAGTCTCTACTGCTTTCAATTTTGACTCCTCATTTATTAGTTCTTCTGTACATCTATGTCAATGCAGTTGATGTGATGAACAATTACTTTTACAAGAACAAAAATGTCCTCATATGTCCTTCAAATTTTGAGGTCTTATTATATGATAAATCTGAGTTTGATGCAATAATTGCAACAGCTAGTAGAAATACATTTCATAACTACCACTTATGTAATTGTAAAAAGCCAGAACATCTCTAGTGTAATATAAGAGTTTATATGATGGAATAT
This sequence comes from Monarcha castaneiventris obscurior, assembly GCA_026261815.1. Lineage (NCBI taxonomy): Eukaryota > Metazoa > Chordata > Aves > Passeriformes > Monarchidae > Monarcha > Monarcha castaneiventris. The sequence goes on from JAMPIT010000890.1 coordinate 1,421,121, forward strand.
TTTAGCTCATTTATGCAAAAGGAGACAAAAATAAATTAAGAAATTGCTGCAGGTCTTGGATTTTGGATTGGATTCCACGTGTAGAGCTAGTTCTATTGACTTGATATCACTACTACAAATACAACTTTATTTCAGGATAACTCATATATGTCAAGGAAAATAAAGTAATAAAAAATGAAAAGTTGGTTATCTTAAGGACAGGCTATCTGTTTAAATACAGAACAGAGTTTACATGGTGTTTATAGAAGAAATGAAGTGACTTGAGGTGACAGTTTTCTTCTGAGGACTCTGGGATCCTGAAGCTGGGTTTGAGCACATCTACCAGAAAGGAAAGACCATGAATTCTGCCTTCTTATCATGGAATATGACCAAGGTCACCTACGTTTATGTGGGGCAGCAAATGGCTTGTTGCCTGCCAAAAACTCCAGTCCATCAGTGCATTAAATCGTGAGGGCACTTTTGTTTGTATGTTCTTTGTTATCTAATATTTGAAATGCCACCAAAAAACCCCACCACCAAGTCTGCAAAGCATTAGAAGAACCCTGCTGGGGCTGCAAAGGGAAGTGATCTGTAGTTTGCACATCAGCTGCACTACATATGAAAATTGGCCTCTATGTATCTACACAGAGTAATGGTCCCCAGTTGCACAGTCATGTATGTCTTTGTGAGAAATTGCAGCCCTATCCAGTACAAGAGGTTCAGAGTTTGCAGTGAAAGAGATTGCAGCCCAGACTCCTCCATTTTGCTGCAGAAGCTGGAAGGTATGCAGCAAATGATGATGAGAATTGCAGGGAGAGAATGGTTACTCAGTTAGAGTATTCAAAAATTGCCCACAGCAGCTCCACAGAGTTTCTTTTTGCTGATAGTTCATTTATGTAAAAGTGTTTGCAGAGGTATTCAGTATTTTTGGATGCCTGACTTGGGATCATGATGACTGATATGCAGAAATGCTGAGGATTCAGAGCTGCAACCGATATTTAGATTTCTGCTGCAGCTTGAAGCTTGTGTTTCAGGCACACAAAATATTAGTAGAATTCCAAACACACTGAAGATGAGATCCAAGATGTCAGAGAGCTGGAACCCACAATTCATTGATTCCCTCATCCTTAATCTTTTTTGGTCAGATTTTAAAATGCACTTATTTGCATGACTAGTGATGGGCATAGTGTCATGGAAGAAACTACAAAAGCACCCTTGTGCTGTAAATGAAGTGTTTTAGCACTTTTGGGAAAACTATTAGGCTCCTTCATGCATTTTTGGATACTTATTTAACTGTGAAAAATCTGATCCTCAGTGCCTTATCTCCCAAGCAGTAAAATGGCAGTAATAAAACCTATTCCTCCCAGAGGCTTTCACAAAGGTAAATTTTTTAATGTCTCTGAACATCCGATATTTTTGTGATGAGTCCCATGAAGAAGGAGGAAATTGCTAATTCTGTCTTCAGCTCAGAGCATGAGTACTGTATGGTAATCAATCCTAGGAAAACACTGATAAAGGAGAAAAAATCCTGGATAACTGCTCATGAGGTGAACACCATCAGTTTGGTGCAGTGAAGGAGACAGGACTGTGAAATTAAGGGCTGTCTTACAATGCACATGCAAAAGGAGTCCTAATGCTTGAGCAGTACCTGACTTGGAACCTAAGTATCGACATGAGAACACATCTCTACATGTAGTATTCTACAAAGTTTGGTTGACAGTTGTTTGGGAAAATACATACATCTAACTTACAGCTCTGCCACCTGTTATTAATAGAGTTTTCCTAAACCAGAGGGAATACAAGCTTTATTGCACCCCAGGCTCTCATATGTCTATATTAGGGGAGTGATTAATACACTCCTTCTTTTTTCAAAGTTGGCTACCAAATACTTACAATTGAAATCTTCTGGAAAACAAATATGAATCTCGTTAATGAGACACGGCTGCCATGTTGATGAAAATAAATGTAAAGTTTATTCTACCAGAGTTTCAGAAGCACAATCCATTTAGAGGAGTATGGTATATCAGTTCCTACTATCTCATTGTATGAAAGATGAAAATGTATTTTATTTGCACATTGCATTTCACACATAATCCAAACTTTAATCATGGTTAAGATTTAAGGAGTAATTTTCATAAGAAAAAAAAATCCACCTTTTTAGTGTGAAATCTGTGATCTCTACCTTTCCTTTTTAAGCTGTGTTCTTGGTAACTCTTTGTATCTGGAGTTCTGGTCTGAAGTTGTAAAATTCTGTGGATTTCCTTAGATTTCTGTTCCAATGGTGTCAGGAATTTATTTGCCTTTTGTGGAGTCCTTCATCCTCTGAATGTATTTCCAAATACTTACAGAAGGCATCAATATGTGGGATTCAGGGTCATTTTGGTGTTATTTCTCCTGCTACGTTGCCCAGTGGATGAGGAAAGGCTAGCAGTTGTACTGTGTTGCCCCATTTTGAAGCAAAACTTTGAAAGGTCCTGGTTTTGCCCCACAGATACGCATTTAGAAGTAATTTAAAATTAGATGAAGAATCTGTTTGATTCCACATATTGTTTACATTCTGACTTGAAAAACTGAAGGAAAAGAAACAGAGGGGAGCAAAATAAAACCCCAGGGAACACCTTTAATGTCACTTTTGCGATTTCAAACTAACCTGCACCTGTTTTTCTTGCATGTTTTTCAAATTAGCTTACATTCCTGTTTACATTTCTTTTTAATGTATCTTTCTGATTCAATATTTTTCCTCCTATTTACAAATTAAATGCAAAGTGGCATGTGGTGTGAGGTGCCAGATGTGGGTTGCTCTCCTTCCTCTGAGGCAAATAGCACAGAATAAGTGCAAGTATTGGGGAAAGAGGGCAATACCTTGTATGTGATTGGAATCAGAGTTCAGAAAACTATTTAGAAGAAAATCTGGGTTTTCTAACAGCAAGGGCATAATATTTTATGAAAAAATAAAACCTAGGATGGGAATGATTATAAAATTTAAAAAGGCGAGCAACAGCGGATTATTTTTTTTTCTAATACAAGACTGCATAGTTTTCAAAACAGATGCAGCACTAATGGTAAGCGAATCAATCATGCATTCTTGTGGTTTTTGTATTATTGGTCTTTCTAATCAGCTCTAACCATTCTAGCTGACTATTTTGTATTATATTAAAATAGTATTTATTTTTATTATTATTATTAAGCATATATATCTCCGCACTACTTTAGGTATTCTCATTGAACACAGGATGGCTAACAGAAATGAAGTCTTCAAAAAGAATTATAGTTACTAAAAGGTTTCTGAATAGCAGTAAGAAGTAATGTGAGTAAAACATGCTGCTGTGACTTTTATAGTCAGGTGATATAGACCTGATTCCAGCAGTAGAAAACATTTATATTTTATAGAATTACAGAGGAAATGCTCTAGTTCTTGCAAAGAGAGCACTCACTCACTGCTTATGGAGTGGGGCGAAAGATGTTGAGTTAGCAGCAGCATGATTCTCCCTGGTTAAATTCGTACTTTTTAATGGCTTTAATAGTGTTCTTTCCAGTTTGTGATATGGCTTATACCTGGAATTATCTGCCTCACTTGCTTTGAAGAAGAAGAAAATACTTTCCTTCCATCAGTCTGAAAAAGGTAGTCCCCATATGAGCTTTTCCACCATATATATCATCCTGGCAAGATTTAGGATCTCAGTCCTTAGTCCAGGCTGAGTACCCTACACACAGATCTTAAATGTGGCAAATACAGGAATATAATTGATGCCAGATATTGGGCTTTCAGTACTGAAGAAGCAAAACTAAAATAGTTTGTCTGATTGCTGATAAAATGCTATGTATGCTCACATAAAGAAGGGGATTTAAATACTAAGGGAGTTTAACTTTTGGCTTTATATATATATATATATGTTTGCTAAAATGGATAAAATTATTTATTTTCTGGAACTTTGTGATATATTCTGGAAAGATTAACTCATTATTAATCCAAGTACTTTAAGACTAAATTGAACAGGGAGTGATTTTTGTGTGTGTTTCCTGATAAATCTGGCTGTTCTAAGTATTTCTATGTTTTCTGGCTTCTAGTTCTCATGTCCTGTGGGATGAAAGAGGAATCTATTTTTATTGTTGGATTTTCAACGTGAGGAACTCCTTGCAACTAATAGGGACACGACCTTCCTAAAACACAACAAATCAAAACCTCCCAATGGGTTCTTAAATTGTTTTTTGTTACTGTTGAAAACCTAATCCCTGTCTGGGAATATTCCATATTCCATGTCTGAGTATGATGGATTTATGATCCATCTCCTATCATATGTTGTGAGTCTTTTTGTGTACTCAGCATGCAATTTGACCTGGAAAAATGCAGGGAGGTTAAATGTAAAATATTTGAATAGTATAAAGGGACATTGACAAAATACAGGTTTCCTGTGTGAGTGGTGGGGAGAAATGAGGAATTAGACTGGTAGATTGCTGCTCCTGAAATCCGGTAAAAGTGATTATTGTACTTGCTGGTAAGTGTGGAAGTGTCTTAAAGTGTTGAGTGATGATAACAATAGCACAGAACAGGACACCCATGTTCAATAATATTTATATCCTAGACATGTTTTGTCTTCGACAATTCTTATTTCTGTTGTTTATCCCCATGTTTCAACATGCCTTTGTAGCAGGTTGCAAACTGACTGCTTTGCTAGCTAACTTGGCAATTCAAATTTGAAGTGTCTGTTCTGTAATTCCTCTAGTAGGTTGCCCTGCTTTTATGTTTTTCTCTTCAGAATAGGTAATATGGTTTGTAGTTTTCCAGCTCTGGGACCTTGGCTTTTGTCCATTGATTCTGAAGAATAATAGCCAGTGACTCCAACACTATCTCTGCAAGTTCTGTTTGCACTCTGGGATGTATTTCATCTGATCTCTGTGAATTTTCTTTTGTTCCAATAAACATATTGTAAGTTAAAAAATCAGTTATTGTACTACCTAAGAAAGCCTGGGTAAATCTCTTCTGATGGATTAGTTAGGAAGAAAGCTGTTAGGATTATTTAGGAAGAAAGAATGTGTGTATTAGTGTCCAAATGGCAAAGAGGGAGCTGGATTTACAAAGGACAATTGAAATGCAGGGACAGAAATGCAAAATATCTCAACACCAGCTCAGCAGAGCCAGAACCACCTTCACCAGTTCACCAGAACTCATGAAGGGTACCTTTGGGGATTTGTTGCACACATATGAATTGTCTTTAGTATTAATAAGTATTAACCATTACTCTTAGTTAAAATTGTAATAGTGACAAAAAAAAAAAAATTAAGAATTCTTTCTGTCAAAATGAAAGTGCTTATTATTTATAATCCTGACCCTCCCCTAGTACATGTTTGATTAGTTCTGCATCTTCATCTTGAAGTCAGGTTTCAATGAACTTTGTTGTCCTTTCTCCTTGTCTTGTGTTATGTACATTTAATTATGATATTGGAGATCAATGATCCTTACATTTATTTGCCTAGACTATATCACTTGATGACAAGGTTTTGAAATGCTTTTTTAGCAGTTTTGCCCTTCAGCTGTAAATTGTGATTCTGTATTTCTTCATTAATGATCTTGGAGTGCTTACATAACTACTTAAGAGAAAATATTAAATGTAAGATGGTTCCATTAATTTAAGAGCAGGGACATTCTATTTAGACTCCCTTTCCTTGCTCAAGGAGTAAAGCATTTTTCATTTTGATAAATGATTTGCCTTGTTATAACTTTTTTAACTAATGGATAGAGAAAAAAAACCTGTTAAATAAAAATGATATGACAAAAAAGTGTGACATTCACTTTATTTTATACAGAAATGAATGTAACGCAAAGTGGTTTTATTGAACTGTAACAACAAAACATTGGAAGTTCAGCACTGAGTTGGCCTTGAAATTTATTTTTTAGTAATAAAGATCCTTTTCCCTCCAGATGTATGTTCGGATACAGCTCAGTTAAAGAGCTATACTGCCAGGAGTGCAGTGCTACAAGGAACTGAGCTCACTCCCCTTTTCTGAAGGGTGCTTCAGGGGTCTGAGCAACAGCATCACTGCCTTGGCTGAGTATTGCAGTTGGATGCTAATCACACAGGAAAGCAGCCTTCCCTCTCACCTCTGACATGCTTCCAGAGAGGTCATTCTAAGTGTTGCTACAGAAAGGTCATATCCAGAAATTTGCATTGCTTTAACTCTTCCTGTGGTCTGGTCAGGTGCAAGGCTATAGTTTCCAAGAAAGTGAGCCCTCCATATGTGAGAGCCAGAGCTCCTTAGCCTTATGAGGTCTCGGGCATCCTGAGTGTAGAAACACACGTGAGGTACACTTGCAGGGTCAGACTCCTTTAGGAAATCCTTTATTTTGTCCCATTTTTAGAAATAAGTTGTGATCAGCAGACATTGAAGATCAGTGTATAAAGTGTTCCTCACTAGAAATTTGATTTCATTCAGACTTTTTTTGGTCTTTTTTTGTGGTTATTTTCATAAGATTCTGTTAACAAATATTTCATTTAACCAATGACTTCAGAGCTGTTACAGCTTGTTATCAATAAGCAGTAACTATCAAGACTGAGATTTTCAAAGGGTCTGAAGAATAATTACACATTCATCTCCCATTAAGTTCTGAATGGCTTTGAAAATTTTAGTTACGCTTATCACTGGACTCTACTCAGAAAATATTGAATCATATTATGTAGTGAGTGTCATCTGCATATTGAACTAGCTGAAGTATTAGAACAGTAATCAATTAAAACTCTCCATTCTAGACACCTTAGTACTGTTTTTAATCACATCCAGCAGCTCCACAACTTATAACCCTACATCTATTTCAACCTTTTAACTTGTTGAAGCTCCCAGTTCTACCTGATGTGTTTCACTTACATAATAAAAGTAAATCTATCTGTACAGGTTATTACTGTGAATGTCAGTTGCATTTGTATGTATATCAGAGGAAAGATGTTGGTCATTATACATTTTTTTTCCTATTTTTCAGCTTCAGCGGCTGCTATAAGAAGCATCAAAAAGCATGAAGCATTTGAAATGGCTTTCTTATTATTTCCTTTTCTTGCTGCAAAACTGAAGAACTTGACTAAATTGCTGCTACTGTGGGTGCACCCTCTCATGGATGGAAAAAGATGGATGTAAGGTATTAGGTAAAATTTTCAACCCCTAAGAAGGATATTCATGCAACAAAGGGCATGAAGTTGTCATCACATCATCTACTGAACCCTGTATGTGTGGTATGTACATCTCCACAAGAAAATTTGTCATTACTACCCTTGCTGCAGAAGAACTGTTGTTTACTTTCCAAAACTAAGTTAGTTTATCTATTAGCTTTCCATAGGATGAGATAAAATCCTTAGTTTTCAGTAGCTTCCAGCACTAACCCTACTAATTCTGCAACTGAGCATCACACTTAACCTGTAAGAGTGTTTCTGCCTGTGTTAATATTAAGCAGGGCGTGTTCTGTTGTCATCTCTTTGAAGGTTCAGATTCAGGTGGCAGAGGAGTTTTTCTGGCACTTTTATGTCAGGATCATATGCAAAGTAACTCCACATTTATAACTGGATATGCAGAAAGAATCCACAGTGTGTGTGCTGAAGAGAGGAGATGGAAAGGGTAGAGGAGAGAGAGATGGATGTCCCTACAGACTGAGCTACTTCAAAGTCCAAGCTGATACATTTACCCTGTCTCAGGGCATGAGTCCACTGAGAAATGGATGATGAATGCAGTCAGGGATTGTGTGAGCAGGAGGGAGGTGAAAATAAAAGGACAAAAATAAATTAAAAGCCTCCACACAACTATGAAGTGTGTAGCAGGCGTTAGTCCTTAGTGTCAGAATAAGAATATTTTTTCCTTACAAGGAGTTAGGGGTTGGATAAAACACCAGATAAAATCTACATGGGAAATGGTCTGTGACTTACTCTCCTTATACCCTTTCCTCTTACTTTGCCAGTTAATAGCAGCCAAGCTGTATGTTATAAATGCAAGATGAAAATCTATGTTGTTACTCCCACATCTTCTGTGGAGTTTTCCTGCCACTCATTTATGCTCTGAACTTATTTCTAGGATACTGGCCCAAAACTAGCATTCTCTGTAGGTTGCCCAAAAATGTGGAATTTTAGGACACTGAAACACAAACACCTATATCTACAAGCATGGATTTTTTTTTTGTTAAACATGTATATAAGTCAGAAGATTGAGGGAAAGAAGTAATAAATGGCAGGGAGAATGGGAGCCCTCCCTTTTCCAGACATTTAGTGTTCTTGTGCTGCATTCAGATGAGAAGAGACACGGATTAAAATTAAGACAGTTATGTTCATCTTTGATATGTTAACAAGATAGACTCCTTCTCCCATCACTTTTTACAAGTGTCCTCATGACAGCTGCTGTGCTGAAGAAATTATTATTCAAAAATAATTTTCTATCTCACTTGAAATTTAAGTTGTCAGATATGTTTTAAACATATTTAAAATAAGTTTTAAAATTTGAGCTAATTTTTATGACTATTTTTACATAGGTGATAATTCATGATTCTAACAACTGTAAACCTCTGACTGGAAATGAAATGTCAAAGGATTTTTTTTTTACCTGCAGACATAAGAGGTGCTTCTAAGGCAAACATATAAAAGCTTTTCCCTGTTTTTGATGTACCATTAGGACTGTCTTTAACTATGCTTGAGCTGGTGCTATGATATACTTTCTTTTGGGGCAGATTCCTGTCTTCTGGAAGTACTCATAAATTCATTGATTTTAATGCAGCAAGGCTGGTATATAACACTCACAGACAGGTGCCATTTGTGTGAGATTATTGGAGTCTGCCAAGACTTCAAGTCTTTTAACTGCTCACCTCAATCTGGTCAATATTCTAGATACTGACTTTTCATTTAAAACACTTATTTGGATCTTTGAGAGCGTATTGGTCTGTGGCATTTTGATTGTAACATCTACAAAAGTACTGGAGGAGACAAGAAGAGATCTCCAAGTGGGATTGTGATGCATATGCTAAGATCTGCCTCTGGAGGCTCTCGAGCTTTTTTGCTGTGACCAGACTCTTCCATCTTCTTGAGTTACAGCAGATATTAAGCTGGCTGACAAGAGAGATGCAGTAGCTGCCTTGAAAGAAAATCAGTCTATTGAAGGAGGACTTTATCTCAGTCTCCTGTTCCAATAAGCATTTTTGCCGTGGATAGGTCTGGAAATTTATTGTGTATTCCACCACTAATGCTCATAAACACCATGAGATTCATGCATCCTTTTTTTTTGCTTACTGTGCCTGTTTCTGTGTCTTCTGAGATGCTTTGAGCTTTCAGAGGATAACTGAACCAGTGAACACTCCCTCACCAACCCATCTGTAGGCAGGGCTTTTATTTGGTAGAGATCTAAACCAAGGTAAATAATCCTTCAGCTATGATTGCATTTAATTCACAACTGGAAGTTCCCATAGAAACATATTTACGCCACATATGTAAATTACAGATTTTTTCTAATCAAAGAATTTTACATGTGCTTAAATGTGCCGGGATTAAGCTTTTAAGCTTTATGAAATACAATAGCTTTTTCATATCATTGATATACAAGGCGTGTTTTCATAACACTTCTGCACTTATATCAACTATTATCTCTTCTACATTACCAGTAAGTACTCTGCTAACATCTCCTTTAAGGATGAGTAATCTTCACTGTGTTTTTTAACTGGAAAATGAAAGATAAGATTCATTTCCCCTCGGCAAAAATGACTATATGGAAATGCATCTTCCCACTTAATTTATTTGCCAGCTCTTGTATTCAGATTGTTTTACTGTTTAGAGAGCCAGGACATCAAGGTTTAATTCACATTGAATTTTGTCACTGTGATAAGTTTTGCAAGCATTTCAACTTTCCATATATGCCAGTTTCAATATTTGAAAATGGGACAGTATTTCAAATTCACTATTCTGAAATGCCTTTAGATGAAAGAAGAAGGCATGATTTCCTCATTTAAATAATGGCATGGGTGATGGATCAATACTTTTATTTTGCCAGGTGAGCAATTTGAAGCAAATACTAAGCAGTATAACACTATCAGTGATGACATAGAGTTGACTGTTCTTCATTAGACCTATGGTACAATATTTCCTCTTGATAGTTAAAGGAATGACACAATTGTTTTAGTTTATCGATTACAGAAGACTTTTTCCTCTACGGAACCAGACCATGCAGGGTTTTGGGTTTGGTTTTTTTAACTGTAAAATAAGAATTTTCCCCAATGTTTTACTGCAAGAAAGAAGCAACATCACAAAAAAATTAATGTTATTTTGTTAGCTGGAAATATACATATACCTTGAAATTACCAGTATTGATAGTACAGCAATGGGCTGTGTGGGGTTAATTCAAATGGAGAAATAAGATTGTAAAAGGTTTTTGAAGAGAAACCTGTCATTGAGAAACTAATTTAGAGACCCTCTGTTTAGTACCAGAGCCTTTCTGTCTCATGGGTGTTTAGTCTGTCCAGGGATGGCTTCCTGGTGGTATTCAGTATAGACACAGTTCCATCAACTTTGATTGCTGGACTAATCTGTGATAAGAAGGCCCTTAAAGTCCTGGGTCCTACCAGTTACAGAGACTGTGATGTTGTTTGGTCTTCTGTGTGAGAAGAAGATTTGTAAACAGGGGATTAAAAATTCCATGGGCAAAGAAATAAGCAGAGAGGAAGCAATGTAAAATGGAAGGCTGAAGCACTGACACTTCAAGAGGTAGAGTGATTATTCCACTACATGAGGAACAGAGGGTATGACAGGTGTTTAAAAGTCTGTATGTGGTGCATATTCTTTTAGCTTTGATGTGATTTTACCAGTTAAATTTACATGGTATAGCTTAAAAAAAAAATTTAAAAAAGAGATATTGTAGAGCTATCATGGGAAGCATTTCATATGGTGTCAGTTTGGGATAAAGGAATAAAAAGTTCTAATAATATCTTTCAAGCATTAATCTCTACAAGATGTCCTGAAGACCAGAATTAGAGCAATATGTGGTCTTTGCCATCTTTGACTGTTTGTGACTCAAAGACACTTTTGATCACTTAAAAAGAAAATTCAACACTTAAAAAGCACAAAAAACCCAGTAGAATTTCCACAACAATCCGGTCCCTCATTTATATCCCAACAGGGTCAATTGTCAATGCATTTCACATAAGAAAAAATATACTGTTCTCACGATTGTTTGTGCGCGCAGCTCTCTGCGCCCCATGCTGGAAACACACCCCACAGTGTCAGATCCATGCTGTGACCAACAATATGTGCCCAGTGGGCCAGGCCAGCAAGACCTACTGTATGTTTATGTTTTTTTCCTTTGCATTTTTTGTGAAGCTGCTCCTTCGTCTCTCTCAGCCTGGCAGTGTAGCTTTCTATAGCGTGGAGGATTGTAAAGCTGTCCCTAAAAAGCATGTTGGAATGTAGCCCTTGGACCCACAAATGAAAGCTCAAGCTCTCCACAGCAAAGTCTTTGTTTTCTAAATGATTTCAGGGTGTGCAGCAGGACACAAAAGCTGCACATCAACACAAATATTTGTAGAAGGTGTAGATAATGCAGTGGCATCTCAGTGCCTCACTTCAGGTGAGAATTGTAGCTCTTTTACAGTGGCGTTTCACATCAGAGCACTCCTTAGTTTCCTGAGCTGTGTTGGATATCAAAAGATCTTGAAGTGAAATTCAGCCTAAAGGTCCTTTAAAAATATTGGAAATGACAGCTTGGCTGCTCAGAAAGGAAGAATTTTTTTTTTCCTCCACAAAAATTGAACAGTAGTATCTGAAATTTCTTTAGAAGAAGGCTAAAGGGAAATGTCACATCTCTTCTAGTCATATTTTCATGTGATTCTGGGAATGTGGCACTCAGGTTGGTCACAAACTAGCAATAAAATATATCCATTAATTTGAGTAAAGTCAACACTTGTCTGAGTTTGTGTGTAAGAGGTTCCTAGAGTGGCTGCATTTTTCTAAAAGTTCATCCATCATGTTGCAAAACCAGAGTTTGAAATGTGTGCATGTTTGTGACTACTCAATGAAACCTCACAATTCTGTTTCTGTTTCCTGCTTTGATTAACAGAACCCACCGAAACACAGGTAATGGAATATGAAGACTTTATGTTGACTTTCAAATAGAATTTGCCTTGCTTGGGCATGTTCGTAGGGGAGTCTCCAAAAATGTAAAGGCATGCCAAGGTAGCATTAGGGAAATTGCCACTTAATACTTAAATAATTCCAGTATGCACAGTGTCAAGCCTGAACCGTTTTGAGATGTTCTAGGATTATCTAGAATTCTAGAAATGCAGATTTAGGATCATTTCCAAACTGTTCTACATCAGACTCAACTGGTGTTTCTTAGAAATTCATGACAACTTGTGAGGACCAGTATTTGTGTAGCATTTCTGTTCCAATTTTTTGATAACAAACACAATATAATGCATCTGCTAAGACCAAACTTCCCAAAGCACTTTAATGCTGAGAATTGTATATTTATGTACATTCATTTTATAAGTATATAACAAATAAAAATTGTATGTATGTAATTATCATTTATTTTATTACATCAAGTTCTTTAAGGAAAGTGCAGCCGCCCATTTTTAAAATATTTTATTTTTGACTGACATAGGCAGCACCCTTTTTTCAGAACCCTTTGAGTGAAAGATGTCAGCACTCTCCAATGACACCTTTTTTTTTGTTTAAGAATTTCCTTCAATGCATTTGAAACACAAATTTCAAACCCTTCAAAATAAAAGAGAAAAATTTTAATCAAGCTGTCACTGTTTTAAAGTTCTGCTTAACTGAAGTGTCATTATTTCCCTGTAAACCAAGACAATTTTAAAAATATCAAAGCTAACAGCCAATATTATTTGTATGTTCTTTCCTTAACTGCTGTTTATTACCAGATTATAATTTGCTTATCATGAAGCAAGATATAAGCCTTTCTAAGTAATGATAATCAAATAGTATAAGAAAGAGATTAAAAAAAATAATTATATGTTTAAATGAAGTTTTTTTATTAATCCAGTGGGCCAAGGACATGAATCCTAATTGAAACCCAGAGTCAACTTTGTTAGAGAGTTTATAAAACCAAAGTATTTTACAGGTCTGCAAGGATGTTACAAGGATACCATCAGGGATTCCAGTATGAATGTAGCTGGAATTCCGCCCCTGAATTTAAGATTTAAAGTTCTGAGAAACATTGTTGATCAATTCATGGCAGAGTAAGAAATATTTGTCCCACTCTGCAAAGGCTCTGGATGTAATTTACAACCCAACAGTTACATGGAGAAATCTGTGCTATGAAAAAAAGGAGTAATAATAGTTTTTGCTTGCACACTAACCACAATGATGGAAAGTTAGTTTAATCTAAGAAGCTCTGCTTTTACTTCTCCCAAACAGCAAAGATAATGAAGCTGCCCCATTTATTAACTATGGTAATTAATTATGGTACTGGTCAGTTTAATGAAGCGTAGAAATACTAGCAAAATATGAGGGGTTTTTTATAGTTCTTGCCTACCATTTGAGAGCTCCCTTGAATAAAGGTTTCATCATTCATATAGAACAGTAAAATGCATGTAGTTCTTTATGAAGAACTGGTAGATTAATAGCACCATATTATCTTAGTCCCCCGACTAAAACATCATAGATGAAGGGAAAATTTAACATTCATCTTTTGTGATTACTGGCATAGATTTACAATCAGTAAATCAAATGATTTGCTGACATTTTTCTCAGATCAGGGTAGATAGAGGAAGAAAATTCTGAGCAAATTCTAAAAGGCATTCAGGTTGGATTCCAGCGGTTGCAACAAAGCCTTGACTTCAGAGGACCATAATTGCCTCAAAGAAATTACTGCACTGTATTATATCTATAGCAAACATACAAAGACATGCAATTTTAATGACTTAAAAGCTTTGAAATTCCACAGCAACAAGAGCTGTATTTCAGTTGTATTTCAAAATTCTACTGGGAATGGGTTAAAAGTGTAACCCTGAAACCAGATCCATTAGAAACCAAAATTGCAATATTACAGTTAAATATCATGATACTCAGAATGATGAAGCTGTAAGCAAGACAGTGTTTCAAAATGTTCAGAATGGTTTTTAACATCACAATTACCACCTACCCTTGCTAGATAGATATCTGGAGATAGCTTAGTATGTTCCTGATAATTTTAAGAAAACAAGATTTTGAAAGGAAGGCTAGCGTGTGTGGGGAGGTGGGGAGGGTATTGGGGAGAAACTTAATTGCACTAGAAGGGCTATTTTTTGTTTTAAAAAACACTTATTCAACTAACCAAACACAAATATAGCATCATGTATGCAGTCAAGAAATTTGGTGCTGTCAAACCTGTGATTCATGCTCACAGTCCTTTGAATGTGGGCCCCATTGGCAAGGTTGATTTCTAAAACCCTAAAAGGGTATTCTGTGAAACTAGAAATTCTTTCTTGGCTCTTGAAACATATTTGCTCTTAATTACCACACATCTATTTATAGTCTTTTTCCATGTTCTAACTAGTTAGGGCGCTAATTTTCACAAATATATTTATGTTGTTGTTCTGTAATGCTTAAAAATTAAATTATTTTAAAATATACAACATATTTGTCTGCCTTTAAAATCAATATAATGCTTTGTAATCCTTCTAAAAAGCCTGCTTGCGTTTGCTTTGGGTACTACAGGCAAAACATTGCTTACATCCATTCCTTTTGCTGCTAATGGAATTCTTAAATATAACGAGTCAGTCCGCTGAGTGTCTCCTATGGCCCAGGCATTTCTAGTATTTATAACTGCTCCCAGGATTTCAATCACAAAGAGAAATGCTGAAACTGTTGCTTAGCAAACTCCTTCCTTTATCAGCGGTAAAGACATTTCAGGAGATCTAATTCAAATTAAGAAATTTGAACCAATTATTTTGGTGAACAGATTGATTGAGATCCTGATGACATCTCAATACTGGCTAGAGAGTGTGACAGATGATCCACAGACACATAAGAAGCTGCATACATGCAGTTATTTTCATTGTTGCATCCCATAAAACCAGGCCCGTGGATTAATAGCCTCATAGATCAATAAAATATTGGCCACATTAAAACATAGTGCTAAACACCAATGAGAAGACAGTTTCTAGGCAAAGTACTGGGAAAATAGGAATCTGTTTGTGTCAGGGCATTTCTCTTCCCCCCAAGTAATTGTCACTGGCCTAATTCCTCGATCTGGTTTGTTCTCCTGAATAGTCTCCAGCAGGTGCCATATTTAATACAAATGCTCCCAGTCCTGAGCAGCTAATAATGGAGTGGCAAAGTTTTAATGTTCCTTAATCTGTTTTCACTTGGTTAACCTGAAAATAGTGTCTGTCTGCCCTGCTGGCAGCTCCAAAGACTACAGTGAACAGGTGGGGTGTTTTCTTTCCAGGAAATGTCAGTTTGATGTCTGGAAGCAGATGTAGTTTTCCCCGACTCAGTGCGGGTCTATCTTCTAACTTAATAGGAGCTCTAAATAGCTGACAGGTGATAATACATCTAGTCAGCTCCAAGCATATTCTGACTGCGCTGCCAGCTAGTAAAGGGGAAACTTTCGCTTCTGCAAAAAAAGTGATCACCTTTTAGAGCAAGAAAACATGTTTAAAAAACTTTCTGATTAGAAAATCAAGTCAGATTGATACAACGATAGATGTACGTAAACGTTTGATCTGCGTGCATAGAAACTTTATCTTGATGTATTGGTGATCCGATATTAAAAATAGCTTTCAAGGAAGAAGGCATTATTTAAATCTCCATTCTAGGTACCTCTTAAGTGAAGGAGGATACAGAAGTGTATATCTAATCTAACCTCTGATGTCAGCTCTAGGGCAAGAATCTAAGCCTAAATTCATAAGTAGTATTTTTCTTTCAGAAACCTATTATTGAGCATTTTGGGTGGCTCCAGTGTGGCTCCATTAGTGCGGTTCTCATGGGCTGAAAGCTTTTTCTCCAGGCTGTGGTACTCTTTTGGTGACTTCTGCAGTCATACTAGTTATTCCAGGCTTGCATTACTCAGTTTTTCTGAGAGAAATGAGGGAGGAGAGAAAAGTGAAAGGAGTTCAGGTATTAGTTTTTTTCACTGTCCCTCTCTCAATCCTTCTGTTTCCCTTCAGCCTGCCCTGGTCTGAGCAAGGACCATCTGTTCCTCTCACCTTCCAATTCTTCACAGAAGTTGGTCCAGCATTTAGAAAGCAACATTTTCTTCTATAATAATTTTTTCTCTGAGACTTGCACTGCTGATGATACTCAGCTAATACCCAACTTCCATTCCTGCTCCTGATGGTTCTTGGTGCGTGTCATTGCAAGTCGTGTCCCCTAAAGTGAATGATTCATGTCATTCTGAGATGGCATCTAACTCCAGGTTATGGTAAATTTCTGCTTTGGATCACTCTACTCATAGATTCTTTTAGCCATCAGGAATTCAAAATTAATTTGACAGTATGGAAGGGAAATAATTTGCTAAACCTCAGTTTTAGGAGAGCAGTGATCTTGAGCTGTATAAAGTGAAATTCTGAATAACTCAACAGGTGGATGGTTCTGTCTTTTGGCACTGTGTGCTGAAGGAATTCAGATTATGTGTGTAGAAAATAGACAGACTGACTGACTGACTGACTGGCTGACTGACCCACTGACCAACTTTATTTGCCAAGCCTGAGATTCATGGAAGAAAAATCTCTGGCAACTTAAAACTTCCTGAAAAACAAGACTTAGAATAGAAAGGATGACACCACTCTAACAATAGCATTGTGAATGGCGGCATTGTCATTCTGGATGGAGTTGTGCTTGAGACAAATTGAATAACAATGCTCTTTTTCTTCATTAAGGCCATTAAAATCTGTAAGGCTATGGGACCTGGATAGACATAAAGGTTTTAAAAAGCAATGAGGAGAGACTAATGCTCATTGCTGCATACTTACTTGAAGAGCCCAATTAGGTAAAAGTTTGTGCTAATTTGTGCTCTCTGAAAAATCTAAGCAGAAAAGCCTCAGTTTTGCATTGGTCCAGATAAAAAACCACAACTCTTATTTTCTCTATGCATCACCACATGAATATTACAAATTCTTTTAGGAGTGCAAAATAATTTTTTTCTATAGGAATGGGAGATAAATGTTGTTTTTGCATAGCATCAAAATACAGAAATTCACCAAGAATCTTTCTCCATGCCTCACTACGCTGTTTCAATGGGGTGTCTCTGGGAATATTGCAGTTTTCTATTGTTTTTTGGAAGTGCTAATATTAGCACGAGCTGTGATAAGAATTATTTAAGAAACTAATTGCATGCTCTCTATTTGGCATTTGAATTTTGCATCTTTGGAATTCATCTTTTCCGAGAGCATCATTTAGTTTCTATTAATACCCTGTAATTTAATAATTGTAGTGGGAGGCTAGGGAGAATATGGAACAAGGAAAGATTTGCATATTTCTTTGATACGGTAGTTTGTGATAGGCTCTGACCTTTTTCTTTTTTAGACTGATCTTAAAAAGCAGTTTTGCTAAGGCTGGTGTGAATACCATGGAGCATGGAGAGACCAGATAGGGAGACTGTTTATCCTTTATTCCAGTCACTTGTCATATGACTAAGGAAAGGCTGAATCAATCCATCAGAGCTCTGCAAAATGGTATTAAGCAATGTAATTCTTGATTAAATCTTGCTTGCAATGTAGATATTAGCCTGAGAAATGATCTTCTAAACTAAATCTTAGCATGAAATTAGAAAAAAAAATATTGCTTTTTTTTTCTGTTGCCCTTAGAGTATGTTGAAAAGCACATCTGAAAAAAAATGTGGCTGTGACTTCATGTTTGAGTTTTTGCCTGTTAAAACAGATTACTACAGGCCTCTGTTTTTTGCTCTTGTAACCCGAATAAGAAAATAGCATGCAAGAAAGAAATCTTCTGGAAAGATTGGCTAATGGCTGTGTAAACAGCAAATGCTTGCCACATATGGGCATTAGGAGATTTTATTGCAAAGACTCAGTGACTACTGTGAAGAGGGTAGAGCTCTGAAATGTGGTAGCAAGCAGATCTTTTGGGAGAGGCTTGGAAGTCGTTTGGCAATGGCCTTTCCAGAGGCTTTGGGACCTTGGGACTCAGGGCCTATGCAAAAAAAAAGGACTGCAGCAGCTAAAAGACAAGCCTGAGCTGTGATGCTTGGATCTTCTGCAAGGGCCCGGGGTGATGTGAATGAGGGAACAGAAGTGTGAGTCTGCACCTTGAATCCTGTGTTCACTTTGGGACTCCTCACAACAAGAAGGACATTGAGGCGCTGGAGCATGTCCAGAGAAGGGACAACAGAGCTGATG
The DNA here is from genome assembly GCA_026261815.1 of Monarcha castaneiventris obscurior. Classification (NCBI taxonomy): domain Eukaryota; kingdom Metazoa; phylum Chordata; class Aves; order Passeriformes; family Monarchidae; genus Monarcha; species Monarcha castaneiventris. The sequence continues at coordinate 1,439,404 of JAMPIT010000890.1, forward strand.
GGGGGTCTGGAGCACAAGTCTGATGAGGAGCAGCTGAGGGAGCTGAGAGTGTTTATCCTGGGGAAAAGGAGCCTCAGGGGAGACCTCATCACTGTCTACAACTGCCTGAGAGGAGGCTGTAGCCAGGTGAGGGTGAGTCTCTTCTCCCAGGTAACAAGCGAGAGGACAAGAGGAAATGGCATCAAGTTGCACCAGGGGAGATTTACCTTGGATATTAGGAAAAATTTCTTCACTGAAATGGTTGGAAAGTATTGGGCCAGGATGACTGGAGAAGCGGTGGAGTTGCCAGCCCTGGAAGCGTTAAAAATCATGCAGGAGTGTCACTTGGGGACACGGTGTAGGGGTGGACTTGGCAGTGCTGAGTTAATGGATGGGCTTCCATTAACTCGGTGATTTTAGGTTTTCCAACCTAAATGATTCTATGATAGTCAACAAAACAGGGCTTAAGCAGAGTCACCTCAAATATCTGCATGTAAGCAAGAAAGTGCCTGCAAAGCTTCATTATGGGGAACCCTTCCCAGATCCATTCCAGGAAATCCGTGCGCCATTTCTTCACTCTGAGGGTGTCTGAGCCCTGTCACAGCCTTCCCTGAGAGGCTTTGGAGTCTGCACCTTCGAGGATATCCAAAAGTCATGGCCCTGGACAACCTGATGAAGGTGTCCTGGCTGAGCTGAATGTTCGACGAGATGAGCTGCAGAGGCCCTTTGCAGCCTCAGCCACTCTGTGATTCTGTGAGCTGACAAGAAAATTGGAAAATGCTACTAAAGGTTTTGACTGTCCTGAAAGAAGGGGGCTCTCTGCTGCACCTTTGGCCAGGGTGGACTAAAAGTTTTAGGAGCCTTCCTTAAAAATGATGAATGGCAAACCTCAGTTTCTAGTCTCAGTCCACCTTTTCAGCATTGGAAAACATGCTCAGGATACAGCAATATTGTTGGGGAATAAGAGGGTAAAAATACTTGCACTCACGGAAGCAGGGATCTGAGTAACTACCCAGTTTGCATTTCCAGCCACCCTTCTCTTTCCTCAAATAACATTACCTTCTGTTTTTCTTTTCAATAGTGAAGGATCCTAATTTACTCTACAGATTTTTTATGGAAATTATTTTAGCTTTCCTATTTAAAGGGCTAAATACAGCTCATAATTGAATGGTATTTGAGGTCAGCTCAAATAAACAGAGTTCATCAAGATGAGAGATTTGAAAAGGAACCTAGTCTAATATATTTTTTATTTGGTTGCATTACATCCATGCATGGCTTATACACTTCATAGCAATTCTGCAGACAATTTTCCATCAACTAGTAATAATATCCCTGAAAAAAATCCCTGGATGCTTTGCACCATGCTGCCATTTCTTTTCTTGCCCTGGAAAGATTGGGAATGATAGAAGTAATTGCCACAAGTCTCTGCAGTTTGCACAGAATTTTCCCTTTTTCTGACAATGGATGTCTGATGTCATGAATCTATGGATCATAATGTTTAATCTTTCCAACTTCCCAGAGCAGAGTTATTCTAAGTAAATTTTTGTATCTGTGACAGCTGACAATACAGAGAATAAGAAAATTTAGGATCCTCAAAAGCATAAAACAGTTTTATCTATAGTTGTGCATATAGATAGGTTAATTCTGACAGAAAACTTAAGTGTTGATTTCCCAAGAAAAACTGGCAAATTCTTATGGGACAGAAGATGTGTTTATTGCTAACTATGTACTGGTTTTCAGTTGATGAGGAGTTTCCTGCTCCCAGATATAAAAAATTATGGAAAAGTACATCTTGGAAAAATGAGTTGTATGCATTATCTCTGAAATTATTGATTTAGCACTTTTATTTTCTATGTCATCACCTGACTTCTTGGCCACTTCCTCTGAAAGAAAATGTTGACTTTTCAGGAAATTATGAGCTTTGTTGAATGTTGGGAATTTGACTAAAGGCTGAGTAAGGATTACTTGTATGAAAGGGTTTTTATAGCAACAGCTTCCGAGATGTGTGGGTATGTTTGAATGTTTCAGGAGTGTTGTATGAGGACATGATCTAATATTCTGTTGTGAACTCCTAACTTTTTCAGTTTCTCAGAGTTAAAGGAATTCTTGCCTCAAATGCAGCAGTAGGAATAATATTGTTCTTTAGCAAACAGTCTTGGACAGATTGCAGAAGTATGTTAAATATTAATTGTATTAAGGTTGATTATTCAACTAAAATTAATTGCAATGCTATGCAAAATTGATTTCATTAATTTATTTTTAAAGGACTGCAGCAAAATGTATAGAAATTTGTAATTAGTATTTTAAATAATACAGTGAAGCTTACAATAATTTAATTGTATATTTAAAGGTAATACAGGTACAAACTAGAGAAAAAAATTGTATGTACGTGTGTGCATATATATGTTTGGATGTGTAGATTTTACACACATGCATACATATTTATATATATATAAAAACATGACTGGTGAGCCAGTAAATAAAGCAGAAATTAAATTATCTTGAACAACCAATCTTCGGATGTCCTATCTGTGCTTGTCCAGATTACTGAATTTCTGCATCCACGTGCACAAACCTGTTTGCACCTCCTTTTTCTTGTATGTGAGGTTGTAGCAGCATGGAATGGTGACTGGATATGTGTTTATCCAGACTGATGCCTGATCTGAACATTTGGGGAAGTTGGTTACTGGAGCATGCTGTAGCATGATAAATCAGCAAGGAAACATAGATGCGCTGGTTGTTTCCTCATTGAACATGATTAGAGACAATAAAGAATTCAGAATATTAAGGAAGAATTATGGCACCTGTTGTCCACTTGATGCACAGTTTTTTAAGGGAAATAAACCTTTTCAATTTATTTCTTTCTTGCTCTATATTTCTCTCTATCCTTTCTCATGTGGCCCATCAGCCACATGGATATTTTGCAGAAAGAATGAAGACAGATATATGAGTAGGAAGGGAGAGAGAACTCGGTATATAACTACTTTTTCCTTTCATATATATCTTTTCTTGTAGTATATTTCCCCTCAAGAACATTCACAGGGTGAAAACAACATAAGGGCTACTGAAAATATGTAGCAATGTACTGCATGCTTCTTATCCTCATTAATTCAAGACAGATAGCTTTTGAATGTAAAATAATCCTCAATATCACTACAAAAAAATGGAAATACAAGATGAGCAATGAGGTATTTGTTTCAATGATCTTAGCATGAAGTTCAGTGCACCGCAAGGGGCTATGGCATAAATATTCAGCAGTATTCAGTTTTTTCACCCTGCATGTGAGAAGGTTCAAGAGAAAGCTGTATGGGATGGTTAACCTGCTACTCCAAACCAGGTTGGTGTGTAGACACTATTTCTAAGCCCTGGCTGAGGAGTTCAACCACTATGGGCTGAACTTGCTGTCTACGTCCACTGTTGGACAAGGTATTAATCTTAGTATTAAAGGAACTTAGAAGTAAAGGAGCCTGAACACTCTGTGAGAGCAGCAACCGAGTGGAGACCTCGCCCACTCCACAAACATGTATGTTGTTGGATGTCAGGGAAGGGCTCTACTAAATCTGGTGGTCTTATGGAAAGAATCTCTTCTATTTCATGCTGCATCAAATGGTTTTCAAATGAAGATTTGGGTACCTGATTGTCCAGGTTTAGACATTTTATTGAAAAATTGCCTTGGGGCTCAGGACTTCCTGTGATTCCTGTTCTTCCAGACCAGTTGCTGTGACCAGACTCAATCACCTTTTTAAGATTCCTGGCACGCATAAGTAAAGATGAAGTATTTTTTGTTATGCTTCTGTTATTGCAATTATGTGATGAAAAGGAGAATGCAATCCAAAATACAGAGGCCCAAAATCCTCAAATGTAAATGCTCTTGCAAATGAACCCTCTGCCCACACGGAGAGAAAAGATCCAGGCTCAGATTCACAGCTTGGCTCTTATTCTATGTATGAGAAAGCTTACTGTAAGATCAAAATCAAATTATCTCTGTGTTCAGAAGACAGTTAACATTAAATTCATCTCTGCTCCATCTAATTTCATTTTCAGATTTTTGCATAGTTTATCTTAGCTAATGAAGAATGTTGACACAGCAGATCATGATGTGAAGAGGGGAACTCAACTCTACTGTCTTTAAAATGGTTGTTTTCCAAACCCTTCTGGGCGGACTGACATGAACAGAATAACAAAACAGACTTCCAGCTGAAAATCTATATCAGAAAGCTTTATGTTTGTGTTAACATATCAGGGCTGCTTTGTCAGGGAAGGGCAAAGATGCTAAGAGCATAGGAAAGGTTTTATTTTGTGAATATTTAATTCCTAATGAAAGAAAAGTAGCATAGGAAAGGAAGTGATTCTTTTTCATCACTTCAGACTGCATGTAAATGTCAGTATATACGAGTGCATTTACAATGTAATTTATCCTAGAAGTACCAATTTATTTGTACCAGAGCATTATTTTGGTAGTTTTGTTTCAGGCTGCTATTTTTATATCAGGGAACCCAAATTAGGAACCTTGTGAAGTCTGACATGTTTCTATTCATTTACACAAGATTCTCTTTTTCTAATTCCTTCATGATTGGCTCAGGGTCTTTTGACTTGGTTCTGCAGAAGATTAGATCTCAATATTACAAATATTTTCATCAAGAGTGGTATATAAGGCTGCCAGGGCAGCTTGGAAGCTGAGGAGGCCTTACAGTTGTACCTGCAGGAGCCAAAATTTTCTCCAGATTCTGCTGTCATTCCTGTAACTGTCCAAATGCCATTCCTCCTTGGCACAGGTGAGGCATCAAGTTCCAGGGTCCCTATGTTTTCCTTGGCCACCCTCATTCTGATGCACCCATCACTGAGTGATCCCCTTTGAACAAAACTCAGGAGTCTCCCGCTCTTTCCCATTGAAATCTCATCTCTTCAGCAGGCTTGCATTTGGTCCCATAAGTTTCTTCTTGGAAAACTGAATTCAGGATCACATGCTCAGATAACACTCAGCCTTTCAAAATTAAGTCAGTCATCTCCCACTAGATGACTTAGAGGCTGCTCTACAATTAATTTTACCCTGGAAACAGTAGAAATCAGTATTCTCTTGAGAAAAATCTGAGGAGTTTTACTTTAGTTTGTTTTTGAGGAACGGCTGGTACAGGGGAATGTGAATTTGTATCCATTCCATGTATATTATGATACAGGGAAAGTATTTGAATAGCAGTGTGACAGTACAGAATTATACCATAGAAAATGTGAGCAATAGCACTTTCAGGACCCATAAGAAAACCAAACATAATGTCTTCCCATCCTCCTACCAATGTTTATTAGTCCCACAGCAGTAAGACCACCCTTTATTGGCAAATGCAGTTATCTCACTTGGCATCTGAGAAGCTTAAACACCAACCAGTCTGTGGCTCTTTCTTCTCTCTCCTTAATACACAGAGGATTACCCTTGTGAAGGACTACATAAATAGAAAATGTGATGGCTTTGCTTTAACTACACTAAGCCTGTCTATTTTTTTTTCCTGGCAACAGTTTTAAGTGTCAGTGTTGCATCCATATTAAGTGTGAATTCCCTTGTGTAAATCCCATCAAGGTTAATAGAATTTTAGTTTTACTGCTTAATAAATTTCTGAGTGGATTAAGTTTCGAGAAATATATAACCAGTCATAATGCATAGAGCATAATCCCATATCAGCGTACATATACTGTGGCTAAGTCTGGGAAGTGTTAATAGAGACATGATGTAGGTTAGTATTGTATTTAAAGAAAATAGAATAGATTATTTTCAAGTTTTTAACTTAGCTAATATTTCAGTATAATTTGTCTCTTATTGTTTGTTGATTTTTTTTCACTTCTACTCACATTAAAATTGCATTCTTACAGATTTTGTGCTTCTGGATTGAAAATCATAATGAGTTATTTGAGGCATCACTTTTTCCAAGCTGTTAGATCACAGTACAATATTATATACCTGGTAATAACTGAACTCTGTGGGGGAAATGTACAGTGAGAGATACTCAAATGCCTGGATTTTAAGGGAATCACAGAAACATATTTTAGGAAGATCCCATGACTATATGGCACATACATATAACAATGCATGTATTCAAACTTTGTGAATCTGAAATTGGTTTCTAGCATTAAGTATAGATTTCCTCTAAAATTATTGTATTTGTCTCTCCAGAGCTTTCAGAGACCTGGTTGCCTTTCTCCAAGTGCTGTTTCATTGGATTTACTGACTTTAAATGACATGCTGAAGTTATTGGAATGTTTTTTCTCTGGAGGCAGACAACATTCCTGAACTTTTGGTCATTGGTGCTGCTCTGAAGTCAAGGTGAGGCTGTGCCTCTATGGGCTGGCAGCCTTTCCCTGACCCTCATCTTTCTCAACCCCAAATTCAGCTAACAAAAACAGACAAAAGGTCTAAGCTTTCTATTGTTCACCCACCTCTGCTTTTGTACTAAAATTCTTTGCTTTTCCCCCACTGCTCGCATCCCTGTGTATATCTCATCCTTTATTTGTGTTGCCAGTGTGTTGATTTGGGAAATATGCCTATGTACAGCTGTAAATTGCAGCCAAGGTTGTGAAACAGCAAAATATCTGGTTATTAGTTATATTCAGGAGACTGACCAAAAATGTCAGTACAGCTTTCCATATTTATTATCTCAGAGAATTCCATACCCAGTAAGAATATGATTATTTTTTTCTTTACATGCCAGCCCTGTAACTCTGCCTGTGATCTGAAAGTCAAGCTGTCATTTTTGCTTTTAATGAATATTTTGCAACACAAAGTTACATCACAATATTGCTGCCTCCTTGGGCCAGCATAGGACTGAGGCTGTTTCCTTATCTTCATTGCTTCTGCAAAAAACTGAAGTAAAAAAGGAAAGAACTAAAAATGAAAAAACCCAAACAAACGGGAAATTATTTTTTATTAAAAACAAATAGTTGTGATCCTAAGTAGTTACAGGAATACCAGTGGTTCAAAAATAAAATAGTACATCTTTATAGTCCTTTTTTATGACTACAATTTTCCTTTTAATGTCTAAGGGCAGTGAACAGATGCAACAACATCCTTCTAAACAGACAAGGTGATTTATGCTTCTGTATTGTACAAAATGTCTTAAAATTGAAAAGCAGCAAATATTATTCATTCATGTAAACAAGACTCAGCTAGGAAGCTCAAGTATCACTAAAGATCTCAGCCTATAGCTTCCTTCTCACAGGAGGATCCTAACTGACCCTGTTTACTTTACCTTCCAGGTTCCATACCTGATTTCACATTTAATCTCAGCAGGTTTTAGTAGCTGGCTATTTGGAACCTGAGCACCTTTATTCCTGTTGCTACCTAAAAATGCTTTCCTTTAAAAATCATTTGTATTTCTTTGTCTTTCCTCTGTGACTGTAAGTTGCAGTTACGTTTGCAGCTGACTGTGTGACAAAGTCATGCAATTTTGTCTTTATTCAGTTCAAAGTAATATGGTCCAGGGGGAGTTAGGCTGCTGTACCTCTGATGCTGACAAATGTAACATATACATTTGCTGCTGCACATGTAACACCAATTACATACCAAATTTTCAAAAATCTAGTAGCCAATTAACTTTTGCAAAACGTTTCAATATTATCCTAACTTTCAAGATGAGGAAACTGAGGCAGGTGACCGAGGGAACGTTACCTTGTCCCACCACAGCCACGAAGTGTGTTCAAGGCGCTTACCAAAAGCAACAAAGAATCACAGAAATGGCCACTTCAAAACCAATTAATGACCTGGTTTAGACTTTCCTAAATTTTTTGCCTATGAGAAAATACTTGGCATCCGGATCCCATCAAACTGTGTCACCACTGTAGAGTGGCTGCCTTTGCTGAGCAGCGTACTTGTACAGCTTTGTGTGTGAACACAAGTCAGTTTTTAGGTAGCATGGATTTATCTTGGAGAGCTGGCTTATGGCAGCTTTTTCTTTATCTGTTCTATAATTATCTTGAGGAGTAAATGGGAATATTTTGCATGGTCAATTTTTTTGTTGATTTAAAAACATGTTCATTCTTGTTGGTTTTGGCTTTTCCAATGAAATGCTTCTGCTGTTGCTTCCTGTAGCTTCCTACTATCCAGTCCCACTTCTGACACACCCCAGTGCTGATGAGACTTTGAGAAGTCACCAGGACAGTATCCAACAAGGGGAATTTTGATGGGAGAGTCTCCATGCACAAAACTTGAAGAGACAAAGTGCACCCTGCAGAGGAAGAAATCATTTTCACTTGACACTTCTTTTTTTGGACTGTTCTCCAAATTATCAAAGGCCCATTTTAATTTTTTTTACTTGGGCAGAATAGGTAATAGAAAAATTTAAATACGTGTATTATTTAAATCTTTATTTGGTAATGGATCATTTTATACAGTTCAGCTCTATGGATATGGGTCTATTTTCCACAGATCCTGCCAAGAGTCTTTCCATTCTGGGGCTTCCTGCTTATTTCTTCCAGCTGCTTCTCTTTCTTATCCCTTCTGTTGTTATTCTCCTCCTGTCTCCTTGTTTTCACTACTGATGGAGGAGAGGCTTGGTTAGACTTTGAAATCATAATATAAATGTTCTTGGCAATTGTTTCTCTCTATACTCTTTATAATTACTCTCCTGCGATTCCAATTGTATTTTCCAGTTGGAGACCATCTCAGAGAACTGTGTCCCTCAGCCAGAATGTTAAAGGTGCAAATAATCTTTTGAGAGGGTTCGTAAGGAACATGTTTGACATTGAGACACAGCAGGAGCAACACAGTCGCCAAAAATGGTGTTGGCTGTGTTGACGAGTGATTCAGGAAGGAAAACTTCTTATGCAGCTCTACATCTCCTGCCTAGTCCTTAACCCGTGCCACAAAGTCTGTCTGCAGCACAAAGCCTCCTGCCAAACTCACCCTGACAGTCACCATCAGCAATAATGGGATTTGTGGGACTTGTTGGCACAACCTGCTCCAATGGGGTGGTACTGGGTAAATGTGTGAAATAGGAGTGTGCATGTGCCTGTGTGCATCACTGGAATCCTCTGCTGTATTAATGACAGATATTTAAAAAAAACCAAAACCAAACCAAAGAAAACCCCCCAAAACAAACATAAAAAACAACAAAACAAACAAACAAAACCAAACCCCCCTCCCAAACAAAAAACCCCAAAACAAACAAGCAAAAAAACCCCCAATCCCTTTTTTTACATTATTTTACATCTGTGGAAGTAATTTTATTACATGTTAGCCCAATGGCAATAATGGTAGTCCTTTTAGAAGGGAATTGGTCCCCCTTCCTGCAAAAATAACCACTGTCATGGAGGCAGCAAAGTGCTGTTTTCTCACACGTGAAAGTATTTGCAGAATGAAGTTCTTTGTTTGTTTGTTTGCCTCTGTGTGTGTTTGTTTTCCCTACTTTTGGAACATATTAGAAAGCATCCTGCTCTCGTTATTCCTTTTGAATAGTCTATTTTCTGTAGAAAGTAATACCCACATGGTAAACTCCTATTCATCAAAACTGTGCCAAATATGTGCCATTTTAAAGCTAAATATATGTTATTTTATTTTACTTTAAAGCAAGCCAAAATACATACCAAGAACATAGCTCTGGATGGTATTGGTCCTATTTTCAAGTGAGTATTCACTGTGTGAGACACTTCTGAGCAACAAGCTGAGCTGGTGAGGGGCTGCTTTATGAATGCAGAGCAGAAAGCAGGATTTCTTCCTCCTCTTACTGTGAATTTACCTTTTAATTTTAAGAATATGAATTTTTTTGTGACTCTTGCTGAATAATGTGAAGCATGACCTTATGTACTTAATGTAATTGTAGCTGGTTCCCTAGCACTCCCTTTTCACTTGCATTTTAGGAGTGTTTCTCCAGGGGACATGAAGAAGAGGGTATTCAGTTTGAGGAAAATAAAAGGTCAGCACTTAGGACCTTCTGTGTCAACTCCAATATCAGTCTGTAGGTGACGGGCTGATGTACAAGGGTGTATATTTGGCCCCATTTTTATTCTCTCTCAATGGGTACTAATAAGTCTTTCCTCTTGTCATGTTCTGGTAATATTTCTCTTCCTTGACTTGGTCAGGATGAGAAAAATTTCCTACACAAACTCATCCATTACTTTACTATACACTAAAGGAAGATTGAACATCAAACAAGCATAAATGATATAGGGAGACTTCTGGAGTTACAGGACCACACGGTAAATAGCTTCCTTTTTCATTATTTTGCTTTATAAAATGTTAAAATGTTCTCCTTTTCTCTTTGTAAGGATTGAATTTTACATATCTGACTCCAATTTTCCTTTTCTAAAACCAGTCAAAAACATTACAGAGCAACTGTGTTAGCAAACGCTAAAACTAAATAAACTGATTGTTTTAGCATGGTCAAATTAAGGATGTGTTATGGTGTTTATAAAGTGAAAAAGAAAAGTTTTATAAAGAATTAAGAGTATTCCAAACCAGCAATAATTTCTCTTTGATCACTTGGAAAAGAATTCTACATGGCCTGAAAACTTACTGACCTGGAAGAATCTAATAATTGAAACTAGGAATAACTTAAAAACTTCATATCTTAGTTAGGCAGTGGAAATGAGGTTTGCTTGCAGCATGGTTCTATAAAAGAAGTCAAGTCACTTTAGCTAATAATTTCTTTATTTAGACTATGAGCTTCATCTCCTTGAAAACAACCCAAAACGTCATCCTGATTTTTCTGAATAATCTCAGCTGGAGGAAAAAAAATATTAACTTGGTCTAAATGATGTAAAATTTGGGGTTTTGGTTTTGAAATGTTATTGACCTTTGTTATCAGGCTTCTACTAATTAAACCTCTGATTTGTTTCTAACTAATAAATGTTTTTTGTTGTTTCTTTACTGCAGCATTTTCCAGTTGAAAGTCAAAGAAAGCTGATTTTCAAGTGTCAGCTGCATTAGCAACTTCTTCGGTGAGAGAAGAAAATCACCTCTCTTATCAGGATTTCTGGTGCCACTGTGTGAAAAGTAACTGGTGAAGTCTTTATAAATCAGTTCCAGTGTAGAGATATTCCTTTGCAGGGAAAGAATACTACATCTGAGACCAAGCAGGACACAGGATTCCTTCATGCTGAAGATTTTATTGCAGACATAAAAATAAAAGCAAAAATCCAGAAGCTTACAAAATTTTGGAGCACTTTAAAAAAACTTATGTGTCAATTTGCATATGATAGGGTGAATCAGTGTGCAATGGACATACTGGAGTCAAAGATCAAAACCCTTACAGTGAATTGATAAGGAAAATGTACAATTCCTAGAGCAACAGGTAAGTCAGGGAGTCTCCTTTACTTAGGTCTTTTTTCTTTAAGCCATATAACAAACAAATCTTTATTCTGACAGTCATTCTTCTGTGGAAATGCAGTAAATATTTCAGAATCTGGGGCCAAAAAGAGTAAACAGCACCTCTAATTTTTCTCAGTGGGTGCAGTCCTACCTCTGTCCCTGAAACTGGCCTGAGTCTGTTGTGCAACATGGGGGCAAATACTGAGCACTGAAGGCGACACGAACTTCTTCCTGCATGCACAGCTGACAACTGATGCAAGAAAATTGTTAAGGGATATTATTTTCAAAGAATTTTCCTCCCCACTGCCACACAGGCACACCAGCAGCTGGTTCAGCATCCAGCCCGCCTGGAGGTGTGAGGCTATGGGAACTCTCTAAAATAGATGTGCTGCTGAGGGATGAGTGTCTATCCTCTGCCAGCGGATGCCCCTTAGGAGTTTCCAACTGTCCATCCCCTGCTGTTCATGTTCATCCTGCCAAAACAAGATGCTTAAGCATCTGGCAGAAGGAAGTCAACCAGTTATCATTTCTGAGATTAAAAATGACCCGACAGGTTACCACTTAACCCTCCTGCTGGTTAGTTTGAAGGCACAAGCAGGTTGCAGATGAATAACTGATACTTCAGCTTTGAGGGTTACTTGGGTACAAAGGGAAATCTAGGGAAGACTTGAAGCACTGCTGCTGCTGCTGCTGCTGCTGCTGCATGGATTCTGCCTGCTTTCAGTGCAAAGAGTAGGGTAGTTGGCCTCTCTTCTGTTTTCCTCCATCCTTTTTAAAAGAAATGCAAAATTTAATCTTGTGAATAGATGCTGCTCTGGGACACGTATTCTGGCTCTGTTCAGCTACTAAAAGGAGTTGCCTGTTCCAGTCTTTTAGTTATTATATTTTCTAATATTTATTTTTTCCCATTTTTTATTATAAACCACAATTTTCTAATATTATATTTCTATTATTTTCTAAAAATTCTTCTTCTGTGCTCTTGACCTTGTAAATTATGTCATATCAAGGACTGAACCCTGCTCTGCATTATCCCCAGCCAACTGCAGCCCACAGCTGTCTGTCCAGCTGTGCTCAGGGAGCAGCAGCCCTCACACCTCTGCCTTGCCTGGTCCAGGAGCTGGGAGTCATCTCATCCCATTTCCCCTTAAATCCAAACCTTACTGGCCTATTTGTGGTAAATGTGGTAAATGACTCGTGCTGCCAAATAATGCAGTCAGGGTATGTTTTCTGTGAAATTTACGGTTATTCTGATATTTATTGGTACCAGCTTGCTTTACACACAAAACTCTTTGGAGGGATGAAATGGTGTTTAGTGGAATGACGATTTGCCACTCCAGATCTGCAAAAGGCAGTGTAAGGTCAGTGAAGAGAAGACTTCACCTTCCAATAGTCAGTTTCTATGTATAAATTGGCACTTGATGCTCATCAAAGAACAAGAAATATTGGATATGCTCTAAATGTCCATTGTATTTTTGAGCCAGCTACCTGATGGAAGTCATCACTTATATGTAAATGAACTGTCAATGGCTTGTCTCTGTTGGCAGTCGCTGGACTGTGAAGGGTATGTCTTAATAAGAACCAAAGCTCTTCACAGACTTTGATTTACTGGAAATAAAATAGAAAAGTCCTCTGAGACTACAAAGGACACTTGTTTCAGATAAAATGTCTAGACAGTAGCAATATATTTGGGGCTTTTATTATAGCGAAACTGCAAATTAGAATGGAGTGCTGAGAAAGTTCCTATGACCCAGCTGAGTTCAAAAACACTGTTTCAGACTGATCCTTGAAACATTTACACTCAAATTAAGTTCATGAGCATTCAAAAAGTGAAAGAAAAGATGTGCAAGGTCAACGTTCAGGTTTGCTAGAACTCTAGAGCTGCCCAGACTTTACATTCTCTCTGACAAGGAGGAATTTGCGATGCAGCTCTGATTTAAATCAGCTAAAGAAAACGCAAATCATGCATTGTGTTTCACTGCATTAGATAACAGCCTGCTTTACAGTCCATTCCTTTTTTCTTTGATTACTGAATATAAAAAAAAAAAAATCAAAAGAGAGGTTAATTATGTGAAATGTCTCATTTTAGGAAAGAAACATTCAAAAGGAAACTGAAGCAGGGTTAGGCTCAGACATGTCTGTCTCTTGTTTTAAGGGAGGCAAATCATACAGCATTTCTGGTATAAATTTTGAAACACCCAGTTTGTCCAAAAAATATTATTTTTACTAAAGCTAGTATTTTAATATTATTATCATTGTCAGTTTTTTAACCATCCAGAATATTTTGGAAGCTTTACAGATTTTTTATTTTTTGAAAAATGATTGGGGTAAACCTTATGCCTTTTATTGTGGTCTGTGTGACCTGAGTTCAGTATTTTTGCTATTTTTGCCCTAGAGAACTCACATACCCAATATAAATATTATACATGAGAGCTTGGGTACTTAAATTAGAACCCTGGTTGCCTGTATAGCTAATGGAGAACCCAGAAGGCAACGCAGTGAAGCATCAATTTCAAGCACCAGAGTGCTCTGAATCATTTTGCGTGTGATTTATCACAGCTTTCCAGGAATCATCCTGCACTCCTTGTGATCTCCTTATCCATCTGTACAGAGATCAAATGGAGACACATGGTGGTGCACCCTACCAGCATTTCTTCCCAATTGCTTTTTTTGGTATTGGAAACTCTGGCTTTGGTAGAACAACATTAGTCATTAATTTTCAGAGAATTAACGCATCCATGGTCATGTTTTCACATACCTGAAACAACAGCTCTGGGAGGTGTGGACTGTCTGGGAACTGATGTGACACCTTGCATTAGGTAATTAAAAAGAAAAATCAGTTTTGTTAGCTGTCATTTTTTTCACAGCACAGGTTTGTGGTGCTTGGTGGAGAGTAACCTCTGACAAGGATCTCAGAGCAGAGATTTGTGTGGTGCCCTCAGTCTCTGAGTGCCAGCTCTGAAGTGGAAGGTCAAGGTGGGATGCAGACAGAAGGCTTAGTAATTCTAGCTGACTTAAATGAGGTAATCCATTTGCCTTTGCCATCCAAATATAAAAGCAGAAACAGTTTAAGACGATCACGCTGAGTCTGCAAGCAATCTGAAATCTTATCCCTGAGATGTACAAAAGACCCCTTCCCATTCAATCTGCTGCTAACCCTGGAAGCTGAACAGTGGCAATTCAGGGTCCTTTTGACTGCATAGAAATCTAGATTCAGCTCAAGGATTCTGTACCTAGGCAGTCTATTAAATGATCGTGGTCTCTGGTTTTAGTTCCACTGTAAAATTAATGTAAAGCCCTAAGGTTAAATGATACACATTGTCAGCATGATGACTGCATTAGCTGTAGCTGTTCCAAAAATAAAATTTATTTGATGGTAACTGAATTTCTACATAGTCCAACAGATGAGTCATCAGATAATGTCCACAGAGATCAATTTTATTTATACTTTCAGAAGATTAATATTCACTGTTTTCTAAATCTAAGGGTATGCATAACACCAGACTGAATTAAATCTAAGAAATGTAAACGGATAATCAGAATGTCTTTTGGGGCTTCCTGCTGGTTCAATATTTGATACTGTGATTGTAGCCACAGTGTACCATGTTCTCTTTTATCCTGTCATATGGCTGGTAAATACCATTACAAATACAAAATTAACAGACTCAATCCCATACAAGTATGATCTGATACAAGTCATAGTATAATGTTTACAGACTCCTCAAGAAGGCTTTGTACCCCATCTATCCCTGCATGCAGTCCTTCAAATATTTGACAAGTCACTGCTGTCAGAGAGTACAAAGCAAGAAAAAATACACATGCAGTCTTAGAAAATTGAGGTTAAAAAGCATGAAGAAATCAGATTTAGCTCATCAACTTGAACTGAACAAAGGTCAATATTCCTACCTATATCTTCTTTGTTTTGAAGGGTGGGAATCAAACATTACCTGTCATCGCGGAAATCATTGAAAAGGCTGTTTTCTCCATTTCCCTGACATTATAAGCAGTACAGTGTCGTAGTAGTTTCACTGCCTGAGGTATTATCCAGAACATCTATTTTGCATTCAAGTTAGTGCTATATTTAGAACCTATTTTTATTCTGCCTAAAGTAAACAGTACACTAGACCTTAATGTACCCTCTAACTCCAGACATGGGCACAGAAGATGTAGGCTAAAAATAGTTATTACTCTAGAAGCAGTAATTTGTTTGAAAGCCGTCACCTGAATTCCCAAGCAGTAGTGAATGATTAGGACTAGCTTGTCTTCTCTGCTGGAGAGAAACCTCCTCAGCAGATCCTCTTTTGCAGTTGGATATTTAAAATTTGTACAAAAATAGTAGTAAAGAAATTTATAAGAATTTCGGCATGCCATTAGCTCCTGCAGGAGGACAAAGTAATCTTTGCGAATTCCTCCCAGCAATAGTCACTTATCAATGCTTTATATTCTCCATTGGGAATAAGGTAATTATCAGTAGGAGTAGGAGTGAGGAAGAAAAATAAAATTGTTTATTATTGGACCAATTGGGCCCAGAGAAATGAAGGCCAAATTGTTTTTTGCTTGTCTGAGTTTGATTTTCAGTCAGTCTGGATGTGTTTTTTGTTTAGCAGAGAACTTCAGTGAAGAGTATGTTGTTTTAAGACTGAGGCCAATAGAAAGTCATTGGCATAATAAAACTGCAGATTTTACAATTTCAACCCAGCTGCTCTGTGACTTTTAAGCAACTGTGAAATTACATTGTTTAAACTGTGTTTGTAGGGACTGATGCCTGGATCCATCTTTTTTCCTCCTTTTTTTCTGGAGAAGTCAGCAGAATCAACAACTGGTGTTGTAGTCTAACCATTTTAGTGAGTGTTCACAAACCTCCATTCAGAAACAACCACCTGGTCACTCCGTGCTCCACTCATGTATGAAAATGAGCGTGATGTTACCAGTATCACCAGGCAATACACTAACACTATTTCACTGGTGAAAATATATTCATTTAATGACCAACACTCTTGTGTAGATACACACCAATTATGTGCAGACCAGCATTTCAGTTTTTTTTACACTGACTTCTTAGGCTGCAGCAGTTGGTAATATTAGGACACACTTTTACACTGCATTGTATCAGGAGTGTATATACGCCATTTATAAGAAGCAACTTTTGCTTCTCATGGGCCAAGTTCTCTGCAGTGAGAGGTGAACTCTGGACCTATGCCTTCCCACCCTGAGCCTGTGATCCCATCAGCATCCACAGATGTGAGAATTTATGCAAGTGGTATCAAAGTGGTTCTGTGTGCTTGCCAGAAGGGTGACAAGGAATAGCTTGTCAACAGTCAGGGTCACTCTTGAGTTACAGGGTAGAGCTAATTATTGTGGGGATTGACCCTTAAGATTGAGATGGGCAATAGGTCAAGAGTCCTGAAGAAAAAAATGATAATCTAGTTCAGAGATTTCTGTGTGTTTTGTCTGGCTTTTGAGCTTCGCTGAGAGCCTCAAAAAAAGAGTCCAGTAGCTGCTGCCCTGAGATAAAAATGGGACGTAGAGGAGACACTGGAGAGACAGGGAAAATTAGACAGAGTATTTGAATTGGACAGCCAGTTTTTGATATATTTGAAAGATATATTGTGATACATTTTACTTCAGAAGAACACAGAAAAAAAGACCGCATACACCTTTACCAGTATTTTCTGGGATAAAAACCTCATAGGAATAACTGTGCATCAAAGGACCAGTAATCCAGATTACACCCACCCTAAAATTAACAGAGCCAGAAGGTTATTACACAATTCATCAGCCTCTTGTGCAGAGCTTGTACATGGTAGCCTGATTTCTAATCCACAAAAAGCAGGTGTACCCCCAAGGCATTATTCCTTTGCCACACAGTGTGTTCCAGAGTGGGCATGGGGAAATTGATAAAGCAAGGCACAGTTTTGGTTTGCATCTTGTGTACACACACATTCCTGTGGATGTAGGATAGCTTTTGGAGCTGTAGAACCAACCTTGGGTTTTATTAATAACACCATCTCTCTCTGGCATTAATATGGTCATCAGTAGTGGGTAGTTATTCCTATATTTGGATTTGAATGATGACTCCTGCACAGGGAAGAGGGAGGTTGGGGGGTTGGAACTAAAGATCAAGTTCCCTTCCAACCCAAGTCATTCTCTGATTCCATGAAGTTGTAATCATTTTCCCTGCATACAATGCTCCTGCATGACTGAAGAGAGACATAATTTACCCTACAATGCATAAAAGGAGTGGGCTAATGCATGAAATGTACTGGTTAGATAAAACCTTCACTCAAGTCTGATTTTTTTTTCTTCATATGCATACAAAAATAACAGCTCAGGAATTCAGTTTCTATTTTGTTTATCTGCTGCACAAAGAAAACAAAAGTGCATCTGTTTCCTGTCTACCTCACTCGTTTCTTTGACATGTCAATCAAATTGAGATGCATGGGTTATCCTTGTCCCTTGAACAATAACACTGCTCAAATACATAAACTGGGATCTCCTTCTGACAAGTTTTAATTATGGGATGAGTCAAGCTGGCATTTACCTAGAGAGCTCACACATATAAAGACTCTAGTGTCAGACTCTGTCTATGCTGTATTCTAAAACCAGCAAGCTGAATTTCACAAATGTACTGAAGAAAAGGTGTGGCATTTGCTGTGAGCCTGGAAATTCAAGCACCATAAAGTCTTCCCAGCAAGGCATGTAACAAGAGCTTATCAGGTTCCCTTGAAAGGAAGGGAAGAGAAGGCTTCATCCAACTGGTGTGTCAGGAGTGGTCCCTTGGGTTTGTGCATAACAGTTGGAGAGGACAGAGGAGGTAAATGGGAATGAAGAACACAGCAAATTCTGACTGGAAGGAGCAGAGGCTTGCTGCTTCCCAAAAAGAGAGTCTGATTGAAGTGGGTGTTTCCCCAGAGATGTCAGTAGAATTCAGGTACCAGGTTATGAGTGTGGTTCTAAAACCAGGATGATGGCTAAGGTTCGGCATGTTTTAATGTGTGGGTGTCAATTCTTTTATAGCCATAGGATGAACAAAGGAGTGAATGAATGAATGAGGTATTGAATGTCTACTCCTGAGAGCAGAATTCATTTCTCTTTGTTATTGTACTCTTTGCATGCTACAAATATATGAAAAACACAATTATTCATAAAGTCCTGCATGTCCATTTGTGTCTTTTGAGGCTGACAACATAGACATCAAACAGCAAAACCTGTGGGCAGCCCCAGAGCTGGGGTAAAGATAAACTTACAAAAGGGGATGCCTATAGTACACCTGAAACTTGAAGAGGAAACAGAGTAACATGTTGGCTTTGTGGTCTTGATGAAAAGAACCATATCTCTGACCCTATCTCAGCCTCAAAATGTCTTATATCCACAATGTGGTGCTTGATCTATAAATTATTTTTAAGCCTAAAATCTTTGTTGTAGTGGCATAAATGACAATTGGCAGTGAGAATTCCACCACTGTAGAATTCACCCACTTACTGCTGATCTAGGGCACAAGCAATTGAGTTTGTACCTTCTGCTCACATCTAACCTACTGGCTGCAAATGTACCCCAGATTAACCACACTTAAATAGTACTGGGTTCTTGCAAAGGCAACAAGATTTATTCTGGGCTTGACTTGATGGCAGGAAATATAATAGATTTTTTCAGTGCCTTGGTATTATGTAACTGACACACAGTAAAGCACACTCAAGAAAGCAAATATCAAGCTCACAGTGCTCTACAATATGACATTCAAGACACCCAGTGAGACATCAGCATGGTGTGTTAGGATGGGGCTGCAGAGCAGGAATTATTCCTGAGTGAGTAAGGAGCACCTTTAAAACTGCTCACTGAAATGAGAACAGATTTGTATTTTTTATCCTCTTGTTCAGCAGAAACAGAAAGAAATCAGTAAGTAAGGAGTTCTGAGACTTCAAGGTTATAAAAAGGAAGAGCCTCAACTTTCCCGTAGAAGTGAGGATCTGGTAGCATTTTTATACTTTGAGTTTGCAGAACATGGCATGATACACGTTGCTTACTTCAAAACAGAGAAGGTGGTGCTTTATTATTGGGAATTGGGCTGCTTTTGTTTCCTCCTGCCTTCTCCATTTGCTTTATTCTTTTTCAAAAACTTGGTGCAAGAATTCGGAGATCAGGAGAGCAGCACTGGTGTAATCATAAAATATACATTTCAGAAAACAATAAAAGAAAATATATTTTAAAAATCAGGGGAATACTTGATAGCCTACATATTTATAATTGAAAGGTGTTCAGGAAGGAATTTCATTTTATTCACTCAAAATTGGTCTAATCCCAAGACAAAAATCTTCTTGGATTTCAGGAACTAATAAATCCATCATTCAGAAACCAAGGGATAAAAACACCTGAAATTGCCAATAGGATATAAAAGATAATAACAAGAAACCTCTGCTGAAAATAAATGCTTGTCAAATGGAGAAAGTTAAAACTGGTATTGCAGTCCAAAATATCTCTTTTTTTTTGTTTGTTTCTTATTTTTAACTAAAGCCTCTATAAGAGTCCCAGTGGCCTCTTTAACCAGGGATTTCTGAGGTTTAATTGTTTTGCGTAATGTCTTAACAATTCTTTAATGAAATTTTGATGGATCCATTTTAAAAAAAAATCCCCACAGTTTGGCTGAACTTTAATCCATGAACTAAAACCAATGTGATTTTGCAGCAGGAGTATCTGAAAATGGATACAGCTCAGTTCTTTCATTGACATCACATTTGCTGCTGGAGCTACTCCAGCCTCACTGGAGGTTTACATGCAAACCTGACTCACTGTGGGTCTCCCATTCACATCTGATCTGCTTCCAGATCTGATGTCAATGGAAGCACTGTATACTCTATGCTGATGCTATTCAGCTTGGCCTCCCTCCAGAAACTTAATGTCTTTCTTCAGTTGCATCAGTGCCTCTGAGCAAAAAGAGAATGACATCCGTATGTTTTAAGATTAAAGCCGAGTCAACATTCACAGGGAAAAAAATGTAGGCGCTTGTAGACCTACAGTGATACAGCAAAGGGGTAAATTTCTTGAAATAAGTTTCAGTCTCAAAGCTGCTGAGGCCATTGTGTGTGTTACATTTTCTTCAAAAAGTTCAGCAGAAAGACACATGAAGATAGCCATGGTTTTCTTTTGGCAGCTAAATTTTGAACCATATAATTGTCTGTATATTTTTGAATCAAAGAAGATGATTTGGGAACAAATATGCCGATAAACTCTCATTTAAAGAAAGTGAAAGAGGGGCTAACTCAGAAAGCTGAGGAAGAGAACTCGTAGCCTATTCCTGCACATGAACAGGGCTCAAAGATGCTTTCTGAGGGGGAATTTGTATTATTGCAGTTGCATTATGCAAGAATGCAAACAGATCCCAAACAATTCGAGTCACTTGCATGCACAGTGAGACCAGCCTGACATTTTAAAGTAATTTATTGAAGTATTCTTCAAACTAGCATTATTCTTCCAGAAGCATAATGTCCTCCAAATATATTTTGTAATACATCACGAAGGAGATGAAAGGCTAAAAAGGACTCAGTAGGGTAATTCCAAGGATGTTTAAAAAAAAAAAAAAAATGTTTTTTTCAGTATCAGTGAGCTAGGAAATAATTGGTCCTGGCCAGACACCTTTATTTGTAAAAAAGCAATTTCTGAATCTGTTTCTGCTGTATTGGCACTTAAAGGGAGCTAAATTCTTAGATCTCTATGAGGTTAAGATGACACCAGCTCTTGCTTGCTATGGAAACTCAACAGGCAGGTCTAAGCACCACCAAGTTAGATAAGCACGACCCTGACTTTAACTCATCCATGTCTCCTGACCAAAAACCTGATCACAGTTGTTCAAACTACTTATTAGTTTCCTTGAGTCTTTATTCACAAAACCACCACGAAACACCATATTCAGGGCATGATTAATGCTTTGGAATGCATAAAATGGGGCAAAATGTGCAGCAGTCTCTAAGGGTGATCACTTCAGAAATAGCTGGAGCAGTTCAGGGTAGGTGCCTATATGTTTCTTCAACTCTGTTCCTGGTGAAAAATGGGGTTTGAGGGACTGAAGGAAATGAAGAGTGTGCTGGTATTTTCCCCGTCTTCTCCATGGAGGACAGGGGAAGAGCCATGATATGCTGAGCCGGGAAAACAGCAATGCCGTGATATGCCCCTGCCTTCTGGTCTGTCTGCAGGCATGTTCAAGTGCACTTAGCAGATACTTTTCATAGCTTTCTAAAGCATTTTCTTTCACGGCTATGTAGAAAAGCCACACATGAGAGATTTTTTTTATTAAATCTAAACATAAAAACAAAATTTCACAAATCTGTTGGTCTGGCTGTTTCCCAGTCATGTGTCATCTGAATTACATTACCACAATATTCCAGACATTAAATTAAAGACAGTAGGAACAAGTATAGTTGACATCTGTGCAAAATTTAAAACTAAGGAACTTCCAGTGGTTTCTTTAATCCCAGCCAAATTATGGCTTTTACCACACTCTTCCTTTTATAAAGCCAATTTTTTTTTTTCTTCTCTTTCTCTCAAATAGACTCACAAGATCACAACCATGCAGCTGCAAGGCGTCCTATGCTGTTCCTGTGTGGGCTGGCGCTGCCAGCAGTCACACCAGGGAGAGGATGCTGGCTCATCTCTGAGGGGTTGCTGTCCCTGGCTTCCTTGCTTTTTGATACCACCAGGAACGTGCAGTGCCTGGAAGAGGTAATCTCTGTTGTGCCAGGAACAGCTTTCATACCTTGTTTTTCCCAGTACAGGAAAGCAATTAGTAAGAGTTAAATCTCCTTGCTGGGAGGAGTGTCTAGCACTGGAGCATGGCATCCAGGGAGACTGTGAAATTCTTGGAGATTTTCAAGTCTTGCCTTGGCACAGGTGTGGCTGACCTGAGCTAGTGCCACAGGGGCTTGGATAAGTTACCTTCAAGATTCCCCACCAGTAAACGTTTTTAATAATCACTGCTCAATCCCTGGGGAAATGGGCAAAGACCACTGATAGTGACAGAGAAATAACACAGATTGCTTAATTGTAGCTACGACTTTTGATAATCCCTCCACGGTGAGGTGGAGGGGGGTTGTGTTTCTTCCTCTTCTTAGGCTTGAGGGTGGTAGTGGCTTATAGTAAACATGCCTAGGAGCAGTCAAAGATATGGTTAAAGTGAACGAGCACTTCAAGTGAATGAGCACTTCAAGTGAAGGAGGTCATGACAACTAAACTCCCGCATGAGTGGTGGTAGTGGAGAAAGCCACAACTCAAGGCAAAGCCTGCTGTGGTCAGATCAGCTAGGAGCTAAATCACATGCACCAACATGGGGGAGAGAGAGAGAGACAGAGAAAACACAACAAGTTTTTTTTTGTCTGAGACTGGCAACTCTCACCCTAAATCAGAGGCTGCCTGCTCTGGTGCTACAGGTTCCCCTCTACTCCTGCCCTTCAGTGCCACCACTGTCCCGGGGGCTCCTCTCTGCAATGTGTCCATGACACAGGCTGGCACACGTGGGAGCCAACCAGGATATCTGGCTATTCCCTGCATTTCCTTGTTTTCCTCCGTGTTTGTTCAGCTGTGAGTGTATTTGGAAACGCATTGGTGGTGAATTGGCTGCTTTGACTTTGCAGAAGGAGGAGTGTGGTGAAGATGCTGTGTTTTCCACATTATCTGATTGATACCAGTCTTCTTTCCTCTTAATTGAAACAATCCACTATGGCTTTGAGATTGCCCTAACCAGACAGGCCAGGAAAAAAAAGGGAATAATTTTCCATTTGGGCTTTGTATGTCTAAACATGAACAGTATTTTCTATGGAGCTGATTAGGCTAAAGTAAATAAAATGTATGTTACCTCAGAAGAAGCAATTCCTCTACCTTTGATATTTCCATCAAGAATCATTTTGGTGTGGAAAAGCTGTAATTTTTCATGGTCTTTTCCCAAGAAAAATAACGCAAGCAAACATTGATGTTTTCTACCACAGCGAAATTAATACTTTGCATAGAAATACAGGATCTTCTCATGCTTCTGGGCAGTTCTGTTTCCTTTGCTTTTGTTATCCCTCAGAGGTGAAAATTGCAGTTGGAACTCTGCTTCTCAGGTTGCAAGGTAGGGTGGCTGGATACGGTTCCTGGACAGGGAGGGGTCAGTCAGTCATGGAGACCAAGCAGACCATGAGGAGGACACTGGCACATGATGGCTGAAGTGCCAGCCTTGACTCTTCCCCACCTTCCCAGCCCACACGGTTGTAAGTGAAACTGGGATGAAATACTGGTGCTCTGGCAGCTATCACATGTGTGTTGCACCTTGTTTGTCAGGCAGAATGTGCCCACTGACCTTGCTCTTAGCTTGGGAAGGAAGCCATGAGACCTCCCTTCTCCTGGACTGCCAGCAAAAGGTGGAAATTAAAGATAAAATAAAGGCTCCACCATGTCTATTATTTGCTTGTTAGGTGCTGGCAATCTGCCCTTGGGGCTGCAAGGCAGAAATGTGAATTATGACCATCCCCTGAAACATCTTCACGTTGTGATCCAAACCTGAACTTGTGCATCCACACAGGCCAAGTGAGTTTTAACAGTGTGGAGGAAATGTCCTGTGAGTAAATCCATGCATATAGTTCTCTCCGAGGGAACAGAGAGGATGGAATGATATTTGATGGTTTATTTCTAATTCCTTATTCTTTCTCATTTACTTGCTATTCAGTTAGGATTTTTAAACAGCTACAAGAAATGAGATTCAGATAAATAGTCCAACTGTTTTTTAACATCAACCAGATATCTGATATCTTCTTGGCAATCTGGGATCCAGAAATCAATGAATAAATTGCCGTTATCCTGTGACTAAAATAGTCATCTGAATAAGTGCAGCACAGATGTGCCCTTTCACTTCAGTAACATGTACTGTAGGCAGAATACCTTAAACATGATGCAATTTTTACATTTCAAAATACATGCTTTTTTGTGAAACAACATGTGTTTCCAGTTGTGATTGCTTGAAGGTACTGCTATAAATGATGGCTATTATTGAGTCTGTTGATGTTGGCTAGTCATCCTAGAAACCTTTTTTCTCCCTGCTAGTAGAAGAGATCACTTTAACACAGATTAGCTCAATAAAAATATTTATTAAAACAACAGTCAACAATCTGCTCCTCCTAGCATGCATCCTGTACAGTATTAGAGTGAAAGCACATATTATCGTGTTGCTAAAAAGAAAACTACTGAAATAAAAAGATTTATAAAAGAATAACAGTAAACAATCTGCTCAATCAGGCAGCCTAACTACTTAGGTGTGTAATTATAGAAATGACACAATGTTTATGCAAGTGTCTTCAGAATAACAATAAAGTGCAATGTGTTTTCTACCAAGGAAGGTCTACTTGAATAAATATGTGATTAGCCTGGCAGGGCTACTCACATGACAACAGAAGGGTAAACAGGGAGAGGCATTCCCTCATGCACAGTCAAAAGGCCATAAAGGCAAGGCTCTGGAATATGAAGTTTTATCCATATCTGAAAGGTTAGGGCTCAGTCTCATTAGTCTTTAGCTGTGTTCCAGGCATTTGTGCAAAAGGGGTGGGCAGCGTAAACAGAGCTTAAAGCTGTGACACTCAAGGCTCTCCACTGTGTCAGATGAATGAGAAGTTGAAAACGTGGGAGGATGCCTGTTTGCATTTAGTGATCATGTGTGTCTTGCTTTGTCACTGTCTCTGTTTCACTTTTTATATCTCGTTTGCTCCTGGTCCAAGAAAGAAACCTAACCTCTATTTCTTCTAGATATCTCTCTTAATCACTCAACTTACAGAGCAAACTCATCCTCTTTGCATCGAATTCTTACTCTTTACAGCCCTCTTTCATCTCTAATCTTCCCACTGTGACAGGAAAATGTGCCCTGAAGCAGTGCCTTATGATGTCAGAATGAGAGGCTTCTGGCTGGATGAGCAAAAGAGTATTTAAAAGGAAATTTTAAATGTACAACTTCTGACCACATAGTCATTACTGACCTCAAAAATGAAGGGAAGGGCCTCTCTGTAGCTTGACCTGCAGTTTGCCTTCTGCAGCCTCTAAAATACTACACAGTACAAAATACTGTAGATTTGAGGGGTGGCCTTCTGCATCCCTTCTGTGCAAGGGTTTGTGGTGGCAAGGTGTCAGTCCCTGGAGGGTTGGGTCCTCACTATTTGAGACCAGTCTGTTTTCTGTGGCATTTCAGCAGATCTGAAGCTGGCAAGCTGCTTTAATCTGATAGTCAGAATAACTTCTCATGGTATTTGGGTCACACTAGTAGCTGGATCTCAGTCCAGTTATTTCCCTACGGTGCTATGGCCATGACTCTGCTCACTGGTAGACATTACCTCACACCCTTATCTAGGGGTGGTCCAAGGTGCTGGCACTGCTGGTAAAAATGAATTGGGTTACCTCAAGGGCGCTAAAAGATAGTGGCCACTTTTCCCACAGGTGGAATTGGAAGATGGGATCTAGTGTCAGCAATCTGGGGCGAAGTCTCTGAAGACTTGGGTTCCATGTTTCTTCTGTAATGTCATGGTAAGACAAAAAAGCAGTAACAACTGCAGCTGTGGGGAAGTGTTTCTCTTCTTATGTGGCCTGTGAGTCCCTTCCAGGTACTTTTCAACCTGACCCACACTGTTCTGCATATCACAACTCTTTTGAGGTTTATCCAGACAGGATTTTGGTTTTCCTTTTCCAATACATTATTTGTATTATGTTAAGGTAGCAGATTTGTGGGAAAACTTGTATCTCTGGCTTAAAGAATTTCCTGGCTGTGGTAGAGACTCTAACTCTTAAGGAGCCTGGAAAGTCACTGCTTTAAAGGAAAACTATGGGAAGCCTAGTGGTGTTATAACATTGATTTTCAAAAATTATGGTTATCATAATTTTTACCGGGGATAGTTACACTAAAATTGTTGCCTTTTGTACTTAAATAAGCCTGTGAATTACTCCCACTTTTTGCAACATTCCTCATGTTTCCCTAAACTTTCCAAAGGGGATCCTGGAAACATCAGCAATGTGTCTTCTTTAAGCTATGCAAGGAATTTAACACACTTACAAGTAATCTGGACTTGAACACAGATGCCAAGAATGACTAGAAATGTTTTGGAAATCCATGTGGATTTCGGTCACTAGGGCCCTCGGTGTAAACAGCCAAATGCTCTGTGCCCTCTGCTCACTAATCTCAGGAGGGAAAGCAGACCAGAAAGAGCTACAGACCAAAGAAGAGCTAAAATGTGACACCTGTAAGAGCACATCCGTGTTCTGAAGGACACCCTCAGAGCTAAGGCTGAGCACTGTTTCAACAGCTAGTAATGAGTCAAGGTACTCCTGTGCAAGGACAGGGCTGGATGTGCGCCAAAAATCAACAAGATCCAGCAGATCAGAGGCTCATTTGGCACTCGAAGACACTCCCTCTAACAGCAAAGGCATCCCAAAACACCACAGACTATATACCACACTTCTGGATCCTTGGCATTGGGGTGGTGCATGTCACATCTTGATTGTACAGTCACTGGGACACTTGCAGTGGAGCTGTGATTTTTTCCAAAGCAGGTTTGACACAGGGTGTCAATCCCCCTTGATCAAGGTCTGAAGATTTTCAAATCCAGCTATGCTTGCATGCAGGAGTTGGAGAAAAGCATTACAGCAGTCTGCATGAGAGAGTTAATCAAACTGGGGTGAGCCTTGCAGTGGTGCTATATCCAGCCACAGACAGTGCTGAGGTCATCTGTGAGCCTCTGAGTCCCTGACCTGCATCAAACCAAGCCATGAGTCCTCCTACAGCGGGCAAAGTTAAATCACTTTTGGGGCACTTAAGGAGACTGCGTAAAAATATTAGAGGTCTGTCAGCACTTGCATGACTTAGCCTAAATCCTCTCAGCAGAAAGAATGTTCACAGTCTGAGGGGAAATCTTGCCTGTAGCTGTGTGCAGACCAACTAACTTAGTCTGAAAGGACCAAATTAACCTTGGATAAGAGCTTTTTGTGCATGGATGGTTAATGGATTACAGGAGATGTCTAAGTGAAAGCCCAAGATTAGCAAGGGGAAGGAGCAGCCCTGGCCATGCACTTGTTCAACCCAGCCCTGCTTCTCTCACATGGAATTTCTTGTCGGCAAGAAAGACATCAAGGTGCTGGAGCATGTCCAAAAAAGGCAACAGAACTGTGGAAGGGTCTGGAGCACAAGTCTGATGAGGGGTGGCTGAGGGAGCTGGGGGTGTACCGTTTGGAGAAAAGGAGGGTCAGGGGAGACCTTATCACTCTCTTATCTATGTTCTACAACTGCCTGAAAGGAAGCTGTAGCCAGGTGGGGGTCGGTATCTTCTCCCAGATACCAAATGATAGAATGAGAGGAAATGACCTCAAGTTGCACTGGGGGAGGTTTAGATTGGGTATCAGGAAAGATGTCTTCATGGAAAGGGTTGTCAAGCATTGGAGTAGACTGCTCAGGAACGTGCTGGAGTCACCAGCCCTGGATGTATTTAAAAGACACCTAGATGTGGCACTTGGGGACATGGTTTAGTTGTGGACTTGACAGTGCTGGGTTAATAGTTTGACTTGACGATCGGAGGAGTCATCTCCAACCCAAATGATTCTATGATTCTCCCATCCCACACCTGCAACCTCAGTGCTGTGGGGCTGCAACTGGCCTGTGCTTCTCAGCCTGCACTTCTTGCACTCCTTCCAGGGCTATCGGCAAAGCTCAACAGGAACATTGGGCCCACAGCTTAAAATTTATTTACTGAGAGCTGGTAACTCCTTCTAGGTTTTCTTTTCAGACCCACTCACTCATTCTTGACAGGAAAAGGAGGGACCTCCTGTTGCTCCCCAGCATGTGGCCACCTTGGCTGCAGCCCACCAGGCAACCACCCGTGTTTGGAGAGCAGGATCAAGTTAAGAACCCATTTTGGACATCATCATCTTCTTTCAGTGAGCAGTGATATGTTCCAGCTATAACCCACTCACTCCGGGGAGAATAAAGATGACTTATGGCAGCTGGTGGCATTTGCAGGACGTAGAGGGACTGCTGCATATTGGCTCCATGCTGACACAGGATCAGTGATTGTCTGACAGATTGAGATAAGACTATTCCTTGTCAAGATGCTTCCAGGTTACTGAGAATATAAAATCAAAGGCTGTCTGGAAATACTGCTCAGCACTGCTGGTGTCTTGGAAAAAGCCATGCACAGAAAAAAGGACAACAGCCAGCATGAATATTCAGAGCAGGAATTACAGTCAGGACAACTAAATCAGTAGGTCTTTAAGGCTCAAAATAAGCTTGAAGCTGCCTTAAGCCATTTCTTTCAGGACACCTTCTGTGTACCTATAGAAAAGAGGGAGTAGCTGACTTGCTGTTGTACTGTTCACTCTCCTGTGGCGCCAGAATGGCCTTCTGGCAGTCAAAGTCATACAGGAACTGTCTCAGATGCCTTTCAAGTTGAAATTTGGGTCCAGCCTGCTGTGTAATGAGCAAAGATCAGGGAATCACAAAGATGCTTATGACCATTTTTTGATTCTCTGAATTTGACTGGAGACTAAATGGATTAGACTAGACTTTCCAGTCTGCCCTCATTATTACACTAAAAATATTTTACTGTAACTTTGCAGATGGTAAAATTGACATAATATCCACTCCTTTATATTTAAGTTTTAAGTTAGCCTTATAAGCAAATCTGTTATTTGCCCTACTATGGAAGTAAAGCAATGCAAAGACATTTACAGAAATTACATTTTGATATATATCAAGCAGCAAAATGAAATTAATATAAAAATACATATATTTATGTTCTTCACCCAGCAGCTGGAGTTAATAATAACTGAAGTTTGGAGTTAATTATAACTGAAGCTTGGACTATTCATTTTTATGTTTAGGACAAACCCCCAGAGGTTTCTGTAACCAGGATTTTATAGCCAGAGACAAGAAATTTCACCACCACTGAAAACATACATATTCCTGTCAAGTCAGTTAGAGACAGAAAATAGTAATCTTGTAGGAACATGCCCAGATAAACCTAAAAGGTAGGATTAGTTTAGTTATGGAAGATCTCTCTCCTAACTCCTATATATTGCCGACAGTAACAATCTCTGAGAAACCTTAAAATATTCAGGGAGAGACACAAAATACAAAATAAATGGTTACAATGCTTCCATTTTCAAACCTGTCTAGATGCACAGCTACCACCAAGCAGAACCAGCAAGTGGGAGACCTAATTCCTGAGAGATGGAATTTCATTAGCCTGTGTTTGAGCTGACTAGGAAACAGTTTTCCCACACAGCAGAATTTAAGATTTGTCTTCTCCTTCCCATTCCTTTGACTGGAATGGAATAAAAATTTTACATAGACTTTTTGTGGAGCATGAAGGTCATTCCTGGCAAGTAGGTCTGTGGAAGATCTCAGTCTTTAGGGAGTCTGGGGTGAAGTGGCTGTGCTGTCCTTCTCTGCTTCTCAGGTGGGAGAGGCTTCTGTATTTGTACTCCTCCACTCTCCCTTTGGCAAAAAAATAAACACTGGACAAGAGGGATTATCCAGGTTAAAGTTCAGCGGAAAATAAGTCTTGCAAAGCATTTTGATTGTGATGGAAAAGCATTTTCTTTTGCTACACAGAAGGAAAACACGACCCCCACCCTGTAATGGCTCTGTTTTGTATGCAAGCAAACACAATTCTCCCCAACAATAGCTCTATTTTGCATGCAAGCGCAGACACATTTCCCTTTGTTATTTTTTTTGTGGAGTGCTTTCAATAGAAAATGGTATTCGGTGCTAAGTATTAGTGCAGATCCCTCACAAATGTTTGTCACTGGAAAGAGCGCACAGGAAGGAGGGACATAGGTGGGTAGGCAAGTAGGTGGATAGATAAACAGCTGCCTAAAGGCAAGGACAGAAGAGGCAAACGTGGAAAACTTCTGTTTGAACTGCACTGACCATTATTTCCTGGGCATCTTCCTGATGGAGTCAGAAGACCTGGTGTCCAGGTAGCTGTAGTCTGACAAGGTTTGATGACAGAGAAGCAAAAAAACATCATTCATAAAACATGTCCACAGAAACTGCACTACAACCAAGTGGGTCAGCTGGCAGTGTAGGAAGAGCCAGCTGAGAAGACCTGGAAAGTCAGAGCAGCTGCGCTCTAAACCCCGTTCTATTTATTATTTATTCAATTCATTTTTCTTAAGATGAGACATGCAGAACAACACAAATTTGCCTTCTAGAGTGTGTTTGGGCAGACCAAACGGATGCTTGTCAGTGGGTTTTCCTCGCAGAAGAGCACTTACCATCATCAACAAGGGGGGTGTCAGGGCAGGACTGGCAGCATTTTCTAAGCAGAGAGCTGTCTGAAGCGTGGGCTCACACGAGAGGACACGTAGCCCTGGGTCCTACAAAGCAGGCAGCCTGTTGGAACAGCGCTGATCCTGCTCGCCTACAGCCATCCCCGAGGGTACGTACCCTGAAGCCAACCTTGCTAACTGGAATGCTGCCAGGAGGCAAACTTAAACACCCACCAGGATAACCTGCATCTGCAGCAAGGCTTTCTTTGCTTATCAATTGGTTGTGGTAAGATTTCTCACTGAATAAAGACAGTTTCTCTTCGTGCTGGAGAGAAATCACGGGAAAAGAAAAGAAAGCCAACACTGACTTTTGTAGGAAATAATGATTTTATTAATTTTGTTTCTCTGTTTGTCCTGCAAGTGGCATGATGTGAGCCTTCTCTGAGGAAGAAAGGACATAGCTGCAGTTAGCTTGGGAATAAATATGCTCCAGAGATACAAAAGCCTGGGCTCTGCACTAACCACAGCAACATGACTTCTGTTTTGGAGCTGTTTGACATCTGTCCAAGGAGAAGCACAGGCAGCTGGAGTTCACATCTGAGTGGAAAATAGCATGTACACATACCCATATGTGTGCTGGAGAGCCTTTGAACCACACACAAAGCCTGTGAGAAATAAAAGGGAACATCTCTCATGTTAACATCAGCTAGAGGAGTTTGATGTGATCTTTACCTAGCAATGAGGCTGAGGATCTAGGTCTGTCATCTTTCTCAGGAATGGATGATTGATGCTGAAAGATGGATATAAGTGGTGCATGCCGAGTAATTTCTTCTTTTTTTTTTTTTTTTTTTTGATGTGTTGGTCAAACTGTTTGTGTAAAGGAGGGAATAAGTGTTCTTTCCCTGAACTTGCCATCATTGTGCATGGCTACCTCTCAAGAGAGTCTTGAGCTGGATTCACAAGCCTTAGATGGAGTAAATTTTAATCTGTTCAACACTTTATCCCAAATTATCTTAGAGACCAATGCCAGACTAGCCCCTGCACGGCTGAGGGTGAGCTGGCATGTGGTGTCTGAGAAGGCTTCCTGAAGGTCTGTATCTTAACCAGCCATGCACATTATGTCTTTACAACTGCAACTTGTGACAAAACCCAGCACTTCTGGGGATCGATGACACAGTGACAGCTTCACTACAAGCTGAGTGACCCAACAGTCTGACTTTAGCCTCAGCCAGAAGGTCTCTGAAGTTCCTTGCCCGAGCTTTAGTTTCTTCCCATCGTGCTTAAGTCTCCAAGTGTCTGTTTTTGTAGGTGAACTATGAAGCAGAAGCCATAGACTTTGAAGGGGATCCTGCAAGTATTTCAGCCATGGATTATTGCCACTTTATTGCTGGGATTCATTTTTGTGTGTAGCTTCAACTCTGTTGCTGTCCCTGATGAAATAAGTCGTGTTACAGACCAATGTCTTTTCAATTTTGCCTGCTCCTAAATGAATTCTGGTTTTATTTCTCAGCATAATGCAGACCCTACATCTAGTTTACTTATGATTTATACTCTGTTGAAAGTTATGAGCCTTCATGAAGCCTACTGGCTAATAATTAATTAAGCTCATTTTAAGTCATTAATCTATTGTTCTGCATGATCTTTCCAGAAGACATTTAAGACGTCTGATGCAATGTTTATTCTCAGCCCTTTTAATGCAAGTCTTCTCTATAAATGCCTGCCTTTATTTTCCATTTGCATCACTTGCAAATGATTATCTATACAAGCCTAATGGTTTACAGTAACCCCTCAAAAAGTAGGTATTTGAGGTGAACCCATTTAAGATGATTTTTTACAAAAGTCTAGTATTTCACCCAAGCACCTTATGAGCAGAAAGCCAAGTGCACTAAATGCATCAGCATTATGATAGCCTGAACCCATTTGCTGTGGTATTGAGGACTGACACACAAATGACCCTGGGCCTCAGTACATGGAAATTACTTGTAATTACTCTATATTTTCCAACCCTCAACATGCTCATCTCATAACTTTTTGGTAGATGCTCCTTTGAGCTGGCTCTAACATTATCAGGGGAAATTCTGAGATCTCTGCTGGAGCTCTCCAATTTGCAGCTGCGTAGCTGACCCATTTTTGTTTAGGGCAATGTGTCTTTGGTTATAAAACCATCATTCTTTATAAGCCTCTTGCAGGGGGATAAATGGAGGTATTTTTTTACTCTATGCGACATTTTTAAACTGATAGACAGATACTCTGTGCCCAGTGTATTTTTAATCTCCATTTCAAGAAAAATGAAGGTATTTGGCCTGGAATTTCAATTTGATTTGTATTCAGAATTTCTCTCAACATATTTAAGCCTAACTGATATGAAAACATGATCAGTTTTAATCATTACCAAAGGTTTCCATGTGATTTAATAGTGAGAGAGGATGTTGGCTTTCCTCATTATTTCATAACTTCTCAAAAACTGCATACAAAATTCACTAACTTTCATCCAACGTCAATTTCATTGAAAACCTGTAGGAAAGAAGACCCTGAAACACTATCCTACCACAACTTCTTTCACTCCATCCAGTCCTGGTGCTGTGTCTCATTGCTATACCTTAAAAGTCACAACGTTGTGAAGTAAAAATAGCACCAAACTGCTCAGTCTATCTGCTAGGCAGGAGTCCTCTGAATTTATGCTGCGTATTCCACTCAAGTTCATTTTTTTGTGTCTGTATTTATTAATACTAGTGAGTCAATAGAGCTGTGAAAATCGGAATATTTCTCTATTTCAGGTTATCAGGCAATAATGCTTTTTCTCTTTGGAGGCCAAGATCTTAAAGAATGGAGAGAATGCAAATCAGAAGTAAAAAGGATTTGATTCTTACTTGCCAAGGGGAGGTTCCTATCTTTTCTCACTGAAATGCATTGGGATTTTTGCTATTGACTTGCCTGAGAAAAGGGCCAGACCTTAATTTGAGGGAGGGGAGAACATTCAGCTCTTTTGTATTGTTAGCTAAAATAAAAATGCTTCAGCTAACTAAGCTTGTGACCATTTGAAGAGGCAGTTTATGAAGAAATATTCTCAGTTTTGCAAATGTGTAAATCCCTAGAATTAGAGGGTCTTGCCCACCACAGCAGCAAGTCCACATAGGTTAAGGAGGTGCTTCAATACCTCTTATACCCCATGGAAGCTGTCTAACCTCATCGAGGCAACTCAACAATATACATCTTGCTAAGAAAAGAATATTCAGACCTTACAGGTTATCAAGGTTGTGCCTGCTCCTACCACCAGCCTGGGGAGCCTCCTGGTGAAGAACCAGCCAAACAACCTCACCTTCATCTTTTGCCACCAATCTATGTGAACAACCTGCTCTTGGGTACAGAGATTACATTCTGATCCGGCCACTTGGACAATGTCTTTTCCAGTAGTTTCTCTAATCAATCAGTCTGAACAGTCACATATTTATGCTGAAGCACTTTTTTGTACCATTAAGACAGACCTGGGAACTCCACTGCCAGCTCAGGGTGAGGTGGGCTACATGATAGAACAATATCCCAGATTTTTACAGCTGCTAAGTATGAAATTGATAACGGCTACCTTCCGGCTTGGGCAAGGTAATTGCAATATTTATTTCCAATGTGCAGTTTGTCACTTTATCCTTCAAGTCAATTTAGCCCCTCGTAGTCCCTTTTCTTTTTGCCTTTTCAGTGGGTAACACATGTAATGTGAAGGCTGTGTTTAACACCAGAATTTCGCGTTCCAGGAGCACTGGGTTCAATGTATAAAACAAAAACATAAAGTAATTATAATGAATTAGGTTATAAACAATGGAAATTAGGACATATTGCAAGAGGAGATAAAAAAAAGAAGAAACCCTTTAAGGCAATTATGGTGCACAGACCATATTTATACCACCCAAGTCAGTGTAATGTAATGGCTCACAAAGGAAGTTGCTCGATAAACATGCACGCACAGAGTTCCCTATTCTGGCTAGCCCCAACAAATATTCTCAGGAGGATCCGTAGCTGCCTTCTTGAAGAGTCCTGCCTAGTAATGCTCTGGTGTGGGAATCCATGAGCTGGTGTTAGAGCAGTCATGGTCTTCACTGATAACCAGACCTCCAGCAGAAATCTCTTGTGATTCTCATACTTACACTTCAGAGCATCTGCTGCTCAGGAGACAGAAATGTTCACTTGCATACAAGTACAGCCCAAGTAAACGTTTATATCACCCTGCCCATTTTAAAAGACTGTGTCCCTTCAAATTGCTCAGCAGTTTTTAAAGAACTTGAAGTCCTAGTTGTCAGTAAACACATCAGGTGGGTCATGAAATGTAACCTGCAACTCAGCTGCAGGCAGGGGATACAAAGCTGCATGAAATCTGTCTTTATCACTGCAGGAAGATTTGTGGAGTCATTGCTTTCATCTCACGGTAGTTACTGCATTGACTTTTTGAAGAGCAGATAGTTTTCTCTGGCTTTGGTCACTAGTTCCTGAGAAAAACTATTAAAATTCAACGTAGTTTTGCCAATTGGACCAGCTAAGCATGCTTCCTTCTATTTGCTCTTACAGCTCCTGAAGAATGTGTGAATCAAATTCCATTGGGATTTCTTTTATCTTTGCAGTCAAAAATATCCCAGTATTTTCTTTCACTTTTCCCAGAGCAACACAAGAGCTGTGTGCTAACGTGTGCTGCAAAAACGTGTTTCAAAAAAGTAGATTGCAGCTATCCATTCAAATAACTTGGATTTATTTCAGCTACAGCTCCAACATCTTTAATTGTATTTTCCACTAAAGTTCTTAGGGTCTTATTTGCAAAGAAGTAAGCTGGTACGGCAAACTGCCCTGTAAAATCTGAAGTTTCTTGCGTATTCTTGCAAAAACAAGCCCGAGAGCTAACAAGGTTTGAAGTGACAGCTGTGGGGGAAGAGCTATATTATGTTAAATCGCACAGCAAGAGCAGAGAATTGCCACAGTGATCTACTAAACATGGAAGGAATCATATCTGTACAGGCCTCGTGCTATAAACCATGGGCAGCTGGAACAGAGACACTGAGTGCAATACAGGTGTGTGAAACACCTTGTCTCCAAGTTGTTGCTGAGCACCACATGGTGCAAAAATAACCTAAGTAGAATGGAGATCGTCAGGATCTCTCTCAGAGCCAGAACTCTCCAGAAATGTGGAAGGCAACAGAAGGAAATTTGGGAGGCACTTTTCCCTCTGTAAGCAGGCAGTGCCAGTAGGAATGAAGAGATTCTGAAGGTACCTTGTTCCTGACAGCAGCTGGTTCTCCAAAGATTGTTGCAGTCAGTAATTTCCTGTTAAGCAGAACAGGGGCTGACTGGGAAGTTGTAGTGCAGAAATGTGAAGAACCCTGAATTCCATGTAAAAATGAAAACATATGTGTAAGATTGGCTCAGAGTAAGCAGATTCTGGCAATTTTGAGGACTGTATTACAGCAGAATGGGCCCTAATGCAAGCTGGGAAGAAAATTCAGAGAACTACAGAAAAACCCAGAGTGAAGCTGAACAAAACTCTTATAAAGAGTTACAAAACTCTTATAAAGGGTTAATGCATGTTAGTGAGGAAGGAGGTCACTTGGCAGAGTCTCCAGAGTGAACTCCCCTATTCTTCGACAGAGGATTGGTTTGGTAGGCAAAAAAGTCACCAAAACCCCAACTCCTTCAGGTAAAAAGGTATGCACAGCTCTGTCTTGGATCAAAATGAGAACACAGTACTTGGCATATGTTGTATAACCAGTACTTAAAAAGATGTTGTCCAAAAAATGAAAAAAGGCAATGTCTTCCATGTCACACCATGCAATCTTTAGTTGATTGCAGGCATTCCCACAGCGTGGCCAGCACAGGAAAAGGATGGCAATCATGCCTCTAGCTAAGATGAACTCCACAGAGCAGCAATGAATATGAAGACTGTCAACCTGAAAGTAAATATGACAGCTATTATTTCAATTTCAACGCAGACACACAAACCGCTGTTCCCAGAAACTATATTAAAAGAGCTTCAAGAAAAGCCTCAAAATAGAAGATAAATTGATGAAGAGTGCTGTTTACACATCAGCCAGAGAAGTATTTTTCCATAGCAGTGCTGTGTGCACTATCCTGCTGCACTTGGAGACCGCCACACCAGAGGGATGCTTGTGGTGCGATATGGAGCTGTCACAACAAATGACTTGCTGCTTCTTGACGCTGGTTTTCATGTACCAGAGGAGACAAACAAGTTCAGGTGTCAGCAGCACCACAGACTAACTGGACATCGTTGTTAAGGTAGGGTAGCAGACGGGTTTGGACAGTCCTGGAATCCCACGCTATGTGAACACTGCTCACTTGTCATTCACAGGGAGCTCTGGGGAATACGTCCGTGGCATCCGGCTGTTCAGAGACCTGTGCTCTGCACTGCCTGGGCAGTGTCTAGTGCACAGGGGAGAGTGGAAATGAAGCAGTCTTTGCCAAGGTCCCTGCTGCAGAGGGAACAGTACAAGGAGCTTGAGTGCATATGATTAACAGTTTTTATTCTTCTACAGTTATCCAATCAGTATTTTCCTGTAGCCAAAACTGGGGTTTTAGAAACCAGGTCTCTCATGCTGCTGAAGTGGAGCAGTGACAAAGGTTCCTCTTCCTGAGTTGGACAGTAAAGCTAACTGGAAGAAGCCTTCTTTCTGCATCTTTTTTTTCCAAAATTAAATACTCCAGTGAAAATACACTGGAAATTTCATGTATTTATCAACAGCTGAAAAGCAGAAGACCAGTTTTCTTTTTTCAGTTATAAGTTTTGGTTTTCCCCACTTTTGAGAAAGTTAAAAGATCTTTTTGGCTATGAAAGAAATTGCAAGAGAATTCATTAACAGAGGTTTTCACCCAGCTCAAATGCCATTCTTCAAGAAGCTCTACCTTTTTCCAGTTTTCTTCTGATGACAGTGTTAAACTAGGCAATTTGTAAAATTTGGTAGCTGTCGTCATTTGTGATAGGAATTGTCCGGAGACATTGTATCTGTTCAACAAATCCATTTCTTCTTTTAATTAGGATTGACATACAAGCTGCATCCAGGTGTTGAATTGGTCTCTAGCAGGCTCTGACCTTTTCGAAGCTGTTTATAATGATTGCAAATCTTTGGCTTGTTCCTCCAATATTACTTCCTTGCTGGCAGTGATGGGTTTGAATGAAGTAGGCAGCCGGGTGGATGTTCAGTAAAAATGATGACTAATGAAACAGAATTCCATTCTGATAAATTTCATTTCCTTTTGAAGAAATGTTATATGGAAGGTGCTGTTCAGCAAAGCACAGCTGATATAATGCTCTGGACGGCATAAAGAGTTTTAAGAAGTGGCTGGAAAGAACATGCATGGTCACAGCATAAGCTTTCAGTTACACCCAAAACAGCCTCTCTATTCATAGCCACTAAATAAATAAATAAATAAATAAGAAATACCATCAATAACTTCCAGGCCTTAATTTAACATCACTACCACATGCATAAGGCATGTTGAGGTCATTGGGCTATAACCTGGAAGATTATCAAATGTGTGTTCTGTCAGCCACTGACTCCTGCTCAGTTTGCAGATCAGTGTGAAGATGTTTTGATGAGTAAAAGACAAATGACCTGTGGTGCACCTGTCTGACAAAGCTGCTCTCAGGTAACAATAAAGTGATTGCAACTACACCATGAAGGAGCTGAAGTCCCATCATTACAACAGGGAAGAGGTAGCTGTCAAGTTGCTCACACTTGAGAAACAAGATTTTTTTTCAAGTCTTTCCATCCCTCATTTGGTAATAGCTTCATTGCTTTAGTTTTCCCAGTGAAGTCCCACCTAATTTTTTACTGAGACAAAAAAGGTGGAAGAAGCGCGAATAAAATCAATTATTGTATATTGCTACTAATTTTCTCTGCATAAAACATAGGTCATACGTGACTCTGAAAGGCAAAGATTTGGGCATAATATTTAAGTAACATGACTGAATACTAGGATCAGGTATTTAATCACACAGGAGTAGTTGCATACCTCATTGACTATGAAAATGCTCCCTGTGTGCTTTTTGGGGTGTGCCACATGTTGCAAAACATACATTATCCTGTAAATATTAATGATAAGTAATTTAAGGTCAGTTGTTTCCTGAACTACTGTCTGAGGTGTTTTCAGAAGACCTCAGACATTATGGTTACATTTCTGCCTTATTGGACTTGCACTTTTGGGGCCATTTACTCAATCTTTGCTTGCTAGATCGGGAACTTCTTGGATAAATATAGTTCACTTTGTTCATCTTGATATACCCTCACAGAAGCCATTAATTGCCCAATGAGCCCAATGGACAATTAATGGTTTCTGTGGGTATTACATCAAACTGGTTACATATGAGGTTTCTAAATGGAGCATAGCACAAAGTTGAAAGAATACACAGAGGAGTGGTGTTCTGATTTATACATCCAGCTTTTTCATTGATTGGAGTCAAGGCCTGGGCCTGAAGTGTGATCCCAGAGCAGAGTGTGATCCCTCAACACTGACAGCCTGAGGACTTGTCTACAGAGCACCAATAGGATGGATAAAAGAGGGAAACCTTGGGTCTCTGCTGGGGCTTGGACCAGAAGGAGGTACTTTGGCAAGAGCAGGATGCTTGGAGAAGCTGCCTGAAGTACCTCGAGCACATTTAAGTGAAAACTCCAGTGTGGGGATTCACAGTGTTGGGGAACAGCTGAGTAAAAGTGTTTAGGACTCTGCTTTTCAGTCATTCTTGAAATGAACAGAATCAGATCTTTCTGGAATCAGATCTTAGTCTTGGTTACTCACTTTTGCCATCTGTTGGAGTGGAATAATAACTCCTTTATAGACAGAATAAAATATGAATACATATGTATGTGTATATACATATGTATTTGAACTGACCTATGGAGCTTAATGTATAATCTTTCAACTTGTTTTAATTAATTCAGAAGAAAAAATATATACAAACTATATGTTATTTCTGATGTAAAATTAACAGTGGTTGTTTCATTAGAAATGATCTTGTTACAAATATGCTGTCCTTTTTATCAGCCAATATTTCAATTGGCATTCGTCTAATTCTTCTTTCTCCTTTACCAACAACCTCTTGGTTGTCAAAAATGAAAGGTTTAACTATTTTTTCCTCCATCAGGTTTCACTAAACATATACCACTATGTTTCTACATAAATTTGAGTATATAGGTTGTGTATGTAAAGATACATCGTACTAAGAGCAAAGAACACAGTAAAGAATAAAGTGCAGCGTTAAAGAAAAATAAAAAAAGAAAACAACCAAAAAACAAACTGAATAAGTAATGTATTGCTTTTGAGTACTGAATATCACAAAATTCTGGAATTATAGAACATCTCCATTGTTTATGGTTGAGTAAATTTTTTTTTTTAGCTTGTTAACTGGAATAACTGTCTTGGGGTAACTCTATGATGTGTATCCCCTATCACAGCTTTATGACAAAAAAATTATTTTGTGTCTTTAAACTGAGCTTGAGAGGGGAGGAAAAAAAACGAACTTTTCAAAGCAGTTCCCAAGGACACAGAGATAGAGACTCCTCTGCATTCTCCGGCGGCTGCAGGAGCACAGAGGAAGCAGCCTTCTTTTTGCTTCTTCAGCCAGCTCTTCAGGTTTTTTTCTTTTTCTCCGGTGTGAGACGGAGAGCTGAACTTTGTTTTCTTGGGACTTTGGTTTTTCCATTTTTCTCTTCTGGACTGGTTCAACAACATCAGAACACTTTGGGAGAACTTCTCTTCAGGCCCGGAGGGGGCCTAAGGCCACCCCCCACGCCAGCTCTGAGAAGGAGGGACCACACCTACAAGAGGACTCTAATTTCTTCCCAGGTTTTCTCTCTATAGCGAGGGGTTTTACTATTTAGCATTATTATCCTTTTCCTGTGTGTTTGTTAATAAATAGGTTTTATCTCTTTCACTTTCCTTTGAGGAATTTTTTTTCCCGAACCTGGTGGGGGGAAGGGTGGTTGTAATCTGGTTTTCTCTCAGAGGATATATTGCTAGATTTTGGCCAAACCAGCACAATAACATAGAGTGATGTTACAGAAATTTACATATGGAAATAACTTTACACAAAAGTAATCATTTCGTTCAAACAGCACTAGTGAATTCATAACATTACCCTGGTGCATATTTAGATGGAGTATGTTTTCAGTTGTATATGAACATGTGCTGTCCCTTGTTAAAAGTAGAAAAATATGAGCACATACATAAATGAAAAGAGATAAGAAAAGGAAAAATATGCAAACTGAAAGCAAAACCCCTGCTTGGCCTTTCGTCAACTAAAATAATGCTGTTTTAATACATGTTAAACAAAAAAAAGCCAAACCACATTATCTTACATTTTCCTATTTCCTTAAAGAGACTTGGCTTGTCCTCATCTTTTAGTTCTGAGATTTAGTTCTGAGTTCTGAAAACCTGCAAAACTTACATTCAAAATCAGAATTATTTATCTCTGTGAGATTAATACATTCTTTTTGTCTAGATGGAAAAATGGGCCATCAATACACAAGGTGTGATATGTGGGACTACTGCTAAATTCTTTTCTTGGCTGCCATCCCACCAAGTGAGTCATATTTAGTCAAGATTTTGCCTTTATTACACACTTGGGGTCAGTATCCTGGAGATTCAGTGGTTACTAATGGTTACTCAGACAGAGAAGTGAAGGAAAGGGCAAGGCAGAAAAAAGCATACACATATTTCCAAGTCCTGCTGAGAGTCTGCAAGAGTGAAAGCATTCCCTCCCTGCCCCCCAATATATGCCTTTTGGGGGCTGAAAAATGCACTTTTAATGGTCTCAAAAAAGGAGAGCGATGGTAACCCCCTTTTTGAGTAATCCTAAAAACTCCCGTGACAGCAATCCAGGAAAAAAAGCAGAGATCTAATTTAGATCCAGCGTCTCTGAAATAACAGGTTGACACCAATATACTCTAGGTGCTCCCCACCTCAGTCCCCCAACATCCAGCTGTATAATCCATGCTGCAAACAAAAGCAATGAAGGATGTAGCCAAAGAAAAGATAGATTCTAGATATAGCTAAATTCAATAATTAGTCTAATCATATAATATTAGTTTTTCTGTATTTCATGTAATTGTCTCTTCCAAATGTCTGCTCATGTATCTGTCTGCGATTCAGATCATGCTGTCATTTCAAGTCACTATCATTTGATCTAATAGCCCAAAAGTTTTATTAATGGTTAAAGGACTAAGTGAATTGGCCACTTAACCACATGCCTGCATTTCAGCAGCTTCACCAGATGACTATTTTGCCCGAACGACTGTGACAGGAATTAGAGCTACTGCAGCTCCCTCATTCATCATTGCTCATTGACCTTTAACTGCAGCCAAACTGTATTGGACTGTGGTTAAGGTGTCCAGGGGGATTGTGAGTTGCATGAGGAGAGGATGGAGTAGAGAGCAAGGAGGGAGAAGAGAAGCTTATTCTCTTTTGGGGTGACACTGACCCCCTTTGAAATCAATCACAAAAGTACCATGACACCAAAGGTGTGTGGACCAGAATGTCATCATGCAATTAAATGCTGGGTATTGCCATTCAAAAATAATAGATATTTCTCTATTTAGACCACTGAAATAAATGATCTCTGTTACTGAAGGAAGTTCTGTGGGAGTAAAATAGTCCTTGGGACTAGAATTTTCTTGCCAGCTTAGCTCTCTGCTACACAGTTTTGCGGCTAATCTGGGCACACAGAAAGGGTTTCCAGCTGCTCTGTGCTTTCCCTGTGGAGGGATTTTATTGAGTGCTTGTGTATATATGTGTGGCAGCACCTCTTTCAAGCACTGTATGCAACAGTCAGGGAGGCTTATTGGTGGGTCTGGTTTGTTGATGGGGTTTTGTTTGGTTTATTTGAGGGTTTTGTTTGTGTATTTGGTTTTTTTCTTTGTATCCCAGAGGAAACAGCTGGGAAGAAGATTTTGGTGTAGACCTGCAGGCTTCTTATTCCAGTTTTTTTTGAGCTGTTTGTTATGTTTGAGTTAATTTGTCCCATGTTTAGAAAATGTGGACTCCTAAAGAATGTAGATGTGCATGAGAAGCATTAAAAATAAACAAATATTTCAGTAATACCACCCAAATTGTCTTCATGTTGTTGGATAAAATAAATCAATGTGGCTATTTTCAGTATGATGAACCAACACTTGGGAACATATTCCTAAAAGGAATCCCTTCAGCCTAAGCTAAGACCCACTTTGTTACTTGAAGTCAATGAAAATAACATTTGCAAGTAAGAATTGCTCACGCACACATGGTCTTTAGTGAGGGAACTGGTACCAGCAGCCCACAGATGAGATAGAATCTCAGATAGTTTTATTAAAGGTTGGGTTTGTATCTACTAGGAAAAAGATGGAAACTTATTTCTTTCTAACAGTGTTAGCCTAAAAGTTCAGTTTTTTAACAAGTAAAAGTTCCTGAAAGCAATTATGTAAAATCTCCATCTTTAGTATGGTTTTCATTTACGAAATAGCTTCTTCCCCAGTTGCTCTGTTTGAGCTCAAGGCTTCAAAATTTTGCAAGAAGCAGTCATTTTTCACATGATTAACACACAAAAGGAGCAGACAGGCAAAATGGCATCCTCTGTTCCTTCAGTATTTTTAAATAATTAGTCCATTTGATTTTAATGTAAAATACATTTTTCAATTTCATTGTAAGAACATGATACATTTATGGAAAAAGCCCTTAAGTACAGCTTTTTCTCAAAATCGAGCCACCTATTTCCTCCCTTTTTCCTCCTTCCTTATTAGAGTGTTTCTCTACCCTACAACAAAGGACAAGGATCAATCACCTGTTTCATGCTGAAAGCTACATTTCACTATATTAACCCTTCTTTTTTGCATCACTTACAGGCGCAAACCCTGAGTTGGTGTGAGATGATCTCCAGTGAGGTTAATAGGCTGGTCTCTAAGTAGAGAGCTGCAGATCCAGGCTTGCTTTTTCAAGACCATATAACTTAAGTTGTTTATGATATAAATATAATTCACAGATTGCCTTTCAATTTGCTGATAATTCTGCCACTGTAACTGTTGCTGTCTTAGTTACTGCTTTGTATATACTGATTTTCTAAATTGCTGTTTTATTTTTCTTTCCTTTTTTATTTTTTATTCCTCCCTGATTTGATTTCACTTCATGCTATATGCCAAAGGCTTCAGTTAATCATGGAAAAATTTTAAACTTACTTCTCAAATAGTTCCCATGAATTTTATGGCCAAAAATCCGTATTTCTTAGCAGCAGAGTCTTGGTTTTATCTCTGTGTAAAGGGTTTTTTTGCACATACATTGGCTCATTTGCAAATATTGGTACCATCTAACTAAAGACATTCCTAAGAGACCGAAGCTGGGTTTTTTAGTAAATCATTATCATGGTTTCACTTACAGGGAGGAGTAGGATTTCATCATCCCAGATCCAGGGTCACTGTAAAATCCATGCCTACAGTTTCACTGAAGGAACAGAAATACGCTGCCTGCACCGATTTTGCTTGTGTGTTTATACTGAGCATAGCTGTGATTTTCCATGTTGATGTAAGATTCAGTGTGCAGTCTGTGGAAGAGGCTGGGAGACCAAGGCAGGAACCCAAAACCCAAGCCAGCATAGGGTGCCAAGAGAGAATGCACTCCAAGGCTGCAGCGCAAGATGTAGGTATGCAAGAGGATGTATTTCCTTAGCAAATGGGTTAGGTGAACATCTGTGGCTTGTCAGCTGGAAAGGAGGGAGTAAAGAGCAGTCTTTTAAGTTTATCCTTAGTGCAAACAGATTAAGTGCAGCTTGCTTTTATTTCTGTCATCTACATCTATGTAATCTGTGCCATTGCAAT
Organism: Monarcha castaneiventris obscurior; assembly: GCA_026261815.1. Lineage (NCBI taxonomy): Eukaryota > Metazoa > Chordata > Aves > Passeriformes > Monarchidae > Monarcha > Monarcha castaneiventris. The sequence goes on from JAMPIT010000890.1 coordinate 1,483,759, forward strand.
TGGCTTTCTGGTTTGGATTTTGTAGTCTAAGTAATCTGCTTTCAACTTTCACCTAAATTCAATGAAGAATTATTTCAAGGTCACTATCTAGCACCAAAGCATTCTGTGGCTGTCCTTACAGCTAGAGGTCTGAACCACCCCTACACACACCTGGCAGTTGCCTCCTTTTGTCTACAGTACTCAAAGGCAAGAGGATACACATCTCTGGAGGATGCATTAGTCTGTGTTCAGAGTTAACAATGTGAATATAAGTACAAAAAAAGTCTTTCTGCAACCAGAAAAACGCTGGCATGTGACAGGTAATGTGGCAGTTAATCTGCCTGATTCTGCAGAGTCCTGGCAGAGTTAGGAGGCACCATTCGGGGCACATCAATAACACCTCAGCACTTACTATTGATCAGAGAGAAAATCACCAGCTGAAGAAGGAAAGTTTGCATACCTGCTGTTAACAGCTCAGACTGGAAATGAGTAAATGTGGAGAAAAAGTGAAATTATTTTCCTTGTCTTGATTGCATTTTATAAACAAAAAGTGTTTGAAACAAAACCGCCCTATAAAATCCTTTGTCATTATTTCCTTCCTGTTTCCCTTCCAGCCCAGCTAGTTCATTTGCAGGCAGGTGAGCTCTTTGGAATTATTCTCCCATGCAGGAAATTATGGGTGCTATGAAATACTACTGCAGTCCTGTTATCTCTGAAATGCTGATCTGCCTGGCTAACATGGAGCTGAAATTCAGTTATTCCCTTTGACATGGAGTCCATTGTGAATTTACCAGATGAACTTCCTTGACAAATAGCTACCAGCCACTCAATCCATCACTTCAGGGAAGCTGGGCTGCCTCACACTTTTTCTTTCCTATGCTTTTATCTTTTGTTCTGCCTCTCAAAAAGATCAGGGGGTAAAACCCAAACCAATATTCAAAGGTATGTGATTTAGAGCACCAAACAAGTAACAGAGACCTCTTAATATTGCATATCTCACAGTAATCATGTACTCCAGAATTTCCTCCTTTTTAATATAGAAAAATCAGATAGAACTCTTCATTAATATTTTAATTGGCATAAATGTTGGGTTCCAAACTATCCACATGGTAATTTACACTTCTACTGTAGCTGGTGGGAGGTGGTTTGTTTTTCTTTGTGCTAATGCAAGGATCTCACTTCCTGCGACAGGAAAGCTTGCAGACAACAGTTGCACTGCATGGGTGAAAGGCACAAAAGGAAAGAGAAAATATATATGGAATAATTTTTCTAAAATCTAGAAGACAAATATATGTTAGCCTATTATGTCTCATGTCAGGCAGATTAAAGTAGCTAATAAGCATTTTCACTGAACCACAGAATGGCTGACTTTGGAAGGCATCTTTGGGGAACATCTGGTCTCAACCCCCTGCACAAGTGGATGCACAACTCTCAGCCTTGTCTTAGCTAAGCAGCCATGGGTGGAAATTTTTGAAGAATTAATATGTAAAAAGGAATATTTCTGTTCAGAACCTAGCCTGAGAAGAGGGACGTGATTCTCAGTAGATATGCAACATCTTGGAAAATTAGGTAACTTATAGGTTTGCTAATCTACACGTGGTACTCTCCCACAAGCTCTGGGGATATCCATGAGAGCCACCATCCCAGTGCCTTCTCCTGTGGGGCACTGGAACTGCTGTGGATGAAGCATGGTTGGAAGAGGGTTGATGAGGGAAAGCCTGGTCATGCACAAGACTTGTCCCTTTGGCCCTTGGCACATGGGGAAAGCAGGATGCCCTTGGTAAAGTTCAGTGAGTGGCAAGGCCCAGGTCTTGGAGCTAGGGAAAGCTCAGACCTACAGCTGGTGTGAGCCTGGAAAGGGGCAGCCAGAGGAGAGGGAAGGCTGCTGAAATTGCTCACTTTCCAAAGCCCAGGGCAGACCAGGCTCCCTCCCCTGCACTTCCCAGACCAGGTGCCTTCCCCCACACTTCCCAGATCAGGTGCCTTGGTCCCTTGTGCCTGGGGTTTCAGCACCAGCAGTCTTCCCCTGTGCATTCCTTGAGAATCATGAGGAATAAAGGTTATAGGAAGATGGGGTTTGCCTGGATGTCTGTCTCTTGTCTCTTTTTTTTTTCTTTTTTTATGAGCCCAGTGGCAGATTTCAACCAAATGTGTCAGAGGGTTAAAGCTCTCCCAGATAATTAACAAATGCCATGAAAATAGTTGAATGGGTAGAGGATACAGATGCTGTTAATGCCCTTACTGTGGGAAAAGCTGCAGAGTGGTATCCCACATCATCAGGCACTAGAACAGCCACATGGGAAAAGGGCCCCTGTAAATGCCCCAAACACAAAGTTTGCTTCAGCTGGGTTTGTGTTTCATGCATGCCAGAGCCAACCACTTGTAAGACAAAGTTCCAAAGAAAGCAGGATTAATTCCTTCTGTGCACAGCTAGCTATTGGTTTTCGGATTGGAACCCCCTTAAAATGTTCCTTGGACTCAAATATTTACATTTTTAAGAATACTATTATCTACCTGTAAGCAGGTATGATGGGTGATCTAAACAGGAAAAATTCCAGGCCCCTTATTCTCCTCACAACCACCTTACCTGCAGCAAGATCTGCACTTCAAACACTTAGAGAAATGGGCACAGCTACAACACTACCAACCAAACTGTACCTGCAAGGAGAATTGGATGCAAAGCTGCATATATTTAGTGCGCAGGATTCAAGAACAGAGAGTGGGGTCCAGCTGAGGAATTAGAAGAATCGGCTCATACCACGGCACAGTGATTCCCTATCCATTATAGAGACACAATGGCTCCCCCAGCTGAAGGGGGGAAAATGGCTGAAGGCAGCAAGATCAAGAGCTCTGAATATTTTAGGTTAACCACTTTGGTAAATATTCAGCTATCCTGGCATCCTGGAATAACACTGAATGAAAAGTAAACAGGGAAAAATAAGGCAGGAGAGTCCTTCTGTAACCAAACATTCCAGCTGTGCACAGATGCATCTGAGGCACAGCTGGGGCTCAGTGCCAGATCTTCCTGGTCAGTTTTAGGAATACAGTAAATTCCAACATTGGACAGATTATCTGAAAATTTAGAAGATGCCAGGAGGGTCATTTGCAAACCCCATCCTGGGGTTCAGAAGCTTATCACCCTTCCTCCTAGATTTCTGCTATGCTGAAAACTTAGCATGAGTTTTGTGGGATTTTAGCCACAGTCCAGGGGAGTGGAGGTTAGAAAATAGACACCTCTTGGCTCTGTAGCCCATAATTTGGGGAGTGGTTTAGATCTGTGGCTTAGTCCAAAGTTGAAGGGAGGGAGTAGAGTCAAACTTCCTTCTCTAGTCCAGCTCTCTTTGAAGAAGCATTTTGAAATAAAACCTTTTCTGGATGGCCTGTGCAGAATTTATTACAAAGCAGAGTCTCAGTTGTTTTCGTAGTATCAACCATGTCTTCAATATTCTGGGCTATTTCCAATATTTCTGCCAATGGAAGAAAGAGAAAGCCTTCTCCTTTAAGACTCTGTTTTAGCTCAGCTGGTTGTGCACTCTGGGTGGGTGATTCCAGGTTACCTGCTCTCTGTGCCATGACATGACTACATGTAAAGCACTGTAGTATTTTAGCACATGTTCAGTACCAACAAGCTAGCATAAGCAAGTGGAGAAAACAGAAGCTTAATCATTACTCCATGTTCCTGGTGTATAAAGAGAGATACTGTCCACCCACACAGTCTGTGATCAATGCCAAATCTTCTGCAACTTAGGGCTTTCGTCCAGTTTCTCTGATTTACGTTTGTGCATCCTTCCTGGCTCCCACTGTTTTGGTGACGTAATGAACTCACTGACCAGGAGCTATTCTGACACAATGCAGAAAAAAAGAAGGGTTGGGGATGAAAGGCTGAGTTATAACTGATGAGGAGGAAGGTCCTCTCACTGGGAGAGGCTGAGAACAAAACCTCTTTGTACCTTTCTGGGCTTCCTGAGGAACTGTGGTGGCTTAGGCTTGGCAGGATGTCACCAGGCTGTATGCAGTCACACAGAGGTGTCCACCTAGGACCTATTTACCCCTCTTCCCCAGATCTGCCCATTATTGCCAATGTTTTAAGAGCTCCTGCATCTCTTTCCTCTCCATGTGGGTGCTTCATAATGCCCTGAGCAGGAAATGGGTCTCTTTTGAATGAGACCTGATGTACGGCCATGATGACATCACTTCACTAAAATGGTGCCAAGATGAGATGCTCAGGAGATTCAACAACACTTCTCTACTGTCCATGTTAAAAATAGATCACTTAAAATATTGTGTTGGGTTTTAATCACGAATAGACGTGTCTTAGCCATGTGCAGACAGTGGAGAAGCTTAAAATGAAAATAATTCACCAACTGTAGAGACAATGATTAAGAAAATTCTTTCCACTTTACAAAAAAATAGAAAAAAAAATAAACACAAAACACTGGGACAGGGTGGTGGACATCTTAACACCAAAATCAGGAATCTTACATCAAAATTACCTCATGACATTGATCATGGGCAGGCACTATTCATTTCAAGAGACAAATCCCCTAGTAATATGAATAAAGAAGTATTGGAAAGGAATTCTGTGTAAAACAGTGGGAATGAGTGAGTGCATCTAAAATAGCTGGAATGCTATGCTTGCCCTTCTCTTTGGCAATTCTTATAGTCCTGGTTTCATCATTAATTGTATTCCCCCCAAAACTCAAAACAAGTTGAGAACCTGTGTTTCCACAAGAACATTTTATAGGAGACACAGGCTCATTCAGTCAGTTTTAGGTGCTACAGCCATAGAATCTGTACCATTTACAATGCAGATATCCTCGGAAAAAAGCAGTTATTAGCAAGACTTTGACTGTCTCATTTTGGCCACGGAAAGAAGTGAAGACAGGCTTTTTGCACAGGGAGTTATGATCAGGAGAGAAAATGATGAATTAAACCAGCCTTACCAAAGGCTGATATCTGATGTGTTAGAGGACTAAGGACCTAATCTACTTGCTTGTGAATACACAATGGATATAAAGATTATCAGCAAGGGCAAAGGAGGGTGATTCTTAATCTGAAATAGATATTATTTGCAGCTTGTCTGCCTTCTGTGGGGCTGAGTGTGCATGCAGACATCTACATGTTTGCTTGAACTTAGAAATCTCACTGAGCTTTTGTGTGTGAGAGTAACATAGCTGACTCATAAGTAAATGGGGTCAGCCATGCAGGATTTTTTTATTTCATTTTCTTTCTCCTTTCTTGCTCCCTGATTTCTTATAGGTGAGAATATTTTGTTCCTCTGTGGCTCCTGCTAATCAGGGTCATTTTTCTCCTTGCACACTGTGGTCCCTTATCAATATCAGAGTAAATTCTGCCACTGATGTCACTGACGACAGGTTTAGACCTTTATATGTAAGTATATTATTGATCTAGAAAGATAAAACAAGCAAAGAAACACAAAATCTCACAATACTGATATATATAGATACAATAATAATAAACACAGTTTTAAAGAAATCCTAAATTGAGTACAAAATCTGCTAAAACCCTGGTTAGGCAATATGCATCATTAATTCATATATGCTGAGGGAGATTATGGGGTCACATACAAATCAAGAGGCTTTGAGATTACGAGGCTGGGCTGATGATAAAGCAACAATCCGATTTACTATTAATTGGTTTTAATGAGTACCCAGAGAGTCTGCTTTTCTATAGGACCCTATCCTCCTATGTAGTGCAACATCTTTTATATGAAAACTTAGGGAGATGTACATTGCAACAGGATCAGGAAAATTGTAACTCTACCTATTTCTTAGCATCCTATGGAAGAAGGCACTAAGCACTGTACATTACACAAGATTGTAAAGAACTGTTTTGATGATATAAATTTTAAAATGTAAATTTCTTGTAAATATTGCTGAAAGCATCCTTTTAAATGTTTCTGCATTGTTACAGTAAATCAACTACAGTTTGCAAGATCCTTGACACAGATTTTCTTTAATATATATTAATATGATGAATTTTGCCTTTTAAGGTCTGTTATGACTTTTGACTCTCCCTCCAGCTAGATACACAAGTCCCATCCTTGAGTATTTTAAGACAACCCTAAACAATGCCAGAGCTTCTTCTGGCCCATGGTCAGGCAAGAGCTGGAGTAATAAAAGTAGGAAAATGCCTCAGAGTGGCATTACTCTCAGCTGCATTGAGCAAGACCATGCAGAGAGATGGCTGGGGAGAGGGTGGCCACTGCAAAGAAAAGGCTGGGCTACTTTGGGACTGTGGCTTCAGGATTAAAAAAAAAAAAACCAGATAGCAAATATTTCACTCAGGAATGTTCAGCTGGGATTGGTCATGAAGGATTGGTTGTTCCTTTTACCCACTGGTTTACTTCCATGAGTGGAAAATTGGTTTTAACCTTGTGTGGTTGTTTTTGTGCTGATGATTGGGTGCAAAACATAAGCGTTTCCAGCTGCCTGATCTGAGAGGGCTTTGTGCCAGCTGTGCTCAGGGTGGCAGCCCTGCAGGGGGCAAAAAGAAGAAAATCAAGCTTCTGATGATTCTCTTTCTTTAAAAAATGGAAAAACTCAACAGATTCTATCAATTGAGCAGTGCCCCAACCAGAAGAAGTGCTTTTCCCTGGCAGCAGAAGTCAACAGGGCAATCCAAAGGTTATTTAGATCCTGTGCTCTGGAGTCTGAGATGCAATTGCCTTTCCTAACTAAAAAAATGTTGGGGTTTATAACTAGAAAACACTTTGCTACTGTACTGTCGGGCCTTCCAGACTTGGTTTGGTTGAGTGTTGGGGTTTTTTTGTTTAAAAGAAAGATTGATAATGTCCAGGCAACAATTTGGATGGTGGGTGCCTCGCACAGAGCACAGCATCAGTGGCCACGCTGTTTAGGATAGACCTTGAGGCCAGAAACAGGGCAAGTTTTAGCCCCATTATGTAATATAGAAGAGCTACTAAGGGAATTTTGTCTTGCACTGTCCAGGCTACTAAACCTTGGGTTTTTAGCAGGCAAGTGATCTCCAGGGATGACTTAGAAGCACTAGAGAAAAGAGAGTACTTCAACATTACTGCCTGCTTCATGTTTTGTTGTCCGTGAAGGCGTCCATCAGTGCTCGTAAGACAGACTATAAATAGGGGGAGGAAAAACCAGGAAATGCTCAAAACAGACTACAAGCAAAAAGAGGAAGAAAGTATTATGAAGATAACATTTACCTCAGCTTTCCTGCATCAAGGAAAGGGATCTAACAGAGACTGCAAATGTGTGCTGCTGCCTGAACCCAAGCAATCATTATGGGCTGATACATGAATTGGCTGCTCACGAAAGATGAACTTGTTAAGTATCCAACATGCTCCCAGAAATAGACTCTGAAATACATCTTTTGCTGATATTTTTTTCCCCTAGCTTGAAAAGACAGAGCAGACTTAAACGTAGAAGACTGGTTAATAAAATATACTTGAAATATTGAAATGAAACACGAGGACCTTGGGCTGATCTGTTTAACTTTTGACGTACAAGAAATAAGTTTATTCATTATGAAGATTTGTTTCTCTTCCTCTCCAAGGAGAGGGAGTCCAAACTGTTCCATCTAGTTCTTGGTCTTGTTCTTTTACCAGCATGAGACCAATGGTGAATTTATACTAATCTTTAAGTACCATTAAGGTGAAATTTGCAATATTTAAGAGCAGAGAGGTCAGTTCAGAGCCTACTTGAACCTCTGAGCTGTGTGACAAACAAGCCAATGAAACAACTGTTGGTGACAGTCCTACCACGGGAAATTTCTGGAAAGGGAGGCAGGCAAAAAGGACATTGATCTGCTCACCCAAAGTGTTGAGTGGATGTGAAAGATGAAAGCCCTAGCAGGAGAAATGCCTTTCTGCTTTTTTGGCTGAGCTTCTAACAGTGAGCCACGAAGTTGTCATTCAGGCCCTGTCAGCTGTAATATGTAAGCCACATGCAAGGCAGCTCCACACAGCTGAAAGGAGTGCTGCTCGATTGAGGAGTCAGATTTGTAGCCTGCCATCAGGGTGGCCAAACATGCATTGCTGAGGTGTGAATTATGAAAGATAGTTTCCAAATGTCCAACGGGCAATAAACATTAATATAAACTAGACATGGGCCTGTGCCAAATAGCCCCAACTCACAGGGTGTTTGGAGTGCAAACATTTGATCAGGATCCAAACTTTGCAGCTGGCCTTATCTCTGCAGTGGCCAAGCCAAACCCTCAGGGTTTATGGCCACCTGGCAAATTCTGTGATCCAAGGATGCGGTATCTGATTACCTGTTCCTTTGCCACCTCCAGATAACAGTCCTTTTTATCAACCCTCTCCTGTGCTTCCTGCTTTCCTCTGGTATTCTTTCTCTGCCTTCATGATTTGCCTCTTACTCATACTGGAAATTCTCCAAATTAGGGGCACACTTTAAATCTGTTGTGAGCAACTCTGGGAGGAATTATGCAATATTGTGGAAAATCATCAAGGAAAGCATGGAGTCTGAGCATGATCTTCATGCCTTCCATGCAAGGCTGACAAAGGGGCTTGGACTGCTGTACATGTGAAAGAGAGGAGGGAAAGAAATACACTCAATAAACACACCCAGTTCAACTCGGAGGAGCTTCTGATGCTCTAAAAGACATAGTATGGCTAGTTAGCAGTCTGTGCCTGTGGAACACAAGCCAGAATGTCCAACCATCCCTGGGCTCAATCACCAGACTCTGTAACCTTTTGTGTTTTTCCTTTCCACCTCAAATCCCACTGACTAAATTGCCAGTCTCAGTGCATGTGTTTTTATTCCCTGGGATGTAATCCGTAGTGAATCACTTGGACTGGCTGAAACACACGCTTGACCCCCTTGTTCCACCTCCAGGAGCAACAACCATGAAAGGAGTTGTGTGATCACCCTGCTCTCTGTGAACTGTCCTTTTCTCCCTGGGCCTTGGTAAGGGGCAAAATAAAACGCCAGACCTTGCCCTAAACCTTAAAGCCAGACCAGCATTGTGATCCTACAGTTTCAGGGTTTTTTCTGTCTTCTGTTAAAGAAATATTCAGGAATGATGTAAATTTCAAAGGATGCTGACTATCACTGAATTCTTAGAGGTTAATTGGCATATTAATTGCCTGTAATTAATAGATGCATACGCAGACAAGAGAAGTGGAGATTTTATAGCTGTGAAATTTGTCCATTAGCTACACTTCACACTCATCAAAACCAATGTTACTGAAGCAGTAAGGCTATTGATCTACATATGGATTCTGCTTGGATACTTGTGATGTCTATTTAATACCCTCCTCTTAAAATGGAACAAGGAGGTGCTGAGCTTGCACCTGGAGTTTTCACAATTTTCTCTTTGCACTTAGTGGCTGAAAAAACCACAAAATTTTATGATTATTTCATCGCCTGTTATAACTGTCTCAGGTTTTAGCTGAACAGATTTCCCTAGTCTAAATTTCTGGCTATAGTAATTTTATTGTTGACTCATGGTTGTGTGAATAAAAACTCCGTGCATTCCACACTGATAAAATATCTCCAGGGATATTATCTGAATTTCAAGAAAATAAAAGGTTAATAATGTTGGCTGAAAGAGTCAAGTGTGATCTTCAATTTCCAACGTTTTGAGAAATAGCTCTGTTCACTGATATTTAAACCCAGTGCTGTGGCAAGTCTTCAAGGCTTTGTGTCTGATCAGTGTAGATATTTTCCTTCTGTTGTATTCTGTTCTCATCGATATGGGAACATACCAGGCCAGGCTTTCTATACAGACCTGCTGGATCAGAAGCATGCCTTTCTTTAATATTCATTTCTTTTTAAAAACAATCTGGATCTAAGACATCCCTGGGTGTCTAGACTCCCAGGGTTAGTCTTGAAAGTAGACCCAGCTCTGCTCTGTCAAAGCCCTGCAAGCATCAAGGGCCTGCCAAGATCATCAAAACACAGTTCCTTAAAGTGTGGGTGTAGGTATGAAAATTGCTCCGTTAATACCACCCAGTTTTATGTCTCCACTCACGTGGGAGTGCAGAATATGTCTGACAATGTCTTCAGCTGTTCAGGAATGAGCACTAACCCGCTTGTGTTTTCTGCTTGGTTATGGGATTGGAGTGGGTGGGAAGGGTTCTGTTTCTTTTTCAGCTCACATCTCACAAATCTGCCAATATGTTGTCATCATCTTCTCCACTCAAACTGCTGCAGGAACCCCAGTTTCATTGCCTGTTCTCATTGCTGACTGTATTTTGGGGGTTTGGGGACTTTTGTGTGGTGGGTTTTTTGTTTGGTTGGGGTTTTGTCTGTTTGTTTTGTTTTGATTTTTAAATTAATTCATTTTTGTTTTGTGCAAGATCCAGAGGTGATGGGCTTCACAAGGGCTGTCCTGGCACAAACGGTCCTAGATGGACTCAATGAGACTATGGGCAACCCAGCATTTGTATGGGGGTCAGCAAGAAGGCAAATTACCCTGCAAATCTACCACAATGCAGCTTCAGCCAGAGACAGCTCCAGGCTTTGCAGAATCACCTACTGAGACCCCAGGAAAGGTTGGAAGGTCAAACTGTAAGCTGTTTCACTTTCATCTACTTGTGAAGGCCGTAAAATTCTTTGTAGACATTTTAACAAATAATGCTTCAGAAATATATTTTCCCCTAACATGCTACTCCTTTTTTTCTTCACAAGTATAAAAGCCAACAACAACTCAGCACGCATGTTTTAAGTTAACTAAAAGGAGATAGTAAGAATGCATGTTTCACCCTTCCAGAGGGGTCATTATGAAAAAGTGAGGTTAAAAATAGTCTTAACGTGATCAGCAAAAAAATGAACTCTTCGTTTTTCTGCATCTTTTAAGACGCTCTGAAATGTCCCTGTGTGAGCCCTTCTGTCATCCTCCTTCCTTTCCCTTTTACCCCACACCCAGCCTCTTCATTGCAGAAGAGGAAAGTTTTTGCTACCTCTGGCTATAAATGAAGGAGGGCTCCCTCAATGCTCTATCAGCTCCATTTTAGGATGAAGTCAAGATGCATATTTTTCCCTGCTCCTTTTTCCCTTTTGCCTCCATGTCACTGTGAAAATCAGGCACCCAGATGTAATGGTTGCAGGGATCTCACAGGATCCACCTCTCTGCTGCTCTAGTTTCCATCTTTAGTGAATCCCAGAGAATTTGCAGGAAATTTGAATTTCTTTGCTGGTGCTCTCTTTAAAAAGCAAATGTTACTGAATATTTAAGACTTTTTTTTTTTTTTCTGATGAATTGTTAACAGTTTCAGGACTATCTTTGTTAAAAAAATGCAGGAGAGTACATCCTGAAATACATCCTTGTAATTGCGTCCATCTTTACCTGCTACCCCTGGAGTCCTGCATGGACTGTGGAGCTCATGACATGGTGCCGCCACAGGGAGCTTCCTGCTGAACAGTGTTCCCCTAGGAGAATGCTCAGCACCACCTCAGACAGACTTTTCCTTCAGGTGTCTCTGATGGGCAGCAAGCCCTACAATTCTGCCCATTTAGGCACTTCTGCTGGAATTTTGCAAGACTAAATATCTCTCAGCATCTTATTTTCAAAAGCTGGATCCTAAATATCTGGAGAGTTTGAAATGAAGAATTCACCACTCTGAAATTTCAACATGTTACACAAGTCAGTTTAACAGCAGAGTTGTGTTTTCTGGGTTCACCACACAGGGTTATCTTCTATAATGAACTGATACTTGCTGGCCATGAAGGCAAGCAGAGACACACCTGTAGTTTAATGGTGATTTCCTGGACTTGGAATATCCTGATTTGGAAGGTACCCACAAGGATGAACAGTATGAAAATGTCCTAGCTCAGTACAATAGAGCATCTGCATTATTAATGGACTTATTAGCATAGTTATTAGCACCATGTCAAAAATAATCTTACCATCAAAATGATTATGATAATTATTATTAATATAGCAACAAACATAAGTAGCAATGTTAACACAGTTATAAACTCTTTGTATATTTTGTGAAGAGACGTGCTCTGGTTTACATAGGGTCTTCTTATTTTATTTTTCTTATCTGTTTGTTTTACATAGGATCTTCTTATTCTGTTCTTAGACTTTCTCAGTCCTCTTCTGCCTTTCCTGTGGCCCCCACCCTCTGCAGCTGCTGTCTTTCCCTTCCCATGCTTAATCCTTTCTCTCCGTTGTCCCAAACATCACTCTTTTCCTTGACTATTCTCCTATTTGAAGGAATATGAGTCTCCAATTCTGTAAGATTTTTTCCCAGTATGCCATGACTGTTGGAGTTGTGTAAACAGAGCTGGGTTCACAGCACATATGGAACACTGACCTGCACCCCCAGAACTGGGGTAGGAATCACAGAGTCACAGAATATGCTCAGTTGGAAGGGGCCCACAAGGATCATCCTTTTTATAAGCCCCCTTAAGGTGCTGGAAAGCCTTGATGAAGTCTCCCAGACCCTTCTCTTCTCCAGGCTGAACAACCCAAGCTCTCTCAACCTGTTTTCACAGGAGAGGTGCTTCATCTTCATGGACCCCCTCTTGATCTCTTTCTCTACAAATCTCATGTGCAGAATAAGATAAAATAGAACAGAATAAAGCAGAATGGTACTACTGGACATAATTAAAAGATGAATACACAAACCAGAACCTTATAACAATTAATATCAAGATTATAATTCTTCCCATGAAATAATTTTTGTTATGAAATCTAGTCACCCTCATTAATTAAAAGTAAAGTTCAATGGGTTATTGCCTTGGCTGCTTAGAATTTTTTAAATGCTGTATTATGTGCTAGATGGGCTTTGAAACTGCTAACAGAATTTGGATTGGCTTCAAAGTATAACACAGCAGCTCATGTGAGAGGGGCAAGGTTCCCTCTATTTTAGTATTTACTTTATCTGTTATGGGATAGACTGCATATCAGCTGTGAGAGAGGAGCATGGCACCTACAGACCGAGGCACATCCCTTCTTTTTTAACTCTTAGATCAGCAGTGAGAAGTCTGTACCTGCAGAAGGACCAGCTACTGAGCCTGGAGCTTCTGAGACAGACATAGAGGGAAATTGATCCTTTTTCCCATTTGTTCAAATTCAGTTCAAAACTACACGCACAAATTGCATTTGCAAAATAAAATAAGCTTTCCCTTGAAAATTTGACTTCGTGCTTTCCAAGGGTCAGACTGCTGTGGCTGTTTTGTTTTTGACCACTTCCTCATCACATTCAGGCCACATCTAACAGAGAAGCACAGTCAGAAGAGAAAAAAAATAATGAATTCTAAACCTGATTTATAACTATGCCATCCATTAGCAACATCTTTGCATTTCCTAGGTGTTTAGTGATCAGGGGGCCTGTCAAGCCTGGCTATTGTGTGGGTAATGCCCAAAAGGGAAAAGTGGAAAACTTCACCTTTCCCAGTGAAAATTCTGCAGATGATGCTGCCACAACCGTGACTGAGTCCTACCATCGATGAAAAGGACAGGGAGGAAATGAGACATGTAACAGCAGTGCTTGGCTCCAGCAACTGTGGAAACTTGCCATGTGTTCTGTGCGTCGTTTTTATAGGTCTGATCATGACATATGATAGACGCCAGAAAATAGGCTCTTATCATCATTCCACAGACAGTCTCTCTTTTAGTATGTGCCCTGGGCGTGATCCTGACAGTTTCACTGGCACAGATACAGAAGAAAGTATTTGCTCTTCTCTGTAACCTATTTACAGGGATTTCTTCTGAACTCCCAGAATTTCCCCTGGAGTAGGACAACCCCATGCTGTTCCCAGTTAGCGTTATGAATAACATTTTCCAATAAAAAGCGTGTCTGTGTTCAGCCTGAAAGATTTCTGTCAAAAAACATTTGCCAACTGCAGACCAGAATTTAGTTTGGAATTTTGAATTTTGGGGCAGCCTGCTCCTAAACTGGTGACCTTCGGAGCCCAAGGTCATCAGCTCAGCGTGAGCTAGCTCTTTCCTGCTTGGCACAGGGAGCAGAAAAGCCCAGGAAGCCTTGGCTATAAAGTAGGCCACAAGCCTTGGAGTTTCAGGCAGCTGTTCAACAGAACTTTCTCTGCATCAACGAAAATGAGAGAAATGGCTTTTTATTTTTGAGTTAATGTAGGCTCCAGGGAAGATATTTAATCTGGGAAGTATCATATGTCTTAGGCTTGGAAAAAAAGAATTCTCAGAATTTCTACCTCATAGGAAATTGTGAAATCTTTTAAGTCCTGGTTCAATTTTGATTAAAGTGAAATTTGGAAAAGACTATTTTTCACACACACCTAAAAAGCTACTTTACCACCAGTTCTATTTCTGCTCCAAGCTAGGGATAATTAGGCAAAAAGGTGGCCAAATAAAAAGAATAGCCTTGCTACTACTCTCACAACGGTGAAACTTGAGGAAAGTTCACAGCACCATTGATGTTATTGTAACTAGGATTTGAAAGCAGGAGAGGAAATAAAGTCATTGCCTTGTCAAAGAGATGTAAGGCTTATATGAGCTATATATTTGCCCTCTGGACAGTAGGAAAGCAGCGGAAAGAAGAATGGAAAAAAAGGAACACTTGAAAAAATATAATGGAAAAAGTAAGGCAAATAGGTAGAATTACAAAATAGTTTTGGTTAAGAATTTAAATTTCTGTTTTCCCTATCCAGTCTTGAAATAGAAGGGTAAATTTTGCACAAGTGTTTAGGAACATATTGCAGGAATCTCCACTGAAGATCAGGAGCTGAAGGGCTTTTTGGACATTAGAAATTGCAGCACCTGGTCCAGGGATTCCTCTCTGGGCAGTCTTAGATAATCAAAATCTCAATCTTCTCCCAGTGAAGGGAAACAGGCTTATCTGGCCAAGAAAAAGGAAATAAGTTACCTACTTCCAGTGAACTGGCAGACCCTAAATACATGTACCCCTTTGGGCTCACATACAGCAGTTAGGCAAAATCTATTTGGCTGCACAAAGTGGTCAATAACATCAATGAAAGCCAAAGGAAAACGAACAAATTGTCTTAAGGTTTTTGTTCTAACTAAAATGAACCTGATCATCAGGGGCTTTTAAAGATACGGAAATGGAACTCCAGTGGGAGTGATGAAGACAAAATACTCCATGCACAGCTAATTAAAAAAAATAAATTAATGGGAATATGGGACCTTGACTCTTTTTTTGCGTGCTCTGTTTTAATGAAACAGCAGTTTCCTTTTTCCAGTTTGTGGAATATGGACCAGCAGCTCAGTTACACAAGATGTTTGCTGCTCCCATTTTTCCATTTCCTTTGGCTTGCAAAAAATTCCTCTGAAAACCAGATTTGCAGAGCACTGAGTCAGGCTTGGTGTGGCCTAGCTGGTCAATGGGCTGCAGCAGCTGGCCCATGGTCATGAAGCGCCTCCCCTTGAAACTGGTGTCTTGAATTACTGAATAAATACATCACTTTCTAAAGATAGAGGTGACAGAGCGACAGCCCTCAGGCTGGGCAGATGAATTGCTCTGTTATATAAGAAACTTGGCCTTCTGGGCAATGTCAAAATTTGCCTGCGAAGTGTTTGGCCAAAGATCAATGCTAAACTGGAGCTGTGATAGCTTCACTTTTTCTGACCTCCCCATGTCTTTCCCTAGTATGTGGCATTCTAATCTGGTCCAGAGCCATGTTTTAATTGCATTTTAGATTTTATAATTATTTTACATTTTACCTTTAGTGCCCCTCTGAGAAGTAGGCTGAGATTGTTTTTAAAAGAGGACTGAACAAAGAGGAAGGAGAAAGGTACCAAAATATGTATCTCAAAATGATTGTATTAAACCAGAACCCTTGTGTGAATGTTGGTCTTTCCTGGTGTAGAAGACAGAGAAAGGTGTTTTGCCTGCCTCGCTCAGACCTGCATCTGGTGGAATGAGCACTGGCTGTGGCTGCACAGTTTCCATGGGGGAACCAGGCCCACCAGGCCTTGGAGTTGCAAGTACAAAGAGCTGAACTTGAGCCAAAGGGGGAGATTTTTATAAGGAGATCAACATGGTCCATGATGCTTCACATCTACATGAGACCCTCAGAACAATAATCCATTTAGCACTTAGCCCAAAGTCTTCATCAGTTTGAAAAATCATGATTTTCTCTGAACACTTTGTGCATCACATTACTATGGAAGACAAATTCCAGTGGAAAATAGAAGAGAAGAATTAATGAAATGGCTAAGAAAATTATTCTTTTTTATTTCCCTTTGTAAATCTGGTGGCATTTTGCAAGTAAACCCATCTTTTGCTTGCAGATTTTTTTAGCTCCAGTCTCAGATATACCTATTTTGACACATGACGAGAGAAAAACATTTTGTAAACCAAAATCCTTTTTTATTTTTGGTTCTCCAAGAGGGCCTGGGGGACTTATGACATAATCTATTGTTATTTAAAGCTTACTTTTTGGAAGTGTGTTAGAATAGTGATCTTGTATTTTATAACATAGAACAGAAAAATATTTATTAACAACAACCCTCTTATGCTTCATTCCAGGATCATGAAAATTATCTTCCTCCATTATGCTCTTAATAATGAACAACGGGTACATTTATTTTCAAACTGCAACATATAACTACAGAGAAATCCAACTGCCTCAAGCATAAAAGGCACAAAGTTCTTCAAAATCATAAAGTAAAATCCACCTTCAAACAAAATCCCAGCGCAATGACCTTGGCCTGACTCCAGCTTTCAGTCTGAGTATATTGGGAACCAAATCCGGGTCTAACAAAGAATGAACTTGTTACCTTGCAAATGGTCAGCACAAGGCTTTTCCCTCACTGCTGTCTTACTGAAACTTCGAGCATGTGAGCAGGGCAGCCTTTGTGAATCAGCCCTATGCCTGACTTACAGAGGTGAATGCTATCCTGAAAGAGGAGAGAGAAAAAAAGAAGTGGTTCAGGCTGAGCCTTGCTGGACCTAAATAGTGGTTTTAAATTTTCAGAAGTCAGAGTGCAGCTGATTAAATCTGCAGCTGGCTAGGTGAAAGCAAGTGATTGGTAGATCTCAGAAGGTTTGGGACCAGATTCACCCATATGGTTTGAGTCACTCTGACAATAGAAAACAGCTGTAAAACTGTTTCCCTGGCCAGAAAAATTTGGGTTTATGGTTGCTTTGTGTCTCCAAGCATCTGATGAATACAGTTCTTTGTCTCAAAAAGCATCTGAAAACCCAGATGCTTATCTGCCTTTCTCAGCTAAATAAATTGTGATAGTAATTTTGTGGTGATAGCCCTTTGTGAGTTTTTTCAATAATTTTTGATACTGAGTAATTGGTCAGAGAATATTTGAATACAAATTCTGTCTGTGCCAAGAGGAGGTATTATCTCTTATGGACTCCATCTATTAAAAGGAAGGCTCTGCTCTGGGAAACTCACAACCTAGGTATTAAACTGCAGAAGGACAATTAACAATCAGTCTAGACAGACAGAACAAGTCAAAGAGGGAAGAAATGATGCTTAAAAAGGAAGAGGACTGAGCACTCGCACTCAGCTCATTTTCATGCCTTAGTAGGTCTGCAGGGAGTTGTTTGTTTTTTATCTGTTTCTTTGATGGATTCAGTGGAAGGACTGGGACTTACAGATTTTATGAAACAAGAATTTTGAGAAGAAACTTAAAGGAATAAGGGGTAGAGGCAGACTAGATTAGGTTGGGAAAGAAGTTTCAGACAGGGGTGCTCTGTTGAAGAAAGCACCAGAGAAGGAGTTGCTGAAACAGATGTGTGCAACTGGAGCCAAGTAAATGAGGCAAAGGTGAAAGGATGGGACCAGAGCTCATTCAGGAGACTTTCCATACTTCTAATTCCACTCCCACTTCAAGCCTGAAATGCATGGAAATAGAGTGTGGAGGTGGTGATGCAGGAAGGATTGCAGTGGCAAAGACTAACTCAAAATCCTCAACCTTCAAAAAAGACATTTACTGTTCTGAATTGAGAGCTTAGACTAGAAATTCCCACTTCCTTGCACTGGGGGTTAACAGCACTTTCAAATTCTTTTTATAGACTCCTTTGTAAGAAGTCTGCTGTGTTTTCAAGTTTGCTTGAGACCACTTGCACACTTGTATTCTTTGAATGCAGGCTCTGGAGATCGTGACTGAAAGAGGTGCTTTATTGTTTGCTACCAGTCCCTCTTTTTCTTCTCTTCACACACTTATTTTTTTCTTTTTCCCCCCTCTTCCCTATCTCTGAAGGAAATATTTCCAAATGTGCACTTTCTCAGTCTTGTCTGAATGCTCTTTAGATTAAAGGTCAAAAATACAATTCTCGTCATTGTGTAGATACCAAAGAGAATGATAAAAATGAAACAGTATCTGTTCTGTGGACTACATTAAAAATAACCGAAAGCAACAGCTTTAGGACTGATTTAAGAAGTCATGCAAATGTGTAAAATCTAACAGCCTTAGGACACAGTTTAACACTTTGAGACATGCTGCATGCTTTTAGAAAGTTCCTTTAAAAGTTGGCAGGAGATAAATCACCTTTTCCAATTATTTTGAAATTATGCAAGCTCGGCACACTACAACTTTTGATCAGAAGTACTTATTGAATTGCATATTCTCCAAATATCACCCCTCAAGGTCACACTCTCAGCTAGATCATAAAAGGCTTTCAGTCCACTGTGGTCTGAGGGCTCTCTGCACTTCCACTGGCAGCCATGGGAGTTAGACAAGCACAGTGAGATGGGAAACTCTGATTGCTTTGGGGCTAGTAAGACTTTGCACCCTAATGCAATGACAGAAGAGGCAGGATCAGCATTTGAAGGGTTTTACATTCAGGTATGGCTATTTCTCTATTCCTCATGACCACAGGAATGTGATAAAATTTCATCAAGTTAGAACACTCCTATAAAGTGCAATTCAAATGTAAAAGCAAAATAAAATAGCACAGTCACAAGAAAAGTTCCTGCCATAAATATCAATTGCAGAATATACTTCAGCTGTTCCTACTGACACTATAAGCAGTGCTCTGCTCTTTGCCAGTATGGGATAAACATCTATTGACCATGGGAGCAAGAAAACCCCAGTCTTTGAGTGTAAACAATTCAACAGACAATGTCATGGTAACAGTGAAGGAAAAACTTTTGTGTTCTCTGAGATATAAGCATATACCTACATATAAAGTAATTTATTCTCTACTGCTGTATGAAAATCAACATTCACTGACTGATAGGGGCACTTTGAAGGGGTTATTCAGTGCTTAAGAGAGTACTTGTCACTTGCATAATTTTAATAGAATTAGCAGACAGTCTGATAGGATTACTTCTTCTCATGATAATCCATCTTCTCTGTAATACTGGGAAATTTTTGGTGAAAAATGCAGCTACTGGCTTAAAAATATTTTTCTTAAGCCTCATTTTTAGAAGTCATTGTGTCATTGAGCATTATTGTTATTAGATATGGATGCTTGCCAAAACCCCAGAGCCACACCGTCCCAAACTGGGAGAAATTTGAGACCACAGAGCTTTCCATTTTGAAATTACCTCTCATTAATTATAATTTATTTTTATTATTTATTTTTTATTCTTAAATCTGGATACAAGCAAGAAGAAATATAGCGAATATAAGTGCCCTGAAAAGTTTATAAATTAGAGATGACATTGGAAGCACATATTAGAGGACAGGCAAGGAGAAAGCAAGCTAACTTCACACTAAAGAAAAGCTAGGAGAAAAGGGTAGAGGATATTTGGAACATGTTCTATCTGGCAGTGCAAGTAAAATGTTTGACCAAGCTGAGTACCCTGGAAGACTCCCACCTTCCCAGGAGTCTTAGAAGCAAGGGCTAAAGAAGGCAGTTGGCAGGGAACAGGGAAAATCAGCCTTGATAGTTTTCTAGGATCTGTCTGAGGCTTAATTTCTAAGACTCTGTACAACCAGATGGTGGGGAAATGCCTTCTCGACTAACCATGGAAAAAGACCACCATGGCACAAAATTAGAACCAGTGCCACTTCTCCAGCACATCTTCTGCTACTGATTTACAGTCCGCACCTAAAGTAGAAATGGGAAAACAAGGGCCCATCTCTGCCTGCTCTTTTTCATCTGCTCTTTTGGCTCTTAGGAGTTTTTATGAGCAGGAGTAGAGTAGCCCTCAGTGCTATGTGATGCACAGCTGAGGCAGAGCAGGGAAGGACAAAAGTGACCCTCGTGCTGCCTGGTAATGGCTGAGACCCTGCTCAATACTTTGGAGGAATGGAACGTAACAATTGGTACAGAAGAAGGCATCTTAGAGGACCATGGATATGTAAGATAAGGAACTAAATGGACCCCTGTGGTATCAAAGAGAAGATAACAGAGTTTTCTGGTACCCAGAAGTAAAGTTTCCATGGTTACCTCCCTATGGAACAGGGAATACAGAATACTCTTCCTGCAGGTCTAATACCACTGCCAGGCTGGAGGGTATAAAGCAGTAAAGTTCCTTTTAGGATTTCTCCATTGCTGGCTTATTGGGCAGTCCTTGACCAGATATCCTTTGAGGTTCAGATCCAGCCTTCCCTCCCAACTCAGATCATTAAGACCTTTAAGAGAATTCATTTAATTTGGACTGAAGAATTAATATCAACCTGGAGTCTCAGAGCTCATCTGAGTCAGAGACAGTATCTACCATCAGAAAAAAGGGATCTTTTAAAACCATCTCAACATGTGAATATTTCTGAAGTATCTTCTTGGATTTACTAGAAATAGTTTCACACATACATATGAAATTTTTAATTTAAAAATTTTGGTCTAGTTAGACATTATATTTATTACAAAAAGCTACACTAATTTGTACCTGATTTCCACATGAGCTTGCATCTGTACTCACAAAAATGAGACCTTCTCCTAGTCCTGGGGAATAATATTTGTGGAAGAAAGACTAAGAAAAGTGATTTGAAAATGCATAAGCAGTATACTACCTCCAGGGAATAGAAACAATCTCAATTTTTGTAGTACTATTTTTTAAATGTGTAGCCACAGAAAAGGTAGAAAATGTCCCTCATTATGCAGACAGGATATGTCTTACACTTATTAGGTATTCCTCAGTATGATCTTCTCTGAAAAGACAGTCAAAATGTGCAAAGAGAAAACAAACATAAACTGGAAGCTGAAGACAGAGACAGGTGAGGTTCTGTTGAAAGTGTAGTGAAAAATGAAGAGAGCAAGGACACTGAAGGATTGCAGTTTTTATTATCTTGCTTGGACTAACGCACATTTCAGTTGTATGTGATGCCTAGCATATAAATGAGATTTATTTGCAACACCAAGCAAAACGTAAGCAAAGCAAGATGACCCTCCCAACAGAGGAAATGTGGGGCAGGATTATCTGCACAGCATCCTCACTGCAGGGTACCTAAAGGAAGCAATCTCTGCAATTAGAAATCCACTTTGGTAAACTGAAACACCAAATCTCTGGGAGACCTGCTGGAAATCTGGACAGTGTTAAGATCTATATAGCACTTGGGCATTTTTACACAGGGCTTTTCTCTGGACATTGTGGAGTGTAACACTCTGGATCCCCAGGAGAAATTGCACTGGCAGACCCAGGGAGCTAAAGCATACTCAGCAGAGAGCACATCCCTGGTGCCATCAAAATCAGGAAAAGCTCCCTTCAGTCTTTCTCTCAATGTGGCTTTACTCATAAGCCCTGGACAAGGTGCTGTGAGGCTCTGGGCATAGAAGTAGGAAAAATTTTTAAAAGAACCAAAACAGGAATGAAAAAAAAAAAGAAAAAGAAAAAATAGGAATAAACTGGCGAGTGATCCCATGTAAACACAATGCAGTGCAGAGAAGGAGCAAATGATTCAATGAATGGGAATGGGACATGGCTGGTTTGGCAAGTTCGTGCAAATATCACAGAAAATACAAACAATGCTCACAGTTTGTGTCTCTTTGTAGCTCTGAATGCATACAGACCTCCAGCAGGCACTTGTGTGGACTGTGCAAAGGGAAATGGCAGCCTGCAATGGGAGTGAAGCGGTTACAGAAACTCACACCAACACTCTCCCGAAGAGCATCAGCTATTTGGCACCATGACCCTGTAGAAAGGAGGAGAGCTTCTGAGTGACACATCTGCAAAAGGAAGGACACTTATTTCTGAAAAGTTGGTGTTTCAAATTGGGAAGAAGTTACATGGTTTAAATGCAACAATACGGATTTTCTGTTTATCCATATGTGTCTCAGTTGCAGAAAGGGCCTGTGGGTGAGGGTCAGCATGTTCTCCCCTCTATTTACCAGTTAACAGAACTTCATTTATTTGCAATTCTGTTTTCAATTAATTTGGGAAAGAATGCCAAACATATGGGGTTTTTGGTAGGTTCGAGTTCTTGATGAGTTTGGTTCACAATGCAGGATTTGTGTCACCTTGTTAGAGCACAACCTTCTCCAGGGCTTGACTCTTCTTTCTGTAGCCCATGGTGTGAAAGAAGAGTCTGCAAGGTTAACTCACAGATTCTAAAACATGCTATTTTTTTCCTTCAGCTACTTTTGAAACTTCATTTTACATCTGAGTGACTTGGTTTTTAAATGCAAACTCTCTCCAATAGTTGCGTGTTATTGTAAATGTAACAACAAACATCAGTGAACAAAATCAACAGGTTATTAAGCCTTTGAAGAAAAACATTGTTTATCTTTGATCCCATAAATTTTAAAATGCTATCTTATTTGAATTTGATTTTAACTTAATCTGGTATTGAAAAGATCCAGATACTTAACTATAATTAAATGTTTATTCAAGATGTCTAGCTGTTGCTTATTTTACTAGCTATTAGGTTGTAGATAACTGCAACTGAACATTTCTTTTCTAGTTTACAGAATTTAGAACATGAGTAATTATTCCAAAATACATGCATAAGATAGTAAATTAATACATGAACAGTCTTTCCTGTGGCTATATTTTTGTCTGGTAAATATATCCTCATGCTAAGGACTTGATAGAATACATAAGGCACAGAACATGGTATGTGTTACTGTCTCTTGGGTGGTCTGCAGCTCAAGGACCCTTGCCATTCAGTGAAGATACAATACAGTATTCTTCCATGACTATTTACATTCCCTATTTTTCGCAGCAACTTCAAATGCATACATTGGGCATTTCTTCCCTCTTGTCTTTTTTGATGTCCTTGGAGACAAACTTTACTAGGGTGTCAAAATATAATACAATCCACTCATTCATGAGGCACAGATCTTATTGACAGAAGTCTTATTTATTGTAAAGAGAAAGAGACCATATTTCTGAAGAATGCCTATGGAAGAAAAGAAAAAAACATTAAAAGAAAGCTTTAAAATAATAAATCATTGTCTCTTTTATCTCACCAATGCTTTTCTACAGCTTGGGAAATTATTAAGAAGATACTGTAGAAGAGAAAATCTGAGAAATCCTGCAAAATTCAATGTCATTGTTTTAGGGCTTTCTGAGGAGGCAGGTTCTACAGTGCTTTTGAAGCTCAATTATAATTCAGCAGGAAGAGGCATGGAAAAAGATTTTCAATCCTCATTGGAAACGAAAGTTACAGGAGGGCTGGATGTAGAGTGAAGATAATGAGGCCTTTTTGTCACTGATCTAGCCAGGGAAGATGCTGCAATTTTAAATGAGTACTTACTTCAACCATTCTTAAGATAAAGTCCCTCCTGCATTTCCATTCGTAAAACCAGTCTGGAATTTCATGGAGGGAAAAAAAGCCAGATGTTCAAAACCGAAATAAAATAATCAAAGGAAATGTAACACTCCTTGCAGTGGTACTTACATGCTTTACCTTATAAAGGAGGCTTTCCTTTAAAGATCTCAGAGCACTGCAGCCATAAATCAAACTTCATGATGACTCTGCAAAGATTTGTCTTGATAAGGTTGACTGTGTTGGGTTGGTAAGGTTGAAGTGCATGTTTTGACTTTTGCAGCTGTCAGATGATATTATATCCCCATACAGGAATGATGGGAGTCCATCTGAGGGTCATACAACTGTTTTGACCCTAACACAAGCAGACAATGCACAAAAAAAAAGTTTATTTTGAGGTTTTAATACTGAAAATCCTCAAAAATTTGGTTTTGCAGGAATCTTGCTGAGCTATTTACCTTTTTTTAATATTTCAAAATGCAAAGAAAGCTTTTATTTTTTTTTGGTAACTTTCAGGTACTGGAATATTTGAGATTTTAGCAAACCTACTTATGGTATCAGGTTTTCTGAACGTCTACCCTGGTTCTGTAAATGCCATTGCATACGTTAAAATTTGAATACGCAAGTACCCAACATGGGATGGGTAAACTCATGATCTTGATTATATAGTTGTTTGCAGATATTTGAAAATTTGTTACAGAAATTTTAAAAACCCGTTCATCTGAAATGAAAGCAATATTTTCTGGCACAATTTTGCAGCTGTATATAAACCCTACATCCGCCATGTTTACTATTACCCACAGGCTTAGGCACACAGAAACATGAACAGAAACGCTGTGGATAAAACAGATAAAGCAGCTTTCTGGTCATTATTCCTCAGGAAAACCATCTATTTTGGACAGGTTGAACAGATTTAATTATTCAGGGAAATAATAATTATTTATTTATATATTTAAGAGGTGATTAGTGAAAACCAGCCAATACGGATAATAGTGTATTTAATACCAACCAGTGCTTAAATGCAAATTGTCATGTTAAAAATCACAAAGAAACCAGATGAAAATACTTATAAATAACATACACAAATTCCAAACTATCCTGAGGAATGGCAATACTAACAACATACTTTTTTTTTGTGCATGTATCCAAAATTAGTAGGGTACCGTGTTTTACTTCAAAGAGAGCCCCCATATCTAAAACTGGACAAAAGTTTGTTTCAGAGCTGGGTCAAGGTTTAGGGAGAGAGTGGGCAGTAAGAAATGGGTACTCATAACAGTAAGGATGGTTCCATATCAAGCAGAAAATTACTCTGATTGCACATTGAGAATGTATTAAAAAGGTGAGTAGAGGAGCAGGTAAGGACAGAGGAGGAAAAAAAAGGCAGATAAAGACAAAAAGAGAGAGGAAACCGTAATCGCAATTTACATGTGTGAGAGTTAGGTACTCTGCACAAATGCTGGTTCTTACCTTCACCTCTGGGAAGCTTTACCCCAAGCCCGAACAGATGAGAAACACCTGCAGATGTTGTTTCAGGTTGTTTATTTCTCCTTATCTCCAGCCAGCAGCTCTCAGCTCCGGCCGCACATCTGATGCAGCCGAATCCGAGCGGGAACTGCCCAGTCCTGGGCCGTCCCGTCCTTTTTGTGCCCTTTCCATGATCCAACCATTCTTCACAACGTATTTATTATTAACTATTCTATGCCAATTAATTTGCACCTATTCTAGACACGTAATTTCTACCTCTTTTTCATTCTACCAATCATTTTGTGCCACCACCACCAGAGAAGATGGAGGAGAAGGAGAAGAAGAACAGGGCAATGCCCAAAATCCTCCATCTTAAACCCTTTGTCCCCATATTAAAAATCCCAAAACCTACTTTTCTACCTTGTAAAATACTAAACCACTACTCATTTTCACACTCTTGTGGCTTGCAATGATTCTGGCAGTGTTGGTAACTTTTCCCACGGGCTGAGGTCAAAGCCGGTGCCATTCTGGGCTTCTTGCCAGGGGCTGGGACCCCCTTGCTGGGGCTCCTGACCCCCCAGGGCAGCCCGAGGCATGCCCTGACCTCCCAGGGCAGCCAGAGGTGTGCCTTGGATTCCGACATACATGGACTTGAAGGCAGCTTCTGTACAACACGAAGTGGACAAGAAGTTGATCTCCAAGGTCAGAAAGCATGGTGGAAAGGATGAGGTATTTGCAGACACAAAAATAGGCTTAAACATCAAAGACAGGGTAATTTTGAACTTCAGAAAGAGGAATGCAACTAATGGACCTCTACAAAGGTAATCATCAAGGATGAGTCTGTTCAGTTTTTATATCAGTGACCTAGAAGAGGTAATGCAACTTGGAGACAGAGTAGAAGCCAGAGCGAAAGACCAGTTATCAAGTGAAAATTAACTTAGGCTGGAAAATGTGTGGCTTAGAGCAGAGCTGAGACTATTAGTGACAGAAATGAAATACACGCATCCAGCAGATGTGCAATAGAAAACACTAATAAAGAGCAGGATCTCAATGAAGTAATCTAGAATAGAAATTTTGTTTATTAGATTCTAAAGTGAAATAACTGAGAAAATTACCATAAATATAAGTTAGAATAATATTACTGAATATTCAAGCAAATCTTTGAATGCATGTTAGAAATATATTTATGTAAATATATCTGCACTAGTAAAGCACTCCAACTATAAAGGTAACTATCAGCCAGCCCAAAATTTAAGAGAGTTAGGCAGCTTTCATTTCCTCGTTAACAAGATAGAGTTTGTATGTGGTACTGAATACATTCAAGACAGATGTAAGAAAAAAAGAAAATGTCATAACTTTTTCTTGTATAAACTCAGTAGGTTATCATTAGAATATATGAACTAATCAGATAAACTCACAGGATTTTTTTTGCTTTTTTAGCTATTCTTCATCAATATTGTCTTGTTCTATATTTTATGGAACAGTTATAAACCCAAAATCTTTCACAAATTTTCAAAAACTGAAAATGAAATTATACTACCCATGCTTTTACCTTTTAGATAATCTGTAAAACCAGCATATTTTGATGCTGGAAGTAAAATATCTTAAACAATTAATCCAATGTGTTTTATTAATTTGAATTTATACACATAAATGTAACATATGTAATTCACATTATGTAATTCCTGCATAAGATAATATAAATTTTCTTATCCTAGAAGCTTCTAAACCATGATGAAACTTTCTGTGCTGGAAACTGCTCTTGGCTAAAATTTTTTCTTTTCAAATTCATAAGCTGAAAATTGTTTCACTCTTTGACCTGTGAGCCAAGTTCCCCAAAGCTTGATGAAAATTCAAATGGCTGAGTTATAAATATCTCTGAAACTAGGTTTATAATGGAAACACAACCAGATCCTTCCCTAGCAGTGCTCATGGGGGCTGTTAGGGCAGTTTACAGAGCAATGAGTGCCAAGCTATAAGTTAATGAGGAGAAGCAATTGACTAATAAAGCACCCCTAAACAAGAAGAGAACATTTAAAAATGCAGGAGCTGAAAATTCCTATTGGGCTTTCTGTTGGCTATGTCTCTGTATGCAGCTTCTTTGCTTCTCATTCTGCTTCAGGAAACCATTGCCTTGGCTTCCTATATTTTCTTGTGCTGAATTCAGTAACCACACCTTCGAAAGGCTGAGGAAGGGGCGTGTGTGAAACCTAAAGTTAGAAGCCAGTTGTCAAAAAACAATTTACTATTCTCATCCATCTCAGCCTTCCCTCTTTTCTCCTTATTACATGACTGGGAATGCACCATAGGATGACAGCAAGATAAAATTAGAAATGGCTCCATTTGACTTTGGTGCCTTTTCACATCAATTTACTCCTGCGAGTATTATTGTTATGTTTAAACACAGCACAGAGTACTGGTGCCTGTGGCAGACAATCAGGGCTTGAGAAAAGAGTGCATAAAGACATGGTTTCATTAATATTAGGATATAGAGGCAATGTGGACAAGGGAGACAAGTGCCATTATTCCAGTCATACAAATGTATCACTAAGTAAATTTAATGCATGCTATGACTGCCATTATACAGTCAGCACTCACCGTAGGAGAGATAACAGAAGTACTCTTCTCAGTTGAGAGATGATTGGTGACAGCTCAGAGTGATCAAGTTTTTCTTTTCTAGCCAGAAGTGATTGCACTCCATTTTGGAAAAGATATTTAAAAGATTGAGTGAAACTCACCAGTAAATAATGGTGCTGAACGTGGATGTGTGCACCTTTGAACTCACCTTGATTATTTTACCCTGGGACATATGTGCTGCAGGAGGTGCTAAATGCACCCCATGTCTTGAGACACACGCATGAAGAACAAAGCGAATGACAAAGTATCCCCCTGAATAATTTCTTTTTTCCATTCTTGTTGGCTATGTGCATGCTCTTCACTGGCCTGTATACATATACTTCTTAGCAAGAGTAATAAAGAGATAATTTGGACAAGATGCATGTCTTTCATAAAAATATACATATAGCTTTAATGTGTCTGGCTTAAATTAGTGAGTGGTTTCAGAATGTGAAATAATTCATTGTGTATAACTTCAACCCCTCCCAAATACTGCCATTTGAGATGTAGTAGCATAATTAACCTTCTTAAAATTAGACCTCCTTCTGGGATCCTCTGTCCTGTGTTTTCCACCTGTGACCTTTGCTTGCAGGATTGCTTCCACTTTGGTTCTCTGTCACCTCCTGTGACAGTGAACTGTGATAGAGGAGAGGCAAAGGTAAATTGAGGATGGCTGTGTTGTTCCACAGTTTTGCTCTGCATCAAAAACACTAGTCTTCAGAGTGCAGGAACTGAAACCAAAGCTGTTTGACAAAGTGGGGTTGTGCTGGAATTTGTTTTCTCCAGTTTAGGCCAAGTCATGGCTTGTTATGCCCTCCTTCCCTGTGAGCAGGGAATGAAAAGTGAAAACACAGAAATGAAGCAACACAAGTTTCTCAGTTTTGATGGATGAGATCCCACGCTGCATTGGAGAACTTACTTTTGCAGATGGAGGTTGTCCCATGACTGCAACATCTCCTTGTCTCAGCACTGCTCCTACCAGGGATGCTCATACAGCAGCAGACAGGGTACCTTGCACTCCTGCTGCCAGCTGGGAGCTGGGTTTGTCACGTCTCCAATGGCAAAGACGGTGACACGCTACTGATACATAAAGTGCTGTATTGGATCCAGCAGGCAGAGCTCTTTCAGATAAGCAGTTTGACTGAATTCCAGAAACACTTTTACACTGCTGTGTCTATCTGAAGTCTGAAAGACCAAGATGCAAGAGCCTTAGATGTTATCACAGATTCTTTTGATTTTTTATCCTACAATTATTTGTATAATGGTGAGGAGAGACAAGAATGATCCAATCCTTCAGCATGTGTGCTGAGCTCTTCAGACACAGTGTGTTCATAGGCTTGCTCTATATACTTCATATGCTGCATAATTGCAGGGGAGGAAAAACAAAAGAGAAAATTGCACATTTAAACTAAATTAAATTCAGAACCTCTAATATGGCAGGTTGCAGAAGGCATGTACACATTTAAATAGGACTGCTGCTTTGGAAACCAAGTAGTCCTGAAGTACATCTACATGTTGGCTCTTGACTCCATGCAGCTCCATTAGGTAATGTTTTAAAAATAAAGCCACTTAATGATGAATGTTCATAAATGAAAAATGCCTGTTCCCCATAAAATGCTTGTCCAACAGCGGTGCCCATCTATTTTTAGCACACGCAAAAAAAAATCACATCAATCCATACTGTTGTGAAACTCCTGATCTACCCTTGAGAGTCCTTCCTAGGATTTTAAATAATGAGTCTTATAAGGCAGCATTCTTTTTTTTTTTCTTATAAGTTTCTAATTTTTTAAAAGGTAGCTAAAAGGTAGAGGAGCATCAAATGCAGAATGTCTTAGGTTTGGGGTGCTTTCATAACAGCAAAGAATTTCTTCACCTGGAGCTGTGTGACTAACTGTTAGGAGTTCTTAATTCCCTTAAGGAAATTTAAGTGCTGGATTGACAAAGATGTGCCTATTACAGAGCCAAAATTTCTACAGTGACAGACCAGGCAGAAGGATTCTCAGTAAGGGACCAGTGTTATTAAATACACTGTCACAGAAAATTAGGCCAAAAGCAGATCACACTTAAAGAGACTGCACAGCAAGGCACACCCTTTTAAATTAGACTGTCCTCCTGCACTCCACAGAGTTTGTTCTGTGCTGGAGTTTAATTTAATTCAACACCACTCTTGCTGTAGTCAACCTTTTGGCTTCCACCATCTTTTCTCCCATGTTTTGCATCTTATGGAGACTATTTTTAAAGTTAATTAGCTTATCCAAAATAAAGCATAAAAAGATGCAAATGGAAAACTATCATTTGAAAGCACTATCATATGAAATAAACTGCACAGTGTCAGTTAATTTTCTTTTTTAGTTACTGTTTTTCTAAGAAAAATGAAAGAATTCACTTGAAAATTATTTTGAAGTCTTTATGTATGTAAGTCCCTTAAAATGAAGCAGCAAATATGGCAATGAAACAGTAGATAATGAGAAAGTAGGCAGCTGGAGGATAGTGGAAACATGAATCTTAAGTGAAATGATTTTACAAACACCAAATCTTGACTAACAAACAAGCACCTACTGTCAGAGTTTCACCTGGCCACAACCCTGTAAGCTGCTTGCTCCACAGGGGCAACCTTTGTGCTCATTAAATATAAAGGAAATCTTCCAGACAAGCAAGTCTGATTACTTAAGGAACATCTTAAGTAAAGCTGTGAATACCATGATACATGATTCACTTAATAGGACTTAGCAAAACACTAGGAAATATACAGTATGGTGGATTATTATCCATTCAGCACTCTGGCAGCACTTGCACATCTCTGCCAACACTGCTGACCTCTGTGCCAGGAACTGCACAGACATTCCAAACTACCTGGTTTTTGTACCCAGAGATATATAATACCAACTAACAAAATAGGGGCTTGACCTGGAAAGAAAAATTTAGATGAAGTCCTAACTAGCTGCAGCTCAAAAGGAACTCAGTGTATCCCAAACCTCAGTAAAAGGACAATTTGCTGACTACACCATCATGGGAATTCTGGTTTTATATATCTACCTTTCCTATGAGTATAATGCAAAGAAAACCTTGCCAAAATGCAGACTTCCTGCCACTTACGTGGCAAACACAAAAGCAGCAGACTTAGGCCAGGCCTCCTATACGTGAGCAGAAGAAAAATCTTCTAGGAAAATTTTCAGGGTCAAGAGGAACAACAAAGAAAAGTCTTCCAGACTACCATAATGAACCTTTATTTTCAGTTTCAGAATCATCAAGTTGCCTCCTATAACTGGTGTAATTTGACAACATCTGACAACATTGTCTTAAAAAAGCTGTAAAGGAATGATCTGGTTTGGAACTACCGTGAAATAAAAGCAACATTTTGAAAACTTTAGACAACAAGGAATTGTCTGCAGTTTGTCATGAAACGTGTCAAGTCAGGCTCCATGAGACCTGTCCAGTGTCTGATACTGAAAAATGTTTTCATTTATAGCTTGTGTAGCAAAATACATTATTAAACTTTGGGACTGCACAGTCTGAATACTCCAGTGCATAGGATTAGGAATCAAATGGTTCTTGCCAAATTACATAAATGGTCTGAAAGAGGTGAGAAATATTTCAGTGGACATGAATGGTAAGTATTCCACTTAAATAAGCATAATCAACCGCATTCAAATGTAAGGGTTGAAGCATTGGGGCATCTCTCCACTCTGTGCAACTTTAGTGCCCAAGACTTGCTAACTGCTATTTTTCTGTACTTTGAATACATCAGGTGCTGCTGGGCTGCTTTAGATCAACTTTTCTTTTTTAACTTGGGACTATTTTTGGAAGGCTGAGAAATATCCAGGGAATACGGTTCACTTGCATTCCCAGGCAGGCTGCTCTTATATGTTTATTGATCAGTTTAAAAAACACAAAGACAACAAGAACAAAACAATTCTGCATCTTGTCAACTCCACCTGGCATTTGCAGAAAAAAGGCCAGATGTTCTAGGAAATATCTGGCCAAGCGGCAAGCTTGTATGTCTTATTAAGCAGTGAAAATACAAGTTTCTATGCCCCCCATGCAGGGCAAAGCAACAGAGGCCACTCAGGACAAGCAGTTTCAGAATTTTAAAGCTCACTGGGTAAATATTCTGCTTATTCAGTGCCTGCTAACACAGAGATAATTGCCAGTAGCTGGAATGAGCTGAGGAGTTACAGTAGATAATTCAATGTGCTATACAAATATATGTGTTCTTCTATTATTCATACCATGACATTTGTTGGTTGTCTCAGGAGTACCAAGTGAGGCTCCTATGGTTCATGAATTACTTGAATTATGCATGGTTATGGGTAGGCATTCACCATGTACAAACTGGTTTTGAATCATGCATTTCCTGGGGGCAATATTTCTCATGGTAACTAGCAAACTTTTTAGGTCTTTCAGAGCCTGCTGCGTGTTAGCAATTCCTACTTGTGGCAGTGATCTTGGCACGCGTGATCTGGTAAAGGTGGCAGATGATGAATGTCTACATGTTGGTAGATGGGAATCAGCAATTGTATTTATTCACATTCAAAAGGCTATCTCCCTCACTTGGAATTTAAATTATGACATCAAACTGCTAAACAGTGATCTGCTGTCCAATTGTCACTATAAATAGCAGTCCACAAGAGGGAGGTGGCAGTGGATCATAATTTTTACACTTGGAACTGTACAGTC
This sequence comes from Monarcha castaneiventris obscurior, assembly GCA_026261815.1. Classification (NCBI taxonomy): domain Eukaryota; kingdom Metazoa; phylum Chordata; class Aves; order Passeriformes; family Monarchidae; genus Monarcha; species Monarcha castaneiventris. Next base: position 1,516,015 of record JAMPIT010000890.1, read on the forward strand.
ATTTCCCAGCTAACAATCCTGCCTTGGGAAGGTAACTCATATTCTCCGCTTTAGGCTTTTGTTCCTAGGTAGCTCTTTACCATGTTTTCAGTTGTTCATTTCTGTGAACAACACTGCCCATCTATCAAGAAAATGTACATGAAAACCCATCGATACACCATTTGCTGCATAAATACATGAGAATGGCTCTACCAAAGGACATGTTTTTTCCAAAAAAACTAATAATGACCTTTTCTTTCCCTAGTAAAAACCCCATTTTTGTCCCAGAATCCATCTTTATAAAAGTAAAAGCTGAAAGGACACTCAATTGTTGCACAGTCTGTTGCTGTGCATGGAATATTTCACATCATTGAAGTATCTAAATTTAAGGTTTTAGTAAGAGTGTTCATAAAATCATGACACAGACAGACTGTTCAAGCTTTGGTGTGTTAAATAGAGATCCCTTTTGTTCCTGGTTTGGGCAGCAGAGTAGCCCCACCAGGAGCCTCAACAAGTCTGAGGATGGAACAAGCTGGTCCTGGGGCTGCCAGGCTTCCCTAAAGGAGCCAGCCCACTGCCAGCCATTGGCCCCTCTGCTAAGGCTTTGTAACTCCTGTGTTAAGAGTAAATATTTATGTTCAGTAGAAGAAAATAGGGCCAGCACTCTTCATTGTCCTGGAGAAGTTTGGGTCTCTGTAATTGTACAATTTTATACATAAAAATATCCATACAGGATAGTTGCTCTGTTTTTTCCGTGCTGGATAATGCGAGCACCCTAAGAATGTGAACTGATTAACCACCCACGTTCTCAATATTCAAAAGCTTTATCTAAAGCTCGCTGTGTTGAAGACATTCTGTGGACTAAGCACATGGCATTCTCTGCCTTCCTCCCAAAACTTACCACAAGTAAACATGCTCTCAGAGAAGCTGGGGATCAGTAAAATGCATCAGATCTCTCTCCCTTTTTTCCCTGTGAAGAGAGAGTTGCCTATTACATCTTGTTTTGGATATTTTTTGTCCAAGTGCTGCCTAGAGTTTTGAAACACTTCTGCCTTCGGCTTTGGAAAATTTGCTAAATAAACCAGGTTGTGTTTCCAGAAGTTCCACTTTAATTTGTCCAGTTCTCAGTTTGTCTTATCACCACATCAAACAGCATCTCCTGTGCTCATGTGCCTACCTAGTCCTTGCTTACCCAGCTCTCAAGGTGTGCAGTGAGAGGAGACAAGACCTGTTAGGATTTTTTATCCTGTTGGCTCTTAGGGTACAGATGTGCTTCAAAAATATGTCATTAATTTTTCTCTGGGAAGATATATAAAGCACATAATGATAAAGGAACATACCACAACTTGGTGGCAATGAGTACACACAATTCCTCTATTTGGTAGTCATTGTGACCAGAGGAAAACTGCTCTCTCTTATAAGACAGTTCTCTAAAAGCACATAACTATTGAGGCCACCTCAGAAGAAAAAGTTGTGGAAGCTCAGCTTGTAAACTTTCTGCATGTTAGATTTGCAGGCTCTGAATTTTATGACTATTATTAACTTTGGAAGAATTTTGAACAGTCTGCATTTGTATTTTCAATTCCTAGTTTCAATAATTGCACAACCTTCCCTCTACCTTTGCATTTTTTTCATTGGTTATTTGTATCGGGAAGGAAAACCAAGTACTTCAGAGCCAGTATCTTTGTGCACTGAAGATGTGTATCCTAATTTTCTTTAAATTCTTGAAATTTCACTAGTTTAATGACATTAAAGCTGTCCATTGCAAGGCATTTCAAGCAACAATTTTATTAAAAATGTCTTTTCATTTGTATTCCTTCCTCCTAAATTTTTATGGGTCTCATGTGTTTAGTTTGAAAAAGTATCCCTGGAACAGAAATGTTCAGTAATAAATAATACAAGTAATTGTGTATTTTACTGGAGTGTGCTTCTGTTGGTTGGTTACTAGGAAATTTTTTTTTATGGTTATTTTTTATTTATGACTTCAGGACTATATCTCATTTTATCTTTTTTTTTAGGTTTTATAACTTTTTAATAACAGAGAAAGAAGTCAGTACCACTACTTGCAAGTGTATCCAAGGGTTTTTTTCAAATTAACTGTAAGCAGATGCAAAGTTAATTGTAAAATGTATTTCAAATTACAGAAAATAGATGTAAGAAATGGATGTATTCATAGCAAGACTTCCTAAAACAGCAAGGCCTAAGAACAAGTGAAAATCCAACATCTCTACTTCTTAAAGGCCATTCTCAGTTGGCTTTCACTTCTACCCGCAAGCTGGAAAGATTTTGTATAGAAAAATAAGGAAGATGCCTTCCAAAAGCAAAATTTAAATGCTTCTCTATTATAGTTAGCAGCAAATCACATTAATTCTTCTACTATTCATTGTGATAATGATATTAATCAAGCTGCTCCCTGGATACCCATGTAGTTGTTGTACGTAATTCTGTGGAAGCTCCATTCCAATTTAGCAAGAATTAATGTTCACTTATTGCAAAGTGTTATGGGAAAAATATATTTGTGGACTTTACATAGGATCATATTCTTGCACTGTGGAAGAGTCAGAGCAGATAAAGTAGGAGCTGGAATAGAATTCAGGTGTAATGAGTAAATGCTGCTGTCTGTAGAGTGCACTTAATAATCTCCCTGTGTAAAAACTCAAGGCACTCAGAGCTGTTATACTTTCAATGGCTTAATCAAGAAAACGTTGAGAGACACTGGCATTGTGGTTGGGATGGATGGAATCCCTCAATGTCCTCGTTAAATGTAATAAACCTGTGTAACAGAAGTAATAATAACACTTCACAAATGTATTGCATTGCTCCTTTTCTGAAGGATCTCCAAGCCTGTTGTGAGCATTCAGGAATTGAGCATCACTGCCCGTCTCCGTGGAGCGGCTTTTCTCTCCCTGCTGGAGAAAATACCTTCTCCTGGGAGACCCTGGGGAGAGGCTCCTACAGGTGCATACCTGGCTCCAGGCAGATGTGTGTGTGTGTGTCCCTGCTGCCTGCAGCTGCACTGGCCACATGGCGGGCTTTACTTTTTTGTTCAGATCCCTTGAGACATTTTATTCAGTCATTTTCTAAGGTCTTTGTGCCACGAATCAGGCCTCTTTTCTACCATTCCATTTATATTTTCAAAAATTAACAACAGCATTTGTCTACACCTTGTAAGCTGATGCTCCTCCGAGTTTTCAGTAGTACCTTTATCCTGATATTTATTTCATATTTTTAAATGTGTTACGAACACATTTATGCTGCTTAAACCCTGCTTTGCTTCACTGGTACAGTTTGCTGGAGAAACCATAAAACCAAGAGTCCTGGAACACCCATTTTAGAAAAAGACTACTTATTTTTCTTTAACTTTCAGTGACCTGACCTGTGGCCTGCCTCGTCAGAGCAGCCAATTAGAGTTTTTCACAGTTTCTTCTGCTGTTCTGTAGCAATTGCTACTCCTGCACAAAACTTAAATCATCCACAGGTCTAGGATTTTACTTTATCTGGTGGAAACTGACCACTTATTTTTCAGATATACTTCAGTATCTCAACTACTACTGTGTTACTTTTAAATTCCATCCTCATTTGTTAGGAGTCCAGCTCACTTCTGCTTTATTCATTTTTGTCTAAAATCTGGAAGGTGTTGAGCTGTTCCCTTTTCCACTCACTTGGGCAAAGAGAATGACTGGGCACTTCTTTTCAACAGAAGGCTTTGCATGGCCAGGGAACTGCAGATCTAGTGGGAGCTAATTAATCGTTTTCTCTCTGCACACTGTGCATGGTCCTTTGCTTGTTGCTGAAAAAGTTACAGGAAATGAATAGTAGGAAGAGGACTTAAAGAGTTTCCTTTTTCTCCCTGAAGCTGTAGATTTTTGCTTTGCATTGGGTGGTGAGAACTAGAGTTATGCCCGAGCGCTTATTTAGAAGGAAGAAAGTCCAATTAAGTTGACTATTAAAGAGGACAGGTCTTCTTCTCAGCTGCTGTGGACAAAGAATGTTAAGAAAATCACCTTAATGTGCAACACTCTTCCCAGCAATGTCACATTTCCCCTTACTTCCTTTGCTAATATGACCCCATTCTGCTCCTTTTCTACCCCCAGCTTACCTTTTGTGCTGACTTGATTCTTTATTTTTGCTTGATACCTTCTGTCTTTCAGAGTACCACTCAAATGCACACGTTCCTGCTCTTCTAACCTCACACAAACACGTATTTTACTATCAATTAACTTTGCCTCCAAGCTCCACTCTTCACAATTCAGCAAACAGAGATGTACCTAGCAAAGAGGACAGGAAGGGGTGGGAAGCTGGGAGGTGCATCTCCAAGTTTTGCTCCCAAGTGAAATATGTGCCCTCACTTAACCACTCTGCAAAGTTCTTTGAGATCATTAATTAAAGGAGCTGTGCAAGTATAGGGCACAGTTAATTATACTGCATGTGTAATCAGGCCGTAAAAGAGCAACCCTTGAACCACAGCTATGTTGTTCCAGGCACTGCAGTCTGTGGATGTCTTCCTTTGAATTTTTCCTGCATGCCAGCCAGTGTAATAGGTTCTCACTGTATCCAAAACTCCTGCAGTCTTTTTCAGCCTGCACTGGGCACCAGCCCATCAACCATTCCAAAAACAAACATTTATTTCTCTCTGGATTTATTTCTTCCTTCTTTTTCATCCCACTCTGCAAGCAATTAGGTATTGAATCCTTAATAAGCCGATATAGACCAGCCCACAAGACTATTTTGCTCCCAATCAATTGATTCAGCTCACATTGAGGGTTTTATATTTACAATATCACAGCAATTTGTGTAGGAGTAATAAAAGGTAAGGAGTAATTTTAGGGAAAGAAAATCCAGTTGTAGGTTTTTGCTGGTTTTGTTGAGCTTCAGTATGTGTGGGTTCATTTCACCATTTGGGAGGAGAAATTTTGAGTTTCAGTCAGCAGAGTTCAGTTCCAGCATGGGAGGAACAGAAATGCATAATTAAACAAGCTGCAAAAAATTTGGGAAAATGTAATCAGACTCCTGCAAGCTGCCTTTTTCCAGAAGCCTTTTCTTCTGTTTTACCACTCTTCTCTAAGCCTTGGAGATGGACTTCACCCTGAGCTGTTATCACGTCAAAATTTATTATCACAAGGGAAAAAAAACACAGAAGTCTCAGGGGGTCAGGTCAGAGAGGCATCTGTGTATCCTGGATATTTATGCAAGGTGACTTTTAAATACCTTCAATACTACATCTTAAAGTCCCCACAGGGTGTGCACACAGTTGGGTCTCCATGTTTCCTGGGCCCTGGATGCCTTGTTGTATGGGATGGTGAATACCTTTGGATCCAGACAACCATCCAGCTCTACTTGAGATCTGAATGCAAATCAAACTAATAACTTCCTTGACCTGGAGAGAAAAAGGATGACAATGCCTTCCCTAATTAGCAACTAGTTAATTTTTGCTATTATTAGGATTTATTGTTATAACTGTAGTTTTAAAAGGCCCAGATAAAATTTCCGGATTGAATCTCTCCCCCAATTCCCCAAACCCCACTTTAGTCCTTAATATTTCTATTTCTACTCCATAAGTTATATGACTCAGAGTTGAGCATGTTGTACATAATATCATCCCAATACATGACTGTCATATTCTAATCCTGCCATAAAAATAATTTCTGTACAGAGGAATTGTGCACACTTCTTGTGCAGAAACAACAGAGGGGTTGTAGAGTCAAATAGCACACATAATACACTTAAAACTATCTTTTGTGTATAGAGGGCAGGGTATGAAAGCGTTAATTTGAGATTGGCTCAGGAGGAAAGCATGAGTTCCTAAGACTTCTACATTAAGAAGCTTGATTTCTGCTATAGCTGCCACATGCGACCTGCAACACATGCTTTGTTTCATTCCCAAAGGGAAAATTCTCCTCTTACAGATTCAAGAGCAAAATGCTTTCCTTACAGGCACTTTCCCTCTAATTTGAGCCTTCTTTCTCCAGTAGTACACACATAATTCAGGTTCCAGAAAGACTGGCTGCACTAACGGCACTGTTAATGCACACACGCACACACACACACACACCTGGAAATTTTCAGTTCTTTTACCAATTTCAGATTTTTTAACTCGTCATCTTATTATTGAATTTTTTTGAAAGGTAGAATGGGTCAGTTCCAGCAAACAGCACAGAGGAAAGCTGTTTTCCAGTGTTTGCAAGGGTTGAAATCAAATCCAAATACAGTCATTACAGACTAAGTCCAATCTTGCAAATGCAAAAATGACTGAATTAGCTTCTTTAAGGTGAAACCTGTAAAACTGCATGGCTGTCATTACCAAGTTCTTTATTATAACATAATTCATGTATCCCACAGTAGTTGCATTGGACAATGATTAATGTTAGTTCCCCTTTTAGGAATAAAGCTCCCTCAGACCAGAGTTTGTCCAGAATTCTCCTGAGGTGGACGTTGTCCTTGCTTTTTTTCTGGGGAACAAGGGCAGAAGTCCCGGAAGAGGAGCCATGCCATCTCATTTTGCATTTTATCAGCTATTTGAGTTGCATCAACATAGCTTGTCAATGCTGTCACTCATAAGACACATTCTCCTGTTAATGAGTGCTGTAGCATCTTAGCAGATTTCTAAGCTCTATTTTTGATGATGTCAGGTTCAAAGGGAGGTCTAAGCTGCATGAAGACAGAGATGCCTATAAATGGCATCTATTTCTCTGTGGCTGCATATACCTTCCCATATAAACCTCCAATGAATCTTATTATGATAAAGTTTTCACAGAATCACAGAATCACAGAATCACCAGGTTGGAAGAGACCTTCAAGATTATCGAGTCCAACCTCTGTCCTAACACCTCAACTAAACTAAACCATGGCACCGAGTGCCACATCCAATCTCTTTTTAAACACGTCCAGGGATGGTGATTCCACCACCTCCCCAGGTAGACCATTCCAATATTTTATCACTCTTTCTGTAAAAAAGTTTCTCCTAATATCTAACCTATATTTCCCTTGGCGCAACTTAAGACTGTGTCCTCTTGTTCTGTCAGTTGTTGCCCGAAAAAAGAGACCAACCCCTACCTCACTACAACCTTTCAAGAAGTTGCAGAGAGTGATAAGGTCACCTCTGAGTCTCCTTTTCTCCAGGCTAAACAACCCCAGCTCCCTCAGCCATTCCTCATAGGGCTTGTGCTCCAAGCCCCTCACCAGCCTTGTTGCCCTCCTCTGGACACGCTCAAGTGTCTCCACGTCCTTCCTGAACTGAGGGGCCCAGAACTGGACACAGTACTCAAGGTGCAGCCTCACCATTGCCAAGTATAGGGGAAGGATGACTTCCCTGCTCCTGCTGGCCACACTATTCCTGATACAGGCCAGGACACCATTGGCCTTTTTGGCCACCTGGGCACACTGCTGACTCATGTTGAGTCGGCTGTCGACGAGTACTCCCAAGTCTCTTTCTGCCTGGGCACTCTCCAGCCACTCTGTCCCCAGCCTATAGCGTTGCAGGGGATTATTGCGGCCAAAATGCAGGACTCGGCACTTGGACTAGTTTGTTGCAACTTTTTTTTCCACACTCTTCTTCATACATCTTGAAGCCACACCTCTATCTAATACTGAGAGATTTAGAATGATAGAAAAAAAAAATCACAAGAAAAAAAAAGGGGGAACATGAAACTAAGGAGTAGAGGTTTGTGATCTGCTGGAAGCAAACTGGTCAGAAGAGAAGCAAACTCTCGGTAGGGTTAAAGTGAGGTAGAAAGAAAGGAGGGTTGGGGAGGACACCAATTCTGATAAACCAAGTCTTTTGGCTGAGGAGGTTCTGTTCTTCACTTTAAACTAAGCCCAGCTTGTCTTTAATGACCTAATAATTCTTCTTAGCATTTGCAGCACTCCAGCCCAGCCCCAAGTCTCGTGCTGACTGCAGTTTGCTGCTCACTCTCTGGGCTTGTTTGCTGCAGCCCCAGGCTTTACATTTTGTTGATATGCTGATGAGCCCTTTGACCTTCGTGCTCTCGTCACAGATGCTCAGACAGCAGCTGATCTGAACAAAAGAGAGCTGAGAGATGTAGGGAGCTGCAGCAGAATGTGCTGGGGACTCTCCATAAGGCGCTGGTGAATGGAGCCCTGCAGGGCGCAGGTATTTACCACAGTGGGGCTGAGTCACCAACAGGGGCTTCTGAAATCCATAGTTTTAACCTGAAGAGCAGAGCATACAGAAAGGAAATTATGAGTCTTAATGAATGGCTGCTTTGAGTATGGATTATACATTGGTAGCAATATGCCACTGTTTGTAGCACATCATTAGCCTGCAAGAGCTGTAGCGTTTGAACTTTTGTGTTTGTTTCAAAAGTGCCACAGTACAACATTTTAGTCTTTCTGCTGCAGTAACCACTGGTTGTTACAAATCCCTTCATGAATGCATTATGGAAAACTGGGGCAGAGTTCTTCACTAGCTAGCCAAGTGCATGCCTGCTGGGGCTTTGTACTAGAAAACAGTGAATAATGTTTTTAAAGCCAAAGTACAGTAGAAACCCATTTTACACACATAAGCATGTTGCACAAGAGTAATATTCATTGAAGTTCCCTGCTGCTATGTGAAATTTATGTCAGTTTGCAATGCAGCACTTATTTTTCAGGTGTTCCTTTAAGTGGGTTCATTCTTATATCATTTCACCTGTTAGTATCCTCAAAATAACTTACCTCTGTAAGTCTATCATTTTATTGAGTATTCATGTAAAAAGGTCTCATTGTACTTTTCTCTATGATCTGGTACACAGAAAGTGCCTCTAAGGAGAGGCAGCACATGTTTAATTCTGCTCTGTTTTACTTACTGGGATTACTGCAGGCAGAAAATCTCCATTTGACATCCTCTGACACCCTACGCGGCTGTAAGTTGCACCATCTTTAGCAACACACCACTCACATTGGGACCACTCTAAAGGGATTCAGATCTTTGCATTTTTAGCACAGCAAAAACAGTGAGGCCTGATGGGTTTGAGGGGGCATCCCTGGAGCTGGGACCCAATCCATCCACCAAGTCCTGACACATCTATGGAGACACGATGGATAAGCTTGTGCCTCTACCTCTTGCTTCATTAAGGAGACAGGAGGTATTAATGACAGCAATTATGTATTCTCAGTTAATTTAATGCATGACAATATAAGAGACCATAAGTAATTATATTATCTGAAGAGTTTGTTAATTTTATTCGGTACTTAAGGATGTAAGGTACCATGTAGAAAACTGATCGAAGGATAAGCAGTGAAACGCCCTATTGTTAAATAGCAGCTCAGTGAAAACACTTTTAAAAAGTAGTTGACATAATTACTTATTTGGGTATTCAAGAACAAGGAGGAAAAAACATGTAGGCAGCTGAAAGATAGAAAAAGGAAGAAATTTGGTGCTTTGTGGTGTTCACATTCTTGGGCCAATCTAAAATTAATTTGAGTATGGATGCCTTGCTAGCAACATTCACAGAAGATGTTGTTGTTCTTCCTTTTCACCACTCCATGTGGTTTTTCTCCTGCTTTCCAGCTAAGAAAAGAAAATAAGAAAGGAACAAGTAAATGAAAGCTCTTGCATTGTGTTGTAGAAAAGTAAAGGTAGCAAAGCAAAGGGAATTGAAAAGTAGGAGGAAGAGAGAAGAGTAGGAAAAAGGATTCATATTTAACAAAGGAAAGGGGACCAAAACAATGAAGTTTGAAAACAAGTAACCCCAGAACAGCCTAGCTATCAATATTTAAACAACTAACAAAATTATTTCATCTCATGTGTGAGTCTTAGATTTAGTTATCCATTTGGATTACACATAACTATCTTCTCCCTTTCATAGGAAACAATGAATGAAAACCCTGAGGAGTGATGCAGGTTTCATATTTTAAGCCTATTCTTGGCACTAAATAAACAAACTAAATTATTAAGACAAGAAACTGCAGTTGGGGCTACAGGCAAAGGAGGAGTTAAGCATCACTCCATTATCTTTGAAGTTATAACACAGAATTTAGCTCTTCCCCCCTCCCTTTTTTTTAACCACTTCTCCATACCCACAATGATAAGCAAAATAAACAGCAAGAAACTTAAAAAGAAATCTGTGCTGCTCAGCTAGAATGGACAGTTAGGATCAGAAATGTATAGTAGAAATTATTTTCTTTGTTAAAGTGTAAGTTGGAGAAACATTATTTAAGGCAAAAGACTCCAAATGAAAAGTAATCAGGACCATTATAAGTTTTCTAACCCATGGAGCAGCATTCCTGTGTCAGGTTCTAGAGCAGAAAGGACAGGAAGACACTCCAGTTTTGAGATGGAGCAGGTATTTCAGAGAGCATGGGAGCCAAAGCCAGTCAGCTGGACTTGCTTATCCAGGAGAGCCCTCTGAAACCTGATCCATCCATTTGGGTATCCTAAACATGCATCTGTGTTTTGAACCAAACTGAAACCATCTCACCTCACTGAAGTCACCATCATATCAATATAGTACAGCAAAGAATGACCAATGCTTTATTTCTTTAGAGAAAATTAGCTGAATACAAAAAGTTATATTGTCATCGGTAATTAGGTCTGGAGCTGCAAATTGCATTTCAACAACATATACCAAGCCAGTGAATAATACCCAGTAAGCAATTTAGCATCATCAAACCTCCAGACATACCACCACCACCACATCTTCCCAAGAATCACATGGAAAATGGTTGTCTATCATCTAGACAACACTTTGCTACTTTGAATTTTCTGTTTCAGCTGCTGGAGGTTGCTCCTGGTGGCCAGCATTTGCTATATGTCTGTTGGCTGCTCTACTGGGGGTTATTTTTTTAAAGAAGGCAGTTATAAATGAGAAAATAAAATGCATGTACACTATTCTGAAATAATCTTTCAAGTTTCCTGTGAAGAGGTTAAGATGTGCTTGTTAATTTTGGTTTTATGAAAGGATATTTGGTTTTTATTTTTTTTCAGGACATCGCCACTTTTCACATTTCCCTAATGAGTTCTGGATTAGTTAGAATCACTTTTTAAGCCAAATCACTGAGTCTGCAAAATTCTCATTACTTTCTCAATGCAGGTCTTATGGATATATGAATATCATATTTTACAGTTAAAGATGTGGAACTTGCTTCTGCCATTACAATAACTGCTTTACAAATTTGATGATTGCAGGAAATTAGGAGGAACTGCAAAAAAAAGAACAACCAACAAACAATTTGGGGAAGGGGGAGGAAGAGAGAAATAAGACATTGTTTTGCTGACAAGCTAGGGGTACTTGAAAAATCTGGGCTGTAGATGAAAAATCTGGGCCCCAAAAGAAGGTGCAACACAGCGCCTGAGACATTTCAGTTCTGAATTAATTGGAAAGCTGCATGAGTTCATTCAGGGGCACAGAGTATAGTTCTCCACTGTTTAAAATCCATGTTATCTAGGTGCAGTGAGACATTTCTGTAGAAAAGCAGAGGCAAATGCCAATAACTTTTGCAAAGCTCCACATTTTTGCTACTGACCACAAGTAGATATGCAGGACTCTCCTTCTATCACTCTTGCTACAGGCAGATTCAAGCCAGGATTGCAGAGAAAACTGGTTAGTGATTAACCCATTTGACCTGTCACCTAAGAGACTTGTGATATAAAATATTACTTGAGCTTTTCAAACAAATAACTGTAATTTCCATTTAATTGATTTTTGACCTTGCACTGCAATTATTCAATGTTAATTTATCTCAGGATAGAGGAACAGCAATTGCATGTAAACTGAAGGATGCTGTAAAAAGTTATGTGCACAGGAGAAAGACTGCAGTTATTAAGTTAGCTTGCATTTGCACAGTAGACAGATGAATAATGTTGCCTTTTTCTGCAATGTAATTATCAGAATCAACTAAATTCACAAGGAATACTTCGAGAACTACATGGAAGTTGGTGCTGCACAAAGCATAAAAATCCTCATTTGAAAGCAATTCTATTTCTCTGGGTTTAGGACTGTTATTTATTATTTATTACAAGACCTAGGAGCGTGCTTGGAATTGTACAGAGCAACGAGCAGTAACAGGTCTTGGCCCTGAGCAGACCCAGGAGAATGAAGAAAACAATAATGCATGGGAGGCCAAATTTTGTTCTTTGCCCAAAACCAACAAGAACAAGGTAGTTTAAATTCTGTCCTTGATATCCAACCCCAGATATTGGGAAAAAACTGTCTGTTGACCATTCATCATCATCATCAGAATTGTCTTACTGATCTGAATATGTCTCTATCATGCTGGTTATGAGATATCTTAATTTCAACTTCTACCACTGTTTTTGCTATCCAGGGCATAACAATCTTATTGCAGTGTTACATAGGAAAGATTTTTTTTGTTAGTGAACCCAAACTATTGTAAAATGCAGAGAATACCATTTTCTTAATTAGAGCCTAGAGGGATTTTGGCTTCTGCAGAATAAATAGGAGAAGAAAGAGGAGGAGATGGACAGTGACAGTCTTGAGTTTCTGTTCCTCCAAGTGCAGAAGAGTATTCAGTGCTACTTAAAAAAAACATTTACCTACAGAACAAGATGTTAGTCACTCCTCTAGACCGTGAGCCATCCTGACTTTATGTCACATGGGACATGTTAGGTCACACCACACGAACATCTTTTTTTAAACATTTCTTCAATGGAATGACTTAGAAAAAAATAGGATGATTCATTGCAAAAAGGTGAAAAAAAATGCTGAATTCAACTACATCAATCATGGTCCCGAATTGAACAAATCATTTTAAATTAACTGATAAGGATTTGGGGATGTCCTTGAAATCAGCTGTCGGCCACAAGCCCATAATCTCTTGGCAGTGGGATTGAATTTGGAGAATGGAAATTACAGGCGTAGTTGAGAACTGACCTTGATGCTCAGGCACTGCCAATCTGCCAGTTTTAGATTTACTGCCACGATGACAACCCTCATAGTGCGTGTACTGGTGAGGAGAACACCTGTGTGCAAGGCCTTTCATTCAGCCTTCCCCTTCCAGCTCCTCTCAGGGAACTGGCTGCACAAAAGCTTCCCACACCTCATATTGCCACTGCAAGTGGTGGCAGAATATACAAGAGCTCTTCCAATTCGCCTCCTATACCTAACGAGGAGGCCAGGGTCAATTTTACCCACACTGGCCAATAACACAGAGTTTAACTGCAGCCTCTCTGCCTGCATGCTGGGTATGATTCCCTGACCTTGTACTCATAACATTCACAGTTAAAATATCTTGGTTTGGGGTTAGAAAGTTCCTGACACTGTATTAAGCATGAATTGCCCCAGTAATGACAGCAAGGGAAGGCAGGAACATCCAAGTGAGTTGTAAGTGGAAACATGAGCCTGTGAGAGCTATTAATGCCACCTGCACTGGCGGCAGCCTGCCTGAAAGAAGCTTTCCATAAGTGGTCCATAAACATGACAGTGGTTGAACACTTGACATTTACAGCTCCCTCTACATTTATATCCAAGGAGATAAGTATGGGAGGTTTGTGTTTGTGGTAAGGGAACTGCTTCAAGGAAATTAAAGTCTGAGCATGAAGCAAACGTGGAGAATGTAGATAACATCTCATTGGAAATGCTGTTTTCTGCAGAACAAGAAATTCCAACAAAACTGGACATAAATATAATTCAGGTGTTCAGAGCACCAATCCCGAGAGAAGAGGGATTGGAGAACAAAGCTGGGTTGCACTGTCTCATAACTTCTGCAACTTTCTGAAGAATCAGCTCATCTGTCTCTTGTAGTATTTAAAAATGCATCCTGCTTACAATGATGTATAGAGCAGAAATAAAAGGTCTCTACAGAATTTTTTATTTTTTTTTTTTAGCACAGAGAAATATATAAGGTGCTAAATATTTCAGGGCAAGTCATGAAGATCAATGAATGGATTTATAACAAACATCCATCTAGGAAATCATTCATCAGTGATACATGGGGATGTAATTGCCACTAAGTAGGACAGCTAGCTCAAAACCAGGACATGCAGTGGACAAAATTAAGTCACAGAATATCAGTCATGGATGTAGAAGAGAAATGAAGGTTGCCAAGAGATGGCAAATGGATGTGATCACAGCATTTACCTGGACAAGATATATGAGCAAAGTACAAGGCAGAGAAAAATGGCAGTGGCTCTCCTACTCCATCAGTTGCCTTGTATCAGCAGCTGCCCCTGTTAATGTGTTGCTATCTGTGTTATCCATAATCAAAGTTTTATATTTTCAGTTGATTTACAATATCAGACAGAGCTTCTGTGCAAAAAAGAAATGTGCTCTCATTAGCACCATTGAGAATACATTGTGGCAGAGTTTTGCAAAGAGAATTGCTGCTGGGCTTCTAGTGTAGCTGATATTGCTGTAGCATAGCAGTGAACTAAGGAATTAATTCCTGTTTTGAAATATTCTCCATGGGATCACTCATAAAACACAGACCTTGTTTGTACAAGGAACAGAAATAGGTAACAGTCATCTGCCCTGAATCTCTACGTACTTCACAAAACTACACGTACACAGTTCTCTTTGTGCTGTTTTTCACTAGGTGAATAATCATATTCTGCTGGTATAAGCCCATGCACGATTACTTAGAAATTTACAGAGGAAAGGAGAGGAAGAAGTGGAACCTTGATGGAATGACAAATAGGCTTCAGTGGCTCAGGAAGCATCAGCTGTTTTCCAGTTATATCAGCTGATCAAATCAGGTGTGTTATCTCTGGACAAAGCTTGGCTGTCTTCTCTAGCTGTGAGGAATAAAGAAAGAAACCAGGAGTTCTCATTTGGACTCTATTAATTACATATGTATATGCATACATTACACATTGTATCCCATCCTCAGAGCTGCAATCCTTCTGGTCCCAGTTGTGCTGGCTGGGAAGTTGTGCAGATCTAGACAGAGCCACCAAAAGACAAGTCCCGTGGTCTCATTAACATGCTCAAGTTACGAGCACAAGAGTTACAATCCCCATAACTGGGTTCCTTCGTTTGTTCCCTTCAAAGAGATAAAAATACAGCAACCTGTAGCTAATGAATGCCCGAGGAATATAAGCACAAAAGAGAGTTTGATGAAGCAATTCTGTGAATAAAAGGTGTTCTGAGCTAGAGCTGCTGTTCAGGGCTTAGAGGTAATGACTGAGTGAAAGTGAACAGGTCAGGAAATATGACTGTGAGTAGAGTCTGGAGGTAAATATGCCTGGCTGCCCACCTGAAGGTGATGTGAGATGACTGAGGGACTGATTCAATATGGTTGAGCATGAATAAAAGAGCATACTGATTTAATATGACTGCAAGGATAAAAGATCATGTGTGTGAATGATTATCTCACTGACTGTACAAGTAGAAGATGAGGTGAAATGACAGGAGCAAATGAAGGAAAATGGGAACATCTGAAATTCAGAAAACACTGACAAAAGGAGTAGCAGATGGTCCATTGCTGATAATCAACGGAAAATCCATTTTGAGAATTGACTTATATGTAGGATGGAAGTGTAGAGTTGAGTGCATGAATTTTCCAAGCTCTGCTTATCCCCAAGATCCAACGAGTTAAATTGGGACACGAAGAGCAGTTGTAAAGAGTTCTTACTATGAACTTATTTTTGAGAGGACTTTCTTAAATAGAGGCTCTCCTGACTTTTCTAAAATTACTTCATAAACACGCATGCAGGACATAGGCAAAGGGCCAGCTCTTCCAGGCATCTTTGCAGAATGTCTCATTAGTATAACAAGAACACTTTTTGAAAGAGAGTGGGGATAGGACACTTCTTTCTGCTAGGGAATTGCTAGATTTATAAGCTTATCGATTCATTAACATATATTTTGTTTCAATTTATCGAGGTAATGTAAGTGACCTTATTCTTTCTTGCTATTTTTTTGGATAGTCTCTTGTGTGTGTGGGCTCAGGATATTAAATATGGTTATAAAACACCACTTCATGCATTTTCATCAATAATTTTTTTACTTTGTTGCATGAGGGGAATTCCAGCACAAGGCATAGCAGTGGCAAATAAAATCCTCTAACAGAGCTGTCTACCTGAGTAAAGTGCAAAGTATGGTTCACAAGATGACTTGTCTACCCAACAGATTTAACAAGACCAGAATAGCTGAAGTACCACAACTCTCAGCATGCAGTTACTCTGAATAAAAGTAGATTCGTGCTCTGTGTGTGAATGTAATGGCATAATTACCTTAAGACTGATCTATCCTCCCTCCATGGGTTTTACAGTATTACAACTTCAACAAAATAAATTCACAAACATGTTCATGTGTGTGTCTGTCTTTCCACCACAATATAAAAACAGAGTTAGCAAGCAAATAACTGAGATATTCCTGTTTTTTGCAATTTGTAACACTCTTAAACAGACTCTGTCCTCTGCAATTTCTTTAACCTGCAAGGTGGTAGGTATTAGGTACCTTTCTTCCAAATTTAAAATCTTCTAAGATTTATTTTAATCCAGTTTTGTCTTGAAGCAGCAGCTGTCAATATTTTGTAAAATGTTAGCAGCTTCAGGGTATTAAAATATGCTATACACCCTACCCCGGTCCGCAAGACCAAAAATCAACTTTTCTTATTGGGATTCCATTTAGATGCCATTAGCATGTTCAGAAGTTACAGAAATACAGATATTCATATGTGTACAGGAAACCATCCACTTCTTTTCCAACGCCAACTGAAAGTGGGGATGGAGCAGGCTACAAACATAATTTGCTTTGCATTTCAGACGGTTGCTTTCCTGAAGACCTAAACGGATGGAAGAAAATCCTGCCTGACACAAGACAATGGCATGTTCTCAAAATGAAAAATAGCAAGAGCAATGGAAGTTGCATACACAAAACCTTCTGTTCCTGTCATAAATTGATAACCATGCCATTTGGGGTGGGAAGGTTATCTCTGGGGTATAAACAGTGTGTTTCTACTGATGAAATGATTATGAAATTTGAAAAGATAAGCAATCATAAATTTAAAATCATAATACTGTTTGTGACATTAGACAAGAGACAGCTACTCTCTGAGCAGCTTTGTGGACCTGTTACAAATTTTAGAAATAGCAACAAGGAAAATGACACATGAATATATTTACTTTACATCAATTTTTTCCTTTTGCTAACTTTCATATAACATAGCAGCATAAAATTAATAATACAAAAAGACTTAATCCTCTCATCTTCAGACTGTACAAAAAGTGGAAATGTGTATTTCCAGTATATTTTTGCAACATCATAAAAGTTCCTGTGGTGTGGTCCCTTCCTTCTTCAGAGAAGGCATCCATAAACAGGGATGCCTTGCTCTTTACAAAGCCAAGGACTAAAATCCACACACTTTGTTACAGGTCTGTTTGCTCCTGTGAGCTGCAGATCTTCACTAAGCAGCATTTAGGTTGCACAGGTTTATCGTGGATTAGGGTCTGGAAAAAGCCTTATCTTTTGGGGGTTATAGGGCAGCATAATACAAACATGTGTCCCTGTTCCTCTTCCTGTTCAAGTCAAGAACATCTTATTTTCATTGCAATTATTGTCCCTTTTCTCGAAATTGCAGGAAGAGCATTTTACTCCCTCCATGCAAGGGGCACTTTCCAAAATATGCCGACCAGGCATTTGTTTCTGACCAAGCCTTTGAGAAATCTGAGCATAGTCCTGGGCTGCTGCATACTTAATTTCATGAGGGGTTTGAAAGGAGCTGGGCTGAAAAGCTCAGAGTTAAACTTGGGTTGTGTCCATCCTAAAGGCTGAGCAAGTGAAGCTCTCACTGGCTGCTGTAAGCAGAGTTGTCTGGTGCCAGTGAGGACCATGAAATTGCTCTCCTGTCCAGGGGGAACAATCATTCACCACCCCACCAGCCTCTGCGTCTCCTCAGACCATCCTCATTTTGTTCCCAGCATCCTGGGCTGTCCTTGTCACTTTTTCCTGAACCCAGACACTGAGGGCCAGTCTCCAAACGTTTCTTTCTAAAGTGCTTTCTTTATAAAGCACTGCATTTGAGCCATAGAGATTTGTCTTCCTTCTGAGAAACCTATCTCTGCCCTACTGCAACCCTAAAGAAATGAAGTCAAATGGCACATAAACATAGTCCACCTAAAAAAAGCTTGCAGATGTCCCTAAGAGCTACTCATAAAAGAATCTGGGAAGCCACTTAGACAAGATAAAGCATATCAGTTGATTTATCTTTGTCACTAAAAGTCACTTACTAGTTTATTCTGCAGTAGGGGGCAGGTAGAGGTATTCCCCATCCACTCTTACCATTTCTGTCCCTTCAGTGAGCACGTTGCATTTGCAGCAATTCCAGACCAATCCCATGCCAGTGGGGACACAGAGATGGATTGCAGTGGGGGCAAGGGGTGAGAGGGGTAAAGAAGAATAAAAATGTTTTAATTCATAATTATGTCATTGGGCCCAGTTTGAAAAGTTACATCAACTCCATTATCGACAAGGACTGCTTTAGGAATAGAAATTATTCTGTTGTCACATTCGTGGGTCAGTGAAGGAGACAGAAATACAGGAGCAATAAAATGCAAGAGGCCTTGTGATTTCATGATTAGGTTTTATATTCTGATTGCAGCATGTTGCTGTTTAATGGCCAGATTTTCCTTCCATTTAAGTCAATGGGTCTTTTCTGCTGATTTCAGTGTTATAGATTCTCAGCTTGCTCTTCACTTATTTGATGATTTTAGATTTTATATAATGTCTGTCAATTGGTGTTTCAGCAAGTTCTTGGTGATTCGTCAAAAAGACCAATAGGCTTTTACCATCTTGTCAGATTTTTTATTACCTTCCTTTATTTTAAAATATCCAAGTTCACAAATAATAATTTTCTCTCTCTCTGTTGACAGTGGGGACACTCATAACAAATTTTAAATAAAACCTGTGACTGTGCAGCTCTGTTAAAGCACAGTCTGGGGAGAAAGCAATTATGTCACCTTATCCAGGACATTTCCCTTTGTCTCTTGTTCTCCTTGACGATCTTAGAGGGAAAATAATTTATGGAACATTAAGAGTCAAAACAAGCCCTCAGAGATGCAAAGGAGGACTGAGACTAGCAATTAGACAGCACATTATGTGAGTGTAACTAATCACAGAGGTAGCTTTCCTTCACCAGCAACAGGACATGACCAGAATTGTTGAGACTGTGAGTCCAACACCTTAAATCCTGACAACATCTGTTCCGACTAACAGTACCAGCATTGTGGATAGCTAGTGGCCTGTCTGATGCTGTTAGTTTAAAAGAAAGCAGACTTTTCATCCCACCACTACAGTGTGTGCTGTCTTTTCTTTGGATGTGAGCAACATCTGCAAAGAGGCCGTGAAATCAGCTTCGGGACATCCTTGGATTTGAGCACTGCAAATTCAGAGAGCATTCCAGCAATTCAGGTTAAGTTTTGTAAAAGTAGCTCAATACAAATGATGTTGAAAGAGCATTCAGTTTCCTCTCTGATGTGGCTTAACAATGCTTTGTCAAAAATGAGACTTTTTATGGGCTTCTCCATGTCTGTGAAAGTCCTGTGACAGAGATGGCACTCAGTGGTATTTTCCTGACAAAGCATACTTTTTTGCTTGATTGTAACTATTTCTGGACTGTGGAGTTAGGAGGAGACATAGATTGAGGACCATGTCCAGGCTGAAACCCACCTGAGTCTAGTGATGATGAGGTTTAGAAGAAAAAGTGCAGAACTGAAGAACTCAGTCCGACACGCTATTTTCCACTATTTTGATGAATGATACCAAGTAACTCACTGAAACTTTTTGTTCTTTTCCATATTGGGATAATACAAGTTTTAGTTTGGGCTAATTAATGCATGTGAATAATGCAATATTAAAAAAAAAAACCAACCCTTTAGTCAACAGCTTGTCTTGAAAACAGGCTGCCCAGAGAAGCTTTGGCTGCCCCATCCCTGGCAGTGTTCAAGGCCAGGCTGGCTGGGGCTTTGAGAAACATGGTCTAGTGGAAGGTGTCCCTGTCCATGGCTGGGGGGTTGGGAAAAGATGATTTTTAAGGTCTCTTGCAGCTCCAGCCATTCTATGGTTCTCTAATTCTCTGATTCAATGGCTAAGCAAAACCTAACAGAGGTTGCAGGACCAGAACATATAAAATCACACATTAGGTTACCTAGAGTTTCAGCTGAGAGAAGCTGCAGCAGAGGAATATGCTGCCCTAGTGACTTTCTGGGGCTTTTGCTGGAAGCTGTCAAAGGACAGACTCTTCACAGCCTTCCCCAGATAAAACCAGCCTGAAGTGATAACCGTGGAAGTGTGGAAAAATGGTGGGCATCACCTCTAGGAGGCCTGGCAGGTAGGTGATTGAGGGTTTCTCAAATTTTTTGACACTTAATAGCATAATTTGAGCAGAACTGTGTGATTTGAGTATTAATAAATACTTTTTAGTGCCATTTTTGATGTAGGTTATTGAAACTTTTCTCCATGCCTTCTGGGTCTGGTAGCGTAGTCACTTAGAAGCAGATAAGATGGATGGTACCTGTAGCTTCACTTGGGAAATAATTAGTAACACTCAGCTTCAAAAAACTGAAGTCACCACTTCCACCCCTGCCAAGAGCCAGGGGCTAGGCAGGGAGTCTGGAGAAGCTACCTCCCAGGGAAAACACTGCTCATGAGCAGGACACTTCATCAAAGAGAAACATCTCCCTCGGAAACATCTGCAGACTGCAGCTCTCTGGGCTTCTCAGGGTGACCTTCCAACATTTGTGTGGTGTGGGGAGATCCCGCTAGTGATGCAAGATTTATTCAGTAATTTTTCTACTTTCTATAAATGTCTTCCTCAGCGAAGGGGGAGAGCCCTGCGTCCACTCCCCTCACACTCCTGTAGTACCTGGTTTGGGGTTTGATGTACATCCAAGCATGACTTCTAGTGGAAGGTGCCCCAGGCAGGGGGTTGGAACTAGATGATCTTTTATGTCCCTTCCAACCCAACCCACTCCATGATTCTGTGACCCTCAGTGTGACCACCACATTGCCCCCAGCATCACCTGGGCTGGGACCTGGCACTCTTCACTGGGGAAAAATCCCAAACTGCACCAGAGGGCAGACAGCATCTTACGTAACAGGCACTGCAGGGACAGGTGAGGTGACTTCCTCTGCACTGTGTTATCTCTGTGATAAAGCCTAATGCCAGCTGACACTGCTCTGCCAAGGTTAAAGTGATTCGTGGGGCTATGTTAAGATGTGGCTCCAATGTCTTTTCAATCCACAGCACTTTTAAAATAAAACAAAACCACGTAACATTTCATCGACTGCCAGTGTAGAGTGTTTCATCTCACAGTTACTTTACTTGGCAGGTGTATCCTCTGCGCTTATCCCAACCACAATATCTTAGCTTAAACAGAAGAGTCATAAAAATTACTTCTACAACAGACCAATACTCTGAAACTGGGATGCATTTTGGGAAGGAAACACTCTGTTTATCTCAGCTCTACGAAATATGCAGCAGATCAGGCAGTTAGAGGCAGTGATGAGCCAACACAGGATGGGGTCCTGCTCTGGAGCTGCTCTGCTCTGGTCAGCTCTTCTGTGGCTCTGAGGCTGGAAGCAGCTTCCCAATCTATACTGGGCAAGTCTAACTGTAAAACTAGAAGTAAATAATACATAGCATCCCTCCCTGAGGATGTGTGCTACGTACACATGACAATACTTCCAGCTGAGAAAGTCATTCCCAGTCTGCCTCTTTAATGGAAAGAAACTAGCACTTAATACAAATACTTTAGCAGCACGCACCCCCCCCCATCCTGCTTAATCTTAGCAAGGCTTCTTTTTCCTGTTTTAAATTCAGAGCTTCAGTTCCCTTGATCCAAGAGGTTAAATACTTTGAATCACATCAGTGCCTTAAGATTGGGAAGGGCCAGCTCAATGATGATGACTGCAAGTCGAAACATTAAGAATGCAAATTATCAGCCAAGTGACAACTGTTAAGCTGTATTAAAAAGTATGTTGCTTCTGCTTAACACACACACAGATAGAAATGATGCTACTGTGAAATTTGCAGGGGTAACACAGTTCAAAGTACAGAGAAAGCATTTGTTCTCTTGTCTGTTCAATTGCTGTTTTGAAAATAAGCAACACTATCACCTCAAGAAATCTGCAGCTGAGATCTGTCACCAGGCAATGTCCTTACTAATAAATACAGGATGTTGAATAATAATAAAAAAAATAATAAAAGAGCCTTTTGTATTATAACAAATTCACCTTATTAGACCAGTTTAATACTTTCTGAGTTATAGGTGGCTCTAAATGTCACTTAAAGTCAAAAGCCTCTGGCTGATGACTCCATCTTAATACCACATAAATTCCAAAAGCTGATAGAGCCTGTCCAAATAGTTCTATATATCACATTGATCTTTTCCTTCTAGGAGAATACAATCCTAAACTGTATAGAAATTAATTTGCTTTAAATGTGCATAAGAGATTTCTTTACAAAGTTAACAGCCAGCATACAAGGCAGAGAACTTCCCACATCTTCCTTTGCTTGTTAATCAACAGTGCACACTCTGCTTTTAAACCTCCAGCCACAAATACGAAAAACCAACAATGGCCTCAAATTCAAGGAAAATGTACCAGCAAAAGTATGTGTACTTCCTCCTCCTGCCTCTGCAATTTATTGCTGCTGGAGGTCAGAGAGTTAAATACTATCTCTAGGGTTTGTTTTTTTTAAATAACTGGACAATTTTATGACAGTGCTCAGATCCCACTCTGGCATGGCACAGTTCACTCTGTGAATTATATTTTGGCTGCCTCATGGCATTTCACCTTTGACTTCACTAAAAGCAGGATCAAACCTCATCTTCTTCTAAGTAATAAGGGTAATATTGTGGCTCCATCAGAGTGTCCATACTGAATGTGAAGCATCCCTTAACCAATCTGCCATGGTAAATTCCACATCCCTACTCCATCAGTTTGCTTTTGTAACAGTGCAAAAGCTGATGAAGGCATTAGTGCCAGCCAGAAACTGAAACCAGTGATGTTACTCTCATCATATTTCTGACACTTTTATGGCCGGGGAGTATCTTATTTGCTGATAGACATCGTAACTGTGGGCAGTTTGCAATCAGAAACCCAGCCAAATATAAACGCAGTAACAGTAGCTAAATTCATAGAAAAATTGTTTTGTAATGCGCAGATCTGGGTACTCATCTTGCAGCATGGAAATCAGAGACAACACCTCCGAGCCAACCAGGAAGGTTTGCTAATGCCCAGGACTTTTAAAAGGTTGTTTCTGAAAATCATAAGAGAATGCTTTGCGCTCTGGTGCCGAAATTAGTCATGCACAGCTACTCTGCATACTGCAGCACTATATATACAGCAACTTACATTCCTAATAAGAATTGGCCCTAATAAGATTCTTCTGTGAATTATTCTCAGATGCACAAACCAACTTGTGACATTTGAACATTTTCTTTCTGGCTACCATCACTGCTGCTTGTAAGTGGTCTTCCAGACAGAAATGGCCCAGAGGTCTGGTGCAGTCCATTAATTTTTGAGACACTTCCTTTGGAATTGGTCCATATAGAACTGCCATTTTCCAAAAAATATCTTTACTTTCTTGGCCCTTAGTATTTTGTAGACATTTTTCCTTTGGCACTTTGAACACCAGGTTCTGTGTGATAAAGCACAATGTAGCTCTTTTGGAGAAGCATCTGGAATTCATCTGTGTAAAGTGTGAGCATAGACTTGTAGAAGATAGTGTTTGTAAAATGATTACCCTCCTTCTTGATCTAATAAAATGTTATAGAACTCCAAATTCAAGTTAATGCAGCTCTGAAATAACCGGCTGTATTTATCACATAAAGTAACAGTTAATCACAATCTATTTTATTTGCTGCTTTTCATTTGTTGCACCTCAAAGTACTTTGCAAAGGAGGTAAATATCATTATCACTAATTTATGAAAGGCACAACTGGCAGGCAGAGAAGTAAGACCGACCACCTTCCAAGTTTTCCATGAAGTTTTCTAAACTTTCCAAAACAGGTCACAAATAGCAGTTAAGCAGTGACATCCAATACAGCTCAATGAGAGGATGGTGGATAACTGTATCATGCAACCATCTCAAATATCTAAAGTTGTTATTAAAGTATGATATGTGACATGGATTTGCTCTTCTGAATTACCCACAGAGGAAGCCACCAGAAAGAGAGAGACCTCTGATACTGCCAAAAGAACTTCCCTGTTCTTGTCCAGAGCAGGATGCTGAGGCAGGCAGGCTACTCTGCTGTGCAAAATGCATCTGCAGCCAACTGCTCCTGCTGAATGCTGTGAGAGTGCAGAAGAACAGCTCTAGCCTACAGAGGCTGCAGTGACCCTTTTGGAATTCTAAGTAGTTTGTTTGGGTAGTAACAAATGTGCAATTAGAAGTTCCTCTAAGGAATCATCACCTTTCTTCCTACAGAAGCCCTACCCAACAGCTCAAGTGTTTATAGGAATGCACTGTTGCACAAGTCCTGGCTTTCAGGTGGTGTGAATGTGACTGTATTTTACACAGCCATAATTGGAGGAAGGCTGATAGGATTAAGGAAAATTTGCTATCTGTAGCCAATGATTCCGCATGAAAACAATGTAATAGTTGCCTTTCCTGAAACAAAATAATATATATTGGAATGATGTCACCACTGTTTCCTGAAGCAAAAATATTATGATGAGCTTTCCTTATATTTGGTATACAGAAATCCTAGTGCTGAATACTTCTGTCAAATTTCACTTGGTTAATACAGAAGTCTTTCACATTGCTATGCAACAGTTTTAAATTCTCAGCCTGAACAACTGTTTTTATCACATCCTCCAGGTATACAGTGGGTGATGATAAACTGTTTACACTGCCCCAAACAGTTTTGCCAGTGTACCTTCACCCTGATCAGGAATTTATTTATTATTCTAGTCTTAGGCTTTTCTTGATGAGAAACAGTAAACTGTGCCAAATTTGTGTAGCAGTCTCTGCATTGGTAAGAGCACTGTAAGAATCAAGGCTCTGTCATTTTTCAGTTGCAGCAAATAATATAATTTCCAAAAAAAAATCAAGGCCGGGTTTCATTCCCAGGTTGGGTTTCGGCATGGTCACAGGCCAGCACCATGGTCTGGCACAAGAAAGCTGCCAGGTTGAGCTGACTTCTGAACCTAAATTCCTTCAACGTGGTTATGAATAGAAGTGCAGCCTTAGAGTGGAAAAGAAGGCCCTGAAAAACACACATATGAAAGAGTAATTGTTGCTTTTGCTGTGAGGAACATTGGCTTGGAAAAGGCATCCTGCGTCATTGTGTCCAATCCCCTGCTGTCTTAGGCAACCACAACATATAATCCTTTTCATAAATTTATCAAGTTCCATCTTAAACCCAGTTAGGCTTCTTGCCCCCAATGAGAAGGCTGTTCCCAAGCCTCACTGTGCTGAGGGTTAGAAATACTCTTCTAATTTCCAGCTCACATTTATTCATGGCCAATTCAGACCCATTTGTTCTTGTGCCAACATTGTTCTGGAGCTTAAATAGCTTCTCTCCCTCTCTTGTGTTTACCACCCCCAATGAACTTATAGAGAGCAGGCTGTCTCTTTGGCCTCTCAC
The DNA here is from genome assembly GCA_026261815.1 of Monarcha castaneiventris obscurior. Lineage (NCBI taxonomy): Eukaryota > Metazoa > Chordata > Aves > Passeriformes > Monarchidae > Monarcha > Monarcha castaneiventris. The sequence continues at coordinate 1,541,483 of JAMPIT010000890.1, forward strand.
TGTCATGCCATCCTGTTTGTACATGAGCTGCAGTCCCCCCAAACAATGGATGAGCTATTGTTTTAAGAAGGTTAGCTGAAAATAAAAGCAGCACACTGCCTTGCTGTCTGGGATAGGCAAAATCCATCACTGGGATGTTGGGTGATCAGCAGAGCCCTCAGGAGCTAAGAGCATCCCAGGGTAAACAGAAGCATAAAGTCATAATAGACCAGTCATAATAGGGCCAGTCTAACACATTTGCCCAATTATCCCTTACTACTTGTGAGTCTGAAAGAGCAACAACTGCTAACTGCAAAACAGACCCACTGGTCCAGAGCGACTAGGCAGGGAAAAATTAGCATCAGCAACTGGGCTAAACTCATATTTTTAGCAATGTCAGTGTGCCTGTGGGAGGAAGAAAATGCATCCATGCTTTTAGGCGTAATGGGAGTAACTGGCCTGAGAGCCTGTGGTGTCCGAGCCAAACATTTCCCTCACAAAGGCTCCTCTGTGCGTGTCTGACTTAGCTCGGCTGCAGCTGCTAACTTCCAGGAGGCAGGTTCTGAGATTTTCTTGACAGCCTCCAATTTCAACACTGAAAGACTAACCATATTTCTTAACATATGCTAGAGCAATTTAAAAAGGGTTCTGGCCCCCTCGTGTTTCTAGTTTGTGTGGTTTTTCCAGTGCTTTCATGATTAGGGTAGGAATTTCCAGACTATCACAACGGAAATGGCATTTTCTCAATGAGAAAGATTCAAATGGTGGCCATGTAAAGGTTGTAGTGTTATTCAAATGTCTCCTTCCATGTGTTTTTATGCTATATATATATATATATCTATATCTATATATCTATATATATATCGTATCATATCATATCATATCATATCATATCATATCATATCATATCATATCATATCATATCATATCATATCATATCATATCATATCATATCATATCATATATCATATCATACCATACCATAAATTTCTATTCTACTATGTAGTGGCTTTGATAAGAGAGTTAGGAATGGCAGAGTCTTCTGTGCAGGCCTCATAGCTTGAGGAATGATGACCTTATAATGTAATTCTTACCAGCATGACTACACTTGCTGTTACATTTTTAAGTGCGTAGCTCTCTTTCAGTTTCACTAAAATATCAGTCTTTTAGGCAAACCGCATTGTTCTGGGGACTTTCTGCTTTCCAAAATACTCAAAAAGGTCAGGAAATTAGTCCATATTTTATTTTCCAAAATTATCCTTGATCTAGGTACAGATTCTTACATGCTGCTTGGGGTGAGGGGGAAAAAGAAACTCAAAAAGAAAGCGTTGGACTCCCAAAATTCCTAAACAAACAGAGCCAAACCTGAGAAGAAGGAGGAAGGGTTCACAGAAAGTGGCACCAATTTATTAAAATTAAGTAAGTTATGCTGCAGGACGTTCCCACTTTAACACTTTTAAGAAAGGATTTTGTCCTGTTACAGAAGGTTTATTCTTGATTTCATAAGCAAAGATGAAGGGCTTCTAGCATGTCATTTCCTGGAAAATGTTGGCACATCACACGTAATAACACTGAGACGAGAAGGAAAAGTGGACTCCTGGGGATAACGTGGGTCCATAACATTGTCTCCCTGTGTGTTAGTCCTGCTGGAGAGCATTTGGAGAGCCTGGGTGTTCAGCAGCACCGTGTCAGCAGTGCCATGGAAAGCCTCCTCCACAGCAGCCACCCTCACCATGTACAGGGCACCCAGCAGTAGTTCAGCCCCTGTGGGTGGATCTGGAAGAACAGAGGAAGAGTTTTCTCAAGTCACAACCATGGCCTGCTCATGTTTTGGAGGAAAATTGGTCCGTGTGGCTCCTCTTTAGCAAGGTAACTTTTTGGCATGGGCATCATGTTTGCCACAGAGGCTAGCACCAAAGGGAAAGGCCTTGTTCTTGGTGTGAGTGCATCAGGAAGGGGAGGATGGACCTGACTCCACTCCCAGCCAGCTCCTGATATTTCACAGTTTTGGTTGAAACAGATTTGCTGTTGTCCTTGACACGCAATCAGACTCAACTTCTGCTCATGTATATCTCAGCAAGACAGATTTGGCAGTGGGAGCTGGTGTTGGGCTTCTCAATAAAATTAAGCAGTCTGGGTGCAATGGATGAGACTATTCCCTTGAATCATCTCACTGTGATCCTGACTTCCTTTCACAGTGGGTTGGAGGGAGGCCAGTGGTTTGTCAGGGTGCCTTGGGCCAGGAAGAACATTAGGAGAGATAGCTGGGATTTATCCACTCTGCTGGAAATTAGTCCCTCAGTGATCAATGCTGATTTGCTGCTTCTCTGGACAGTCTTTCCTGGCTTCATGGATTAGATGCTGGTAGTGTGGGGAATAACAATAAAACCATTCGCTAGCTGCATCTGGTGCAGGGAAAGCTTTCCAAAGATTATTAGTTTAAGCATCCTAGAGAGACCTAATAAAAGGGGAATCATTATAGTGTGCGTGTTTTAGGATATCCATTACTGCAGTGTCTTGGCATCATTACATAATTTAAAATAATGAAAACAATTATCCTTCAGGATAAAGGAGACTTTGAAGGCGCTGAGTTACAGGTCACTGCCTATGTATTTTTTAGGATAGAAGCACACTGACACTTGGAACTGAGTAAAATTCAAGGTCCACAAGTGAGTTTTGGGCAGCAATAGGAAAGTTGCAAGAGTTGGTTTCAGCCTTATCCACAGTAGAAGTGATTTCCACGTCTCAGAGCTTGCCACTGGTGTCACCATGCTGCTGCAGAGCTCAGACTCAGCCTGTTTGTCCTCAGCTTTGCATTATTCTGTAGTGCAGGGAAGCAAAGAAGAGCAGAGCTGGGTTTTGTCCACAATGGATGCAATTTTCTAGCATAGCCACCCCATCGAGACTGTGTCTGGAGATGCAATTGGACACAAAGTTCAAATGAAGAATCCCAAACTTGTTACTGCATCTCAAAATCTCAAACTGGAAAATTTCTTCCTCAAACTGTTTGAATGCTTTAGGACTCAGGGTTTGTGACCCTTGTAGGAGGTCTGAGATAGCAGCAGTGAAGTCCAAAAGGAAACCAGTGGGATCTGTGAGGTATCCAAACTTAAGTTATAATTATTTTAATCCATGGTAATTGCTTCATGGATATACATGTGGATGACTTGGGTTGGAGCACAGGGGCTTTTTCCCTCATTCCTTCTGTGTCATTGACTTGCTGTATGACTTGCATAATACTGTAGGTATTGGAAACTGTAGGAAGTCAGAAGTAAGGAAATGCTCTTTCTGAGCCTTAGGTACGGATTTAGATGTCTAACTTTAACACTCCAACTTTGTAAATGTCAGCTTTCACTTACTTGTCTCAAAAAAGACTTGGAAAACCCAGTCAATTCAAGTCAGTAATATGCCTAACAGACACTGCATAAAAAGTGTTACTTACACGCAAAGTATTAGTGATTACGTATTATTTTGTCTATATTAAAACATATCAACACTGAACATATTGTCATAGCTACTGGAGGACGTGAGAGGGCTACACAGGCGACTTGTCTTTATAAAATACCATGTGTTTGGCATGAAAGTTAACTGAGGCAAACATTCTGTTTCAGTAGATGTCATACAACCACCAGCGTGTGGAGATGACCCTCTCCCACACTAACACAGCCTTGAAGGACTGGCATTATGGAAAGGATCCCAGTTTCAAAATGCTGGACCACTTTCATCTCCCTTGCACACTGCAAGCTCCTCTTGAAGTCAGTGGGTGGCTGGTCCTAAAAGAAAAGCTGCGTTGGGAGCTGTATTTTTCTTAGATAAAAGTTGCGTAGAGAACTCATTCTCTCTGTGCCTTCCTCTGATTTTCCCAAGTACCAACAGCAGCAACTATTTGTATTGGCCACACCATTATTTTAAACAGAAGGGACTGACTTGCACGCAGCCCACACACAATCAAAATCACCATGTAGCATAAAGCTGATGTCACCTCTTGCTGCTACTCACATAATAGATTTTGTTCTCAGTCTGTGCACCAGTACAATTTTTTTTTTTTTTTTGCTAGGCAAAATCGTTCCAAAAAAAAAAGAAATTACTGAATCAAAATAGTCTGAAGGATTACCAAATTCAAATTGAAATGAAAAATACTAAGATATTCACACAAATATTCTTCTTAAAAGACTCTATCAGTTTGATTTTAACAATCCATTTTTCTTTTCAACCTGAAAAGAAAAGAGATGATGTGGAACATCCCTCTCCAAGAGCTAAATGTACACAATTCCAGGCTCTTTTCTTTTTCCCAAAAACAATCACTTTGTCACCAAGACTCATATGAGAAATTTATGCCTGTCTCTGCTTGGCATCACTGCCACCTCATGGATTAATGAATTCTGTGTCCTCTAATTCCCCCACATTATGCACCTCTGTTTCGTATGAGTAGCCAAATGTATCAAGATTCATTTTAATGAATGTGAGTCATTCCCCTTATTCAGAAGGCAGGGCTGTTATGTTGTAAGCAAGCACACCATTAGCTGTGCTAAAAATAAACAGGCATTACCTGCAGGAAAACCTATAGAGTAAAAGTACACACTGCTAAGTACATGAAAAAAAAAAAAAAGACAGAGACTTGGCCTGGAATGGTGTTTGTTTGCTGTAGACAAAGGAAACAGGATGGATTGCACAGGGAATCTGCTGTGCATTTCCTCCAACAGGTCTGAAAGAAGAGTAGGACCTGAAGATTGCTTTACCATGACATTTAAATTCAAAACACTCAATGTCAGCCCACATTTTGTCAATGCTTTGCTATGCTTAAGGTAATTTAATTGTTAGTGCTGAAAGAAAACTAAGTGGATGGCTTCTTTTAACACCAGTTTTCTTCTGTGTCTTGGTTGGTGCAGAGCAAGTATTTCCTGTGTGGTTTGACAGAGATTTCAAGGTTTGGATAATCAAATATTTCAAGGTCAGCCCAATGTTGGTTAAACAGAAAGCATGCATGACTTCGCCATGTGGTATTTCTGTTCCATTATTTTCATGACTTTTAGTGTGGTTCAATGGGAAAGGCTCTGGTTGAGTCTCAGAAACCAAGCTCATAAATCAGTAAGTCAATCAACAAGTCTGGGGAACAATATGTTCTTCTATTTTAATTTCTTTGTGGGAAATGTGTAAATAGATACTGGCAATGAAGCTGGAATATAATGGGTACTTACAAATTAAGGCATCCAATGATTTATCTTCTCTACGTGCCATGTAAAAAGAGGTTATGCTTTCTGATGTGTTACAATACTATTTTTAAAATAATGAAGTATCTTTAGTTTTTAAGGGTGAGAATTACTGTCTCCTGACCAGTTTCCAGAAGTGTGGGAAGTTAATGCACTGAGATGAAAATGTAAAGGCTCTCAGCAGAACATTTCCGTGTGACTGAACATTATCAGAGACCTCCTAGCATCACCTTCTGCACCACACAACAGCACAGCAGCCAGACCTGGCCAGGTGGGGCATTATCTGCTGCAGGTTCAGCCTGTCCCTGCAGCTCCTGTGTGGGGGAAAGGCTGTGGCTGAGGCTCTGTGTGTCCTTGCCCAGCTGTTTCTCACTGTAAAACCAAAGGATGACCAACAGGCTTGCTGGCTTCTCAGCAGTCTCTGGGCATTAATTAGTTAATGTTTGTACAGAACTGATAAAGGCAGTCATAAAACAGAAAATGCCCAGCATTTAGCAAAAAAAGGAGGAAAAGGTTTAAAACTACTTTGTGCCTCTGCCTTTGCTAATGAGGTTTTAGTAGTGTTTGAACAACTAAAGTGGTCTCTGTACAATTGATCACAAACAGCTAATTTAAGCCCCCTCACTGAAGTCCTTTTAAACAAACCAAACAATATGTATTATATGCTGAAAATTTATTATGGAAAGAAACAGAAGTAATTTATAAAGTTACATCATCTGTTCTGGGAAAATAATGCAGAACTTGTGACTTAGGAAGCCAAACACCAACCCTACATCAAAGAGTCAACTAAATGTTTACTGCAAACAGCTGACAAATGGCAATGCATAGCTCAGAAATGTCCACAAAACAGCTCACCAACCTATTTTAAATTATTCTTTTACTTTTTTGCTGTTGTTAGAAAGGGCCATATTTCTGGATGACTTACAAATGGAAGGAAAAATTTAGCATTTGAGAAACCAATTGTTTGCAAACACTAGTCTGTCCTGCCCTAAAGACCTGACTTTTGAGGTGCATTTGGGCAGAGAAATCATAAAGTAGGCTTTTCAAAAGCTTCTAAATATCTAAATGAGGTACCTATGAATTTTTAAAATCACATTTCTGCCTGTCCAAAACCTGTCCAAATGTCCTTAAAAGCTGACCCCATGTTTTTGTAGCATGAAAGGCATTATCTGAAGGCTCCTCTTCATCGCAAGAGGCAGCTACAATTACTGTACCACAGTCATGTTCCTCAGAGGAGGCCGGCAGGAGCAGGCCAAGACAACCAAGCAGAGAGCAACACAGTGTGAGTTGTGCTGTTTCAGGCTGCTCCTGCCTTAATCCCAAGCAGAGCATTAGCCTGAGCCTCACCTCCCATCTTCACCCTGTTCTCTGAAACTGCCAACTAGCTTAACTTTAAACTCAGCCTAAACAGAGCAGGAACGGAGATATAGAGAGGAATGACCAGACAGTACCTCAGATCAGAGTTAGGAAGGTTCAAGTGGTAAATATTAATCAGGTACACCTTCAGGCATGATTTAGTATTTGAGTTCCAATCTGAAACATGGAGCCCATCTTTCTACTTCCATGAAGATACATGGTATTTCTGAAAACATAATTCCTAATGAAGCCTGATGAGGAATAGGCCCTGAGTTCACTCGCAGATGTAAAGACTGAATATTGGATTTTTGAACTTGAAAGATGTCTTCTCCTTTAGAAAAATATGGAGGCCAAATATGTCATTATTTATAGAATATCACTCAGTCCTATTCTAAAGTGCAGCAGGTAAATTTTTATCTGAAAATAAAGTTGCAAAACACCAAATAGAAGAGGAGTTTAAAAGCTGCCCACTTGTAAAATAGACAACAACAAAATTTTTCTGGAGAGGGATCTAATTGCTTTCACCAATATGTGAAAGAGATTTTCTCTAGAAAACAAAATGGTTGTCAGCTTCCCTTTGGAATGCAGTGGTCTTTCAAACTCTAAAGGAAGGTATGGGAAGACAAAATCTAAGAGATGTCACATTGCAGAAAAATCTGGCTGGCTCTGAACCTTGCTGATGACATAAAAAATGAAAACAATAATTAAAACCAAGCATCTTTAACGAGTTTATAAGTTTTTCTTCACTTGTGAGTTTTCCAGGTATTTTTCTTAAATATACCTACTATGTTAAATGCAATTAGGTTTGGAAGAAACTTTATATAGAAATATATATCTTTGTATATGAAGGGTTTTATAGATATAAGCTTTATTGAAACCCAGATCATCCAGCACATTGTAGGTGCTAACATAGTCTAAATAGATGGTTTTCCTGGACAAAATTTCCTGGTCCATTCTCTGTCTCTAATGCAATCTCTAATGCAATGATTTAAAAACTTAAAACTAAAATCGCAGCAAAAATTAGGGCATCCGAATTTAAACTTGAACTTTCCAACCTATATTTGCAGCACTGTGGGAAGCACTCCTTCCATTTAATTAACTTGCTGGGATATTTCTGTAATACAAACACAGCATCAGATGCAAAACCAGATGATGTAGATTATGCTAAAAAACATCGGAATTATCATTATCACAGCACTTGGTCAGCTACTCAGTCACACTTTCCAGAGCCATAAAGGCTGGCCTCAGACTTGCAAAAACAGGCAGCTGCACAAGGTGTCTCCTTGCACTGAAATTACTTTCTGGCTGCTTTGTCAACAACGTGGCTTCCCCTAGGCAAGTCTCGCTTGCCCTTGAAAGAGTTGCAAGACTCGTTCTGCACCATAAATATGATCAACGGATAGTGGGACAGATTTACTGCACCTCAGCCCTGCTCTAATCTCTTCCTACAATGTCATCAATACCCTCCCTTGCAAAAATTTCCTAGCACAACAGCGTGAGGCTGGGAATGCTTCCATTTGCTCTCCTGCAACAGAGTTGGTGGCTCCTGGCTTTTCCACGAGGGGGGAAACTGAGGAATACGTACAGCAGGTGTGAGTAGCATGGTGGTCGCCACAGGAGTTAACCAGGAAGGATTCCCTGAGCATCCCCAGCTGCCACTGTGACTTTGTCAAGGCCTTTGGACAGCATGGTGACATTGCAGAGGTCTCAGCTTTCTGAGAGAAAGAACCACTCCAAAATCAAAGGACAGTTGTGCAGTTGCATGACGTTGGTGGGAGATTTGGAAGGTAGAAAAAAAATCACAGAATTCTGATTGCCTTGTGCTTCCTGGATTAACTTAGCTACTGCCATTTCCTGCTCTGAACCTCCTCTTTGCCAGTGCACTCCTTGCTTCTCATTTGCAGTAGGAGCTGTTGTGCTGTCTGGAATCAATTAGCATAAAAGTGCTATTTTTATTAATGTAGTTTCCTTGTTGCAGCTTCTGCTGTGATTGAAGGCTTTCAAAGGTCAGCCCGGGCCTATCAGCGGGCGGGTGTATCAGGCAATGTAGAAATGCTCTGACAAGCCCTTTAACAACTGCTCTTTAAGCTGGGCAGGCAGTGAAATCCGGTATGAAACGGCTTGGAATAGAACAGGATCAGGATGATGAAGCCTGTAATATACAACCAAAGTCCAGCTGCCTCAACAGAAATCAAACCTCAACAATTTCCACATCATGAAAGATGTTTAAACCCAGTCTGTTGGATTAAATTACAAACTTTTACAGATGTACCCTTTTCTAATTTTTTAAAATTTCTTGGACTTTGCCAGAGTGTCTTTGGATTCTACATGAAACTAATTTTATTGTCTACTTACTAACACAAGCAAACAAGTTTTGGTGGCATTTTTCATAGATTTGTTTCCTCATATCCATGGAGCCATAATCCTTTTTCAGGTTTTCCCTGAAAGAGGACAAATGACCAGTTTGGTCAGAAATCAAACCATGACCTCTGATGCTGAAAGACATTCCTTCTGGATAATCTCTGTGACATAAGCTCCACTGCAAGCAAACTAAGCAATGTCCAAAGGTATTTGCTAAGGGCTTCTTTGTATAAAAAATAATGTTTCATATGGTTCAAAGGTTCATCCTAATATCTGTACTGAAGTGAGACAGGAGTACCTAAACACAACCAAGCAAACAAAAAAAACCACGTTGATTTCTTTTATGAAAGCATCATGAAATAATTAGAGACCTAAAGTGTTCATCTGGACTATTCATTAATGGTCTGACTCGATAGTCTTAAAGGTCATTTCTAACCTATACGATTCCCTGATCTTTCAACAGTAAATCAAAACATAAGTAGAAATGTTACTAGAAAAATGTACAAGAAGACGAATAAAGTCTAGCAGGACGAGTGGTAACCACAGCTCTGTGTTTGGCAGCCCTGTGTTTGACTTAACCTGGTCAGCAGATGGGACAGGAGCAGTTTTCAAAAGGGATATCCAGAAACACAAATGTGTAAAACCTTGACAGACCTAAGATAACAATCTAAATCCTTCATATCTATCCCGAAGTGAAGTGCAGTGTAAATTTGCTTCTGTTTTTTATTATCTTATATACGTAATGCCATTTACTATGTGGGACAATTCTAATAGATTGATAAGATAATACATAGAACAAAGTCTTCCAGAAAAACTCTGATGGCCAATCTTTAGCTGTCAACTGCTGTTCCTGTTTTTCAGTGCTTAGAATTTGTTGGACATGAAGCTTCTTTAACTTATTTCAGATGACATCCCAAAGCAATTATGAAGTTCCAGAAAGTACCAAGCTTCTGACTGGCCACCTTATACTGTTTTCAAGTCTGGCTTTGACTCATACATGTATAAACCAGTTCAGTAAGGAAAAACAATTTTTCCCGTATGTTTTTGTTTATTTTATATAAAATTTCGTGTGTGTATTTAACCATCACTTCAGGATGTTAGCTCTGATCCAAATTTTTGGTGTTATTAGCAATGAATTGACCAATCTAGTCCTAAACAATTTCCTTGCTACATCCTATATCTTAGTAGGAATAATAATAATTATTTCAAAATCATAGTAACACAATTTTAGGATAAATGTCTAACTTGTGAATTATTATTTTGTTAAACCCTGCTCTTCTGATTGTCCATTAGTTGACACCTAATGGCCTTGAAGCTGTAACTGTACAGTGAGCTGTAACGATTACAAGTGAGATCATAATTAACATCTGATCTCACTAGTAATAATGATTTTATTGACAGTATCTGAATCACAAAATCAATTTCTTTTGCTTAGGTAAAGAGTTCATTGAAGTGTAGTCAGCATTTAATAAAGGGGAAACATGAACACATAATGTAGCAGACATCTTTTTCATAATTACATTTAACAGAACACCTTTATCTGTACACTTCCATATGGGTAAAAAGCCCCCAAACAACCAGCATTGCATTAAAAGGGTTATATTTGTGATTGCTTCACATCATCATTTGAATAGTTTTATATTTCAACAGAAAAGAGCATTAACATGAAGAACAAGCACAGCTATAAATCACCAAGTGAAGGCATCTCTGTGAAAACAGAGTGATGAGGGGCCAGAAAATCATGGTTGTCTAATTGCTTCGTTAATGTGGACATCGGTGTTCACAAAAAAAAATTGGTTTTGTACTAGAAACCTGTCTGTGAATACGGCTGAAGTTACATGAAAGTGGGTGGGTGCATATTCTGGAAGCAGTTGTCAAATCAAACCACGTCAGTAAGTGGTGTTTAAATTTATTCGAGGACCCAAAAGAAAGAGTGGCCCAGACAAAGTAAGGAAAAGAGAGGGCAGAGCCTGAGAGAACCACACCCTGCAAGACTTTGATTACAAACAAAATACCATTGCAGATTATGGCAACTGGTTTCAGTACCAGAGAAGTTGCAGTTCTCCATAAAGCAGCCAGCAATGCATGTCTGGGATAAGCCAGCAATGCCTGTCTGGGATAAGCCACTGATTTCCCAACCCATTCCAAGAGATTTCCCCTCACGATGCTCCCTGGGCTCCCTGTGTTCCACCTCACCAGCCTCTCACCCCAGATGTAACTTCGTCTGAAGTCTGTCAAGGTGGTCAAGGGGACTACTGGAAGTGAGGAACTAAATATCCCTTTGTGAAAACCCTACATGGAAAGAAAGTGATTTACATTCATATTTTTTTGCTCTCAAGGAAAAAAGTAGAAGATTATTAATAATAAAACTTACATGACTTGTATCTGGTGCTTATCTTTAAATCAGTTGCAATGGCATAGTTATTCCATTGGCATCCATAAAATTTGGTAATCACTGGAGAGGTCACTGGAAGAAAATGGTATTTCAGAACATGCAGTGCATTTCCAGGTTGGGATCTAAATACTACAGCCAATATCCCTGGTAAGCAATGAGAATTTTGACTAGAAAAATGATAGCCTAGAAATCTGAGATCCTGTAACATCATTGACTAGACCATCCTGAGATGCTCATAATCATGTGCCAGAGAGCACTGCCTAAATTTGTTCTGGCTCTGGCTTGCATCCTATTGATCTGACAATGTGGACCCCTTAGTTCAGCCTCAGGTGCAGATACCATCATGCCTTGAAGTCCTTCAAAACAGGAAGTCTGTCCCTGCCTCCAGGTGGGAAAATGCAGCTTCTTCATTCCTCCAAGGGCAGCTCCTGGGAGTTTGCAGCTGGCAGGCAGTACTGTAGCTCTTCCTTCTTTTTAACAGATCTTCTACATGCAAGTGCCCTCCCCAGAAGCTGTGAGTTCAGCAGCTGTAGCCTGGCATCCATGGGCAGCACTGCCAAGCACCGTATGTCTGCCTCTCCATGGAAAAAGAACTCCCAGGGGCAGTGCAGGTGAGGTAAGAGCATGTAGGCACTGGATATGGCTACATTATTTTCATACCTCCTCTGATCTTGTGATCCTAAGCAAGGCCCCAGACTTCCTTATCTGCCTCCAGACCAGACTGTAGCATGAAGGCAAAACTCTGCTCAGCATGTGATGTCATTTAAATGTTGATTTTCCAGTTCTAGGAATATCCATCAAGGAAAAAACCCTAGCACTAAATAAAGAAAGCAAGCAAGCATGAGGCAGAGGATTATTATATGAAGACATAAGTAATACACAGGGAGATATCGCATAATGCTAGAATAAGGTTACATAGTGGCTACTTGTGAGAGCACATATAATACCTTTTTCATTCAGGAATTCTGCCAGTGTAGTTTGTTACTTGCATGTCCTGCCATGATTGGAATACACACATAATTACTTTTAGTAGCACTTGGCTTAATAATAGTGGTATGCAGAGATTTGGTGCATAACATTTTACGATAAGTTGCCATATAATTTGAAAGTAATGTGATGCCTTCTGCTTCTTGTGCAATGAGCCTGCTCAGGCTTTGAGAACAGTTGGGAAAATTGTTTCTGCACACAGTATTTTGCTATCTGTCTCCGACAGCTTCTGAAATCAACATGCAGTTTTGCATGCAACATCATCTTAGTTGCAGGGCTGACCATAGTAAATTTTGTTATAATCTTTTAGGCATCCCAGACCTCAGCGGACAAGAACAACAGAGCCTCTGTAGAGTTTTAGGCACTGGCCCCAGAGCTGCAATTAACTCAGAAAGTCTGCAAAGAAAGGAGGATGATGAAGGCATGCCAAGGAAATAAGATGTGGATTTGAATCCTGCATCTCAATGTCAAAGTGAGTCCAGATTCCATCATGTCACAGAACAAGTCTATCGGGAACATTTTTTCACCCTAAAATCTCCTGTGAGATTCCCTCTAAATATTAGATGATCCTTGCCAGCTGAGAACTGTTGCCACAGTTCCCTCCAAATACCATCATTTCACATACAAGCGATTAAGGGAAACATAAGGTACTTTATTGCCTCAAAGACTAGTATGGTTCCATTTAAAGCAAGTGGAAGGGATTCCCATGCCTTCAGTCACATCCAGTCTGATCCCAGGGGAGCTCTCTCTCCTTCTCCTGTTGCTTCTAGTGACTCTTGCTTGTTACTGCTACTGTGTCTTGAGTAGGGGAGAATAAGTGAACATTTCCCATCCCTTTATCAGTCACAAAATGAAAGGCAAAAGCAGAGCCTGTGAAATGCACTCTCGGGAGAACATAGGGAAAATGTGACCATTTAAACTGCATTTAATGCCCTGTGTCATAATGTCACGTGTGTGCACTACAAGCAGCAAAGGAAGGGATGCCTCAATGATTTCAGGAAGAAATCTCCCCATAAGTCATTGCCAGAAAAATGGGAGGCAGTTTGAATTTAGTTCCTATTATTTAAACTTGCATTGTAAGACCAGTAGGCAAAAAGCAGAGGCTGACCTGCTGCACTGAGATGTGCTACACTGCTTAAATATCATTTGCCACACGGCATTTATGTCTAAACTGCTTGATATGTGCACCAGCCCAAATTACCTGGGTCCTGGTCCTTCCCCAGCCAACCTGTCATGGTTCCTCCACATCTCCTGTGGCTGATTCCCCCCCCCGCCCCAATAAACAAGAACTGAGGAAGGGAGTAGTGTGTATATCCAAACCTGATCCTGCAAAATGAGGGTGGCATCAGGATACACGACTTGATCTGTGATCTCGGAAGTACTTCCAGGTGCTGCATACTAAACATGCCCAAAGAGTGCTCTGGCAAAAAGCCTAGATCTCGTGGTATGGAAGAACTGTAATAAGCTGTTGACGATGCATATATGGAGATTGCATATACAAAATTTTCTAAAACTTCTTTAACTCAGCTTCTTCCAGAGCATTGGACACCCTAAATGTTTTTTCTTAATTGTTCCCTCAAAACAAATAATTGTTAAATCCATACATATTTTGCATGCATCTTCATAGGGGAGGAGTAGAACAAGCCCATGCACAGCATTTTCAGGTTGAAAGCATCTAACAAGCATCAACTAATTATGCTGTTTAGAGTAAAAAGAAGAGGGACTCATCTGCATAGCTAAAGACAAGCTAGTTACCCTTGTCTCCCTCTCAGTCAAATGGCATCTAGGCAATACAGACAAGAGTCTGGGGCACTGCTTATCTCATCCTAAAGCAGCCACCTAAAGTAGATCAGATGTGTGTAACCTAAAAAACACCTTTTTCTCTCTACCGACTTTAAGGTGAGTCTGCTTTGGCTGCCTTAACTCTGGGACAATTTAAATATCCAAGCCTGACTGGGAATAACTTCGTGTCCTATATCAATTATATTCAGCTCAATTATATCCAGCTAAGAAAGCAACCATTTGAATAATTTAAATTGCCTGAAGAAGGAATAAGAAATTTCACATGTACAGTAGAATACGCCTAAATAAGTATTTGTAAAAAAATGCTTCTCCTGTTAAATTCAGCAAATGGATTGGATATCTGTTGTTCTTACTGTGATTTTTACTTTCTAAAAGACTTGTTTACCCAAATCTGCAGGGATTTTGTTTCATGTTACAAATGGTAACTCTAGTTACTTCAGTCCAAAACGCTGATAACATTAGCTATTTTTACTGCCCATGAAAGGCAATTTGCTTGACAGCAATCTGTTGGTCAAAACTGATCATCCCTATATACTTTCAAATTATATCATCATCATTAGCATTTTTCTGTGCCATTTAAATATCCTGCGTATCTGCTTCTTCTGCAAGAAATCGTGTTCATTTGTTAGGGGGGAAAAAAACCCTCACAAAGAGAAGAAGCAGCTGACATGTAAGTTAGTCATACTTCCTTGTGGCTTGCCTCCTAAAGACATACATGGCCAATCTGCTCATAAAATCCCCAGGCACACTGCTAATAGTAAGGGACACAAAGGCCCTAGTTGTTAAACTCTTGGCCAAACTTCTCAAAGTTTTCAGGCAACAAATATAACAAGCTGAAAATTAATGTTTCAGCAATAAAGAAGAAACAACCAAGAAGAGAAAGGCAGTGTCACATAACAGTGTGGCAGCAGATGATCCAAGGAAGCCTCTGAGCTAGGGCTGTAGCCAATGCCACAGTGAGCAGCACCATTAGCCATATGGGAGTCTAAGATTTGGAAGGATGGTTCCAAGTACAATCCCACCCCCTCATCTCCTGGCTCCTAAGGGAAAAGGGCAGCAAAGCATCTCAATTTCAAATCTTATCCAGTTTTAAAGAATATCTAATTTTTTTCAGTCTTTGTGTATGAGTACAGCATTCCCACAGTGAGCCCTCTGCTCCCCAGGAGCATGGAAGAAAGAGTGACTATGACTCAGGATGGTGATGCTGCCTTGGCACTGGTGGAAGCTTCACAGCAAAGCTCAGAGGTGATCCATGGCCCTTTAATACAATTTAGGGCAACCACCAGATGTCTTAAACTACAAGGAGAAGGAGTCATATGAAGTAGCAATGAGCCACTTTGTTGAGCAAGAATAATGAAGTCTCTATACTGAAAGCATGGAGAGCCCTAAGTCTTCCATTTCCAGGCTATCACAAAATCCCTCCACGAGGAGACAATTAGCTCAGCTCAGTGTGGTGTTATTGTTTACACACAGCCATAGATAGACAGATACATAAACAGTGCAGCAAACATTTTCTCTCACACAATGTATTTGTCCTTAAGTGGCAGCTTACTTCCATGCTTTTTTCTAATAGGGTTGCAAATGAAGGGGGGGGGGAAAACTAGTGCGATCTTCAAGGAGAAACAAGTTTGGCAGCAAGAAGAAAAGGAGATGAGTAATACTTCTGTTTCTGCTTTTCAGAAGGGTTTATTTGAAAGCTCTGTTGTGCCCAAAGTGTTGACTCACCCATGACACTTTTCAGCATCTACATTTACCCTGAAGCAGAACAAGCTTCTATATGGAGGAGTAAAACAGGGTTGCACTGGGGAGCAGCGAGGGGTTCATACGGTTTGTATATGGGAGCATAGTTTGAGGAACTCTGCAGAAAATCTGCTCATTTTACATGTAAAAGAAAACAAATGAAAAGAGAAAATGCGCTTTCAACTCTCAACCCGGCAAACTGAATTTAAAATATGAAAGCCAAAATGGGTTTACTCTTTCCTGTACATGATAGCTGGTACCAAGGTGCCTGAGAGACAGATTGCCCTGGGAGGAAATGGCTTCCTAAGCTCAGCTTCTTGATCTGTGTTACTCATCAGGGTTAGTCAGTTTAAAGATCAGTAAAACTCTTTTCGTAGCCAAGGTCATCAGATGTAGCTCTGAATGCAGAAAAACTGGGGGAGAACTTGCCATTCTGAATAGTGCCTTTTCAAAGCAGAGCTACACCTTTCAGAGTCCCTTGTTTCCTACACACGTGAAAAGACCTCTGCCTTCTTCCAGTCCTGTTCTGCATAATAAAACTGGGTCCTCTCTGCAGACTGTGAGTAAAATCCCACCTTCCACTGGGACAAAGCACTTAGAAGAGTTCAAAAAACGGACAGCCATTTCTAGGAACTGAAAATTTACTTTCAATGAGTTTAGTATACCATGTATAATGTTTCTTTTACTATTATTTGTGCTTAGTAATAGTTTGTTGCTTGCTGCAATTAATATTGTTTGCATTTAGTTCACTGAAGTGAGTTGAATGCTGATATGTTTTCAGTATTTCAAGTAAAATACAAACTGACAACTGGGCTTAGAAGTCATTCTCAACAAGAGAATCTCAGAGCCTAATCTTGTGACTACAAGAGCATATGAGTAATTTGACAGAGTATTTGGAAATATTTTGAAAGATCTGACTGTTTTGGAAGTTTTCTTGAACATAAAACATGATGCTGGAAATGTATTTAAATAATGTAAAATCAGAAATATGAAACTTATGTATCTGTTTTACTTGTCCTGTCAAGATTAGCAACCATTGGCTTCAGTGATCAGTAACAAAGCACAAATAATGAATAATCAAAGCAACCCTATCATGGCTAGCAAGCGGTCAGAGACCAAGTAAAAAGTTACATCTGCAGAAAACAAAAATAGCTCTGATAACAATTTGCCAGCCAAAAAGGGAACCAAAATAGCAAAGTATGAGACAAAAAAAAAAAAATAATATCTAAATGAGATCAAATATCAAACAGCCTACAGGAAAATGAAAGAATGGAAGAACAAGAGCTCCAGATTCAAGCTTCCAGGATCATGTATGTAATAGCTACAACTGTGGCATGTCTGCTGGATCTTACAACAGTTCAAACGATCTAGACTGGATTAATGATGTTCTAGACCAAGCGCAAATATAAATTTGTTATCCAATTCTGAAAGAAAATATCTAACCTCCTAGACAGAAATATTACCATATTTTATAATTCATTCTGATAGAGAATTATAATTAATTCACAAAATGCAGATTTAAAGGTGGTGAAATACACATCTATGCATCTATAGATACATGAAAGGCACTCAGAAAAGAAAATATATTAACGCAGTACAACTAACAACTAGCAGTAAAAGTCTCCCAGGAGGTGTGTGTAAATCTCCTCTTTACTGGAAGTCTAAAATAAGAGGAAAGAGAGGAGGAGTGAATTACCTTTTCTTCATGCCCTTTCCCAGAACACCTGCCAGTGACCACATGGACTCAGGGATGAGCAGACCACAAGGTGAGACATCCACACAAAGTTCAGCCTCAACTCTGAATGGCATCACATGGCACTGTGCAAAATACCTGCTCTGAGTCTCAGCACAGCAAAGCTCTCAGCATCAAATATCTTCAAGCTATTTCTAGGGAAGTACCCAAAAGCCTGTGGGGTTGATTTTTGAGTATACAACTACAGTATAGATCATAATATCTCTGAACTCACAATACAACATTGCTAATCTGCATGAGATCAACTGTGCTTTTTGGGAGCAGCTTACACCGTGCTGCAAGCACAGTACTTAGAGGTGAAATTCGTGTTAGGCAAAATACATGTTTTCTTCCAGTTTCCTTTCCCATGAGCACACTGGTCCTCCAGTGAAGATGTTGGCAAATAGAAGACAGACAAACTGATACCCAGGCAAGTGAGTCCAGCCAAACAGTTGAAGACAGACTAAATAATAAAATTATTTCTATTTAAATCAGCCCCTCCCCACCAAATTAAACAGCACCCCTCAGTTTTGACAAGGAAGAATGAATGTCACTCATGCACAAGAGATAATACCATGTATTACAGTACCCTCTAGTGACTCCTACCACAGCTGGGTTTCAGCTAGCATTCAGCACATCCCAGGATGGATCCCGCCATGGCAAAAGTGCAAGCCCCAGAGTGCTCCAGGGTCGCCCTTGAATGTAGGGAGATCAGTCTCCAGCTTTCTTTCTTAGGAAGAGTAACACTGAGTGTTGAGTGTTCATTCATTTCTTGTTTGCCCCAGGGTTTGACTTTCTTAATTCCAAATACCCAGCTTTTAAAACCTATGTGAGCTAGCAGCTAGACACTCACTATTCTTTGATCTCACAGTATGAGCTTCCTACACAGCAGGAAGCTGATATTTTTTCATGTCAAAATCCAGTCATATCTCAGAAGGAAACAAAAATAAGCTTTTTCTTCTCTGCCCCAGTTTTCATCACAAAACCTTTGGCCCCTGTTGCTTTCATAAGATCTTTCCTCCCTGTCTGACACATGAACTGTGGGAAATCTTTCCCAAGTGCGATTAAGCCCTTCCCATCAACCCATTCCAAAAGCTGCTTTGGTTTCAGTGTCCCTCTATTCAAACACTCCCTTCCCCTCCCGTGGGCTTTAACTCAGGAGCTGGCAAAAAATATTAATATCACCTGAATGGCCTGGCCTTGAAAGGTCATCTTCAAAGGTATTGTAACTCCCTTCTTGATTGGTGTTCTATAGAGCAGACTGGAAAGAAAAGGAAACTTCAGCTAGCTTTGTGCCTGATTTCCTTACTTTTTAACTGCATTTCTTTGTTATTCCAGTTTCTTGAAAATAGTCAAAGAAATTGTCTGACTTAGATCACAGGTAACACAAAGAGATTGGTATTAGCAAAGTGAAAGGGTCTAATATCTGTAGGGTTCCATGTGTGCTATATATTTTCAATAGTTGCAAACTCCACCTGTAATGAGATCTAACTGCTTTTCTCTTCAAAGTTACAGACAGAAGGCTTTGAAACAGTTGCCTTTTAGCTAATGGACCATAAAGCCAGCCACAGTTTAGGCAAGAATGTTTTGAGAGTGAAGAAGAGCTTTTGGGAGAGAGTTTCAGGCTTTCTTCAGAAACTTTACATCTCATGGCTGAACAGTTGTTCGTGCAGGCGTAGCTGGAAAAATGTGCCGAGCAGGCTGTCAGAGAGGCATAAATGCTTCTTGAATGGATTTATGGGTGGATACCTGAGCAGTCAGCACTACATGAGGTGGTACTGAGTTATTTTAATCCTTTAGTCTGTCCATTTATGCCTTTGGTCCCATTCCCAGAATGGCTGAGTCACCTTTATGAACTTGTGGCAGAGAAAGGCAATGGCTGGGAAGGGAGCAGGATGCCGGTGTTTGAACCTTGAGCTGGGTCTGCCAATGTTACGTCCCCAACATTCCCGGAACTATCAGGGAAAATTGTGCCTGGTCTATTTTGTGTAACACAGGAAGCCACTCCACAAACAGCTCTCCACATCATCATCCAGGGCATGGATACCACACCTCCAAATGCTCCAAGTCCCCAGACATCAGCTGGGATATCAGAAGCTTTTCTGATTTTTGTCTTGAGCATAAGCAGACAGCAACACGACAGGCAACTCTCATGACTCAACCTTGATTCTAGGCAAATTGAGTAGTCAAATAATTCACTGTAATTCACCCTAGCAATTCAAAATACCACACACTCCTGACTCCCTGGCAAGCTATATCATGTAGGATACGATATATTTTTTCAGCAGTTTCAAACTGCCAAGAATTTGGTATTATTTCTCAAACAGGAAATAAATTAATGAAGGATATGAGAGGTAAATGAAAACATGTCACAGAATGAAAACATAGTTCAAAAGCTCTTAATAAATTAAAAGTTACAAAAAGCAATTTACAGAGTGTTTTATGTATGTCACTACGTTGAGGTTTTATTGGTGTGATATCATAATTTGGCTGTCTCTGATCCCTTTCTTGGCAGCAGTATCTCCAAAGACATTATGTGCTGATCATGCCAGCTCGGAAAGCTGAATGCCAGAGGTCTGCTTTATTTGGGCAGTAATCAAGAGGACTTGTAGGTTTACCTAAGAACTTCCACATCAATTCTCATAGCCCCAGATCTTGGAGACTTTCTTGCTTGACTTTAGTAATTGATTGTGTGCAGAGAAACTTAGTAAAGTTGTCAGGATTTGCTGCCTAAATTGCATGGTTTTCTGTTGTTTTCCAAATTTCCCGTGGAATTATCTGTGTTTACAAATATGTCCAGATTTTACTTTGAACATTCTCCCCTCCTCCTGCCCCTGAAGATAAATGAATTCCCAAACATATTTGTACTTGCAAATTCATAGATTTATACACTTCATGCCACTTTAATCCCTATTAAACTAATTTGAAGTCATGTCAGGCCAGCTATCCACAGTAAAATGGATTAGATAAGCCAGTTGATCAGATATAGAAAGGACTTCAGGCACTTTTTCTGTCTAGCCTCCATGAATTTAGAGTACTATTTTCATACAAATAATTTTGTTCTCTTTAATTCCTTTGTGGTTAAGCTAATTCACAAATAACATTGGTTCTTAGAGAATCATTAGTGTAAAGCAGAGCAGACAAGGCTTTTAATTAGGGCTTTTCATACCTCCTCTATCCATTCGGCAATAAAATTACTTCTGCATTAATTGGTTAGTTATTTTAATTTATACAGCAATAAGTGCTGATATACACTGGCCATAAACATCTTTTCTAAATAATTTTTGAAGTACGACTGATATTTATTTCCTGGAGAGGTGGAAGATGTTTTGTTTAAAAGCCTTCTGATGTAAGTGCAGTAGCTCCTGACACTCATTCTCACTGTAACAAAATAGACTTCCAAGTGAATTGTAAGGTACCTAACATGCATTTCAACTTAATTTTTATTTCTACTACAGATTTTCTTATTTCTAAAGGAACACATGAGTTCTTTGGGTGTCTTAAAGTTATGTATAAGACTTTGCTGTAAAAAAGTGAGTCTTCAGTTGAAAAAAATGAGAAAACTAAGTTCTCTGTTCTCAATTTTATTTACAGTTCTGTTATTTTTTGGCACAAAGAAATAAATTAAGATACTTCAGCTTACTAAAGTGGTTAGTCATTTTTAATGGTTGTTGGGAAATCAGGTTCTCATGCATTTTTAAAACAGAACAAATCCACATTCATCAGGCCATGCTTTGGACCAAGAGGAGAAGAGCCGAGTGAAAGTGAAAACAAAAATGAAATCTCCCAATACAAGTTCAGAGCAAAGTGTTTGCTACTCAAAAAGGACCACTTTTGAGCTTAGGCTTGCAGTGTGTTTTAATCAAGTTTACCACATTTGATCATAGCTGTTTATATTAGCAGTCATTTCTGAATGCTTCTCCAGCAACAAGGATTAGTGAAATAATCCTCAGTGGTATCTCCCATCCCATGGTAAAGCACATAGTGGTTGACATTTGGGGGAGAAGAATGACAATTATTGCTGAACAATTCCATTTTCTCAGCATTCGTCATTTAGAAATTTCCAAAACCAGATATGTGTTTCCAGTTGAATTTATTTGGTTTATTTGGTGCTCAAAAAGAGGCCAGAAGAAAAAAAATGCATTTTTTTCCCCCCAACTATAAACAACCTCATTGAGGCATTTATTTTCACAAGTTATAGCACTCTGACACAGAAAAATCATTAAGTGAATGTCACCCATTCTGCTCATTGAATGAGGCCAACATCCTCTGGGAAGAAAAAGCGAAAATAACATGCAATCATGTGGTCACAGGCTGCCTATTTGGGACATTTTGCAACTCTGGAATATTTGATTTTTTTGAAGATTTACCGATCCCTAAAGACACTTTTTTGCATGATGTGTTTGTAATTCTGCTTTGTCCATCCTTTTCCCTTCCCACACCTTTTGCCTTTCATAGCTGTTGCTTTACATCTGCCACAGGGCTGAAATCCTTTGCAGCAGGAAATACATCCATGGAAAATTCTGGATGACAACAGCATACAAACAGTATCACAACAGGTGAAACAAGGCCAACCAAAGTCACCCTTTTAAGCCATAAACCAGCATTTCAAGAAAGGGGAATCCATTGCATTTGGGAAGAGTATACTGGGCATACACCAAGTATAGGATATGCTGGGAATATGCTGCTGTCAAGGTGAGCTTTGCACAGAGCCTTCAGGAAAGTTTTAACCCAAACAATGATAATCAACAGAGATAGTGACAAATGGAAAGGAAGTGGGGAAGAATAGTGACATTTGGTGCTGAACCATATGTGCGTGGTTTGAAAGACATGACTGAATTGTTTTTGGTGCTCTATTATTCTGACATTTAGAATGAGGCAAGTTTCCATTTCCATTAATGTACTGCCAACTCAAAGGGGAACTGTCGCAAATTTGAGACTAAAGAAAGCTGTTCCTCAAACTTCTCTCGAGCATAATCAATGCCCTCACTAAGCAACAGAGTAGTGCCACAGTGTAGACTCCAAATGATTATAAAGCTTTCTGCCTCTTTTATACCTTGTGATGATGGTATGGCATAAACTGTCTTTGATAAAAGACCATGAATTCATACATGAATGGAGAACAACCAATGCAAAGGGAGGCTGCTCACCAAAATTTTCTGATTGCTAACCTGGCACTGAGAAAGTGATCCAGCCTTAGGTGGAGGATGTTCAGGCAAAAGAATCCAGAAGTCTAAAATCTTACAAGTTTGGGGGAAAAGTACAATGATCAGCAGTTTCCTTTACAGCTTTTTAACATAGCTGCCTATCTTTACCAAAGAAATAAAAAATAAAGAGAGGGAGGGAGAAGAGAGAGAGAGAGAGAGGGCTCAAGGTAAATCCGGGTGATCCAGGATCTGGTGAGGAGGCTCTGCACTCACAGATTTGTCCCTCTTTGAAACAGCTCCTGGAAGCAGCTGTTCAACAGCTTTACAAACAAGTTGAATTCAAAGGATTCTCCTGACCTTGTGTAATGACAGATGAGCACAATGCCAGTGACATCACTTAGAGATCGAAACTGAAGGGATGATTTTTCTCAAAATCATCCATGCACGTTTTATTTCCTTATGAACATTTCCCTCTTGTGACTACTTAATCTCTGAAACTTTGGTGGTAGTGGCTCAATTTCATTCTCCCTAGGAGGCAGTGACTGTTTTTAAGTAAAGGAAAAGATCAGACTGCCTGTCAGCTCATTGTCATACTGATTGCATGTAAAATTATTATTATTTGTTTGGCAGGGGGTTGGGGTTGTTCTGTTTAATCTGGCAGGAGTTTGAGAAAGTCTCCAGGTAATGAACTCCAGTGTTATGTAGCAGACTCAAAGCTCAGAGTTTGCCATTTCACCTAGGAATAGCAGAAAAGCAAATGCACTGAGCTCCGTGCCCTGTTATTACCACTAATGAGTGCTAAATCATAACCTCGAAAAAATACCACAACCTCAGGCTGATCCTGCTTCCCAGATCCTCTTGCCAGTCATTCCTGAAACTCTCCCTCAGCCCCTCAGAAATTAATTTCCTTGCTTACTCCACAAATTCCCTCACGACCATACAGGACCTTAGTGCTATCCTGTGCATTTTTCTTTTTAGTTTGGACCAAGTTCTTCATTTTTTATCAACTTGAATCTTACAGCCGTTGTTGTCGTATTTTTTCCATTCTGCTAGCATAAAAAAAAATATAAGGCGATCTATAGGAGTGAACACACTATGTATATACCTTGATTTTACATAAATTAATTTATTGCCAGAAAAGGTGCAGGACCGGCATCTGAAATTCTTTATTCACCCACAGAACAAATTATATAAAGATTAAATGTCCTGTAATAGTGAAGTGCAAAATCCCTCTAAACACATCTCCATTTGGCCTCAGCATTGGACCAAATGGAGGAAACAGATCATACCATGAATGAGAGCTAAGAATAACCAGTAGAAATGTCAAGAGGCACAGTCTGAGTATAAATCACATCATTTACCTTACAAGGAATCATAGAGCCATAGAATGGCTTGGGTTGGAAGGGACCTTAAAGCTCACCTCGTTCCAACCCTCCTGTCATGGACAGGCATACCTTTCACTAGACCAGGCTGCTCAAAACCCCATCCAGCCTGATCTTGAATACCTCCAGTGATGGGGCATCCACAACCTCCCTGAGCAACCTGTTCCAGTGTCTCACCACCCTCACAGTAAAGAATTTCTTCCTAATGTCTGATTTAAACTTGTCCTCTTTCAGTTTGAAGCCATTCCCCCTCTCCCTGTCACTCCATGCCCTTGTAAAAGGGCCCTCTTCAGCTCTCTTGCAGCCCCCTTTAGGTGCTGGAAGCTGCTCCCAGGTCTCTCCAGAGCCCTCTCTTCTCTAGGCTGAACAACCCCAACACTCTCAGCCTGTCAGAAAAACACAAGCACAATTCCTAGAAGTGCTGGAGTTTTGTGAACTGAACATTGAATTTAACTCCCTTTAGATACTGGGTTGAACACAAATTAGGACTAAAAAGCCTCATATGAGATGGAGGAAATAAACAAAAGCAGGAAAAAAATTTAACACAGACATGAACAAAGACAAACAATCCAGTAGTCTGTCTGCAACTACCACTGACAAAAATAATACCTCAGATAGTGATACCTTCTGTGGAAATAAGCTGCAACTTCTATGCCATTTGACATAAGAAGTCGAGAAAGCATCCTCTGGAGCAGTTTCCCGTAGTTATCATTCTGCTTTGCATTTCACTTGCTGCCATTTGGTCCACAGAAACCACCCACTGAACATTTGCCTTTGAATTGCACCACCTTCTCCTAAGTAGCATGAGTGACTTCTTGGGTCTCTCTCAATTTGCCACAGACAGCTTCTGAAATCTCCAAGTTGTGAGTTACTTCTTTTTTTTTTCCTTTTTTTTCTTTTTATCTTTTTTTTTTCTTTTTTTTTTTTCTTTTTTTGTGGAATTGCTGCAACATCTTATGTTCAAACCAGCAGCCTTGGAGGGAAGGAACTGCTGGCTTGGGTTAGCCTGGCAAGACCAGACCAAGAGTGAACATGATGATCATGGACAAATGTTCAGAATATTGATAACCTCTATTCAATCCATTGCACAGCTGCAGACACTGACTACCCCAGATTTTCTTTAAAAGGGATGAGGTTTCCTCATGCATTTCATTCCTCATGTACAAAAATACTGGAAAATTGTGCAGGTGTACTAGTTACTGCATCTCACAGTCCAGTCCTTGACTCTCTGGAAAGTTTTCTCTGTCACCTAAGAGTAATCATTTTTTGTATGAAGGTTACTGTATTTTATATTCATTATTTGTATTAGTCTCCCAATCAAACAGTTTTCTTGCATCTGGCTGGCAGTTATTATTCTATTATTTGATAAATCTCTCATAAACCCTTTACATTTTGTTTATGTTCCCTTTCATGGAACAATTGCTACATGAAAACATTCGTTGCTGAATTCAGAGCTATAAAGATCAGAAATTTCACATGAAAAAAATTACAGGCATGTGTTTCTGCCATTCCTAGGAACATAGCCGCTAAATATTTCTTTACTGGAAGAAATATTTACTTTACTGAATATTTCTTCTAAGAGAAGTTGGGTTTTCTTTATTTCAAGGAAAGCCCTTTCTGCCCATGCCTTCTGTCTGGGCTATCATTTCAGAGAGAGTTTGTGGCCACACTAACTTCAATATAGTTTGGATGCATTCATGGCACTGAATATTCATACGGCGTATGATACAGACACTGAACCCAATTTAGTAAATGAATACTTGTAATTTCACCAAAGCCCCTCTGAGAGATTATTATGCAGATTTATGAAGGAATATTGCTGAAGCAATTCTTGGCTGTGTTTTCAGTCACTGAGGACTTAAAGTATGTAAACCTAAAATAATTTCAGACTTATTTACTGTCATTGCTTTCATCTTCTGAACCTTTCTGACATTATTTCTCTCACTGGTTTGTATCCAGAATCCCCTCTGCTATCCTTGCCCTTGAGCAAAGAACCAGTGTCAGAACACCTACGAGTGTTGCCAAGTTACTCCCAACAATATCCTTGCTGCCATAATGCCAGCAATCTGCTCTAATCCTGCTGCTGCAAAATTGCATTGCAGGCTGAGGGATGTATGGACATGGTCGTGGGGCCAGTATCACCCACCTGGAAACACAGACACCAAAACAAAACCACATGGTGAGCAGACTTTCACGCCTCTTCTATAGGACAAAGATTACCTCACTTTTTTGGGACCGCTGGTCTCATAAAAGGAGGAATAATCAGGCTGAGGAATGATGGAGATACTTGACCCAATAGCATACGACAGCTCTTCAAAATCCAACAAGCGTGCCATAGGTTGTCCTCTGTGGTACTGACTTTGTAGGCAGTATCTTTCTTAGTGCTGCAGACTCAGCCTCCCATACCCATCGTAATATCTTCAGCTCCATCCCTCTGTCTCAGAAAGAAAACTCTTTGCCACTTGCTGAATGTCTCTTAAAAACTGAGACCAGTATCCTTCACTCTAGTCAGTGCTACCTCTCCTACCCCACTCATTAAGGGGATTAATCACCGCTGGACTAATGGGCACGGAGCCAGATCCTGAATCCTTATTCATATTGCGTCACTTGTTCCTCATCCATTGGAGTCCTACCTCACAGGAGATGAGGTAACACATGGATAAAGTCTTTGGAAGGTGGCCCACAGGCTTCAGAAGGCTACAGCAACAGTTAAATTTTAGCATACTGTAAATACCACGGCTCTTCTCAGTTACATTTCTTGGTATACAGTATAGTAACATATGCTACATGGAAGTGAATCGTAAAGGCCAACTTCTGCTCTTGGATTCAGATCTCCCTGACTTCAGTGAGAATGAAAAGCAAGGGAGCCTGGTGACACCTGCAAGCAGCAAGTAACCATGGCAAAGTCTCCATGGGGGAGTGGAGGGAAAGATCAGCAGAGAATTCCTGAAGGGTTCTCATGCTTCATGCAAATTGTCACCCTGCAGCTCATTTCAGCCACGTTTTGTGTGGTGAACATGCACAGTGAACTCCTTCCACAAACTAATATGCGTTATGGTAAAGGCAAGTGAAGCCTACTGGCCAAAAAGCAGGAAAATCTGCAAGTCAGAGACAAGAATGAAAGAAGAGAATTGGAGATAGACAATGATGGGAAAAGCACTTGTTTTTCTACTTTTTACTAAATGATAGTTTATGAATTTATCTCAAAAAGTTTTCCTGTTTCATCCTTCTTCATTTTTTTTCTTTGTATTTTTTTTTTCTTGGATTCTCCTTGTGTCTTCATTTCATCATTCCCTGATCCTCTGCTTTTTTCTCCTTGTTCCTCCATGCTTGATTGACTGTCAAGCTAGATATGGGAAGAGGGAACTATCTTTGAAAATGTCAAAGAGTAGCTGAGAAAAGACACATATTTGCACACTTTACATGAAACATGTTCAACTCTACATGGATCAAATCCAAGACAGCGAGGTACAGAAAAGTAATTAAAGAAATCCTCCTCCTTTCCATTCTGAAATCACTAAACTACCACTGGCACAAGTGAAACATGAGATGATTGAAACTTAGGGATGGGTCCAACCACTCAGCCCTGTGTGAGTGAAAGTAAAGAAATTCAAGCAATTTTTGGAGAGTGAGTCAGGGCTGTAATTGAGTCAACTAGACCGATAAATTGCATATGGCTTAAGGAAGATTTTCTCATTGTCAGAATATTCCTCTTCTTGCTGCACCCCTCAATAGTCCCAAGAAGCATCACAAGGGTTGGAAGGTTTGAGAGGAACTTTCCTTTATAACTTTTTAAATACAATCAGTCAAACCCTGTGAAAGGCAAATAAGTGGTACTACATTTAACAACTTAATGCCAGGAAGTGATAATGTTGTTACACAAAACATCAACCCAACTTTCATTCCAGAACCCTTTCCAGCATCCATCTCAGATACAAAACCATGGCTTGCAACATCTGAAGGAAGAACTGACTATGCCTGACTCACAATCAGCTTGGCTTGAGGATCATTATTTAGGGTTGTTATTAAGAAGGAATTTTAGATGGTTCTCTGTGATAGTCCAGGCACCATTTTCCAGCATTTGGAAAACTGGGTATGGTGGGCAGAGCTTATTCAAAAGCATGTAAAGTATTTCAGTAGAGTGTCAATATATTTTATCTTATATTTTTCTTATTTTAGCTTATATTTCATCTTATATTTTATCTTCTATCGAATATATTTTTATGGTGCAGTATTTTCACAAGGGGTGATGAAACTTTTGAAATATAGAAGTCCCAAGTAGTAATGGAAAGGTTTTATGCTAGTCTTTTTATAGTAAAGGTCATGCTTTAGGGGTTCCAACCTCTGAACTCGTGGTACAACTTGCTGCTCTTCCAATGGACCATGGACATTTTTGAAAAATTCTTCAGGTCTTCTAGAAAATTTAATTTGAAAAAGGTGTTTCTGTAATGAAGACAGGAGCTCAAATAAAACACAGCAGATTTGGGTCTAAGTAGTTTCCTTAAAAAAGAACAACAATTCTTTGATATTTAAAAACCAAGTCTCCAAGTCCGAGGCTTCCTAAGTAAAATCTGTTACTGTGGATTTCTTGGCAGCGCTAGCAATATAAATGTAATTTTCCTTTTGTTCAAATGACCAAAAAAAATTGGATGCAATTACTGGACACAAAAGGTGCAATTAGAGTCTTGTCCAGGTTGTATAATATCCCTTGAGATCTGCTTTAAGTTCTGAATATTTTAGAAACCTTTTCCTCCTGTTTGCACAAACTTTCTCTCATAAATAGCATGCTTCTGAGTAGAAATGCACAAGGCTCTGGAGCATGCAAGCCTGACGCTTGCGCCTCCTCATGAAAACTTTAGCGTGTAGAAAAATAAATCAGTTACTAAAGGATTTCTGAGAAGTGGAAAAAGTGATGTGAGTACAGCTGCAGGAAATTCATTTTATAATCTGAATAGCTGCTTAAGATTTTTTAATAATAACCACCTAGTTTTAATGGGGACATTTTCATATTGCTCATTCTGTATTCCTGAATACCCATCTGATACTTTGTTAGAAGCACTTGCAGTATCATTTAAATGAAGCAGAACTATTCATTTTCCTTCTTTTCCACCTCAACAAGATTTGCAGTTTTTGACTCTGAAAAGCCCATCCCCTTCTGCTTGTCAGTGCTCTCAAAACACTGTGGGAAGATACTCAGTAAACCCCAAACACACCTTACTGCCCAGCTAATGACATCCATCATCATTCCCACTCCAATATCAATCTTCCCCTGTCTCTGCTTGCACTTGGTACCAGAAGGAGCTTGGAGAAGGTGACCCGCATGACTCCTATCTTAAGTTATCTGCCGTGGTCCCAGAAGTGATTCATGATCATATCAAATCCATCTCCCCGGTGCTGTTTTGTCCTTAAGGCTTCGGCAATCGCAGAGACTGACTAGAGACTCCAATCAACCATCTGGTGTCTGCCAACTGGAGTGTCTAGTCAGGTTACACGGAATGCAGAGAGAAATGTGCTTTGTATCTGGATCCTCAGTACGCCTCTCTCTCCCCATGGGCCAAGCAGAATATTAAGCTGTTCAAACTCTGGAAAGCCAGCATGGCAGCAGAGGAAAAGCTGAGATTTAAGAAGGAAATGTAAAGTCAGCTTTAAAGCTTGACTGCATGGAAGTGCTTGTAGAATGTATGCATTAGCCCTGTATTGGCAAAAGATGGAGTTATTAAGTGATGGGATGTTTTCCAGCAGTTCCTTCTACAATTCTGCTTTTTTAATAATAATTTTCCTATTTATAAGTGATTACAAAGCTTTTAAGGGAGCTCATTTTTACTTTAAACTCTGATTGTCCTCTAAATAAAAAAATTAAAAAAAGGGAAACATTAGAAATCTGAAAAACTCATTATATTCTTTTTGCCAAATATTTTTCAGAGCAGGCTGGCTCAATCTGTGCTTTGCATAGACTGTTTCACTCCATGTATTTTGAGATGAGCCCTTCCCCTTAGATATCTCACTTTCATTTCTCCCCTCCCAAGGATAACACACAACTGGAAATACAAATGCTTTGGCCAGACCTGGTCTCACCACATTACAGAATCACGTGAGAAGTCTTATTAGTTATAAGCCCTTAATAATAAGCTTCTTACTCAGCTGGTTTCCTTCTACCGTGACAAGTTTTATCACGGGCTTGCACAATCACAGCAGCCTGAAGTGGTCATTTGGGGAATTGCTTTCCAAAGGTGGCAACCCTGTCTGCCTTGGCGCTGTGTGGTTCTAGGCTGAGCTCACTGAGGGCGTGTCCTCCGTGGCACACTGGCGCCTCAGTGTGCGATCCTGGAGCACCAGAAGCAGTCTCTGAGTCCTTGAAGAGCGATTTTGATAACACTGCTCAGTCCTGGGTTATGTGCATCAGCTGTTCACGGGCTGATCCCATGGGTAATATTACCCACGGTCTTGAAACTGGGTAGGAAATTTCCATAATTTTCACTGATTTCAATTGGAACTGTAAACTGGCATTAAATTCACTATTTTGTTTCTACAAACTAAGAGAGCAGACACAGGGCAGTTGCTCTACAGAAGATAACAAGTTGGCCATGAGCCCATTTGATTTAAATCAGAGGGAAAGCCAGGCTGGCCACGGCAGTGCTGTTCAGCCTGTGTGGAATGATGACAGAGTGTTCTGGGGTGCATCTTCACCTGTACCTTCAGTCACCCCCTTTCCCTGTGGAGCAACAGGGAATCTTCTGGCTCAGGAGGGATTTCCCTGCGTGCCCACTCACTTCCCAGCCTCCCAGGGCTGGACCTTGGTCCTGTCCTTCAACCAGGCCTGACCTTCTTGACCAGAATTTGGCCTTTAAGGCGGCAGGATCTGATAAGCAGCCAAGGTTTAAATACCTTCTTGAACTGATAGAGCCTGAGGCTTTGAGCCTGCAGCCCCCAAGTCCCAGGGGAGCACCTCATTTACCTGCCTGCTCTCCTTTCTGCCTCCCTCCCTGCCACCAAGTGAGATCTGACATTTCATCCAACACCTGACAACCCTTCCCAAGTCAGAGCGTTGTTGAACATGTGAGTGTCTGGCCTGAGGTTTGGTCTAAAAAATGTTTCTAAAAAAAAACCATAAAAACTTTCCCTCAGAAGATGGATTTTTAGCCAATTACCTGACCAGTCTTACTCAGGTTTAACACCACAGAGAAAGCTCAGGTTCCTGTTTATATCTGTTCTTCAACAAGGTTTTGCCCTTTGCATTCCTCAAATAAGGAATATCTCTGCCTGTCAAAGGTAATGTAGTCCAGTGGAGGCACAAATGGAACAAGAATAAACCATTTCTCCTAAAAATATGAAGGGAAAACAGACCAGTTTGCTGTTCCATGTGACACCATAGAAATTCTCCTTTGGGACATCCAGAGGCTTGAGTTTAGGATTGATATTTATTTTGCTGTCTCATTTTGCCTGTTCCTTTTAAGGAAAAATATCTGCAGTGAAGTCTAGATAGAAAAAAGAAATTAACTATGAATTTTAGCCAAGAACAGAATATCATAAGAAATCAAGTCCTTAACTTCCGAAATCCAACTCCTCAAAACCAGCATGTTGAGATCAGTTGATGAGACCTCTTCATTTGCTCAGTTTTAGCCAGGGCTGCCCATGTGTTACACACTTCCAGAGCACAGCTTTGTCTAAAAGCACAGCCCCAAAACAACTACAACGGAACAATAATAAATCCTGGGGAGGCAGTTCAGACTATATTTACTATATACCATCTGCACCGAGCCCAGAGAGACATTATGTTCCACATTCCCTGTCTGTGCTACAGAGAGCTTTTTTGATGTGTAAACCATCATTTATCTTGTCTTTGATTCCCTTCATGTGACCTTTTTCAGAGCATGGCAGTATAACATCCTCGCTATGGCAGGCTCCGAGACCATTTGAGGACAGGCCTCATAAAGCCTGCCTTTAACATTAATCGATCACTTTATTATGGAAGTAAATCAAAGCGGTTAAACTCAGGTCTTCGGGGAGCTGAAGGTCAAACAGGGAAAAACAAACTTTATCCTGAGAAGAACACAGAAAAATTCTATCAGCCCCATCCCTTTGTTCTTTGCCTTAGAGGCATGACAAAAGCACGTACTGCACGCACCAGTTAGGCAAGCACGAAAGCAAATATATATTAATATACACGAAGTGTTTGACTGCTTCTCATTGCCTCTCCACGTCTTCATGCCAAGCAGTTTTGCAAAGCCCTTTTCTCATGTCCTGGAAAGCAGAGTCTGAAGAGCAGGGTGGTCAAGAGGTGAATACAGATACATTTGCCATCCTGACAGCTCAGCTGGAGACGGAGAGGAAAGGAGTGGGGTGGGGCAGAGGAAGGCACCAACAGATCTGGTCTTGATTCATCCTTGCCCCGCGCTGTACCTTCACTGATGTATTCTGAGAGGTGCAGAAGGGCCTCCACACCTGTGAGCACAGGTACAGTTGTAGATGCCACACACCAATACTTTCAGAGAGCAAACTCAGACTGAAGAAGTTTTACAAATAGGAAAATCTGCAACTTCAGTCCTCCTTCACTCTGCAAGGCTGGATAAACCGAAAGCAGCATTGCTTCTTCCCAACTTTCAGCTAGCCCGGAGGGGTAGTGCTCTCTGCCACAGCCCCTGCGGTGCCCCAGACATGAGTAGCCACTCTGTGTCTTGGACTGAAAATGTAGTGCTTGAGAAAACACCCCAAGACTGAGTGATAGGGCTGTGTGAGGAGGAGAGATGAGCAAAAGTTGCTGTTTCCAGCTCAGGGCAATGCCGATGCCCAGGACTTGCTCCTTCCCCAGCAGCTGCAGTGCCTGAGGGGCTGCCCACATCCCCGGCCCACAGGGAACGCTGGCTCTGCTTGGCAAGCACATGTGGAAATCTGGAAAGCTGTCCCTTCCCACGCTGGCAGCAGGACAGGGGTGCAAGGGCAGTTGCAGAGGTGAGGATGTCCCCTGAGTGTGACAGAGTTTCTGCCAACCAAGGACACATGAGCAGACCCCAACATCACCTTGGACCATCACCTCTAATTTCTGTGCCTCAATTTTCCCTCACTGAAACAAGAGATATCAAATGTTTGGTTTTTTTTCCTGTTTAACCTGTTTCATTTTTGTTGTTTGTTTTAAGGAAAAAAAGTCAGCACTTACTTTGCCTTTGCCTTTCATTCTTCAAGCCCTGTGATCTGCTGTTGAAGTATTCCCCTGACCTGTTTTGCTTTTTGACTTACCTTGGATTTTTCAGGGCTTTACAAACACACGGGCACACCCAAATGACACAAGAGGGTGTTGGTCAGTAATGAGCTTTCTAGTCAGGGGAGCCTGACAGTTGAATTTATTTCTTTGTAACACACAGCCAATTTTTAAACACAGAAATTTGCTGACATAGTCAGTAATTAAGAGTGTAAGAACTGATCAATTCTTACTTACTGTTTTTGTTATGGTGAAAAATGTGCTGGTCACTTTAAAGAACACATGTGAAGACATTGTCCCTGTTCTGAAGTGTCCAAAATTTAAATGTAGACATGCAGTGTCGCAGGAGGGTAAAGCATCCCTGGAAGAAGGCAGGGTTAGGAGAGGCAAAGGTTACAAAATAAGATGATGGCACTGATCAGCTATGGAATGTTCTTATCTTGGCATCTCCATTAGAAACGTAATAAATAAGCTAATTTAAATGAGATTAGAGCAATGGTTGACTCACAGGCAAGGTAACCACTCAGGAACAATACGTATGTGAAGGAAATAATTCCCAGCCTGTGGAAGCAAGGGGCAAGCGTTTGTGGGTGAAATGACAAATAGACCACTGTAAGCAAAGCTGTGAGTGGAGCAGGAAACATGGGTGAATTTATGATAGATCACAGAGAGAAAAGCAGGCAAAGAAGAGTTCCACAGAATATATGTATCTATTGTATCTATTAATGGAAGGCTGAGGAAGGAAGAGCACTGTCAATTTGAAATATAGTACTTTTCCAGGAGTTATGTTTTCCTATTTTTAAGTGATTTCATCTCTTTTTCTCTGCAGTGAATCATCTGAAACGAACAGGGAAAGCTGACTGCACTATTAATTAGAGGAAAATTGAAATGTAAAGTGCTATCAAGTACACAGCACTAAAAACCTAGAATAAGCATACATATTTCCACATTTCTGTCTATTAGGAGTATTAAGAGTATTACCAGCAGAAAAGGAAAATCACAAAAAATATGTTTCAGTATCACAGTGACCCTTTTAGGCCTGAAGTGCTGGGAAAAGAAGTTGACTCAAAGATAGCATAGTGCTGCCAGTCAGTGAGAAAAGGTCATTTTACTGAAGAATTCTCTGAAATTTAGCCAGGTTGATTGAAGAGCACAGTGTGGGTCACCAGGTTCAGAGCAAGACTATATGAGCAGAGCAGCAGCTATTACTCTAACCACAGACAAAATGGAAAACTGAGGCTGCCCTAGAAATTACCAGCTCTTAGTTATGGTCATTTCTGATGGGAAGCATCCACAGCACCAGAGATGGGAGCCTATCCTAAAATGAGCATGGCAAATACAGTGTCCATTTGAAATAAATCCAGGGTCCAGCTCCAAACATTACAGCTGACCCCTCTATTGAGGCAAGCCCAAGAGGACACTTTGGGTCCAAATCCTCCCTGACTTCTAGCAGGAGCATCAATTTGAATTTGAATGCTATGGCTGGGGCCCATATCTCTTAAAAGGTATTCTGATTTGGTTTGGACAGGCCTCCAAATCCCAAATGATCTGAACTTCCAATTAAGTTAGAAATATTTATAGCAGGACTTCCTGAAAAAATCCTGGTGCTTTCTGACTCTTAGTAGGTCAAGGAAGCAGACGACTGAGTATTGTAATATTTCCAACCCACTGAAAACTGCAAATCCATGAGTCCAAGTAAAAGACAAAAAACATGGAAAGTTTTGTCTGAACAGTCTCAAATCTCAGCAAAAGTTTCTGCTGGCTTTTTCTTTGAGTATTTGAGTATAAACTTAACTTATTTCCTCCCAGCAGACTCGTACACTATGGTAACAGTCAGTCAGTGTTGGAGTGCTTCCCTCTGTATTCACATGTGCATGTAAATAATTCCAATAATTTCCCTGGACACAAATTCCAGCTAATGGTTTGTTTCTAACTATAATGTTTGTGCACACTCCCTCCCTAACCTGCCATTTCAGTGATATAAGTTTTTTTTTTTATTTAGTCTTCCAAACTGACAATGAAAATAGATTCCCACGTTAAAAAAAAAAAAAAAAAAAAAAAAAAAAAAAAAAAAAAAAAAAAAAAAAAAAAAACCAAAACCAAAAAAGGCCCAACTTTTTCCATCAGGATTCCAATCTGATACAGTCCTCTCTACCTGAAAAGGTGTAAATATGCATCTATCTGGCTGAGCTAAAACCTCCTCAGCATTCAGTGAGTAGATTGTTCCTGATGGGGCTTTTCTACAAAGAAAGACAGAGCTATTTTGTCTAAGCACTCATAGTCCTGACTCCTCAGATTTCAGTGTCCTCCAGACTGCTGGAGGCCAAAGCCTGAACTTACTGGTGAGCCTTTTAAAAGATAATTTACCTTGTATTTACATTTAGGTGTTCAGCCTAACTGCTGGCCTCTACTCCTAAGCGTATTTGCAATCTTTGTATGTCTGGTGAGTGACAAAACATCCTCTTTTATGCTGCTCTTTTACATTTGCTAAAATGTTCCTGAGTTACTGGATGAAGCTTAGTGAGAAGAATTCGTTCACTTCAGGGTATAGCTTCTTATAAAAGCAGACAGATTTATTAAAGTGCTAGAATGCTAGATAGGAAAACTGAGCTTAAATGTTGGCTTTGAGATTGGCAGTCCAAAATGACAACCCTTGCAAATGGACTGCTTGTGCACCTATGTGCTATAGCTCCACTGGAATAAAATATGGTCAGAAGGGCTATTTTCATGATATACTGCATTCATAATCAATTTTTATATAATCTGTACTTCTGCTCAAAAAAAAATAGAGCCTTTCAGAACAGGTAAAGCACCATTGTTTAATGAAAAATATATAATAACTAGCTTGGCAAATGTTGTATGTGAAATTTCAACAGAAACCATAAATTATATTAAATGCCCAATAAAAATGTTCAATCAAAAGCTCATTTTAAGATACATTGTTAATGAACTCTATGAAATGATGCTTAATCAAAACCCGACACCTTGCAGGGGAGAGAGATTCCACAGGACCTCAGGAGCACTATTGTTCCGAACAAAAGATAACAATAGAACAGGGTAATTAATAGTCTGCACTCCTGTGGCATTCTCCAGGGAATTCCAATTTCTAAATGAGCTCCAGTGTTTTTCAAGAAAGCAGAAATTATGCTGTATGATACCGTTAATGCCTTGAACTTGATCAAACATTAAGACATCATTTGTCAGGCAGGATTTGGTTGCTCCAGAGCATTGATCATTCCCCTGTTTCAAGTTATTGTGTGAAAAGGAGAAAAGACTTTTCTTGTAAAAGTTCATTTTGCAAAAGCCTTATCTTTTCTGTCTGTAATTTTGTAATTCTCAAATTGCATAAAACTAGTTAAAGAAAACCTCTAGGAAGAGTTCTTCATCACAGTGGTATTAGTAAGAGATTTGATGTGGTTATACTGATATGCACAACAGATTTTCATATTTGGTTCCTTTTCAATTGGCACCCTATAATGAGTATGTCATATTCATCATATATAAATTTCTAAATTTTCCTAGCCAAAGATAGAAAACGCTACTCTTCCTAGCACAGCAGAAGAGGGGGGTAAAGTACTACAAGGACAGAATACTGAAATACTCAAGTCATCCTAATTATTGGCAGCATTAGAGTTGTAAATAGTTTCAAATTCAGTTCTGTGCGTATTTTTCCTCCTCTTAAATCTTCATTCCTTGAAGCAACTCGGAAACATTAATTTTCTACAAATGCAATTTTTCAAAACAGTCATAAGCTGCTATTATTATTAATCACGATATTCATGTTAGTACAAAAATGGATTTACAGAAGAGCAGAGGAAGCTGCAGCCCCCTCCCCTTCTCCTCATTACAGCCTCCCACTTGGAGCTGTGTTCCTGCTTGCTCAGCCTGCAATGCTTGGGACTAGAAAAGAACACAAACATACTATCACCAACAACGCCTGAGAAATGTTAATGCCTTCAAAGTTATGTTTTTTAACAGGAAAGTCAAGTTTTCACAGTGGACCTGTGCTTCCTGAGACCACCAGCAGGTTCCAGGGAGAAGCTGGGGTGTGAATTTGTAGCCCGCTGGCAGTGCCATGGCTGCTCCTCACACATGCACTTGTTCTCCCTTCCCCTGGGGACAGTCACTGACAAGAGACCAACCAACATGCCACAGATTCCTGCTTCTTTATCCCTGGCAGCGTTTCTGCATCCTTAAGCACTTTTGAGAAGTTGTCCCACTCTCATGTAAGTGGAGCAGCTCCATTTGGTGGGGTCGGAGGTGAGAAAGCCCCTGTGGAACATTCCTTCTTCTGGTGACTTCCGAGTCTGCCACAGTGTTAAGAAAACATGTGTTAAAAAGAAATGGATTTATATTAAAGAGTTAGATGTGAGATGTTCCCACTGTGAAAAGCCCTTTTTTAGTGCATTTTCTGCTGGACTGGAGACAGCTGTACTGAGATGAGCAAACCAGGCTGAGCCTGAGGCTGGGAAGGGCATTGTGTGGCTGCACAGGACAGCTTTCTCTGTGCCTTGGTATATGTGTCTCAGTGCAGAGAAATAGCTCGGATTATTGAGCTTGGAAAAGCGCATTTGGATGTTGATTTTTTTGACAGAGGCATTACTGTGTCATCAGCACTTAACAGCTTCAGTAGTAGTGGTCTTATTTTGGTGCTTCTAGTGCTGGGAGCGGCACCTTGGGCTCCCTTTCTGCTGTGGGGCTGGCACAGACAGAGGAGCTGCTTCTTCCACCCGCTGCAGCCACGGCCCAAAACTCAGTCCCTGCAGGGAGAGGGGCTGGCTGCCTCCTCAGCTGCTGTAATGTGCAGTCAGCAGCTCTGCACTGCCAGAATGGCTGCTCCTGCAGGCCTTCGGGGTCTCTATTCCACAGTCAAGAGCAGGCAAATGAAGTAAAACTATGTGGAAATGCAGGAAAGACAGATTAAGTCAAGGAATTACTGTGTTCAT
The DNA here is from genome assembly GCA_026261815.1 of Monarcha castaneiventris obscurior. NCBI lineage: Eukaryota > Metazoa > Chordata > Aves > Passeriformes > Monarchidae > Monarcha > Monarcha castaneiventris. The sequence continues at coordinate 1,579,717 of JAMPIT010000890.1, forward strand.
CAGTCTTTGTGTGTTTTCTGAGAAGAAAAAAATACTTCTTTTTCTTTACTTTTGCTCCTTATAAATGAATGTATGTACACAGAGAACTGTGAAGAGATTAGATATGCAGCCAAGATAAGGTGCAAAAAAAAAACCTTGGAATGTGGCAATGGATATCTCTCATATCTCAAAGCTGTCCTTTAACAAGACCACTATTTTGCTCTATCCAGCTATCGGTTCCAACTCTTTCTCTCAAATTTCTGCACAGTAAATATGATCCTATTGCTGTCTTTATCCCTTAAATATCTAATATAATTGCTGTTTGTATTTTCCCAACTAATAATTTAAACAGATTTTTGATTTTTTTTGCTTTCCACTAATGAACGGTGCTATACTTTTTCTTACTTTTAATTTAGGATATGATGCACCTTCCTCTTCCATTTTTAAACCTTTACTTATGATTTCTTTTTCATACCTTGCAGCATCTTATAAAATATAAAATAAAAAATGTAATGAAACATTCAGAGGTTTCTTCTCCTTGTGGGTTTTAGGAGATGCAACATTGTGCTGAATTTCCAGCCTGCATTTTATTACTTCCAAGAAGGTGCAAAGAATAACAATAAACACCTACCTGCACTTGGAAGCTGACAAATAGAATGTGCTCAAAGGCTCTCTCACCTCAATTTCGAGTCACAACTGGATGCCTCCAAGGCAGAGATGAGGACATTATGTTGTCATTCTCTTTTTGCTTATGGAGGTTCCACAATCATTAATTTAAATATTTAGTGCTCATACAGTCATGATTTATTATTGAAGTAGACCAAAAGCTGTTGCATTCTAACCAGAATGATTTGCTGCTGCCACCACAACCCCAACTAGCAGTGCTCACCTTTTTTTCCTTTTAAGGAAAAACATGGTTTACTGTCTGGGTTGTCTGGGCCTCTGTGGTGATTTCATTGCATATTTTCATTGCATGCACCTGTCTTGTTTCACTCCCTTTTTCCTGCCCTTCAAGATCTTCATTACAACATTCCTTCTCCTAGTCATATGTGTTTCTTCTAGGTTACATGAGCTGCTGATGTCCATCAGGAAACTAAATGAGATACCATCAGAAAACTCTCGTTCTGAGCAGTTCTTACCCTCTTCCTGGATTGCTCAGGGTGGCTGTTTAGGACCAGCTGCTGCTTACAAGTACTCCTGTGCAGACAAAACAAACCCTGACAGGGAGCACACCTCTATATGATGCTGGAAGTGCCCCCAGGGCACCACCCTCCACAGGAGAGATGGGCCTGGAAATGAAGGACTCTGAGAATGCAGCACTTCCCTCTGAAAAGGAGAGGTTCTGGATGTTTGAAGAGTGATGCTCTAAGAGACTTTTGGATTCAAAAATGAAAAGGGTAGATGGTACTGGTTAGTTTTTTTTTGAAGTATGGAAAGATATTTACATGTGTATATTAGCTGAAGAGAAAAAAATAGCTGGTGACATACCATTAACAGGCCTTTTAGTGATGGTGTGATATTAATAGGCTTAATATAGGCCATGGCATTGGGTTTGGAATGAAATGATCACTAAGGTTCCTTCCAATCCAAACCATTCTGTGATTCTATGGTTGTATATTCTTGTCATCCCAAAGGTAATCCCAGTGTTCAAAACCAAAGGAGTCAGTAAAACTGTAACATTTTAGTGTACCTACAAAATACTTTGGGAGATAATTAAAGTTTCAAGGTCAGGTATGTGCTTTTATTGATATATATGAGATATTTTTCACAGAAGACAAGTCCCTTGAAAGTTTGTGAGTCAGTCATGAACTACATTGCATTCAAAATATATCAAGGTTCAAATGCATCGGATTTAAATATGCCACTGTTAAAACACATAGAATTCCACTAAAAATCCAAGCCTAAACATAAGACAATGTTTTAAGGAGTGTCTATGTAGATTAAGAAAAAGAATCTTTCCCAAAAGTAAGCAGATAATGAATCTGAAAACAAAGATAAGAAGAACTGGGAAGTATGTGAAAATACAAAACACAGATGAATGTCTAAAAAAGGACTGGCATATTGGAAATGTGCAGATCTGAAAGTCAATGCAGAGGACTCAGGGTCACAGAACAGAAGGAATGGTGCACTGGACACACAGTGCTGCATGAAATAGAAATACGAGCAGGTTCATCTGTAGCAGCACATTATAGTCACAAAGGTTAGCAGAATAGAGAAATGACACCAGGATAAATATTAGTTGATATTTAGTGCACATAATGTTTGAATATCCATAAAGATATTTGAACAGGTAGAACTATTCAAGCTTACCACAGTCACTGCCTAAAATCCAGCCCCATTTTGAAGATTAGTCATGAATGTACAAGATGTGTGTATGCATTAAAGCAGATAAAATATTTACAATTCTAAATTGCAGATACAATGTCCCACTACTGCTTGCTTTCAAACCATGCCTGAATCTTAAATTGATCATGTAGATATTAAGACTGGGAACTATCTGACTTCCAGTGCTACCAGCATTAAGCCAGAGGATGTAATGGAAGGATACAGAGATTCATTTCATAAAGCCCAGCAGTTTCCTGGGGAATACAAGATTAAAGTGAATCCTCCACTATGAGCACCAATGAAATATCCCTCTTGCACTAAGGCAGATAGGCCAGCAAGACTCTTTGAGACTAAAAAATGTACAAAAGGTCCATGACAAAACCAGGAATAGTCATTCATGGGAGAGCTGTAACTGCATCTAAGTCCTTAATCAAGAGTGTGTCTAAATGACCACACCTGATTATATATGCATTTATATATGCAATTTAGGCTGTGCTAAATATTTCAGATGATGGATGTAAATACAGCTCTAGTTTATTGTTCTGTGTATTACACACTCTTAAATCTTATTGCTTGTCTGCACTGAGTCTATAAATTTCCTTTGTCTGCAGTGCACTTTCCAGAGGACACCGTGTCTCAAAACATCGTGGCAAAACCGGCTGTTTCTTTCCAAAGGCTCTTGGTAGCACACCTTCCCTCATCAGAGGAAAGCACTCTCAGCATCTCCATCTCCCCCCAAGACCATACTGACATCATTTTCCTTTAGGATAATTCAACCAGGCTGACCTCTTTAAAGCTCTCGGATTATTTACAAGCCCAGGCTGAGCCGTACACTGCACCACTTGTTGGCATCACTAAACAAAAATCCAGCAGCAGGATTGTACCCTTATGTAAGTGAAACCAGAAACCACAAATATAAGCTTATTGTAGGATAAAAGCACAGACAGTGAATTTATTTACATAGAGTCTTGGGAATAAATGGGTCCAAGAGGACAGTCAGTAATTGATCCAAACAAATCCCCAATTTTCAGGAAAACAGGATGTGCAACAAAGAGGACATTTCAGCTGCACTTGTTATGCCTGAGTTTGACTAAAATGTTATTAAATTTGGCAAGGCAATGTCCAGTCTCCAGATAATAATATTATGACTATGGAAATAGAGCAATGGAGGTACAGCAATGAAGAGAAACTCACATTCAGGGATGTATATTCCAGCTGCTGGCACCTGAAACAGACTGTGGCCAGGCATAATCATACAGAGAAGTCACTTCAGGCAGGTGATGAATGCAATATAACTAAGGGTGTCATGTAAGCCACATCATCAGTTATGTTCTTTTCTAAATATTTTATCCGAGTGTTACTCAAAACAAATTCTCTGAATACTGTATTTCCAGACAGGAATTCTTCCTCAAATCTGTGCTTCAATTCTTCTTCAAATCACTGCAAACAAGGCAGTGATGGATAATGAATTGAACAACATACATGACTGGTTAGACCATGATCACTGAAAGTTCACGTAGCCATTTATATTGTATGTAAAATATGAAAGTAGTACCAAAATGTACTCTTCTTAATAGTATACAAAAGCATTCATATCTTTGCTAGTCTGTATATATTACCTGAGTATACCAATATTAAACCGCCTACTGACAATTTTCTTTGGACTGGGAATAGAAGAATATTTTGCAAACTTAAGTTAGTACCTTATTGTATTCTATGTACTTCAGATTGCCTTTCATGAATCTTTATTTCAGATTAGATAAGATTTGCCTCTGTCTGAATTTTTCTGGTGCAGTCCACAGAGAAACGGAAAAATTCAGGAAATATCTGTTACCATTTAGTGTTGCTTGTACTCTGAAACCACCTTAAGGCTTGAATATATGAATATTTGCTCTGAAGTCGACATTAAATGTTCCTATTGAAAGTCAAAATGTGGTGCACTGAAATATTAGCAGAGCACTGTCTAAAACCCACCTCACTTCTAATTTCAAAGGGATTTGCTCTCTCAGGCAGGCACTGAGCTCCTGAAGCAATGAAAATTCAGCCCCACCACGGCAGTTGGGAGAGCAGAGGTTGAAGGTAGGCAGGGGTGCAGTATTTTGGGGAGTCACTAGATGGTGGTAATGCTGACACCCAGATAGCACTGTCAGTTCTGCTTAGCCAAACACGAGGTGAAAATCTTCATCCCCTGCTGTGGGACCTCTCCTTTCAGAAGCAGAGTATATTATTAGTAAAACCTTCCTATTGCAACTTTTGCGACTGTAAATTATTTCTTAGCTATAGTTATTACCTCAGGCTAGAACTAAATTTTAAAATCTAAGTCTAGACTCCCCAGCCTTTCTTCTGGAGATCCAGCAGACAGGGAGATGCCAACTGTTCCCCTTCCTGTCTTTGTATCCTTGGAGATACCAAGTCCCCCTAGGACTCTGTCATGCTTTAACCCCAGGTGGTAAATAAACCCCGCACAGGAGCTCCCTTACTCCCCTTGGTGGCATGAGGAAGTATAGGAAAAGTGAGAAAACTTGTGGATCAACATAAAACCAGTTTAACAGGGAAAGCAAAAGCCATACACACAAGCAAAGCAAAACAAGGAATTCATTCACCACTTCCCAAGGACGGGCAGGTGTTCAGCCATCCCCAGGAAAGCTGGGCTCCATCGCATGTAACAGGGACTTGGAAGACAAACACCATTGCTCCAAACATCCCTCCCCTTCCCTCTTCTCCCAGCTTTAGATGCTGAGCATGACTGCACGTGGTCAGGAATGTCCCATCGATCAGCTGGGGTCAGCTGTCCTGGATGTGTCAGGCTGGTGCAAGAAGCAGGAAAGGCCTTGACTTTTTGTTGTTGCCAGCCCTGCTCAACAACAACAAAAACATCTTTGTATTGTTGCTACTCTTTCCAGCACAAGTCTGAAACACAGCCCCACACTGGCTGAGAAGAATTAACTCTATCCCAGCCAAAACCTGTACAGACTCTAATCCAAAGATCTCCTCATTTCCAACCATTTGTGAGTTGAGACAGATGTGGGTCCAGGAAACAGCGATGGACATAGCTGCACACATGGTCTGTTCCAGATGAGGCACTGTCAAATGCCAGCAGCTTAAACTTCGAGCAGTGACAGAGGAGGAGGAGGAGGAGGTGACATCTTTGATCAGCGAGGTGATGGAGAGCTGCAGCAATAGGGGCGACTCCAGCAGAAGCTCTGGAGATGGTGCCTGGCTGCTGCCCCAGTGGCGTGGGGGCCTGGGGAGACCCTCTCTGTGGTATCTGCATGGCTGTGGTGCACATCCCTTGGCTTAGACAAGCTTCACCTTAGGCACAGCTCCTGCTATTGCAACAAGAAGTTGCAAATGTCTGCCCCTGCCCTACCTTTTGCTGTGAGGATTCATTATTTTATTGTTCAACTAAAAACTGTTGGTTTTGAAGCTGGTTGTGTCTTTGCTGCTTTTGTTGGTCAGGACTGTCCTTCTGGACTGGTACAGAGAATGAAAAGAGAGGAATGCAATGTATTGATTTTTCAAAACTTATTTATGATCTCTTCCAGTATACTTCAATAAAAGGTTCTGCATCAGAAGACCATGCTTTGCTTTTCATTCCTTTCACAGCTCTGAGAACTTGCTGCACTCTTTGCAATGAAGGCAGCGATCAGTCTTCCTGCTTCTGCTACAGCAGTTCCAAAGTAATTGCTTGGTTTAATCCTCCATCAACAGGCAGAGTATGAAATATGCTATGAGGAAACAGTGTGTCTGGAAATGTATTTATAAATATGCTAAGTGCATCTTCAGAATTTTTTTTTTCTGATTCTTTACCATTGTTTCAAAAGCTGTCTCCTTCCTTGTTACTACAGAAATGCACATGCTTACCTTGAATAACTCATTATGAACTTCTGCACAAAGACCTTCAGGAGTTTAAAAGGAAAAAAAAAAATCTGTTATTTCAAAATAATCTCATCTCTGTAGACAGTTTTCCTGTAGCCAGTCTGGGTGCAGTGTGAGTGTTTTGCAGGTGCATTCTTGCTGACCTTGGATGTAGCAAATAGGTGTAAATGACATTCAGGCCCCTCTGCTGCTGTCATTATGGGTTCTTTGTTATACTGCAGGAGTCACATTAGCATTATACTGAGAGTACAGTATTGCAGGTGAAAGAGAAAACTGAACCTCATGGATATTACAGTATAACAGCTTTGGCTCAGACTCCTGAGGCATTGAGCCAAGCGATAACTAAATGTAAGTTAAATTAAATACAAAAAACCCTCCTACATTTGCATTAAGGATTTGACTTACACTCCTTAAGAAAAAGTGTTCCAAGTTAAGTCTGCTTCTGTCTGAGTTGGGAATTAAAGCCATACAGGCTATTTAAACTTTCAGAAAATGGACAATTGCTCTGCTTGGTTTTGAGTTGTGTTTTAATTCTGCTTTGGACACTTTGTAAACAGCATATACTAGATTTTGGGTTTAAACCTTTGTTTGATCATAAAGTGTTTTTTGGAGAGGAAAAATTAAGGGTCTGATCTATGATTGTTGTAATCTAATTTAGTAGACTTTGAAGCAGGAGATGATAACTCAGGAATATACATCAAAAAAATAAATTGCCAAATGCATGAAAAGAGTATATGCTGGAATATGGCTTCCAAAATAACCTTTTCACAGTGTTGTTCAACTTGCATTAATTTCCAGAATTGCATGTATCCATTGTACGTTCACATTTTTGCAGTAGGAAATATAATTTTCTAGTTGATTGAGTCTTGCTTAACCATATAATTCATTGTTAAACTTTAAAAAATGAGCTTATGTTTTAAAAGCCAGGGAATGCAAATTGTTAAGCATATACAAATCCCCCTAAAAAGAATGGAAGGACTAAGATGAGCAAGCAACAGGCTTGTTGCAAGACTGAACTGTATATCTGATCTGCCATTCCTTTTTAACCACAGTTGCATGCATACAGCACAAATAATCTAGACAGCAAGCTTTGACTTGGAATATTAAAAAAAAAGGGTTGATGAAAAGTCCCTCCTCCTCTTCAAAAGACAGAATGAAGAAAATACCAAAAGCTACATGATAATCTATTCTGGTAGCAGAGAAGGAGCAGGACATAAAGTCATTCTTCATTCACAGCCATGACAAAACTAAAACAGGATGCAATCAAATTATAATTCTAAATGTGTTTTTTTTAAAAAATATATTCTTGGTTTCTTTTTTTATTAATTACCAGATCTTGTGAACCATTATATTTCAGAGAAACTAGTCAGACAAGATGTTTGCTTATAATTAAAGTGATGAAGTAACATCGAAATAATGTCCCAATTCAAAAAAACTTAATAAAAATGAAAATAGAATACATGTGCTGACAACAAATAATGTGAACATGCTTGAAATATATCAGGCAGGAGTCAAAAAGGACACTGAAAAACCTGCAGCCTACTGATAGCCTGAATGGCCCTGCACAGAGTGAAATGTTTACCTATCAACCTCTCCCATGGAAATTTATGCATACGAAACCTATGAAAATGATCTTAGCTTAAATTGAAATTGTTACATACATGGGGACATGAAAGTGCCCATGGGGCTTCCTTTGTTTATTTCTCATTAATTGAATTCTAAGTAGAAATGAAAAAGTCTGGCATTTATTAAAAAAAAAAAAAACAGAACAGAATTTACATGAAGAGAGATAAATTTAAAAACAAAATTAATTTCTTATCGATATTGAATAACATCATTCCTCACAACATTGTTATGTATCTTCAAACTAGTGAAATATGAAAAGGAAGGCTTCTGTTTCAATATTTTTACTGTTCAAAAATTTGCTTTTGCTGACTGTCACAAACTCTCAAAGGTGACAGAAAAAAATAGTCCTTTCTAACCAACACTGTTTCTCCAATTGATCTTTGACCTCTTTTTTTTTTTTTAATTGGAACCAAGCAGCAGACAATAAAACAAAAGTCAATAAACAGGTCAGCTTCTCTCCAGCCCTGTGGGCATTCCTGCTTTTGTCTAAAGAAACCCTAAACCTCCAGTCATATGGCAAATGTTCTGGCAAAAATAATGATGACAAGTTATAAAAGAAGACTGAAGTGCTAAGAGAGTTTGAGAAACAGTCCTTGTCCTTGCAATAAAAAAAAATTCAGATTGGTGACTGTAAAATGAAAAGGCAGCAAGCCTTTTTCAGGTACCGTGCACAACGAGAGGCAGAAAGAGGTGCCTGAGCTTGAAGCCATCCTGGGGCTACCTTGGGCTCATTGCACATGGCCACATTCTCATGCAAGGGAGAATCCATGGCAATCCACGGGGTTTTGTCCATTTTTATAAATTCCAGCCTTTTAACCTCCAGGTGAATCAGAACCTCCCTGCAGCATGAGGTCCAAATACGCACTGAAGGTGAAGCTGCATTGACATTTCACAGTAACTGACAAAAGCTCCCATCTCCAGGGAAGTGGTGGAGTTCTTAGGTGAGCTCCTGTTTCCCGCTGGCTCATGTTCCTAGGCTGGCTCGGGGGCTGGCATGTCCTGGGGCAGGTTTTAGATGCTTTCCTGTGTTTGGTGTCCCTGTGCCACAGCGGCTGCTGCCCTTGCTCGTGCTGAGTAGTGTGGGGGACAAGTCCATCCGTGGTGCTCTGAGTCACTGCATTAATCAGTGGTTTGCTGCCCCTTGCCTCCTCCCTGCAGGGAGGCTGGAAACACACTCGCTATCCTTGAAACTGGGATCCAAGATGTGAACAGGGGCTTGAGCTACTCATCCTCTGAGCACCCTGATGCATAAGTCTCCTTAGAGTATCAGCTGTGTATGAAGATCCCTTTTCATCCACATGCTTACACTGATGTCTCACTGATGTCACCCCTCTGGAGCCAGATGAGATGCACTGTTTGGCTGAAGGAAGCCTCTTGGCTGCCAGCTGGTTTGCAGGTAGCACTGACCTACAAAGCCCCAAACAAGCCTTCTCTGTGTTCATGTCCCCTTCTCTCCCTCTGTGAGTCCAAGGCAATGAAAGAGTTTAGGCACACAGTTAAGGAGAGCTTCTGGTCTTGAGCAGATTTTTTACTCTTTTTACACAGGGATACTTTAATCATTTATCCAAAACAAGTAAGGGACAGACATTTCTGAAACTGAAATAGAGGCATCATTAGGAGTACAGTATACACAGATTCTTGCACTGAATAGGTTGAGCAGGATGCAAGCTCACTCCAAAAAGTACAGGTTTGGAGGATCTTTTGAGCAGTTGGGTTCAAGGTCCCTCTCAGACACCACATGGGAGCTGCATGGGGGAGACTGGGGTAGAAATGCCTTTGCACAGGCAGACCAACATCAGTGTGGAGTCCATCATTCTTCTAGCCTGCACAGAGGGTTCCTCAGCCAATACATCCTTAATTAAAGGAGAACCTTTGAGCAGCTTCATCTAGAAGTTTTGGGCTGGCCCAGGAGGCTGTTCAGCTGTGTCACGTCTCCAGGTTTCTCCCTACGCAGCAGTTGCTCTTGTAGGTACAACATGCCAAGCATAATCAGTTAAACTAACCATGAGGTCTTCTGAGTGACAATCAGCCTCTTCCACACTTTCTTTCAGCAGCAACAGCAGTGTGAACAATCCTGCCAAGAGGAGGTGGGTGAGCCGCACGACTTCAAGCTGCTGCTGATAAATTATTAATTCTCCAAGAGGCTTCTGAGAGTTGAAAGTTGGAGACGAGGTGTAACCTCCCAGCATCTAGGGGTCATTGAAGAAGAACTTGCTCCTGATAGGGACAGTGGGAGAGACAAGATTATGCGCAAAGTGCTGACCCGGGGGCAAGTTGAGCACATCTTGTTTTCCTGGAAGGTTCTGGATTTGCCGGAGTTGTGTGCAACCATATTTAAAAAAAAAATGGGCCTTACAGACTTTGGCCAGAAATGATGCTAAACCAATCCTGATATAATTCCCTTAACAGACTACTGTGTAATTGCTTGTTTCCCCCCTTAACAGTAACAGAGTAATCCCCCAGGTGAACACCACCAGAAGCCACTCCTGTGCAAGCTGTCCATCAAGGCAGACTGGCCCTCCTGGCTCAGGTTCAACAGCCTCCAGTCCTGTATTCATTTGCAATAGGAGACAACAGGGTTTAGCAAAACAGGCTGATGGCAGCAGCTCTGCTAATCCTGCCCTAACCTGTGCTAAAATGACACCCTGTGTGAAAATGCCAGCCCTTCCAGGCACAGGCTAGAGTGGTAGAGGTTTAATGCTTGGTGAGCACTAGACTGTAGGAATTCAAATTAAAAATGGCTGGAAAATCCCCATTATCGTCATAACTGAGAAGCAGGAGGGTCTTAGCTCACCACTTCCTAGCTCAGCACCCCCAGCCTCAGCTTGTCTAAAGCCCTCATTAAGACTTCTTTTGAACTTCTCAACGGGTCTGATGAATTAGAGAATTCAAATTTCCTAATGAAGATTTCAGGGCAACTAGGTACTTTGGGAAATTAATTTGCTACACTGTTTGTGCCAGGTCCTGGATATTCCCATCAGTTCATCAGAAATTCAGCTCAAGCCCCCTGCAGGAGTCAGGGGTTTCTGACACATGGGAAGTTACTTTCATGTGTTGATGCTCCATTTAAAATTCACTCAGAAACTCAGAGTAGAACCTGTGTAACTCGGAGAGAAACAATGGAGTTAAGGCAGAAAATCCAGATTTGCCACTAATGTAAATGATGAACACTTCACTGGAGCACTCTAAAACAAAGGCAGGTTTAAAATTCCAGATCACAAAGCCACACCCAGCATTAGTTTTCATCCTCTAAACAATGGGCCACTGTCATCTTCTCATCTACCCAAAGGAGAAGAGAGAAAAAGGTAGTTCTGGTTGCAGAGCAATGCTTACATTTGTTTATATATCCCTGATCTGGAGACAGATGGTATGTTCCTACACATCACCATATTCAATTCTTTACCTTTCAAGGGCCCCTGAAAATAGAAATGTCTGTTCACTGGTTTGTACAGACACCTAACTAAACAGCAAGTATAAGGCTTTGTGAATTTAATCTAGAGGATGCAGCTACTAAAGGAAATATTCAAAATGCATTTGGAGGGATGTTACGAACTAGTAGTACAGGCTAAGGCTGTTATGAATAAATAGCATTTCTCTTAGAATATTCATGGCTTATAGCTGAATCAACATTCCAGTCATAATGATTAGTTTGACCAGGCCAAGTCAAGTGGTACATTGACCTGTGGCTCAAGAACTGAGCATCAATAAAACCAAGAACAGCAGCAACTAGGTGAGGGAATTCATGGTCTAGGTCTGTTCTGTCTCTCACCCTGATGATGGAATCACCCCCCTACAGAGGGTGTTTCCTGCCTGTCAGGATGAATTTAAAACCCTGTACCCCTGCAGAGCGGCTGAAGGTTTGTTTGCAGCAGAGGTAAGAGAAAGGCTGTGGTTTTAACTCAGCTGAAAAATGATAGCAGATCTTCCCTTCAGCCTCAGGTAGGTATCTTGGGCTACTGGTGAGGTGCAACAGCTCAGTCTCCCCTGCCATGCCCTTGCCTGGTTGTCAGCCACGTTAATAAAGCACACTGGAGCACACAGGCACATCCTGCCTTCAGACATGCCCTTACACACCGGTGTGCAGCTACATGCCATCACCTGGCCAGCAGAACATGGCAGCTGGTAAATCAGCAGCTCCTTTTATGTACCTGTTGGCTGTGCACAAGCCCTCTGAGCCTTGCAGCCACGCGTGGTAGGACCAGTCAGGTGGAGAGCTTCCTGCGCTGCACCAACAGGTACCCAGCAGAGCCCAAGAAGTGTCAGCTCTGCAGAGCGACCTGGCAGGACAAAATCACTCATTTCTGGCACAGGGAGAGTTTGGGATGAAGGCCTGTCTGATGCTCTTTGTGCAAAGCTGAGCAGAGTCTAACGTCTTTATCAATCTCCTGCATGATTTTAGATCTGATGGACACCAGACTGTCAGTTCAGCACAGGAAGAATTCACCAATGTGCAGGGGTATTCTATGGGGTTGTGTGCCTTCCGTGCCAGAACATGGCTTCAGTGAGACTCCGAGGCACACTGGCCTTTTCCATGCACTCTGCCCAGGGAGGAATTCCTCCCTAAATGAAAAACAGCTCTCCAGTAAGTAAAACCTTCTAGAAATAGTTTGCATGACTGATGTGTCACACGGTACATCAGGTACTGTATTTCCCCCCAGGTAATCTGCCTGAACAAAGACTTGCTGTTGTCCTCAAGTTCTTTTGCCTCCTTGCATCTCTCATTCTTCAGCAATGCCCTCCGTGCTGGAGACACGCTGCGAAGCTTTGCTATATTGTGCAATGTTGTCAAAGAAATTTATGGTCCAATATTTTGGTTTTTTGGAAGGCTGCTCCTCCCTTTTTTGCCTTAGCAAAGAATTTACTCTGGTCAAGGTCATGTGAATTTCAGCAGTGGGGATACCTGACGGACAGTCTGGGCCCCAGACATGTGTTGCCTTTCAAAATACATGACAACAAGGTACTAAACCCATACTCAGCCTGCAGCTTTCTAATTCTAGGTTTGTCTGGATTTGCACGCTATACAGACAGAAATTTGGTAGTTGCATCAGAAAGAAAAAAAAGAGATAAAAATTGATAAGTTAGAATAAAAGCATGAATCCATATCAATCACTCACAAAGGTTTATACACAGATAGGTGTGTGGGAAAACTGGAAGAACTCAATCAAAACTGATGTGGAGAAGAAATGACTGGCTATATTGACAATGAGGGATAATAACTATAGAGACATGGCAGGAAGACTTACAAAAGGGAGCCTCAGAACTAGTGACATAATTTGAATGAGAAATGTCTCAGGAAAACTTAAATGTCATTGCTGTTCAGGTTGTCAACAGTAATGCTGTCATGTAGGTAAATGCTGCATTATTTTATTACAAGCCTTTAATTACTGTTCTTGCATTCTAAATATGTTTTGTTAAGCTCAATATTAAGGTGACCCATTATTATTTATTAAAGGTAAAATGGCAGCATAATAGCAGGCTACTCCAAAAAACCCTCTTAGTATTGTGATGCATTAGTGGAGCTCATCCTGGACACTCAGTGCTTCAGTAACACGTCAGGTCTGTTGTTTGGTTTGTCTGTTCCTGTTTGTCACATCTTCCCACAAGTATGAAGTTCAGCTTCCCTCCATGCTTCAAGGGCATGAGGGTGTATTTCTAAAGGCTGTGGAAAACTGACTAAAAAAGCAGTGGGCATTAGTTCCAGGATGGACTCATGGCAGGGCCCCCAGCCCTCCAGAAGTTAGTTTTGATGGAAGGATTGCAATCAGTGTGCTTTTCAAAAGGAGGCTTCACACCTCAGCAAGTACGCCTTAAGGAGGGGTTGCATCCGATAGCTTTCCAGCCCAGGCTTCCTTAAGGACATTAATTCATTAGTCTGCTTCATAACTGACAGCTGAACTGTGAACTTTGGGGTTTTTTGCACTGTCTGTGACATTGTGCTTCCAAACCCTCAGACAATGCAGTGGAAAAAAACTGGAAAATGCAGTTATACCTTAGTCCCATCACATGACTTGTCTGTTCTTGACCCCAAGTTCACATTCAACTTAACTAAGAAAATGAAACAGATATATAACAAGGGAAACGGGCCTGGGGGAGGGGAGTGATAATGGCCACATGCTGCAATACAGAGAAGAACTGGAGCAAAGTATTAACACGTGAAAATCACAATTCAAGGCAGGAATAAATCAAATGGGCTGCAAAGACTGCAGTGTATCCAAGATACTTTCTGTGAGGTAGAGAAAAGAGGCCATCCAGGGATTTGTAGAAGGGACAGGTTTCGACCCTGGAAAAAAAAATATTCTATTGAACAAGTAACAAATATTAACAAATATCTGATCTAGTTTTCTTACTTCGAGATTTTTTTCTTGACCTGCTGCAATTTTACAATGAGCTCTACAACTTTGTGGCTGGTCTGTTGCTTGAAACAAACTGACTCATCAAATGATGCACTTTTACTGCTGTTTACACTACTGTAACAGCCTTATCTACAGTACAATAGTTCACTGCACTACCTGAATATATAAAAAAACCACCAAGTCAAAGCTGTAAGTCAAAGCAAACCAAAGATAGAAAGATATTTTCACTTTAGGGGTCCATAAGAAAACTTGCATTGTGCACTAAGTCCTTAATAGCCTTGGTGTGTGTTTTCCATCCCAAGTACCAAGGATTCAGTCCTTGCTGGATTTTCATTTATGGAAGATTGCATATGAGACTGCTTCTGGCTTCCAGAAGACTCAGTGTGGAACGCAGAATTCAGACTGGAAAGAGGAAGGATGTCAGGGAGAAAAGAACTTGAATTTGATCATAAAACTCCTTTTGCACATACCATACAGAAAGGACGTGGTAAAGTGGTGAGAGGAGCTGCACAGAAAGTATGCAAAGGGTTGACACAAGGTGATACAAAGAGCATACTTAAGCCCCTCCAAAATTTGCTCCCCAGTCTCTGTATGGAGACTTTTTCAGTGACATCCCAAATACTCTATAAGACTGTTTGAGCATAATTCCTGCATGTAGCTCTGCCCTGCATATTTCAGGCTGTTTTCTTCAGTGCTCAGCACCAGGCAGGCATTTCAAGTGTGCATGAGCAGAAATAGGAACAGGACTAAGTAGTTAATGGGAAGCATTTGTTATTGCCTAATTGCATCAAATATATCAGTATTTAAGAAAGCAAATTATAAATATAAGTGACAGTCATGGATTTTTTTCAAGGTTGAATACAGCTCTGGAGTCAAAGATTAAATAGCCTTTGCCTGATATGCTTCATCATCATGAACCTGTGGATATAATGGAAACCAAGGAGTATTTGGCCAAGGATAGAATTCGTAACATATGACAACTCAGTGGATTTCCAGTTACTTTAAATGTCTTTTTTCTTTAAATATAGACCATCCATATGAATGTCTACTCATTGTTCCATAAGGGTCAATTATCAGCCCTTGGCAATTATTCTTCCAAACTGTGGGGCTCCGTGATGCCTTTTTTTCTCCCACATTTTGAGCACAGTTCTCAAGTGTACCTTTACAGAGAAACCCTCTTTAGTGAACAACCACACAATTTAATTTCACATCCAGGGCTGAACCAGACACACAGAAAAGCAGGCTAACAAATGCAGGTTTTATACATAATGATGATAATGACCCATGTAAACGGGACTTGTAACAATCAATTACTTTGACTAGTAAGTTTTTTAGAAAATCAACATCACTATTGATATAAATAACAGACTACAATCTCTTTGCTCTCAAGAGAAGTGACTGCTAAGGTCTCTGGCTCCTGAAAGCAACAGTACTATTCCTTGCTTGGAAAAAATTTGCTCCATGAAATGTAGCTCACCTCCATGAGCTACCCTCCATGTTATGAATAGCTACGTTTCTTCTTCATTTGCACGAAGGACCTCTCTTAAAACCACAAAATACGCAAAGAAGAGTAACAAAAATTACACTGGAGATTAAAAACAAATGACACTTAAATTTCTAAAATAACTTGAAATTAAAACTGAGTAGAGGTCACACAAAGTAAGTAATTTTCATTGACAGGAATGAAACCCAACCTGTTGAGTTGACACCGCTAAAAAGAGGTTTTCATACAAGGTAAACTAGAATATGATGTCTTACAACATGTATGAAAAACAAGCAGTTCAGAATGTATGAGCGTGTTACTGCAGTCTTCTCAGATGTTCATGCTGAAGGGGGTGTTTTCCCCCTCTCAGGGCTACCTGAAAATATTGCTCTATCTAGAACAAATAGGCCAATATATAGTGTATTAAACAAATCCAGCAGTGTCTGGTAGACTTGATCATTGTCTACTTTTGTGTCCTTTGGAGGAGTTATGCCATAAGCTCTCATGTTCCTGGCATTCCAGGAAATGTGTCCTCCATTTATGCACTGAGTTACCTGAGAGGAGACTTCTCTGTGAAAGCCTAAGAAAAGCAGCAAAACTCATTTTGATGCACTCTTGATGTGCAGTGTGCTCTGACATAAGTTCTCACAGCCATTTCAGCATAAAGAAAAAAATCATTCCCATGTCTGGTTTTTTTATTACATATTAAACCTCGGCTCCCAGAACTGTGATCAGAAATAGAAGCAATGACCAATTCTCTGTGATAGTAATGGAAAAAGAGAAGCCACACATAGATACATTTGGAACGAAGGAAAAAATGCAGAAATATTCTTCTCTGTCATTTGGGTAAAATCATGTTCTGCAATATTAAAAAAATACATATATTTAGATTCCATTGTACAGGCTGGAAAAATATTCACCAGGTGCTCACACTGAAATTCATGCTGACGTGGCTGTTTAATTACTTATGGTGAATTAAAGGATCAAAGTCCTGAGGAACAGAAAATAAGTTCTCTTGTGTTTTAAAATTATGGATTTTACTAAACCATGCTGAAATATGCAACTCCCTTCCCTTTGCAAGTCAACAAACAAGGCAGGGGAAAAAGCTCCCTCTCACAGGCATTTGTTCTTTAGTATGAAATTAGTTTTCATTTACCTTAATTTGTTCTGTTTGCTAAGAATTACTGGAGCTATTAAAGCTCAGACTTGAATTTTAAGATCAAATGACTCTCTCATTAATTTAGCAGTATAATAATCTCACACATCAGTGGCATCTTCCTTTATCAGCATCTACATATCTCCTATTCATCTCTGGAGTGGCAAGCTGCCTATATTGTCTGTAAATACACACATTTCTCTGTAGTCTGGGGAGTTCACATAACATTCCTCGTGGCTGGGCCATCCCAATCCTTGGTCTCAATTTTCAAGGTAAGAAAGTAACTGGAGAAGTAAATTAGTTGTATAATACCTGCTTCCCAGACTTATTAATGATAATATTAGAAAGATTTTTCAAAATAAATAGAATGCAAGGCACAGTCTTCTCCTGAAACTGGACATCCTGAAATGAGAGGCATTTGAAAGTTTTGCCAACAAAGAGTTTCTGCTAATGACCTTAGCTATCTTGTTTGCCTTAAATCATTTTTGATAAACCTTTTACTGTCACAAACAAGACATTCCCTGTCAAGAATGCTGACAGAGCTGGTCAAGGACTCCTTATGAATCAAGAAAGCTCACTTTTGACATCAGAACAGGACACAGGAACTGCTGGTGGGTACCCACTTTAGCACAACATGGGTAGGGAAGCCCCAGGCAGGTTTTGATTGCAAAAGACAGACTTTCAGATAACAACTGGGATGGAAGCCCCACATAGAGATTCAGTCAATTAATTCCTAGGGTCTTTGAATAGTATGATCTGAAGCAAGTGCTGTTACCATGTATGCATCAACATCAAACCACTCACACATAGGGGGATGACAAAAATGTTAAGATAAACTCCTGAATTCCCAGAAAAGCTAGAGAACATGATAGAAACATCACAGACAAGAAAGCACAAATCTGATCTCAAAATGAACAAAATCAGCATCAAAAGCAACTAGTATAGAAAATCAAAGTATTTTACAATTGTACTGCTCCACTGAGGAAACCAGATGACTTTGCAATACCTGTGGGAACAGATAAGCATTAATGACAGCATGGGAAAGATGAAAGAGATTAACTAAGTATTCTGGAAATGTGTCTGTCTCACCTTGACCTACAGTGCAATGCAATGCAACTCACTTTTTGCATAAAATACTTAACATGTCTCATAAAATGTTTATAGGGAGAGTCAGCCAAGGCAGAGGAAGACTACAGAGAAATGCAATCCCCAGAGCAAGTCATAAGTAGTTGAGATAAAAGTTTGCACAATTTCCTGTTATCCCTTTTCTGTCCACACCTCTTGTAAAATCTGCAGATTTTTCTTCTTGTTTTCCACTCCTTTATGCCTGCTTTCACATTTTAATGCCACAAGCTAATGTGAGATGTCATGTATTTATTATTTTAATTTACATATCACATAAATTTATTCTTCTGCTTGCTACTGAGTCGAGTTTACAGCAGAAAAAAGGTCAGAGCCCCTGCACCTGGCAACCTCCCAATTTTGTGTGACCCTGGTAAATTCAATGCTTAAATATTCTCAAAATAAAGGAAGATTTATCCACTATTCTGCAAGTGGAAGTCTTACAAAAAATTTTCTTTGGTATCTCTCTCTACTCAAGACCCAGCAAGCAGACTTACTTGGTTACTCCTGAGGAGCAACCTAGGCTTTCTACTTCTGATTCCTAAAACTGGAAGGAGAAAGGGAAAAACTGGTGGGGAGAGTGTGAGGAACACAGTCCTATTTTGCTAAGAGGGTGCAGGTAAATAACAGGACACAGGACACAGGACACAGGCCTCACCTCCCCAGTTCCTTGCAGTGAGACTGTGGAGGACACCACCAGGAGGAGCATGAATCTGAAACTATTCCTGCAGCAGAGCCATGTGGAATGAGCTGCAAGAAGTTTTCTCTTTTATAAGATGTGAGCGCGATTTTACGGTTGGGTTTAGATGTGGCGGTTGTGTGTGAAACAAATAAAGGAGATAACAAAGCCCTGGGAGGTGCAGTGCATCCACAGTGCCAAGTCCATCCTCTTCAGGTGTCCCTAACCGATGTTAATGGAGCTGTGCTTGCAGGCATGAAGACTGTCTTAGCCCCACTTACAGCTATTGAACAGGCCAAGCTACACCTGGTGAAATAAGGAGGAAAAATGACAGGAATGGTGATAACCTACCATTAAAAAAAAAAATAGCTGAGCAAGGAGCAAAAGCCACAAATCCAGCTGTGTGTTGAAATGAGTAAGAGGGCAATGGGCCAGGGCAGGGGAGAGGTGTCCCCGTGGTCTGGGGTGTCAGGGTGCAGGGCTGCAGGGCTGCAGGGTGATTGACCCCTGCTCTCATGTCAGTACCAGCCAGCAGAGTGAGAGCAGCTGTGGGAGGTGCACCCAGGCAGAGGGACTCTGCTGCAGTGTGAGGAAGTCTTCCCCTGAAAAGAGAGGGGTTTTTTTCACCTGAAGTAGTTTAGTTTGGATGGAGCATCCCTGGGACCAAGTCGCTCTCCATGCAACTGACGAGTTTGGGTCAGAATTTCTAGAAATCAAGTTTCATTATGAAAGGAACCAAAACAGCCCACACCATGGGCAGGGATTAATCTCAATGCAGCTGCTCCTTGTGCAGCTGCCCATCACCAGGATTGAGTAGGGTTTGCCTGAAATCCCAGTCTTGACAGGTACCAGCCATTCACATCCTTCTGGAACAAGATCTCTCCACCTGCTGGTCATCGTTTTGGGATGTAGGTGGCCTGTAATCCAGCAGTTAACTGTTCTAAAGTAGAATAGCAGCTCCTCGTTAAATAAACTCTAGTGACTGGAAGAAGAGGGAGAGAAACGATTTGTGTCTTTGCACTCCCTCCATCTAAACAGGAGTTTACATCAAAAAAATGCAGAAATCTAACCAGGAACCAAAGATGCTCCTCCATTTTGGGGATGCATATTTTCCTGATTCTACCTGCTTACCTTCCCAGTAGAGAGGAGAAAGAGAGCCTTCTGGGCGGGACAGGATGTGTCCAAGGATCACAGAGTTAGGCTAGTTGTTTGATTAGTTGGGTCATCTACTCATCTAAGAGCATTGACTGGGGAAGTTGAGTGACAGCCAAACTTCCACAGTGGGTTGCAGAGCCCTGATTGTTATACTGTAAACAAGAACTGAGCACCGTGTGGGATGAATGCTGGAGTATTAAATGCACTCCTCCACTTAAGGCTCAGAGTCCTTTCAAGGATTTTGTTCTGAAAAAAACCACCTTTGCAATGTCTACTAGAGATACTAGTGCTGCATAATTTGGGATTTCATGATTTCTGCATTGTTGTATTGGAAAACAAAACCTCTCTTCAGCCACTAATGAGAATGAAGTATTTATATTTAATAAAGTTTAAGTGGTAGTGGAGAAAAACTGTGTCTTAAATTGAGACTTCAGCTCCTAATTGGCCTTCTCAAATTGTATGAGTCCATTTATGTGCTGAAGGAAGTTGCTGCAGTACCTAGCCATCTGTATAACCCTCCATCTCTATTTTGCCTGTGTGAACTATAATGGAGATTTACAGGAATCTGTGGTCTGCAGAATATCTTTGTTTAAAATATAATTGCCATGTATCAGCACGAGTTCTCCTCTGAAGAGGCCCAAGCAGCCGGTGCAGATAAATATTCTGGATGGCACTTTTTTGTCTACCTGACAAGTTATTGTCCTGCTTGGGTGCATGAAATGGGACAGAGCAATGCAGACCAGGAAGTATTTTGTGAGGCAGCAGAAATTAGCTGGCCAGTTTAGTTATCATATTATTTTAAAACACAGGTATTAAACCTCTTATGACTTAACTTTTTGCTTTTATGCAAAACAAGTTTTACACTGACAATGGTGCAATGCTTTATGTGTCTGCTGGGAAAACAAATGGAAAGATGAAAAAAAAAGACCAACACAGTTGACTTAATGTAGAGGTTACTTTTATTTCTCACTTCACGTAGCCTCTGAGGACTTATTTAATCAATAAGAGTATCCCATTTGATAGCAATATTCTATCCTTTTAATATGGGAATAATAACCCCTCCCCAAAAGGTGTCTGAAAAGGAAGAAGTTTGTTGAACAGCTCAGCCTCGAGTTCTGCTATGTTTTTTGAATATAGGTCTCCTTCACAATGCTTCTCATTAAATGGTAACCATCTGATACGGAAGAGCATGTACTTCTTAATCCCTGCTGGAAAAAATACTGTTCTTATATCACATGTACATTTGTATATATATATGTGTGTGTATGTGTATATATATATATAAATATACATGTATATGTATGTACAAGCCGTAAAACAACATGATTTCTCCTTTTCCTTCTGAATTCTGATATGTTAATCTTGTGGTGGGCCCCTTGGAGGTGAAGAGTTCTAGTGCAAAGCTTCAAATAACCTTGTTTTTACCAAGCTGTCTTGTTTTCATAGTGGTCTGTTTGAAGTATCTCATTTTACTAAGAAATTGCTTCAGAGATGGAAGGTCACATTGGTTTTTCTTTCTGACTTGCTAGTTACATGCTGCTATAATGTAGTAACAAGGTTAAGGCCCTGGAATCAAATATAAGAGCAGAATGTTTTCTATTTGAGGGAAAATGAAGATTCTTTTAGATTTGCTATACTGACTCACAGGGCTTGCACACCAGGATTTTTGCCATGACATCTGATCCCATTTTATGTATTTGTCGGTGCTTCTATGCAGAAGACATATTCAGCTTGAACACTGAAACACACTGATGGCTGCTGAAGGGTAGATTGATTTAGAGTCTCAAGACAGACTTCACATGATTCATAACTCCTACAAAGCAAGAAGGTTGTAGGTCTGTTAAGCCCATGCTAAATCACATACCAGTAAGAGGTGATGAACACTCTAAGGAGGTTAGATTTTCACTTTTTAGATATCCTGCACATGGTACCTAAGTATTTCACTACCCCCCAAAAAAAAACCTGGTGGTCAAGCTGTGATTTACAAAGGGAGTAACTTAAAATCTTCACTCACTGATTTGAAGTGCAAAATCGTGAATCTGTGCCCAAAGAACAGTGCAGGCATATTTAAACAAATTTACAACAAAATGATGCTTACTTTTGTGTTGAGTTTTTTGACTGTCTTTATAAATTTTTCAGTGATTGCTAACGTTTTATGACCCTAATAAATAAAGATGCTAAATATTTTCTCCAACTGAACATTACTTCCATTACAAAAATGTTCTAGAGAGCTAAAATACAGATATGGGGTGGAATGCAAATACCTAAGCACATCTGTTTATTGCTATTTTAATTGCCCAGCAAGATGCTTTGTTTAATGAGTCACCTATAGGTCTTCTGTTACATCTGCCAGCTCTACCCAGAGCTGTCAGACACAGAGGGTGTAGAAAATGACAGTAAGTGTCAATGTGAGAGGCCTGAATAGTCCTCTGGATCACCTGAGAGGTTTTTTTTCTATAAGCAATTTTTTCTTCTTTTTTTTTTTTCCTTAAAGCACCTACGAGCATATTACCCCAAATCTGACAGAAGTAGACTCCATCTAAAAAAAATGGCAAACTTTTGACACTTGACATTTTATTGCATGTTAAGCTTGGCCCATGCCAATCCCACCTCTCCAATGCAGAAAATATCATGGTGATGTAATTTGGATGAAAACTACCACACCATTTCAGTTCTTAAATATAACAGTATTGTGAAAGCAAAATTTTGGCTACACAAAGTCCTTGAGTACATAATTAATCCCACTACAGAGAAACAGGACTGCTTGTGTGCTCCAAGATAAACGTATTCTTAAATGCTACAATAAGCTGAAGCCAAAGAAAATAGGTATAGAACAGAGACAAGAAAGACATGTTCGTGGAAATGTAGAATAAGAGGAAAAAACAGTGCAAGAAGGTGAAAGCAAGACATTTCAATCAATCAACAGGAATAAGCATGGGGAAAGAACCTGAAAGTATTTTCTGGGAAGGAAAATTTGAGATGTTTTTAGCTAATTCTCATTCAGGTGGAAAAAGTTCTTAGCAAACAAAAGGGAGCATTTGTTGAAGACCATTTTTTCACCAAGCTTTATGAGGTTTTCCTTCGAGATACTTCATCATATGAGTTACATTCACCCCATTACTAAGCTGCAATATCATAGGATCTGCGGAGCCCAAATAAAACAAGATATTTCAGATCAACTAAGAAAAGGAGAACCCCTGCCAAGGGAAAAAAATAGACAAGACAAAGGATAAGTAATGAGGCAAATCATAAATTTTATAGTAAATACACTTGGGAATTGCAAGCTGCTGTGTTCACAGAAAGGAAATGGTATGGATTTGTCAAGCAGCATTTCACAGGAAATACTTCCTTCAGCTTATAGTTTCTGCTACTAATGTGGTTTGTTCTGGGTGTTGCAGTCGAGCCCACACGTTTCTCTGAGCAAACGTAAACCCCACTGTCGTGGTCCTTGTTTGTACCATCAGGGAGCTGAATCATGCAAAGCTGGGGTGCACTCACATGAACTTCAGAGGTAAAGCTGAAATTCCTGTCTCTTTTTCCAGCTGACTTCCCCTCCAGCTGTTACTCACCTACCAGTAGTTCCTTGCCAGCAAACTCTTTCCAAGGCTGCTTTCTAATCCAGATGTATTAAATGATGCCTTTGGCATTCATAAACTAGCTAGAGGACAGGTAGCAAAGCAAGAGATGGAATACTGTATGGAGAAGAAATTCAGATTAAAATGTGCCATATAGTCATGGTAGATCATTCAGCCAGCTGGGCTAAATGTCAAAGTGACTGACACTTAACTCATGCAAAACTCCCACAGATTGGAATAAGAGTGATGCATAAATAGTGACTTCAGGATCAAGTCTGTTCTCGGGAGCTACTGAACACTTCACTTCTTACTGCAGTCCTGGAATACACTCATCGGCATCCAAGAATCTGCCCCAAATCCTGGCTGTGTTTTGCAGAGCACCAAAACCTGAAAAAATCTCATTTTATCAAAATCTTTATTTTGTTTTTCTAAAAACCATATGTATGTTATTAATGGTTTTAAGGATAATTTAACCAGTAAAGAACAACAAATACAAATCACCTGCAGTTTTGTGTAATGCAGAAAGCAAATATGCCAAAGATATGGCCAGCAAGAGGCTGAAATACTGTTGTCCAGAGGTTGATTGCATTATTTGTAGCCATTTGGTGCCTAAATCATCTTTTTTTCTTCCTAAGAAATAGTGTAAATAACACAAGAATTTTATACAGATTTTCACCCTATACTACTCTCACCATAATTCCTTCAGAATGAAAGTCTTCTGGACTGACAAAAAGCCTCTGTTCTTAAAATAAATTAACTTTAATAATTATGCACATTATGCACAATAAAGATGATTGAATATTTGAGCACCACAGCTATGCAGTCCACATGAAGACATTACATAGTTCTTTGTCTCAAGTAACTAACCTCAACCTAATGCAACTCAAAAGTTTGCAATCTTTCCATACTGTTTCTAGGAGGACCCTCATGTAGTATTTCTCATTTCTGCAAAACTAGAAAAGACTTTTGCACTTTTTTTTAATATATATTGCCAGAATTGCTTAAGCAATTTTTCAAAACAGAAACATCAATAAAATTAATAAAAAAATATTATTCTATTTAAAGCGAAAGCAGCTTCCTGTGTTTCAGGATAGGTACCAATAGATTTCAACTCTTTCTGAAGTTGATTCCACCACGTGCAATGCAAATCATTGTACTGTGCCATGGGAAGTGAGAATACATGAAGATGGAAAAGGGAATATTTTGCTTTCCTCCACTGTCCCTGCTCAACGTGGCAAGTGCCTCTGTCACATTACTTAGACGAAGACTGTACCTACCCCAGAATAAACTGAACTACCACGTTTGGCTCAGACAGGAGGCAGTAGTTTTAGCAAAACCCTTTCTCCTTAGCCTGTGTGAGTGATGGAGAGAGGAGAGTTTCCCTGCTGAACTGCAGAGTTGCAGAGTTTCAGCGCCTTGCCAGCGCAGCAGCGCGTTCATCGCCGCTGGCTCCAGCGGAGCGCGCAGCCTCAGCGGGGCCGCGCCCAACAGGCCGCTGTAATTCCCTGGTCTGTTGGTTCAGCAAATGAATGCACGTTCATTGCTAGGAAAGTCATCTAGTTTGGTCAGAAATATCTATAGTCTGTCTTCTGCAAAACCTGCACCATTAGCACATAACCCAGAGCTTGTAACAGGTTCATCTTTTTCTGTAATTTTTTTTGGATAACACTTCTGCGAATATGTAGTGTCAGCCAATTGTACACTTTTTTTACAATCTCGAAGTATAAGCAAATGCTTCAGTGTTCCTATGAACCTGGGTTCTTGCTTTCTTTGTGAGGGGTGCAACCCACAAAAGATTTTTTGCTGCTTTTCATAATTACTCCTTTTTGTTGGTGTTCTTTGTAAACACTTTGACAGCAGCTCTCACTTCACACCTGGGCGTTTCAGGAGCAGCAACCTGACAGCTCTCTCTGTCTTCTGCCGAATAAAAATGTATAGTCAGTTTTCATGACCTTGCACAGAATTTCACGCAGAGCTGCCCAAAAGGAATTCATCAGTTTTTGAGTTTCACCCCAACTTACACTGCTTCAAAGTAATTTCACCTCTGATGCCCCTTGCAGGTTTTAGTCATATTCCAGCTTGCCCCAGTGCTGGTCTCCCAGCTCAATAGGAGTGCTGGCAGGCAGGAGATCAGCCAGGGAGTGCTGATGGTGTCACAGTTTCAGGAGGGACCAGAGTTGGATGTGCATCTTCAGCACTGCCAGCCCTGGGCATGGGATCTGCTGTAACTGAAGTATCCTCCTGCACAGGAACCTTTGTTCCTTAAGAGAATGTTTTATGATTAACTCAAAGTCAGAGTTTTATCACACAATAAATTAACATTTGAAAGTTGCATTGGTTTTGCATGGTCTGGTTTTTGGTACTGGGTGGGGTGGGGGGGTGCATGGGGTGGCTTCTGTGGGAAGCTGCTGGAAGCTTCCACCATGTCCTGCAGAGCAAATCCCTGATGGCTCTGAAGATGGACACTCTGCTGGCCAAAACTGGGCCAGTCAGAGATGTTCGTAACGCCTCTGTGGTGACAGATTCAGGAAGAAAATCAAAAGGAAGTGGGGCACAGTTTTTTCCTAGGCAGAGAAGAGGAGGAGGTGAGAAGATGTGAGGAAAACAACATGGAGACACCAAGGTCAGTGGAGAAGGGGCAGGAGGTGCTCCAGGTTCCTCTGCAGGCCGTGGTGCAGGCCATGGTGAGGCAGCTGTGTCCCTGCAGCCCGTGGGGATCCACGGGGGATGCAGAGATCCACCTGCAGCCCGTGGGGATCCATGGGGGATGCAGAGATCCACCCGCAGCCCGTGGGGATCCACGGGGGATGCAGAGATCCACCCGCAGCCCGTGGGGATCCACGGGGGATGCAGAGATCCACCCACAGCCCGTGGGGATCCATGGGGGATGCAGAGATCCACCCACAGCCCGTGGGGATCCACGGGGGATGCAGAGATCCACGGGGGATGCAGAGATCCACCCGCAGCCCGTGGGGATCAATGGGGATGCAGAGATCCACCCGCAGCCCACGGGGATCCACGGGGGATGCAGAGATCCACGGGGGATGCAGAGATCCACCCACAGCCTGTGGGGATCCACGGGGGATGCAGAGATGCCTGGAGGAGGCTGTGATCCAGTGGGAGACCCAGTGGAGAGAGAGGGCCCTGCTTCCAGGCTGGAGCAGCCTGTCCTTGGAGCACTGCACCCCATGGAAAGAGAGCCCCACGGCGCAGCAGTTTTGGGAGGGCTGTGTGCCCGTGGCAGGGACTCACGCTGCAGCCATTTGCAGACAGCTGTTGCTTGTGAGATGGGCTCTTGTTGGAGAAGTTCATGGAGAACTGTCTCTGTGGGAGGGACCCCACGGTGCAGCAGGGGAAGGACTCCTCTCCCTGAGCAGTGAGAAAAGCCTTGGGTGAAGAACTGACCATAATCCACATTCCCTGCTTCCTTGTGCCACTGGGGTAGGAGGTAGAGCTGGGAAGGAGGGAAAGGGGTGGGGAAGGTGTTTTTAAGGGCTTGTTTTACTTCTCATTATCCTGCTCTGATTTTGTTGGCAATAAAATCACTTTATATTTCTAAGTTGAGGCTGTTTTGCTCTTGATGGTATTCAATGACTGAGTTCTCCTGGTCCTTATCTCAACCCATGAAGCCTTCATTAAATTTTCTCTCCTCTGTCTAGCAGCAGAGGGGAGTGAGTGAGCAGCTTTCGTGGGTGCCTTGTGTCCGGCCAGTGTCAACCCATGACATAAGCATATGCTGAAACCAAGGAAAAAACCCTAATTTAGTATTAGCATCTGCTTGCTTCAAAACCTAAGAAATGAAATTCCATGTAAAGGAGAAAATAATTTGTTTTAATTTGAATAAAAATTTTCTTTTATCTTTTTTTAAGAAAATAATCATGGTTGCAGTTGACATATGCAGCCCTCAAATCAATTTTCAGAGGTGGGCTGAACATTTGTGGAGAAGTATTTGGTCTCCAGCCTGCACCTGGAGCAGCTGATTAGCATAGTGCAGCACTTTTTTTGCTAGCCACTGTGGCAGTGACGTCATTGGTGACACTAATTGTGAGGAAGAAAGAGAAGGTCTTGTGGCTGAGGTGCAGAAGCCAGGCACCTCAGTCCTATTCTTGGCCCCCACCGCAGATTTCCTGCCCAGTCTGGAGGCAGTGACATAATCTCTCTGTGCCTCCATTTCTTCCTCTCTGAAGCCTGCCTATGTTTTTATCACTGCAGCTGGGGAAGACCTGCTCAGGGCAGGGCATGCAAATGCTCAGCTGCCTCAGGTTTGAAATGCCCCTTTTATTTCAGCAGAGACGCTTGGGGACAGAGTGCAAAATGCTCTGCAAGCCTCCGGGCAAGTGGAGGCTGGAGGCTGGATCAGCAGCCCAGCCTCTACTGTGATGCAGAGGATGTGAATTCCACCCAGCTGGGGATGACAGAAACCGTGGTGTCAGGAAGATAAGGACGGTCAATATTTCACAGCTGGTTCTCCTCTCAAATAGCAATGAAAAGCTGCAGTGTTGAAAAGGTCACCGAGACACAAATCTGACCAAGTCAAATCAATTTATAGGTTGCTATTAAAATATTTTATGTATTTAAAACTGAATGTTTTTAAGTGAAAAAAAATTTCTTTTTCAGTGTGTTCTTGAACAGCCCCCAAAACCGAGATGATGTTAAATGTAAAAGTACAATGCAATCCAAGGTCTGAAATTTAACTTGCACATCACGTTAACAAAAAGCCTAAAAATTTCCCTTTTGCCTTTCCTATCCTTATGAATTTAAATAAAAGATCACATACAGAAGAAAACAAACTGAAATATTTAACTGAAACATTGCTTTTAGAAAAAATCTACTTTGAAATAAGAATAAAGTACAGAAAATCACAAGAGTAACCTGTTCTAATATTTTCTGTTGTTATCATGGTGATTTTCCAACTGAAGGGATTCTGATATTGCACATAACCATTAAGTAAATATCCAGAGTTTTGGATCTATAGCTGAAATAAACTCTGAGTGTTGTCTGGTGATGAGTATCATTACTTCCCAGATCCTCAGTTGTCCTGAAATGACCTTGAAAAGTAGCATCACAAAAATACATTGTAGATTTTATGAGGTCAGTTTCAATTATATCCAGTCTGTTACTTCTAACACACTTTCCTCTGAGTGCTGTATTATTTGAAAACACTCCTTTATATTTCCAGTGATATCCTCCAGTTTTTTAATAAAATTCCTTTGAAAATGCCTATTTATCAATGGCAGGCGTAAGTCTGATTTTTGCCTTGGGAAACAGTGATATTCCTGGAAGACTTACTTTAGGTAGCTAGAAAGATTAAAAACATAATTTAGTCTTATACAAACATGAAGTATGGCTATAAAAACCTGCCCTTCTAGATATATGATTTGTTCTTTGGTCAAAATTAAAACAAAGAATGAAAATAGTTAGCTAAAAGGTGTACTTCTCATCTTGTCCTCACTCTTTATAGCAGAAATCCACTTATCTTGGCTTTCTATATAAGGTATTTTACATCATCTAGAATTATGGCCAGGGCTGTATAAAGGTTGTGTCAGCATTTCCATTATAAAACCATATTTTAGGGGGTTTATAACTCAGTCATAAAAACTCACTCCACGCTGAAACTCAGCATGCAAAATCCCAACCTGGAACATTTTTTTATCATGACCATTTTATTTAAAAAAAAATAGAAAACCAAAGCAGGAGAAAAATCCAGACACATTTGGCTGTTTTTCAGTTTTCTGAATGACACTGAGATTGGACTTTCAGGTGTGGTGAGGAACAGTGGCTGGCTGGTGATGATGTTATACCTGATGTTGGTGTACCCAAGGTATACCTTAGTCTGCCACTGGAAGAGGAAAGGTGGCTACAGGTGAAAATGATTCAGAAACAGCAAATCCCATCCCTAAAAGGAGAGACGCATAAATCCTGACAAGTTAAATGTTAAACCTCAGGAAGGCCTGCCAATTTAGTGAGGAGCAACTTATTAAAGGAACTCATTAAAGGAATAAAAGTTAATAATAAAACCTTTTTCAAATGTTTCAGGAGCAGGAAGTCTGTCAGAAAGTCAGTGGGGTGAATCCCAGATCTGAGAGAAGAAAAGTTTTTGGTGACAATAAAACTCTCAGAAATGCTACATAAATTATTTTTATTTGAAATTCGTCTTTGTAGAGTCAGTCATGCAGGCTCCCAAACCAAAGCTGAACTCTGGGAGAAATGAATTCAAGGACCTGACTCAAACTGGATCTGTAGAAGAAGGGTTTTTTTAAAATTTTGAAAAACTGAAAAGTGTTCTATTAAGAAAAATGGTACTCATCCTGAAAAAGCTGAAGAGACAAATTCAACTAAATTGCAAACCATAGTGTGGAAATTATCACTTAAAGCAGCCTCTGTGTGTGCCAGCATCCCTACAAGACTGGAGGATGGATTGACCTTTGCTTTCAGCCAGGATGGAAGATCTTATAGTCTACCTACTTGTAAGTATTTTTTTTTCTTAAAATTATATACTTATATCTAATGCTTTGCTCCTTTTATGGAAGCTCAGCTTCTGGTGACCTACATACTCCAGCTACACAAGACTAAAGATACCAATACAAAAAATAGATTTTCCTTCCCTAAGTCTCCTCGCTAGAGCTTCCACCTAACATCTGCTAGACTGATTGTTTTCACCAGGAAGTGGCAAAAGAAGCCATTTGTTTGTGATAACATCCAGGAGATCAGCCTCACACGTTCCTGCTGCCTTTGCACCACTGAGCCCTATGGTCTGGAGAGCGTGGTCATCATGCTGAGAGTCGTGCTGCTGGGAAGGGAAAGTTTACAAATGTTACATCAAAAACCCACCACTGAGCAGAGAGACCACTTCCATGACAATATTTTCAGCTCAGAGGAGCCTCTATCCATGTCTGCCTATGTTAAAAGGGATAATTACATTAATTAACATTCTTAATCCTTTTGAAACAGACTCACATCTGAGGCTGACTGCAAATGTAGCCCTCAAGAGTGGGGTGTACTCTGAGATCACCCAGGGCTGCGGAGCTGTCTCAGCCACCACGGATGCTTTTGAAGACGACTGCTGTAGTAGCAGGGGAGTCGTGCTGTGCCATGGCCTCCCCCAGCCTCTGCAGGCAGTGCCTTTGACTTCCTGAGATGCTCCACCAGTCCTCAGCTCTAGCAGTGAAGAGATCTCCAGCCCTGCTACCATGTCTTTCTCCTAAGACATGATCATCTTGGAAAAGTCATTGGTCACAGCACCAGACAGTTCAAAGTCCTGATGCCAGATCACTGCTTAGAAAAACTTGTTTTTCTTTTTTGAAAAAACAACTTCTTAGCTATATGTGTTGCTGTCATTTAGCTTCCTTCATTGTGAGGCACTCTCCATTGCTACAAAGATTTGTTTGAAAGGTGGGAGCATCCTCCTCCCCAGCACTACAGCAGAGTGTCACCCACACAGGCAGCGTCCTGCCCGATAATTGCAGTTATTGTCACTCAGGGAGAGCACTGGGAACACACAGCTCTGCTGTTTCTGCCGCCTCCTGCAGAGGAAAACAAACCTCGCCTGTTTCCTAATGGTGTCCCTGAGTGTGTCTGCTTCAAAGCAATTTCCTACAAGCTTTGGCTCTTGCTTTGAGTGTTGTTTTGGTTTCTTGGATACGTATCTGCCAAAGCTTACTCCTATAGAGGGGACAGGTGGGGATCTCACACATGGAGGTTGCCTTCCAGTGCAAGACTGGACCTCACATCACTGATGCTTCAAGTTAGGAACCTTTACTGCTTTTTTTACCCTTCCCTACTTCTACTTTATGAAAGACCTCACATAACTCTGGTACTGATTACAACTCATACCTCCATGAAAAAAAAAGTTGGGCTTTTTTTCTCCCCTACATGAAAACTGTGGACAGTGTGCAAGACAACAGGATGGCAGGCTCTCCTTCACGGATGGTCTTGTTCTTGGCCATAATACCAGTGGGGATGTGGAGACAGAAACAGGGATCACCAGCTCTCACACCCTCCCACCTGAGCAAGTCCTGCCAGGGATATTCATTGACAGTAATACCAGTTCCTTGTTCAGCTCCTCCTGAGAGACAGCACTTTCATTAACTAAGATTTTTTGGTCTATCTTCCTGTAAGTGTGTTTCTGACATTTATGATGCAGTGTTTCTCCACAAAATTACTTTCCCAGAGCTGTCCAATTGTTAACCCAGGTTTTCATGACCATATCTGTTGCACACTTAGGCATGAGAAAACACGTATTCCCCTCTGGTAGGGAGCAAAGAAAGTGTTCGTTTCTCTACTACTGTCAAATCATCTCTCAGGCAGAATGAGTGAGTTCTTTCCAGCCTTCAGGCAGGATTGATACAATCCAAGCACAAAACACACCCATGCTAGGAAAGACAAGGAGTTAAGGAAAGAGAAGTTGGAAGTGCTGGAAACCTCTGAAAGACTTCAGTAATGCATTTGCTGTCTAGCCATATAATACTGCATATCGTACTGCTGGTTTAGTGCTAGCTGTGCTTTCTCTTGTCAGTCACAAGTATTTTATGAGGACAGTGCCAGATGGAGTTTAACAAATACTGACACTGCAGAGGTGTCACTGGAGTAATCTCTAACCTGTGCTAATCCCATTGGTGATTCTGCTTTCTTAGTGACAAAATTCATGGTGAATTGGTGCTCAGGCATACTGAGAGATTCCTATGTCACAGCACTGGAGCTTCCCAAGGCTTTGAGGAATGCTCCTCTTTCCCCATAGCCTGCAAGGGCCAGGCAGCACGGGAACTTACTAGATCTTAAGTCCTTCCCTAAAGTGATCCTGGAAGCAATGTGAACCTAGATGATGAATCTGAAGGATAGACAGAGGATTTTGTGGTTACCCTGGAAACTGAGACCAGAGTCCAGACTGTGTGTTAGAGAAGAGGCTGGGGTTGGACAGGTGAAGACAAGAGCTGTCACGAGCCCAGGATTATCTTTGGATGACCTACAGCAGATAAAACAAGAGATGCATGGGTGGGAAAATAGTAACCAGATTTTTTTTAATGCAGACTGTGAAGCTTTTCTCCTCACAGTGAATAGGAGGCAAGGAGAGGACGGCTGCACTCTCAAAAAGCAGTCAAGGAGAACCTGTGAGCAGGTGAGAGAAGGTTTCCCACTTTCACACGTGGCCCAGGGATCATGGCTCCTGAGCATCATAAGCTGCACCTGAGAAAGCAAATCTCCTCAAAGGCTAATGTATTTAGGAAATCTTTTACAGATAATTTCTCTTCAAGGGACTTCCTCTTGGTTTATACTACTTGAATTGCAGTCCTTACTGTAGCACAGGGAATGAAAATGTTTGATTTTCTCATACACTAGATACTGAAATCTATAAGGATTGGAAGAAGGAAAGAATTAACAAATATAATAAATTCTGTTGATTTCTGCTAATACTGTATTTGTTGTCATGGCCAGAACCCTACAGTACCGTGCCATTTTGAAGAGAGTGTCAGAAGAAAGCCTGCATTTCCTTTCTTTCCCACCCAGTTTGTTGTTTCCTGTATTTTGGCAGAGAACAATCTGCACAGCTTCCAGATCACAAACTAGAAGTAGCACCTCAACAAAATAAGAAGAATTGGATTGTTCATAGTGGTAAGAAGTTGTAAATCAAAGATTAAATGTGGGGGGAAAAAATTGAAGTAAGTATTACTTCAGATAGCTATTCCTTTTATTTTTTCCAGTGTCACAAAAAATTCTTTTCAACTTCTCATCTGCTTTCTGTGTTTCCCTGAGGCCAGGTCTAGAATAGAACATTCAGGTTTGTTCTATATGAGACAAGGTGGACACTACTTGTAATGGTATAATTAATGTTTGCAGGGACAGTTTCTTTCTGCCCACCCTGAACAATCACCAGCTGTTGAAGTGCAACTTTCCTACAACAAATCCAGAAGCAGAAGGGCTTTTGCAGACACAGGCACATCACTCAGCCCCTTCTCCTGGCATAAGCTGTTACAGCTATGCTGGAAAACACTGGTACTGTAGATATGGTTACGTTGCTCTTTGTCAATAATTCTTTTTCTATCACCCACACCAGCATTAAGCAGGGATGCCTCACAAAACTAAGTGAAAACCAGCCAACAAGCTTAATTCTAATTATAGGATGGAAAGAAGTGCTTTAATCTTTCCTTAATATGTGGTAGAAATACAGATAATTCAAGGCCAAAAGCAAAACTGTTGCTTTGTTTGTTAAATCACAGCTCCTAATGCATGTGAGAAGAAGATTTCCACAGGAGGAGAGCAGTCCCCCCAGTACTGCCAATCTTAGTTATTCTAGGGAACTCAGCTGTGGAAATCCAAGTCAGATAGGAATATCCATGTCAGATAGGAATATGTGTAGCAAGTAATTGATTAGTGGGTATCGCAGCTTCCACTGTATAGCAAATTATTAAACAGATTGATCTGACCTTTGAAGGAACAGCAAGTCTTCTGCTTTCTTGTGATAAACCCTTTCTCCGTTGTGCTGTCCAAGACATTGCGCTGTATATTCCCTTCATGCTAGAAAAATCAAAAAAGTGCTTTTTCTATCAGGAGAGTATTAGCAATGTCATTAATGATTAGAACAAGAGATGTAAAAATCACACTTGTTTGAGTTGAACATCTATAGAAATTTGTTCAATGAGATCAATAACTGAGTATTTCATTATATTGTTATTGGGGTGGATTTTTAAGGCCGCTGTCTTTCTTGTAAAAGATGTGATGATATTAATTAAAAGTTAAAGCTGAAGTAAAAAATTAATCAAATATTATTAATATGCTAGAATGTTTGTCCAAAGCCTGAATTAGGTAACAATAGCAGCTGTTTACTTTGCAAATGGAAACCAGTACAGCCCAATTGATTGTTAAAGTGAATGTCAATCAAATTGTACAGTGAAGGCTGTGGGGAGTTAATGGAATATATAAAAAAATAAATATTATACACTTCAGTTTAATCCATTTTAACCATGATCTTCCTGCATTGTCTCATAGCATATATCGTGCACATTTACAGGCTGCATTGGGTTAAATCAAAAGGGGATGCCGACAAGGAAAGGAAATTTATGACACACTTAAGGGACTATGGTGGAGGATATCATGGATTCCTAGGAAAGGAAAAGGAAGGACAATAACGTTAGTGCACCTGCCTGTCAGCACCATGTGTCCTGGACATATTTACTTGATTGCATCTAACATTTCTGTGCATGACTACGAGCTTCAAAGTGCTGGGAATAGGACAAGGGAGGGAGCTGGCAGCAGCCAGAGAAAGCATAGAGAGTGTTTCTTCCTCCATTTCCAAGACAGAGATGTCCCAACAGTGGAACTCACCACTGGCTGCAAGGAAAACCTGAGGTTTTATTTAGAACATAGATTGCCGTGGTTTTAATTTTCTAATATGCCTTTCAGTAAGCAGATGACTTAGCTCTCAAGGAAGGTCTTCCTTTAACCTTATCACAGCCATCAAAGATTCCCAGGAAAAGAGGTTTACTGACGTCATAGGCCACTTGACCTGTGTTTCCTCTGTTGAAATACCAGAGATGGTAAGCTCCTAGAGCTGGGGGGCTTTGGAGCTCAGATGAGAAATAGAAGACCAGGTCTCTTGTCTGACACCCCAAGAATGAAGAAGAGGCTTTAAAACTTCTTGGCCTGTAATTCATGACAGGTAAACTGGTGCTCCTTCTGGTCCTGCCCCAGGAGCAAGTCCCTGAAACTGCTCTGTAGCTAAGGGTGGTGAGGGAATGGATGTGTGCCAGGTTTTACCCAAGTCCAGCCAACATCAGCACATACAGGATATCAGGATAATTGCCTATGACACCATTACACTGGAAATTAAATCCTGATTATAGTAAGATATGGAAACAAGACAGTTCATCACTCACACAACTGCTGCTGCCCACTTGCTGCAACTTCCCAGGTTTGCTGAAGAACATGTAAAGGTCAAAATAAACATCCAGGAGATATAAAATCCCATTTCCTTTTCACTTGAACTGTCTCCAAAGTACTAAAACATGAACATATGTTACAGTATTACTCACTACATAAAAATACATATGTTAGTAGATATACAGTATAGTTAAAGCACAAAATTATACAATCCACATATACTCACATAAACCTCCAACAACATCATCTATAAACACACTTAGTCAATCAAATCCAATATAAAAAATATTTTCTTATTCTCTAACAGACACTAGACAAAAAGTTACAGAACTTCGAAATGTCTTGAAAATTTCATTACATTCATAAGTGATGGGATGTTTTTAAATCAAAGTGTTCCCACTTTCCATGATGTCAACGAAGTCTCATTAGTTGATGGTTTCTAAAGTCTCAGCTCATGAAACTCCAGCTTTTTAAAAACAAGGGCTTTTGTCTTTATCCTAGAGAGGAACAGTTGATGTCAGTTTTGATACCTAAGCATTCAATTACCAGAAATAAATAAAAAGAACTCAACTCAGTATTTTGAAAATCTCACTCCTTACTCTAACAGTGAAGTTTATCATTAATCCACATGAATCTGCTGATTCTTTTTTTCAGAAACATTTCCTTGCAAATTATTGTGATTTAAAATAAAATCTAAAAAAATGTTAGGGTATTTAGGCTGCTTTTTTTTAAATTATTTATTAGAAAGTAAAGTCAGTTTTCTAAGCCTACCTTTTCCTGCTGAAAGTTCCTTTAATTTTTAAAAAGCAAAGGAGACTTGAAGGCTCAAGTTTGGCAGAACTTATTGATTTTAAACCCTGAAAACAATTTCAAAAAATATTTTGTCATTGCCTCAGCCACAGGTAAAATGTTTCCTTTCTATCTACAAGTCTTGAAACTTCCTCACTGGTGGCTGAGGTCAGAGCCTTCAATGCAAGCAAAGCACTTGCAGAAGGCCAACACCTCTTTTGCATCACTGTAGGAAGGTATAACAATGAGGAGTTAGAACTTTTCCCTTACTTCCTCTCTCCTATGAAACATCTATGGGTAAGAAGCCCCAAAGCAGCCCCTGTGTATAAAAACCAGGTCTTACCCTCGCTACAAAAATAGCACATACTGATTTTTTAAATTTGCTGTCAGGCAGTGGAGAAAAATTGTTACTTAGCTCATGTTTTTGAGCTGGCTCTGTTCAGAGTAGCCAAAGCTACAGGAGTATGTTTTGGCAACTGGTTGCATGGCGGCCCTGTCACTGACCACCATGGTGGAGAAGTTGGTTGAAAAATTTAGAAATTATGGCATGCAGAAGCCTTTTTGCATTATTGTTCTACCTGAGGTTTTCTTAAAGTGGTTGATTTACCAGTGATTAGAACTGCTGGAAAAGTACAGTGTTATCAGCAGGGACGTGCAATCAGTGGGGGAAGCTTTAGGAGAGCCTCAAACATTCAAGCAGACACAGTGACCCAAATGATCTGTAATTCTCCAAGTGAAATTTGCACTTTAGGAACTTAGCATCTAGGAAAATGACAGCCTTCTAACAGCATTTAGGTAAATAATATTATAACCAAAAAACCAAGTCTGTGTGTCCAGTGTCAAAGCCCCACATTTGTGATGAAGGGGTGAGTTCCCTGAGCACTTGCAAGTCTCATTTTCACCGCTCTGAGGGATGGATGTTTGACACTTCTCTGCAGAAAGATGCTTATATTTTTCTTACTCAGTTTCTATTACTGAATAAACCTAAAAAAGGCAGTCAGCTTGTAAATGCTGCCAGTTTTCAACTTTCAGGCTTCTCGTTCATTTATGGTTTGGATGTCATTTACTTTCTTGGGCAATTTTTAGACACTTAACGATTTTTGAGAAAACTTCAGACAGAAACTTCCAAAGTCTTCTGTAAGTCTGTTCCTAGGAGTTTTTAAATAATGTGTTAGTATAATAAATAAATGAAAATTATTAAGTGGAAGGAGGGAATATGCATAAAGCTTTTTCCCTGCAGGGAATTGTTCTAATAGCCATAGTGATTTTTTTTTCTTTTAACTAACTTAAGCAGGATTATTGCTTAGTTAACTCTTGATTACTTTTTTACATTGGAGCATGATTAAATAAGTCAACATTTGCCTTTGTCCCACCCTCTAAGGCCTACAGTTTACTATTCATAATGATGAGCAATAGCTTGAATATTTGTTACTTCATAGATTTCTATCTTCTTGGACACAACAAACAATGTAAATCTTTTCCATTTATATGCCTGATCATTTTCAATGTACCAAAGTGCTTGAATTTCCAGGGTCAGAAAATGATTAATCTTATTAAATGTTTGACAGAATGAACTAAGCAAAACATCTTTTGATCGCATAAAGAGAAGATAAAAGAATGAATTCTTATCATTGTAATGCTTTAGCTGCATGACTTCAAGGTTCTTAGGCTATCATAATATAATGTTTATAAGAAGCCAAAACAAAGATTTCTCTCTTAAAGGAATATCAGGATGTAATACAGAAGGCAATCTCAGAGATATATCCTATTCAAAAAGAAAGTACTGTGTTTGCAAAATGCTAGGGATATTAAGCAAAAAAAAAAAAAAAAAAATTTAAAGCCAGTAAAATGAGAAACTTCATTCCGGGCAAGACGCTTGTGGTGAATAACATGCTAACAATAAAGATTTTCAGTGGAATGTATAACAAATCTGAGGGACTTTTATTTAAAAATGGCCATGGGCAGCCATACTTTGGTTTTGGCCAAGCCTCAGTCATCATGTTTTGATTTAGAAGGAGAAAACCCAAACCACCTGTGGTTTTCATTTTTAATTCATGGCCCATAGGAATACAGACTTTACACTTTCCAATTTTTCCTACCCATGTGCAGCCTGTTAATCAGAAAAATAATATTATAATGCTATTCTTTTCCATGTGTAGAATTTTAGAGAGACTGAAGTGAAAATGTACAGAAGCCAACATCAGTATTGTCCATGAACACACATGAGGAATCTTGCAAATCCAGACCTCCAGCCTGGGTGTCACAGTTTGCCCTTTCTAGATATATCACATTTACTGCAGTCCCAGCCTCTCCAGCTTAAGGTTATATATTATTTTCTTTCCTAATTGAATAATGTTGGAGATAAGTGAAGTAACAGCACTTCTAATGTGACCAGGAGGGAGACTTCCCCCAGGTAATGCTTATTTTCTACAAGTACATGCAGTGGTTTTGAAGAGGCTGTGGACCACAAACCTCCTCACTCAGTGATGATCCACGTATCAAGCTGAAGGAAACAGGGCCATACCCTGGAAAATTGGAGAGTACAGAACAGAAAAGTATGCACACAATCTCCAGAGGGGGCAGAGGTGAGATTTCAAGGGAAATGAGACCATGAACATTCTTAAATGTTCATTCAAATACCATAAACCTGGCAGCTGAGGTGAGGGACACTCACTTCACAGCTGTGCCTTATGTGGTCATGCCTACAGTGATGCCCCACACCAGAAATATCAGGCAAGTGTTTCCCTCTGTTTTGTTTTAAAGGAAAATGTAGCTTTTTTGTGCTAATCTACCACAGCAGACTTCCAAAGCCTTCACCCTTTGTCATGCAATGAAATGCTGACACACATTTCTTTTGTCTTAACCCACATCTAGCTGGATCTCCAGCTGGCAGATGTTATTGGCAGCTCTCTTTGAGAAAATACACAGGGTGAAATACAGATCCCTTTGAAGACAGTGGGAGATCTGCCACAGACTTTAGTGGGGCCATATTTCACACACTTCCTTTTGATAAAGGCAGCAAACTAAGAGAAATAATTAGGTTTTGAAGCCTCTCTCAGTAAATAGTATAGGTGCTTCATTTCTTAGCTAAACTAAGCTTCACCTTCTATGCTATAATATTCCCATGACAAGCAATTAGATTTATATATTTAAATATTTCTATGGATGCAAAGATATAAATAAACATAAAATATGCATAAATACAGTTCACATTAAACTTCTTTCAAGAACCAAATACATTTAATTAAAATCCAGTTATGCAGGCTGTTACCTTTCCTTTTAAACTGTTTTTATAACAAATGGTCATCTTCCCCACAGAAATTAAGAATAAAACATTTAAAAAGATAGCATGTAAATGTATATGTAGCTATTATTTATACATATATAAGTGAAAAACCCTGAATCTTTTTCAGTCTCATATAGATATATATGAACATATACATGTGACAGTAAAATAGAGAAAAAAAAGAAAAAAGTCCTAAACAAGGCAACTTGTCTACAATTTTGTTAATGAAACTGAGAGACCCCAGTGGCTTTATCAACAATTCTTAGGTCAGAGGCATGGCCATGCAAACTAGTCATGACAAAATTAGAGCTTAAGGTCCCCTGTAAAACCACCATAAATTCCAGAGATTCCCATCACATTAGTAGAATGACTAATATTCATGTTTTCAGGTGCAGATTCTTCATTCTAATGAATTAAAGCAGTCTTCTGTAAAGTCTCTGTGATCTGCCTCTCAACAGCTTTTTTCTGAAATGCTCCCAGAAGCAACTGAGAGAACCAAACCCAAACTTAATATTTAGATATTTTGCTACTCTGTCTGGATTGCTCCTTCATTCTTTGAATAGACATATATCCATTGGATTTTTATAGTGATTTTGCTCTAAGTTATGTAGCAGGATGGGACTCCTTACATGCACTTACTTTTTTAAGGTTTTCAATCATTTTCCCAATTTGTAAGCTTCAGAATAGTGAATAACACGATCCACTAACACAGCAACATAACAAGTTTCTCCAAAAGTGCCTAAGACATAAAATATGACTGAGCCCAGCAGATTTGCAAGATAGATAAATATTATCCAAGTCTCGTAAATGAGGAAGTCAAAGCAAAAAATACTTGACAAGTGAAGTTAGGGAAGCAAGAAGGGAATACAGCAAGCTCACTACTGTGGATATCAGGAGAGCAGACTTTGGCCTCTTCAAGGGTCTGCTTGGTACAGTACCATGGGACAAAGCCCTGAAGGAAAGAAGGTCCCAAAAAAACCTGGTTGATATTCAAGGATCACCTCCTCTAAACTCAGGAGTGATGCTTCCCAGCCAAGACAACATCAGGCAAAAAATGCCAGAAGGTATGCATGGATGAACAAAGAGATCCTGGGCAAACTCAAACACAAAAGGGAAGCCTACACAGGGTGCAAATAGGGGCAGGTAGTCCAACAAAGATAGTATCAGAGCAGCCAAGGATCAGGTTAGGAGCCTGACAGAATTAAATTATCCCAGTGAAAATGTGAGCCTTCCCTACTAGGAAACAGGACACCTGGTTATCTGGGATATGGAGAAAACTGTGGTACTCTATGACTTTTTTGCCTCAGTATTCACCAGAGAGTGCTGGGAGAGTGAAGAACTGCTCACTGTCGGAGAAGGTCAGGTTCAAGATCATTTAAGGAACCTGAAGGTTCACAAGTTCATGGGACCTGATGAGAAGCATCCAGAGGTCCTGAGGGAAATGACCAATGAAGTGGCTAAGCCATTATCCATAATATTTGGTTATGGCAGTCCAGTGAAATTCCTGCTGACTGGAATAAGGCAAAGATAACCCTAATTTAAGAAGGGGAAATAAGGAAGACCCAGGGAACCACAGGCTAGTCAGCCTTACCTCAGTGCCCAGTAAGATCATGGAGCATATCCTCCTGGAAACCATGCTAAGGCATGAGGGAAATGAGGAGGAGATTGGAAACAGACAACAAGGCTTCACTAAAAGGCTTGGCTTGGCCAATCAAAAACAGCATGGCCAGAAGGGCAGAGGTGGTGATTCCCGTTCTCTGTTCCACTTCCATGAGATCCAACCCTGAGTACTGTGCTCAGCCCTGGGCCCCCAACATAGGAAAAACATGGAATGGTTGGAGCAAGTCCAGAAGGGGATGACAAAGATGATCGGAGGGCTTGAGCACCTCTACTATGAAGGCAGGTTGGAGAGCTGGGGTTGTTCAGCCTGGAGAAGACTACAGGGAGACCTTAGAGCACTTTCCAGTACCTAAAGGAGGCCTGCAAGAGAACTGGAGAGGAGCTTTTTACACAGGCATGGATGCATGAACAAGGAGCAACGGCTTCAAAGTTAAAGAGGGTAAGTTTATATTAGATATTAGGAAGAAGTTCTTCACTATGAATGTGATGAGGCACTAGCACAAGCTGCCCAGAGCAGCTGTGGTTGCCCCGTCCCTGGCAGTGTTCAAGGCCACACTGGATGGGGCTTTGAGCAACCTGGTTTAGTGGGAGGTGTCTCTGCCCATGGCAGAGGGGTTGGAATTAGATTAGCTTTAAGGTCCCTTACAACCCAAACCATTTTGTGATTCTATGAATACCTGGCAATGCCACAACAGAACTGAAACTAGGTCCAAAACCTCCATTTTTTAGTGAAGAAAAGTTGGCATCAAAGTAAGTATCAGGTTTTACCAGACCAGAAGAATTGTGGATATCCCAGTAGCTCCCCATAGACAGCATTCAGCTGCTTACCCTATTCACATTAAAGCTCTGTCTAAAGATATATTTATATGCCTACATGCCTATTATATTTAATGTATTTATATGCCTTGATCACCTTCCATAGTAAACCAGGTCTGCCAAAAGCTGACCACCAATTCAGTCACCATTATGCCTTTCATTTTTTGATTACAAGTGGAGAAAAGAAGCACAGAATTGGAAGTCAAACCAATTTTTGGTTAATGAATACTCCAGCTACTACATTTTTGGGTGCCTTCCTTAGATGGATGTTACCAAAAGGGCATGGGTTGGAGAGGGAAAAAAGTGCATTTTTGGAGGAAGAAGAGTTTGAAGCTGATTTCATCCAACACAGAAAGTAATATTTAAAAGGCATTTGTACAGACGAGAAGAAAATAACACATATACAGAGATAAATTTCTAAAACTGAAAAAATTTTGCAAGCATGCCTATACAATATAACTGAAAATCTCCATCCTTTTTATCCTGCTGACTTGCTTATATTCATGTGGTTTCAGTCTCACAGATGTTCTGGAGGCTAGGACATGTAATATGGCTCCATAGTTTTCTAACCACAGAATATCCAAAATATATAACCAGGAAATCACTTGCAGTCTGTGTGGGGTTTGGCAGATGGTATTTCTAAAAATGCAAATATCCAATATGGAGGTAGTGGAGAAGACGGATTTCACAAGGGAACAGTGTAACTCTTTATATGGAGTGTAAACTTTACACAGTATTCCAATATAGAACTGGTGAGCACTGTTAAAAAAGTTTCCAATGAATATTCATTTCAGTTTATAAACATATTCTCTTCAACTGTTTCAATGCCCTCTTTGTGTTTGCTTACTGTGCATGTTCTTGCTATTGCATTTACTGGCAAGGACACTTGTAGAAACAGCAGATTTTAAGCAAGTATTAGAGAATATATATACAGGTAATGAATTTTTCATTTGGAAATATAGGTGCCAGCACCAGAATTTCATTCCAAAAGGTACCCTTACACACTCTAGAGAGGTAAGTATATGATCTGCAAGATTGAATTTTCACAACTACCTGCACTAGCAGTAGTCAGATGAGACAAAAATCGGAAAGTCAT
Source organism: Monarcha castaneiventris obscurior (assembly GCA_026261815.1). Taxonomy (NCBI): domain Eukaryota; kingdom Metazoa; phylum Chordata; class Aves; order Passeriformes; family Monarchidae; genus Monarcha; species Monarcha castaneiventris. The sequence goes on from JAMPIT010000890.1 coordinate 1,622,530, forward strand.
GCGTTCTTCTGATATGGTACTTGCATGTAATGGAAATTGGATGTTGTGAGATACTGGCTGAGCTGCATTCTGGTTTCTGTTGTGATACCAGTCAACCTGATACAGTAATGGGAGAGTTGCAGAGCAGAAGGGATGTCCTGGCCGAGGGGCAGCCTCCCAGCCAGCCTACTTAGTCTGAGACCAAGTTTTTTTCAGCTGCCGGAGCTGCACTGAGCACTCCTCCTTTCACTCTGTAGCACAATTTTAGGATGGAGCAGAAGAAAGCCTATTTCCAGTGTGCTGTGCCCCTGGCAGAGCAAAAGGCACCACCTGGGAGTCAACACAGGGCACGGTGCCCACAGTGGGCAGCACCAAGGATTTGCTTCTACATTTTGCATCTGGTTGGAAAAATCCTGAGATGAGCGAAACGACCCTCAGCTCCCTACAGCTGAAGGGATTTCTGCCACTGATGTTCTTCACCTGGCAAGCCATGTAGCTTCCAGTTCTGAGGGCTTTCAGAGCTAAACGGTAAATATGAAACATGGATACATGAAATATGTGACATATGAAAGCTATTTGAGCCAAGTTTTGCTCACACGGGACCTGAATGACATTAAATCCTTGGTAATGATGGTTTAGTTATAGACAACAGCAAGCACAGAAAAGGCCAGGCAGACTTCATATGAGGGAAGATTTCATATTGCAGTGCACAAGTGCAGTCACTGTCTTAATAGACCATAAAACATATAAGCCCACGTTCCTAACTGATGAAAGCAATTACTGCTTCATCAAGCTAATTTACAGTGGAACTAAAACATATCATTCGCCTGGCAATTCTACCACAAACAGGCTGAATTGTCTTCTACTATAGACTAGTAGGTTTATAACCCATAAATGTATTTACTAGAAAAAAAATAGAACACAGAGCAGGCAGAAATGCATGTTGCCCCATAAAATTTTTGCGAAGTTTAACAGAAATAGAAATTTTCTAAAAGCTTTTTTACGCACATGTCATGGTTTAACTTTAGGAGCATGTATACGCATCTCAAGCACACTGCTCTGTAAAACATTTTAATCACCTGAAAGTGAGTATGTCAAACTTCATCAAGTTCTGTGCCATTTTGAGGCAGGTGGTTAGGTTTAATATCTACTTCTTCTCTATTCTTTTTAGCTCTATCTTTTGTATGGTTTTTCAATTCATTTTTTTGTCAAAGAAAAATCATAAAACAGAGGATGAAAAGTTATCTGTTTCTGAATTGCTGACTTTACTAAAGGGTCAGTTTCTTTCCAAGCCATATCAAGACCAGACATATTTCTGGCAATCTCATTTCAGCTGCGAACAGCCAAGATAATGCGAGATGATCCAAAAGATTCCTGAAATATTAGATATGCCTGTATATATATATTTCAGACTAAATATTTTCATGAATGCAATCACATGAAAGAAAAAAAGATCCCTAATGCTTATGAAAACGCAGCTTTTCACATTTTAGACTCTACTTATGAACCAACAAGCTGTATAGATTGGATTGTCTCTTTCCTAGTGGCTTGCATGGGCTTTGTCCAGAGAAACGTGTTCCAGCTGCACTGACCTTGCATCTCATCAATAATATTTCACCACGTTGAAGGGACCACACACTCTGTGACAATGAGAATCCACATTCTCGGGTCAGAGGGCCTGGTCCATGGCCACTTAGGTTCCTTGAGTTGAGGTCATTATGTTAATTCCTTTCCAATGTGCAAATAGTTTCTTCCCAAAGTATAACAAAATATCCATAGAAGTTTCTGTGTACCTGTAGTTAAATATTTCCTGTCTAAATTCTTGTCAGCAAAACCTGTGTGAACTTTACCTTCATTCTTTTTCATGCAAATAATTATCATGTGATGGAACAAAAGACTTATCCTGTGCTTGTGCACATGGATAGCACAGCTTTGGTGCAAAACAAATCTTCTTTCAATTCATTCATAGTCACATATCAGTTGATGTTTTTATTTACAGGAAGAAAACAATCAATTCATGAACCCATGATTCCAGGTTACTAAATTTCCAAGGGGTAGTTTCCAGGGATGGGCTATTCAGTTTTGCAACAGCAAGACCTGGAAAAACTCAGTGCACCCCGAGGCCCAGACTCCTGGATTTCACACTTATACCCTGTTTCTGACACCAGTTAAGTCAGTGAGGCCTGTGAGCTTTTATGGTAATGGAGCACTGCTGCAGCTGTGCAGCAGCTCCCAACCCCTCAGCACTGTCTCCTCTGAGGCAGTAAGGACACGGGCTACTCGGCTGAGACAGAAAGCCATAACACCAAATCACAGACCAGAAACGCACTCAGGTAATGCAGCACTATTATTCTTGGGTTTGAAATGCATTATCTAACAGAAGAATAGGCACAAAACCAAAATAATTTGGGGTCATAGAGTTCTTCTCTCTGAAACAGAATAATTATCATTAGCTTTTCAGTCAGAGACATGAGTATCTGTGACGCCGAGCACAGTTTAAAATTTTCAGCCCAGCCTCACATCACAGTATTGGAATTGGAACAAAGCTTTGAGTATTTTTTTCCAAGAAATTTTAAAGGAAGAAGGGCTGATCAATGTGAGAAGCTAAATAATCAGTACCATCCTGACTCATGTGCTGCTAATGCAGTAAAGAAGGGTGGCAAAGAGTTACTTATATTCCATCAAACTTGATTCTCCTGTGACTTAGTGCACTTTTACTTTAAAATAACACAGCTGGACTCTTTGTGAAGTTTCTCTTTTTAGACTGCAACTGATAGTGTATTCCAAGTATGGATTTAAATGCTTTTTCTATGGATTCAAACCATTAAAACAAAAATCGGTATCTTACACTCGGAGTTTTCTTTTCAGCGTATTAAAGGCAGAATATGTTTTCTTCCATAATTTTGAAAGCAAGTGTTTATGTTTTCCCATTTGCACAGTGCAGAAAGGCACAACGGCATTCATTTCTGAATGGATGAAGATAAGTCAAACACAAAGCAGCACCAAAGCCCTGTGCCTCCTGCAGCTGATGGCAAAGCACCTTGTAGGAGCATGATCACATTCCAGAGAAAAAGACCTCTGATGTTTTTCCCCAAAAGGCATCAGCAGAGATCTGGGTACAAGCAACTGTGGAACAGCAGAAATGTGTGAAGAGCTCAAAAATGTACGCACTACTTAGAATCAGAATACGCCACTTTTCACAGATCTAAGACCATACCACATTCTTATTTTCTTCCTGTGGGAGGTCAGTGTTTATACAGCAGATGTGTCTGCCAGGAAGAACATTTTTGCACTTGCTCCTCTTCCAGTTGCTAATCTGCACGTTCATTTGCCTCTGCCTGAAGAATGGCCCGTCTGAGCATTTCCAGCATTGCTGGCTGTAGACCCAAACATTTTCACAGGATCATAGCATTTTGCAGGCACAGGATGGAAATTTTATCTTTCCCTGATTTGCCTCTCCCACAGTACCAGGAGGTGGCTGCCTTCTGTCCTGTCCTGGCTGCTAGACTGGCTTTTGGAAGTGGGGTCTGAAATTACAGGAACATTGACAGTGCCCTGCTCTGACCAGGAGGCTGTGAAACAGCTTTCCTGACTTCTGCCTTGATTCCTCAGTTCTGGTGAATTCCCTGGGTCCCCTACAATCCCCAATTTGGCTGTGTTGGCAGCAAGAAAAATCTCCGTCCTGCAGCATCATGCTGATGTTTCTACAAATGCTCATAAAAGCCTTTGTTATCCCTGGCAATAAGCTGGAGAAGAAACACAGCACACAATGCCTCATCATTCATTTTGTAGCTGTTAACCTTGCCACAGTCTTGTCTTTGCCTTGTGTCAGGAAAACAGCAAGGTAACTAAACAGCAGATTTCACTTTCAGGGATATTTCCTAGAGGTATTCTATATACATTTTTCCGTGCAATGCACTTTATCCCAAATTTAACAGGAGGGAAGAAAGAAATGAAAGGTCAAGGTGGTCTCTCCTCCAGACTTGCAGAAAGCTTGAAGCAAGGACAAAAAAGTGTCACACCTCAGTGTGGGATTTATCCCCCCAACTCAGGTTTTAGCTTGTCTTAGTGGAGCTAACTAGTGCTGGATGCAAAACAGACCCAAACCAGCCTTTTTAGGTGTTTACTTTTCATGCCTTCCTCATTAGAAAACAAAAAAAAAAGGAGTAAGAAAGAGGTGCATTAACTTCCCTGCCTGGTTTTTGAGCATTTCTTACAAGTAGCATCTGCTGGTGACTCCGTGGCCACGCTGGAGTCAGCACACTGCCTCTCCCGTGCTCCAGCTGCACAGCCAGAAGCTGACTGGCACACACTGGCTTTTCTGAAGGATCCTGTAGACACTAAGCTACTCTGAAAATATCTGAGACTGAAACCCATGGCTTTTACCCCTGCCTGGTGGGTGAAAACGAGAACCTGCATCTTGCTGCTGCTCTCCCTAACCCTGCGGTTTGCGGGGAGACCTTAATGGAGTGTTTCCTGCTTTTCTAATGTTTGTTTGGGGTTTTATTCTCACACATCCCAGGAGGTACAAGTTGAAGGAGGCATTGTGAGAGACTGCAGCCAAAACTCCATCTTGATAACATTTTTATGGGGGTGAAACTACAAAGAGCAACTCAACAGCTGCCAGCAGGGCTGTGTTAGCGCGAAAGAATCGCCAGAAGCAGGCGAGTAACATTCATGCTGAAAATATGATTGATCACTTCTTCTTTTCCCTGCAACTCTGCCCTGGTACAAACCCAGTCTCAGTGAGAAGTGACTTCAACTAGGGCTGAGTTCAGTCTTCAGAGGCAGCTGCACTTATTTCCACTAAATCACTGGTTCACATAGCAAGCCCGGGGCAAAGCTGAGGGCCTGGGGATGGCATGTTGCCCCGGTCTTTCGTTTGCGTAAAAGTGACAGAAGCAGACATTGGTCATTTTTTGAATTCCATCCAAAAGACAAGTCAATTCATTTCTGGGTGTGCCAACAAGCTGAGATATTTAGCTGTTCTCTTAGAAAATAGAGCACCCTGCATTGTTTCAAGAGGAGCTGAGGGATTTTACGGGCAGGTAAAGGGCTGATCACCACACGTGCCTCTCTGACCAACATTCATGGAAAACCCTGCTAAAGTTAAGGCCACTGAAACGATGTGCAACCACAACTGCCCTTTGTTTGGCACACTGATTTGTCCTGGTCACAGGTACTGCACAGAACTTGCGTAATTACATTTACGTAATTTGCTTATTTTAACATATTGTTTGCATATTCAAATATCCACCAAAGAATTTGCCTCAGAGCAGGGTTTTTAGAAAAAAAAAAAATAGTATAGAATCTGGAAAATATATTAAGACCTTTTTCTTAATTCTTTAAGTTCCCTTGCTGCTTACAGGAATTAAGTATGGAAACAACATCTGTGTAATATTGTGAAGGATTTCAAAAGGGCTCCTCAAAAAGGGCTGACACAATCTTACTCCTTTTAGAAGAGGATATGAAATGAATTGCTTACTTTGGCTATTACGTGCACTCCCTTCCCCCCAGCAGCAGAGCCAAGAACTAGTGGCACGTCTGAATTTTTTTTTTTTTTTTAAATGGGGAGTCCTTCAAATATTTTTGACTATTTGCAATAAGACCTAAGAGAGGTCCCCTCCCATAAACATAACAAAGGAAGTTGCTACACTATAGACCCACTTAAGTGAATGAATAATAGATTAATAGAAACTTTTGATTAATTATTTATGTCATGTTTTTGCGTATGACCCTGACAGATGAAAAGGGTAAATGAGTAAAATATATATAGAAACTTCTAAAAAAATCATAGAAACCTGTTAAACCTTAATTAGTTATTCAAAATTAATAATATTATCCAATCTAGTAGATACTAGACATAAGCTGGTAACTACCAGCAAGAAATGTCTTTTGACAGTGGGCAACACTTCCAGCAATGAAAATATAAATGGGTGCTGTTCTCCCCCATTTCCTGTGTAGATAGTGAAAATATTAGCCAGAGCCTTGAAAAGGCAGATACCTCTGCTTTGGCATATAAGGCCAGGTATGTTTCTGAAGTAATTCATTAAAGCCTTGATGTCAGTATGGAGCTTGATTGGAATTTAGCTTGGCTTTTAGGATCACCTTAATCATACTTTCAGAACTTGCCTGGGCCTAATTACATTTATTTTGTATCTGAGGTTAGTCATGTGTGAACACACGAAAATAACATCTTTCTTCTACTTTCCAGAAATCTTCTAATTGTTTTTAAGTAAGCAGTTTGCCTAAAAAGAGGAGATGTCTTTTTGAATTGAAAGAACACAGAATAATTTGGGATGAAGCTGCATGTTACGTAAAGACTCTTCCTACCTTAGGGAAGGTAACCATGAAGTTCCCATTGACTTGTAATTAGAATGACAGGGCACAGTGCTCTCTTTTAAGAGAAGGTATTTGCAAATGTTGTGTATTTGAGGTAGGTGATGTGTGTCTCTCCTCTACCCCGTGCCCACATGCAGGATTTGCTACTCCCACAGCTTCTTTTAGCACAAATAAGCCTTGCTGTGCCCAACCCTTATTGAACTGCCATGTCCTAGAAAGAGTAAAAACAGGTATTTCAGGACAGAGTCTCACAGAGAAGACACCAGCATCCTGTGGACTCAGACACAAAAGCAGCTTCTGCAATAGATTAAATCACTTTTTCAGGTGGCTACTTACCAACACGTGCTCTGCTTATGAGAAAATGGCCATGATGGCAACTCCATCTGGACGTGGTGGCATCCAACAAACCATCCAATGTAGTTCTTTAAATTAAAAGCCTGTTCTTCTGCAAAGGGGGAAATATAACCAGAATTGTGATGTAAAGATGCAGATTCAAAATTTTTAGGCATTTTGACCAGCTGCCCTTGAAATACCATAAATGTGAAACGTGATGCAAAACCAAATAAAATACAAACTTATATCCCAGCCAAATGTCTGGGACCAGCCAAGGACAACTCCAGAGTCCACTCTGCAGAGAATCTTTCTCCTCCCTGAGGACAGGGGAGGGCAGATCTGGAGCAGGATAACAAAAGGTATCTTTTCCAGGAGCATTCCATCAGCTGCAGTGTGGCTCTGCACCTCTGCAGCCCTCATCCCTTACCTAACACCAGGCACTGCTTAATGCCTGGAAGAGCACCAGGAAGAGCACAGGAAGCTTCACCATGGTGGTGAAGCTTCCTGTGCCTGATAAGACAAGGTTGCCCAATTTTCCATGCCTTGCTTCGGTACCAGGCACTGGAGTTGGGCTCACCCTTAACTTGCCAGTTTGGCAGGAGCAGTGGAGTTCACTGAAAAGATTATTTGTAGCAAGAATATTTTAGTGCACTGAGCCAGAATCCAACAATGCTCTTTCAAAATAATGCTGTCTAGTAAAATCAACCAGCTGAAAGGCATTTTGCACAGTATCAAAAATGTAAATAAAATGGACAGTTGGCCCATTATTATGCATTTGTATGTATATATAGTCATTGGGCAAATCCAAAACACACATGTAGTTTAGAAAATAAAACAGATGTATGTAAAAATGGATTGTTTTATAATAATTTGTCTGTACAGTTATGGTGCTGTTGTTCCTGTGTAATAGGATCAGGAAAGAGAAGGTGTCTGTATTCTCCTAATGGTGTTTTAAAACTCTGTGCTTACTCTCATTAACTTCTTATTCATAGAAAGAATCCCCACTGAAGCCAGCAAGACCAAGTCCTCCAGGATCAAGCCCTTGATTTGTGCATTAGCAGAGTTAGTAAGCCTCCAGTATATTTAAGCTCCCATATCTAAAAATTTCCCAATAGTATCAAAAATACTTTATGAAAAATAAATATTTAGACAAGTGTAAAACCCATTTAACATTGATTTTTTTCTTTTCATTACAACTCATCCAATGTCATAGGCTGACTAGATCAGCCTGCATCCACGTCAACAAAGCTTGCAATCAGCTAATTTATCCTCGGGGTACTAACTTCTAAAATTGTAACATTTGGGAATTAAATGTAAATAAAATGCTTTCGATTTTCCAGTCAACATTTAACCCCTCATTTCAAAAGATAAAGTAGCTTGAAAACTAAACAAAAAAAGCCAGAAGAGCAGTAGGATCAGAGGACGTTTTCTTCATTGGCACCAAGGACTACAGAAGCAGCAGCCAAATGAGGCAGAAAAGCAGGGCAGGACGTCGGCCGTGCCTTTTAGCCACAGAGCCTTTCAAGGGGATCGTGGTACCCTGCCATGAGCTGCATCCACAGAGCGGGTGCATGTCCAGACACATGATTGCAATCAGATCCTTGGAATAACTTCTCTGTCAGCACCCTGGGAAAGACTGGCCAAGGCACTGCTCTGGCCCTGAACCGCTGCAAGGCTCTGATCCTCTTTGCATCGTTCTCCTTGGGAGCCCAGACCTGCACCCAGCAGGGCAAGAGGACGGACGTGTGCCCGCCAAATGTCCTGGACCAGAGCTGCCACATCATCCAGAATGCTCAGTGGCTTTCCTGCTGGCCATCCAACAGTCCTGGGGATGGCTTCAGGTTGGAGGTGGCTCACAGGCAGCTTGTGCTGGGTGGGGTGAGGCTCTGAATTGGCATCACTCCCCCGAAATCACGGCGCTGCCGGTTGCAAAGAAGAGCAAGCAACAGGCCATGTGATGTGGAAAAAACCTCCTCCGGGGCCCTGAGGCGAAATGTCTTGGAGTCAGAAGCCCAGATAAAAAAGCCAAAGAAGCCTTTGAGCCCAGAAAAGGATTAAATGGATTTACTGGGTCCAAAGAAAAGCCAGGCAGAAACAAGCTAAAAAAATATACTGTCTTGGTCTCTTCAGCTCGCTGCTATTCAAGAGAGAAGAAATATGAGTTACAATAAACTGGGAAAGGATTTTTTTGAATGTGTGAAAGGAAAAAATATATTGTTCATGCTTATTTTATTTTGTCAAATACTCCAGTCTGGGAAAGGAACAGCCAGGCAGATTTCTGTATATTAAAAGGAAAGGAAACTGGGGCAGTGGGGAGACTGCTTCAGCCACCCATTACAGGTGGGTGCTGGAGAGGAGAAATAGTTCTTTTAGGTTCCTTCATCAGTGGTCATTTTCTGCCATTTAGTATTTGGGTAAAGGCTGCCTGTATCATGGCCATGTTATTCAGGAACCACCAAAATGCCCAAATGTTGATTTCAGCTGCAGTGTTGCATGTGCTAATGGATGCAGTACAAATAGCTTTTCTGTTCCTCTTATAATCTCTGTGTTTCTTGGGTATCAATAAAACGCCCATGATCCCCACTTCTTAGAAAATTCACCTTTGAAATGAGGGCTTGTATGCAGGCATTCTCTTTATTTATGTTTGTATTTAACGTCCACTTTTTTAATACTCTAAGCCTGCTTATCTGTAGGAGACACTTTAATAATCTGATGTGAATTATATTGGTATCTAAGGATGGAGGGAAATTCATGATGTCTATTTTGTTACTCAAAAGCAGGTGTTGAGACTGTGCATTTCTACTAGTGTAATTATCTATTTGTTGGAAAAACAGTATAATATAGGCCTCCATTTTTGTTTAAATTTCAGCTGAAGAGAGCAAAAGATTAATAAAGACAAATTTGCCACTAATTTAACAGAAAGAGTCATAAACAGAGCTTTGTAAAGCAGCAGAAGTTGCTTTGTGGCTCTCAGTACCAGATCTCCAGTAAAATCTTCGTTCACTCCTATGAAGTATTTTTTTTATTTTTTGGGTTTTCCCTCCAGAATATATATGTCCCCATAACTTCTGCTGTGCTTCTACATAGGTACAAATATTTTGGTGGTGTAAAAATCTGTTTGTGCATCTCTGAATATCTCTTTCTTACTTTTTTTGGGCTCTTCCTCTTTTAAAGCATGGGCAGAGACTTGTTATGGAAGAAATGCATGTCCACACATCTTTGTATATTCAAGGCCACGTTTGTTTGCAGCAATTTGCTGACACGCTGCAAGGTCACGTCCTTATTTCCTCATTTTCAACTTTATGTAATCCATTTCTATAAGAATGAATATCTGGACCATGAACTCTCCTTTATCAAAGCATATATTTGTAGGCTGTGATATCTCTGAGTACACAGATACCTGATTAGGTAACGTGTTTGCATTCAGGCTATTTGTGCAGCTATTGAGCAGCAAGAGCCACTGAAGCACCGTCACCGAGTGCCAAATTTGCTGAAGTCTGAGAACCCTTTATGGCCTCAGATAGCAACGCTTTGGTTCCCACTTGTGTGCAGAGCAGATAGATAAGTTATTGTGGTGTTCTCCATCACCAGCCAAACAGAAATCATTTTGCCATTACACAGCTTTAGCAATAGGGAATGTGCATTGAGATTGCCTTACTGACCTAAATGAGAACGATAAACGTGGGTAGCACTTGAGTCTGATTGTCCTCTTTTTTCCCTTTAGTCCATGTACTTAGACCTATGAAAAATGGATATAAAAGGGTTCATACCCATTCTGTGTGTCGTATGCAAAGGCACATGTGTGTAGCACAGAAAATGTTACTCTGGAAGCATGTCTGCCTTCACCTGTGTGATTGACACATAAAAAATGCTGTCTTTGAAGAGCTGCAATAATTAATTTTTTCATTAATATATTTCATTAAGTCCAAAACCAACTAAAAATTGCAAAATAACTTCTGATTTAATGGGTTTTTGGGGGGTTTTGGGGTTTTTTTTGTTTTTGGTTTTTTTACTAGGGAACATCAACAATGTAAGAAAAAGAGCTTCAGCAAAGGTATTTTCTATTGTGCCATGCTCCTCACAGACTTTCCCCATTCCTTTTCACTCCACCTCAAAGGAATAATTAGCTTCTAAAAAGTGTTTTTCATTTTGGCTGGGAGAAGACAGAGCATGTTCTTAATTAAGGAAGTGTTATTAAAATAAACTTTTCTAGGAAAATGTACATGGGGTAATATATAACATAATTAGAAAAATACTTGTTTTCATTTTGTTTCTTTCTTTCAAAAATGGCTGACTGAAAAGTTTTCAGCCAACTCAAGTATCATCTCTATCTTCCCTTTCTGTTCTCATCCTCTTGAGTATACTCACTTCTTTGGCTCATTCTTTTCCTCAAAAAGCAGATTCATAGATTTTGTTACTTCACCTTCTCTCTTAATTATGTCTAAATTTGCATACAGAAAAGGTATGGATATTTTTCTTTTGATCAATGTGTGTCTCCCAGCTTGGAGTTCTGCTTCTAGCACTTGCTGGTCCCATAATTTTTATGTCTCATTCTTCTCTCTGATTCTACTGCATCTGTTAAGCTGCATCCACACGTACAGAAAGAAATTCCAAGATTTCAGTTAAATGTAAGTCCTGCCTCACGTGTTTACTCCCACCAGGTTTTCAGCCCAGAACTTCTATTCTAACCTGCATTACTTTAAAAACACTGGCATGCTGTCATCTTTCTTAATGGCTTCAGCTTTGTGCTGGTTTCTTTTCTGAAGTCTGAACTCCTCATCAGTAACTAGTGGTTGAAGTTTCTAGAAATGTTATAATTTGTGCAAATCTTGTATTATCTGGGCCCTGGGGAGCCTTCAAACCACCCAGCAAACAGTGTGTTTCCTCCTGTAAAATGCAATTGAACTGTAACTCTTTTCTCTTGTGCTGTCTCATTAACTTCAAAATATTGCTTCATCCTCAGTGTCTGTGTTGGCCAGGTCTCTCTATAAAATGTTATCAGAAGGCATCAGTTTTTCCAATATTCTCTGACATGCTGTCAGCATAACTGAGCGAGTTGCATTATTCAAACCACACGGTGACCGCTGCTCAGGTGGAAGTGGTGAGCAGAGCGGTGGGTCGTGTCACACCAAAACGAAATGCGAGTGCTAGGTCTCCCTCCCTCCGAGGAAAAAAGGCACAGGTCCTGAGTTTTGAAGGCAATGTACCTGGCAGACTTTTGTTTCTAAAGTAGCCATGCGCTGATTCTGTGTCCAATATCAGGGCTGGCTCGTTTGCTAATGAGTGACATCACTGAAACAGTGCTTCAGAGGAAGCAGTACAAATCTGAATGTTAGCTTTAAGATATTTGAACCTTTGATAACTTGAAATCAATGAGATGCTCACTATTAATGCATTTTGAAGATTGTGTATAAATGCCTTTTGCTCTTTTACTCCCTATATTAGGCCATGTTGCAGCTATGATCTTCCATTGTCTTCCATAGTACCACACAAGCATACTGTTATTTTTATCTTTTTTTTTTTTTTATCTTCAGCTGAAAGCTTAATATGCACACTGATAAACCTGTTTATTGTAAGTTCTAGTATGTTCTGAAGTCAGTTTTAAACAAGCTGTGGTGCACAGGAGTAAACGCAGGTTTTAGGCTGAAGCGATGGAGGAAATTGGTGCTGTAACATAACATTCATGCCGGGTGCTTTGCCACCTGCCACAATCCCAAGTGCCTAAGGGACCCTGGTGACCAAAGGAAGACTGAGGAAAATGTGTGTGTGCCCTCCCTGGAAAGAAACAGGTGCCCTGATTACTTAGGACATGGAGAAGTCTGAGGACAATGTTCCTGCCTCAGTCTTCACCTGCAAGCATTCCTGCCACACCGCCGGAGTTGCAGATGGCAAAGCCACTGTCCATCATGGGTGGGAAACTGTGGCAGTCCAGAGAACTTCCCACGGACTGAAAAGGAGGAAATGTAACCCCTGTTTTTAAAAAGGGAACAAAGGAAATCCTGTGGGACTACAGGCTGGTCAGTCTCACCTCAGTGCCTGGCAAGATCATGAAACACATGGAAAATAAGGAGGTGATTGGTGACAGTCAACGTGGCTTCATCAAGGGCAAATCATGCCTGACGCATTTGGTGGCCTTCTTACAGTGGGGCTACAGCATTGGTGGAGGAGTGAAGAGTGATTATTGTTACCTACCTGGACTTGTGTAAAGCATTTGACACTGTCCCACACAGCATCCTTGTCTCTAAACTGGAAAGATGTGGATTTGCATGAGGAGATACTGAAGTGTTGGCACAGCACACCACTGGAGGCAACAAAGCTTCATACAAGTGCTGAGATGAAGATTGGAGCACCTGATTGTCAGGTCAGGGTCAAATGCAGGTAAATGTATGTAAATACATGAGACAAACTAAGGTTTATGTGAATTCTGGTGTTTATTTGACCATAAACTGTGAAAGAAGCAATAAAATGAATGAAATGGCATGCTTAAAGGAGTATTAATACAGCGACTAAGTAGGGTAATAGGAAGCTTATACAATTGGCATATGTTCCCATTTGGTTTTTATTTTATAGCCAAGCAAGGCAAGGCCTATTATTTCATCTAAAGTGTGGTTAAAAGTGACTGTAAAAATGGCATTAGACTGCTTAAACTTTATATTTCATTTACTCCCAGGTATAATACTCTTTACTGTTTATCAATAAAAATACTCTCTTTCTGAACTGTCAGCTCAGCAAGCACAAGCTGACCTCTGAGATCTGGGCATCTCCATGTCTGATCTGTCCAACAATAAAAGTTATGTTGTATATCCTGAACCCCTGCTATGCTACAATTTGCATGCCAGTTTTGGATAAAGGTGTGCATTTAATGAGGGACTTGAATATGCAAATGTTGTTTTGTGCAAACAAAGGAGATGACAGCTATACAAATAAACATGTATGTAAATCCTTCTCACGCAGCAAAATGCCTTTGTATTTGTCAGCAGTTTGCAGAATATAACAGCAGAGACAATCCTGCCTGTTGCTTGCAGTCAGTGTCTCAGGAAGACACTGTGATGGCTTCCCTCCTTTATTACCAGAACAAGGCTCAGCCTGCCCATGGCCATAGAAAGCCCCATTCAGAGAAAATGTACAGGGAGGAGTTTCCAGGAATTAATTTATTCTCATTGTTGCCTGATATTCTGCCAGATGATGCACGTGGGGAGGGATTCACAAAAACCTGAAGAGTAAGGCTAATCTCCTCCACGCCCTCTGCAGTCACTGGAGTGGTAGATAGCCTCCTCCCTAGAACAAGCGGGCATCAGCACATTCCCGCGAGGGAGCCTGGAGAATTCAGGGATGACCCCTGCAGGCTCCGGCAACATCCCTGCCCCTGGTCCCCACAGGGTGGGCAAGTCAGCTGGCTGGGAGCTCAGGAGCCTGGGGGCTTCCTCATTTGGCACCACCAGAGACATCCCTCGTGCTCCCTCCCACTTCCACTATCCCCATCCACAAGAGAAAAGGGGGGCCCAGGTAACAGCACCAGGTCAGTTTGCAGTGCTCCACAGGACAGATTTTACAAACTTTAGCATTTGAGCTGGGTTTGCCTTTGAAAATTTATCCATTGCACTTGAAGAAAATCAGTTCTCAAAGTTGCTTGAAAGAGTCAAGAGTCATTAAAATATGTAAATGGTAAAATTGTACATGGATAATAGTCTGATTACCATTTCAGTGACAGATGTTCTCACACAGAACCAGATTTTCAAAGGAGATCCGGGTTAAATTTTCAAGTATTCAGCCCCACATCTGGAGCTGAATTTTCAGATGAGCCCACCTCTTGCTGAGGCACTAAGTGGGCAATTCTCTGTAAAGCCCTCAACATGTAGCTCCCATTGTGGTCTTAGTCAGACTCTTTTTTTTTTTTTGAGTTGCAAAAGAAAATTTGCAAGCAACTGAACTTGTTTGAATATCTGGCCCTGGCTCTCAGTGCTGAGCACTTGTGGAAATCCAGCTTCTCACATGTACCTGAGCCCCACGAGCACAGGATCATTGAATCCCAGAATGGTTTGGATTGGAAGGGACCTTAAAGATCATCTAGTTCTGACCTCCCTGGCAGGGGTTAGGGTTGCTCCCCACTAGACCAAGTTACTCAGGGCCCCATCCAATCTGACCTTGAAGATTTCCAGGGATGAGGAATCCTCAACTTCTCTGGGCAACCTGTTCCATGGAACAGTGCCATGGGAGGGTGTGCCATGCACCTTCTCCTGAGGGGTTTGTCAGGGATCTTGGTACAGCAGAGTGGAGTTCCTTGGCCTACTTAGGGCCATTGGCAAAGACCCTATACCTCATGCTGTGCACCAGTCTCTCTAGGGCATCAGGGAAAGGCAAAGAGTTGGGTGAAACAGCCAAAGCCAGGCTGAAACCAAAGGCAGGCTTCCAAACCCAGGTGCAGTGCACATTAGGTGCCAGGATCTCATCTTAGTCTCAGTAGTTCAGTGTTGGAACTGCTATCAAAATCATGGCAATCTGAGCGCCACTGGGAGCTGGGAGCTGGCTTTTCTATGTGCGTGCACACATTGTCCAAAATGTGACAGAACCTCCCAGGCCACCTCCATCTGTCTCCTTAGAAAGTTTTAGAATAAAAAAAGGAGCCTGCAATGGCAGCTGACCTCAGGAAGAGCATCACCATTTGACTTGCGCAGTGTGCATCGCTCCCATGTAAGGCACTTCTGTCCTGCCAAAGGCACTATGGAGGGAAGCCAGGATTGCTTAGGTGAGCTACAGCTGAGCACCTTTGCAAAGAGACCTGTGTCACTAAATCCCACAGCGTGCAGCTATGACAGCTCAAACACATCCAAGAGCAAACACCATCGCTGTGTTGCTGCAGTGGGGAGATGCTGCAAGGAAGGGTGTGAAGAAGTCAGGGAGAAGCCCCCAGAGGCCACAACCACCCTAGGAGGGCCCAGGACTGCCACCTGCACCATCAGCTCACATGGTGGAATTGCCACCTATACAAAAAAAAAGTATATGGGTTTCTGCTATTAAAAATAGGCATCTTTTATCAATGTATGTAAATTGCTTTAAGAGGGGGAAAGATGTTCAAGTGTGATGACTCATTTTTGCATTCATATCTAAGAGTATACGACTAATACTGAAAGTACAGGAGTCGTTCTTGCACATTTGGTTTATTATGTGTTCGGTTTCTAGAGTGTAAGAAACACTTTCATAATCACTTACTGTCTGACTTGGGCTTCCTTATTACTGGGAGGTACAACTCGCCCACTCCACTTGCTCAGTGCCTTGTCTTGCACCCGTGACCTTCACAGTTCACTCATAATAATGCTAAATTAGTATTCTGGGGGCAGGCAATTCTGCTGAGACCCTTTTTTTAAATTCTTTTTATTGTAATTTAAGCAAACCCTAGCAACTCATTTCCAAAACTTGTGTCTTTTTTTAGCTAACATTTATTTCAAAGTGATACATCAATGATAAAAGAAAAAAGGGTTTTGGCAGGCATTCCCACAAACTCTCTGACCCCCAGTCATTGCTGGCTGCCTCGTTTTAAAAGTGAGGCATGCGTGCTTTCTACAAGAAAATCAACAAGCTTTATAACTTCAGGATTATGACTATCCTTGCTCATCATTCGTGGAAGATTCAAAAATCTCAAATTTCATTAATTTCTTCACCCAGGGTTGTGTGTCAAGGAGTTGCCTGTTGGAAGGATTTCATTTTGCAAGTCTGCGCCCACAACCCTTTATTATGCTGCGATAGCAGAGGAAAATGTATTCTATAAATGTTGCCTAGAACTAGTGGTAGGACATTTGGCAGTGTGGAGAGCTGGCTGGTACCTGATGGCAAACATCTGCATAATGTTGATGGATACAGTAAAATGTGACATTAATGCAAGCCTTTATGACAAGCTGCTAGAGGAAGCAGTCTGAAATTTGGCTGTCCTCGGTTAAGCTGATTCTTACAGTTGGGAGTCAATGACAGGGAACTAGGAGCTAATTAAGATGTGGGATGGGGAGAGATTAGAAAATTGTTCTAAAATCCTATAAAGGTAGGTAATTAGTGACATGGTGTCTAATTGCCAGAATTATATGCAAGTATCAATGAGAATCTCTTCCTTTCTCCCTAGCTAAATGCAAACATTTCTTGTGTTGGTAATAATTACTAGCTGTCTTTTGTCATTCTTATTTGTGCCTGTGAACAACTGTTTCTATTAAAAGCTAAATCATGGCAAGAAGATGTTTATTAATTCTAAGTATGGTGAGTTTAACAATCACTGTTACCTGCTGTGAGGTGAGTTTCATGCTCTGCATCTTGCTACTGAGAAAGCTCCAGCCCCGGTGTTCACAGATCTCCTATTTTGGTTGAAAGTTTTGCCTTGGTAGTGCATTTCCCAGTGTTGTGAAAAGCTGTGATGGAAGCAGGTAAATAGAAAATAAATACCTCTAGTTAGAGACACTCCTAAAAGAGACTCTGCATTGATTTCAGATTTTCAGCCTTAGTAATCATTAATGTCTTGGTGACTGATGACAAATTTTTCATCTTAACTAGCAGCAGTTTTTTCCTATAATCTTTCCTATGAATTCAGGCTTACAGAATTTATCCCACTTTATTTATTAGCAAGCCCAGACAAATGTTGCTGTTTCATGTTATAATTGTTTCTGAGGATCAAACATGCAAAATACCTATAATATATATTGTTTACTAGGTAGAAATCTCCATACTTCACCTAAAAGTATTCCCCTGGGAGCCTGACAAGCGTCTGGTGACCTGTGTATTTGCTCAGCAAGATTTATCATGGTTAACAAGTCCCTATAAAATGAGCCATTTTTCACTGAGGTGGCTGTCAAATCCCGCAATGCCTTTCCACTTTGTCCAAGAGGTTTGGGAGAAATTTGATCGCTCTCTGTCAGGCAGCATCAGGCTCATTCAGAGAAAGCTGATTCTGATTGACAGTAATCTGAGGAGGCACTGTTTGATCAGGAAGATACTTTCTTCAAAATGAGCATTTGGGGGGACAGAGTTTCCCAGATGTCACAGGGTAATAAATTGCTTCCCCTGGAGGGGGAACATGAGACAACCAGCGGCTCTGGAGAGAGAGCAGAGATGAGCAGCCGATGGCTGTTCCTCTGCAGCTCCTTCTGGAAGGGCTCAGCACTGCTGTGCAGGAGGTGATCCCATAGGAAATCACGTCTTTTCCTACCCGTGAGAAGACCACAAAGTCACCACATGTGCGATCCTCAGCTATCAGCATCTGCTCGCCTTTTCCTCAGATGCTGATATTATACTTCACAGAGCTCTGCAAATGAGATTGATCTGCTGGGAGTGTTAGAATGAAGGGAAAAGCTGGGGTCCCACTGAGACATGTTCCAGTCAGCTTTTGCAGCACCAGAAGTGTGAATTTCCACACGTGGCACCATCAGGACACAGGGATACCATGATATTATGAATAAGTCTAGGGATGAAGGCAGTGTCCTTGGTTCGGAGAGGAAGGGAGGGTGCCTAGCACCCACAGCAGGACTCGTGCCAAAGTGTCACTGAGACTGTTGAGGCCATTTCTGCCTTATTCATTCCTTTTATCTGAGGCCCAGAACCAAGAGGCAAAGGGCAGAGGGCAGTCCCACGCTGGCAGGACATTCCAGAGATGGTGAGCACCGAGCTGGGTGGGACTGGAGACCTCCTCTTTCCTGGTCCCAAGGTGTTGAGCTGCATGGTTCTCTTCCTCTTCGTATTTTCACCAGCCATAAAATCCTGATAGGGCTTATTTAGCTCTTAGTCATGTTGTGAGCATTATTTTATGAGTGTGTTACAGTGCTTTGAAAACTCAGTATTCCCTGAATTACTGCTTTAATGCTGTGCTAGAGATCAACGACACTGATAAACCGGGGTTGCCTACTCATTAAGTCATAGGTTTGACCAGCACACACCAGGGAGAACTATGAGCTCTCCTCTCCATCATGCCTTCACCAGAGCAAGAGGCTTATCTGTGTTTGCTGAATCATCTGCTGGAGCTGCATAATCCATGTATTTGCTCTGGATACTATTTCCTGTGAAAATAACTGCCCGTGAGGCCACACCTCACACTTCTAGTGAGATAAGTGGTTAACCATTGTCTCAACTAAGATTGACACTAAGCTGATAAAGCCACTAATCTAACTGAGCAGTAACTTCATTAACTCCCTACATGCCAGTCAACCAAGGAGTTCTACAAGCTGACAAGAAATTAAGGCCCCCTGAAATGCCGGGCAGGCCTTTCCAGCTGCTCCCAAGTGTTTATTGAGTAAATGTCCCACTGTCAGTGAACACACTGCGTCAGCTTAAAGCCTTAAATATTCATCTCTTTCAACTAGCTTTATAGGCATCTGCAGCCACCCTTCACCACAGCTGCCTGTGTCCCTTTGGGCATCTTGAGCAACCGTTCTACAGACGATGAGAATGCACTTTCTCATCTTTCTTCTTGTCTCCTCTCTTTTCCTTTAGAGCAAAAAACCACAACATGGATAGAGCATCACAGAGGTGAAGACAGTTATCTCCACCCAGAGGAGTTGTGCAAGTCCTCAAGATTTTTCTGGATGTGCCCAAAAAGAAAATGTGGCACTTCTGCCTTTTGTCTCCTCCAAATGTTGCACCTAGCTGCTACACTGGCGGGATGGAGACACTGCTTCCTAAAGAGCCTTGCAAGAACCTTATTGAAACCCATTTGCTCTCAAGCAAATCCCACTAAACCTTTAGGATTGTGTGGGTTAGAGGTCTGTGGTCTTAGAGTTGGCTCAGATAAAATTGTCAGGCTTGTTTGCTATCTTTTCAGAAAACCGTGGGCTGAGTGGACACAACACTTCTCTGACCCACAAGCTGTCTTTTCAGGGAGGATGGGGCCACAGTGCCAGGATAACATAAAAAAATATCCAACAAAACAGTGCTACAGGGGAAAACTTTGAAAGTCCAGTTGAATCCAAAGACTGAAGTGTCCCTCCTGAAAAACTTCCAGTCCTTGCCATATAATCTGCTGAAGTTTGAAGGGTGATGAATAACAAGTTTCAGTTTCTCCAACTGCTCATCCAGAGCTCCACACAGGGCTCCAAACCTGCAATGTACAACTTCCACTGCTTAAAATATGGCATTTTTTATCCCCCCAGCAGACTTAGGAGATCGAGAAACTACCTTGTATATATTAAAACAGTCTTGCTTGTATTAAGTCATAGAGTGCAGAGAAAAAATATTTGACAGCTCCATCCTATCCATCAATGACTTGTCCTCGGACTCCATCATAATATTTACAGTGTGCCTCTGCACATACTCTGCAAAAGGATCCCTGACTCCTTGCACTTGTTATTCATACATTGTTTTCATCTTTCCTGTGGGTGAAATCTTACTGAGTCTTTCACACCCCAGGAGATAGGGTAGGATTTTTGTTAACTGACTTGCAAAATAAGGAGTTCTGTACCAGAGCAATTATGGTTTATTGTTTCAGTTGGTAAATGTTTAAAAAAAGCAGCCGTCTCTTAAGACCATACCATAAAATGTGACTTGCACACAAACTGTAAATAAATAGAAATAATTGCTTGTGCTACAAGATCCATCTGGGGTTGGTTTCAGTTCCTCGTATAGTTGCAAACTTTCTATCCATCTATGAGCAAACCAGTTAATCTTCCCTGTATCTCATTTCCCTTTCATTGCAGTGAGTACAGTTATCTCCACTGTCCAGAGGATGAGCTCTGTAGTCTGACAGAGCCCCAGCACATCTATCCCCTCACCCCCTGCCCCAAGGAGGACTTTAGCAGGATCAAAGTAAATAGCTTGCAGTGATTTCACATATTCCCAGCCCCACGGGCTTAACGTGATTTTTAAAAACGGAATTAATTTCTGGCCAACCTGTGGTTTAGCTGTTACCCATTTACACCAAGGATCCTAGAAAGGATTTAAGCTAAATTGTGACTTGATTAGCAGCATTTCTTCTCACAGCTAGGTACCCCGCTCTCTTTTAATGCTGTCGCTGCCCAGAGGAGCAAAAGAGGACCTCAGAAGCCAGGATTTTCATGAGGGCCACAGGCCATGGCTTCTTCCGTAGCTCTTGAAACAAGAACAACCCAATATATGCTCTGGTGATTTCTTGCCCTTGCTCTATCAGTTAGTACTGGCAGTCATGAAGCACTGGAAGTTAAAACAAGTGCTTGTTTGCCACCTGTTGTTAACACATCTAACCATTCTCTCATTATTAAAGTGCATGGGCTCCTTCACCCATTTCCCCACCCACTTCTAGGATGCATCTGAAAAATCCTTGTGTCTCCACAGGGAGACACAGTAAAGCCTCATGCTTGTGTTTTTCTGCAGACTTTTTCCTGCTGAGCCGGTGATCTTGTCATCTGTACAGGAAAAAAAAAATAGAGACATTTTCAATCAGAATGAAAAATGGATCTCTGCAATTACAATGGACTCACCTCTCTGCTTCACTGGTACCTTCACTATCATGACAGCGGCTACCTAGCAACCATGCCTTTCAACTCCAGCCAGCTTTATTTAGATATATTTGTATTTCTACTGGCATGGGGGAAAGTTGGCCATAAAAATATTAATTTACTTGGACATGGTAAGCTAAAGTATCTTCTTTAAGAGAATTTAAAACACTATTTCAGCAGCAGCCTGAAGAAGCACCAGCAGCTAATTAGTTGGTGTGGCAGCTCTACCTGTTTAACCTCACTATTGAGACATGATTCTTGTTGGGTTAAAGTGTGCAAAAAGTACTTACTGTAAAAAGTAAAAACCAAACCAAACCAAAAACCACTCCCCACCAAATCCCTGAAAAACAAGACCTTAAGCTTTCCTACGAGCAAGTCCTCTTCCTAATAATGCTCAGGAGCAATTAACCAGTGGATGGTTTCTGGGCCTACCTTAACTTAAGCTTTAAATTTATGTACTTAATACAGTTACTTATTGCCTAGAAGACAGGGTGGAGTTAAATGTGCTTAAGATTTGTAGACAGAGGCAATCTAAGGCAATAAAGTTCTTTTGCCTCCCTTCTGTCTGAAGGCAGAGCTAGGTTAACCTTATAAAGCTGTGTAATTGTGCTGGTTGTTTGTATTTTAGATCACTGCCCTCCATTTCAGCCCTCCCTCCTCCCTCCCCACCATCTATGAAAAACAAAATTAGGCAGAAGCAGTAAATCACTGTAAGGAGCTTCCCTACCTCATCCCTCTTGCAGCTGACAAGAAGCAAAACTTTGCTCATTTTCACATGGCAATACTTTTGTCTATTCATGGGACGAGATACCCTTCCAAAAACGATTCAATAAGGTTCTGTATTCCTCCCAGCTGCCCTTCTGCTCCATGCTGTAGCCTTGTCACAACACTCTTCTCCGTGGCTTTGTTTAGCCTTCAAACTGGTGCATATTAAGCTTTTAATCATTTCAGAGTTACTTATTTATTATTATCCCACTGAGTTTTCCCAATATTTATTAATTAAATTTCCCAAAACGTCTGTGGAGTAGCAAACTGTTCCTCATCCAATTTCAGATGCAAGGAACCAGGGGTTGTGTTTAGTATTACTGGGGAGATTTCCTGATTCCACTGGAACTGGGTACTGAATAGAAGGATTTTGAGCAAGCAGGCAGAATCTGGCCAACATTTAGGAAGACTGAAACCCAAACAGCCAGTAGGCAAATCAAAGGAAGGAGGGGACATGTGTTTCTGTAAAAGCAGACATGGTAATAAACAGACATTGAAAAAAAAAGGAGCAATTCTATAGACAGACAGGCAGTATTCTATTGCAGAGTAAGATCAACAGACAGTATTTTTGAATACCAGGCTACTCATCCCAGGTTAGAGGTGTCAGTTCATCTTCAGGCTCCTACAGGAGCTAATGGCCCTGTAAGAGGTTCACAGTTAATAAATAAATAAAAAAAGAAAGGACTAAGCCCCAGGTGAAGCGCTTGGACCCTTGAGAAGCTCTGAGTAGGATCCTAAACAGGCATCACTTTGGGTAGGGACAGAAAAGAAACGGAGAATGTGAGGGGAGGGCCACTGTCTGCCAAGGTCTCAGTCACCTCAGGTGAGGCTTTAAGGAGTCACTTCTCTTCACCTGAAACCCACAGACCAGTGGACACTAGTACCTATAAGAACTTTCTTTCTTCATGTTACATTGTTTGAAGGACAATTTACAACTTTAAAATCATGGATGAGCTCTCCAGGTCTCCACCACTTATGCCTTAGTCATGTAGCATCAATTCTTGTCTGCCTTTATGCTATCCAGCTGGATTACCCTGGAAATCCTTGTTTTACAAGAAGGGATGTGCCAGTGAGTCATCCAATATCTCCTGTGCTCCTGACTTGGAGACAGCGTGAAGCATGGCCTCCTGTTGAAAGATACTGAACCCACAGGTCTCATCAGCTGGGTGACTCCTTAAAGAGGATGGAAAGGGCAGCAGCAGCAATTTAAAACTTAGCAGCTATCACCTGTTTTCTTTGTGAGGTGCCCATCCCTTCAACGTTTGAGACACTTGCAGAGAAAGTGTGGAATTCCAGGTGAACATTGGAAAAAAAGTTGGGGGTTTTTTGACACGAGGATTCAAAACCCATTTAAATACTCCTGTAGGCACCAAGTTCTTGATCAAGATGTATCTTTTAAGCCCTAGAATCTGCACCATAAACTATGGCTCCATCTCTTTAACAAGTCATGCAAAGGACAGCAGTGCCCTGCCTTCACCACTGTTCCTGCCTTCACCACTGTTCCTGCCTTCATTAAATCTGATATCAAACCTGTTGGAAGGAAAAAGGCAAAGAGACTCTGAGGCAAAGAGCAGGTTCAAATTTAGTGTGGGCTGTATTCCAGGTCTGTAAAGTGGGGGTGATACCACCTGCCTGACTCACAGGAAAGCTAAAGTTTTCAGAGGGCTCTGCAGATGTCAGAAGAATTATAACAATCGTTAATTAGAATATGATCATTCAACTTAGTCTTTGATTCTAGGCATACTTTATCCCCTACTCTTTCTATTACAACTGCAGAATTGAAATTTCATTTATCTTCATTGTCTGCAGTTTTGAAGTAATGGGGAAAGTTCACAGTGAAGGCTTTGAGTTGTCTTCCTGTTATCAAGGGTTCCTATTAACTACATTGAATTGATTTAAGCCTATTAGTTTATCGAGAGCATAATCCTATTCTTTGGCTTTCAAGGGAAAGTAGCAACTATCTCAGTTAATTACTGTTTCCTTGCTGGTACCCCAGAGCAAGCAAATGTTCTGTGGTCCAAAGTGTTTGGTAATGATTGGGAATAAATGTGTACATATGGTTCTACTGACTGTAACTAGTAAGGTTAATGGGAAAAACTGGGAGAAGTGTGGGATGTAAAGTAAGAGAATTTTCTTCACAAAAGAAGATAAAGTTTCCAGTGTACTGAAAAAATAGACATGTTTTACGTGGTGTTTATATAAAGAACAGGTTATGAAAGATCCCGGAGTTGCCACAGGAATGCATCAAAAGCTGTGAAATCCAGTTTTGCCAAGGAGTTGGCCATTTTCAACGCACAAGTGCAGGGAAAACTGTGGGAGCAACCCTGCACAGGGACCACAGAGGTTCAGCTGCCTGCAGATCCTGCTTGCCCTCACCACAGGCAGCTTTAGGGTCCTTCTCATGAAGATTTTCTGTGCATTTCATGCATGACTGCCCTGCATCCCACCAGCCCCACGATGCCATTGCAAGGTGAGAGGATGGTGGGAGTGGTGAGGGTGAGTTTGTCCTGGACATGCTGCTGCAGAGCCACATTTACCTGTAGGGGATAAAGGAGCTGCTGCTTTCTGTGGATGTGAGGGATGCAGGTGGATGGAGGACAAGCATCCCAAGATGGGAGAGATGAACAGGACTGAAGGAATGGGAATGTGTGGACAAAGCTGGGTGCAGGGAGAGGCGTGAGGGGGAATCGTGTTTTGCCTCACAGGGTTTTGAATCCAAAACAGAGAGCACAGTAAAGCAGAAATCTTTCTGAATAATATTGCAGTAGATTTTCCCAGATTCTTGGGAGGTTTCTAATAAAATAGACCTGTCAACTTCAGTGAATCTTTGATTTATACTGACTGGGGATTAATCCTTCTGCTGGGGCATTTCTAAACTACCTATAATTTTGTTATACTAGCAAGTCAGAGTTATTCTGATGTATGTATTATTGGTTAATATGGACTGTCATCAACCCTTCAGTCAGCTGGCCATGATTCATGGAAGAAAATCACTTCTAATTAAACATTCATCTAATTATTCTTGCCAGAAACAAATGAAATATGCAACCAATATGTTCCATAACAGCTTCAGAAGGATACCACTAGGATTTGTGAAGCCAGATGATTGAATGCACGGGGAAGCTTTTCAGCACATGCTGCATGAGAAAATGATCCATTCCTACCTTTTAACTGTCTTCTGAACATTTCAAGCAGTATTTAATGTCAGACTAGATTTTGGAACAAGGCACATTAATGACTACAGTAATTGCTCTTTGGGAGAACAGATTTGAGTGACAACACTTTCTCTAACCTCCAGGGTCTTACTTTCCTATGAACAGCTCAACGTTTAAACAAACTGATTTCTCAATATTTTACCCAAAAAAAGGGAAAAGATCCCTGCAGAGGCTCACATAACTATTTTTCTGTATTTAATTAAAAAGAAAAGCTCTAGCATAACATTTTTCTTTGATGTGTCAGTGTTTTGCCAGTCTGTTTCATACATATATCTAAGTAATAGGATGTTGACCCCCTGGAATGACTTCGAAATGCCTATAGCTTATCATTCCCCTTTGTGTCTGAGCCTATAAATCTATTTACTAAGTGCCTGGAATAGTTTGGTACGTCCTGCAAATTTCTTTCTTGCCCTAACATATCTTGGCTTACAACATCTTGAATATGCACTAGCTGAAGATTTTTTCCCTGATGTGTAGACATACATGTTGCAAATTGCTTATGTATGTTTGATTGCAATCAGTTGAACTTCCCTAGTACTAAAACCTAGTCTAACTGAAGAGGGAAACAAAAACAAGGTTTGGCAATATTTGCCTCATCAAAAGGGCAAATGTATATTTTTTTTTTTTTTTACGGCATAATCCAATAACCATTAACAGATGAGTTGCCAAAAGAGGTATTGTGCCTTCATGAAAACTACAGTAACAAGATTAAATTCTCAGGATTTGTTCACAACTGTAAGCAAATAATTTCAGTTAAGAAACCTTCTCCTTCTCAGTCTGAGAAAAATGAATTAGAGGGAAATAGGTATCAAACTGGGGAGGATATGCTGTTTATATATGTGGAAAAGCCTGGAGATTCAGCAGGTTGCTTCTGATACCATCACATTTGCAGGTTATCAGGTTCTGGCATGCTACTTCTCCATAATTATTTATTAAAAGACCTAAAATGAATGTTTCAAAAGGATTTTGCAGAGCAGCTGGAGCTCAGGTTTGTTTCTCAATCCTGCCACAGCTTTTATGTGCAGGGAATTTAGAACCACATTGGCTGAAGCAGGTAGGTGATGATCTCCCTTTGAAATCAAGACTTACAGGTGTTTCTTACGAAATCAGTGGGAAGTAAACATCTAAGAAACTTCAAAAATCTAGTCTTAATGCTCTCTGGTTGCAAGCAAGCAGTGCAATGCCTGATATGGCTTGGGAGTTCAATGTAAATTGATCATATCTTGGGGATTTCTTGAGATCAGTTTGGCTTTTCAGAAATACCTTACTGTTCCAGGTCTTCTTTCAGTAAACATAAAATATTCCAGCTTATCACTGGATGAGTTATATTTGAACTCATAGAACTGACTATTTAATGATATTTTGATTCCAAACACAATTTGTTCCATATTTGCTAGAAACAGGTAATTCAGCAAGACAAGGAGTTGTAGTTGAGAAAAATTATTGGATTCAAGGTGTTGAATAGAGCTGGATGCTGTTGTTGTTTTATACATGCTAAATATCTGTTCTCTGTGGTTCATGACAATTGTGTCAAGATCTGGACTCTACACTCCCCTCTCCCAGAGTCACATGTACAATACCTGAAGCTGGCAGTTGCAGTACAGCCAGCATTTTTTTAATATATATTTTTATATTGTAGGGATATTTTGTGACTGACTCTTGAATGCCACCATCAACATTTCCTCTTTCTCATCCTGAAAATACAGGCAATTTAGCTTTGTTTTTCAGTTTTCTTAACCAGAGATTACCACTGACCTTAATCCACAAATCATGTCTCCCCACATTGACCAGATTAGTCATCAAATACTCAGATCTGTAGTCATCTTTCTCTCTTAGTTTCCTTATAATCATTTTATTAGCTGCAAATTTCTGCAAAACCACACAGACTTCCTTTCCAAATCTGACTACCACTGCTCCCATAATCTGGAGGAGTATTTCAGCAAGCTGTGACCACAGAAGAAAGGCAATTAAGAAATTGCCACTATGGCTGCATCCTTCTGTGATTTCCACCACAGCACCCAAAGCAGAGAGAAGCTGATGATACACAAGGCAGTGAGAAGCTGAGGATGCTCCAAGGCAGTAAAACTGCAGCAGAAGGATGTACTGAGAGTCAAGAGGCGCAGGATCCCTGGGAGGGCTGCCACACACCATTTCTCACACATCCAAAGCACCCAGTTTGCTTCTCCTGCTGCCTCCCGCAGCTCCCAGAGGCACAAAATGCATTTTTCCCATGGGAGATTTCTGCTTTCACTTGTGCTGCAATGTGAACTTGTGAGTCACTTCCCACCACAGCCACAGCAGCACTCTCCTCTCCCTGCACCTCTGGCAGTGCTGCCTGGTGCCCACATCATCCCTTCTCCCCATGGGACCAGCCTGGATTCGGATCCCAGGGGAACAGGGCCACCTCCATGGGTGCCAGGTCTTGTGAGAGGAGCAAAATTAAGGCCATGTCCTTTGCTTACTGTTTTCAAATGGACAGGTCTCCACTCAGCTGTGAGGGATTTTTTTTTTCAACAAGCCCTTTCAACGTGCCTGTGTACTGTTCAAAGGGTCCAAGCACTTAACTTTAGATTTTTGCTTCTATTCCAGGGACTAGTTGGCTAAATATTCAATTTGCAGCATATAAACATATGGGTATCTACGTTCTTTATCACATGTAGCTGAGAGTCCACTGAGCAGTGAGACTTATTTATGCTAACTGTTCATTTTACATTGTTTTTAATATGGCAAAATAAGGATTTAAATTTGTTTGCAGACAGAAAGCAAATTATTTTTATGCTGTGCTGCCAGAGTAAAATTTTGCTGCATGCAGCTTTCCTCATCTTTTCTCAGAAGCTGTCTAAAAATAAATGTCGTACACCTGCCTTGTCTCTGTACCATCCAGTAACTAAAGCTAGACATGCATATAGCATTCTGATAAAAGCCTCAGTGAAGCCTAGAGGGGGAACTTCACATGCACTGCCTTTGCCAACTGTCCTACTTGCTTCCCATATCGGAGAGCTTAGACCATCCTAGCCCAAACTTTGCTCAAGAAACACCTTTGATGTAACAAGGACAACCCTGAAGTGATCAACCAGTTGGGCCTGATGGTCACTGTAGGCCTCTACAAACTGAAATATTTTATTCCACTCTATTCTAAACCAAAATTCCATTTCCTTGCTCTTTCCACTGTGGAGCTTTGCCCACTTTTTCCATTCAGTTTATTTCAGGCTGCACTCTCACCTTGGTGCTCTGGCAGACGTGGCAGTGCAGGTCGATGACGACATGAACAGGGCCAGGAGCCCATTCCAGCGCTGGGAAGATCCCGCGCCTCACACCGCAGCTCCCGCTGGCAGAAGGGAATCACAAGCCAAAGCGCTGCTGGTGTGTTAGGGTGTATGACAGACTCATTTTCCTGGGGCATGTGAATTGGCAAATTACGGTTTCTGAATCAGATTGGGCCTCAACAAGTCTTGTGCTGTCAGATACACCTCAGTTTCTGGGATTTTACGTCATACAGGTTTCTGTTTCGCACCAGTAATTTCTGTATTCCGAAAGATATGTTCTTTTCTCTCACATTCTGGAAAACACTGTGGCTGCTGTTATGCTGCTACAGCAATACGCCATTGGCTAAGAGCTATTTTGGAAATTCATGTCAGGTCTGTTCAACCATTTTCTTCTTTTCTTCTCCATTAAATCAGACTAGCATCCTGGGCCACAGTCAGAGAAATTACAACCATTGATTTCTGACTTGTGCTAGCTAATGCAATTCCCCCCAAAATTTTGGGGTAACCTCATCTTCTCCAGAGTTATATAGGTGATCTGCTCATAAACCAAGCTGGGAGCAACTCCTGTTGGATTTCAGAGGGACAGATTCTAATTGTGTGCACACCCAACTTCCGGGCTTCTGCGGATGGGAGACCATCTCTAAAGCATGATCCGAGGAATACTGAGATCAGATGGCCAAATGAGATCCTAAACTGGGGACCAACCAGTCTGATCTGACCCACCTGTGTCCCGCTGTTTTTGAAAGTGTAGAGGTTAAAAGGTGAGAAATACATAAATCTGAGGAAGTTTTTCCTACATTGGATAACCAAGCAAACTTCACCACTGGCATAAAAAGCATTTTCAGGAAAAGGTTGTACTGTGGTATGGATTAAAAGTTTTTCACTTCTACCTGCTATATTGAAATGACAAGTGTCAATCCCTGCACTTCAAAGCATAAAATAAAGTCAGAAAAATATTCCCTGAGGATGAAAGCTTTGCAAAGTTTTGTCAAAAAAAGGCACTGTAGAGTAATTTTACCTTCTGATGGAATACCTATGAATATCAGTGGAGACAAGTGATTGGACTAGTCACTGGTGTGTGACATTAAGATTCCTACAGAGGGAATCACTATAAAATTACTGAAAGACATGATAGGTTCACACTGTCTTCACCTATGAAAATAAAAATCTTGTGGGTAGGCTAAGGTATAAAACATGTAATCACTATCAAATGAGTACAGAAAGGTTTATCTTTTATGATTATTACCTTTTTTAGATTACATGCTTTGAGACAGGGAAATTCTTTTCATCTTTAGTTGTTCAGATATTTTGCTTTCTAGGTCAAGAGCTTAGGAGGCACCAATAACATACAGTCTAAGGATTTCTCTCTTTTTCCCAAAATGTGCCAGCAAAAGAATTTTAGGAAACCCACCAACCTGAATGACTGCAATAATCTGTTAAAAGTTAGGATGGATGTGATGGATCCTGACATGCAGTAAGTCACTGGAACTGTGGGGTAGAATACAGCAGAATGCCCTACAAGCAGTACAAATATTGTCACCAGTCACTCTGCTCAGCTGTGAGCTTCCAAGGCAGTTAGAGAGTCGTGTCCACAGGGAAAATAAATCAGTAATGTAGTAAATGTTTCAGAAGGGTTTTGGACTGGAGTCCACAGTGTGTCAACATGCAACAATTGAATTAGCCTTCATTCTGCACTAGAGACCTCAGAGCCCTATCCTGTATTTGGGCGAAGGGCCCGTGAAAGCCAAGAGGAAAACATGGAGTCCTTTGGAATATGGAGGGACACATAGTTTGTACTTTTTTTCCTAATAAATCTGCAAATATCTCAGCCAATCTTTAAATAATACAGTCAGGCTCTTTCCTTCTTCCTACAAAGTAGCCTTTAAATGGAAACACACACTTCCTAATTTGAGATGGTCACTTCTAAATGAAATACGGGGCCACATCCAAGTGATAAACTTTTTATTTTAGAAGTAAAGAGGCAAAGGAAGTCTGCTCCAGAGTGAATGCAGCAATTTTAAATTCCTTCCTTGCTTATGCTGTTGTACAGTGAGGGAATCATTAAGCTTTTTCAAGCTACCACCACAGATGAATCAACAGAGCGAGTGGCTTTGAAAACTGTGGAAGTTTATCTCAGGTGAGGATGCATCCGGCAGTTTGTGCCTGTGTGTGGGCACGAGCATGTGCTGGGGAGGAAAATGCACGTGCCAGCACAGATTCCTGGTTTTCTCCATTTGTTTATTATTAGTAGTTTCTCGGTTCAGCCACCATTTAAAGTGTAAGCTCTTTCAAAGCTCTCTTTAAAAGCCCTACATTTTTTGAGAGACATTTGAGAAAATGGCTCTCAAGAAGTGAGAAAATAACCTTTAATGTGTCCATGCCTCATAAAAGAGATTTAACCATCTCTCAGTTAACATATAGTCAATCATCTAGTAAGATTTAATCCAACTATGAGACCAACTAAGAAATTGTATTGGGGGTAGCTCTTATAAATCAGGAATGTATTTAGATAAGTAGTAATAGTGGTGATTTAGTAGTAGCAGTAAATATTTTTGACCCGTTTCCTCTTTATCAAGGCCTCCTTCAATTCAATATAAATCCCACGCTTACAGTTAAAAACTGAATTAGAAAATAAAACATAACGAAATATCTTTTTGATTACCTAGGAAATTAGAGTGGCGTTTCTTCTACTATTGTTCAACACTTACAAGTACTATTAATTTAAAAAATTAAGGAAAAATCTGTCAGACCAAATGACTTCTATATTTAAGATGAACTAGTAACAGTGAATTTCTTGAACTGATTAATTTCCCTTCCTTTCTCATCAAAAAGACTTCCATGAGAAAATAAAATTGCATGTTTCTTACAGCATGAAGTGTCTTTACCTAACTGAATAGAAGAGTCTTCCACTAAAATGTATTTATCCTTAGGCAGAGCATAAGTACACATGATTATGAAGGTCAGCCTGCTTTCTAATCTGAGTGAAATACATGTACCATATTTAGCAGATGCACGTACAAGTAAGCTCATACAAGAAAAGAGAGTGAGAAAAGTAATTATAATTGCTATTCCCCAAATATATAATGAATTCTCAGGTTTTCATCTTATGCTTTTACATTTCAAGAACAAAACTTTGCAGGTCTTAGGGAGTGGAGGAAAGAAAGAAAGAAAGAAATTTCAGCTTTAGAGAGGACTCTTGGCTTGGTTAAATGTAAAAACAAAATTTAAAACATCTTTGGTGTACTGCAATCCTTTTGTGATCTTCCAAAAATTATATTAATCCAAAGAGCAAGTTTTATTCTAGGCAAAGTTGGATAGCAAAATTCTGCACTCAGTGCAACACTTTGGATGCCCACGAATTGCGTGAATCTGTCACTGAAAGTTGAATTTAATGCCAAATATCTGTATTTTCAGCATCTATTGACAGGCCTGCAAATAACATTTCCAATTAGTCTGCGACAGAGAGAATAGTCTGATCTTTAGGGAGCTTTTGCATTTAAACAGCCTTCAGGAAGACACCTTGGCATAAGGATATTAGTGGTTTCCACACAAAGAAACAACATTGATTTGCTCTTTGATCACTATTCAGACTAAATCAAAGCAAACCCATAATCTTCAGGGTTTTTAGGCTTAATACCTATTGCATAGACAAACTAAGTCCTTTGCCATGTGCGCCATCACTGTGGCAATGTACATGGCATGTGTTTTTAGGACATATGGTAAAGACAAGAAGATTTTTACATATCTTGAAAGGGTGAAAAGTTAAGAAATTTTATGCATGTACTAGAATGCCACAACTGTCAAGGTCTCATCTCTCTTCCCCTTTTTAATTCTATTGTAGCACAGGAAGAGTACAAAAATTCAATAGAAAAGAATTAAAGAAAAATCATTACATTTCTTACAGCAAATCATGAACAATTGTATGGTGTCACTGAAGAGCATAAAGTGCAGTCAAGTTTAAAAGCTGTAAGTGCCCCATTATTCATTTTTACTGAAAATCCAAGAGGGCTTCTTGTAAACTCAAAATTTCTCATGTGGCCCTTGAAGTAGGCCTTTCAAGATTTCAAAAAGTTGCTTCAGAACCGTGAGTTATTTCTGTATTTATGGGGTTCACAGCATTTATAGACGTCTAAAATGCTACATTTGGAAGAAAAAAATACAAAGTGAAAACTGGATCTTTTTCTCTACCAACATAAAACTACAACCCGTATTCAAAATATAAACATATGGAGATTGAGAAAAAAATTGCTTCTCCTCTTCCATTTAAAGAGTTTCAGTGGATTTGTGTCTTCACGTCTATCTAGCCTTTGCAAGGATTACACTTGTAAACCAAAAAGTCTCGATCTAATTACTGAAAGAAATTTCTTCAAAATCTGGGATATCCATAACACTCAGGTTATCTCCTGACCTCAGGAAGACCAAGCCATCTGGCTTGGTTCCTTATTGCTTGTAGTGATGGTGATGGACCTCAAGCATCAGCTTGTGGTGATGCCAAACTCTAATTTTTTTTTTTTTTTTTAATTTAACTTCTTCTTCATTTTGTAATAGACAATTAAGAGCTGAAATTGCACCAAGTACATGACAAAATGCCTATGGAGATCTCTGCTTCCTAGGAAGGGAACTTAGAGCCTCGGCACCAAGCAGCAGCAGCAGCCTGCACCCATCCTGTATTCCACAATCTGTAATTTCAGCTACATATCTATTTATTCCAATGCTGCAGTATTCCATTTCTGAATGAGTTCCCACATCATGGTGACACATGCCTAGCATTATTGCATTTTAGACAGCCATCTGTACTGATATATTCAGCCAATAATTTGCCACCAGGAAATTGGTTCCTGGGAATATAGTTTTTATGTGGAGTGCATGCATGCCTGTCTCTAATTTCTAAAATCCATATATCCTTGATGTGTCTTGTAGGAAGATGAAATCCTATTTCATCCTGAACCGCCTGTAAAATGTAATGCTTGGTATTAATTAACGGTCAAGAAAATTTATGCCATAGTTCATCAGCAAAACCTTTGCAGTAGCAAAATAATCCCCAAAAGGATAAGTAGTAACATGGTGATGCCAGTTAGCTAAATATGGCAAATGGCAGGGAAAAACAAAATGGGTCTAAAGGGACACAGATCCTCTCAATGATGAAAGACATGGGCTAAAAATATTCTTCAGTATGGATAAATATAGAATAATGATTGTTAAGAAAAATAATCCAAATGTGGGTTGCAGTGTTTGGTGGAGCGATCTTACAGGGTCCAGAAAAAAAAAAAGCAGCTGGGTAGGTATTAATGAATAATCCTCCAGTATATTAGCAGACTGGCTTATAATACCCTTACGTAGTGAGAAATGTCCACCTAACTTCAGATCATTCAGTCCATCTCCAGACATGACACCAGAACATGGCCCACCAGATGGGAGACACATGAAATATTAAAAAGATATTAAACATGTACTTTAACTTTGGGCAAAAAGCCAAGGGTAGCAGAAGCACGGGCAGCCAGCTCACAAGGGGTCTGAGGAGGTAAGAGTTCCTCATATGAAAACTGTGGTTCAAATTATGTACAATACAATTTTTATATCTGCTAAAGAAATTCTTTATTTTCCTTTTTCCTTATGGAGGGGGGGATTCCTTTTATTGGTCTAGGGAGGGGTGGAAGAGGGCTGGAGGAATAAAAAGGAAAAGCTTTAAATGATAGTTCAAAGTGTTAAAAGATAAAGAAAAATTCTATTACTTTAAGCTAAGAGAGACAGAGTTTTGGAAATAAAGATTTTTCTTTTTTTAATTATCAGAGATTTTCCTGTCCTCGCACAGACACCAGGCTGCTAATCAGGGGCATTCACAGCAGCTAATTCCACTTTGAGTAGGATTAGTTCTAATATTTAAATAAATAATTTTCACAGCTTTGCTTTGCAGTTTTTGGGTGACAGGAGTCCGGGGAGGAGAAAACTGGTGATGAAGGGAAAAAATGAAAACTCTGTCCTCCAGCAGATCTGGAAGCTAAGCAGGAAAACTGGGAAAACATCTCGTAAGGCTCCACCGCCCCTGGAGGAAACTTCAGAGGAAATGGTCATCCAGTTGCAAGAAATGTAAGTTTGGTTTGTTCTTGGAGGAGAGAAGACATTCACAAGTATCTCTACGTCTATTAAGTCGTTCCAGAGAGAAGACTTTTTCATAGTGAACAAGCAGCCTCCAAAGAATTTTTGAAACAGCATGTAAGTGTTGTTTTGACTTATACAAAATTATCTTTAGTGTGGACTGATTTTCTCTCTTTATTTTGGCAAATTTATACAGTACTACAAAACTGCCGTATTTTGCAATAGATGTCAGTCGATTTTCATATTTCAACTAATTGTTTGCTGTCAATTTAAATATTTTTACAAGAAAAAACAAATCACTTAAATATTATTTGGGGTTTGTTCCCTTTCTGTATAAAATAACTTTTCACTTTTGTATGTTTTGGACTTCTGAAGAGACCATCATAGCATGTTCTCAGTACCTCATGGTCACAAGTATTGCTGCACTATTGCCT
This sequence comes from Monarcha castaneiventris obscurior, assembly GCA_026261815.1. Taxonomy (NCBI): domain Eukaryota; kingdom Metazoa; phylum Chordata; class Aves; order Passeriformes; family Monarchidae; genus Monarcha; species Monarcha castaneiventris. Next base: position 1,657,398 of record JAMPIT010000890.1, read on the forward strand.
TTTATAGCAGACTGATATTTTATGTAATATTCTTTTCCAAACACATGAGAAAGATGTTTAAACTGGTTTGGAATTAGAAAGGATAACCCATTTCATCGACTAATTGTAGATTGCACATAACAAAAGGCTTTGAGAAGGAAATAAATTTTGGTAGCAATTTAAATGGAATGCAAGATTTTGCAGTAGGAATCACATCTCCAGGATATATTTTTTTTAGAGCAATCCTGCTAAATGAAAATAAAGCATAAGCTCCTGCAAGAAGGGAACAAGAAAAGTTAGGTCAGGAGAGGCGTCCAGGGCGTATACTTACTCATGGCTCATCCATCCTAAACTGGCACCAGCACAAGCTTTGGCACAGCCTTGGATAGTCTCCAGGGAGGGAGTCACTGCAGATTACTGCCCCCCCTGCCCCCCAGCCCCACTCCCCACTGCACAGCCCCACATCAGTGGGAACAGGGGACAGGCACTTGCAGGAAGGGCGGCAGGTGAGGGTCCTGCTGCTCCCACCAGCTCTTGCCTGGTTTGCAGAGCTGAGACCGAGCACACACTCTTAGGACAAAAGGCAAGATTTTCTATTTTCGTCTGTCTGCCTCAAACAAAACTGAGAAGATACTGAGTCCTCCAGGATTCTTAGCTCTCCAGGACCGCAGATCCTAGGAGAATCATCCTAGAGGGAAAATTCTCATTTTTACTGAAGTCTCTCCCTTACCCGGTTCTGGGTAAGGAACCATAGAGCTGATGTCAGCTACATTTAGATTGGCTCTAAGGCCTTTTGGCATTACAAGATGAAGAAAAAAGAGAGGGAAAAAAAACCCAGACACCCATGAGCTGACTTCTAGGTTGAAATTTGTTGCATATGTTCAAAAAATACAAGTGACATTTGCTCCCATGTATTGCAGGCAGCAGTAACAGAAATTTGACGTGTCAAATAGAGTACATGCCACTTAATCTATCCAGCTTGAGATCTGGAACACAGTGTGTTACAAAGACCTGAGGAAACAAAAAGAAAAAAAAGAAACATTAAATATATGTGAAATGCTGTGGAAAAAAGTGTAAATTCTGTTTTTCAGCCCCCAGCTTCACAATTCTTCCTTTCTGATGTAAATAGCTTCCAGCAGAAAGATTTGGGAGTGCAAATCTGTATGAAACGTTGGCAATTCAAAAAAAAAAAATGTTGAGAGAAATGACACAGTTTGTTTCCTTCAAAATTTCTGAAGTTCTTATTTTTCTATGAAGTATCAGGAGAGGTTTCATAACAGGTTAGAATTAAACCTCCCTCAAATGTATATGTTAACTTCTCTTCAGCCCCTCAAGAGGACAATATGTGGCAAAAGTCTAAAAACACCCTCTATATTAAAAAAATTGAAACTAATTCAAAGAGTTAACAACCACTGCAAATAGATTTACTGCACTTCATTATAAAGTTAAAGTAAATGGAGCATTTAAAAAAAAAAATAACAGATGCCATCATCCTGGATGGATAATTAATAGCAGACTCTTTAACACTTATATTTAAATGGGACTGAAACATTTCAAAAAGATTTTTTTTCTGTTGCAAAACATTCAGATGTGAAAAAAAGACTATTCTCCTCCAACAACCTCCCCAGGGAAATGAACTTCTGAATAAAACTGAGAGAACACTTCAGGACTACAGGTTTCCATTTTTCATGAGAGGAGTGTGAGCTGCCTGTTGAGTTCCTGGGTGTAGAAGAATGGCAAAGGTGAACACCTACCCACTCACCCACCTACCCAACCCACTTCCATCCCTGCTGGGCAGAGTTTACCCTCCTCAGCCTTGCAGGCCTCAGCTTCCCTGCCTCTGGTGGACTTTCCAAGGCGCCTCTGCCTTGCCTGCACCAAAACAGGCGCTGACACAGAGACAAGACCACACTGTCACCTTCTGCACCATCAGCTCAGGTGGGGCTGCGTGGGGACACCATTCTTTAGCAGGTGCTCAATAATAAAAATAATACTTCATTTCCATGTGCATTTTTCTTGCACCTTCACTTAAATAACTCTGCCCTTTTTCCATCTCCCTGGTTCTACGGAGATGCACAAAGCCAAGGTTTGCTCAGACCTATTAATTACAAAACTACACCTACTTTGCCGTCACTTGGCACCTTCTTCTGGCTGCAACAGTAGAAAAACTGGCTCACACTGACAGAAAGGTTGGAACCCTCCTCTGTTTTCTAGAGGTGATCTCTCAAGGTAAGGATTAACACATTGTTCAGATAGTCTGCGGGAACAAAGGTGCTTTTGCCATTCTCTGTGCCATTTCGAGGCATCGGATAACACCTTTTGCTTTAATTTTGAGGAATACAAAAACCCTTGAAAACACAGCAAAACCATCAGCTGCCAGGTTATAAAACTCGCTCCAAGTTACCTCCTCTGAATGTTGAAGTTGGTGTGTAATACGTGGCTGTCCAGAGGCTGGGTGGATGGGCATCCAGGACCATCAGGATATTTTTTTCCCATCCTGGTTGCCTTCAGCACATGGCACAGTTCAACCATCAGCTGCCTCAATAAATCATTTCAGGTTCTGAGTGTATGCTGCTTAGAAAACACAGCCTTTCAGATAAACACAGGTTTCTCACTTTTTTTTTTTGTTGTTTACCAGGCTGTATGTGTTACAGATTATCGTCTGAGTCAAGACACACAGATGCTCTCCTTATTAATGTGAGAAAATAATACTGCCAAGGGGCATTAAAGATCTGTTCATTCAGGTTGGGGGGAAAATTACACAATATGATGAAGTCAGAAAAATACCAGGCAACTAAGGACAGCCCGTCCCTTCAACTCTTCATTTGTCAAATTGATTTTAAGTTTGAATATGTGTTCTGCATATGTAGTCTCCCTATTAGCAGGTGCAAATTAATATTTGAGACTTTTGACAATCCAAGCACCAGAAACTTAATGTACATGTAGCAAGTGTGTAGCATATTGCTGTCTTGGTAAAAAACTGAACCGAGGGTCTAAGCAAGAGAACAAAATAGGCTCCATCTCACACTCAGGAACAACTGGGTGTGCCTGTGCCTACATAGAAAGCAAAGCTCCAGCTCGAGGCATGCAGAGGGTAACTCATGAATATGAACATCCAAGAGCAACGATGACAGGAAGTTTACATAATGGTAACAGTATCTGTCATACTTTGCGATTCTCCCACATGTGATATCTGATGTCTGACAGTGACTCACGGGCCACGGCTCTCCTGTGGCTGCTCAGTTAGGTATGACTAAAAAACAAACCCCGAGTCATGCAAGAGGCATGCACGTGTGCCCCGATGCTGGCAGATGGGTGGGCGTTCATTGGGGCTGGTGTCAGACACCTGGATGCATCACCAATATTTAGAGGAAGGCACATGGGCACGAAACTGCATCTTTTACATACCCGTGATTTTGAGATGTCTGGGAAGAGAAGTGATACTCAGAGTCACAGTCTCCCCCCCGTCTTGATAAGTCGATAAGTTAGCATTTTTGTCTCATTTCCATTTTCCCAAACTTCTACGTGTATGAAATTGCTATAGGCAACTGCCCAATGCCTTTGCATCTGCTAGAGCTGTTAAGTAGCTGATGAGGTCTTTTTCACAAGATCTGGCTTTTATTTAATTAATTATTTAGATTTTCTTTTTTTTTTTTTTTTTTTTTTTGACAATTTCTGAAGATATAGAATCTGTTCCAGCAATATGGCGAGTGCAAATGCTCTTATTGGAGACTTGCTGATATCCAAGAAGATGTCTTAGTCCTGCTCTTAAAATTATCTATTTAACATAAAGGTGTAAATAAGTACGTGTAGATGTGTGTGTTGAAAAGGGATATTAAGATACATAAATATCCAGTATCAGAGATTTTTCTATAGTTCCCATGACAGAGATTCATTTTAATGGAAATTGCTAAAGGACAGCCAGCTTCTTCATGATATTGGTATTGAATATCAATATCTTCAGTGATAAATAGAGAAGGTAGTGGGCTATATTCAGTCTTTAGTGCATGGTAAATCTACCACTGAAATTGGAAACTGTTGACTGTGTAAAATTATGATTATATATTTCAGTTAACTAGAAAGGCCAGGGAAAAAAAGAACCCACACGGTTTTCCTTAGTTAGCTGGATTGTTTTAATATTATTCACAGCACTTTCATGACTGAATGGCTTCCCAGGAATCTTATGAATTGTTATAGATAATTTTTCAAGATATTTTCTTGCACAGGTTTAAGTTCCCTGAAACACAGCCTCACTTCACATGTTCCTTCCTTGCAAACTTATTTGTGAAGGGAGGGTCTCTGCAGTTCGAGGGCTGGCTGCTGGGGATGAAAGTGAGGGAAAGCGCTGTAATACAAATAAAAAAAAGGGAGGAGTAAGATCAAAGTACCTCATTAAGGGCAGTACATTACAGCTTTGTCCAACCTCTGCCTGCTGAGATTGTACACATCTGTCACCAGTTAGCTGATAGCCTGGTTCTGCACCAGGGAGGGGAGGTTGGAAGCAGGAACACAGGAGCTAAAATTACCTGTGCTTCCCCACATAAGCTGTATTCTGAGCCATCCTTGCAGCACTTAGATACAGGGGCCAGCACCCTTGCTTGATTTTTGAGCAAGCTGTGAGGCTGCTTGTGATGTTCTCGAGCAGCCAAGCAGCATTTCTACCTGAGCGCTCCTGGATATTTGTCATAAAAGAGGTCCCTAATTTTATTTGGTTGTGTAGTCACACAAGCGTACACCTCTTCTGACACCTGCATGTCAAGGAAAAGATCTTGGGAGAGAAATCACAGAATCAGATATCTCTGTACCTACATCCTTTCCCAACCGAGTCAGTGACAGGGCAGGCATGGCTGAGCTCTGCCCTTGCCCTCAGGCTTTGGCCATGTCTTGCTAATGCCAGCCTGTTCCCAGCAGGGTTGCCCAGCCACATCGAGAACTTTCCATGGTGAGGGCCTGCATGAAGGAATGGCCTGCCTTTCCTGCTCTGTGCTGCCAGAGCCAGGAGGACTTCGGACCCATCCTTCCCACCCAACAACTGTTTTTCATCTCTTAACAGCAGCCAGAAACTCTTCAGAGCTGACAATTCCTCCAGGGCCAGTTTCACACCCACTCCTCGTGAGTGCTCCTCCAGGCTGGTACAGGTTCCTCCAGGCTGTCACGTGCCCAGTGGAGCACTTAGGAAGGAGGAGGCATCCCTAGGATCTGAACCAGCTTTCCAGCAGTGTGGCAGGACTGGTCTAAGGAGTTCAGGTGGCAGAGGCACGTTGGGATTTGCTCCTCTGTTGAAAAGAGGTAATCAGGAGCAAAAGCAATTGGTTTTCCATTCTGCTGTGTGAGCTGGTTTCTGTCCTGCCTCCTACATAGCCACATCATATCATGAATCTACAGCTGAAACCCAGTCAAACACCTGAGCATCTGCTCAGTTGTCTCAGTCCTGGCATAAATTGGCTTGTGGAACCCTGTTCATCAGCTCCCACACTGCAGGGAGACACCAGCAAACCTCAGCTCCTCTCTGAAGCACAAGATTCACGTGGTCTTGCCAAGAAGAAAGGGAAAGACAATGGTACAGCCACCACCACCACAGCTGCTCACTGCCACATCCCAGAGGGACACCTCCAGAGCCCCACCCCTGCCACATTCCAGAAGGACACCCCCAGAGCCCCATCCCAGAGCTGCCCAGCTGGGGTCAACTCAGGCCTTGCATGGGTAATTATGAATGGATTGCAAACGAGGAATCTGGAGGCTTAGAAACAGGAGGTGGATTGCCGTAGGACTTGGCTGGTGGAGCAGTGATTAAGCAGCCTTGGCTGTTTGACACAGGTGGGAGAGAGGCACTTAGGTTTCTCTGCATGTTTGAATGTTGGGGTGCTGCTCTGCTTCAGATGTAATTTGATATTTATTTAGACATCTAGCCTTGGGCCCATGGTGACTATGGAAGCGAGAGAAATCACGAAGATAAATTCCTGCCAAACAGATGGATGACTAAGCGGCTTTAGATGCCTAAATTGATAAGATTAATCATATTCCTTGATGCTTCCTAGACATACTGGTTGCACCTACCCATGGCTCCTCAGCAGAGGTTCAGCAGGTCCTACATCCCTTCAAAGATGTGGCCAGAGTCCATAATTTCATGTTACACCCTACTCAAAACATCAGTGACCAAATCAGTAGTGGTGCCTTGCAGACTGTATTACATAACCGTATAACGTTACAGAGTTGTATAAATAACTACTAATAACAATAGTTCAAACATTTGTCAAGCTGTAAAAGTCGCCTCACCACACCCATGGGAGCATGATGTGATTCCATGGGAGTGAGATCTCACTTGTGAGCAATCACACCCTTGGCAGGTTTGCTCTGCCACGGCAGTCGCTCACCTGGCCTGCCTGCCCAGTGGAGAGACCAGGACACCTCTACAGCACGGGCTCGAGGAAGCTCATGCGTGGTCTTTTTTAGGTTGTTTTATTTTTAACTGCTTTGTAATTACCTACTAATAGCCTTACAAAAAGCTCCATTGTTTCTCCTCCAGTGGAACAGGTCAGTTTGTAATGTAACTTGCAAGAATTAGGTCTTCCATCCAAAACAGGAAAAACAGCTCAGTTGTGGTCTCTGCAGCAAAGAACTTACAAAGAGACCGAGCTCCACTTTTTATGGACTACATCTGTCTTGAAGATAATTGTGAATGCACTCTCTCTCTCTCTCCATCATTCTCTTTCTTTTTCCCCTCTCCAGACCCTTGCCAATCCAACTCCTCCAAGAAGACAGAAACCACTTGGTTCACATCCATCTTCTCATCCTGGTGCTGGCTGTAGCACAAGGTGGCACTGGAGTATTTTTGCATCTTTTAAGTGACTGCTGGTTTCCTTCCTGTGAACTAGGATTTTTCCCATAGGGAATACAAACAAATTAGTGTACCATACAAATAATTACCTTTATGTAAATGCATGTGATAAGATACATGGAATCTGAAATGATTAACTAACCTTCCATTTAACAACATTTCTGACATTTGATTCGAGGAATGAAGTCCAACCAGCTTTCCTATGCCTTTTACTGTGGAACACCAAGGATGTGTAGTGGGCATTAAAGTGCCTCAGCCATGCCCTGTTCTTCTTCATCACATAGGCTGAAAATATGAAAAACGAGGGGAAAAAATTAAGGAAGCAAACAAGTCAGCCAACGTCCAACCAGAGTCATCATGGCATCAAGTCATCTGCCACTAGGGGAGAAGCACCTCATTCTCACAGCTCATCTTCATTGGTTTCTTTTCATCTGTGCTTCTGGTTAGGCTGATGTTGACTTGGATCCTTGAATCCCAGCACCATCCCAGCAGCACAGCACGGCATGGTGGCCAGCTGGGAAGCTGGTGATCCAGCAGCTTTTCCTAGGGCCGGTCCCGAGCTTATTGAAGCTTGCTGTCAGTAGCTCCATGCAAACGTGGCTGTTTTGGTTCAAGGTCTGGAGCTACATCGTTCAGCGTTCGTCTGGGGATTTCTGCACCACACCTTCCTGCCCAGTGTAGACATGTCCCAGGTCTATCATCATTTTCATCTGCCAAGCATTCAGACAAAATAATTAACTTAGCTTTGCTGGCCCACATTCTTCACTCTAAATTATTTGTATCAAAGACCATTATTTCAACAAAATCTTTGTATTTAAATCATGAAAAATAAACATGAGAAGACTCAACAGTAACAACACTGATTAAAAATATAGAAAAACTTAACTGTGTTTTCTGGCACAGACAGATAATTAAGAGGATTTTTAAGGGCTTTCTCTGTACCAGGTAGAGATTTAGTGGTATTTTGTGCTAATCACATCTAGGCTGCAGAGACAGTACCATAGCATAACACAAAATAAATGGCCAGAAGGCTTAATGTTTTTTGTGATTTTTATTTAAAGTGATTTCATATTGCGAGCTCATGCCAAAAGGTTCATTTGTTTCTGAGTTTCTGGCTCTGAGGACTGTTATCCACGCTGTGAATTTACCACTGTGTTTGTCCACACGGTTATTGGAGTGCGTATAAATAGTTTTCAGGTGCCATTCAAGCTTGTCTCTCTTTTGGTCCAAAACATCACTTTTTACAGCTACAAATCAGAGCATTTTAACTACATGCAATGCTGTATCTGCTGTGAAGATTACTGTGATTCATGAAAAAAATTCTCTTATCAGGCTAGGAATATCTTTTGCGTAAGAGCATACCTGCTGTAGGAGTGTTATACAACACCTCCTGCAATAGGTGGAGGAGTCTCGCCAGTCACTTCCCTACACTGTGAATTAAGTCCTGAAGTAAGCTCACGTAAGTTATTTTATACACAAGAGGTTTTTTGAGGGATCTTTGTTTTTATGTTACCCAGATAGAATTTCAGCCACTTTTTGACTTCTGGACATTATGTTCTCACACCAAGACTCGTCTTGATGCCTTTTGCCACATGCCTCTTCCAGAGTTCCCGAAGGGCAGGCTGAGACACCTGTGGGTAAGACACAAGGCCCCAGCCATCCTCAATGAATTCAGGTGTTGTTTGAGGCTATTCCAGCTGCAAATTCAGCTACGCGCATTGAAAGTGTTTCCTGAGTGTTTGAGGACCCCATGAGTCTAGAGGGCTGAGTGTGTCACACACTAACTTCGCTCCTCTCTCCTCTGAAAGGCATCATGAAACTGTGGCTCATTCTCCTGTTTTCAAGAGTGGTAGGAAAAGGGGCACCAAAAGTTTTGGGGTTTCTGTTACAGGTTAATTATTTCGTGTCCTGCTGCTTGATGCCCTGTTTGTTGTGCCAGCTTTCCATAAACAAACTTTGGGAATCCTTGTTCTAATAGTATCTTTCCATCTCCTTAATGGCTATGTTTTTTCACTCCATATGGCCACTTCATCTGCATTAAGCCTCCTCACTTATAACAAAAAATCCTTCTGTCGTTTCTGTGTTTAGCCAGGTCTGTTGCTCAGATGGTGCAACCACTGAATGCTTAAGCTGAGTCTGTGTAAAATGTTGTTTCTCTAGCTATAGGCAAGGTCAGAAATAAATATCTTTGGTACCATATCTATTTAACTGAAAATCTAACTAGACCTCCAAATCTGTGCGCTTGGCCGCATATGTTAGAAACAGATCCTCTAGGAACTGATTTGTAATAGCCATTCCTACCACCACCTCCTCCTCCTCCACTGAAGCCTGACTGCTCTTGATTGTATCCTGACTGTGTCCAAGGAAAGTTGTCTGGACTGAGTGAGGCTGAGAGAGAAATTTAATGTTGTTTCAATATCTTTACACTTTGGCTGTACCAGACCAAAGGTCCTGTGTTTCCAACACTAGCTGACAAGGAATGCAAGTAATACAGAGAAAAGCAGCAGAGCAGAGTGAACATATGATAGTACTGTGCAATTTCCTCTATTCCAGGTATCTCTTCCCATTCTAAGCCATGTACAATGTCCTTGCACCTGTAGGTCTTCCATGAATTTGTCAGATCATTTCTTAAGCACAATGAAAACTTGAGCATCAGCAGCATTCTATGACCAGCACACGTCAGCATAGCAAAACTCTGCCTCTTGTTTGTTGCAAACTTGCTGGATGATAATCTTATCTGGCCAACCTAATCTTACCACGTGCAGAACAATGACCAGTTCTTCCTGATTCACTTTCTCTATTGCCACAATAAAATCCACAGATCTCTACTCTATTTTTCTTTAGGTCTTATTCTACTGAGTTATTTCTTACAGGATCTATGCCTCTTTTTTTAATCACTGTTGTTCTCTATTTCTCTTCCCCTTCTGCTTTATTTTTTATGAGAAGAAGCTCAGAAATGCATGTGGTAGCAAGAGCAGGAACTTAGAGTGACTGAAAGACCTCTCCTCTCCTCTCCTCTCCTCTCCTCTCCTCTCCTCTCCTCTCCTCTCCTCTCCTCTCCTCTCCTCTCCTCCCTCTCCTCTCCCCTCTCCCCTCTCTCCTCTCCTCTCCTCTACTCTCCTCTCCTCTCCTCTCCTCTCCTCTCCTCTCCTCTCCTCTCCTCTCCTCTCCTCTCCTCTCCTCTCCTCTCCTCCCCTCCCCACCCCACCCCACCCCACCCCATCCAACCCCACCCCACCCCATCCCATTAAAGACCTAATCCAAATTACCTTTTGCTCACAAAAAAAGGTTCCTTACCTTGGAAATGAGCCAGGTGTTTGCTTTCCTGCTGTCTGAAGATGGAACAATGTAAGTGGGAAAGCACATTATTGCAGCAATCCAACTGAACAAACGTAGTATCACACCAGATAAAGCCCAATCCATAAATCCAACAGACAGTCGAACCTGGATTTTACAATGTTAACAAGAACCATGCCATTGACTTAAGTGTGGTCAAGTTCTCTGTCCAGGTCTTTATTTCCCTCTAAGATCCAGTGGTACAGTCATCAGGTACCCACGACAGTACACTGGTTGCCTCAGTCCTCAGGTGACTGGACATTCTCTCCATCCCTGTAAATAAAACCAGGATATTTTAAATTCACTGACAAATTAGCTGCAAACAGACTGGTCCTTTTGTCATGGCATTCAGGATGAGAGTATTTTTCCTTTGAGGTGATCATGACAGATTTTCTCTACTGTATAATCTTCTTCTTGGTCTTTTATAATGTTGTCTTAGATCTTTATTCCAGCCAGCCTTCTTTTTTCTAAAGTCATGCTTACTCTTAACACCTAGCCTGGCCAAGGAGACTTTTATTGGCAAAGGAATCTGATTTAACTGGGGACTGGGAAGATGTGGCACTTGTTTGTCTGCTTCATGCTCAGAATTCTTCTCTCACCTTCTGGTGATGCATTATTTCTGAATTTCTCCTTGCATGCTTTCTGTTAACAATTCCATTTCCAACACTAAGTTCCACCTTTAGTACCTCAGAGCTGTAAATATGTCCCCAGCAGCCCCTGTGGCAAGGTGCTGCCGTAAGGGACGATGCCTTTTCCCCTACATCACCAGGTGTGTCTTGAAACTTTGCCTCCCCTTTCTATCCCTGCCTTCCCTCTGGTCAGGAAAGCAGATTTTTCAATCAGGGTATCTGTGCAGCAGGTTCAAAGGCAGGCTAATTCTTCAGTAGCACTATAAATAAGCCTGTCTCTCTCTCCGCTCCTCCAGTTCAGCAGCTCAGGCCTCCTGGTGCCATAAAAGTCACTGTCACTGGAACCTCTGCTCTGTGGCTGCACATTTTTGGGCAATAGGGCATGTAACACACTTTTGAGTCATCATATGCCAAGATGCAGAAAATCAATTTTAATGTCCCTACAAAGAAGAGCTAGTGAAGCGAAAGGCTATCAATACAGCCAGACACTCTCCTGTGCTGGAGGTATGAGGAGAAACGCTACAAAAATAAAAAGAGGTTCAGGGCTTTCTTTAGCCCCTTACTGTTGTGACAGGAATCAGCTGCATGACACAGTGCAGAAGAATAGAAATGGAAAATTAGTGTTGTTTTCATCATTTCCTTAGGACATGTTTGTTTCAATAAAACAAAAAATTGAAGGATTATGCATTCTTTGCCTGTTATCATAGAATCATAGAATGGTTTGGATTAGAAGGGACCTTAAAGATCATCCAGTTCCAACCTTTCTGCCATGGGGAGGGTTCTGTTAGAAGGTTTTACTCTGTTCATGTCACCTCCAGATCAGTGAGCAAATGAGAAAATCTAAAAGTCACGTCTAGAAACCTACAATGCCTGAAGAGAAAATGTTGAGAAAAATTTCCAAAGACAGAAGTAATTAAATACTAAAGTAATGGTACTATAAGGATCTCCGTGTAGTTGTAATTACAATCGCTTGTTCGTATCAGTCAGTAATAATTGGCTTTACCATATCTTGCTGCATCTGAGGCATCAAACCATCCATATCTTGATTTTTAAGCCCTCATACTAGCTTCAAGATTCATAATGGTTGAACTCCACAGATGAGAAAATAGAAAGTGAAAAGAAGAGAGAGAACAAATCAAAGCAATCAATTCAAACAAAACTGATTTTTGCAAGCTGAACAGTAAATGTCTTCAGAATGTTTCACTTCAGGGTTTTGACAGAGGCAAATTCTAAAATCTTGGAATACATGGTAGAAAACAAGTCAACAGTTTTGTCAGCAAGTAACACATAAATGGGAATTATTTCAATCATATGAGAATCTTAACCTTTGCAACTGTGCCTTTCGAGGGATATTTCGAGTAGAGCGTGAACTGACACCCTTTGGAATGCTCACACAAGGCATGTTCTTGTTCTTCCAGTTTTCTTCGGCGCGTCTGCTGCCTCTAACCTCCTCCTTCCCGGCTGCATCCTGAAACAATTCCTCAGTGCAGCCCAAGCACATGGCTATCTGCTGCGTTTATTTAGCAGTGGGGAAGGGCTCTGCTGGGCAACTTTTCTCTGTTAATGTACAAATGCTGGTACCCGCAAAATATGAGCGCAGCACTTGGCACGGTGAAAGTCTTTTCAGGCTGGGTTTATAACAAATATAAACGTGTGTTCAACAGGTGGGTTTAGCTGCTGTTTTCCCCTAAATGTCCTCCCAATAACAGCGTTATTTCAGCAACTTCAGAAAGGAATAACGCAGAGTGCAAAGAGACAAATATAATAAAGCTGCGAGGAACATGTTCACGCAGTGCATTTAAATGTGCACTGAATTATAAACGAGATGATTCCATAGAAACATCTACAATAAAAAAAAGTTTTGTGTGAATAGATTTTTCTCTATTATGAACCTCTTTGCAGAATTATGCAGGTATCCCTGTGCAACCCATTTAAAAAAACCAATATAGCTTGAGAAAAATTAAAAAATAACAAGTTTAAGGGATTATAGCAGAAAAAAAATCCTCAAGCACAAAAAAAATTCATGGTAAGCACACAAAACTGGGACTTATAAGTGGTAAAATCACAGTATTTTATAGGGTTACAGACATGGTGTCAGAAAAAGAAGTTAGGCATTCTGAGTGCTGCATACCCTCAAAATACAAAAAGCTGAAAATAGATATTCGATATGCAATGCAAAAAATTTCTGATTTATTAAATCTATGCTGTTTTTTCTGTGAGTACTGCTTGCCTATAACAGCTACTTCAATTAAGCTTTCTAAACCCACTGAAACCGTCACAGCTTTAGTACATTATTTCCTAGAAGAATCATAGCTTAGTGTTTCGCTGTGGTGTGTGAAATAATTTTAATATTGGTACAGCTGAAAAGACATGGTCAGTGTTCTGCTGCTACAAATGGTTATAGTTTGTTAGAAATCCGCTGGAGATGGGATGATTGGTGGCTGTGAATGCATGTGCAAATAATAATGAACTCAGGGTGCACAGAGCTGTCATTTTCTGGAAATAAATAAATCACATGCTGAGTTATTTTATTAAATTATAGTGTGTATATCACTTTGATATATAAAGTAATGCTACATTTTTATCTGAGATAGAGAAGAATTTCACAAGAATTATTTTTAATGCATATTGTAACATATACATATAGCCATGAAACACTCTGAGAAATTTGGGGTAGTTTGGCAAAGATGCTTTTCCCAACAGTAGGAAAAATACATATCTTGGAGATGAGGCTTTTAAAAGAAAATCCCAGAGGAAAGAGGAGGGTGGTTTCTAGCAAGGGTTTAACCTCCCTGCTTCCCAGCCCATCTCTCTTTTGACAAACATGCCTTATTTCCATTGGAAAGTGGTTTTCTTACAAAATTCCCAGCTGGCTGGAATCAGGAGCTACGGCTATTTCCTTCCAGAGTTTGCTTTCTACAACAAAGCAGTACATGTTGCAAGGCTTGTGACAAATATGTCTTTAACATCAATTGCATGCCAGGCAACTGCTTCTCCCCCATGTGTGCCATGCTGTGCAGGATCAGGTGCTCCTTCTTCTTCTGCCATGTTTTAAAATCAAGTGTGTGAGATATTACTGCAAAACCCACCTCTGTCACAATACAGTACAGGAACACTAAAAATGTATTGCAGCTTTTCATACAGAATATTCTACCATTATAAGGCTTTGCTCATTGGTGGAGACAAACTGGATTCTGATAGAAATACAGAGATGTCCAAGTCTTTTTTTGTTTGTGGTTTGTTTGTTGTTTTGTTTTTTGGGTTTTTTTTCACATTAGGAAACAATTTCATGGTGTTTATGAACTGTTAAAAATAACTAAACCCATTTTTCTCTTTTCTACAGTCAATTCTCTGCAGAGGCTACCACATGAAAATTCAGGAATATAAATTTCGATGAACCTGCAGACACATTTATTCATGATGAATTTTAAGAGCTTAAAGCAGAAATGCAATGCAGGTCATTAACTTTCCTTTGAGTGGTCCTGAGGCATATACCAACAGCTTATTACACCAATGTACTATACAGTTCGCTTTTTGCCAGTTCTCAAAAAAACAAACAAGCCTATACAACCAAAATTTAAATGACAACTTTTTGGTTCACTTTTATTTGTCTTTCTACATGCAACATGTATGTACTGCATCACATTTGCCCTGTTCACTTGGTCCTTATCAGCACTGTGAATAGCTCCTCCCCAGTTTGTGTATTAATTTGGGTGATTGGCAGGAGCTGTACCTACTGTGTTTTCAGGTGCTGAGTTAGAAATTCATCCTGTAGAAATGCCTACCAGCACTAATCTCTCAGGGCATGTACACATGGCTATAGGTGTAGGTTGGATTAAGGTTAGCTATTTTTTGACTCAGTGGCATCTGGCAGAGCATTCCTTGCAATTCCATACACACCTGCAGGAGTAGTTAACATGGTGCAAGAACTGGCGTAAGTGTGAGATTTTTTTTTTAGCCTCTAACTTAACATCTGTTATATGATTTCAGAGGCCTAAACCAAAGTTAAGAACAAGGTGATTATGTACATTAAACAACAAAAAAACCTCCAAAAAAACCCAAAACAAAACAAAACAAAACAAAAAAAAGTCGTGTGTCCTTTCTTTTGTGTTTTCTTCTCTCTAGTAGATCCAATCTTATAAAACCATCAGTGAGAAATACTGCCTATAATGTTGACCTAAAGGAGCAGGGAATGGATTGGAAGAAGAGAGAAGGAAGAAATTTAGAGAGTGCTGAAGACACCTGAATGCAGCATCTGCAGGTGTATGAGGAAAGGAATGGATCTAAAATGGTTTCAATCCCAGCTCCCTTTCCTTTTACTGGCCTTCTTTTCAGTTTAAGAAACAAGAAGGGGGTCACAGTGCTTTATTCTGAAATCTTCAAGCCATCATCTGGCTGTTTATCCATCAGGAGCCTCAGTGCTCTGACAGAGGTGATCAGTGAAAACAGCCACCATCCTCCTTTTTCCCTCTCAACCTGGATTTGAGAGCATTCCTGATCAGAAGGGTAAAAACCCTTTCTAAGTATTCTGAGTCACAACCCTCCATTGAAACGGCTCCCTTCAAAGGTGTAGCATCTCTTTATACAGCAAAGAGACTTTTGTGATTTGGAAGGAGCTGCTTTGGCTCCAGAAAGCAGCACAGAACACTTGTCCTACATTGCTTCCTGAAAGGGAGCATTTCAGCTGCCACTGAGTCTGCAGGACCAGGGATGCTGCAGGAAGGCTGCCAGAGGACAGAAAACATCAGTCCAGGGCAGGACAACTGCAGCACCTCTGCCATCCAGCATGGATACCTGTGCATCCTGTCCTGTGGCTTAGACTACTAGAAAAATTAAAAATCTCTCTAGCTAATCTGTTATTCAGAGAGAACCTCCCTCCCTGGGTCTCTCTCCAGCTACTGCCTAATCCCTGTTTCAGCCACTCCTCCTCCCTGCCCAGACACATTCCTTCCAACCCCTCCCACACCTCAAGCCGAGGGCCTTGGGTTCCTTACACGAATGAATGGCTATAAATGTTCTCAAATGTGGTGGCTCCCAGACACTGAAAACAGTTTTCTTTATCCTGAGGGAAAGACTATTATTTAGGCAAGCCTTCCTTAATGTTTTTACTCCTCTGTTTCCCACCTTACAAACAGCAAATTGAATTAGACTCTCAGACAACTGTTGATGTGGGAGAGGAAGAGCAAACACTGACGTGTACGTACACACTTCTTGAGGATCTGCCTCTTAGTTTAACAAAAACAACCTTCTGTTATTCAGCCTTAGTATGCCTGGATGACTTAAACAAAAGCTTTTGAGCATTGCTTCTCATTCCCTAAGGGGGATGTGAGGAGAGCAGAAACCTTCCATGCACCTCCAGACTCAGAGTTATGGTTTGGTTTGTCCAAGAGGATGGAAGGAAAAAACCTAAACATTTATTTCCAGAATACAGACATTTCTAGACATTTCCCACAGTTTTCATGAGGTGCAAGAGACGTAGTTCAGCTTCAGTGCATGGCTGCAAAGCAGCCCCCAGAGGAACCACGGACCGTGAGGACCCACCATCCTGCAGGCACAGTGCAGCAAAGGGCCACTCACAGCCACTGCAGAGGCATAGGGTGTCCCCAGACATCCTCGTGCCACCACCACAGATGGGATGGTGTAGGATGGCTGCAAGCATTTTTCTGGGAGACCCTTCCCAACCAGGGCGGCCTCCCAAGTAGCACCATGCTGGGCGTCTCCTCTTCCCACAGGCCCTTGTTCCACAGGGCTGTCCGTGGGTGTTGGTTTTTGCTTCCGTATTTAAACATTTCCTGAAATGTCAAAACTTGTCATCACTAACTAGGTCAGACTGGCTGGAGCACTGTGTAGGCTCCTCCTGAAACCTCACCAATGTGTCTCACCCAGTGTCCTTTCATTTCTGGTCTTTTTTGCCACATCCAAACCCAAGCCATACCAATAAAAGAAAGTTAACCATGAAACTCACTCTTAACTTTTGTCCTAACGTGGCTTTGAGCCAAAGGCAAAGAGTTAGTGCTTTAATCCACTTCACCATCTATCCCTCTGGGGGTTCATAACTCAGCCATGAATGTTTGTTTTGAGCTGAAAGTTGCAGTGCAGGTTCTCCTCCAAAGAGCCGTGGCAGGGCAGAAGGCTGCCGCTCTCCGGAGAGCACCCTGGCACCCTGCAGGGAAGGCAATGGGAAAGCAGTGAGGGAGAGGAAGGGCAGAGCCCCTCTGCAGGGAGAGAGGAGGGAAATGAGGCAGGGTGCAGTCTGGAAAGGGAGGAAGGAGGGAAACACTACAAAACATCTTTGACTCGCTTACTCTTACTCTCTTATGGTTTGTCTGGACTGACTTTTCACTCTTTGCACAGAGGCTGGGACTTGCTTTCTCCTGATCCTGGTTAGGTAGTGTTGGTGTCAGTACAGTGCTCTGAATCGTCATAATCCCAGTAATAATATCAGTGGGACTGTTTCATATTCCTAAAAATGACCACCTTTGATTTTGCGGGCATACATTTTTATATCCTTGCAAGTTTTATACAGATTTTTACAAGATTCAAGCAAACAATGTACTTTATCTGAGGTCTTACCATTGGGATATCTGCATGTCTCAGGCTTTGGGGTATGTTTTTTTTTGTAATTCCCTTGAGAAGAGTGGAAATGCTACATCTGTTTTACAGAAGAGAAACAGAAGTATAGAGAAGCTAAATGCCTTCCCTGAGGCCAGGTAGGATGTCTCAAGCAAAGGAAAGAATGAAAATGTTTCATGGAATTCAGATTGCTGAAGTCCTGTAGCAGATTCCCAAGCACAGGGACACTGAGATGTGAACTATGACCTCTACTGACTAAAAAAATAACATTATGCATTCTCTTACCAGAACACCAACTGCTTATATATGCCATGTTTACCAACAGTTTTCTTTGGTCTTGATTTCTAGAGTAACATTATGAATTGCTTTAGTGCAAAGCTTGGTGGCATTATAACATTAATGGACCTAATGAAAGATTTTCCATTGCTAAAACTCTTTTTCTGACATGAACCTTCTAAACACATCTTACTGGGCAGCTCTCTTATTTCTCTTAGGTAGCTACTCCTCATTTTAAAGGTCTTTCCATGGGTAGCAGTTGGTTAATCTGAATTTTGATACCGTGTAAGGAAAACAATCTTTATAACCTAATGTCCTCTTTGTATGGGTACACCTACCACCATGCCTGATGATAGGTACACCATCAAAGATTGCTGTGGATGTGAGCATGTTAAACTATGTTTTAACATGCTTAAAATTTATTTAACCAGGGGCACAGTCACCAAAGCTGTAAGTTTCCTGACAACTTTTTGATTGATCCAAGCTGTTTGATTTGCAGCAGGGACCAAGTTGCAGTAAAAAAGCTTGTGGAAAAGCCGTGCTTTTTAACAGATACTGACGAGTCAGTGTGAGGATATCCATGCTTAAGCTGGGAAGCTGAAGGATGAACAGCTCTGATGAGAAAAGCACATCCCAGTTTCCCATGGCACCTCAGTGTCATGTGCTGTACCGAAAGGAATGATTGGCACACCCTACATAATTCTGTGCCTTGCACAGGAAAATGGCCAAAAAAAGGTGTCACATGAACATGGCAGCCACAATCGACCACCTGCAGGGGTTCTTGCAACAGAATGTAATCACCAGGTTTGCCGTCCTCGCCACTGGGAGTCCCATCAGTGTGCAAATAGCAATGCTGCTGATGCAGTCATGCCGATGAGGCTTCCTCTGGCCCATCCAACTACACCTCTGACCTCCTGTCATCAGCAAGCCCACTTCAGCCAAACGCCTTGCACAAGCGTGGCTTTTGACTGATGCCATTCAGCAGATCAGAACCACAAGTGGTGTCTCCCACCCCTTGAGTTGCTGTGTCATTAGCAGGAGAAATAAGTGATGATTCACCCTACATGCATGGGATGGGTGCATTGCTGTGCCTCGTTACCAGCTGGATTGCCACAAAGAGAAATCTTTGCATACTTTCCAAACAGTACTTCACTTCCTGCTAATGACAGGAAAAGCCAGAAAGCTTGCTGGGATACCACCAGGGATGGCTACAGAAGACCCAGGAGTCTGAGACTCATGGATCCTTATCTATAGGTTCTTTGCACTACAGGCACATACACCATCGATAAATGTGGATGAGCACAGAAGAGACGTGGGAGTGTCATCCTAGGAATATTAACTTAAACTTCCTGAAAGATATGCTCACATTTCAAGCACATCTGATACTTGGAAATATAGGACTGATTTCTCTTCTACATTTTGCTCTGTCCCACTCGTGGCATTACAAAAAGTGGCTCAGCTTTACTCCCTAATGTATGCAATGTATACTTCACAACCAGCAGCCCGAGTGAGAAACTGAGCCTGCAGTCAGGCAGAATAAGCCATTACTGAAGATTCCCTTTGAGATGGAAAAGTGAACAATCATCAAACCCCGGTATTAATGTGGGATATCAAAAGATGTGTCAGCAGAGGTCATGCATCTTACCTGCCTTCTCATTTCCAAAGCCAAATTAGCACATTCTTTGAAGTACCAGTGTTTACCCAGGAGCCATTAAATCATCTCTGGGTACAGGCAAAGATCTAATGACTAAGCAAAAACATTTTGCCCCTCATTTCAGCCGTGCATGCTGCTTTGAACTGGTGCTCAACTCACAGTATGGGCTCTGGTCCCCTGGCACTCAACTGGGGAAAAGGGTGTGGGGCCCACCAAAGGAAAGCCTGTTCTGGGAAAGCCTTCAGACCACAGGATCACACGCTGGCAGTCACCACCTGCCTGCCAGCATAGGCAATCTGTCACCTGCCTGCTCTCTCACCTGTGTTTATCTGGTGGCTGGTCTGCTTTTCATTAAATAGCACAAGACCAACATAATTTGATCTTGCACCCAGTCCCTGGTCCACAGTCATGTTCTCACAAAACAAGCAGGAATAAGAATCAAACAAACAAAAGTGAGAGAGAGAGAGAGAGAGAGAGAAGGAGACAACTACTGGTGGAACCTCGCAGCTCCCTGAATCCCAGGAACTAGCATTTGCTCTTCCCAGAGTCCCTCTCTGAATGCAGTAGCACTGGATGGCATACAGTGGGACTTTGTGCTCTGCCTTTTTCAGTGTTTTTCTCTTTTCTTTGGGGGATTATTAAGTGTTCACTTCTCCAATATTTGTCTCTTCGCTCTAGAAATAGCACAGGAATAATATTTCAGCCGAGTGAGAAAACGCTGACTTCTGATGTTTTCCACAATAGATGGGTTGATGTGAATATGAAAGATGATGTACTTGATTTGCTTCGCTTTCACCATCCTCTAGAGAGCTTAATCTATCCAGAAAAGAAGTGTCTGCTTTTCTCTTCCTATGTGACTGGCAGTTCATCATCTTGTAAGAAGTAGTTATTCTAAACACAAAAAAGAAGAATTTATGAGGCAGCTTGATGAGTTTGACTCACCCTATTTGCAGTCAACTTCCTCTATGAGGTTATGAAGGGATATGTTTAATTGGCCAGGTACCATCAAAAAGGTGACACCTGAATTCAGTGCTTGGACTTTGAAACAAAGGGGGTTTTTGTCTGCTTATCAATTTTCACTGAATTGAAACTGTCAGCTTTTAAAACTGGCCCAAAGCAACACGTTTACTTCATGTTTGCTTACAAATGTAATCTTATTTTGCATAATTCCTAATAGTTGTTTCCAATCATTCTATTTCCCAAAGGAAAGAAGAAAATTATTCAAATATCATAAAAGAAATATTTCTCATGCTATGTTTTCTTATTTTCATAAAGCATTTTTTTTTAATTCTCACAGTATGAAGGTTACACATTAAATATTATTAACACAGCTGGTTCTGATTCACTATCTATGAGGATAAATCTGGACAGCACAGAAAAAAGCTGTGAGGTGGTGCAAAACAAGGGGTCTCTTGCTTGATGATCACCAGCAGAGAGAGCCCAGAGAGCCATGGCACCTTCTTACACCCGACAACCTGTCCTTTACCTGAGGGAGCACCACTTGCAGCCCTTCTGTCAGCCAAAAAAGTCAGGACACTTATTCTTCAATTTAGTTCCTGGTACCTCTAGCTCAAATTCTGGTAAATACAGCCTTTCCCTGCTTTTATCAGACACACAAAGCCCCAAGTGGCACAAAAAATATGTAAGGGCATAAAACAAATGGATGTTGAGCAAGAGCTTCCGCTTTTCTTCCCTAGTCATATGAGGATAAGGTGACATTCAATTACATTAAAAATTGGCAGGTTTGACTAAAGGAGGTCCTCTTTCACATAATTAATGGATGGAAGTCCTGGCCCCAGGACGTCATTGAAAAGAAGTGCTGCTCCTTGACTCGGATGAATCTGCAGGGATCTATCTGCACATGCTCCAAACCCATCCTCAGGAATGCAGTTGTCCCCCTGGAACTTCCCAGGATCTACAGTCTGCAAGACCCAGGGATGTCTCTTTGAAGGGATTTTGCAGGAAAAGAACCAGAAAAAAGGCCTCCCTTGACATGTCACTAAAGGTTTCTTACACACAATATCTGAGCAGCAATGGTGAAGATTTGATTCACCAGCAACAAGTGATGTGCAGCTTTTCACAAGTGGCAGAGCACTGATAGCTCTGCTAGGGCTCGGGGCTTCATTGCTAATGATTTAAGAATTTAAGATGATTAATGCCTTTGGACAATATTTGTCAGCTACAAAATCTTAAGAAGTTCTACATTTTCATTACCACCAGGGCCTGCATTTTTCCCGTTGACATTGATGTTTATTCTGACTGAAAATCAGATCAGACACCCACTTCAAGCAGCACATTGGCAAAATTAATAATAAAACGGACAAATGTCTCCTGGCAGGTGGATAGTTTTTGAAGGAAAACTGAGTATACCCTGTGACTAGGGACAATAGCTAAATTGTCCTGGTTCCTTAGTTACCAGCAACTTTTTTGCCATGCTTTAACAAATGTTTTCAACAAACATCTTCAGACACATCTATTTGCATGATAAAAGTAACATCTTCTACAGGTTGGAAGCCACTCATGAAGCCATCCAACTTGGCTCCCCAAGACCTGGAGTGGAATGAATTGGGTATATGTTCTACAGTTTCACAATAGTCTTTCATTTCAAGTTTTATTTATAACAGAAGGAGGTGCCT
This sequence comes from Monarcha castaneiventris obscurior, assembly GCA_026261815.1. Taxonomy (NCBI): domain Eukaryota; kingdom Metazoa; phylum Chordata; class Aves; order Passeriformes; family Monarchidae; genus Monarcha; species Monarcha castaneiventris. Next base: position 1,679,319 of record JAMPIT010000890.1, read on the forward strand.
CCAAGAGTGCTGGCATCTAGATAACTAATGGGGGAGATGAAACAACAGGTGGAGCCAGTATCTGCCCAACTTGCAGCACATGTGCACCAGAGTTGTTGACAGGGTGCTCTTTTCAGAGTATGTGAAATCCCAGACTGGAATTTAATTTTGTAGTTCAGATGACATGAAAGTATTGTATGGCACAGTTTGCCCAAGAGGAGGAACAGATTATGTTGGATATCTGTGCTGTGCACTGCACCTATAAAAATTGGGGCATACAAGAAGTTTTAGCAGGTGAGACCAAGGCTGTGTTTCACACCATGTCCTGCCACCCATAGCTGCTCTAGGAATGCCCATGGAAGAGTAAGACAAGCAACAGCTCCAGTACAAAGATGTGCTAGCTTGGCTTAAAAGACCAGCTCCTGAACTTCCATAAGCATTGGAGCAGGAAGTTTAGGGACTCTCTTTTCCTCAGGAACATTGGCTAGAAACACACAAGCAAACACGTTATTTTCAATGCTGCACCCTAAGTAATTTAAAGTAAGTACAGCTGTATTGTTAGAGGTTGAAAGGGACACAGGATTTTTAAAAAATAGCAGCTTCACCAAACCATTTACCATATTTTCTTCACTTCCAGGGCATAAGATCATGACAGTGTGATGAGGTAGTTGCTCCTGTCTCCTTGCAAGAATGACTCTTCAGACCCTTTTGGACAGGAAAGAAAACTGCAGAGAGGTGCAAGGTGCTGCTACCCCTGGTGCCAGCAGCAGGCACAGATGCACAAACCCACTGGACAGCCCAAAACTGGAGAGGTCTTGGGAGTGTTGGTGAGTTGGACAAATTTGCTCCAGTGGTCAGCGTACTCCAAACACCAGCTTCTGCAAGAGTCTTCAATCCTTAGGAAAACCTTATGCATATAAGAAAGGATGGATGATTTAGGCAGAGCAGCTAAATACTATTTTAATTGATATTTGCCCTTTGTAGCAGTTCAGCCCAGTGCCTGAAGTGGGAAACACCAAACCAAAATGCATTTGGCAGACCAAATACACCTGGTCAAGAGAAGCATCTGAAAGTTAGGATTTCCACCTGAATTAAAGCACTTTATCTTTGGAGGTTGATGGCTCACTATTTATAGCACAGCTAGGTGGGTCCTGGTCTTAAGCATAGGAACAGTCCTATTCACCAGTGCTGCTCAGGAGAGCAAGGGCTGTGACAGCACTTTCACTGTCTCTTTCCAGCCTCAGCAAGTGAACAGACGTGATAACCCACAGCCCCAGCTCAATCCCAGCTTATGGGGGCAAATCATGGTTAAATCCACGGCACTCGCTGCTGTTACGGCAGGAGTCAAGCAGCTGTGAGCTAAGTGGCATCAGGATCACATCATCTGCTTACAGCCTCGTATGTTTCCAAAACATTCTCTGATGGGGCTGAAATTTTCCATGATTGATCTCTGGCCAAAGGCAACTCTTCTTCTTTTGTTTTTTTTTCTTTTAAGTGTAAGCAAACCCTTCATTTTCAAGAGAGAAGATGTTGGAAAGAGGGCAGAGCAGCCCTGTGAGGAGCAATTCTGTAACCCACAGCCTTTTTTGTTCGAGCCTTTGTATCCTCATAATGCAAAATGTGATTTATTACCACAGGATAGCTAACTGCTAAAAAAGGCCAGAAAAAGTACTATTGGACAAAACCACCGGTTTTCTCATGCTTCTGATTCAAAAACAACTCCTACATATATTTTTTGTGTAATTGTATGTGCTGTGTTACAGTGGAAATCAGAAAGTCATTGCTATTAGCCGTAAACAGAATGGGAGCTAATAAACCTGACCATAAAACAAATAAATCTTTCTCTCTGTAGCTCCAAGAGTGTAAAAGCTCCCTCTGCTTTGCAGAGCCTGTGTAGGGGTCTGATCCACACCAAGGAGAAAGAGCAAACTCAAAGCTAGCCATCAGAACAGACCCGAAGAGAAGGCCAGCTCATTTGCAAGTGAACAGTTTACACAAACACCAAGAAGTGCAGACCTATTTAAAAAAGTGGTATTACTATTGAAAATAATTTTCAAAGGCAAAGCTATGAATGCATCTTCTAGCATTTGCTGCTGTCTTTTGGACAAACTATCTCTTTACTAACTCAGAGCAGAAGATGGAGAGCCTGTGTTAGTTTCTCCAGGTTTTTGTTTCCAGCTCAGTGGTTTCTGCCTGACTGCAGCCCAGATTCCCCGCGAGGTCAGCAGCCATTCAAAATCACTCCTGCTCCCGAGGACCAGCCAAGCCTCATTATATTTCTGTGCAAACATCCTCCTGAAATTGCAGCTCCACTGACAAACAGTTTTGCACAGCAGAAAACAACGGGGTAAATCACACCGAGCAAAAGTCCCCACTTTAGAGTTCCCAGTGAATCTGTAAAAAGCATGTGACAACATACAGGCACAAAATCTTTAAACATCACAAAAGCAGGCAGTGCCTGTGTGTTGGCCTAAGGAGGTGTTCAGGAAACACTCAAGGGTTGATTTGGTAAGATGGTCACATATTTAGTGGGTTCCAAACACACACAGTCAGGACCCAGACCTGGCTCAAGCTCAGTATGAGTTGCTCAGCAAAAAAGTTGGTCTACAATGGGAGTTTACACAGAGGGGGAAAGAAATACCTTATTCTCCAATGGGAATCCATAGAGCTGCTTGAAGGGGAAGTCTCATTTCACAGAAGTGATCCCACCCCATGCTTCCCCTGCCTCCATGTCTCTCTGCTGGCGCCTGTGGTCCCCAGGAGGTCACAACTCCTTGCCAAACTGGGAAGAGGAAGGATGGATTTTTTTGGATTGCTATTATTTCATGTGTGCATATCCAAAGGTAGAAATCACATTGCATTCAGGGCAAACAGAAGAGGTGTATAGCTGACACTGTGAATATTATAACCTGGGAGGTACCAGTGAAGCAAACCTCAAACCTCACAAGTTACCTTATCAATCACAGACTGACTGTGAAGTCACAGGCAAATCACACACCTGCCCCACAGGACCAGGGAGCAGGACTGTCTCAGATGCCTGTATCCCCAAATCCCTGCCTCACTGTCCTTTAAGCACTATTTCTGTGCCATACCAGACTTTTCCAGTAGTGCTGATATCTTACCCTTAAACATCATTCAAGCATTTCCTCGGCTCCCCTGACAACCCAATCAGATGCATTTCACATTTTCATAGCTCTCTGAAAAAAGAGATCAAGTGAAATGAGGTTTTCCTTCCCACCCAGGGATGCCATAAACACCAGGCTTCAGAGCCAGCCCCACTGACATTGAACATCTTTGTCTCTGCACTACATTGATTCAGCAGAGGCCACAGGGAGTACAACCTCCCCAGAGCCTGTAGAACCATAGAACCATAGAATGGTTTGCATTGGAAGGGACCTTAAAGATTATCTAATTTCAACACCCCTGCTGTATGCAGGGGCACCCCCACTAGACTAGGTTGCTCAAAGACCCATCCTACCTGGCCTTGAACACTTCCAGGGATGGGGCATCCAAAATTTCTTTGGGCAACTGTTGCCAGGGTCTCACCATCCTCACAGTAAAGAATTTTTTACAAATATCTAATCTTAATCTATTTTCTTTCAGTTTAAAGCCATTCCCCTTCATTCTTTCACTACATGCTCTTGCAAAAAATCCCTCTCCATCTTTCCAAGCCTGGAGATTCCAGCCCCATAAAGCATGGGATTTATCTGAGGCCAAGCCTTCCTCATTAAGGAGGAGGGGCACCCAAAGACACCGTGTTTCTTCCCCACCCAAAAAGGAAGCGCTGACCTCCAGGTGAAGAGCAGGAGTTGGGACTTCTGTCTGCATGGGGCTGGGTGACAAAGGCTGTCAGGGGGCAGGGGGTGACTGCTTGGCCAACGTGGCTCTTGGCAGAGGTGTGCTAGAACACAAGCAGGGTTGGCTGCTGCCTGCAGTGCTTGATGGGCACAGCCAGTGTGAGTGGGGGAAGCAGTGGATGCTGTGTTTGGGGTTTCTGGGAACATGGAGTGCTGCTCCTGTGGTTTGGGCTGCTGTTGGAGTCCTAAAATCACGCTTAGCCCTTGCTGCAGCAGCTGTGCTGGGCAGCATCACTGATATACAAGTCTTTCCTGCTGAGCTGTACAACTAATGTCAAGAGAGGGCTTTGGTTTGTGATTCTGGATTTCATCAAGAATCCTTCCTCAAGCCCAAATTTAAATTTCTGCCTTCTGTCGGCAAGCTGGGGAGAGCTGCCTGCTCTGCTGCAGGGACTGCTTAGCGCGGGTTAGGGCAGAGAGGCACAAAAACAGTGTGGCAATGAGTGACCACAGAAGCACCATAGTTAGACATGGTTTGTTGAGTGCCAGAAGTATGCGAGTCATTTTGCCAGACAAGAATCTTCCTCCCAAAGAGGCTCCCGAAGAGCCTATCATCAGTTTTTTAAGTGTTTGCAGTTTGCTGGCTGAAGCTTTCCACTGGAGTTGGTCTTGCCTAGGGGCTGTAAACTTGCAGAGTTGGAAAACATAGTGTTGATGTATTCTTGCCAAATCCAGCTTGTTCCTTGGATTGTTTCCTTTCTCTAATCACTGTTTATCTTTACATGGGCCAGATTGGCCCATTTCTTTCACTCTTTCACTAGTCTCTGCAACAGATACATGATCTCTGAAATTCTTCCTTGGCTGACCACAATTCATTCATTGGGGAATAAATTCATCCCTTTGTTGGGAAATTAGTTACCACTCAGTGGATTTCCAAGGGCATTTCTAATACCTCAGCCACCTTGGATTTCCAGGTGTCACAGGAGCACTACCCTGTGTGCACCCAGGATTTCCCCTTTTAGCAAAACATCTGCCACCAACAGTCCACAAAATCTCTGTGCCTCCAGCTCTTGGACAGGAGTCAGCTCTTCCCCACTCCCCCCCACTCTGATAGGCAAGGGAAAGGAAAGAGCTGCCCAAAACCTGCCCTCAGCTGTGTATCTAAGCAAGGATTTTCACTGCAATTTTCCAAACTGCATTTGGAATTTCTACTCTCTTTCTCAAGATACTTGTTTTGATTCTTTCTACTCACCTCTGTAATTTCTAAACTCCCAGGCTCGTTTGCTTAATGTTCTGTTATTGTTACTTACACTTCAGTATATATTCTATTCTGAATAGGTAAAATAGATGGACAAAATATTATCATCCTTTTTGGCAGATAGACAAGAGAGAAAGTGGGAAAATTAGGTTATTGCCTCACAGATTGCAGCACAGTCACAAGCAGAGCCTCAGTCCCTCGAGTTTGGTACCCTGATCCCTGATCCTGATTTTGATCCTGTAATTTTCCACCTGAACCCATTCCAGCTTTTACTGATTCCACGGGGCTGGATGAATGTGCTTTAGCAATACCTCTATCTGCCTGGGACATCAATACTTTCACACTGAAGAGAGGGGAAGTAACTGGCCACTAAAACAACGGGAGGCAGATTCAGCCCTTACATAAGTGAAAGCAACTCTGTTCTGCCAAGCCTGAATTTGCCTCTGTATCCATAGCATTGCATTTTTTAAGATCCTCTGGCCAGCATGAAAGGGGGGTTTGGTAACCAAAAAGAAACCATAAAGCCCAGCTCTGAACTGGCTCTAACACAGCCAGCTGCCATCTCGGACAGCTGGAGATCATTGGGCTGCGGATGCGGTGCCAGCACGCGGATCCATCACCCATTGCCCCCCGCGGGGAAGCGAGGACCATCGCCAGACTATTCCCATCTTGCAGCCAGAACCAGGAGGCTGAAGCAGCTCTGCTGCCACCTCACGCTGTGCTTCTCCCGGCCTGCCTCCGCCGTGAGCCCGCTCTCCGCTGGCGGGAGCGGAAGCCCCGCGGGCCCCGCTGCGGGAATTTTCACACATTAGCCTCTGCACAACTCCCACTTAGAGACAAAAAATCGCAAGTTTGGGGCAAAAAGTATTCACCAACAGCCTGTAATTGGATGAGTTTCTATTCAATTTCCCAGCGGTATATTTAGATGCAATTTCTAGCTTCTTTCTTCTCGAGCCCACATTGAACATTTGGGGGTGCAGATCCTTATGGAAAAATAGTGCTATGACTTTATAAAAGTCTTGCAAATATAGCCTGTGAAAGAGAGCACATGGCGGGGGTGATGTCCAGGCAGCTGGCATAAAGGGGTGGATTTCTGTCATTTCCAGAGTAATCTCTGACTGCAGTGAGTTATACTTCATTCGAAATGGCGACATCGGCTCGCAGGTAGTAAAACCAAAAAAATTTGCTTGGGACTGCCATAGAAGCGTTCAAGGCCGGGCTGGATGGGGCTTTGAAGAACCTAGGCTAGTGGAAAGTATCCCTACCCATGGCAGGGGGGTTGGAAGTAGATGGTCTTTAAGGTCCCTTCCAACCCGAATTCTCTCATGATTCTGTGACATCTGAACATGCTGTCTTGAAACCCTTGTAGAACATTGTGTTACCTTGACCTGTGCTTCTCTCCATGCAAATAAAATTACTAAACCTACTTTTTTTTATATATAACATTCTTGCCCATTTTAAAATAAATAATTTTTTAAAAGAGCTGAGTCTATTTTAAGAGCCTTCATATAGCCTCCTTTCCATTTCCCACAGAGAGGCACAAATGCAGCATATACAAATGTGACAGCATTTACAAAATACAAAGCTCCAGCAAACATAAGACAGTGATCCAGAATAACTGACTCTCCAGAGAAAATGGGAGAAATAAAAGAGAAGGACGCTGAGCTCCACGATGCTGAGGCTGACCATGAGTGCAAAGCAACAAAACCTGACCTCGGTGAGCAGTACTTCCTGTCCTCTGCCCTACACCAACCTCAGCCAAATTTAAAGATACCACAGATGGCAACATGACCCTCATTCAGAGCTCGTAGCCAAAAGGCTACACCCTTTTGTGGCCATGGTTCCATTGGCCAGTGTGGTATCTCAATTTAGGCTCTAGAGACCTCGTGAAGATTGCCAGAAGGCAACTGATACACTTAGGAGGAAGGTTCCTCTGCCCCATTTCATCCCTAAGACACCTGTGCTAGAGAGAACTCTATAAAAGGCCACAGTTTTATTAAAAAGGAAAGAAAAAAAAGAAAAAAAGAAAATGCTTTCAAGAAAGGGTCTAATCACATTCAGTTCCTTCAGTGCTTGCTGGAATAATCATGATGAACTCTGTCAGTGTTAATGGGGGTGTTATAAGTATCTGTGTAGGACTGCCTCTGTAATTCAGCATTAATTAGCTGAATCATTATTTTAGAGTGTTACTGAATTATCTTATAATTACTACCTAACTTGGTGCTTGTAAATGAGGCAACAGAAGGAAATGGCAATTCTTTTAAATGTACTTAAAATTAAGAAGGCATAATAAACACTCCATTCTGTCCTTTTGAGAAGCTTTTTTATCTTCTGTGAGATGTAAGGCTAGTACAACTGCTTTCATCTGTGCCTTGTAGATTTATTACAATCATTATAACAAATGGAAATGAATATTATTCAGGTTTATTACCCCAGTATATCTTTATGAGCACACAGGAAACCATGTTGCTTCTTTATCCACTGCCTACAAAGAGACAGAAAAAAATCCTGCCTGGGAAAACAGACTATTGTGATTAAAAAAAGATCATTTGATTCTCCTAGTATAACTGTTTTGCTAATAACTTATCTGCTCTGATTCCCAACACAATCAGACCTAATTGTTGCTCACTAAGAAGCCTCATTACGGCTTGACTGGGAAGGTACTTAGGAAATACCACGCACATTTTTGTTGTTGCTGGTTCTGCTCTGGAGGTGCTAATTCCGTCCGTCACACCATATCCCCCTGCCCCAGGTGTGGAGAAGGAAAGGGGAAGAAAGGCAATGTGTTTGTCACTAGGCAAATCAGAAAGGCTGGTTCGGGGTTCAGGTTCTTGGGATCATCTTTGAATGCTGGGGACAAGCCCCTTTGCTCAGACCATCATACATCCCCAAAAGACTACTCTGCAAAATTTTTTGCAGCATTTTTTGATGGCACAGACACACGTTTATAAAATTATGAAGAAGCACACTAAGCAAATCTCTCCCTATTCTTGGGCTTTTACTGAAAAGTCCTTGTTGTAACTTCTCTGCTCAGACTAAAAGAGATTGTCCAGGTCAACAGCTCTGCTAGACCAAAGGGGAGTCAATGTTGTGCAACCAGTTGTACAAGCAATCAGATATTTCTGGCGTGCTTTAGTTTTTTAGGGTGTATTCAGAGATTTGCAGCAGGCCCTCACAGTCTGCATTCTCTTGCTTTTACCACATACTTCTTATGCAGGACTCACAGCATACCTATAACCTCCATTTTCTCAGCATTTTGCCATCAGTGCTGAGGGCACGTTAGTACTTGACTTTTTTAGAACCTAGGGGTTCTAAGTTTTAAACGAAAATCAATATATATACGTATATATTTATAAAAAAATCTTTGTTGTGAACAGATTTTCAGCCTGACTGTTCTCAAATGCATTGCTTCCTCAACACTAAATATTATACACAGTTTGAAATAGTGTAACAGTTTATCATGGATGATCGCTGGGAGGATGAAACTGATACAATGAAGGTATGAAACATTAAATCACACTTAACTTTTATATCTATGAAAAAAGAGATTATTTTCATACTGTGGCATGTTTATTGCTTTGAGACCTAGCCTGTTATTTATTAGGGTTTACTCTGTAGTTCTTAGAAATGGCAGAATATTACTATTGTGATTGCTCTTATTGCTAGAATCATGATGGTATTCACACTCCATACAGAGCAGTTTAAATCATGGAAAGAATGCAGGGCATGGTTAAAAAAATTGGTGGCAAAGATAGCCCACAAATAACCTCAGCTTACATGTAGTACACTTTAAGAGGTGACAGGAGAATATCTTTCCTTAAGTTTCTCAACCCTCTTATCCAAGATCAATCAATTTAAAAGATGTGCCATAGCTGGTGTTCAAAAGCAACTTTCTAAACAGACAGTAGTGGCCCATTACGAGGAAATATAACCATCCTGAAAACTAGAATATGAAACACTTGGAAGCTTACAGAATGAAAATATGATGGAAAAATTTTGGTTGGAAGGGACTTCGGGAACTGATCTCCTTCTCAAGGCAGGACTAACCTTAAGGTTTCTTCAGGTGCCTCAGGATCTCAAGTAAGTAAATTTTGCTTACTTTCCAAGCTCTCCAAAGCTCCCAGTGACAAAACGTATCTCTCTCTTCAGCTCATATCCAGAAGAACCCAGTTTGGGTGCATTCAGATGTGTGACTCCTACCTGCACTGCTAATATCAGCACAGCAGTCGTTTTACATATTAATAAGGCTGCCAACCTCCTTGAGAGCCCACTTCCAATTGTGTGTGACACTTCCAAACACTACAAAATATCTCTCCATAGTGAGTGAATTCTTCTCTTCACTTTCACTTTAAAATACAAATTTCAGCTGAATTAACTCAGCTGTTTCTAAGGAGCAGACTCAGGAACAAGCAAGCCTCCTGCTGAAAAACCAAGTGCCCTCCCATAACTTGAGAGCAAGGACAAGCAGCTCTGTCAAAGAACAGCTCTGTGCAGTTTCTGCGCAGGTCCACCCACATTTGGTTAAAGGATGAGCTTTATAAAAATTGTGATGGAATCCACTCAGTGTGGACTTGCTATAGCCTTGAGCAGACGCTGCCTGCGAGGATGCCAGCCTCACAGAGCACATCTGAACCTCTCTGCATTTTTAGAGAGCAGAAGCTGGCTGTGTCAGCGTGGGATTTGGGCACAAGCAAGACAGGAGCTGACCTGCCACCAGTCCCTGCCACCAAGCACCTTGCTACCAAGCCTTGGGCCAGCCAAGTGGACAGAGTGCAAGGGGCCAACAGCAAGAGAGGGAGCATAAAGGCAGGAATGAGGTAGAAAAGACAAAGCAGGCAGAGTAATTTGCTCACAGTGCTCATCACTACCAGTCCTGAGTGCTTTACAAACATCAATGATTTCATTTTCACAGCATGCTGGGAACTGAGGTGATACTATTAACATTTCAAAAAGAAAAGTCTAAAACCTGGGGAATAGTTCCAAAGTTTCTACTATTCTTGGTGTCTGTTCTGAGTCATTATTTGTTTTTCTCAGAGCATTTACCACTACATAATGTTTCAGGCATTCAGAGTTCATTACAGATGTAGCTGCTCATATGTCTGAAAACCAGAATCCATGGCCAAGTGTCTGTAAAAGACTAAATTAAGGATAACCTGTGAAAAAATTGGTTTAAGCAACTACGCAATGACCTAATGGGACTCTTTGGCAGAGCCAAACAAGAACCAGCTCCCACAGCTCAGCTGAGGCTCCCTGTGCTCCCTGTGACTTTCTAGTACGCCTCCACTTTCACTTGGGCACCCTAGAAAAATCTATTGTGGGCTGGTTTAGAAGAAGGAATTTGTCAAAATGGGAGGATAATTGAAAAAGTTATGAGAGGATAACATGGCAGGAAATATTATTAAAATGTTGTTGCTTAGTTTCCCCTGCTGCTACATCATCTCACCCTTAGGTCTGGCTGGTGGCTCTAACTTACTCCAGGACAGGCACGACCCAGAGAACTCTCAGAGGTATCTTCCCTGCTCCCATAATCCATCCAGAATAGACCTCCTGGGAGGCATTTTTCTTCTCCAGCCCACAATTAAATGACTTCTTCTTTCCTGCCTCTGCCTGTTTATGCATTCCTGCTCCCCGGTGATTGGGCTCGGCAGCTGGAGCGTCACATCCTTCTGCAAGGGATGGTCTCCTTCCTTCCCTCCCTCCTAAAACTTACTGCCTTAAATTTTCTTCTGTGCATCTTAATTAGCACATTGCCAGCTTCAGGCACCAGGACACTTTCTCCTGCTTCAATCCTCCTCAAAGTATGATCGCGTTACCTCGTGCATTACAGAGTATGGAAACGTTTAATGATGAAAAGCTCTTTTAAAGGTTTACTCTGTTGAACTTGATGAGATTTTCAATACCCTGCTGCGTTAAATCTCCATGCACACAGACAAACGCAACAGAAGGTTTAGGAACGGAATAGTTCAGGCTGCACAGTCGACATCTCAATTTGCTGGATTAGGGAAACAGCCTTGCACCTGCCCTGAGTTTAGCACTGCGAGGTTAACTCCAGTTTCAAGGCACTAGCTTGAATGCAAATAAAATATGTTTACTCAGTTAGGTTTGAACATGTGTTGCCTCAGTTGCCTGATAGCCTACCATGACATTTATAGCTGTGTTGATTCTTATGGTTAGGGTAAATCTCTATAACTTTTGGGGTATTTTTTTGTGTGCAAATGCCAATTAAAAAAAAAAAAAAAAAGAAAAGAAAAGAAAAAAAAAAAAGAAAAGAAAAGAAAAAAAAAGAAAGCAGAAATACAGTATGTTTGATTTCTCTTTGATTCATGCAGTGCTCAGATAAAACAACCTTATTTATTCCTAGGTTTCTTATTAAAAATCTCATTTCTGGAAATATTTTACATCAATTTCACACTCTTTCAGGCACAAAACTGTTTGCCTGTGAGCTGGTGCCATCACTGAAAAATCCAGAATTTCTGATTTCTGATGATGATTTTATAGGGATTTACTTACAGCAGCCATAGCCCATGCCAGCACTTTGCTTCTGCAGAACAGGGGTGCTGCCAGCTCTTTGTAGCCCACCAGAAGCAAAACTCAAAGGATGGTTCCTCTAAAAAACTTTGTCTGACAGATCTTCATACGTCATTTCTTGGCATCTATCTGTCAAATTATTTGGCAGTTCTCTCCATATGAATTGTAGCAGTTTAGCTGCAACAATTTCCAGATCAAAGCTGTCAATCACTAGGCAATTCCCACAAGGACATGCAAAAGGACCTGACAGGAAAATTAGCTAAAGCTGCAATAATCTAGAAGATGTGAAAAGGATTAAAAAAAAAAAAAAGAAAGAAAGAAAAGCAAGATTTCTCGAATTATATGGATTGAAGTTCAATTACTGTTTTCCTTCAAACAATTTAAGACAGTGAGCTACCATAGCCACTAGATCTGCAGGAAAAAATCTAGAAACTGAGTTGCAATTCATCTGTTTCCTTGGCATTCCCTTCCTTCCCAATTAAATATGCTTTTCTTTTCTTCACCATTATTCTGAGGAGGCAGTAAACTTCAGTCTAAATGAGCATTTACATGAAAATCAGAGCTCTCCAAGGCATCCACTGAAACTCCTTTAATACAATATTTGCTTTAATTTGATTTTCTCTCTTGCCAGTGGGAGAGTTTCAATCGCATTTGGTATGATTTATAATTGTACGCCCCCTCGTCCTGCAGAGGTCATTCCTTCCCTAAAACTGCATCACTTGACCACAAAGAATTCCTTTTACAAGTAAACAGCTCAGCAATCAATACTGTCCACAGATGATAGTGAGCACAGTGCATTTTTTAATAGAGTCTCTCAAATGTCAGAAACTTCACTTTAATCTCCAAGAAATATAATCTGTTTACTTCACCTGCAGCCTCTTGGTTGTCTCCTTCAGGAAGACTGCTTTCTTGGGCTCACTGAATAATCTCTTCTACTTTATTTTATGAAAAACCCAACTTCATCATACATATTTCAAGCAGTCTTTACCTTCCTGAATACAAGTGAATAGGGGAATCATATTGTGTGATTCTCCTTTATTTATCTTTCCACTTCAAAATATGAAGCCACATACAAAGGGTTAGGATGTGAGCATCTTCTTAAAGATATTTAATCCTGCTTCCATGATATTGATCTCACTTTGCTTTATTAAAATAATCTGCCACATGCTATTGAAACTGCCTCTCAAGGAAACAAATACTTTTTCTAAAGAGGGAACACTGATGAAATATAATGTTTAAAGTATTAAAAATTAGTATTTAGCATTGTATTTATATGGATATGCTAAACTTTTACCAAACATAGAATGATGTGCAATAAAATAAAGGCTAAAATCAGCAGCAGAAAATGAAAACTCTAATAATTTACAAAGTATCTATTTTTTCTATTGCTAATTTATGCTATGACATGACTACCATACCGGTTAGAATACTGAACCCAATGCAAAAAACTTTATCTAAAATGCATTCTCTGGGTCAGATTTTCTGTCCCCGCATTTATCTCCACATATTTTGTTGTGTGTCTGCATGGTATTACACAGACAGGTAATGAATTCAGTAAAGTAGGCACCTAGACACGTCTGCAAGTGTATCTTCTGCTTAGCTATGTATGTGTGGTTGTGTGCCTATTGACCAGACATATAAATGATGGAAAAATAAGAGTCCATGTCTTTCTGTCTGTGTGGGGTTTGGATTTTGTGGGGTTTCTCTTTCTTGCAGTCTGAAGCTCTTAACAAGTCATTGTTTATCACCTACGTCAGCTTCAGTACTTAGAGCTGTGGGAAAACCCAGGTGATTTCTGCACAGTTCTTTGGCTTCCTCAGGAGAAATTTGGGCTTTATTTCAGAAACAGTGCACATTACCCAGCCTCAGGTCAGTTATTCCATCTGTGTTAATTGTTGGCTAAAAACCATTTCCCTGCCTACATTGCAAATGACAGCAGTCTTTCCAACTTTTCTTTTCCCTCTTCTTGCTCTTAACAGAATATCCCTACAACAAAGGTAACAAACTTTGCATACGCACATTGCATGAAAAAGAGCAATATAGAAACAGTTAACCTTCCTCCAGAAACCAGGAGAAGGACGAAACCAGGTTAGGGACCAAAGTGTGGCTCCTTGTGAGTTAACACAGCCGGTAAAATAAACTGATATGCATTTCTGTAATGTATGTACTCTAACTCGTTTTACTTGCTTTTAGAGTGGCTACAGTCCAGATGCACATAAAGTACATATATGTATATGTATTTATATACATATTTGTGCACGGCTGTTTCACTTGACCGTATTATTAAAGACGAGGCAGAAAACCACAGAGTAAACCTGCCAAGCACTGAGCCAGGGTAAGATTTTCAGCCTCTCGGGCCTAAGACGCTCACATGAGGGGACATTCCCAAAGAAGTTGCAAACACATCATCAGTCAAGCATTCTCCTAAGCAGAAATCCCCTGCACTGCTCAGGAAATCCTGCCAGCCTGCGACAAAACACCCAGAGCCACCGGCAACCTAAGAGCTGAGTGAAACCACTTCATGCCATGCCAGAGAAGCTCTTAACCCATGTTACACGGGGAAGGGCTGAAACCACTGTGGCCCCCTTCCTAGGGCTATGGCTTTTGGCTGGACCCCTTCAGCTGACAGAACTTATCTGGCACACTACTGAGGGTGAGAGTGAGACACCCTGAAATACATCATCCCCAAATCAAAGCTGAGGATCCACAATACAACTGCGCATAGGTCTCTCAGAAATGAATGATCACAGTGAATGCAAATGGACCCATGCTGATATTAAGGGGAAAACCCAGAAAAGCAGACTCTCCTAATCCTCTGGGCCGCTCATTTGTCTGGTCACTGCCTGTCCCCATAATGCACCCCAAAATCTATCCCACCAGAGCAGTGGGATTTACCTTTTAGCTTCTAGTCTAACTGAAACCCCATTAGTCTGCTCAGTAGCACAATCCCAAAATGCCCCTTTGTTTTTTCATCACCCTAAGAAGGCGCAGCTTCTTTTTTCCAGATGTGGCACTGCCGTGAAAGCAGAAGGCCCCTAATGGGATCAATGCACAAACTTCCTTGCTCTGTGAGGATGTGTTGTTGCCTGACAGTAAATTCTGTGATGCATTCAATTGCCTCTGTCGATGCCTTATCAATGCTTTTCCTGTGGTGAGCAGCATTTTGAACAGTGCTCATTTCCATCTATGAACATTAGCGGTGGGAAAAATCTCCTGTTTTTTTTCCTATGGAAAGCCCATTTAAAAAAAAGATATCCATTCACCTGAACCAGGGCTATGTCAGAATATTAACTTTAAATCCAACAAGTAAAAATAGTGATGATGCACATCAATATCTGGAATCATATTTAATATTATGTTCTAGCAAGCCCTGAAGTAACATCATTATGTGGCTACTGCTGCAGTGAGCAAGGAGTCAGCACTGAACACACTTGAAGGCAGAGGCTGTCATTTACAGATGTGCTTTGGATAAGATTTGTAACATGCAAGTCTGAGTCTCTCTTCCTTTCAGCTATTGCAGAGGTGCAGGGAGCTGGGGAAGCAGAGGCAAAGGAGGATGGACTGAATTTGATGGACTCTTATCTGTCACCTCCAACTGAGGTTTCTCTGAACTGCTCTCTCTACTGATCCATAACAAGAGTGGAGTGTCACGTCTTACTCTTTACTAAGGCCACTGGGACATAGTGTTGGAGAGCCTCAAATCAAATGTTGGCTGTGAAGGCACCTTATAAGAAACACCTTTCTCATTTCACGTGAGCCATATAAAGTTATCTTCCCACCTGAGAACTGATATGTCTTTGCCAATTCTGAACCACCTTCATGGAAACAAACTTTTGGGATAAGAACTGTGAATGTTGCCCCTCTGTTTACAACCCCTATGGTGGCACTCAAAAACTGCTGCCAGTTTCTTCCCACCAATCTGCACCCCTGAAGCTGCGGACTCAGACCAAGCTGGCAGGAAATTATCAAAGGAATGCTTCAAATCTTGGTACTTTCCCAAGTATTGCTACTCACCTCAGTATATACCACTACCAGAACCTCCACACAGACCCAAATGGAAGGAGAAAATGACAGGCTTTTGTTAGTGTGCTTCACATGTTTATTGTCTTCTTCGTTCCGCCTTTGCAGCTTAAATCGTAGTCAGCTTATAATGTCATTACTGGCATGAAAACCACCCAGCCAAGTATTTCATGTACTCTATAAAGGTCATAGATGCCCATTAATTTACACCACATTTCCTTTTGTTCTTAATTGCTCAAATACTTTCTGCATTTTATATACATGCTTTCTGGGCTTCGTGACACCAAATAACCCTTCACTGTCTGTCAAAAGGAAATGCATTCTTCGTATCACCCTAAGTATTAGAATTTCTCATATCAGTCTGGATTACCTGCAGCCCCTCCCTTTCACTCTTCAATTTACAGATTATCCAACTAGATGGGGAATTTTTTAACTCAGTATCTATTTTCATGCATAAGGCAGGAGGTTGCATCATCTCTTTCATGAACTATTCCAGTAATCTCTGGATTCATACATTTCTTGCCCTTGTCAATTTCTCTCTTTGATTAGTCTTCTTTTTCATTGTAATCAGAGCTGGCATGGGGAAGTACCTTAGGCTGTTTTGACCAATTATACCTTCAATCCTTGAAATCATCTTTTTGGCATGTCTGATTAAAATGGATCAATTAAAAGGGACATGTTGCTATTCCTTGACATGAACTCCTCACTTTCGGTCCCGTCTCATATTTTAGTTCCCAAGAGTTACAGCACCATTAGAAGACTTTTTTTTTTCTGTAATCAAACTGTGATAATTCTTTTTATAATGGTGCAATTATCTCCTCTCATCTGGTTTCACCTTAGCTAGCTCAGTGAGTCATAGACCTTTACATCTACTGCATCTACGCCCACTGACGATCAACAAGGAGCGACAGTCCCTGGGATTCATTTGCTCTCCGCAATGGATCTACAAGGAAGCACTTGCTTAGACACCCTTCTGTACAAGCTCTGAAATAAAAATGTGCAGGCAGAGTGTACTGCCTACTTCATGTATTCATTTTTTTAATGATTCCCAGTAAAAGTAGGTCTAATTCCTTCTCTCCTGGCAGTGTAAATCATGTCACAATCACTATTGTTGTGATTATATAAAAGTCATATAAATAATGCAAATACAGCTCAGTACCCCTAGTTCCTTAACTGTCCTGTGCTTCCTTCCAGTTGTCTTATGCATTCCTCTTACAGAAAAGAGTAATGGTTAGGACTTGAAAAGTCCTGCAGGACTAGCATCACAGTGACAGGTGTCCTCTGCCTAGAGCAGGACTGACCAGATTAAAAGGATCAGTACCTGTTCTTACATTTGGAAGTAGCTATGTGTTCCATGCAGCTGTTGAACACAGAAGATTCAAAAGATGATAGGCTCATATTTTCAATTTTAAGTCAGGCATAGAGGACATAAATGAGCCATGCCAGGAGAAATTCTTGCTTGCTAAACCCTCTGTGACTCCTGCCCTGGACCAACTTTGACTCTTAAAGGATTTCCTTTGAGTCCTGGCTGATCTTCCTTTAGAAATCTTGAGAGGGGTACATAATTTCTACTCCATGACTGTCTAGCCAGGGCTGAGAATGGAATGCAAAGTGAATAAATAAAGAAAAAACTTAAGAAATTACTTTCATTTGGCCTCTTACATGCTTGCTTTATGTGTATATATGAAGGAATTAATTTTTTTTTGTCGGAATTACTCATGAAAAGCAGAGTTTAAAGTGGTGAGTGCATGAACAGCATGCACAGAAGCCAAAATGCAAATGTGCATGTACAAGAATTCATGCCAGAAATTCTTGCACATTCATGGAATGTGACTCTTCCGACCAGGTTTGAGCAGGCAAGGAAGGTAACGTCAATCTTCAGTGGCTGCTGCTAATCCATAGAGTAGAAGCCCCAACAATATGGGCCTCCTAAATTCACTTCAGTACTGAATCCATTCAAACAGAGCACGGTGCGTTTTCCTTCCCTGGTCCAAAACAACCAAAAGTGTTTTAACTCTACGTCACTCATGCTCAGGCAGCATTCTTGGGAAGGCCACGGCTGGAAAGGAAACCTGGTCCTGCAATGGAAGGCAGTGATCAGTGATTTGGGAAGTACTGAGCTTTGTACTTTGTAACCTTCTTAGTGACCTGAGATAAATCCTGCAATCTCTTTGTTCCTCCACTCCCTGCCTATAAAATGGTGGTAATGCTGCTCTTCTTTCCAGGGCTCAGAAGAAATGGGTCCGTGTGGTACTTGGATGCTGCAGGTGCCAGGACTGCACAAGCACAGACAGAGACAGCACCGTTTGTGGAAACCAAGCTGAGTGACTCTCCCCTAAACCAGAAGAGAATGAACCACAGCCAGGCAACAGGGTTGGTGAGGATATCTACTCTCACCTGTGAGTCACGCTGTGCATTTGCACATGTTTGGGGTCATTAGGGACAGACGCTCCCAACGTGTCAAAATTTCTGTCACCCTGGCTTGTGGGCCAAGTACTGGTGGGAAAATGCTGGAATGTGTGACTTTTCATTACCAGCTACTTAGTCTAGGCCAGACAAATTCTGGTGTGACCTTGGTATCCAAAGCCAGGACACATTCTCAGAACACTGACTTATGGCTCCTCGTGACAAATATGTTCTTTTCTTAACCAAATCTGTGTAATCAATATGCACCTGACAAGGACCAACTCTCCACGTTGTGCAAGATCAACTGCCCAGGGTGGGCCCAGGGGACACACTGAATGAGCTCCCTGACCTGGATCATAGCCTACACAGGAAGTGAGCATTTAACATATGAACAAAATCAACAAAATACATCTATTTAGGAAAGCAGTGCAACTTCCACCAAAGTCAATTGATTTTTTTTCCTTTTCCGTCTTGCACATGCTTCTTGCTCATTCTCTTGGCTTCACAGCGTTGCTCTCCTCAGTCTCTTCTTCACTGTACGCTTTGGGGAGGGTCAAGCTGAAATCTCTTTTCTCCAGGAAATACAGATATTAAAAAATTTAGAAAACAAAGGTTTTTCAACTCTCAATATGAATATGATCATGCAGGTTGATACGAAACCATCTCTCATTGCGTAATATCTGAGAGCAGGCAATTTCAGGATTATAGAAGAATCTGGAAAATTACATAAGAATTCTCCTTTTGCTGTAGGAGCTTTAAAGCTGCACCTTCATTCAATCAGGAAGATAATTTCCTCTATGCAGCAAGTTTCAAATTCTGCTTATGACCTTGGTGTCATGACGATTTTGGTACTAACTTATTCCACACTTAGAAGTATTGCTACTAGAACTGTGAATAATCATCAAAATTAACTAGCCTATAGACTGATTAAATAATTTCCTCCAATTTGCATTTGATATGTTTATTAAGTGCTGGAGGGTGCTATTTGCTCTTTTTACTGCTGTTAAACACTGTGTCTGGGTTTTTGGCATAGGTGCAGTACTATTATGGTTACTACAAAATTTTTATCAGATTACGGCATGAGTTACCATTTGATACTGTAAAAACGCCAGTAGGTAGTAGATAAATATTAAGATACAATTAGCTGCCACTACCTTTTATTGCTTGGGAATTCATTAATATCGAGATAAGCTTGCATTCTGTGGCAACGACAGTTTTTTAACAAATTGCATTTTCTTACAAGTAATAGTGCAAGAGAAAACAAGAAAGAAGCCGACTATAAACAATGTAAACATACATGGCAATATTAAAGCTCCAGAAAATACAAAGTAGTGCCCATGTGTTACTCCTTATGCTTTGTTTGTCCTGCCACTGTCTGCAAGACCTACTACCCACAACAAGCAATTCTTTGTGAGATGTTTTTATTCTGAAGCAGATGAAACTATTGGTGCTAATAGTCAATAAAAACTGTGATTTGAAATGTATTGGAAATAGGTGTTTTTAAAAGCGTGCCTTGGCCCTTTACACAAGCAAGCAGTTGCTAATGCCAGCGTGCATTAGAAATGCAATTGTACTATACTTAGATGTGGTTCAACCACAGTTACAATAGGGCCATTAAAGAGCATTTAAAAAAAAAAAAAAAAAAGAAAAAAAAAAGATAGAAAAGAAGGAATACAGGTTAAAAGGGAACATGTTCTGTTGCTCAGCTAAAGGATTTATCTATAATTAGAAAACAAAATTTTTCAAAATTGGACTAAATAGATAAAATATTGATATCTCAGAGAACATAAACATACCATACAAAAACATGCTTACTTACATTTAGCCTTGTAAAGAATTCTAAAGACTTTAGGCATGGCTTGGTAAATTAGGTTTAACACAATTAACTGGCAAGTAGGAGAAGACTGTGGACTCTTCTCTTGGAAGACTCACGCCTGTTGGTCAGGGAAAGTAAACTCTCACCTGTCATTCCCAATGTTTTTCCAGTGTCTTCCCAAAAAGCAGCTACTTCTGACCAGCTGTAAATCTCAACTCATCAAACCCATATGAGCCAAATGGCACAAAAATTAAATCTACAGTGAGTAATGTCAGGTAAAGGAATAATATGTGTGACCATGTGATTGCCTGCATTCCTGGGCTGGAGCTGGAGAGAAGTGGGAAATGCCCAGCTGACTTAGTTGGAACCGACTCAAAACTTCATCCGCTTTGGTTCAGTTCTCAAAATAGGGCACATGACCTCTAAGTAAGACAGTACAGTAGGCTGCTTTTACACTACACTGCTGCTCCTGCAGCCCCTAATACCAATTCCCTCGCTTTTCCAAGCACGGGAGGAGGTACAATTTGACACTTGCCGAGTTTCAGTGTTATCTTGTTTTGTAATGCATTATCCATAGCAAATTTGCCCCTATCTTTAGGAACAGAGATGACATCTGCTACAGAGTGCCTTACACTTGTCTGTCTGCTGCTTTCAGTGTCATATGTCTGACATGAGTTAACCTCTTATAAAATCTAATATGAGAGAAGAGAATTGCTCATTGGAGGTGTCCGCGCTGCTCCTCTTGACCTACTTGGAAAACTATGACTCGACTCTTTGCGGCTTCCCCCATCGCAACACAGCTGCAGAAGGCAGTAAAGCAGGACCACTTTTAACTCAGTCTGAAAGGAGCTATACATACATTTGTATGCCTTTGAGTAACATTATTTCCAAACCTTGCAACGCCCTTTCGTTACTTTATCAAGCCCACTACAGATCCCTCCCCCCCCCTTTTTTTTTTCCCATGGAATCGGCAGAATGAGAAAAGATAGCCTTTTCTCTTCACAGATAAAGATCCAAATTGCATTTTATAATCTGACAATTACGTTGTTTGATTTTTTTCAAAATAAAACAGATAAACTCCCCTACTCGTTCAAGATGGGATCGTATTTGTTAGTGACAGCTGTTAAAATGCTGCTAAAAATAGATATAGTGTCAACCACTAAAAAGCTAAGTGCTCCTGCGAACCACAAGCAGAAAACAAATGAGGTTTCTACAGAATTTGTGGAAAATCTGTGAGCATCTTGCATGTACTGTGAAAGGTGCTTTATTCTTCCAGCAGCCATCTCTGTCTGTATCACAGGGGAAAGGCAGGGGATAAAATGTTTGGTACTAAGGCAGTAGATTGGAATAGTCCCTCAATTTTATTTTTTATCTCCTTTTTGTTCTTAAAAATACAATTAAAAAAAGACGATGCAACACAAAGACTGAGGCTACATCCCAGCATTTCAGATGCCTTTTTCATTTACAACTCTGCCCTGAAAAAAAAAAATAAAAAATCAGGAAGAATAAAACAAAAAAAGTGCAACGAAAGAGTCAAATACACTGTAATTATAAATTAATAAAAATAGTTGTTTTGGCTATGCCAGTTATTGGCAGAGCAGACTACGTGCTTGAGTGCTTTTTGCATGGCTGTGACTTGCCGGGTTCCTTGCAGAGTTGCGTGGAACTTTCCTCTGCCTTGGAATTGCAGCCTCCAGCCCATCCGCGGTAGCTCTGTTTGATTAATAAATGAGCTGTGTTCCAAACCAGATGTATGACACGAAATGAGTAAAAAGAGAGAGAAGAGAACTGTTCACATTCGGTGCTATAATACATCTCAGTAGGTTCCTCCTTTTTAGCTACATTATGGCTAAAAATAGAGCACTAGTGTAGGCACAGTGCAATATGATTTGCTTCCAATAATACAGTAAACTAATTGTGAAATTAAGCTATTGAATGTGCCGTTATCTCCGAGTCTGGCCTCACCAGCACTTTCTGCTTCCTCGTTTAACATTTATCAAGTTACCCACAAACTTTGACGGATGCAAACAACAGCTGATAAAATATCGCCTTTTCCAAGGCCCCGATCCTACAGATTTCGGCACAGGTAAAATTCCCGGCGAGCAGCCCTTTCCCACGTTTAAAGACTTGCATCGAGGCTATTAAAACAGGGCCAAGTTTCTCCTTCCTCCAGCGCCTAATTTTTCCTTAAGATGTTTAAATGAAGAGACATTTAATGCCCTGAACTCAAACATAATCAGTTCTAAAAGACCTTAGCCACACGTGAAATATTCATTTAAAACCAGCACCGCTGTTAGCACCGATTTTTCTGTTCATGCCTGGAATCGGGGCGGGTTTGCCCCACCGCAGCCCCGCGAGTGCGGCGCGGATGCTCCCGCTCCTTGCCCGTACCCCGGGACCCAAGGGCAGCCGGGGGGCAGCGGGGGCCGGCTCCCCCCGCCCGGCAGCGGCGGGCACAGGGGGATGGAAGGCGCAGGCCCGGCGGGGGGGCGCAGCCTCCTCCCACAATCCCGTCCAGGGGCGCTCCGCTCCCCGCAGCCCGCGCGGGGGCCGAGCGGGGCGGTCGGAGCGGGGAGGGGAGGGGTGTTCCGCCGCCGCCGCCGCCGCCAGGGCCGGGAGAGACGCTCCGCCTGGGGAAGGGCACGGGGAGACACTCCTCCTCCCCCGCCGCCCGCCCTCCTTCCCTTCCTCCGGCGGCTCCGCGAACCAGGAACCGCGGCGGCGGCGGCGGCGGGCTCCGTGCGTGAGAAACCCCGCGGCGCCGGGAGCCGCCGGGAGCCGCCGGGAGCCGCCGGGGCGGGCGGCGCGGGAGGGGGCGGCGGGGGCGCCGCGGCCGCCGGGCGCTGCGAGGGGCCGGGCGGCACCGGAGGGGGCGGGGGGGGAGGAAAAAGTTTACACCCTCGCCACTCTCCTCCCTCCTCTTCCTTGGTGGCGCAGATGGGAGTTTTACCTGGAATGACATAAGTTTATTTTTTTTTTTCTCGGGTTTGTTTTTTGATTTTTTTTTTTTTTTGGAGGGTGTCTCTCTGCCTCCCTCTCCGCCCCCTCTTCTCTTCTCTCCCACCCCCAAAATCCCCCTTCCTCCCCCACCGGTGCTGGATCCACCCCCCGTTCCCCTCCGCCGGCGGGCGAGGGTGTGACCCGCGGGAACACCCACCCACCTAGGCGTCCATGGTGGGAGCTGTCCGCCGAGCCGAGCCGAGCCGAGCCGAGCCGCGGGCACCCTGCCGCCTGCCACCGCCGCAGCTCCCTCCCGCCGCCCGGCCGCGCTCCCGGTGCTTCCTCCGCGTATTTTTTTTTTTTTTTTTTTTTTTTTTTTTTTGGGTGGCGGTGCGGGCTCCCGGATGGTTCGCTGCCAGTAGCCGGGGGCCGCGCCTCCTCCCCCCGCCGCGCCACCATGTCGTAGGGGAGGTGAGTGAGTGCAGCGCGGAGCCTTGCGCGGGGCGAGCAGCGGCGCGGGGGGCAGCGGGGCGGGTTTCCGACACACCGGCCGGCGTATCCAGGTCACGGCTAGTCCCGTCCCCATCCGTGAAAACTTCGCGGGAAGGACGCGTCCATTGCTCGCCAGCGCCCGCGGGGAAGCGCGGCGGCGGCTGCTCCTCCGCGGGTCGCGCCGCGGGCGCTGGGAGCCGCCGCCTCGGCCCGTGAGTGTGGGTCGATATTTGGCAGAATAGGAAAACGAGAAGAGCACGTGACACCCCAAATCCTGGGGATGTTGGCGCTTTCGCCGTGACTCTGGAACACAAACCCGCAGCACACGCGGGGTCCCTGCGGGCGCGCACGGGCGATTGCGGGAGAAGGTGCGCGGTGCCCGGCGCTGGCGCTGCCCGGCGGGTGCAGCCCCCCGCCCCGCTACCGGGGGCACCGCTGTCACCCCCGAGGGGCCGCGGAGCTGTCCCCGCCGGGCCGTGGGCGCACCTGGGGGCCGGGAGCGGGGCTCTCAGGGGCCGCTGACCGGGGGCTGGGGGGCGGTATTTAGGGAGCGAGTTGGGAGCGCATCGCCTGAAAGTTTGCTCGGCGGCTTCTTTTTCTTTTTTCTTTTTTTTTTTTTTTTTCGGCTTGTCTGGGAAAAGGGTATTCCTGCAGCCGGGACGCATGCACCCAGGGGGACACTGGGGAATGGGGGGGGTGGCAGCAACCCCGGGGCCAGGGGTCGTTCCGGCGGCTCCTCTGGCTGCCCCTGGGTGGGGGGAGGCAGCGGGCGGGGCGCCCGGCGGGATGCGCGGCTGCTGCGGAGCGGAGCCAGCCCGGCGGGGAGCGGAGGACGAGTCCTTGAACCCTCCTGCCGCTCCGCCGCCGTCGCTCCTCCGCTCCTTTTTTTTTTTTTTTTTTTAATTTTTACATTTTCTTCCCCCCACCCCCCTCCTCCTAACTGCTTTTATTTTTTTTAATTTCTCTGGTTCAATCACCGCTGCATCGGCACGGTGCGCATTCATGCGCCGCTGACAGGCGGAAACCCCGGGCGGGCGGAGAGGCGATGCCCGGCCCTGCCGCCGGCGCGGCGCGGGCACCGGGCGGGGGCGGCCGCGCCCCGCACACCTCACCTGTGCGCGGGGGGCCCGGGGCTGCCGCGGCGCCGGCCCGGCCGGGGGTCCCGGGGCGGCGGGGGGCAGCCGCGGCAGGGCGGAGCGCGGGGTGCGCGGTCCCTGCGGCTTTAAGGAGATGCGTTTCCCAGGCTGTGTCGCAGCAACTTTGTATCAGTCATGTCGCCCGGCGGGTGATTGACGGCGCGGCCCAGCCAATGGCGCGCCGGCCTGGCCCCGGCCGCGCGGCGCTCCGCGGCGAGCCCGCCAATGGGGGCGGGCGGCGGGCGGGACGTAAACTTGAACTTTATGTGGGCATGTGACATGTTTTTAAAGGACTTGGCACCTTTTCCCGTCCCCTCCCGGGTGCCGCTCCGTGTCACCGGGCGGCGCGGCGCGCCTCGGGCGGCCAGGCGGGGAGGCGGGGGAGCCGCGCCGCCCGCCCTGCCGCTCCGCGCCGCCCTGCGCTCCGCTCCGCGCCGCGGGGGCTCGGGGACGCGCCCCGCCGCAACAGGTACCGGGGCCGCGCCGGGGCAGCGCTCCGCTCCCGAGCCGCGGCGGGAGGGGCGGCCGGCGGCGGGAGCCGGGGGGGCTCGGCAGCGGGGCCCGGAGCCTCCCCCCGTGAAGGCTGGGGAGCGGCATTCGCACGGGAAAAAAGCGCTTTTTGCATCGCTCGGGGGGCGGAGGGGCCGGCGGGGCGGGCTCGGCCGAAAGCGGGTTTGGGCGCTCGGATCCCCCTCCCCCGCGGGCTCCCGGGAGGGAGGGAGGGAGGGATGGTAGGGAGCGAGCCCCGGGCGCTGCTGGGCTCCCCCACGCGTGGCAGCCCGTAGTGCACCTGCGGGAGAGCGGGCAGGCGGCGGGGGTGGGGCAGGGGTGCGGAGCGGCGGCGGCGGCTGCCTGGGAGCTGCGGGGATGCTCCTCACAGCCTCGGTAAATAGGGAAATCGGCGTGCGCGCTGCCTGCGGGGGTGGGAACCCGCGGGCACGGGGGGGGAACCCGCGGGCACGGGGGAGAACCCGCGGGCACGGGGGGGAACCCGCGCCCGGCTCCGCTCGCCTCCGTGGGCGGCCGTGCCGGGGCAGCGGCGGTGCCGGGGCTGCCCGCGCCGCTTCGCCGCTCTGGAGAAAGGGGGGAAACCCCAGCCCAGCCGTGAAACTCTGGTCCCCTGGGCAGTCCTGTGTCAGCGGGGTGGCCGGCAGGCTGTGAAACTTCAAGAAAATTTCATTTACAAACACCGAGAATTAAGAAGTGGGTGGCCGCTTGAGCCACCGGTTAATTTTTTTATGGACCTGGGTTTACTTCAGATTTTCCCGTATCTAGGTGACCTTTTGGTTGCAGGGATACCAGGTACCATTAGATTTTTTATTTGGCTGTTGCTGCGAGACTGGTTTAATGCCTGATTGATCGGAGATTTGTGCTGCAGAGAGAGGGCTGTGTTTGTTGATGTGTTTGGGGTGAAATACACAACTCGCAGTGTCTCGGTAATTCTTCGGGGAGGGAGTTTGGAGTAGCTGCTGTGCTCACAATGTGCCTTACGTTGTAAAGGATCAGATAGAGATGATCTTGGTTCCAGTATGTAACACTGCTGAGCTTTAGTTGTGGATGTTTTAGCCCACAGTCAGATTTGTTTAGGGAAAGTTAGTAAGAAGGCATGTGCGTGCAGAAGGTGAAGTGTGGATTCCGTGGATAAACATGCTAGTCAAGTTGTAATAAGTCCTGCCTAAAAGAACAAAACCAAACCCCAATGGTACAAATAATCTCTGAGATGATTAATTTGGTTCTGGTATCCACCGAGGCGCTTGGAGGTGACAGAAACCATCACTCCCAAAAAATCTGTTTGCTGCTGTGTTCTCCCTAATTTATATCTGTCATTTTAAACTGAACTTGTCTCAGGCCACAAATAATCTCTGCTGCTTTTTGAGCCTCTCGGATATATTTACTAGCCTTTGCAAGTGCAGGATCAGGGCATTTTCTAATTTCTTTTCCTTTGTGTGGCCCAGATTTTTGTTCGCTGAAGTTTTAGAGTATGCTCACCTATTGATTTTAAATGAAGTTTGAATTTTACTGCTGTGGGAGAAGTCGCTACAAAGCTCAAAGACTGGTGTAATGTTAGGCCTGTGTCAGAGATTTCCTGGTATGCAGTGGTTCTGCTGGTGTTTCTGAGAGTTAAAATTAACTTACATCCTAATTTTAAGCCTTAACTAAGTTTCCTAGTTTTCAAAAATGCGGGTCATTCACAGCTGCAATTGATTTCTCTAGGAATTAGGCTTGCTCAGCACTTAAATCAGGGGTAGGTGATTATCTGGGAGTGATTTTACGTGGAATTAGACACTTCTGTCTGAAAATTTTAGACTATAGGAATGTGATTTGATATACATGATGATGTGAGACACATAATTCTAGGTTCTAATAAAATTTGTGCTTGAGGGGAATGTAGGCATAGAGCTATAGTTCCAGCTAAGTAAGGGCAAAAAAGTATTCAAGTCATTCATTTTAAGGTTTTTTGGTTTGCTTTTATAATTTTGCTTAAAATAGCATGGTTAAGTAGTGTTAAGTAAAAGGGTTAAACACTAAATATTGGAAAATGAATACATTTTGAAAGGAAAAAATATTTGCATAATATTGATATTGTAACTGTTGGCACTTGAGTTTCTGCAGTTCTAATGATACTATGAGCCAAATCCTTAAAAAATTAGAAATTGCTGTTACTTATATGTGGTTTTCAGATTATTGGAGACTAGGTCATGCATTTTGCTCCCTACCTTGAGAAAGCAGCGTGTGGGATGGGAGGGGATTTTTTAGGGTCCATTTTAGAACAAGGTTTACTTTTCTTTATATATTCCTCTTGCTGGCTGCCATGGAGGTTTGCAGAATTATGGATCCATTTCATAGCCATGCGTTCCCACCTAGTCTGATCCCCTTCCTCTGTGGCAGAAATGTCTCCTACAGAGCTTCTGTCCTACTTCTCTCCCCACGCCTTCGTGTCTCCTTGGGTGGTTGTACAAGAAGTTTGTGTAGCTGGGAAGGGGCAAGTCAGCTCCCAGCCCTTCAGAACTTCTGGTTCCTTCTAAAGCATCCTGTGTTAGGCTGGAGGGTGAGGATGATGAAGAGAAACCCCCTTAAAACAGCAGCCTCCCTTGCTTTGCTGTCCTTGTAACGTGGCAGTGGAAGGTCCTTGGAGGCACAGAGCTGTAATGAGCAATTTCCACAGGGTTTGCATCCTGCCTACCACTAGCATGTCCTTTCAGGACCTCTCTGGATCCCATCCTTCCTTACTCCTCCTTCCCCTTTTTCCTTCCAGGTCCCTGGGTGATGGACAGCCCCTGATACAGCTGGCACTGGCCATGGGGCTGTGGCTAGGGAGGGTGGGTGGTGGTGCTGACACTGCCAAGCCTTTTGGGGCAGGGCTGGGAGCAAAAATTTGGGTGTTTCCTAACTGCTGAGCCGTTTTCTCCCTGAATCCGTAGGGCTGTCATATCCATGAGACCTTTTCCCTCGGTTTGATGGAAATTGGACAAATGGTTGAGAGATGATGGATGGGGCAGGGAAATGGGACTGGCAGGCAGAGAGAGAGAGGAGGATAGACAGAGAGAGCGGATACGCCTTGTTTCCTTAGGAAATTAGGAAATTTCCTTAGGAAGTCACACTGTCCTGTCATTAATTTTACTTTTTTGTATATGTCTTTGCTAGTTATGGAGACAAAAGGATACCACAGCTACCCAGAAGGCTTAGATATGGAGAGACGGTGGGGTCAAGTTTCTCAGTCTGTGGAGTATTCTTCCATAGGTGCTGGAGAGCAGACTGATGACAGTAACTACATGGAGATTGTGAACGTAAGCTGCGCCGCTGGCACTTTCGCGAACAGCAGCGCTCAAGGAAACAGCAAAGAAAAACCTGAGCTTCTCTCCTGCCTGCAGCAAGACAACACCCAGCCTGGTCTTCTGCCCTCTGACATCAAAACCGAAATGGAGTCCAAGGAGCTGTCGGCCACGGTGGCTGAGTCCATGGGTTTGTATATGGATTCGATACGAGATGCCGATTACCACTACGATCAGCAGAACCAGGGGAGCCCGGGAAAGATCTACCAGAACGTGGAGCAGCTGGTGAAGCTCTACAAGGAGAACGGCCATTGCTCCTCTCCCCTCCACAGCGCCAGCAGGCCCTTGAGGTCTTTGATGTCGGACTCTGGGAGCGCTGTGAACGGTGGTGCCATGCACGCGATTGTCAAAAGCCCTATCATGTGTCAAGAGAAAAGCCCCTCAGGCTGCAGCCCTCAGAACATGGCCTCCTCTGTGTGTAGTCCTGCGGGAGTGAACTCTGTGTCCTCAACTACCGCTAACTTTGGGAACTTTGCCATGCACAGCCCCATCGGGCAGGGCACCCCTCTGTCGCGCTCGCCGAACGTTGAGAACCGGGGCTCCATGTTGCACAGCCCTGCGCACGTCAGCAACGTCGGCTCTCCGCTTTCCAGCCCTATCAGTAGCATGAAGTCGCCGATTTCCAGTCCTCCCAGTCACTGCAGCGTGAAATCTCCCGTCTCGAGTCCCAATAATATCACTATGCGATCTTCTGTGTCCAGTCCTGCAAACCTGAACTCCAGGAGCTCCATTGCCAGCCCTTCCAATGCCAATAATAGGTCCACCCGTTCTAGTCCAGCGGTTAGCACTGTGGGATCATCCATCTGTAGCCCCGTAAACAACTCCATAGGGTTCCCGCCCTCCGGCACGCCAGCGGGACCTAGCAGAAGCCAAGATACCGTTCCTAGTCCAGAAACAAAAGACAAGGGTGCTCAAGAACTCGCGTTTCCTAAGATGGAGGAAATGGAGAACGCCATCTCCAACAACAGCCAGATGAACCTGGTTCAGTTCATAAAGCCCGAGCCAGATGGGTCCTTCGGCAGCGCCTGCATCGGCGACAGCAGCAGCAAAATAAACTCCGATTCCCCCTTTTCAGTACCAGTGAAGCAAGAGTCAGCCAAACATCCTTGTTCTGGTGCCTCCTTTAAAGGGAATCAAACAGTAAATCCTTTCCCATTTACAGATGGCTCATATTTTTCTTTTATGGATGACAAAGACTATTACTCTCTTTCTGGGATTTTAGGACCACCTGTTTCTTCATTTGATGGAAATTGTGAAGGTAGCGGTTTTCCAAATCCAGGCCTACGCGTGGGGATTAAGCAGGAGCCTGATGATGGCAGCTATTACCAAGAGAACAGTATACCATCCTCTGCCATTGTGGGTGTAAATTCAGGTGGACAGTCATTTCACTACAGGATCGGTGCCCAGGGCACGATATCCTTGTCGCGGCCGGTTGCTCGAGAGCAGACATTTCAGCACTTGAGCTCCTTCCCTGCTGTCAGCACGCTCGTGGAGACCTGGAAGTCGCATTCAGAGTTGGCATCCAGAAGAAGTGATGGGTATCCAGTTCTAGAGTACATTCCAGAAAACGTGTCCAGGTGAGCTGGCAATTTTTTTTTTTTTTTTGTCTCCTCATTTTTTTCATTCTTCCCCTGCATTAAACAAACAAGTCATGAATTAAAATGAGGACCAGGGTGGTATTTCTCAGTCTGATGCGTAATTCTTTGTTTGAATTTCAGTTATTATTAGATTTGTTGCTATCTTGCTGTATTTTACTCTGCCTTTAATAAAAACAAAGTGCTGGCTTTAATATTTAAGAAGAACATATTATATTCTGTTGTTATTGGGTTTGAAGGTATAGCTTTAGTATGTTTATGAGCTCTTACTACTACAAATGTTGTTTTTCCCATAATGAGAGCTTAGTAAAATTGCTCTCTTGTGTCCTATAATGGTTATTCTTTCTTAGCTAGTGCTTGAATGTGTTGTTCCTCAGATGAAACGTTGAGACAAGGATAAGAAAACGATAGTGTCAAGAATCTGTTTTTGTGAAGAAGCATGGTTCTATGATTGCACTGTACTTTAACTGGTTAAGTTTAAAAAACTAAACATTACAAGCCTGTGGCAACATATTATTTCTGTATTTTAACTGCAGGAACATTTGGTTTGTATATATAGAAAAATGCCTCCAGAAGGAGGAGGGCTGTTAAAACTTGATGCATTTGAAAGGGAGAAATGGGTAAACTGATCTCCTCACTTTTGGTGGGAGACAAATAAGAAAGTGTCGTCTGAATTTGGGTTTCTTGGCTGATCCATGGCAGCACATCCTTCTTCAAGCAGGTGTCTGTCTATCTCGTGAGGGATGCCTGCTTTCCTAAACCATCTAGTTTCAGAGCCAATGGTATGAGTTATGAAGCACCTCTGACAGCATGACTGAGTTACAGTGGTTGCATAGCATATCCATGTGTCCAGCTAGTGCACCAAAGGCTTGTGCTAAAGCTCAAATAGCCAGGAACAGATTGGCATTTACCTTTCTGAAGTATTTTTTTTTGCTGATCACGAGCTACGCAGCTGCCCTCGGTGAATGAAGCATCTTCCTTATTCTTGGAGTAGGGTGAGGAGGATGCGTGGTGTTTTCCATATTTGTACTACAGATTTCTGAAAATAGTGTTGCAGTGAAAAACATAATATCTAAAATAATGGTGCTTTTCAGGAGGGAAATCAGCCCATCTACCCATAAGTAGAAAGAAAAAAAAAGACTTAACTGTTTTCATTTTTTTCTCAGTTCTGTCCAGCACTGCTACAATCACCCTATCATTTTGTAGGCCATACTTCACTTTTTCTTTGGCCATTTCCAATATGGTCTCGAAAAAAATTGCACTTTTTAATACACTCAGCTTGGAAGGGCTGTATCCCATCATCATGCTGAACTTTGCATGTAGCTGGATATTTGTTATCTTCCCGTCTTGGCTTAAATGTACTTTCTTGGATTAAGGAAGATGGAGGTACTGTTTTCTAGTTATTTTACCTGATGAAATTTTCATAAATTGCATTATTTATATAGTGAGAAAAGTTCACCAGAAGACCGATGGAATGCCGGAATATAAAGACCCAATATTTTACTGCCTTTGTGGTTGAGCACTGTTGCTTGGGCAGGTAGCTCCTGCCAGCTGTGAGAGCTCTTGTGTGACTGAACGCTTGTGCTGAGTAAAGGCTGTCATCCATTGCAGGGGCAGGCACAATAAACAGGGAGCTAGTGCAGGTGGGAGCATGGCTGCCATCAAGAGTTGTGTTTGGAGTAACAGTTTCTCCTAAGGCTTATAAAGGAGTCTTCTGATCTGACATTGTAGCTCTAAGTCAGTAAGTGTAATCAGACTTGATGATGACATAGGCTGGGTGCACTTTCCTGTCTTTGTTCTCTAAGCTGGTATCTCTGTAGGATGTGCAGGTGAGTGTAGCTGCCACTTTGCAGGCTTGAAATCCTGAAATGTTTAGTGCTCAGAGCTGTTACGTGTGGAATTCTGTTCAGGTGATGGAGATCTGCGGGGTTGCGACACTCCAGGCATCCTGATCTGTACTCCAGATTAGGACACGTGTCATCATTTCAAATCTCTTAACTCAACCCCATTATTTAACTAAATGTTGCTCTTAATCTGCTTGGCAATGGCTCTGTGCCAACAGGTGCAGCCAGGGACCTGTGCAAAGCCCTTAAAATTTTCAAGGTAAATTCATGTAGAGATCATTTTAGCAGTTCAGATTTGAATGCAGAGGTGCCTGCTGAGATTATTTGTCTGCTGGTGAGACAAGTCATAAAGACTCAACATAAGATGTCACACATGTAAGAGCTCAGCCTTGCTGTCAAACCTCAGACTGATCTTTATTTTTGTCTTCATTTCTGTGCTGTCTTGTGGCTGGAACAGAGGAAATCAGGCTCAAATTAGTTGATGCTCTGAAGTGTTGTAATAAAACACACATAGCTTAAAACCATGCCAGACCCAACATCCCAAGGTTGGTTTCAGCTGTCCCATATCCATGTGGTATGGGTATTGCAAAATACCTCTTCCTTCATGTCATTAGAACAGCAGCATCACACCTCTGTCCCCTACATCTAAACCAGATCCTTGCTGTTTCCAGTCAGGTTTTTTTTTTCCTGATGTGTCAACCATATCACATTTTGTAGAGTTTTACAGCATGTGATTAACCCTTCAAATTTTGCAATATTTTAAAGTTTCTGGTATTCTAAGTCTTCATCTTTTTTTAAGGGGTACTTAGCTTGCAATATAAATGGCTGCAAGCAAAGAATAAATAAATAGGTTGTATGGTTTTCTAAAGCCAGTAGATGACCAGCATGGAATATGTCTTGTTTTAGCAGCCTTATTTTCTGAACCCTGATGTCATACCCTTTCTGAACTGCTTCAGACTTGCAGCTTACATGGTGAAAAGGAGTGAGTGGCCAGAAGAAGATGACTTTGACTTTTGACATTGATAATGAATCTTTAGAATATTGCTGTAATTTTCTTTTTCTTATTAGTGTCCCCCTTCTTAAATCAGTTATACTTGGTGGTAGTGTTTAATAACCATAGTTGAGGCATTTAAAATGCCTTGCTACCTTGTTGACTGTGCTAATCACCCACTGCCAACTAGAACATTTCTCTTTTTCTCCTTCAGTTACTTTTATTAGATGTGCACAGTTGTGGTTCTTTTTAAGTTAGTTGGTAGTAACTTTTTTATAGCATTGCAGCTTGTGGTGTTTGGGGAATGAGAGCCTCTTAAGCAAAACCAAATTCGCTTATTTCCTTTTAAATATTTTTCTTCTGCTAATACGCATGCGGAACACGTCTTTGTTTTTGAAAGATTTTACATTTGTAATTTTTAATAAAGGGTGAATCATAATTGTCTGTCTGTGTGTATAGATTCCTCCCTCCACGAATAGCATTTCTAAGAAATACTGGTTTCTAAACTAAATAATAGCTAAGTGGGCTTGAAAAAGAAGGTATGTGCAATTGTGTGATGTCATTGATGAAAACCCACACTAAGAATCCAGATATGATTTCACTTTAAGGTGATCAGTGCTCTTCGGAATTGGGGTGCTAGCCTAAGCCCCATGACTGTGCCAATTACGTGGTTTTCAAAGTGGCCTAGGAAAAATGTTGTGGTTGCTTAAAAGAACAGTAAAAATTGAGGAGGGTGACCATTCTGCTGCATTAGCTCTTACCTAAAGCGTCTTCTGCAAACGTGCATTTTCCCTCTAATTTCCATATTAACTGATGTATGTACACACATACTCGCTTTTCTCAGTGGTTGTGGTGGAAACAGAGGGCTGATACTCCTACTGTCGTTTCTTGCTGGCAATTCCACTGGTGTAATCCAGTGTGGGAAGAATTCACTAAGTTTGATGTGCTGTTATTCAGAAAGTTCAGTGTTTTAATATGAATTGCATATGTTTATCTATAATCGTGTTTCAAGAAATTTTTGATAGGACATTGATAGCATTCTAGGGATGACTTATACCTCTCTATTCCTGAGCATTTCACATGTGTCAGTATTTATTTCTTAGACCCTACTTGAAAAAGCCCCAAAAAACCCCATCCCACCCAAGCCAAAACCAGAAAGCAACCCATCAACATGGTCTTGATTTACCTGTAGCCTTTACTGGCTTGAACTGATTCTGGTTAAAATCTGATTTCAGGCTATTGCAAGTATTTTTGTAAATAAACTTTTATGTTAAATATTATCTAGAATAGTCACTTATCAGAATTATACCTGCCAGAAAGATAAAGGTCTGGTAAATATTATTTTTAGAATTTATGAATGGCCTTGACCTCTGTTTGCTGACGGACTTGATGAGAAAAGGACTGTGCTGTTAAAATATTCTCCATGCTTGGCAGGACTGTATTCCCCTTTATCTTCCCAAAAATTTACTGTGCAGACCTTTTTCACGAATGATTCTCTAATACCACAGACCATAGCTTTAAATCTGTATTTTTTCCTTTAGTTCAGTTTGAGAAGGTATACTTTTTTTGTAGGTTCTTGTATAATTTTGTGTGATTTTTTTTTTGTTTAAATGCAGCTTTGGGTATAGTCTTGACACAACCGAGACCTCTGGATATTCTTTATTTCTAGCTAAAGAAATTAGAAGTCTGTATTAATATGTCAGACCAGGAGGTTGAAATGTTCCCTTGGGCATACCAGCATGCATTGAACAGCTTTTTACTTTCTACAGCTTTCTTTGTTGTTATTTTGGTGAGGGTGCTGGGTTTTTGTGTTGCTTTCAAAGTCTGTATAAGGTATTTTCCCTTAAAATGGGAATGCAAATAATGCTTTTTTCTCCCTTAAAATCATACACATCCATTGACTCCTGTGCTGTGGCAGGGAGAAGTCCACATTACTGGAAAATCATGTTCCATAAATGGGTGGATCTTCCACATCTGGAAATATAAGAGCTCTGTTGTCATTCTGGATGCCAGGATCTACAGCTTGGTTGTTTCTTTGTGCAGGGGTAAATATTGCTGTGTATTTCCAAAATGTTTCAAATGCTTGTTGATACCACTAAACTTTGCAGTACCTGGCTATTGGAAATCACTTTGCCCTGTTTTATTCTGATAGTAGCTAATAGTTGTTGCCTAGTTTTTGTATCACTTTTGGTAATATGGGTTCTCACTATGATAATCTTCTTTTGATGGTTTTCTGAAAAACAGGAAGGTGGAGTCACCTTCAATGCATGGATTTTAGCAAGCAGAAGAAATTTTGATTATGCTTTTTCTGACAATATGGATCAGTCCATTTTCATGAGGACTGGAAGACAGAAAAGTATGTACTGTATAAAAAATGTCCCCATCCTATTTTATGGGATGTGTGTTGCAGCAAGGCAGGCAAGCATGCACAGGGATTGCTGCAGCAGGTTCAGTGCTCATGCAGTTCTTGTGTTGTCTGCAGAGGGAGTAAATTGTTAAGTTGTGGTTCAATAACCTGGCCTTACTCAACCAGCACTTAACATTAATGGAGCTACAACCTGCTGTGAAGTGCTCTGCCCAGCTGAATCAGATTTCCAGGTACTTATTGATGCTTTGCTGATCCCAGGCTGGAGCAGTGGCTGCTGTTGGGTGTCACTTGTAGCTGAACAACATGTTGTTTGCAGTGGTGAAAATACTCTGTTGGACCATGCCTTGTCTGCTGTGATTTTGCTTCTGCCCTTTGATTGGGCTTGTTGTATGTGAGAGCCAGATTGGGTTCCTGATCCAGTTTGCTCTAAAGCTCTAAAAAACCAAGACAATGAAACTTGGAGAGCAGTGTGATGTGATATGGACACGAGAACAACCTGAAGGGATGGAAAGGGAAAGGAGCCTGAGAAATATCCCAAGTGCATCTTTCTGCTAAAAGATGTGTTGTTGAGCCATAATCCCAACACTAGTATTTTCAGGATATAGTTTTAAAAGGTGTATGTACTCTTTTTTAATTGTATGTACTGAGTCTTTGAACAGAGTTGTAGGAGATGGAGTTAATAATGGATTTGTTTTGACCAAAACTTCTTGGAGAACAATGGCGTGCTGTGAT
The DNA here is from genome assembly GCA_026261815.1 of Monarcha castaneiventris obscurior. Lineage (NCBI taxonomy): Eukaryota > Metazoa > Chordata > Aves > Passeriformes > Monarchidae > Monarcha > Monarcha castaneiventris. The sequence goes on from JAMPIT010000890.1 coordinate 1,715,054, forward strand.
TTGAGATTTAAGATCTCAGAGGTCAGAAAATACCACAGTTAAGGATGAATATAGAACTGTAACTTGTTCTCTGGCAAATATGTCTTAAAATATGGCTGTCTAAGAGTGATAAAAATGGTCCAACGAGGAAACTAAAAAGAGTGTGTGAAAAACAGGTATTAAATCCATCTAAGTTTAGTACTTTTATCAGTTTTCACATGCAGCTGGTTGCTACACAGTGCCTGGTGCTCAGCATATGAATTACTTCGGTTGCAGTCTCCTCTGAGTGAGAGATCTGTGGAGAGGAAAAAAAAAAAGCAGCAGTATTTCCATCGGGTGCAGTGGACCAGGTTCTCGCAGCGTTATTGGGCACGTCTGAATGCACCCTAAATAGACCATGGCATGATTTGACTGCTCACTGCCCTACTTGTGTAACCTGCAGCGGAAGGTCACCGTCTGGTGGGCCCTCCGACAGCCCTCTCCTGCTGGAGCCACCTTGGGTTTGCTGCTGGAGGGGTCAGGCTGACCTTGGAGGAAGGCAGAGGTTTTTGGCTTACGCTGCAGGGGAAGGGCTCACAGGTCAGGAAGTGCCTGTTTATCCATGCCGGCAGTTCCCCGTGTAGCCTGCTCCAGTACCACTGCCGGCAAGAGGAGCGGCAGCATCTCCCGCTCTCTGCGGGGCTTGCGTGGGAGGAGGCACTCCCTCCTCCGACTTGGAAGCAGGATTTCTGTGATCCATGAGATCCTGTGATCTCTTCAGGCACCCCCGGGATTTTACAAAACCCTTGAGCGTTGGTTTGCTTTCAGGGCAAAGTTTTCAAATATATGGTCTTATTAAATGGGAGGCTTTGTGACCTTCTTTGGGGTTGTGCTTTTTTTGTTTTTGTTGTTTTTGTTTTGTTTTGCAGCTGAGGTTTATTAATGTGGTTTACCAGAGCTTAACTGTGTGTTTTCTGAAAGGAAGTGATCTGGGGGGGGGGTTCTCTTTCTCTATTTCACTGAAATCAGTGCGGAAAGATTTAAAACACAAAAATGAACCCTCCCCCCACCCCCCCATCCCACTCTGATCTGCCAAAACCCTCTCCCAAAACAACAACAGCAGCAAAAAAGAGTGCAGAAAACCAAATCCGTGCTGTTCATTCGGGATTCTTAAAAGTGTAACTAATACTGGTTGTACCTATTCAGTACATGAATAAGTATTTTTGCAAGATGCCATTTCTTTACTGAGTTACGTTATAGCAGGAGTTTCCACATTACTGATAGATCCCAAAATAAGTTGAATTTTATTTCTTTATCTTAAACACTGAATTAAGCGCCTTCAATTACATTAGAATTTGTTGTTAGCTGGTTGTTAAATTAAATTTCTCCAAATCTGCGATCTCTAAGCTGTGTATTGGCTTCATGAACAAGCTGATAGCTTAAATTCCATATTTGGAGGTAGGTTACTTGAAGTCAATATATAACGTTATTTTTTGAAAAGGAGAAAAAAAAGAGGAAATTTTTGGTTAGAACCTCTGAGCAGAAACAGAATCCAGTATTTGTGGATAATATGTAAAATGGCTTATAGGAATTTGTGCGCTCCTCTAAGATGCATGGGTATGCTGCTGATTGTGGTTAGTGATAATAATAGATCAAAGAGTTACAGCCCTGAGGTTCAAAAGCAAATTTCAGACTAATTGCTGAATGTTTCTGACAATTTTTATATCACTTTACTCATTTCCATCCTCTCTCCTAAACAATACTTTCTACTTGCATCAGAAGGTGAATAACTTTTTTGAATGAGCTTTCAGGCTAAAATTTGTACTGAATACATGAGTCTTTTCTATTGTGCTTTTCATTCCATGTCTGTTTTTGAGACATGTTTCCCCGAGTTCCTAAAAGTGGCAGCTTTATAAATCAATTCCATAGCAATTGGGTCTTTGAATAAAGAAATAAAATAAATTAAAAACCTCTTACCATCTTTAATAATGCTTTCTGAATCTTTTGGATTTGTGAGAATATCTTACTTCCTTATTTTTGTGTGTATATGACCTTTTTGGGTGCATGTTCAGCCTTAAGTCTGCAAAACAAAGCAGTGTTTTAGAGGTTTATTTTGGGCAGTGTAATCTATCAGTGGTCTGAGAACTTTTAATCAGAGGGCAGAATGGGGAATTAAGTAGTTTGTCCTGACCAGGATTTTGCCTGTCCCAGCTGCCGAGAACTGTAGGGTCTTTCCAGCATTTTTGGCAATGCTTTTCTGAATCCTGCATTGTGCTAAGATCGTAGTGCAGCCCCACAAAACCTGTTGCTGCTGAATTTCTTTGTACTGAACTTCTTTTGTTCGCCAGCTCTCCTCCCGTACCTGCCTCAGAGGGCCAGGATGGCGCACGGGAGCTGTCCCGGTCTTGGCTCAGGAGTGCCCCATGGAGATGGGAGCAGTAACTGAGCAAAGCAGTGCTCTGCTTAATAAATTTGACGTCATGCTTTGCTTCTCGCTGGCAGATCCAGGCCGGGAAGGGGCAGGGGCTGTGTGGCTGGGCCGAGCAGGGCCCGCGGTGCCGGCGCTGCCCGCGCCCCGCATCCCTGCGGCTTGCGCAAGGAGCGGCGTCCGTGTACCCCCGGAGTGCGTCACCTGCCGTGTCCTTACGGAGACCTGTGCTCCCCGAGCCCTTTGGAAACGCGCTTTCACAACCGGCGAGCCCCGGTTTACTCTGGCAGCGTCTCACCTTGAAAAATCAATTGTGTTTGTGTCTTTAGCTCTCCCTTAGTGCTGCTGCAGGAAGGAGAGTGGGGAGGGGACTCTGCTCGCTGTTACAGAATGGGTTGGGTTGGGAAGGGACGTCAAAGGTCATCAAGTTCCAACCCCCCAGCCATAGGCAAGGACACCTTCCACTAGACAAGGCTGCATCCAACCTGGCCTTGAACGCTTCCAGGGAAGGGGCATCCACAGCTGCTCTGGACAGCCTGTGCCAGTGCCTCACCACCCTTCAGAGTAGAGATTTTTTTCCTAATATCTAATCTAAATTACCCTCCTTCAGTTGCAGCCATTACCCACGGTCCTGTCACTGTGTGCCCTTGTAAAAGTCCCTCTCCACCCTTTTGCAGGTGATTTAGCATATTCTCCTCTCAAACACTGCCTCTTGTCTGACAGGAGCAGTGCTGGAGGTGGGACGTGGTCTCCTAGTCAAGTTTTGTCAAGGTCACTGCCCTCAGACTTGGAGCAGGAAAGGGAGTGCTTCTGGAAGTGCTTTAAGGTTGGGGCATCATGACAGCAACCTTTCTTTTCCCTCAGGAGGCATGAGTTCAAATATGAGCTTCTCCAAAAGGTCGGAGATCTCACTTTTAGCGTTGCTGAAGACTTGTCTCTAGAAACCTGTCATGCACTTCAGCGTTTTTGAAGACTGGAGTGCCAGGGACCTTGCAAATGAAGGTGGGTGGGAAATTTGCACAGTTTCCAGGCAGACTATCTGAGCTGTCAGCTTCATTATTTTAAACTAAATTAGATTTGTGCTAGAGAGTGCAGTATGTTAGAGCAGTTAGAAAGCTCTTCCTCTAATGGTAGCTTCAGATCTACTTTGCTAGATATAACTGCGTTAACTTCCAAACTCACTTGGATAAATTAAAATAAAACAAAACAACTAAAACCTTGCACAGGTATGGATCCTGGGATATGGGAAAACTCCCTAGAAAAACTCAGGAATTTCATTTGAAGACAATATACTTTAATGTTTGCTGCTTCTGAGGATCAAGGTCTGTTATTTTTTATGGTTTGGTAGAAATTGAACGTGTTGTCACTTCTGGCCAGGGGATGCACTCTTCTGGACCGCTGTGAGTGGTCAGGAGTGCACTCCTGCAGCTCTCCAGGCACCCTGAGCCCAGCAGGGAGAGAATATGATGCCCTCGGGGATGCTGCAGTGGAGGTCATTTCCCCCCCATCTCCTAAGGATTGCACCCCAGCTCGTAGCCCGTTTGCTTGGATGTAGCGTACAGCGTGGGTTTGTTTTGTTATTTCCGTTTTAAATTAGTTTGGTTTTGAGCACCAAGGCTTTCTAATGTTAGTAATTAAAAACAAATATTGGCCAATAAATATTCCTTAAGGATTAGAAAAAGTTACTAAACATGACTGGCTTGTTGAAATTCTGCACCGAACCTTTGTTGAAGACTGCCCTGCTGGAAAATCCATCAAGTAAACCGACATTGCTGCAGATTTAGCTCTACAAACCCCTGCACAGCTTCACCCTACTCTTCCTTCAGATATGCAGTGGCAAAAGAGAATGATTCCAGTTGATACAATTAGGATTTTTAAGTCCTTATTTTTAATCTGGATCCACGTAAAGTAGCTGGAAGATGAACAAAGTGTGGGGGGTTTGACATGTCAGCTTTTGCTCAGTGTATGGAAGTAAATGTTGGAAGTGGTCCAGAGCTTTATGGCTGCTGCCAACTAATGACATAAGATAATGTTGCAGTGAAACAATGCACTTGATTTGCATTTGTTTCCCAACTAACCTTTCTGATTCTTGGGACTGCTTGGAATTTATGTTTCTGGAGGTTTGACAGTTAAAAAAAAAGAGATTGGGCATTGAAAACTTTGAATGATTGAATATGCAGTAATGACAACTTCAAACTGCACATGCAGATAATGAGATAAAGAATGGTTACTCATTTCATATTAAACCCCCTTGGTGGAAGAAGCAAAGAGGACGAGTGTTTTGGATGGACATTTTATATTAAAAAGGGAGAAAATTCAGAGGAGCTAATGTATATAGAAATAGAAGTAAAAAAATCAAAAGTGCATCTATTATGGGTCTGCAAATTGTCCTGAATTTCTTTTCTAACATGAACAGGAGTTAACTGTGTGCAGAAGGCTAATAACAGAGTTTGTAGTGTGTTGTTTACATTTTTATTGGGATCAGAAATGTGCTTTTGAAATTAATCTTCCAGCTGCCACCATCTTCTGTCCCATGGTTCACATCACTGGGCAGCTGAGGGGTGAGCAGTCAGATATTTCTGACCCAGAAGGGAATGAAAAAAGCACTGCCGGAGGTACTACCTAGGGCATTCCAGCCTTGACTCCTGTGTCCATGGGACCCTGCTGGAGCTGGCCTGAAGCACAGCCCTTGTGACACCTACAGCTGGATGGTGGATCCTCAGGACTGACCACTCCTCTCCATAGATCTCCTTTTATCAGGCCTGTAATGGGAGTGCTGCCTGTGTATAATTGCATTTTCACCTGTTAGCTCAGGCATCTGTAACTGAGAAAAGATTCAGGGTTACAGGCAGAGGAAATGGTTCCACAGACAAATCGGAGGCTCTGTTTTCAGCAGATGTGTTTGTTCATAAGTTGTGACCAGAATGAACAAAGTACTTACTTACTCATCCTTCAACACAATCTAGAAATCCTGAAAAACGCTGAATTAAATCCTGGAAGTAGGAAATTAAACTGAAGTGACAAATAGGCTATATCCTTTTTTTTATTAAGTGAATTTCACTTCTTTTCAGCTAGACAGGAATATTCTGATATTTATTAAAATACTAATCTGTAAAGACAAACAGAATTGTTTTGATTATAGGTAGCTGCCTTAAGTATTTACAAGCAGCTGTAACTTAGGCAAACTAATTTAGCAACTTCCAATTGTCATTCCAGGAAAAAAACCTACTTTGTGGATCAATAAATTCTTGTAAAGTAAACCTATTGATTTGCAGCTAATTGGATATTGTGGATGTCTGATGAATTAATTTTAATATGAGGCTAACTGAGTTGACTAGGTGATGTATTAGTGGTTGTAAATGACTTACAGTCATTAAGTCTATTTATAAGATAGCTACAGGAAAAAAAGAGTTATAAACCTATCTTAATTTCTAATGAATCAGCATGGTAATAGCAGAGTCGAGATGACTTCTGAGCTCACAAGAGGAGCTTCATGCTTTGCTTATTTTCATGCCCTCCATACTGTGATAAACAAGCTACTCCATGTCCTCCACTAATTTTTCCATGTCCTTCCACCTGTATTAGCCCTTTCCATGATCTCAAGATGCTTCAGGTTCTGCTTGCTTCAGCACAAACACCTGATATTGTGCTTATTAAAAGAAAGTCTTGCTAAGGTTGTAGCAAGGTCCATGTTGCTGCACAGAAGCTGGGTTCCCCCTCTGCCAAGCCATTCGAAGCTGGAACACTTCGAGGCATGAGGGGGTGGCAGCCCCAGCTGTGGTTTTTGGCAGTAGCAGTGGTGGGGGTCAGTTCATGGGGACTTCTTTACCCCAGTGCTGGCAGCGTGGCCATTTATAGTTCTTTCCAAATTTTGCCTGAGGTGCTTGAGGCTTTGAGCTTGGGTCTGAATCCATAAGAAGAGTTGCTACTTGTCGGGATATAGATTGGCTTTTTTCCATCATGTGGCACACCCCAAACTCAGGGGTGGTATTGGTGTTGGCAGGACTTAAATCAGTAATTTAATGCAAGTGAGTGCAATTTTCATGCTGAGTGAAAAAAAAAAATATTCAGGACCAAATAGGAATGATCTTAAGATCGGGAATGCAGGGGAATAAGAAATGTGATCTAATGGAAAAGAAGAGAAGGATTATAGGAGCAAGGAAAATAGCAGGTATTGGCACAAGAGGGTATAAGCTCAGTATAGTGCACTAGGTCCTAGGAAAGCTTGTGGTTTTGTCTGACATGACAAAAAATTAGGGATATTCAGCATCTCCTCACTTAGGATTACAAGAAATAGCTTTGACTGATTTTTATAGATACATTTCATGGATCAGTTTGAAAGGCAGCAGTAAATACACAAATGTTTCCCATGTATTGGTTTTGGTATGATCCAGGCTTTTTCTGATGCTTCATATGGGCAGATGAAGGCACCATATATCTCTGTCCTAGAAATGAGAGCTGATGGTGAAATTTGTTAAATCATCCACTGTTCACAAAAATGTAAAAATCATATGTGATTTGTAGGAGACTGCATCAACATTGTAGCTTTTTTTTTTTCCAATTAAATTTATTTAAAACCAAGAATAGCAGAACTTTGTTACTTTGTTGCACTGCTTGCAGTGTCCGAAATAACCGGTGCTGTTACAGGTCTCATAAGGTAACTACATACCCAACTCTTAATTATATTTCTGTATTACGTCAGGTCTGTGGATTAGGAAGGCGAGATGTCAAGAGTAAATTTAGGTTGGGACTTCTCCGCCAAGTCCCCAGTGCTCCCACCAGTAGCTCAGTATGAATGAGTCTGTTTCTTTAAAGACTTGAAGTAAATATTGAGTAGGGTTTCCTAGCAACATTTGTAAGGTTAAGTAAAAATCAGACTTGCCAGGTGTTGCTTCCAGAGCACACTAGCCTTTCTATTTCAACATTTATACTTTTGGTACATTATCTGCAGTATGAAATGCTGAACAGAATCTGACAGTATTGTAAATAGATAATTTTGCAGAATCATATGTCCAAGGGCAAGTCAGCTGAAATATTGTTCTTACTTAGGGATACAGGTTTTCTTCGGCTGTGTATTTATACTGTACTTAAACTAATGGAGACGAACCTTACTTGGCTTCTGCAAGTATTAGCTATAGATGTGTGTGTGTATGTGTGTATATTTTAAAAATACCATCATAAAAGCCACCTGCTGAAAAAAAAGTTTGGTTTTTTTCATAGTAAACCAACAAGTCATGTGTGTCCCAACTGGTCTCACAGCTGCAGAGGTCTGAGGTACAAGTGGTAGAATCTCTTGCAGAAACCTTGATTTTTCTTCAGCTTTGATTTCTAGTGACAGGAGAGAAGATCAGCCTGTATACTTTCTACAGTGACATAAAAGTAGAGGTTTCCTGTTATTTTAGTCTGCTCAGTAAATTGCATGCACTCTCCACAGGTGCTTTGGGATGTGCAAGAGGTGTGTGTCCCTGTGGTGTGCCTGTTGTGGGTAGGATAGTTCCTCCTTGAGAAACACAGGAAGCTGGAATTTAGGTTAGCCCAGGGTAGATAGATAGATAGATAGATAGCAGAGGAGAGCAAGGAGTGGAAAAATTTGGTTGGCTGCTTCCAGTCCTAAGTTTTTGAGTCTATAAATAGAGTCTATCAGAATATTTCTAGTTAGTTCTGGGGAAAGTCAGCTGCTGTGCTGGGGATTGGCTGTGATCCCAGAATGAGGAGGGGAAGGAAAAAAAAAAAAGATGATAGGAGGCCTATTGAAAATCTACCAACAGACACCAGTGAAATCGAGAAATTGGAAGATGCTGTATTTGGGCTTCAGTTTATTTTTCTGCAGCTTCTGTCAGTGCTGGATGCTCTGCAGAGCGACTCTCTCTGTAGGCTGCTGTGAGTTTCTGAGTTAACCAAGCCCAGCAGGCAGGTCCAGCCCACCAGGGTTCAGAGTTCAGAAGCCAGGACTAAAGCCTGATAGCAGGAATTAGCATGGAAGTATAAGGAAGCAGCATATTACCCTCATTCCATGCTGCAGTGGCGAGCCTGAATCTCTGGATTTGATGCATTATATAAAGGGAGATGGAGAAGTGAAACCAAAAGCTGAACTTTCAGCTAATAAAATTAAGTTACTGTGTAAACTGTGATTTTTCCAAATAGACGTAGAAAGGTCTTGATGATACTTTAGAGTGCAAACTAGTTGAAGTATGTTATGATACCAGAAATAGACATTTAAGGGAGTCATGATGAGCTTTGCAAACAGTTGAGATGCTTTCTAGGAAATGTAAATGATACACTTGAAAAATATTCTGAGTTGAGATTCAAACACAATGTACAGCTAGAGTATAAATAGCTAGTAAGTTCAAAAAAATACAGTATTTTTAGAAGGTGCTTTAGTAACAGTAGTAGATAACCTTTTAGCAAAACTCCCTCTACCCTCCCTGCCCCCTGCCCTGTAACCACAGAAGGGTGATCCTTCGTCCTGTAAGTGGAAAAAGTAGCTTTGGTCAAATAAACAGCATTATGTAGGTAAGCTGAACCAGAGTTCTCAGAGGAGCATTTATTCACATGTCAGGGTTCATAGGAGCTGAAATTATCTGAGCAGTAAATGAGCTTTTTCAGTGCAGAATTAATCCCAGAAAAGTCGGTGCTCACATTGAAAATAAAAGTGTTCATGACAATGGTTTTGCTGCTCAGGCTTTGCTGGCAACTCGTTTTTCCCTTGGTCATTTCTCAGGAACTGGAGAAGGGGGTTCTGCTGAATGTTTATGGCAGGAGGAGAAGGGGGTAGAGCAGTCCCAGTGTTTCCCCATAGGTGAAGGCGTGCTGCCTTGGATGTCCATTCATGTCATAGACCAGTAAGATGCTTGCTGCTTACAGATTTCCATCAACAATAGATAAGAAGGCCCCACCCATGTTTAACTTTGTTTCATTTTTGTTTTTTGGCTTTTTTTTAATAAATGTAATTCCCTTTTTTCATCTTTGTGTTTGCAATAAATCATGAAACTTCTAAAGCAATTTTACCTCTGCATCTGTAGGTGCTTCCGTTTCTCTGTATTAGTTGGAATAAAATCTTGCACTAAATGACTTCCTGAGCTCTCTTACTAAGCCTTTTTGATTATTTAAATATTAATAGCAGTAGAACCATTTTAGACATTGTTGAGTGGTATTAAATGGACACCTGTAGGTAAAATTTTCATTGGATGCACAGAAAAAGGCAAGTGTTTTGTTTTTGAGGAAAGGATGTTGATAAATACTTTGGTTTTGATAGTTCTTGACGAAGATTGGTTAAAATGGTAAAGAACTATGTATTTTTATCTCACTGAGACATGGGAAAACAGCTCCTTAAAAAAACCAAAAGAACTTCTTACAGGAGAAAAATCTGTCAGGAGATTGAAATCTGCTCTTGTGAGAATTGATGACCATTCCCACTCACTTTCCTTAGGGCCAGTATTATACCAGGTGATAGCTGTGGGAATTAAAACTCCTAATTCATTGTGACCATGAATATTGCCTTGAAGAAATGCTGAGAAACAACTCATCTGCGGAGGGAGGAGGGGAAAATCAACCTGTGTATGGCCAAGGTAGATTTAATTTGGAATAATGCACTAAATTTTAAAAAACCTAACAATATCAGCTATCTGTGTTGGACAGGCTCCAGGAATATTTCAGCTTATAATTCCATTTGTCAAAAACTGAGAAATTGGAAACAGAAGATAAACAACATATTAATATTTTATTTCTTCTTGGGATAAAGTTCTGTTATGTGTTTGGAAACTTTATTGAAATATTGGTCTCATTAGAAGAAGCAGCTCAAAATTGACATTAACTGTTCGTGGTGCCACTTGTTAATTTGGATTTTGCAAACCAATGTGATAAACTGAAGTGAAACTGGAATAGAGTTCTAAAATGATGCTTGTAAATAGGTCTGATGTCAGCAGATGTTTTGCCTCTTTCCAGAGCAGTACATTTAAGATGTATGTCTCATAAAAAAAAACAGCCAACCAAACAACAACAAACCAAAAAAACCCAAATGAAGCCCCAAGCCCCCTCCAAGAGTCAAATCAGCTCTGGATGTAATGGTGAATTATAATTCACATTTTCTGAAATAGCATCTGCTCGAAGTTTCAGAAGCAGACAGAATTGTGTCTTTAGAGGGAGGATTTGATCTCGCATCAGTTAGAGTCCTGACAGCTTCTCCTGACACGTTGCTTGATGCATGGTCTGGCAGACAGGCTCCTGCATGGAACTTTTTCACTTACAGCAGTGGGCCCATTAAAATCAGTGGGCCTGTCCACATAAAAAGGCTGCTGCAGGTTGAAAGTTTCCACTGTTTCTAACTTACATCAACTGTTTTATATTATGCTTTTTCCTGAGTTGTTCTGGCACTTTGATTCTTGTCATGCACAGCATGCATCTTTTCACACTCCCAATGCCTGACTGTGATGGCTTGAATCCTTCATTATTTTGTGATTAATTGTAGAGATACAAACATTATCAATTCAAAATCCCCGAAAGGCCTCTTTTAAAGGATCAGCCTAGCTTTTTGATTGAGCTGCCCCACAAATTACTTATCTGGTGGCTGTGTGGTTTTTAACATCCTGCTAAATTTGGAACAAGTCCATTAAATACTTTCTGCAATATCTGGGGAATAGAAAAGCTTGATAAGTTATTTCGTCCATTGCTTGGGTCAAGCCTTTAAAGAGATGGCAATGCTGTGTTGAATCCATTAAGTAGGAATTGGTGGGTGAGCAGGATCATGGTTTATATTGTCAGTGGTTGTGTTAGGGTGTTCAGTGCAGATTTTCAAGTGCTAGAAGTCCAATTTTTGTCTTTTCCAATACATGTAGTCTCATAAACTGCAATTGCAACTGTACAGGAGAAATTGTGATGCAGGTGAGAAATAGCACAGCAAGGAGAGTGCTTTGCATTAGCTCTTTTGTGCATTGCTACATGTGGTGGTTTTTTAAAACAGATTTTATCCCTTGGGATCTAATAAAAGGCTGGAGAGTTATTTGGCTTATAAACCTATGTGGTATATTATTTGGATATTCAGAGGGAAAAGGTCAAAGAATGTCTCCTGTGTTATCAATTCCTCAGTGGGAAACTATATTAAAAACTTGAAAATATAATACTATATAATTTAGAAACACAATATATGATGTGGGTTGAGAGACAATTACTGTGTTGTATTTCTCTGTATTTTCCATTTTACTGAATGCATTTCAGCAACAATTGGGTTTTGGCTGTAATGCTATTTGTAGCAGTTTCATGAAGCTGCACAGCAAATTACTGTGGTGTACCAGATAAAATCAACTCCTCACTTTATTCGTGAAAGTCTCATTATGACAGCTCTTACTACTGGCTTATCCAGGTGACAGTGGGTTTTGTCCATGTTTATACAGTTTTGTGAAATCTCCATTATAAGTTTTAAAGCAGTCTTAAGATAGACATATTTTACATATCTAGTCTGCCATTTTTCAGAGTTTATTCATTTAGAACTGTAATTAATACACAGACACGTAGAACACGTCTGTTTCTCACAAAATACTGTTCCCTGGGATGCAAATGTAACTTAAGTATTCAGCAGCAAAGCCTGACAAGAAATTGCAAGTGTATTATTTGTAAGTGTTTGAAAACAGAAATATGTTTATTGTAAGTAGCCTTCTTGGTATGAGTGTTCCTGTGCACCTAAGCTGGTAGGTATTTTCCTGGTTTTGGTGACCAGCCTTGGAGTGCTAAATGGCTCACACTGACACATTAGGAAAATTAGGCAGATTGGGTTAAAAAAAGGAAGTTTGGATTGCTGTCAAGTGATGCTTTATTGCAGGAGCTTGGGATAGCATCTTTAGCATGTGTTCCAAAGAGGACTTTTTGTCAGGAACCGTAGTAATAGCACGAGGAGTACAAACTGAGAGGGGAGAAATTTAGGTTAGATATTAAGAAGAAATTCTTTACTCCGAGGGTGGTGAGACACTGGCATAGGTTGCCCAGGGATGTTGTGGATGCCCCCAACCCTGGCAGTGTTAAAAGCAGGTTGGATAATGCCTTGAGCAGCCAGGTCTAGTGGGAGGTGTCCCATGGCAGACGGGGTTGGGACTAGATGATCTTTAAGGTCCATTCCAACCCTTAACATTCTATGACTCTATAAGTCCGATGGATCTGTTTAGAGAAAGAATGGAAATGTGTTAAAAATGTAGCATAATGGATGGCAGTTCTCTGCTTCCGTTTTCCTCTGGCTGCTGCTTAACAGTGTTGTAGGAAAATCTAGAAGTAAATTGTTTTTTCTTAGTAGCAAGTTCATACTGGGCATTCTTAGTGACATGCTGAAGGTGTTGGGGCAGTAATCATGACCAGCTCTCCTCATCCTTGGTGTCCATGGGGACATCAGCCCTGCTGGTGGGCTTGGGTTAGGGGAGCAGATGTTGCTCTTGGGCATTAGTGACTTCTGCAGGCGTGTGAGAGGTACTTGGAAATGTCTAAAAAGGCTGGAGGTGTTCTTGGTGCTCCTTTCTGGGGGAGGCAGAAGTTCTGGAGACAAAGAAGGGGGATGTGGTTTGGGCATGTGAGGGTTGTTTACATCTGAGCAAAGGTCCCATGTTTATTTTTTATGATGGACTTGAGCATGGTGTGATTGAAGTGGGCAAGCCAGGTATAGGAGGTTGCTGGTGACTTCAGGTAACTCAGGATAAAGGATGCTGAAGTGGAATCCGTATTTATTCTGTGATCTGTTTTGCAGAAATTTTCCTTTTGTTCCTGTCCATGTGTATGGATTTCAGTCTTTCTTCCGCTCCCATTCACTGGTGGCTGAGAGTTGCCCTCAGGAGGAGCGTGTATCCTCCACCACGTGGGGGAGGAATATAAGAGATCTCTTGGCCAAATATGACCTTGGTGAATGGTGTCCCTTATTAGCATCCTCAGTTAACACTGTGTATGTTCCCACATGTGTTCCTTCAGGTTTCACTTCTGGATCAACGTCCTAATGGCCTTTTAATTAGACCAACAAGGAACTGGTCTGTCCAGATTTTCTGGTCTCATCAGAAAGGCTTTAAGAGAGTTTCTCTGCAAAATTTCCACATGACCTGGATCTGGAACACACTGCAGAAGTGTATTCCCCACTGGTAAAGCAAAATACATGCACAGAAGTCTCCTGCTGATCATAGGTCTGAAGTTTCTCTGTTTTTGTAATTAACAGGAAATTTTGGATGCAAAAATGTGATTATTTATAGAGACATTCTATGTTGAAGTGTGTGTGAATATTTAAAATTATTCCTGTCTGTCTTCCTGGCAGGAGTGAGATGAGGTGTTGCCCCTTTGTGGCCCATTCCACTCAAGGGCTCGTGGGCATTGTACCCCCTTCCTGCTGCTTCACTCTCCTGAACTCAGCAAATGGAGTTTGAAGGCAACTACTGTGCAACTTTTGTTTTCCATCTAAGAGAAGTTTTATGATATCTTAAAATTAAAATTTATCTGATCTTGGGAATTAATTTGGGGTGGGTTAAGGTGGGTTTTGCAGCCACCTTTATTTATATAATACTAGTGTAGTAGTGCTTGTAAGTACCTTTCCCCATTATGTAAACAGCTCGCTTTCCTGGTGATACTGGCAGTGTCATGAAACCAAGCCTGAGTGGTAGGGGAAATTCTGTCTTGCACAATAAATTTCAGTTCTTCTTGCTGCTCAAAATACCTTTTCACTCTTACCAAGGAACATTAGAGAGCAGTGTTGTCTTTTTTGGTTTAATTAAACCAAATTAAATTATTTAATTAAATTGGTTCTTTTTTAGAGCATTAGATAGAGTTTAACTATTCACCGCATGGAAATACACGCTCATTGTTACTTTTCTTCATGTGGAATTCAAAGTAGTGTAAAATGAATTATTATTTTAATACTTGGCCTTTATTTTATTACTGCTCCTACTCCCCCATCACAGCAGCCCTTTTTCAATTTTTATAAACCGTGGTATCATTTGTAAGTTTAGTTCAGGAAGTGGGTATATTTTTGTAAGAAAAGGCAAAAAAAGGGTTAACATCAACTTTCATGACAGTTTCCATTTTCTTTGTTCTACCAAAATGATTTTATATAAAGCACGTATCAAACCATTGCAGATCTGTTGTTCTGTTCTACTTTATTCCCTTTTTTCCTTTCACCGTTTCAGTACAATACACATACATATTTCCACTAATGAAATTTTAAATGGGGAACCTATCTCAAGTTGTTGATCACAAAACAGTAAACGGGCTTTTCCTCCCTTACTCAAAAAACTCCTCTAGCTAATTTCCCTGGTGTGTGTTGTGAATCCCCAGCAGGGCATAGATGTGTATAGCCACAATGAAGGATAAATTAAGAACTGCAGATAATACCAATCTTAGCCTGCCCTGTTTGTACAGCTCCTTATTTCTCCGGTAAACCTTGAGAAAGATTTTATTTACTTGCTAGGAAATCCAGGAAGTGTAATTAAATGGCAATTAAAGCAGAGAAGTTATTTCATGGTGCTACCGCCTTGCTTGAACTCGGTGAGTTTCTTTAAGAAAATACTGAAATACTGTGCTCGAGTGAGCTGCTACTGCAAATGAGACAGGAATAAAAATTACTCCTGCTGGCCAAGGAAGGGATGCAGTTGGTTGAAAACTTGTGTGGTTTTGTAGGAATACTGGAGCAGATGAATGCGGACACTCAAAATACCGTCGTTGGAGAGATGGTGTGTAGAGTCCCAGGTTGAAGCTAATGTGAACAGAATTAAAAATAGCAAGTATGACAGACCCATTAATTTTTGAACATAATTTATGTTTTGGAAAATAAAAACAAAAGCTAAAGTTTAAACGAGATTTGTCCTTGAATCGGTAATAGCATTCAAATGGAAATCTTAGCAATGTGAGGTTGCTCTATGGAGCATAAGAGGAGCTCCAATGAATAATTAAACAAGTGATAGCTAATAAAATATACAGCACATTGCTTCAAACTTAGAAATTGTAACTCTGCCTAAGGGATGAATGTTTTTCATTACTTTTTAATTGTTGCCAGTGTTGACCTTCAAGGTCTTTTTCTGGCAGATAATTTGTTATGGTAAGGATGAGATCATTAAGTATTTTAGCACAAGCCGCATGATGCAAATAGTTTCCTAATATTATAGAATACTGATGTGGTAAGGGTTTGTTTTCTCAGGAATTTGTTCTCCATATTTAGTGATATCTGGGATCATATCTTAAAAGAGCAGTTTTACTGTAAACCTGCAGGACAGTGATTGTAGGTAGTACAGTAGCAAAAATCACCAGTTTCCGCGGCAAGGTTTTTGTGATGGGCTTTGAATTGTAATAAAAAGGCATTACTGTGAAGTATCAGCATGGTTTTTTGGCTCTTAATGATATTTGTATATTCCAAAAACAAATAGCAACTCTTCTCCTTTGCTGGGTTCATGAAAGCATCCACGTAGCAGCCTGCAGGTTTTCCCCACTCTGAAACAAACCTCTGTGGCATCTGAGGCTCCAGGGCCCATGTGCAAGAAATTAAATGTTTCTAAATTTTGCTAGTTTTATACTGTAACTCTGTCTTTACTGTTTTAGTGTTTGCATAGGTAGGCACTAAAAATATGTATTGTGCAAACACCAAATGCTCTCTGATTTATGTTGACGGATTTTAGTTTAAATTCTCTACAAGTAAACATTTAATATTAATTTTTTTTTTCATCAGAAATGCCTGCTCAGAGGGAAATGGCGGTGGGGAGGAGCACTCTGGCATATAAACTCTTTTCAATATTATTTTTCTAGCCTAAGGTGCTTGGAACAAACTGAATCGGTTGTTTGCTCAAATGTTTGTTGATAGAAACATTTATTGCTTGCACAGTTACAGATGGAAGATGAACAGAGCTATTGTCTCATGTTCATCAAAGCTGTGGGCAGTCACTTGCAGGAAGTCTATAAATAATTCTTAGTGTAAAATTTACCTTGGTACTGCGTAGAATTTAAAGAGGAAAAGCCTGGTGATGTGTGGGACTGGGGCAGAGGGCTGCAGCTTGCAGGTCATCCATCTGCAGGCAGCTCCCTGCAGCAAGGACGCTTGGGTCCAGCCTGCCTGTTCCTAAGGAAGAGCTGGAAGGAGGGGAGGAAGGGCTGCCAGCAGAGCCTGTACTTTGATGGATAGTTAAGGGTGACTAGGGCCAGCTGCCCAGTGCTGTGGGGAGAGCATGGGAGCAGTCTTGGGATAAAGAGGCGAGCTGAGAGGGCCCAGCCAAACAGGGGGTCCCTCTGGAGAAGAGTGTGTTGTCCTGAGATGCCTGGGCAGGATAAGGCATGAATGGCAGGAACGGAGCCCGGTCCCTGTCAGCCCCATCCCTGAGCCTGCCCTGTGCCAGGGGCTCCCAGGAAGAGGGTGGTGCAGTGGCTGGCTTTCCTCTCTACCAGAGAGGGAGGGAAGAGCTGTGTGCTCGGGCTGTTCCAGCCTCAGGCACAGTGTCCTCTGCTTTCCCTGCAGGAAGTGCACCTCCACGGTTTGAGTCTTGGCACGCCTGCACCAGCTTTCAGCTTTGGGTCCTTCTCAATCAAGGAGGGGCCCCAGCAGGAGAAGCTATCCCTATTTCTGTTTTTCCTGGTGTTGCCCCTTATTCAGCTGCACATTAAATGAAGGTAGAGTTTTCCAGTGCTCAGAGGTGTACAGTGGTGAAGTAAGTTGATATGAACATGTAAATAGTGTTGTTTAGTTACCTTTGGCTTATTTTCAGAGATTTCCCACTTACTTGTGTCTCAGAAAGATTAAACAGCTGTTTAACTTGTTTATGGTCAGAATGAAGACTAGAAGTTGCAGGATTGTCAAAGTTACTGACAGCAGAAGAGTAGGTATTGCTATTGAAAATGAGGTTAATTTATTGCAGAGCTCTGGTGAGGGAGACATTAACACTTGCAACAGTATCAATATGTTGTATCGGCTGAGAAAGGAAGGCAGTTTAGCCATGGAAAAACATTGTACAGAGTGGAGGCCGTGCAGCCTCCCTGCTCCTCTAAAGCTGTCCCATCTCCCCAGCGGCTGGAGATAGGAAAAGCTGGGTGAAGGAGCTGGCTGTGAACTCCAGACCCTCTCCCTCTAGGCTGTTTGGAGAGGAAACCACCACAAAGGATTGTGTTGGAGTGTAATAAATGGCCCTTGCTGGACCTTTTCTAGCCCCACCGGCACCGGGGCGCTGGTGAAAAAGCAGAGATGTAAAATGGTGATGAAATAGCATTAGTAGCTGGCTGTGGCTTGGGGCTGCAGGGTGTTCAGCAGACCATCCATCTGCCCTCATGCATTTTTAGCTTAGCAAGTGGCTGTAGCTGAGGACAGGAGTAAGAACTGGGAATTAACAAGCCCTGAAGACTTACATTGCTGTTTGTTGGTATATGGTACTTGTCATACCTTCCAAGGGTTTTTTTACTGTTGTTTGTCTTCGGCAGGTTTGCATTCCTGATCTAAATATGATGAATATTGTTAAATTCAAACAAGGATGTCTGAGGCCGTCCGAAAATGTTCTTTTTGGAACATTCACCTCAAAAGGTGCCAAATGCTGACTTTAAAGAAAGTTGTGATTTTGAACCCAAATGATTCAGGATTTGAATAACATATTCTGGAAACATGCTTTCTCAAGTCAGCTAGGGAAAGGGCTGCTTGGTGCAGCATGCATAATGGTGAAGAACTGAAGGAGCTATCAGGAATGCAATCTCAGATCCTGAGCAAAATTAAGCGTCATCTAACCATGTTATACACCCTGCAAAACAGTAGATTAGAAGTAATGGAAATTATTATCAAAGCTATCATTGGATTAAAAATAGTATTAACTCCTTAAGAGGACGCGCTGTTAATCAACTTGTACTTGAACAGGGAATTCAAAAACACTCGTAGACATTGATTACTTGCAGGAAATACACTGCTGCAAAAATCCAGAAGCATAAAGACAATGATTTGATACAGATTCTTATGTGGTAGAGAATTAAGATGCTTCTATTTGTTGCTTAACTAGAAGCACAGTTCATAACAATGAACTTCCATATTGTTGCTGAATTAATTCAGAGGTGAAACTAAAAAGCGCTTCTAAAAATCAAACCCAAAATGCCATAAATGACACACAAGATCTGAGACTCCTTCAGAAAACAGTCAGCAGTTGTAAAAGTGTCCCATTGACATGTAAAATATTCCCTTTA
This sequence comes from Monarcha castaneiventris obscurior, assembly GCA_026261815.1. NCBI lineage: Eukaryota > Metazoa > Chordata > Aves > Passeriformes > Monarchidae > Monarcha > Monarcha castaneiventris. The sequence goes on from JAMPIT010000890.1 coordinate 1,733,589, forward strand.
CTTGTGAAATTGTTCTGTTAGCCCATTGACAATCCCTACTGTTTTTGCATTTATTTCTCAAGCACTGCAAAGAATGTTGCTAAATTAGAACTGTGATTTAGCATGCTGCAATTAATTTGCATTATGGTTTTTATAGGAAGGGAAGAAATTTGCCAATTGTGTGTTTGCTGGGCCTGTTAAACAGTGTCTGGCCTGCTAAATACAATTTTCTCCGCCTATGGCATTGCAGGAGTGTTATCACTTGTATTTGTCTTGCAACCCTGGTGCCTCCCTCTTTATCCCCCATGTTCATTTAATGATGGACCAGCTTAACTTGTACATGGAGTCTAATGAGAGACTAGAAATGTGTTGAAGAATGCAGTGATGATCCCCTTTTACCTGTTTTTGCAAGTGGTTCATTATTTGTGCTTAAAAAGTGAAATGAACTACCCTGACGTTTACTTACATGTGTACGTGTGCATCCAGTGTCTCTATCCAGTGTCTCTGTGTGAGGATATATGCATGTATGTGTACTGCAGCATTTAAAATTTGTTTTCAGCAGCTAGAATTACATGTATTAGTTCCCAGTTTGTGTGACCCAATAGCTCTTTCTTCTAATAAATCACAGACAAAATGCTGTGTGACAAGGGAGGAAACTGCCATCTCTCTGGAGTGTGTAGTGCATGTGTTTGAATTCCTTCAGCATCAGAGTAGCCCGTGCAGCAAAGGTTTCACGTTCTCCCTGGTTCCCAGCTGAAGCAATTTCTTGCATTTCCCTTATTTTGAGCCTTGGGTGTTTGCACAAGCTGAATGCTTTTTTTTTTTTCCCTGCCTGTGTTTATATCTGTAAAGTGGGTGTAGGGAGAGCAAATGCCTGAAGTATCAGGAACTGAAACGGGATGTCTCAAGTCTGGCTTAAGGCCAAGATGAAATACATCTCTCTTGGCAGCAGGGGTGCTTGAGGCAACCCTGTGATACTGGATAACTTACTATTTTTTCACTTGGTTAGTCCCATCCATACCTCAGCTGACCTCCTTTGTTGGGTGGCGGGCAGCTCCGTGCTCAGCCGTCAGGGCCCCGCGTGTCCCTCTGGAGTGAGGGCAGGAGAAGGTGCCTGCAGTGAGCAGCACTCTTGGCATGTTTGGTGTTGTCCTGCTCTTGGGAGATGGCCTGTGTACCTGAGGAGGAGCCAGCCAACACTTGGCACAGGAATCCACGTGCCAGCAAAGGACAGAGCTCTTGGTCCTGCCCTTTTTCGGAGTGCTGACTGAAAATGGTGCCCACTGGGTTTGTGGTGCCCAGCCCGCGTGGCATCCCGGAGGAGATGTCCCCCCATGGCACTGTGCTGCCGGGCACCTGTGTCCCTGTGGGCACAGCTCGGCCGTGCCCGTGTCAGTGACAGGCAGCAGCTGCCCGAGCGCCTCCTCAGGACGAGTGTCCGCCCGGCTCGGGCAGGAATGCATTTATAGCATGTTTTGGTTTCTGTGCCAAAGAATATCAGCAAGGAATATGGCTCGGGTCAGTATTTTCTTAGGGGCCTTTCCAGAGAAATGCGACATGTGGCTGCTGGCCCAGGGGAGCTGTGCAGCCCCTGCGAGCGCTGCAGCTGCAGGGAGCTGTGGCAGGCCCAGGAAGGTGCTGCTCTGAAAATTTTGGTGAGGCAGAAAGAAGAAGCAAGGATTAGTGTCAATACGCGTCTGCAAACAGTTTTCAAGGTTCCCCCTGCCAGCTATAGAGCTGAGCGTCTGGCCTGTGTGCTTGGCACCCTTCCTCTCCAAGCTTTGAAAATGTTGCTGGAAGTTGATGCTTTCACTACTGATTTTCTTTTTCTTTTTTTCTTTTTTCTTTCTTTTTTCTTTTTCCTCCTTCTTATTTTCTGCTTCTGCATATGGATGTTGGCAGGAAGCAAGATTCAGGTGAGAGCAGAGAGAGCAGGGCTGCCAGGGGCTGGGGTTCCTGGGAAGGCAGTAGGGTCTGCAGCAAACCCAGAGGTTTTTGCAGCTGCCCGCTTTTGCACTCACTGCTTGCTGCCAGAGGCATGATCATCCAGCCCCTCATGATTGCTATGTGCGTTTCACCTTTCAGTTGCAAAGGAGCAGACCATTGAATTTATGGTTTTAATGCCGAAAAAAAAAGTGGGTCAGTCAGTTATTAATAAGCTATTACATTAAAATGGTGATAACCTACTGATTTTAAATAGTTTTAAAATATTTCGGAGTATCTGCTTTAGCCACTGTGCAACATAGACATGCATATGACAGAACAAATGAGGGACAAAACCTAGTGAGCATTTTTAACTAAAAATGTGAATATTTTTGCTCATTCATTGCCTGGGGTAAAATCAATGGCATTTCATAAAATATCTAACTGAAATAATTAGTAGGGTAGTTAGAAGTGTCAATATTTTCAAAAACATTTATTATTTTATAATAATTTATACTAGTACTACAACTCTTCTTTAATAGGAAAATACATATTATTGCCTAATTGTCTAATTATCTAATATAATAATGCATAGTTATTTAAGTTTAATGCAATAATGTGCAAGATGCATAGTTGGATAAGCTTTTCCAGTTTTTTCCAGCTCCTATTTTTTTTAATTAATTGTAGCATTTCTACCTGTATGGAATTCTGCAAACAGTGATTACTGGATCAAAAAAACTTTTTATTTTTTCCCCCCACAAAGTTTTGTGAATACAAGAAATACAAATAAAAGATTCCATGTTTCAGGCACAGTTTAAGTGGGATTTCTTTAAGAAGTAAAAACCTGCTTTCATAGGGGGACACTGACAACTTGAAATTTGACAGACCAGAAACATTCTTGTTTGTTTAAAATAACGTTTCACTTTTATGTATTTGACAAAGGACTTGGGTGAGAGAGAGAGGTGCAGGATAATCAAAATTGCATGCTGGTAAGATTAAGTGTGTACTTTGTAGGTCATTTGTTTGTATAAACAAGAACCTGTTGCTATAGCTGATGGCATTTCAAAGAGTCTTAAACCTTGAGAAGACCAACAAGAGCAAAAAAATCATGGATTTCATGCATTTCCATGGACTGAAGTATGGTTCCTTTCTCAAAGCTACCCAGGTCAGTTCTTGGGCAGCCTGATGGGAGACGTGCTGAAGTCAACTGGAAGTAGGCTGTTAACTTTTAGTACGTTTTGGATCAGAGCTCACGTGAATTCCTTTGTTCCTTGGAGGAGACACTTCAGCACTGTGTCAGAATAATTAAAAAAAGAAAAAAAAATCTTTGCAAGATTTCTTTTTTTTTTTTTTTTTTTTTTTTAATTTAAGCAGTGAGGGAAATTTGTAATAGGACATGGTTATCAAAATATGTAAAAATGGTGCCGAGAAATGTGTTCTTATCTCATGTAATTGCTCTGTAATTGTTGGGGAGGGGAATCAGATTAGGGAGGCTAAGAATTTCCAGTGCTGAAGTTAATGTATTTTTGCAAATAGTGAATCTAAGTCTGCATTCCTTGAAGTCAGTGGGAGTTTGTGTGTTTTGCAGAATTGGAGCTAGTATTTGCAAGTTCTCAGGTTTATGTAAGCAAGTTTGAGTTTTTTGGGGTTTTTTAAAGAATAATCAAAACTTTTAATCAAAGGATTCATTTATGTTTAAAATATTTTTTGAAGTAGGAAGTGTTAATCTTGAAGGTATAATTTATTTTTTCTTGAGTTGTCTTTGTCTCCTACTCTTCACTATCTCTTTTAAAACTGACACACAGAAACATTTCCATCAAACTTAAAAATCAGTAAATTAGTGAATGTTTTTCGTGCTTAAAGATTTTTTTTTTAAAATTTGGTTGAGTATGTTGTTAGGAAGCTCACTAGCACTTGCTGCATTTTGTACCTGTACAGTTATTACAGAAGTTAACAGAACTTACATAACAGAAGTTAAAATATTTGCGTGGCACATTAGGAAAGCATTAACTAGCTTTTGTGTTTTGGTGTTTTTTTGCCAATTACTACCTTTAAACTAAAATTTTGTACATATAAATTTCATTTGTGAGAGTAAATGTTCTTTAAAGCCTGTAACTCATCTTAGTTCTTCCAAAGATAAAACGAGGAGGCAAACACATCAAAACTTGTGCTGTAGGTTATGGTGTAGATGAAGATTAGATAGCTGAAAACCAGCCTTCTGTGGAAGTTGTGCTTCGCAACCACTATGGAACTTCTGAAAAGCATGCTACTTCCAGCAAAAATTGTCTCCTTGAATTTGGTACAAGAGCAAGTATTTTTGCTGCTGTGGAAGCTGGTTCAGTTTTGTTTCCATGCTAACCAAATTTGCACTTTGTTTGACACTGTATGTGGTGCTCTTGCTGCTGGGGAGCTGCAGCAGCTCTAATGTATGTGTAGTAGATACTGTGTCTGTGAAAGAAAAACCAGCCCTGGAAAAAAAATAGCGATGCCTGAGTCCTATAAAATCTGCTTTGGAAAGTCCATGAGAGCAAAGGAGCAAAAGGAAATCTCCCCAGTTCTGCAAATGCAGAAATGAAGACATGGGGAAGTGGTTTTCCTAAAACCATCCAGGGGTGACCTGCAGGCTGGGGACAGAAACGGGAATGTCAGCTCCGTATCGAAGCCCTTTTACTATCAGCATCCCTGATTTTTGGTGTAAAAAGAAAGTTAATACTTACGCTGAACTTGCCAAAAAATCAAATACTTGTTACAGCAAGATGCACGTCTGACAGGGATTTTCGTATCTTTGCAACCTTTACTGGTATCTTTGAGAACTGGGATCTAACCTGAGACATTTAGTGAGATGCAAAGGTCATTTAAACAAGGCTGTTGCTGACTTGCAGTACTCTGAGCAATTTTACATTCTTAGCTAGGAGGGGTGGGGTGGGGGTGGTGATGGGGAAGACTGTCAGGGACTTGAAAATCACTCTTTCCAGCCCTTTCAGGACTGCAAGCAAAAGCTGTCTGTTTTACGTAAGCTGAAAATTCCTCCATTCTCTTCTATTTAAGCTGAAAATTCATTTTTAGACTAGAGAGACCAAGATACCAAAGTTTAAAGATTGAATACTATTAAATTCAGAGGTAAAAAAACCCGACTTAATTTTTGGGAATTGGGAATGGAAGTCCTGAGAATCAGATAAAAATGCTGCAGTTGGGAGAAAAGAAAATAACATCTTTCTGAAAGCAGGATTTTTTTTTGAAAATGTACTGATGCTTATGGGGATATTTAGAATGTCTCCAGACATAATATAGGGAGGGTAGGAACGGAATAGTCGGAAATTCACAGAAAGTTTCAAGGCTACATAATAAAACAAAGGCAGGTCACATGGATGTTCACTTCTTGTAGCTGGATCCAGTGCTCCTTTTATTTCTGTTTTAATAGTGGAAGGAGCACTCTGGCTGTGCTTATTTATAATTGTTGATCCTTAACTCCCATCCATATTCTCTGTATTTACACATGCATTCTCCCTCATAATGCGGAGTAGCAATTTTCTTTGTGCTTTAACGACTTGTTTCCTCTTCAGTCATGCTTTCATTCACTTCCTTTTGGCTCTTTCTATTAACTCTGGCCTATTCTAATTCCTGCTTGTTGCTGCTTTTTACTCTGTCTTTCCTTTTCTCCCCAGCCCTTAATTCCTCCCATCATTCTGTTCCTCCTTCCTTCCTGCCTCCTGCCAATGGCTCAGATGGTTTTGAGTGACCAAGATGTGGGAATATTGCATGATGCATGGGGAATGGAGCAGTGCACTGAGAAAGTTAGCCCCAGAAGTCAGTACTCCTTTTAGATTTCCCCACTTCTGGCAAACAGCTACCTTCATGCACTAGGAAGCCTTAGGAATATGCCCTCAAAAGATGGGGTTCCCTGTGGAACAATCCTGTGGAAGCCCTTCTGGAAGTGGGTGCTGTGCAGCTGGAGAGGGCATGAAGCAGTAATGTGCACTCGTGTCATGAGGAAACAGAAACATGAACCAAACTGCTTAACCCAGCACCTTATACTTCTGCCTGCTGGAGTAACTTGATTTAGTAAGTTAAAATGTCAGTGCTGTGGCTGTAGCGCTGCTATTTCCTTTCCCTGCCTTCTCGACGACGACACTCCAGGTTTTTTAGAAACATCCCCCAAAAGAGGGAAGGATCACGAAAAACACGCTCTTAATTGCACGCAGTTTTTAATATTCCTGGGATCTGTTTTGAAGGGTGCATTTGACAGAGAGAAACCCAGCAGCCCCACACTGAATCCTTTGTCCTTCCTGCGGGGTGAAACAGTAGATAGCTTACTGTAAGTGTGGCTGCCTGCCAACCCGTGGCGCAGATTCTTTTTTTAATACTGTAAACTGGCAAGAAATCAAGAATTGCCGTTCTTCCTTTTATTTACTTTCCCTTCTGTATTAAAGAGCTCAGTAAATAAGAGAAAGTTAAATGTTGAGTGAAGGTTTCATACTGATTAATCATTAAATAGCAAAGAGTTATCGGTTCGGGGGGGGGGAGGATTTGCCCCCTTTTTTCCATTTCTCTTTGGTTGAAACTGGAAATATCAGTTGCTTCATCTGGAATAGATTATCACAGGGAAAAGTCTGTGCAGTTTGAAATGAGGACAGAGCAGAATGCATCCATCATGCATAGTTTAAAATAATCTGCAAGACTGCTTCTGATTTGATCCTTAGATGTACTTCCTCCCGATTTTCTTCAAAACTTGTGTTAATAATGAGTACTCTGTCTCTAGAAAAGGCTTTTTTGTAGAGTGTGCCCCCAGCCTCTGCTTGTAAGTATTTTCTTATTTGAACAACTAAGCTTCCTGAAATAGCTGCTGAGTTTTTTGTTTTGCTGTTATATTTAAAAGTGGTAGAGGGGTGTGGAGTTCCTTCTGCTGCTTCTCAAATCCAAGGCATGCCTTGTAAGCTACTTTGCTTTCACGCTAGAAAGGGAATCGGTGTTGCTGCTTTTCTCATGATTGCGTTGCTAAATTATTGGCAAAATTATCCCCAAGCAAAAAAATGATGTTGCTATTGATATAGTGCACATTTGAATGATTTATCTTGAGAGAAATGTATCTCTGTGTGCATGATGCAGGAGGCCAAATTAAATTTAAAAATTACTGTTGCTGTTAAATACAGAGCTAATGTGAAAAATTAGCCTACAACAGATTGTTTTAAATCCCAAAGCGTACTGTGGTTCATTCAGAGGTCAATCTTGCTTAAAACATATTAAACATTTAATAATATCAATGTATATCTGTTGCTGACTTGATGAACCTACCATATAAGTCATGTATGTACAGCTTTATTAAAGGCATAGTTAAAACGTGGATTCATGTTTTTTTTCTTTTATACTTCTTGGCTAATCGGAAATTAAGGTTTCTGGAAGTGATAAGGAATAGTTTTGCTTTAAAAGCAGAGGACTGTGACTGAAGAAATCTGGACTTGATCTGCCAGATTTCTTGAAATAACTGACTCAAGTCAGTAGTTGTTTTGGGGGTTTTCTTTTGTTTGTTTGTTTTTTTCCCTCTGAGTTCTTCATCTGTAAAATGGAGATAATCCTGTTCCCTTACCAGATGGCAGTATGTTATAGATAAATTAATGAATGTTTGTGGGACAAAGCAGCAGCACTTAATGGGTTCAGCATAAGTATTCACATTAATGATTCATGTTAAAGAATGATTGAAAAACTGCATTAACTCGAAAGTTGGGAGTGTGCTGTCCCAGAGGCAGAGGCTTAGTTTCCAATCTGCAATGCCCAAATGAGGGACACAAGAAATATTTATTCAGGAAATTTAGTAGTTTACAAGTTTCCTTCCTTTGGTTCCTTCCTTCCTTTAGCTAGAAAGAATTTTTTTTTTCGGACTCTGCTGGACAAGTCTGGATTTCTGAAGTAAATTCTCTTTGAATGTGAAAGAAAAAGGCACATTTTTGTGGACATTTGTGCAGGTAACTTGCCACAAAAATTAGTGAATAAATAAACTATTTAAAGCTGATTAAATCTGAGAGATGATCCAAATAAATGAGAGCAAGTTTTCTAAGCAATTATTAAAAAAACCCAACCCTCTCTTGCAACAGCACGGATCGGAAAATATCCCATCTCAATTATAGCCATCAGAAATCTTGCCCCCATTCTCATTTTTCTTTTGAATCTATATTTTGAGCTTGTTCAAGATATGTAGGAAAGTTTTCTTGCAGAATGACAGGTAGAACTATCACAAACTTGTTACTATTTTAGGGGTGTTGGATAAGATGCATAATTATCTTGAATACAGTTTCGGTTTTGCTGCCTTTTCAGTGTAGCAAGCTACAGGGAAAATACAAATTCAGTCTTCAAGGATCCCCAGCCTTAAAGGGAGAAATAAGTAGGTAACAACTCTACTTCAACTTGTGTTTTGCAGTCTTTATATTTTATAAACGTGGTTGTTTATTTTAAGTGTAAGCGGCATTAGTTCAGCCCTATTTTGTTATCCACATTGAGGGAAAATAAGTATCTGCACAGAGTTGGAGTTTTGTGGCTGTGTGACTTGAGAAGAGTCTACTAATATGTGATTCTCCTTTGAAACTGTGAGCAGATTATCTTCAATAACTAGCAGATTTCTGTATGTATTTTTAAAATGCAGGAATAAGTTCTTGATATAACTATTACAGTGGCTTTATTTAATAAAGAACAGTGCACTGCAGCAGCATTTTAGAGTTACTCTTCCATGTTCGGACAGTTCTCTTGTGGATCTCAAAAGCTCGGGTTTTGTGCTCCTTTAGCTATATATTTGGAAGAAAGAGAAAATGGTTTTATCACTTGCTTCTTACTGACATACTCAGTTCTTACAGTAACAATTTTCCTTGGCTGTTGCAGCATGTGCCAGGAGATTGCAGATCCAGTGTCTGTACTTAAGACTTGATACCTCAGAAACTGTCTTTTATCCGAAATGCCGGTAAGGCAATTACCATGAGTCAGATGAACCCTCCACTCCAGGTTCCTTGTTATGGGTCAGGCCAGAGCAAGACCTTTTCTGGTCAGGGAGCCAGTCTGTGAATTAATGTCAGTGAGAATTACGGGTAAAATCCCCAGTCATGGCTAGTGTCCAAAATCGGTAGCAAGACTGGTAATTTAAATGTCTGCTGCTCCTGGACAAAAATAAGCTGCTTGCATGTCTCTCTTTCTCTCATCCTAGCAAGACTGTTTCGGATTTGTCCAAGTAAAACCAAGAGAATAAGTTTGAGGAGGAGGAAAAAATGTGTCTTCCTCCTTCGCTTCAGTAACTTCATGTTTGTCCATGTTTTTTTCCCCAGCTCCTTAAACCGGAGGAAGGATGTCCCACTGATCGTCTCTCAGCAGGTCACAGCATAAGCTGCTCCCTGTTTTATCCCTCTCAGGAGCCCATATACCGCTTGCTGCATTCGCTCTTTCCTTTGCCAGGTCTCTCTGGATTTTTTCCTCTTACCCAGGGCTCAGAACAAGCCCAGTCCTGGCCAGCTCTGCACTCCCTCTCCAGAGCTGGGAGCTGCTGGGCAGAGTGACACTTGCAGCCTCACGACCTCCGTGGCCGCCTGGTCTCCGCTGTGGCACCTGTGGCAGTATCGGCCACAAAGGGATTTTCTTTATTGCATTAAGCTTGCAGAGAGAAGATTTAGTAGGTGTGTCGCAGTGCCATTAGCCTCCTGTGACCCGGTGTCTCAGCAAATCCTTCTGTGGCTGTGAAGAATTTGTTTTAGTTTGAGCAAATTCATCTTCATTAGAGCCATTTTGAGGGAAACTGTTCTCTCTACCCACGGTGCCATCTTCTTAATTCTAAGTGGCCGGACCTACTGCTGGTATTTGAATCATTATGCCAGTCTTGAGTAACGTCCCATATGGCAATGGGATATTCAAAAATACAATTAATTCAGTTTCCTTGTATCATATGGTTGTGAAACCCTTTCTAACAATCTTTCACACAGAAGCAGAAGTTTTGTGCTTGTGGTAATAATGTTCATAAAAAAATGTTTCGGTGTGCTTAGTGCAAAATAACATTTCAACTTTTGGAGGACAACCACAAAATCTATTAAAAAAATAAATGTTGGCAGACACATAGGCAAAGGAAATCTATCAAAGTTTGTTGATGTTTGTCTGCAGTGCAGACCAGTTAACAAATTCTTTCCCTACGCAAACGAGCAGCATCTCGTCACAACACTTCAAAATCTTTAAATAACTTAAAGGCTCTTTTCTTTGATGTGAAGTTCACTTTGCAACACCTTGGTGCCAGGGATGGTAGTTAATTATTATCTTTATTACAGGTGTGGCCTTATTTAAATATCTGCATGAAATGTCTCATCGGTGGCACACTGATACTGCTTGAGCATTGCGTACCTGTTGTACGTGAGCCGCCTTCAGCTGGGGCGTGTTCAAAGTGAAGAACAGAAAATGTTTTACCATCCTTCAGATCCTAAACGGAGGTCTGCTGAAATGTCATTGGAAAAGTTGGAAGAGTCTGGGCCTAGCTTGGGGAAAAAAGTAAACAAAATAGGATTTTTAGGTGAGGCGCAAGTAGTATTTGCCTGTACAAGAAGAAAAATGAGACGTGCTAGATCAGCAGGTTGCCTCTTGCCAAATTCCAGATGACAATGACTAGCAGTGACTTGGTCTGAGTCTTTTAGTGTGGAAATCCCTGTTTCAGCTGTGACTGCATGGTATTTTTTGGGGGGAAATTGCTCAATCATAGAGTCATAGAATGGTTTGGGTTGGAAGCTACCTTAAAGATCATCTAGTCCCCTGCCATGGGCAGGGACACCTCTAACTGATCAGGTTGCTCAAAGCCCCATCCAACCTGGCCATGAGCACTGCCAGGTATGGGACATCCACAACTCTCTGGGCAACCTGTGCCAGTGCCTCACCATACTCAGAGTAAAGATTTTTTTTTTGCTAATATATCATCATGCCTGTGTAATTGGATTCTAAACAAATACACAGGAGAGCTTTCTAGTTTCTTTGGAAAAAGGATCAGAGGACGGAATATCAATGTCTCTGATAGATGGATGCACTGCTGTGATACCTGCTGCCCATTACTGAGGTCTGAGGTCCAGCCACTGCCTTTGCTTTAAGGTGTTTACAGACCTTTCATAGACTTGACATGCGTTAGCTATTGGATAAAATGTGAACCCTAAGTGAAAGGATGTACTGCTAAGATAACCTTTAATTCCCAGATATGGGAAGGATTTAAGACCTGTTCCCAGCATTTTTTTTTTCTTAGAGCAAATGTAAAAAGTTTTCCAGTTAGCTTGGACAATTTTGGAGGGGAGGGGGAGGGTCTTACTCTGAAGTTTCTGTTCTCCTTGTACATTGCCTAGGAAGAATAAGCACACGATTTTTTGGCTGTGGATGCCTGTTGATGGAATTTAATGCTGTTTAACTGAGATTATAATTTGAGGGTCAAATAATTTTGTGAATTGTTAAGTATCATTTCATCTTTCATACAGTGACTGTGGTCCCTGGGGTTGAAGAACAGTGATTGTTATGGTTCTTTTACCATCTGGCACTGTGACAAGAATACCCGGTCTTGTGTTGCTCTACATGATGAAAAAATAGATAAATAAATAGGATTTATGAGTTTTCTTTACAAGGCTTTTCCACAGGGCGATTGATTTTATTTTAGTCTGTACAAGACAGACCAAGAGAAGAAAAAAAAGATTGTATTTCTCTCTTGCTTTCCCAGGTCCAGTGCAAATAAAAGAAGACTGATATGTACTTACAGATCTTTAAAATGCTTTAACAGTTTTTCTTTGGCTTTCTGAAGAGAAGATTCTGTTAGTTCTGAAGAAGAAATTTTTTTTTTTCAGTAATTTTGAATGCCCTTGGGCCCTCTTATGCTGTAATTCTTCATGACAAGCACCTTGCACAAGGCTTTTTGGGGTGGGAACCTTTCTTTTTAATTAGCTTGCAGATAAAGGTTCAGCTCAGTTATGTTAATGGTGGAAGTTTCTTTAGTGACTTTTCCCATCAATTATATACTTTGTGTCAAGGTCAAAAGTGTCACTGTTCTTCAAAAATGATCCCATAACCTTTTGTTTAAGGAAGCAGTAGTCTCCTTTGGAAGAGGCTTATGCAGAAGATTAAATTGGTAGAATCAGGAATTCAGGGTCAATCAAAAGGCTTTTTGTACGTGTGAAGACATTCCATTTAATACTAAGTTGATGTTTTCCACTTTGCATGATTAGGCAAATGCAGAATTAAGTAACAGAAGTCAAGATCAGACACATTTTGAAGGTTTGTTTGTTTTTAAAGTGTATTGCTATTTCTAGAATATACTTCAGGTAAATATTAGATCTGTCTGTAAACTGGAAAATCAACTTCTCATCTTACTTAAAAGGTGCCTTTGTAGTAAAGGCAATATAATAGCATTAAAATGGTGTTTTCCATGAAGAGAAATGCAATGTCAAGCTATATTTAACTACTTTGTAAGAACCAAGCTGTTGTAATGAGAAAATTTCAATAAAGTTTCTAATATTAAAATATATTTTGCAAGTCTATAACCTTCTCTGGCATTTATCACGTGGAATTATATACTGGTTGGCTTCTTGAAAGAAGGCTTAGAACTGTGTCTTTAATAACTTTCAAGATATGGACATAATTAGAAGTTTCTCATTATAACAAAGGTACCAGTTGTGTTTTTTTAGTGTAGAGATGGTTAAAGGCTGGTATACTGGTCATCACAGATCAACATATATGTATATTTGTGAGGTAAAAAGTAGCTGTTTGTTGCATGAAAGATAATCCAAGTAAAAATTCCTGAGAAATGTGCAGGTGAAGGTTTCCTCATGCCCATAGCTTTATGCCTAAAGGCCTAATTCTGTAGCTGTACCCAGAAAGCAGTGAGCAGAGTGGGATGTAACTGAGAAGATGCTGCAGGACCAATCCTGTAGCAAGACCCGGCTCAGCCTCGGTCACCCTTTGGGGCATGGCACGTCCTGAGGGGCAGCTGCTGGATGCGGGAGGGTCACTGCTTCAGGAGAGTGGTCAGACTTCCAGGGCAAGGGTGTGTTTTGTGGGGCACAGGTGTATCTGTGTGAGCGTTCTGGTGTGGGTTAGGAGTGTTCTTCTGAAGCAAGTCCGCTCATTGTCCCCGCTTCCTGCCGACGTGCACGCTCCGAGCGCGCGGGCGGCTTTCGCCTTGGGTGCTGCTAAACCAGAAGATGTTTCCACCTGGGAATACCCATTCAGTCAGCAGGGCCAGTGTGGTTCTGGCTGAAAGTGAAACCATCCGATCGAAGTGTGGACGCTCGTCCTCGAGATCAGCCCCTGCAGAGCTGCGCTGCGGGCTGCTGGCACAGCCTGACTGCCGTCGCTGTCCCTGTCTCGGCCAGGGACTAACAGCAGGTGCCTGGGGAAGACAGTAAAAGTGCAAGCACGTAGTAGTGCTGTCCCAGTGTATTTTCCCAGCGTCCAGCAATCTGCATCTCACAAACTTCCTGAAGCAGAGATGGTATCTTTGGTTTAATAGCCCGTGATAGATTTTTCTTGCATTAGTTTGTCTTATTGTTTGTAGAACCATGTGCATTTTTATCATCCACAATATCCTGTGCAGTGAGTCCTAAGGTAGAATAATGTATGTGTTAAGAAGTACCTTTTTTTGTTTATTTTGAATTTGCTACCTGATAATTTCATTTGATGCTCCTTTGTTCTTATCTTGTAAGAGACAAATGATTCCTTATCCACTGCCTTTATGGTGTTCCATTTATCACAGATCTCTTTGATACTACCTTGATTGTTTGTCTTCCAGGCTGGAAAATCCATGTCTATTTAGCTCCTTGATCAGAACCCATTTCATACCTTTGATCATCCTTGTTCTCCTCTCTGCCTTCCCCTGTTCTGTTGTGTCTTTCTGAGACTGGAGGAAGCATGCAAGCTAGATAACTTATTCCATGTGCAGCATCTCTTAAGTGCTGGCTTGAGGGTGTGTTCTGTGGTGGTCTACGTTTCCCATAATTTTTAATAGTATTTTTTTTTTTTTTTTTTTGGACTGCTGCTGAAACTAAATTGTCATTTTTAAATATATGTCTCTGTTGAACTCAAGATCCTTCCCTGTAGTGGTAACAGCTCACCCAGAGCTACTCTATTCATAGGATCGGGATTGTTTTCCTCCCCACCCATCCTCCCACCCCATTCCCTGCAATTCTTTGTACCTGCCAACACTGAGCTTTGTCTTCCATTGTACAGTTTAGTCCTTTGCTATGTGAGATCAGTTGCAGTTCTCTCAGTAAGTCTCTGTATTGCTATGAGCAACTTGGTATCAGTAGGGTACTCTCCCTGCACACCATTCTTCCCTCTTTTGCAGCCCATTTATCTAGCTGTGTCCTACAAAACTCCTGTGGAACACTGGTAGCGACCTATTTTCATAGAGAAACTGAATGTTTAATACTGTCTTTTCTTTCCCATCTTTTACCAAGTTATGTATTTGTTTGGAGATCAAACGAGTGGATTGATCGGGTCGTGTTTGTCCTCACATCCAACAATTCTCTAGCAATGCTGATGGAGTTGTGAGGCAATTGTTCAAATGCCATGTGGACTCTTCCCCAGCATGTGATATCTAGCTCTCTGTTCTTTGTAACAGTTCCTATCAATTTGCTCAATGCGTACGTCAAATTAATTGTTTTGTGGTTTTCTGGATCCTCCTGAGAGGCCTGTTAGGAGATTGGCAATGTGTTTGCTATCTCACACTTCTCTGGTACAGAGATGCGTCTAAATAAGATTAGCATGAGCAGTAATAGCTCAGCTGTGTGTACGTGAGTTCCTGCAAAAGTTGAGGGAGCAGCATCTCACACTTGTGATCTGTTACCATTTCTTTTGCCCACATTTCTCTGCTGACCTCTATCACTGATGCTTAAATTTCAGGCTGATTCTCAACCCATATGCAAAAAAACCTACTCTGGTCAGGGGATCATCTGATCATCACCTAGCTTCTTCCATAGCAAGCACAGAGGGAAAACATCTAGTTTTGTTGTTGTTTGTGGGTTTTTTTGTTTGATTTGGTTTAGTTCTGTTTCTTCTTCAGCCTTTTTAGTTCTATGTAGATTTATAGGCAGATCTGTGCCAGGGTTTCTTTTCAGACAGAAATAGATTATCCAAAGACAGAAGGGATAGACTTTTCTCCTTTTGGGACAGTCCATCAGCTTCCTGTTCCCCTTAACCCCAGGCAGCAAGAAGGGTTCAATGCAAAACTCAAGTCCATGAGTGAACCTCCTTCAATGATGCACTGGTGAGGTGGAGGAACTTGATAAACTTTCGAGCTGTGTGGGCATTTTTTGTTATTCATTGCTGTTTATTTTGAGTGGGTTGTTTGGGTTTTTTTTTTTTTTGGTGGTTGTGCTTGATTGGCTTTTTGGGGTGGTTTTGTTGTTTTTGTTTTGTTTTAATTCTCTTTAACATTTCCCCTAAAGACAGCTAGGAAACTAAACATGGCAGTTATCTTAGTGCAACTTTATGATTTCATAATTAAAGTCACAATGGCAGGAAATGCAGAAGTTTAGGTTTCAGTAGCAATATTGGCCACATATGGACTGTTTTAACTTCCTGCCTTTCATAATCAATTTTTATTTACGTACTTTGTGACCTACATTAAGAACCAAGAGTCTGGCAAAACGTGATGATTTTTATCCTAATGATGCTCCTGGGAAGTTGCGGGGAAAATAAATTTTTGGTTAAGAATTCAGGCACGAGAAGTTGAAGTGATTTGCTGTATTTTGTGTGTGAAGCTGATGGGACTTGGGAGTGAATGCAGACTTCTGAGTCCCACCCCAAGGTTAACATGCTTGATTTTGCTTCCAGTAATATTTAGCAACTTTGCTGAGATTCTCTGTAAGAAAGCTCCCTGTAAGCAAGGGAGAGCGAAGAGGAGAATAAAGGTGTTTGGATTATGAACAACTCTCCAAGGAGACCTGAAGGTTGAGGAAAGGGTGGATACTGTGAATTCCCTGGCAGACAAGGGTGTGGGCATGTCTTGAGAGAGGTTGAAATTACCTGTGGGGAGACAGCAGGTGACTTGCAGATAACTGTGGAGCTTTGTCAAAGGGACCATCTAAAAATGTGCTGCTCTATTGTACACAAGGTCATTTCAAACTGTGCTAATAAGTTAGAGATCATACACTACAGGAAAGCAGGATAGGAAACCCCTTAACGTGCCCTGTGTGTTAAAGCAACAGGCATGAACGAAAAGGGAGGGAAAATAAATGGGTTTGAAGTACATTTTTGGTTCTGCTTTCAGCTAGCTCATTTAGAGGAGGCCTGTTGGGAATCTGCATGATGGGAATTTGAGTTGTATTGCTCGTCACTAACACAGCTGACAGGGCAGAAGGACCTGAAAGCAGAGAGATTTGTGACAAGCCTAGAGCTGAAGAGTGAGGCAGAGGATCAATTGAAGACTGGCTTTGAGACTGAAATCTTCGAAGTTCAGAGGCTATGCAAGAACTAAGGTTAACTTCACCAAAACCAGTAGAATTTGTGAGGATTGGACACAAGAGGCAACAGCTGAAGAAACTGAAGTTGCAGTTGCAGACCAGGGATGTTGGCAGATACTTGTGAGGAGGGTGTTTGTGCAATGGGTATGAGGCATGAAGGTACTCATCAGCCTAGACAAGAGAAGTGCTGGTCCTTCAGGAGGTGCTTACAGACGTGCACAGCTATTTGAAGTCTCAGAAATTAATTGAACATTTTAATTTTTGTTTAGTTAATAGGTAATTTCTGCACTGTGTCAGTGTCAATGGTTAATTACCTGCACATTTCATTAGGAAAGCAAAAGGAGATTGTGCCTGGTCCTTGGCGTGATCTGGTTGGTGTTGGCTGTCATGCTGTGCTGAAGTCAGTATTGCTCTTCTGCTGTAATATATTGTTAATACTGCATATGGTTCTGCTGTGGCCAGGATATTCAAGTCACTGTGGGATTTTTATTTTTTTTTACAGTTGTCCCATAGTTGTAACTCAGCAGTGAGTATATGGTCCACAGAGCTGTTCTTTTCCTGTCTTCTGTCATTTTCAAGTGACCTCAAGTGTGACTCCTTTATATTATGAATGGTATATATTTCCAGTTGTGATGTAATGGTTTGGCTAGTGGCTGAGATAATGAGCTGAAGGACTCGAGCTGATGATCTCATCTTTCAGCCCGCCAGACTCTGAATATTTTGCTAATCACTACTCATAATGAATACTCACTTACCTAGAAAATTTCTTGGTACTTCAGAATTTTTCATATCAAGCATGGGGTGAATTTAATAATGAATCAAATGGGACTTTTTATTATTTGAAAGAATTTTCTTGTACCTTTTTAAGGTGGATTATTTCTCTGATTTCTACTGTGCTGATACCTCCCTTCATCTCTCCATAGCTTTAGAGAATTCTTGAGCAGTGAAGACCAGGCATAGTGTTTGATGAGGAAAAAAAAAAGGTTTGTTTCTGAGCAGAGTTTACATCTGATTGTGCAGACCCTCTCAGTGCACTAAAACTGCTATATGGCATGTTTCATAAAAGAAGTATTTTAGTAAAGGAGGATCTCCTATAACATTGCTTTTCATCATTGCTGCAAAACACTGACGTTCCTCCTTGGGTGAGAGCCACAGCACACAGATTTGTGGAGTGAATGCTTATAAAACCAGAGTTTCCAGGTACTTGTGGTGGCTTTTTTGTTCATGTTTATTTTTCTGGAGTTGGCTGCAGCAAATTGATTTAACACTGCATGTAATATGTAGATTTTTAGGTATATTAAAGGTGTGTATTCATCCCACGGGTAAATTTTTGTCTGAGGCATCCAAGTTCACAATGCAGCTGCTGTGGTCTGCATCTGTAATCCGTAGGAGCAGGGGGGTACTGCCAGAGGATAATTTGCAGGTGCCTTTGTTTCTGTTCTCAGTGTGCAGATAATGAAGAAGAGAGCAAATATCTTCCCTTCTTTTTTAATTCTGAAGTGCTGTCATCTTTTCAGCAGTGGGGTTTGGCATCCTACCTCCAGAGAGGTTTGCTCAGTCACAGCCTAGTCTGTGTAGGATGCTGTTCTCATACTGTTGTTTTTTCTTGTTAGAGCTTTGATAATGTGACTGTCAGGTTGGCATCTCGCTCTGTTTTGTATCTACAACCAGCAGAGCTTCATTTTTGCATCTCTGTCATGTACTAATGAACTGAGTCTTGAATTCTGCTGTTGCTCCTTGAAAACTAAGTGCCAAATTTGTTTCCACACAAAGCTCCTTCACTCAAGATGTGAAGTAGATTCAGATGTGCTAGCAAATACACTTTGTAAAGTTTGTCTTTCCCTGCTTTCTGGCTAGTGATGGAAAAATTCGATTGCAAACCACTTTCTGGCTATGCAGACTTCATCCATACAGAGGTTTGGAAGAGCAATAGGGTGGCTTTTTATAATCAGTAAATAATTTCAGTAGCATATGTCACTTGGAGACTCTAAACACTTATAAAATACAAACTTCCAAAAGGTGCCAATATAAAGAGGTTAAGTTCCAAGTAATTTTGCCCTTGCATTAGTTCAGAAATTGCAATATTCAGGAACAATGTCTCTACTGATTGTATGTTACAGATTGTTTTGTTTGTGGTGTGCTCTACAAACCTGGCCATGTGACATTTGTAATAGGACTGGACTTCTCTAATTTTGCTGCTCTTTCTAAAAATGAACATTGAAAACACATTAAAGGAGTGTGCAAATAGCCTTGCTGTTATCAAGTGACAAGTCTGGTGATAGTCCATGTTGCTTTTAGAACTGACTGGGGAGAGGATGACATGGTTGAAGGTCAGTTGTTTAAGATGTTGTTAGAAGAATTGGGCTACAGAACATAGAAAGATTCTTTGAGAATTGGGTTGTTGATCCATATCAGGGGCTACGTCCTCAATGCTGCTTCACTACTTCATTGGAAACCAAGTGCTGATCTTTTGGGATATAGCACATTGCCTGTTTTTACCTCCTTACACATAAGCTACTTATATTTGTTTTAGCTAAATTAGCAGATAAGTTTAGCCTGCCCTTTGTAGTCACCCACCACCTAGACATACTCCCAATTAATTGAGAGATGCAAGGGTGGAGTAATTCTCTCCTCACGCTGCTTGCGCTTCTGACTGATTACGTTTCTGTAATTATTTACAATTATATGAAAATTAAACAGTGTGAGAGGCCTAATCTCACATAATATAGTCAGTGCATTGGACCCAGGAACCAGCCATAAGGCAATTATTCAGCTCTTGGATGAAGAACTGTGATTTCTCTTCCTAGATCTCAGTACCGGGCGTAGGAATGATTATGGCATAATGAAAGTGCAAAAGTTTGCCTCTTGGCTTGTAGCTGATGAGGTTTTAATGTAGCCCTTTGATAGGCAGAGGAACAAAAAGCTTTATAATTTTGACAGTGGACTTTTATCAGATTTTATAAAAGAGATGGCAGGACAGAGTTAGCTCTAGTAGGAGAGAACTGGGTTTGGTTACTTGAAAGGTCTCTCCCTTTGCATTTTCTCTTTCTGGCTAGAGGAGAAAGTTGATCTGCCTGCTTGAGGGAGGTTGGTGGTGTCAACAGAGAAAGCCTGTGAGAGGGGAGCTCTTCTTTTGCAGAGAAAAATTGAAGTTTTTCCACAATTCCCTGTCTGCTCTGTATTAATATACACTTAATATAATAAAATAATTTTCATGATTTTTGGGGGAATATTATTTTTTCAAATATTTATAAAGGCCATTTGCCATTTAATTATCCAAATATTCCAGTTACATTAGTTACACAGTCGTGATACTCAGTCAAGAAAGATTTGCCAGTGCAGAGAAGGAGCACTGAAGTGCTAAAAAATATCTGAGCCACGTAATAGCCAGTAGAAATAAAGCACCTTACTTTAAATAACAAAGATTTTGAGACTTTTAAAATATACAATTCTGTCTTATTTATTTTCCAAGGATTTGTATTTGCTCCTGGATTTTCTTCTCTTATTGGTCATTGAAAGTTCCTTGGAAGTGTTTTTAGATTTGCTATGCTTAATTCAGATATAAATCTCAATGGGGAAAAATTGTGCTTCTACTATAATAGTGATATCCCCCACAAATGGAAGTTTTATTACTGACCTTAAGGGGCTTTGACTTTATTCATCTGTTCATTAAACTTCACAAATTCAGTTCTTATTTCATTTACAGGGATCAATTAGGAGCTGAATTTTGTCTTGAAATAAAAAAATATTTTGAGTGTATCCTTATATATTCATATATATTTTATATTAATTTAGATAATTTTGTAAATAAAAATAAAGACACATTTCAAATGACATAAAACTTCAAATTTTATAAAACAGTAATGCATTTAAGAGTAGTGAATGAACAGTTGTATTTGTCAAGTAAAGGGAGGAAATATGATGTGATACTGCTGTGTATGTAAAAGATATTTTAAAACTTTCAAGTAGCATTTGCACTGTTTTGATTTCAGTAGAAGGTCAACTGAGTTTTAAAAGAAAAAGTTCAGAGTATTCACCAAAATGTTGATCTTTCTAATGGAATGCATTTGTGTAGTTTGTAATACCCCTTCTTTATTCCACTGAATATTTTCTTTAAAAGGATAAAATGCAAATGCATAAAGAAAGCACAAAGTCAAAATGGTAGGAAATATTGCTATTTGGGTAAACTAAGAAAATATTTGCATTCTCCACTTGCCAAACATCACCCTTTTACCAAAAGAGACAAAACATACTATCTGAGTCATTGTACTGCAGTTCCTAATACAACATTTTGCATTAAAAGTGTTTAACAGTGAATGTAGGAGCTATGAAAGTTTTTACCAAGAAAAGAACATCACATAAGGGTTAATGAGATTATGGATAAAATGTTAGTTCGTAATGCTCTTTATATAATAAAGATACCCTTTGTTATGAGGAAAAAATAACTGAAAGTTAATCTTGAATTTCATCTGAATAAAAATGCTGCTTTGCTCCTTATCACTTCGGTGAAAGCTTTTTAACAGAATCCAAATTCTTTTTTTTTTTTCCTTCGTGTAGCAGAGGGAGCTTAGGATATACTTGGAGACTGAATTAATTTTTCATGGCAAAAGCTAAACTTGAAATAAATATTTTGAAATAATGAAGAACCAACCAACATTCTTGTGTTGTGTGTGAGATGTTTTAGGGTATATTGGTTTGTTTTGAGTTCAGGTTGTGCCGTGTAGCCGAGTCTTGTCTCTTCCAAGTCCTATTCGCTCTTACTTACTGACTGTGATGGAAGACACAAAAGCTCAATATGCTTCCACATGAGAACTTGCTGGCAAAATAGGAGCAGTCTTTGGCCAGAGTCTGAGCCCCAGCTGTTAAGTCATATCTAAACTCATCGGGGGAAAAAAATGGAGGTCAGTTTTCAATATACAGCGAACCCATAAGTAAGCTTGTTAGTTACTTGTATTTTAACCTTTTCAAGTAGACACACATTTTGGGGAGGATTGGCTTCTTAGGAGCTCCCCTTAAAACTTCCTCAGCAATATAAAGATGTAGAAAGACATTTACTGTGTTTTATAGCTATATTAAATACTTCACTTGCAAAAAAGCCACAGAGATAAAATACCAACCCAGCGTGATGTTTTCACGTCATTTGGTCCGCACATGTACGTAGGCATACAGATACTGCTGTTTTTCTGGCTAGTATTTCTACTGTGCTTTTCAACATGGAATATAAATACTGGAGTATTTTCATTTTTGATGCTGTTTCCTGTGTCTAATCTCATGGGATGCAATGTAGAACCACTAGTAAAGTTTGTTTGTTTTCGTAGGCTTGGGGGTAGGTGGGGGTTAGTTGCATTTCCTTAAGCATTGTTAACTATGTGTTTAAATTCTGGAACTGGGCCAAGGAATTCCACCTCATAGTTACATTTGTGGTTTAGTGGCAGAACATAATACCACTGCCTTTAATAGCAGACAGGGGAGAAAACACATAAAACCCCCCTTGTCAGTTTGTGAAGCACAGGACTCAGGGATAAAGACATGGTTTTGGATACAAAAATCACATTCCTAAATTTATTTTCAATGCTTAAGGGAGATAATAGAACAAATGGTTGATTAATAAAGTAATTTTATGAAAGTTTGTTTGATGTATCTTAATTCTGAGTTATACAGTAATATATTAGATTAATAATAATGAGAAGGAGGCTGTGTTGCAGTAGGTTAAGTTGTTGACTTTCAGATTAGTTCTCTTCTGTTTAGACAAAAAAGTAGCATCATTACAAACCCTGGAAAATGTATGTTCAGAGTAGTACTCTTGAAACCCTGATACTAATACTATATATAATATTAGTATCCTTTATTTCTTTGCATTTAATATCTGGATGTGGTAATTCATTACCCTCTGTGTCTCTAGCTTAGCAGCTGTAGGGAACACAGAACATGAAGCCACCAAAAGGAGTTTTCCTGCATTTTATGTGTTAACAGCTGCCACACCACATTCAGTAGGAGCCTCCCAGCTGTTGTGCCAGAGGGGGAGCTTCCAGAGATGTTGTGAACTCACTCACCTGAAAGTCAGATTACTTCCCTGGCATGTTCTGGAGCCAGCAAAGATAATGAATTCTTAATAGAATACAGAGAGCTGTACCAAAGCTAGAATTTAAGTAATCCCCTAGTATATATTGGTTGCACAAGTCAACTATTTGTGGATGGAGCAGCTCCATCCATGGGGATCCAAGGGAACTGGTAGCCATTCCTAATTCTACAAACCAAAGCCAAAACCTACAAATGAGAATGGGTCTTTCTGTCCCAGCGTGTTACTGTTGCAAGAGCCCAAGATGCAGCAGGAGCCCAGTGTTGATGGAAAGAGCAGATGATGAGTTCTGCACAGAGATTTATTTTACTGGGCTTGTCTGATGAGCTCATCTCAGGTAGGACAGTTCCCTCTTCTGTCCAGGCATTAGAAAGTATCCATTAGGTACTTTTAAAGTGCCTGTTAGAAACTAAGTTTTCAGGGGCCCGTGCTAACTTTATTTCTATTAATGTGTGATTAAACAAATCATTCTTCACGTAAGTCTCTATTAGAATTAATGAAAAAAGAACGATGAACTTAGTGCTATCCTATATCTGTTAATGTTTTTAGGACTATGTTGTTCTCACACCTTAGGCAGGTCTTTACCTTTGTGTTGCTACAGCAACAGTCTTTATCACAGTCATATCCAAGGATGGATTCTTAGGATCTATATTTTCAAGATAATCCAGGCACCTGCAGATGACAACAGTCATGGTCAAATTGTTTTAAGGTATATAAGCAGAGTGGATGGGCTTATGAGTGGTTAGGTATCTAGCCCACTTAGACTTTTTTATTCCCTGTATATGCATTTTAAGGTACTTAAATCTAGCTGTAGAGGCCACATGGAAGCACATTAAACTTTCCAACCAATATTTATTGCATACTTTACTTTTAACAAGGAGCAGTGCCAGTCTTTGTACCTCCTGAACTGTTCGGCCTTGCTTTGGGAGATGGGCTACAATATTCTCTTTCCACGTGAAATGCATTTTTATAACAACAACGTGAATTTACTTGGGAAAGCACAAGTCGCTGTTGGATTTGAGGCATAGTTTACCCCAGTCTGGGCTTAATTCAGCATGTAATTAAACACATTTTTAACTTTAAACATATGAATAGTTCTAATTAAATTAATGGGTCTCAGTGCAGTTGCGTGATTCTGCCTGCCTGAAACAGACTGTGGGATTAGGACCTTCATTTAAAGATTGCACTTTATGGAGCACCAGGGTTCATCCCTGCTCTCACTAGAAACGTTAGACTATTGTAACGTCTGACAACCAAGATTCCTGCTACAGAAAAAGATAAATGCCAGGTTTTTGTAGCTTTTCTGAAGACTTTTACCTATTGGTTTATACAGAAGGTTGGGAAAGCAGCACTGATAAGTAATAACAAATGTGGTTTTGTGGTTTTCAGTCTGCCACATCAATGCTCTGCAAATGAGTTTGGTTTGCAGCAGGCACTGCATATTGTAAGCTGTTTTTGAGGCAATATTTAAATGTACTTCCCTGGCAGCACAGAAGTATAAATAAACATGCGGTGTTAACTTGTAATATTATTAATCTGAGTGAACTTCAAAAGTAGCTTACCAAAACTGCAGCGTTATTTTTGTTGGATTTCAAAGGAGATGTGCTGTACAGATAGCGATGTTTTATCAATCGCACAATGAAATCAAAGTGGAAACAGCATTTGAAAAAGCCTTGTAGAGTTTTGTATTGATGTGCTAATCCATTCAAATTTTATTGTTAGCATCTGTACTGAGTGATTGGAAGAATTACCACATTAGGGGCCCTTAAGACAAGTATTATTTACATTTGTGTCAATGAATTTGATAAATACATTTTAAAATTTAGGGAATCATGTGGTTAAGCTATTAATAAAAGTTAAATAATATTAAATGTGAGAATATGATATTACTGCTTATCCTTGTTGTTATTATTATTATTGTTGTTGTTGTTATTATCACCATAATTGTTATTAACATTATTATTATTGTTAAGATAATATTCCAGATAAACATCCCCATGTTGTTTAGCTACAGCTTCTGCATTTACTAAATGATAATGATATTTGTGAAGAGCAAGGAAGAGTACATTATAAATAAATGAGCATATAGATGATGTCTTTCCTCCATTTCAACCAGCTCATAGATTCACTGTTGACATCTCTCAAAGCTGTATTTTTGCTGCTGATACAGTTTTCCTGGTGTGTCAGGGAGTTTGTGGCAAACTGTTCTAATGGAATTTCCCTACACATGGTGGCAGTGTGGAAGATCTCACCACACAGAAACAATACTTGCTCTATTTGCTTTTTGTTTGATAAGCCACAGTGTAAAGAAGCGGCCTTTTTTTGTTGTTGTTGTTTTGGGGCTGGCATTTTTGTGTTCATGCTCACTGATGAATAAGGTGCCTGTTGTTTGTGGGTATTTGTAGCATGCAAATATAACTCTGCTGTCACACTTAAAAGAGGTTGTTTGTATGTCATTGTGGTGTTTTTAGTTAGCAGTGCTACCTGACCGGGTAAGTTAGGCTTGGAGTGATTAACTTCATAAACATTTTAAGTGTGTGTGTACTTCAGCCACAAGTGTGTTCAAGAATCAGAGAGTACTGAAAATCACACACAGTGGGTAGAATGCAGCATTTCCACACCATTGTTCTGCAGAGTGGCATTGCGTTCACAACATTAGCAGTGCATTAAGGAAAGTGCTTAACTGAATAAAATTAATTTTAAAAGCTGTCAGAAATGACCAGATATTTTCCTGTTTTTCTCCACCACTTCTGAGTGTCTTAAAGACCTACCTTGCTAACATTTTTAAATAAAGCAAAAGTATTCAGTGGAGAAAAATGCTAATTTATGCTATTTGTGCTTTATGTAGGAAGGAGTATCTCTTTCAAAAGGTTACATTTATCAAAATCCTTACGACATGAAGGGGTTTTTGTGTTGCTCTATGGGGTGAAGGCACCCCAGGAAGGTGGGACCCGAGGAGGCAGCTGTGCTGGGCGGCACTAAGACAAGGGGACCTGCCCCCCACCATCAGTCTTTTTGCCAGTAGAAATCTGGGCTGGGCAGAAATAATTGCCTATAACACAACAGCACATGATTCAAAACCTAGATGGAGTTCATAAACAGTTATAACAGTTACAGTGGTGTTTCTGTGTTTCTTTTGGATTTTTTTTTTTTTTGTTACTAGAAGTCTATTGATGCAGTTGATGCATGTTTTAAAAATAAGCCCTTTAAAGAGAAAATGACCATGGCAAGATTAAAATACTAAAGACTTGTACTGTTCAGTGGACTCGTCCCCTTGAATGACATATAAGAGCTGTCCAATTAAGAAATTTTGTGCGGTTTGCAGGAAGACTGGTTTATTTCGTTTTATTTTCAATAGAAAATGAACGTATTTCTGTAGTGTGTTTTATACAAGGATGAGCAGACCCATGTTCCTTCTCTCAGAAGTCTTCTTTGTGGCTTTGTTAGAGGGGTGTCTGTATAACATTAGAATACAGAAAAAAAAAATGTCTTAACAGTGGAGTTTGGTCTCGGTGCAAATATCTACAGAGTAATCATGTTTGCTGCCTACACTGTATTTCCTGTGGTCGTCTGTTAAATTATGATCTCTGTCACGTAGTTTAGAAGTACCAATTGCTTTCATATGGTAATATGGAAAAGAATCATAGTTAAATAAAATGCTTCTTTGGCACTTACTCTTGGAAATACATGGTTGTGTAATTCCTAGGAAATTTGAGTTGTGTCCTTAGGTATTTTAGTTTTTCTCTTTTTCTGCACTGTTGAACATCTCAGTAATTTACTTCTCTCACAGCCCCCTTTTTAGCCCAGTTAAGATGTAGATCTTTCCTCCTTCCACACACCCAGGCTACTGAATAACTGAACATTGTGCAAATGTTTTTGCCTCCCCTCCTCTTTAAGAGTCTTTCAGGCAGAAGATGGGACAGAAGAGCCCCAATTTCACAGAGGGAGCCTGGCCTTTCCTTCCTTTCCCCCAGCAGATCTGAGAACTGGACTCACAATAAGGTTGAGAAGGAGCTCAGTGACCTGAGCTTTTCTCTCTGTGCTTTCTTGAAGCTACATTTCTTCTGCATCTCAGCTTCTTAGATCTGTGCTAACCAGCTGTATAGCTTTGGTAGTTGTCTTCTTGAAGACTGAGAATGTTGAAAGTAGGGCACACCTCGCTCCTGGACAGAGCCCTCTGTGTATGTGAAGGAGCAGCATAGTTAAATACAGTTCTGAGTCCAGGATGGAGAATTACTGAAATAGGCGGCACCAACTTTGAAAATTGGTTTGTATCCTGGAATTTTCAGCTGTAGGAGTTCATCAGCCTACTGGTCCTGCCTGCTGGTGTCTTTCAATCATTAGCCCACAGATCCAGCATCTTTGTCATCCCGTAGAAAATGATTCTGTAAACGTTTTGATTACTCTCTCCAGAGAGATTGCAAGCTTCTTCCATGAATGAGCAGATAGAAATGATGTAACAGATACTTAATTGCCTAAAAGCTTACAGAAGGTTTAGCAAACTACCGAAAATTCAACAGTGAAATAAATAACTGGAAACATTACACTTTGGTGCACCTGTTTTATTTGAACATAAAGTTACTGTTTTGAAGAGTTTATGTCTATAGTTTAAATTGCAATATGTAAAACTGTTTTGTATTAAAAACAAAACAGTACATTCTCACAAACTGGGCATGTTACACCAGAACTTTGACTAAGCAGTGATTCACAGCTATCCTCAAAAAACTGTGTCATGAGAAGTTGTAAAAAAGTATCCTACAAAAGTTTCATTTGGCAAGCAGAAATAGCTCTGCTACATTAAAATTTGTTTCTAAGTTCTGTCTAAAATGTATGTGTAGTGTGTTTGTAGCATATGCTGTAGTTCAACTGTATTTTTAATAGCTTTGTAACTGTTTTTCTCTCTACTTCGCCATATGAATTCTTTTCAGTTTGAAAACTGTTATGCTTGCATTCATCCCAAGAAAGGAATTATTTTGGGAAAGTTGAGAAAAATGTATTTAAGCGTTCTGTGTAAAAAAAAAAAAAAAAAATCAGTTTGAGTCCCTAATGGTTGTAATTGAAAGCTCCAAGGAATAAAAGAACAAAGTCTCTGGCCCTCCTGGGGCGAGAGGACATGGGATGAAGCACAGCTGTGGGCGTGGTAGAGCTTTGGTCCAGGTAAAAGGAAGGTCTCTGGATGATGTTGTAAGGCAAACCCTCACCACAGCAATCTTGATCTTCAGTCCTGAGAATGGGCCAGGACTGGCAAAGCAATGTTGTGTGGCATGGACTTAACATGAATGAACTTAGGCCACCTTCTTTTGGGCTGAGTTGTGAGGAGAGACTCCCTCACCACGAGGATTTCTTCTTTTGTGTGCTGCCGTACAAGGATGTAGGAAAAAACCTTCCAAGAACCCAAGGAAAATCATGTCCAGTGGTCATGAATAATTAAATCTGTAGCTTCTGAACCGCCACTGGGTTTCTTGATTTTTCTTCTCCTTTTTGAAGTTTTTTGGATGTTGTCTAAGGCCCTTCTTTTAAGACGCTCTGCAGTCAGGAAAAGTGATGTTAATTTCCATGGGAACTTTCCCCCTCAAGGTTCCTCTGGAAGCTGATGTCCTTCACAGCATCCCTGGGCACCCCGCTGGTGCCATGAGAACCAGTGTAGGAGTGCACACCACCGTTTGCCCGTGCTGTTGATCAAGCTTAAGCAGAAAAGCCCAGGATAAATGCACAGATGTGAGGAGCTGCTGTGACATCTGATGGCTTTAGCTCAGCTCTGCTGCCAGCCCATTTCTGTTTGATGCTTTCAGTGTACTTGGGGAGGCGGGGTGGGAGAGAAGTGTGGCTAACTGGAAATAGGCTGCATAGGGGAGAAGACTATATTGCAGGAGTGATTGCTTTCTAAATAAAGAATTTCTGTCTCTCTTGAGAGAAATCAGGAAAAGGACCATAAAGTTCCTGTTGTCCAGCAGAAGAGAACCATCTGCTGGAGTTATGAACAGTTGGCTGCGTTTAATGGCCAGTGGTTGATGGTCTCTGCTCTAGCTGGGAGGAATGAGTTTATTCAGTGCAGGTGATTGAAAGTGTACTATAACACACCAGAAACAAGGAAGGGGAGAAAGAAAACAGGATAAAAGCTGTTTAAAAACAAAGATACGGTTCCACAAGGACAGTATTTTTCTATTCCATTTTTGTTATTATAAATTTCTCGAATTGTTAAAAGGCACTTGCACATGCCATGTCATGATGTTGGTGAGTCATTAACTTCATCTTCAGAGAGAAAAATGGCGTTTTGGCACTTCCTTGTCTTTTTCCTTTCTTTCTTTGTGGTTTTCCGTTTCTATTCTACAAACAGTTAGGATGAACTAAAGCATTCTCTGTTTTCCACTAGGTCTCATTTGCTACAGCTTTCTGCCTTTAAATTACTTCTGAACCACAGAATCTGGCAGGGCTCGTTGGAAGGCATTTGAGGACAACTACTTGATCTGGAGTACAGCCATGTACGATACTTGAAGGCATAGAACAAAGCAGTATAAATTGAGATTATTTTACTAAATGTTTATGGCTCTTCCAGGACAGCCAGTAGAATTACAGAAAAAAAATCTTAATTAGGGCATAGCATGTAAATACTCACTTTTTATTGCATCGAGGAATGCTTTTACTTTCTCTGTCTTAAAACAAAGGCCTGTTTAATAGCTTTTCCTTAGTCGTGTCCCTAATCTAACATTTCTTGTCTAATTGTTGGAGATCAAGTACATGTAAAGAATTGCTAACATCAGGGGCATTGAATAAATGATTTAAGGAGGACTGGCTGGGATAGGAGGTGAATCACGCTTCCACAGCCTTGCAGCCCAGTTTAAACTCCACACTGTAAAACAAGTAAATGCAAATATTAATGATAATAATAGCAGCCATTTAAAATATTTTGGACCAGTTCTATCCTGGTATGTACTCACAAAGCCTCACTGGATCCTGTGTGCTCCTGCTATGCACTGCAGGCACATACATGCAAAACCAAAGATTATTATGGAATAGAGAAATTCAAGCCATGCAAACAGTTTTGCAAGGTGTTAAGTCACATTTTTTGCCACTCATAGCCATTAAGGTTTATGTTCTTCCTGCAACAAGCTCTGTGCGTATTCAAGATCTTTAAATATTTAGAAGCATGTTTTCAAAACTTGGCTAGTTACTTGAATGCAAATGAGAGGGATCAAGGTCTTTTGTACAGTTTTCCACTGGCAAAAGAAAGTGCCCATGCAAATAATGTAGATCAGGTTATTCCTAGGCGGGTTCCAATTTGCTCACACTACAGGTTAAATCACGAACACAAATGGAGATTAGCTGGAGCTCTTGAGGTCTTTGATAAACAGACAGTGCTGCATTTTCTGTGTGTGTTATTTCTTGTAATACAAGGAACGAATACAAACTTCAGGGCATTCTAGATGTATGGAACATCTTTGATTTTGGTATTAAGATGTGTCTGTTGCTGGCAACAGTGTGTTTGTATTTAAAACACACTTTTGAGGTCTTAACTAACAGCGTTAGTAACTAACAATAATTTAGTGTTTTAAATTCATGATACTCATTCTATAATTTTGTGGCTTCCCTGCCATTGGTAATAATGCAGTAATGAAAATGATATGCAGTGCTTGGAAGGTTAATGTTACCTGTTTGATTAAAATACAATGATTACACCTTGGAGATGGATGCTGGTTGTTTATTTTCTGTGCTTCCTCTGTCAAGTTTACAGTCCTCCAGCTGAGGAAGTGCTGGCTTGTGAAGTGTGCCATCAGTACCTGAGTGTCCCACCCATCTCGTCTCTGTATTGTGTATTTGCCCCAAATCATACCAAATGGCTTTTGAAGGGTCTGAATGCTTTCTTTTGTTGTGGATTTAGTATACACAAAGCAGTAGATACACACATGAAGCACCCAAAATACTCCCAGGATCATGTCCCAGGCTGTAAGAGTGTGTATTTGCAGGAATGTTTTCTGTTAAATTGTGAAGATGCTTTCCATATATCCCTGCAACAATGTTTTCACTTGAGGAAGGCCAGCAGTGGATGTTTCTCTTCTGTTTTCTTTGCATTGTGAGTTCCAGACAAAGGCAAACTCTGCCCTGATGGAAAATGCTAATGGAAGAAGTGAAACGACATATTGCTGATTTTAATTCACAGCCGTGCTTTTCCGCTTTAGTAACGGCATGTCACGAAATTCCGGTTCTCTTATACATCTTGTTAATGAGCAGAATATTTCACGGAGAAGCAGAATTCAGTTTTCTTGTGGCTAACTGGGCAGAAGTCACTGTTGTGTCAGTATTATTTGAGCTACAGCGAGGGGTCACAGGAAGGGGGAACCTCTTTGTGCTTTAGTAAAATCTAGAATGCTGTTTTTCTCACTCTCTAAGAACAGGTTGAAATCTTGTGTGTCTTATTTCCTTGGGCCAAATGTGGAATTTATTTAGATCTCAGTCAGATACATAGTAACACGTTCACATTCAGCAGTATGAAATTTCCCAGACTACTTTAAGTGATGCCAATTAAGTTCACAGCTACATGAGTCACCTAGAATAAAAAAGAGAGGAAAGTGACCAAAAAAGCACATAGACATCTTTGCATGCTAAAGATTTAGGAGGTATGTCTGAATAAATACGTGTGAATTTTATTAAGTTTATACTCTGAAGTGCCAGTTAAATATGTGCTGATGAAAAGCTGCTTGATTTTAAAAGGTAAACAGCAAATGCAGATATATTGTACTAATATTAGAGAGAGTACACTTAACATGCATCAGACTTGGTTTTATGAAACAGGAGGCAAGACAGCTAAATGCAAAATTTTCCGGAGTTGTTCCTTGTTTTGAATGTGCTGTCCAACGAGCTGTATGTAAAAAGAATTCATAATAAGCATAGCAGTGGCCAGGTAAGGCTCACCTCTTAGCAGGGGCACTCTGGAAAAGGCTGTAAATGTTGCATGATGAGCAAGTTTAGCATAAAGAAGAAAGGTTTAACAAAAAGTACCTCTTCCTTTCTGTCCTGGGTCGAAATTCAAAGTAATTCTGCTTGGAGGGGAAAAAAAAAAAAAAAAAAAAAAAAAAGGAGCGTGGAGGTGATTCCTCAAAATGATTTTTATTTTCTGTAAAAGCAGAGAGCTGTTTAAATACCAAGGAGAAACTTTGCAGTGTTCAGTTTGTTCCTGATACTAGCTGGACTGCAGAAGAATGAGAGGGAGAGGGAGCAATAAGTGGCATTAGTAAAGATATTACTGTCCTGTCTGTGATACTGTGGTACAGTATCAGTGTGTGGCTCAGTGTTATGGGAATATGGTTGGAATTACTGTATCTGGTGTAGAATACTTCCCTGCAAGGTGCAGGCATACATTTATGTGTACTGGCGAAATATGGACGTGGGTAGAATGTAACTGTGAAGCCACAGAGAGATGTGCACATAGGCTACTTTGCAGGCAAAAAGGGAATGAAACACATTATGAATGGAATAAAAGAAAATACATCTGAAATAATACATCTGAAATGCAAAAGCAGGAATGGCCCGAGTATTTTTGTTGACTGCTCTGACCTTGGTGAGGGCAGGATAAAAACTACATGGGATTTAGTGGATGGCTATAAATGAATGCGTGTGTACACACATAAAGGTGAGAACCAAGGAGAGGAATCCGTCTGGAGAAAGGGAATTCCAGACGGATGAGGCAGCACACGCTGAAGGGCAACCCCAGCTGCATGGTCATGAGGATGGGACAGGGAGGAATGCATGAGTGGGCAGTATTGGGATGATGGACACAATATTGGAGAGGCAGGATGGAGGGGGGCCAAAAAGAGGTTTTGAAAAAAACAGGATGCTAAATATAAATAGGATTCAGACATTAACTGTGTCACTGTGATAAACTTACGGCTCTTACATTGTTTTGGTCTGGAAGGACACAAATTGAGACCTTAAGGTTCCAGTTTATAGGGGCTGAGGGACAAAGCTTAAAGAAATAAATAGTATGAATGGAGGCAGGAAATAACAAGACCACGAGTGGTGATGTGGGTGGAGCAGGTTGCTAATGAATTAAGTAAATAAATCCAGTTCTATTTAGTTAGTTTTAAATTTAGAGTAATTTGGAAAAATTCCAAAATAAACTTTCAAGCTTTTTCTAAAACGAAACCTGACGAGATTGGTTTTTGTTGGTAGGTGTTTTTTTTTTTAGATCCTCATATTCACTGATGTGTTTTCCACGTATCTATTAAGTTAAATGTGTTATCTCAAAGTCCTTTAATTAATTTTTAAAAACTGTCATTCAGATTCCATAATGTGAATGTGTTTTAAATCCCTAGATAAGTTTATTAGGACAAATTCCATTTCAAATCTTGGACAATCATTGTCTTGTATTTATTGACTGGAGAAAAAAAAAGTGTGGAATAGCTGATTACTGCTGGTTGAAAAATGTACCAATCTGATTTTCAGGTGGTAAAAACGTACTCATAATTGACTTTAAATCTAGTCAAGGCACTTAGCAGTGCCTTACTGCCTTTTTCATCTACACAGAAAATGGTGCAAATAATGCAATCACTTATCTCTAATATTTTTTAATTGTAGCCTGTGTTCTCCTTCAAATCACTGTAGTTGGTTTTTTCCCCTGGATCAAATTCACAGGTGTCTTACACGCCTTTGCTTGCTCTCCGCAGCTGGCATGATTTTCCTTAAAAACTTTTTCCTTGTAGCTGGTGGTGCCGCAGACAATTCTCTAAATGCTCAGCAGCGGCGAGGCTGCTTTGCACGGAGTGAAGTGCCCTCTCTCGGGGTGGGCTGGCTCTGCTGGATGACCGCTCCAGCTGGGAAGCAGGAGGTTCTGCAGGGGGTGAGCGAGATCGGTGACGGCAGCTGGGGGATGCAGGCGGCTGCTGATGGGGGGAGATCTGCAGCCTCCTCCCCGCGGAGCCTGCGGGGTCGGGGCAAGGAGCGGGGCTGCTGGGTATCCTGAGCTGTGATGGGCAGGTTAGTAATCTCTCCATGGGAAGGCTTGGAAATCTTGTTTGGTGGTGTCCTGGGTCTCTCTAGGCTCGGGCAGGTGTCTGCAGGGCAGGGATCTGACCGAGCAGCCAGGGCATCATGGTGTGGGGCCAGTCCTCGTGCTAAAACTGATGCGTTAGGTTTGGGGGGCTCGGGAGTTTGTACTTCCCTCTGCTTTGAGGCTGCAGACGTGGTCAGAGGCTGCAGCCTCTGGGCTTCCAACCTCTGAGGGTCTGTTCCCACTGCTCCTCCCCTCAGTTCCTCTGGCGAGGAGAAGTCAGGAAGATGGTGGAGTTTTTGGTGGCTGCAGTGCCATGTCCCTGTGTGGGAGGGAGGCTCCCTCCCGAGCCATGGGAGCAGCCTGGGAGATGCCTTCCCTAAATTGGCTGGGCTGCTCTGGGGGTTCCCCTCCCTGTATGGCAGCAGGTCCTGTGGGGGCAGAATGAAACTTCCACACTACCAGCTTCTTTGAGCAGTTAAAAAAAGGGTCTGTTGATGTATTGATTGACTTGGTGAATGCTGCTGGGAAGCTAAAGGTGATTAGAAATGACCCCTGGGACTGCAGGATCATGATATGAGGATTGCTCTTGGCCCTGGTGTACAGCCGTGCCAAGCTGTGTTGTAATTCTTTACCCTCTCTTACATGAACATCATATATTGGTTGGAAGCTTAAGACAGAGAATCTGTGGGATTTTTTTTGTTGGTTGGGGTTTATTTTTTGGTTTTTTTAAAATATAAGCTCCTAGACAAAAATCCAAAATCAGATATGACATAATATAGCAGTGGGGGCCTCAGGCCCTCTTGTATTCCAAATAATATTTGAAAGTCAATGTATTCTGGTAGCCTGACAAAAAAAAACTTGATTATCCTGTACCAGCCTTTCCACTGACAGACTTGTGGTTTTGGTTTAGAGGTTTTCTGTTAACCTGCTGAAAACTTGAGATAAGCCTAGCCGATTTGCCTGCTCTTCCTGTGACAGAGATACTTTGTCCACTAAAAACTTTGCCAAACCACCTCAGGTTTTTTTGAAGTCTGATTAAATAACCAGCGCAACCATAGAAGTTACATCTTACCTCTGAGGAGCTAGATCGTTAAATTTCACCTTGTATCCCACTCTGTTTTAAGGCCCCTGGTACTTCATCTCCCAGTCAGAATGGAGGGAAATCGTGTGAGGGGCCATGGCCTGGGAGAAGGTCATTGTTACTGACCTTACAGAAAAAGTAGGTTGCTGGTTTTTTGTGATTTTGTTCCTGATTAACGTCAGGTTACCTACGGCCTTTGTAAGCTCCTGTGCTGTTGTTGCTGTCTGAACTCTCATTTTATTCCTGCTGCCCTAAGGTATATGTTTATTTAAGCAGCAAAAGGGTGGTATTTTGTTATGGCACGTGGGTGCATCCCTGTGCTAGCTCAGTTTAGCTGCCCTGAATAACAGAAATAGCAAATATGCAGGGACATGGGAGTATCAGGCTGGCACCTAGGACGCCCCAGGGTGTTGGGGGATGTGTCCTGGCTGCCAGCCCTGGCCACTGCTGGCAATCCTGCAGAGTCGTGCCAGTGGCACTTCACTGTGTAGACGTGCAGCAAGTCTTGGTCTGACACTCCTTTTAAACCAGAATAAACTTACGCCACTCCTTCTCTTTGTGTAGATGTGACTCCTCTGTACATGTGAGCCTCTGTGGTTCCGCCTCCGTTTTCTTTTTATCCCTTTGCACTTGTGTGCAGCCACCAACAGACTGCTGCCCTTTTTCCCCATACGTGTGATGATACTTCTTTGGCATTTTGATTAAATTTAATCAATACGCCGATAGGTGCATTGATTAAATACAGTCGTTGGTGCCAAAATAGTGTCTCCCCTCATCCACTGAGCCTTGTTCTTTCTTTCTGGAAATAAAAATGTGCTCATGGTGTTCAGCTTGGTTATGGTGCCTTGCTGCTAAGAGCCGGTGCCATGGCTGAAACTACTGTAGGGATCTGGTGTTTCAGCAAAAAGAGTCTGGAATGGTTTCATTTAGAGGAGGTCGCTGCAAACTGAGCTGCCTGAGGAGGGCAGGCAGCCTCAGGGCAGTATCTCCAGTGGCTGCAAATTCTTTCTCAAGTCAGTTTTTACCGAGGCCACTGTCGTCTTGCTGGTTTGCAAAACAACCTTTACTTCTCTTTCCTTATTTCAGGAAGTTTCGCTTCTTTCAGTGGTGCCACTTTGGAGATGCTCTTTGATTGCATCCTGTGTTTCTTGAATCGTGCTCTTTGCGTGTGTCCTCATGCAAGAAGATGTGAATCAAAAAACACATGGAAATGCATCTCAGTACATTGCTCAATCTGCTTGTATCATCTATGTTTAGCTTCTCTTCTACACTATCACTTCTATCCCCGAGGCAACTGTAATTTATATCTGTTAATTATTTTTCTGCACCCTTACATGTTGAAAGAAGAGAGATAGAAAACGCAGAGAAAGGTGCTAAAGTGGAGATGAATGAAAATATCTACTCTGCATGTCCAGAACTTAAAATGGAAGCAAATAGAAATAAGTTCTTTGGGATGTTATCTGCCTCTCTTTGTATTTCTAACTCGTTGCTGAGGCATCTGATGACATACTTTGAAAAGTGAGAATACGTAAGTGCCTGTAAATCACTGGGGCTTGACATATGAGACTACTCATGTCTTTTGGTTTGTAAATATGATTTATATCACGTTGCAGAGGATTTGAAAAGTCCTCCCTAAGCCAAAAATGAACAAACAGTTGGCATCTGCAGTTTTTCGGCACATCACTGCACTTAATAACACTTCCAGTTTGAAACATTAAATGTTAATGGTTTCACGTGCATGCCATGCCAGTAAACCTGCTCTTCTGCTGGTGTAAAAGACCTCAGCACTGGGAGCTTCACTGATGGGCCTTTTTTTGTTGTCTGAAAAGCGCTTCTCAGAGGTGCAAATTCACGATCTTCACATTTGTTTCCCTACAACTTGTGATCCGTGCAGTAAATTGCAGCTGGCTCACAGCAGACAGCAGAGCGGGTGAATCAGCCCATCCAAGCGCTCCCTGCGAGTCCGTCTTGGGAAGGCTGATGTGCCAGCACGGCTGCTGCCGAGCCTCCCTGTGCACAGTCCAGAGCTGGAATCCTGAAGTAACATTGGCCTCTTGACACCGTTTATTGTAACAGGCTCGAATGTGTGTGACACCTATTCAGAGTTTGAAATCACTGCAAATACATCTGAAGGCAAGTTGGCCACAGCCACTGTTGCTGTACGTGACGTGCCTTATGTCTGGGTGAGTGTTTAGTCCTGTCCTCCTGGCTGGAGGTCAGTTCTTAAAACAGCTGAAGTTTTTCCTCTCACTGCAGGTTTTTGTAGAGTTGGTAGTGGAAAAACCATGCGTAAATGCACAGGAGTACTTTGGGGAGTGTTGGCATATAAACTCGTAGTGTCTTATTGTTTCAGCTTCTGCTTTCAGAAGTATGTCCCTCATTCAGGCAGCTTGTCCAGGATGAGTGGAGTTTTGGGCTCCTTGGCTTATGCAGCATGATGAGGGCAATGCACATCTGCTGTGGCACGTTGGTGGGGCTTCTGGGCTTTCCTCTGAGTGCTGGAGCACACAGGAATAACACAGGTCACGGGACCTTACTGCTGCCACCCAAGAGTGGGGGAAAAAACAGTGGGCATTACAAGAGAGGGTTGAAAAAGTAATTAAGGTGCCCGAGTGTGTAAGTCTGCACATGATAGGATTTCCAGAAACACCCACCGTTCCAGATGCACAAACAAGTTACAGTTCATCAGCTGTTTATGGTAATTGCATGTGCATTATTCGCCCCTGGCAAAAGCAGGGTCACTTGAGTTAAAGAGCGAGTATGTGCAATTACTGTGCTCGGCAGTTGATTCACAGTAACTTGTTATCACACGGTATTTAATTGAGCTTTGTTTCACCCTTTCCCAACTTTCAGCACAGGTGGTGGTATATTTAAATGAAGGCTTTGTAAACGTGGCCCATAGTGAGTGCTGCATTTCACACAGTGAGTGTTTCCCCTCTGTAGGGATGGGAACTGCAGCCATGTCTGCCCTGCCAGGCACGGCCTCCATCCCACCAAAATGGTTTCTAGCAGGAAAGTCCGTATCGTTGGACCAAGTGAAAACCTGGCTAACCCAGACTTGACTGCTGCATCTGGTTTTGGACTATTGGCAGTGGTGCTTGGACATTGAAGCGCTCGCTTGTGGCATTCAGGGGCTGCATTTCCACAGATGGGGCCTGTGTCTGTTGGAGGGGTTGGAGAGCAGGACATTTCCCACTTCATCCTGGGAAGCCGTCTGGGATGAGGCCAGCTTTATTGTGTGTATTTCTGGATTAAAAGCCCCCTTTATCATTTTCTTTTGGAAAATAGAGGAGCCTTTCAGTTCCTGTCTGAAGAAATATCCCTAAATGGTTCAGGATATCGAATTTGGGGCTTCTGGGATGCTTTCTGCTTTAAACACAACTTCAAAAACAGTGGGAAAAGCAGCTACAGTAAAAGCAATTTAAATTTATTTGCTGTACCCTGTCTTTCTGCTGAGGGCAGTTAATTCTGTTCCTGATTCATTAATTGCAAAAAAAGTTATGTGAAAGCTTGAGAAGCATGCAAAGTCCTTGCCTGACTCTCTCTGCCATCCTTAGGGGGACTTCAGTGAAAATATAGGCAGGAATTCTGGCGTGAGGTGTGGAAGGTGGTTTATACAGTGCTTGGGTCAGGAGCCAGGCGTGGCACTGTGCTTTTGGGCCATCTGGGAGGAACATCACTAGGGGTGATGAGTCTGAGCTTGGCTTCCTCACTGCAGGAGAACACTTGGCTCTGCCCCACAACTGGAAGGGCACTTGAATGCTGATATGGGTCAGGAGCCAGTGCCTGCTGGAGCTGAACTTCTGCATTTGTCCTGTATCACCAAAGAAGCTAAAACCCCATAAACTGAAAATTTAGTTGGAAGTTCAGCATTGATTTTTTTTTTTTTTAATTTTTAATTTGACAGGCTATCAGCAGTGTTCATCAAAGCCAAAGCAAAGAGGAGGATTAAAAATTAAAAAAAAAAAATTATGTAATTGCATTTCTTGTTCTGGTGAAAGTTGTTTTGTTGTGACATCTCTGAAAGCATTGGTATTTTGTACCAGCTTTGTTGAGTTGGCTAGAAAGCTATAAAATAGGATGTGCTGGAGGAATAGATTGGTTTGTTAAAAATACTGTAGTGATACCATGCTAAAAGCAGTTTGTGTTCAGATCAGTATTTGTTACCTATACAACGAACATGACTTACTTCATTAGTGACCTAAGCAAGCTTTTTAAAGTATAGCCATAAAATAATAGATGAAAGTAGAATCTATATAAATACTCAGTATCCATGTGGCTCCCTCTTGGTCTGAAAACTTG
Source organism: Monarcha castaneiventris obscurior (assembly GCA_026261815.1). Lineage (NCBI taxonomy): Eukaryota > Metazoa > Chordata > Aves > Passeriformes > Monarchidae > Monarcha > Monarcha castaneiventris. The sequence continues at coordinate 1,772,381 of JAMPIT010000890.1, forward strand.
CTTCTCCCAAGGGTTTGTCTTCTGTAGGGGTGAAGTCTATCAGCAAAAAGTTAGGAAGAGGGGTGGCTGAGAGCTTGCTTTTTCTTGCCTCGTACTCAAGGAAAGCCTGGGAGGTTTGAGCTCCTGAAGGGGCAGCTGGATGGGGTGTTCTGGTTTGGTTTTTGGTCTTTTTTGGGTGTTAAGGGGGCTTTTTTGTCTGAGAGAGACAAGTTCCTTATTAATCCATAATTGAAAAGGGAAGCAAAGGCCTTTTTTATGAGCAAATGTTCACTTCACACTTACCTTGAATCTGTGCTGGGTCATTCATTAATTAATCACTGTTAATTTTTGCATCTTTAGAGAATTTTTCCTCCTTGGACTCGTTACTCCTGCATTTATTCTTTCAGCTATTGATGCCCATGTTCTTGTTGCATATGTAAATTACTTTGATTCTGTTCCTGAGGTCTTGCCTTTGCATAATGTATCTCACGGATTCATTTTGCAAATTATGGAAGGTGTGGATAGAGGGATCTTAAAAGGCCCAGCAACCTGAGGAAGGGTGGAGACTGTTAAGATCCTTTCAAAGGTAGTAAGAAGTGGTCTTCATCTTTAATTTCTTGGCTTATTCTCCTTCAAAAATAATTGCCTTGGCAAGTTGTGAGGCAACGAAAAAAAGGTCGAAACCCAGCACTTTCAGTTTTTCATGACAGGCATTTGGGAGCTAAGCCCCAAACCAAGTGAATCTGGAAATTTGTGTGGCAGTATGTGGCATAGGCAGTACAAATATGAGAATACCTTTGAAGCATTGATTTTTATTCTTTTTTGTTGTTGTGTTGTATATGAGTGCTGCCTTCGTGTGCATTATAGAAATAGCACATCAGAAGGGCTTAAGTCAAGAAATGCCATCTGATGATGTGTCCAGAAGCATTATGATGATAAAAAGAAGGATATGGAGACACCTAGCTTCGGGCACTATTGGTTTATCAGAGTTTTTAAGGGATATTCTACCTTGGAAGCTTTTATCTGGTCAGAAGGATGAACTGTATTGGTACAATTGCTGGGGTTTGTATTTTGTTATCTCCTATCTCAGTCTAAATAAGACATCTGCTTGTTTTGTGTTAATAAAATAATATTTTGGTAGCAGAATATGTTAGTCTGGGGGGCTAGTTTGTAGTCAGCCTCCAGCTAGAGAATATTTGCAGATAATGTTGTAAGGCCTGAATACAGTAAATTTAGGTCATACTTAAGTTTTCTTTTTTTTTTTTTAACTGATATGGTTTAGAATAGGGTTTGTATTTCCAGAGTTGCTAAGGCTGCATATTTAAAGAATTTTGTTCTTATCCATTCAGTTCTCGTGATGTTTTTGTGAAATGCTCTTGCATGGATCTCCTTGTGGATCCATCCACTGTTGCTATGCATTTAACTTCACAAGTAGAATGGCAGTTTTTCGTTAACTGTCTTCAACAGTATCCCATAATTTGTTTTTTAACCATTTCTAGAACTGCAGTGAAGTTGGTTTTTTGCTGTTGTTAAAACCTAAACCTAAACAATTCTTGAACTATTTTCTACTCTGGTAATTTGGATAAGGATTACAGCCATTCAGCAGGCTGATGGTAAAAATCTTTGATTGCTTTGAGATGCAGAAAGAGGGGGGTTGGTTTTTTTTCTTTTCCTATACGGTTGTAGGCATTGTTAATATCTTATTTGACAGAGCAACCAATATAATTTGAAATCAGAGATCCAAAAATCCCTTTTTCTTGACCAGCTTGTGGAATTTCCCACAGGAATCCTTAGTGTTTTTGTTATGTTCTAAGAATATATCAGAAAAGTCTTTTGTTGAAGTAGTAATATCAGTAGGTTTCTATAGCACCTGTGCGTTAGGCGAAAGTCTGTGAAATTGTAATTATTTTTGGAATTCTAATTTAGTTTCACTTCCACCTTGAAATAAAACCCTGAAAAGGTTGAGTAGGCTTCGCTGTATACTGATCACTGTAAGAAAAAGAAAGTAATTAAGCTGATATCCAGCTGTGTGGTGGAGCTGAGTGCTGGAGGGAAGGGATGCCATCCAGAGGGACCTGGAGGAGGTGGGCCTGTGTGAAACTTGTGAAATACAGTCTAGAGAACAGCAGCCTTTCTGTTGCTTTATTGATATACCTAAAATGCATGTTTGATATGTATTAAGAGCAGTTCTGCTACTTCCAGAGATCTTTAACTTCAAAAATGTGTGTATTGAGGAAGCATAATAACATAAAAGTCCGATGAGGTTGTGTTTTAGCAGGGGTTCTATTATACTGCTTAGATGCTCTGACAACGTATAATTTGGAACTATTTATGTTGGTATTTAGTCATACTTCTGGAACTCAAAAAATGCAGGAAAAAGACAGACATATACTTATCCACCAGGTACCAGGCTTAGCATTGGAAAACCAGAATATTCAAGCGGTTGCAGAGGGTCTCATTTACTTTGTTTTAGCCCCTGAGCAGTAATTTCATATAAAGGGTTCCTCGGGCTTCTTTGGAATTTTGCAGTGCCATTTCTGCCTTATTTCCAACCGTTTGGTTTTCCAGTTTCTTTTGGCTTCTCTTCTGTCAGTTTTGGTTCTGAGTGTTTAATCTTCTGGCTTAAAAGTCACCGTTTTGCCACTTGAAAAGCACAGGCCGGTCGGAACCTAGGATCACAGAATGGCTAAGTTTGGAAAAGACATTTCAGTCCAACAGCTAACGCAGCTCTGCCACCACTAAACCATGTCCCAGGTGCCAGTTCTTTTGACACTTCCAGGGATGGCGATTCCTCCACTTCCCTGGGCAGCCTGTAGGTCTGGTAGCCCTCTCTGTGAAGACATTTTTCCTAATGTCCAATTGAAACCTCCCCTGTTGCAGCTCGAGGCAGTTTCTTCACATCATGTGGAAACAGCGCAGGACAGGATGCACAAAGATGGAAGCTGACGTGTTTTTTTATTCTGATGAGTTGCATGGGTGTTTAATATTTAATTCAGTCAATATTGTCTTTTGAGGTATGTTAAGAGGATATTGTGAAAATTAGAATGGCAATTACATGTGGTTGCACAAGCAAAAGAGAATTGTTCTCAGCTTTTGATTTTATTTTCAGGTTTGGGTTGGGCTTTTTTTTAAATTGAGTTTTCTAGACGAATGCTTGGCTATTGCACACTGCCTCAAAATACTAGGGATCTTCCCATTTTCTTAATCAAAATGTGTGGGATTGTGTTGAGTTCAGTGCAGGAGGAGCATATCTCATCAATGCTTGTCTTTGCAGCTAAAAACAAGTAAAAAACCAAAGTTCTGTCAAAAAAAAATTAATTAGTTTGACAGGACTTACTTTTCATGAGCTTGTTTGATATTAATTGCTTTAATTACTCGATGCTTATTAATTAAAGTCTTATTAATAAAATCCTACATCAAACTTCTCACTATTTTGATGGGCTCAGTGTTCAGATGACAGGCTATCATAAAGTTATTTTCTGCAATTATCATTTTAAGTATTGCAGCAATCCCAGTTTTCTTCCAGGCTTTTGGAACTTCCCTGGTGCTCTAGGACTTTCTGAAAAGGGCTGTTAATAACTCAGATAAAATCTCTTGAGGGTTTTTTTTTTTTTTAATGAATTATTTGGACCTAAGAATCTCAAAGAGTTAAATGTTAATAGCCACTGTCAAACATTGTTTACCTAATCAGGTACTGAACAAAAATACCTCCTATATGTCTGCTTTTTTTTCCCCCTTTTTGTCTTCTTTTTTTGTCTTTGCCTTTTTTTTTCCCACTGCTAGCAGCAGTTCCACAATTTTAATATGGCTATTGGTACCTTTTTCATTTGTTCCAGTAAAGTAAAATGAGCTTCTTTTTTTTTTATTTTTTAATTCATGTTAATGATGGTTTGTACTTCGCCTTTCTTGTGTTTTAACACTTCTAATTAATAAAACTTTCTGTTGGCTTCCATTTTTTCACATGTACACCAGGGTGAGAAGTGTAGTTGGGAGCTGCTTTTTCTGCTACGCTTAACTAAGTTTGTCTTGCTAATTTTGCAATGCAATGTTTAGTATTAAAAGTTCCAAGTTACCATTTGCATCTCTAATTATGTCCTCAGTAGTTTTGTCTCAGAACTGTTCTCAGTTTTACAGAAGTGCATCTGATCAAGTGCTGTGTATGGATTACAGGATTGGATTTATTTTACTTACTTGTGCATGGACCACTAATGGTTTTACTCTGAGAATTAGTGTCTTAGCCAAGGCTGGGTGGCTGCAATAAATTTTCTGCATATTGATCTTCAAGGCTGCTTCCAACCTAAACCATTCTCTGATTCTGTTCTATTTGCTGAATTAGAAAATGGGTGCCCAAATACACAGGAATGTTGAGTAGGGCAGTTGCCTGTAACACTTACATTCCAATTACCATGTGACTGTGCCAAAGGTTAAAGCAGCGTCTTGGCCTTTTCTCTGACAACCTGGATCTGAGGGAGGTGGTCATGCCGGGCTGTTACTGTGTATTTTGGGAAGGATGGGTGTGGAGGGTGTTTGATCTTTATCAAATACAGCTAATGTTTGTCTGGACTGCTTAGCTCAAGTTAAGCAATGAAATCCCTTAAAGGTCCCCCATAGGTCTGCTGCTTTTCTGTGCATCATCTCCTAAGCAATCTACAGCCATTCATCCATACCACTCCTGTTGTGCTTTCCCTTGCAATGTATAGGGACTTCCCAGCAGTTTCCTGGTGCCCTTTTTCATGGTAATAATTAGATGTTTGTGTTGAGAGCAAGGGGATAATGCTGAAGAAAAGATGGGGATTCAGACCGAGGATGATGGGAGCTGGCTTAGTCTCCTAGCCAGGAAGAACTTTCGGTTGTTTTTTCTTGCTTTTTTTTTTTTTCCTACAAGCTTTATTTGTATGCATTTTTCATTGAAAAAATATTTCTGGTGAGTTTGTCATTTTCATGAGCTGACAGGGAGTTTTCTTTATTTTTAATGAGCAGTAAATCCATGGAAAATATTTTTACAGGGGTTATTGTTTATTTGTGTGTGGAAAGAGACACTTAAAGCAATCCAAAGAGTATTCAACACCTTAAAAGTTTTATACTGCGAGCAAAGCAAAACTTTGGAAATAGGCCAAAAATGTATTGTCTTATTTTATTTCAGTTTTATTTTTTGATGAGGTTTATGTAATAGATGAGTTAATTCCACAGAGGCATAGAAATGTTTTTCCTCACGTGTTGAGTACCATCCTTAGCAGAATGAGACCACAGTCCAAATTTTGACAAACCCTGGCGAGCTGCTGCAATTCTGCCTATATAACCATAAAAGAAACCTGGAAGGATGCTGCAAAGCAAAAGCTAACATTTGTACAACGTTCTGCTTCCTCATCCATTATTTGCATGGTCTCATTTCTGAAATCTGAACCAGATTTTTACATATAAAATACCTGCTTGACTGTATTTCGTGCTTTACCACTGCAGTTGAAGGGCTATTCAAGGACCAGGTGTTTTGGGGGGGACAGTTGGACCACTGAGAAAAGCCAAGGGAGAATATATTTTAGAGAATATATTAATTAACATTGCTGATAGCGTGGACCTGTTTCCTCTGACTGATACTGAAGCTATGTGACCTCCCTGCAAAGCCTGAGCATGTGCAAAAAATAAACATTGGGCAGCTATTACCCCTGCAGTTTCAGGGTAGTGTTTTGGGATATGCCTGGATCTGCTAAACACGCATCTCTAAAGCATATTTGCTGGCACAGCAACACTTAACACTTGTGCTGCTTCAAGGTGTTTCTAGCTCTGAAGAGGCTGTCGTTGCTGTCCTGTCTCAACTTCCCAAGGCTTTTGTAGAAACATCTCACGTGGCCACTGCTCACCTTCTTCTTTCATTTTCTGCATGTGATTGACTGATGCCAGTCAATAGGCAAACTAGCTGGAAGTGATATTTCTCATAAATATGCATGTGAACATCCACGGTAAATGTTCAAGGCTGCTCATATTTTGCAGCAGGGAATAGTTCCTGTTGAGGCAGCGTGCATTTTTGTCTAGGTCAAAACAGGAGGATTTGACTAAGTTATTTATAGTATATTTCAAAATAATAATTCTTTCTCCTTTAATGATTTATCTCCTTAAATGCTCTTATATTTCTAAGAGGTTCTTTCTCATCATTCTGAGGTTTTTTTTACAGTAAGTTCTCCCTAAGCCATTGGAGTATATAGAACTGACCTGTATTTCCCTCTGTTCCCAAATGTAATGGCTGAAGAAAGCCAATGAAAAGGTGCAGTCTGTCATTTTTCTTTAATGCTGGGCTGTTGTTGTGGGTTTTTTTTAATGAAAAGCTGAATACTGCAATGCTTCCTCTATGGAATACCAGCACAGCCAAGGGGCTTTTCAGTAGTGTGGGCCACCTCTGCTGAGGGGAAGGAGCACATTGCAGGAGGTGGGTGTGCATGAGCACCTCTTCTTTCGTGATTTCATCAAACACTTCCCAGATTTCCACCTGTGCCATGTGGAGTTGAGGCTTTGCACTGGTTCTGCTGTTGAGGAGTCTGAGGTGGGTATGAATCTGGTGAAGGAGGCAGCACAAGCTCAAGCTGTAGATCGCACTCCGTGTGCTCAAAATGCTTTGCTGTTAAGTTTAAGGCTGTCTTTAATACTTAAGGGTCTTTTCTCAGACTCACTTTAGAAATGTATGTCAACACTGAAAATTGAACATAGTTCCACTTACGAAGGTTCATAAACCCAATGTGATGTTGGCAGTTCCTTTCATTTGACGTCCTCTCTCTTCTGCTGGTCAGGTGATGTTTTATCTTGCTGCAGTCTGATTCTGAGGTCAGACAGTCAGGTTTCCTTCCTGCAGTTGGTGCTTCTTCATCAGAAGTACAAATTCTTTAGAGGAGCCTTGTCCCAAGCCAACTCTGGGCAGTCCTCTGTTCTGCAGACTGTGCTGACCCACTCTGCAACCCTGTTGACTTCAGTATAGGTGCATTCAAACAGATTTCTTCATGTGAAAAACACTAGTTAATTTGTTCTGGAGTGGCATTGGCCTGCACAAATAAACAATAACCTGTTTCTGGGGTTAATTTTAATTTATTTATTTTTTTATCTACTGGTGAGTGATATTTATGGTGCCCATGGGAGGCCAAGTTGTTGGGTTCAAGGCTTGGGTTTTTTTCCTAAATGACAGTTTGGAGACTGTGCTATGGTTGATGCATATGGACTTAATGCATATAGATGTGTTTTATTTTAAGGAAGTGTTAGTTTTAAATTAAATATTAGCAGTTAAATATTCGTTCTACAGCAGCAAATACGCACTGGCTGCAAATTGTGGTTGGTGTTAGAGCATCAGCAAATAATCTCAGCCATGCAGTGGAAGATTTTAACCCCTTGTAGCTTGCACGAACTGCTGGTAGGTGAAGGGACATCAGTTTTTGTGAAAAGCTTGTGGGCTCTTACTTGGAGACCTTTCACTGGTGGGTTAATTTCTGTATATTGATCCCATACACTGAAAAGGTGTTTACAAAGCCTAATTTTTTTTTTTTTAATATTGGCATCTGAATATTTAGATCATATTTTAAATGTTAGACAGGGGAGACATGGTGAAACTGATAAGGATTTACAAGTCCAAGAAGAAAGTCTTTCTTGAGGACATCTAACTTGAAGCTTTTATAGTACATTTCTGTGGTAAATTATGCTTGAGATGGCCAGGCGTAGCTGGACAGAAAAATAATCACAACCATTTAAAATGATTATAAGAATTTTTTCTGCTGTTTTGAATTCAGGATTCACCAGAACACTGCCAGTAATAGGGGTTTAACCCTACTCAGAAAAGGGGTGTACACGTGGTATACACTTCAGTTTCTCTTTAGCATGGTGAAATAAGCTCATTTCTAGCAAGTCTCCTAATGCTGTCTCTGAAAAACTGAGAAATAATGGAAGTTTAGAAAGACTTTTTTTCTCTGCTTCTGTAACTTCTCTGTTCTGTAACTTAGAAAGTATCAGTTTTATGAATATTAAATTAACATTTAATATGGTCCTGTAACATGCTTTCTTCAGGCTGTGGAAATAGCATTCATTTGGCTTTATTCATCTTGTAGGTAGAAATGAAGCAAATAATAAATTGGGAGTAATCTTTTTATTATTTTGGAAAAAAGAAAAGCAAGAATTAGTCAATGCATACAGCTTCAGCCAGAAAAAAAAACAAAACTGTTGCTTCCATGACATGAGCTGATTAAGGTGAAATAACTGAGAGTATTCTAACACTTAAACAAGGCTGTGAGATCAGGAGAAATCAGCCTTCTAAAGGGAGCTGGGGAGCTCAGAGCCTGGGCTCTTGGCAGAAGCTGTTTGGGAGCCCAGTGGCTGCCGGAATTCTGCTGAATCCTGGCTGCTGACCCCTCCACTGTGCAGCACTGAGCTCAGCACTGCGTGATTAACAAAAGCACAACTTCTTTAGCTGAGGTATCTTCCAAGTGAGATCATATGTCTTTTTTAGGGTATAATAAAAAATGGAGGATCTACGGCTTCCCTTCTCAGCTTGTTTCTGTGGTTTATTACCCTGCCTGTTAAAAGCTTTTCTCCTGATTTGGTCACAGATGCTTGTTTAAAGGCCCTTTAAAAGTCATTTTAGTATGCACAGTTTCCCTTAAGAAAAGTGAATTGACCTATTTTTGAATTGTCTGTTATCTTGAATGCTCAAAGAATTCTTCTTTGCACCTTTCCCACAAATTGTGGAAGTTTGTATTGTGTACTGCATGTTAGTTTGCTTTCACTCATTTAATATCTGACTACTCTAAACAAATACATCTAAAGATCACCAGTATCTGGTTTACTCCAGCAGGTCATGGTGAGCTCCTCTGGAGTGGCTCTTGCCCATTTTAGCCACCCTAAAAAAGAGACAGCAGCAAAAAGGAGAGAGAGGGGAGCAGTTTCATGGGTGGCACTCCTTTCTAGGTGGGTATCAGAAAAAAATGTTTGTTGGTTAGGTTTACCAGTCCAGAGCACTGCCATATCAATGCTGTGTCCTCCTCCAGTCTTTAAATTCATTGCTGATCAAATATCCAGAGGATTATTTGTGATTTGAGAGCCAGATGTGGCAGCAAGCAGTGTGGCTCCCTCACCTGCAGCTGCCTGTGGAGATGGCAGCCTATTATTAGTCCGTTGTGTAATGAGTACTTTCTCTGGTTGGTACCCTGCTAATCTAAGTTAAAGTATCCTGAAGAATAAAAGAATTCATTTTCCAGAAACCTTGAGTCGGTATTTACAGGTAAAGTTGTGTTCAGCCTCCATCAGTAATGGACTCTGTGCATGTGATTTGAAGCTTGTCTTCCAACAGCCTGGAAGCTTTGCATTGCATTGCTTTCTTTTTATTGGCTTTCCCCAAAACTTCTTTTAAAACTATATTCTTTGGGGCAGATCTCTCATTCAAGCTCCTGAATACGGGCTTGTTACAGCCTAGCCAGGCTTGCTAATCTCAATATGCATATCCCTAATAGACGTAAATTAGGAGGATGCTTAAACAACCAATGGGCTGGAAATTATTTATTGCCCTCCCATGATACAAGCCTCTCATTCTGGAGCTGAGTAATCTGCTGCTTTCTGTTCAGTGTGGCTGTCCTGTGTGCCCAATTGCTGACAACTTAGCAAGGGGTCTGTTCTTTCAGGGTTTTCCTGGGCTTTCTATTCTTACTGCCAGTTTTGTTCAGAAACCATGTCATTTGGGGGAAAATTGGCCAACGTCTTTATTTTTTCCTAATGAATTTCCTATTCTTTTTTTTTTGTTCTGTTGCTTGTTACTTGGTAATCTTTATTTTTTGGTGCAGCCTCTCATTTGTTACCAAACCTAGGATAGGCTTTTACCCAAATTCTGGGCCATTATTTTGCAAAGCGGACCTGTGGATTGGAGTCCCTGTCTGGCTAATTCAGAGCTGGTTCCCCATCTCTGATGGCTTGACCATTGGCAATACCAACACGAAGCTTGCTAGAATAAGTCTTGCCAGGTGTGGGCATGACCCTGCATGAAGTGTTTGGGATTCCCACTTGGCTTCCCTATATAGGGTCACTGGATACTAATGTAGTATCTCAGTTGTTTATTTTCTGCATCAGAAGGCAAGCCATGCATTTAGAAATTCAGATGACTTGTTGCAGGCTGTGGGAGGTCTAGAGCATGTCTCTTCAAAGCTGAGGACTTCCGTTTCTGGAGCATAATTCTTCTCATTTATTTGCGGGCTGCTTAGCTGATGACATCCATTCTCTAGCACAGTTGGATCACAGACTCCTCTCGGCGCCCCTGTGCTGCAGAGGGTTATCCTGCAGATCTATCCCAGTGCAGGATCAAGTAAGCAACTGAGTCATCCCCATATGCAAAGCAGAAAAGGAGCTTTCATGTAAAACATCCTATCTATCTCATAACCTTTTCGGGAAGGATGGAACCTGTATAGCTTTAATATTTGGAGGATGTGATTTATGGCACCCTTTTTCTCACCCAGTTTGTGTTACTGCTTCTCTAAAGGAAGAATTTTCACTTGGTTTTCCCTTTTAGCCAAACACCTGGCATTTGTGTAAGCAATTGGGGAAAACGTGGGGAGAGAATGTTAATATTTTTGGCAGTATTGCTTTGTGTGTCACACAGTTTTTGTGCTGTAACTTTGCCTTCAGTCTGGTGTCCTCCTGGTTAGTCAACTTAATCCTCAACTGGAGAATTTAGGAATACTGCAGATGCAACCAGAAAATGCATCTCATCTCACCTCATGCCATACTTATTCTTGGTGTGAAACATTTGACTATGAATTTCAATCAAGAGAAAAACAACAGACCTTAGTCTGTGAAATCCAAGTGGTTGCATTTGTACTGTTCCTTTGCATGCCTAAACTTCAAGAAGTGTTTTAATATGGTCTGTTGCAGTTTTCAGTTAATTTTGAAAAGGAAACATTTTAATCACTTCCATACATGTGCTAACTTGAAAGGGTAAAATTATTGCATCATCATTTTATAGCACTTGGCAGAGAGACTATTCTTGCTAATTTTATCCCAAATCATACCAACTTAAAGCACTTTTCATGCAATCTTGATTTTTTCAGTACATTTTTTTATACTTAATGCACAATTTAAATGCTCTCCATGAAGATTCAAGTCTGAATGACCTTGTGCCTGTTTGGATGCCCTTCATTTTATCTAGTACAGATTGTCAAATATAATGTGGTGGCTCTTATGATAGAGTAGTCCCAAAAGTGATGGTTCTGTGAGAAAAATACATCAGGGTGACAGTGGTGTATGACAGAGGGAGGAACTGATGATATTTCTTACTAAAAAATGCCAAATGGCCTCACTAGAAATCCATTTGTTAAAAAAAAATAGCTGGGGGAGGGGAACACGCCTCTCCAGGATTTGTTTTGGATTCATAAATTCAGTTTTGATTTGTCTCTTTTTTTCTTTCCTGATGATTGCAGAAGCTTTCCCAAGAAGAAATAAACATTAGCTTTGAACAGTTCAAAAAGCAGTTGCTGGTTTGTAGACCATGGCGTGTAATATTTTCCTGTTGGTCTGAGCATAATAAATCCCCCAACACCTTCAAGGTACAGAGAGCATGTATATAAAGTTTGGGGGGGTTTGTTTGCCTTGCTATTTACCATGGGCCTTTGTCCTTTCCCTTCCTTGGAAAGGAACTTCCTTAATGCCCCATGTTTAAAGCCAGCCATAAAGATGGAGCAGTTAGTGTCCCTGCTGTTTGGAGTATGTGTTGCACGGCCAGACCTGGCTGGTTTCTGTCCTTGCAACAATGATGAAAATCCAGGGCTGAAGTTCACCAAGTTGGCTGTGCTGAGAAGGCTGCTTTCTCTCAAATTTATTCTTGCTTTCATTGCTTCTGGGTGAGGTAATGCAGCTTTTTATACACAATGAATCTAGGAGTTTTCTCAGGTTTGATAGAGACATTAATGACTTTGGGGAAGTTTCACAGCATATTAGTGCTTCAACAGCGTCTCTCTTCCTCGTCAGTTGTTTTATTCCTGTTTAATTTTTGCAATGGCTTTATCTAGTTTCAAGTATCTTTTTAACATAAACCTTTTATCATATGAAGAAGAAAATCCTGTGCCAAAGAGGAAGTAAGAATGCTTTCATTTGAAGCAAAAAGGTGTTCCCAGCGATCAGGATTGTATCCTGCACAGGAAACTAAAAAACTATCGTTTTGCCTTCTGTGTACTGCACCTCTTGTACTTCCACTGCTGAACTTCAATTATTAATATTTTTAAGAGTACTTGTAAACAAATCTTGGGCATTTATTGAGTTTATTTAGTCAGTCAAGTGGTAGAATCTTCTACTTCATCTTTTCCTGACCATAACATGCAGATCTCTTAAGACATGTGAGGTGTTTGTATGACCTAGAAGACAATTGTTTAGAATTCTGTCTGAAAACTTGTTTCCTGCGATGGGTTTCCATTCTGCTTTCAAACACTGGTATATTATATATTTGTATCTATGGTGGGGGAGAGACAGAGCAAAAAAAGAATGTCTACCTTTGGAAATAATTCCTGTGTGAATCACACATCTTCCTTCGCTGGAGAACAGAATTAATGAAATGTGTTTCTTGCTCTTGTAGCAGTTGCAAGTGAAACTCATGTGGGTATGGATTAAGGCAACCTCCAAAGAAGGTCTTTATTACCTATTATTTTTGGAAGCAAAAGTTGCTTAGAATGAAATTTATCTTTGAGGAAGTAATAAAATATAGTTGTGGCTATTCCTAGGACTAATCTTCCATATGTGTCCTGACAACGTTTTAGGGAGTTTTGCTGCCACAGGCCTTCATATTGCATCAAAATCAATGGACCTGGTCCCTTTTTGAGTCAGCCTCAGGCTGGAGGAGAAGGTTTCACATTCCTCTCAAGGCTTATTTCATTCGAAAATATGTGAAACCTTTACCATGAAATATTGAACTTTAAGAAATGGAATACGTTGGTCCATGGAAGCCTAGAAACGTGGAGTGCATCCTATGCAAAGCACTAGAAACCTTTTTGTTGGAAAAACAGGTAGATGCAAAGTAACTGAAATAAAATGTTTGCCAAAAGTAATCCTACCAGACTAAGATAAAATTTCAATGGAACCTTTGGTAGAGGGGAAAATGGAAGATACATAACTTCAAATTTGAGAGGAATTAAGAAAAAAAGAGAGAGGTGTTGGATTAAGACTGACTCATGGGGAGACACAAATGGCTTGTGCCAGATAATGCCTATTAGTAGATAACAACTGGTCTTTGTCTTCTGTCATTTTCTTCTGCCCAAGCTTATGGCAACAGCTGAGAGTCAAGAGTAACTAAATGCATGGGTCTTGCATTTCCTACATTTGAGTTTTGTCCCACTCTTTAAATTAGGTATCCAGTGCCTGTCCATGACTCTGATCCTTTTGTGTGGTGATGATAATCTTCAACAGTGTGCTAAGGGAGCTTTTTAGTAGGACAGTACTATTCTTATGAAAATGTAACGAAGAAAGACTTGGGGCACCATTAGACCACATACAAGTAATGTTTTGAAAATAAATAAGATTATCTATGCTGTAGGGGTTGTACAGGGTTTACTTGTAAGCTCAGGAGAAGATCAGCCCTCTTCTACCTTGAGGGAAGTAAAGCAGGTGATCTCTGTCTGGGGAAAGGAAAGCTGAGAGAATGTATGGGGGAGGGGGGTGGTGTGGGTTGTTTTGATTTTAAATAAAGCTTTTGGAGGAAGTAAGAACTGTTTTAAAAAGTTTTGCAGTTGGTTTTTTTTTGTTTAAGGTGAAGATTGGGTTGTGTGCATTTAACCTGTAGATTAAAAGTCTTCTTTGGAAAGGCAATGTTCAAAACCAGCTCTTTGAAGGGGCGTCATAAGATGAAAACATGTGATTGGTTTTAAAATAAGGCTTGGGAATTTTTGAAGCCGGTTATCTTGTAAGGTGGAGGATGGCACAAACTGTGGAATCTCAGCCAGTTTCATAACCAGAGCTCTAAGCATGCAAGAACTTCTGTGCTCTAACAGAAAGATAATCTGTCTGCTGGTTTCTTTTGTTCTGGCACAAATAGGGAAAAGATGAAATTCAGCCTTGTCATTTGTTACAATTCAGTGAGACAAGTATCTGTTTCACTTATTAAGAAAATGTCCCAGAAAAAGTCTACTCTAGCATAGTTTGGACAATTCAGGTATGGTCAAAAATGTAGGGGTTCATTTGTATTCTCTTTTGTCTAAATACAGCTTGCAAACCACATAATGGAACAGTTCAGACAGTCATGCTGGACAACACTATAGCCATCTCACAGGATCACAGAGTATTCTGAGCTAATTTTGCACAGAATTGCAAAATAGTTCCATGATTGCTGTATTACTGTTTTTCCTAACATCCTACCCAAGATTAATGTTTTTAATCTCAGACTGAACAAGGTAATTCCTGTATAATTTCATAATTGCTTCTAATTTTACAAAGGCTGTAAAGTGTGACTGGGTTCTTCTTATGCGTTGAAGCAGTGTAGCTGAATCTAGTGCTTCAGTTTTGATTTCGGAAGATTTCTTTTTCTGGATTACTGCAATGACCTAGCAGAGATTGGAGGGAAAAAAACCCTGATAGATTAATTTCATTCATTTTACTTCTGTGTGTCCTGTGGTAGTAAATTCTGCGGTTTTGGCTCGGTGCAGGAACATGCAGAATTGTATTTCTGAGTAGATTATCAACTTATTTTTTTCCAGTAGGGACTCGAAGTAAAGAGGCAAAACTTGTAAAGGCGTTTGAGGAGCAAGGTTGAATGTGTATATATGAGTCTTATTTTTCTGCAATGCAGTTAGAGGGCTGTGCAGAGAATGTGGAAAACCTTTGGCAGAATTTTCAGAGCAGAGCACTCGTGCTGAATAGAAACTAAGCAGTCAAGAAAAAAAAGGGAACAAGAGAATTAAAAAAAAAAAAAATTGCCTTCCAAATAGAGTCTGGAAAGCTAATGAGCATATGACATCATTTAACTAGTTATAAAAAGATTGCAGCTCCTCTAATCCAAGAAACAGACCCTCAAGGTTTCTGATGTTCCCTAGATGAAGGAGGTCTAGAGTTGTGCTGCTGAAGTTTGTCCTTCCCAGGAGCAGGGCACAGAGCCCCTCAGTGCTGGCAGCGACGGTTGCTGCTGGTTCTCCTTAGGAGCAGCACCTGCTTCTGGGGCTGGCAGCGAAGGGCCATGGCTCATAGCTGGGACAGGCAACAGCAGCCCGAGATGGCCAGCCAGAAATAGTCTTCTGCTCTTGGAGTGCCTCCATCTGTGCTCAGAGAGCAGGAGCTGCTGGAGATGACCTTGTTTGCGGCTTGCATGTACCTGTGGAGACCCATGGGCCCCTCCAGGGCCAGGAGAGACATGTCTGCTGTGGGTGCAGCACCCTCCCCAGGGGCCCTCAGGACACATCCTCTGCCCCTGGTGGCCAGAGGGAGCACTTGGTCCAGGCGTCTCCTCTGAAAGCCAGCCAGGCACGGAGCACATGTTCATGTTCTATGGGCCACCCCAGGGAGGGGAGCAGGTCCCCCAGGCTGGAGGGGAGCAGTGGGACAGCAGCATTTCAGATAAAAGCCAGCACTCGTCTTTGCATGATTCTCAGCTCTGGGTGCTGTGTGTCTTCCTCCGTCCTGGTGGAATGCTGCTGCCTCTGTAGCCTTCCTGCTTCCCCACAGCAGCTTTCTTCCAAAGGCCTCCAAGTTTCAGCCTGAAAGCTAGTAAAAACCATGGAAACATCATTTTATTTTTTCAGACTTAATAATTATATTTCAGGCTAGGAATGTATTTTTAGGAGGGGGAAGAAAAGAAGTTACGTAACTCTTGATTTATTGCATTGGCTTAAAGAGCTAGGGAACCTGGGATTTTCCTCTCTTGTCGCTGTGCTGGGAGCATTTCCCTTTATGGCAGCAGGGAGGCCAGCGGATGACTGTTCTCAAGAGCAATTCAAACTTCTTATAAATCTGCTGAACGTGTTGCTCTCCATCACATGTCCATTGCAGAGCGGGGAACAGCCGCTGTGGCAGAGTGAACCTCGGAGTGCACACGTACCCTGATGTGGAGGGAGCACCTGGGAAGGCAGGGAAAGCATCCTGGCTCTCTCTTTGGGGGCAGAGGTAGTTTCAAGGCAGGAGGTAGATTTGTTTTGGATTAGAGAATTTTTTAATTGGTTACGTAGGAATTAGTGCGCTTATCTGTAATGTGTGTATGGAGGTAACTGGGAGTGACTCTGTGAAGGAATCCTGAAAATTGGACAATGTGTTGGAGCAGAGACTGAGAGAAGTGAATCATGATTCTGTAAAAACAAA
Organism: Monarcha castaneiventris obscurior; assembly: GCA_026261815.1. Lineage (NCBI taxonomy): Eukaryota > Metazoa > Chordata > Aves > Passeriformes > Monarchidae > Monarcha > Monarcha castaneiventris. The sequence goes on from JAMPIT010000890.1 coordinate 1,788,638, forward strand.
CTTGCAGGTTAGGAAGTGTGTGTGCGTGCGTGTGACTCGTTGGGAATAATTTGCATAATAGAAACAACTTGAGAAAAGCAGCGTGGAAGTCAGCATTCGTTTTGTCTGCTTCATCTGAGATTTGCTTTTATTCTTGTCCAGCAACTACAAACCAAAGAGAGAAGTTTCAGCTTTCAGAGAAGGGACATGGTGGAGGGGGGGATACTACAAAAGAAAAATAAGTACTGGATATAATTCAGAAAAGACACGCAATCAAACTGAACAGATTGCTCAGGAAAAGATCTATTCTGTTGCTGAAATCCAAGAAAATGGGGGAAAAACAGGAAATAGTGAAATCTGTTATCGACCATCTGCTAAGCCTAGGAACTTAAGAACCATTCCCATGACAAAAATACTAGATTGTGAACTTAATTTATATTTCATAATACTTAACGTATAGATACAGAAGTCCTATGGAAAATCTAGTATTACTAAATGTTTAAAAGTTATTTAAGATCCTTCTTAAAAATCAGAGTATTAAGTGGCTTGACACTTTTTTTCTGAGATCTTCATTGATGGATCTAACAGATCGTGCCTTGTGAGGACAAGGCAGCTTTTTCAAACTTTGAGGAGGAGAGGGGAAGCAGGCAAGCTGAATTTCCTTTGGAAGGAGGAGAGTTCCTTCTCTTGCAGCTCCTGTCTCCCTCCCCTTTTGGTTGTTCCTTGTGAGTGTTGCCACCTCTGTGGCACTGTTACCATCCTGGGGCAGGAACTGTTGGTGCCCTCTGATGTTCAGGAGCCGCGTGCTTCCCATTCCTGGTCCCGCCTGTGTGGAGTGCACCGTGTTTGTCCTGGCCTGCTCCCTTCCCGCCTCTCCTTCCACATGGCACAGCCAGAGAGAACGCCATCCAAAATAATTCCTGCAGTTTGGGGTGCTGTAAGCAAGCCATGAATTCTCCCGGGCCCTGTGTATTCGCAGTGACTCCGCATGTGTGAAGGTGTAAGCGCTGTTTCCGTAAGCGTTTTCGAAGGATGTAAATGGAGTTTAATTGCTGAAAATTGGAATCACCATGGCTATTCAAAGGCTACGTTGTTTGTTGAATTGTCAGTATTAATGAACTCGGTGCGCCGTTTGCAAATTGCCTTAAATGTGGGCTATTGGCTCACACAGCTTTTTGGAGTCTTTTCACAGTTCAAAGATAAAAGTGAGAGAAATTTTTGGCAAAAGCATATGTTTGTATGAAAAGTATTATTATATAGCATGTGGAAAAGTTATGATAAATGCAATTCTTCGTGGTGATATTGTACTTTCTTAAACAGACTGGTCATTTTCTGTCAAAACTTTCAAGCCTTGTTCCAGTTTCTGAAATGAAAGAGGCACAGTCTCCTTCCTAATGATAGATTTTTTTTCAGTTACAGAGTATACTTGAATTTGCTCTTCCAGATTCGCTGTCCAGGTAATGAGTTGTTCAGCCTGTGCACAATGCAGAGTTGTAATAGGTAAGATTGTGTACAGTCACAAAGCTTTACAGTCACAAGTACTTCTGAGACCTCTTAAGAAAGCAGGTGGAGTGAATTCCATTTCACGGAAGAGTGTTGCCATCCGTGTGGCTCACTGAACCTTAAAAATGAACTGTGATGCTTTTGCTGACAGACTTTCTGTAGAAAGAGGCTGTAAGTAGCAGTAAGGTGCAGGGAGATGTACACGATGTCCTGGAGTCTTCACTGCTCTGCCTCATCTCGTACTCAGTTCTAAATAAACCTCTATTTTCACCCACATTGCTGCAGAGCTCTTTTGCTGCTCTTCCCAGCAGTCTCCTCCTTCTGCTGCTGGCATGTTTCCACCTTGCCCCTTTCCTTGTGATTCTGTGTTTACAACCACTTGTTGCATCTCGGCAGCCCCAAATAAATATAACTGTGCCGCCTGTCCTGGTCCCTTTGTGTTTGAGTTGGGACCTACCCTTCCTTCTCAGTCTGTGTTTGTAGCAAGGTGTTTGCAGAGGTGAGGTGGGATTCAAGTGTCCAAGCTCAGTTGAGGTGGGATTCAAGTGTCCAAGCTCAGTTCAGGTGGGATTCAAGTGTCCAAGCTCAGTTCAGGTGCAGCTGTTTGCAGGAAGAATGAGTATCTGTGCAAAGGGAGGGAGGGAGGGAGGAGAGTGAACTTTGCTCTGCCCGCATCTGCAGCTTGCTCAGTGTAGCTAAAATGGAGGGAACGCTGCTGCCAAGTACTGCAAACCACTCTTGAGTGCATGCAAACTCTGCTTTTAGGTGGGTTTGAGTGGATTTTCCCTCCGCTGGAAAAAGCACCACCTCTGGCTCCAAGGTTAATTCAAAGTCTGTGCACTAAAACATGGAAATGCTGGTTCTCAAAGGATCAATTGTAGGAAATATGAATACTGTCCAAACAGTGTTCTCCCTTCACTTTTTCAGAAACATCTATAGCGTTTTTCTTAAAACACGGATTCTTTTGGCCTGAAACACACCCAGTAAAATGTTAATGCTTAGTATTAAGCAAAGTAAATGGAGAAAATATTTTATATCAGTAAATGGAGAGTTGTCTGGCAGCTTTAGTTGTAGCTGCTGTTCCACTGATGTTACTTTGCTGCAAAATTAAACAGAGCAAAAAATGGGTGGCAGGAATAGTTAATATATTATCTCTAACATTTTATGGTGTTCTGCAGTTGTAACTGTAGAACCTGTAGTCAACCTGAGAACGTGCCAGATGTTAGTTTTCATGAGGATTTTGGGGATTTAGTTCTTTCTTTTGAATTCTTTTAACTGTATCATCTCCTATCCACAGCAGGGCAGGTGACTGCACAGGGATGTTCAGTCAGGGTAACTCTGTAATTCAATACCTTACGGAGAGCTGTGTACCAGCATTGTACAGTTCAGGTGCAGGGGGCCTCCATGAAGCTCCTGCCTCTTGGCTGGTTGTGCTGGAGTCTGCATCTTGATGGCATTCAGCTTCTGGCTCCCAGCAGTGACAAGCCTGTGCCTTCAAATGAGAAGTAAACTTTGCAGATCATTTATTTGGTGACTTGTCTGTATTTGGGAGGTGTGTGTGTATATATATACACACATGGCATTTTAAAAAGACTTGGATGTAGTTCCTTCACATGTAAGCTTTGTCACACTGTGAGTGCTTACCTTTCTGCTTTCTCTTAAATGCCAGCTACCATGTCCTTGAGGAGTGTGGAAGAGAGGGAATAAAACATCATCTCTGCCACTTCAGCCCACTGCCCAGATGTACAGTTATTACAGTTCCTCTTTGCATACTGTAAATTATAATTAGTGCTTAACTATTTCCTAGCTTCAGCCAACATTGTATGCTTCAAAAAAAGCTGTATCCTGAAGTAGTTTCAGGTTTCAGTTTCTGCTTTTGATTTTTGTGGTGCTTTTGTTTGTTTGTTTGTTTTCATTCTCCAACTCTGAACCAGAAAACATTGCAGTATGAAAGGGGGACTATAACTGAAATTTGAGTTTAAAATCTACTCCCTTGATCTTAGGTTTTGAGGGGAGAAGGGGGAGTGCAACATATGTGCAATTTGCTAGTATTTAATATATTTAAGCTTATTTTTGCCCAGTTGCAAAAAAAAAGCCCTTTTTTGAGGATTAAAATTTCTGTCAGGAGTGTGTGTGTGCCTCCTGGCTGCTTGCTTGATTATTGCTCATGTTCTTTCTCTGGCTTTGTGGCTGGGGGCTGGTTTAAGGGGAGGACTTAATTGTGATGCAGCCCAGTAGCTGCTCTGGGATGCTGTGCCAGTCATGAAGTGGATTTCTGACCCACGTTGATTTTGGTAGGAATTTTATTATGTCTCTTGGTAAGACTCAGATCTTTAAGACTATGAAACCAAGACTTCTTGCCCATCCAGCTACTGGATTATATAATCTGATAAAATACACTTTTTTATACTGCTCACCTCAGTGATGGTATGGCTAAACCACTCTCCTGGAAGCAGGGGTTGGCCCCATAGCAGAGAACAGCTTCAGAGGCAGAGCTTTGGGTTTGATTGTGCTGACAGTCTCTGTAAAAGTAAAATCTTCCATGTTCAAATTAAATATTCAATTTGGCTATAATCAATAGCTTTTTAATTCCGAGGCTCAGAAACCAGAGTACCCTAAGTTAGAGGCAGGGCAAATTCACATCACCATGAACCAGAAATGGAAATGTCCCTAGAGATTTTAATAAAAAGAGCTCGAGACTTATCTGTCAACTTCTTTAGCTGATGAATAGAAATAAGAATCCTTGCAGAAAATTTCTAATACTGTTGTAGAATGGATGGTTTGGGATTCTGTTCCTATTCTTAACTATACCAATGGCTTATCCCATCTGAAAGGACTGATAACAGAAAGAAATCATGTCCATTTGGCATGGGGGAGTATTGTTCCTTCAGAATTCAGAAGTGCTTCACAGAGGGAAACAGTTCCCTGAAATACAGTTTATTTGACTTTCTGGTCTTGTTTTCTGTTTCCCCAGGAGCACACTGGTAGGTTGATTTTTGTTGTTCTGCCGTCGTCCTTGAAATGGCCAGCATGGGACCCTTTCCAGTATGCTTAAATGTTGATTTTAATTTTTTTTTTTTTAATTATTATTTGTTTCATATCTGGTGAGGTGGGAACATGTATCTGATAGCTATCACAGACCTTAGAAAGATGGATTCTTCTGGCTGTGTGTTTTTTGTGTCAGTAGAAGTTCCTTGTGACATTTCGTTGTTGTCTCTCTATTTGATGTCTCAGTGGTCTATTTCAAGACAGAGGTTAGGAAAAAAAAGGAGGAAACAGACTCCATATTTTATAGCCACTTAATCAGATCATTATTTATGCAGTAAGAGGGCAGCATTAAATTTATAAGTAGCATAGAATTGAGTTGATTTAAGGGCTTGTGTCCAGTATTAATCTTCAAGGAACCCAGTACCAGAAAGGAAATATTGCTATGTCCCACCTGTCTCCATAATTACTTCTTTTACTGTTTTACATTTTCTTAATTCTGAGACTTGGAAGTAAAATGGTGCTGTGCAGTAAAAACACCCAACCAACCAAGTGTGGTACTGTATCTCATATATTTGTACATACTTATGTTCATTGTTATAATAAGGACTTTAATTATATAAATATGTATTTATGAAGTCTGGCCATGATTGCTGAACCTGTGACACTAAGGCAGAGCAGCTCTTTGTTGTGCAAGTGACGACTTGGTCATGTCGAACCAACTTGCAAGGCCCTGTGGTCTCTGGTGCCAAGGCACCCTAATGCTACTCCATCCAACCTGGTCTCCTCAGCTTCTGGACTGGCCTTTTAACTTGCTGTAAGCTGCACCAGGCTGGAGATGACTTTCATTTGTGATTAAGGATGATGCTAAAAAACTTTGGCTCCCTCACTGAATATACAAGTCACTTGGAGAATTTGGCTAACCAGTCTCCTCTGTGCTCTGACTTTCCAGTGCTATGGGCAGTTCCTAGAGCTCATGGGGGGCAGTGCTCCTGTGTTACCATGGCTACCTACAAAGTTGTTGTGATGGCATCAAAACTTTTTTCTGGCATTAGGCATCTTCAATTCCTGCTATTTAGTAAGCAAGTTTGCAGAATTTTGACCTTGATTTGTGTCAGAAAGCTGAGCTTCCAGTCTTTCCCAAAAATGTCTCTTGACTATCCAAGCTAGATTTCTGAGATAGGCATACATCGGTCTGTGTAGTGTCTTTGCATTTATCATTTAAAAATGGGAATTGTGAAGAACTGGCGCTGTGTTGAAAGTTGCACATTGATTCAGATATTACATAACTGCTTTCTGCATGGCTGCCTGAAAAGCAATGCCCACCAGGGTGACTAGGTGTTAGTCTTGGATGTGCTCTGTTGGGAATTGCGGAAATGTTTAGGAAGAGGTAAAAATGGTCGTGGGATGGGAGTCATCTTTCTTGTTTTAACCAAACTGGTATCCTAACTTTTCTAAGCATATGTTTTGATACTTGGTTTTTTTATAAATTTTGAACATCTTGCCTGGAGATTATCCTGTTCATTATATATTTTTTTGGAAGTGAAAATACTGGCATAATTTACTGAAACCAATCTCAGTTCCACCAGTGTGGGATTTGCTGGCTCCAGCTTTGAAGAGTTAAGTATCGAGTTGTTAGTACAAACCCAACAGGTGCTGCCTCTGAATTATGGATGATTACACAGTCACTTTGGTCTGAATAAAGGTCTGGGATAAACTGCTTTGGGGTTATACGCAGGAGTCAGCTTCAGCAGACAGCCACAAATGCCAAAGACACTATTTTGACTTCAGTGCAGGTATTGCATATGTAATTTCTGACTGAGCTGGGAGGAGGTAAAACAAGCTCCAAGTTTTGTATTTGGATGGAAAAAAAAAAATCTAAAAGAAACCTGGGAAACTGTGTTGAAAAATATATGAACATACATAGTGCAGTATATTCAAATTCCATGATGACACACTTGAGAAAAAAAAAAAATTAGTGAATAAATACATTTCCTATTTCACCATAGACAAGATTATTAAGATGTCATTGCTGATAAAAGAGAATAAAACTCGAAGGCAAGTTTCAACCTCAAATGCACTTATATTTGAAAGAGCCTAATGTGCCAATTCTGTTCTTAAAGGAAAAATAGTTTACATACCTGACATCCGAGCCCTTTAAATCCTACCCGAAGATGTGTTTAGCATACAGAAGAGTGGAAGAAAACGTCTGAATCTTGAGAGAAAAGCTTGAGGAAATAAGGAAAGGAATACAAACTAAGGCAGTCACAAGAGAAAAACTCTTGAAGTGAAAGCTTAAAAGTGAAAAGTGTATGTAACTTCTCGTCTCCTTAACATACTGAAGTTTAATACTTCAGTTTTGCTGTAACACTGCAGAAGGGATAGTGCAACCTGAAGTAATTAATAGATACTGACCAAAGACTGAGGAAAAATCTTAAAAGATTTCATGTATTCATCCCTAGCCATAATAGGGAAATGGAAAGAGAGTGAAGAATTGTTTGCTATTTGTATAGTCTCCTCAGATAACTGGAATATTAACTATAAAAGCAGCGAACATCCAGCGAAGGGAAGGGCTTTCTTGCCTGTTCCAGTTCATACATAAATTTGCAGCAGAACTTGCGCAGCCCTGCAGTCAGTGCTCGTAACTCTTGAATGGGACGTTCAATCCCCGTCTCAGTTGAGCACATTCAACTTCTAGCGCTTGCAGATTCTGTGTATCAAGATAACATCCTTGTCAATTCATACACAAATGTCTTCAGGGAGCACTCACAGAGCAAACAAGTGATATCTCTCTCCTGGGGGAACCAGTGCGTCCCATTTGTGCACGTATTGACGGGCTTGCTTGGAACGTCACCAAGTATATTTAATCCAAAGTAAAATGGAGTTTTGCCATAGACTGTCATGAACTTTTGCAGATTTAGTATTTAACATCCTTCCAGATCTGTGAATCTCACTGTTAGGGAAGGAAAAAAAAAAAAGCCCATACAAATTTCATGAAGTATGCATTGTATAAAGGATAACTGATTATAAGCATATGGTACCTTTCCATGAGCAGACTTGCATATGCATAAAACTTTCTTTAGAAGTAGCCTTGGAAGCATGTAGAGCTTCCAATATATCATTCAGACCACTAAATTAGACTTCCTCCTTTTCCTCCCCCTCCCTCCATGTTATGGTAAAATGATAAGAGAAAGGACTAAATATACTCCTTAATTTCTTTCTTCCTTATCTTTTCCCTCTCTTCTCCCAAGAGATTCCAGGGAATCATTGTTAAACATTGGTACCCATTTTGGCTCCATGATGCATGAAATGTGAAGAGATTGCCTTCAGCTGGAAGGCAAAAGGCTGGAAGATTATTAGAAAATATAGGAAGGGAACAACAATATAAATGGTGGTACGCTAAGGTGCTGATCACACAGCTCATCACCAATTTTGTCTTACTAGGAAAACCAAGAGCAAATTATTATTATTACTGTTTTAGTCTATTTTTCTTTCAGTATGTACCTATATGACCTCTCCTGTATTTTATATACATCCCTTTTAGAGAATTAAGGAGGTTTGTGGTGGGGGAGGATCATTATTCTTCATGCATGTCATTTGTCCTCTGCCCTGTTAACTCCTCTCTGCAGGCTGGCACTGAACTGAAACAAAACTCTGGAGCTGCTCAGAATTGTGTTTCTGTATCTAATCTGAGACAGTTTTGAAGTTGGGCCTAACAGGGTTGGAGTTAGCAGCATGCAGCAGCTGAAAACGTCATACTTTGGCTCTGCTGCTGGGCTAAGTCTCACTATTGCCCTTTGTTGTTCTCACATATCATTTTATTTTTAGGTGGCATTGTTTATGAGGACAGAGAAGAGAGGTGAGAGAGAGAGAAAGGGAAAGAAGGGCTGTTGGACTGTCAACATTAATGTACAGAAGTAAGCTGGTGAGGTGTTGGATCCCTCGAGTCATCCTCGGAGATCTGGACATGTGGGTGGGTGAATGTAAAGATCCAGTGTGAGCAGTAAGTTAATATGACGGTGTCAGCAATTTACAACAAGGTTTTTCATTTATTAATTTCTCTGGGTAACATGTCGTTGTGCAGGTGATGGTTATTGGCATGCTTTGTCACAGGAAAATGTTGTCCTGATGAACTCGCAGCAGGGGGGGAGGATGCTGCAAAGTAAAGGCAGGGCTTGAGGCAGGTAAACGTGCCAGACGGAATTTCAGATGGGCTCCATCACGTTACCTTCCAGAACAAATGTGTGGGACGCAACAAGCTCATTTGGACTAACAAAATGATGTGCGTTTGAAACAACTGGGTAGACAGTCATTTAGAAGGTGAAGTTCAGTAACAGTTTGACAGGTCGTGCTTCAGTGTCACCCATCAATCTGATCATTTAGTTACGAAATATTTTTTGTGGTTTGTCCAAAGTATCTCTGCCTGGTAGAGCATTGGGTAAGAGATGGCTTCTTGAGTACTTTAAATAAGGAAATTGCAGAAAAGTGGGAATGAGGACACAGCTTCAGGTAGTAGTGATTGTCTTACATGTGTGAATTTCTTGCAAGACTTGAGGACTGTAGTAATACAAAAGTACTGGATATAATCTTTCTGCGCTATCAGTAATAGCCAGAGCACCTCAGAGCACTCTCAAGAGTTTAGAGTGCTTGATAGAGTTGGTTGACCAGGACAGGTTTGCCTTATTCTCCCCCACACTGCTTAGCATAATCAGAAGAGAATAATTTTGCCACTTGTTCACTTAAATTATTTAAATTTTGCTCCATTTGAGAGAGGAGTTCCAGCTTCGGAGCGCAGGTATTTCCAGTAACGTTGTGGATATAAAGGGAAGCTGTGGCAGAGATTCTCTTACAGGAGGAGTCACCTGGAAGCAGCACCCAGTCCCTTTTTCCCTGCTAGTGTTCAGACTTACTGGAAGCATATGCATGCCTAGGGTAAAAGGGCACAGAAATAATATAATGGGAAAGATTTGCAGGATTATCTTAACTACATTTCTGTCAACGAGACACTGTTTTTTATAATACAGTCTTAAATCCTTTCTTCATTAAAGTTTTAAACCACTCAGCTCCAGAGGAAAATGCTTTGGTTCCTTTTCTTCTTAAAAAATAATGTGCATGTGTCTACTGAAATTGCACTGTTATATTTAAAAATACCTTAACAGGCTGCTTTCTAATGAGAGGTTTTTTCTGATAGTGCACTTTTTCTAGAGCAGTGGAACAGCTCATAAATAGTTAATTGGAGCCATGGCTGTACTTGTGCACTTGAGTAACAGCCTTGGTGGGGAACTTCTCAGTCGTGCAGGCAGGCCACTGTAGCCTTATCAGCCACAGCATCAAGATGTCAAATTTTCAACAAGAGTAGGAGACACCAACAAAATTTGCCATCTACTTCTAATTAAGTATAGAGCTGAAGTGCATTTGCTTAAGACAACAGTATCCAAAGTAATCCATTTTTTTTCTGTAAACTTATTTTTGTCAAGGCATAATGCCCATTAAAATAAATCTGGACTAAGTTAAAATGTTGAAGCCCTTTCTTTTTATATAAGGTTGTGTTTTTCTTTTACATCATCTGGATTTCAGCTATCCCGTTGATCCCTGTGAACTCTTTCACAGCACTGGAATTTAAATATGTATATCATGTTTTGTTAATAATATGTCAGTGAATTGAATTACTCTTTATTTTTAATGAAAGCTCTTCAGGTTTAATGAGTAAAGAAATAATGTAAAATATAATAACCCAAGCCTTAATATTTTCTTGATCACAAGTCAAGCCTTCTATATAATTTATTAAAGTAGCATAATGTCCTTACATTTGAGGTCAAGATTTTGCAGGCTTAGCAGAGATTTTTATGCATAAGGGAAAGATGAAACTTTAAAAATATTATTTCAGCAGTTTCATAATTTAGGATTGTGACCTCATGCTCTAAGAATAATTATGGTGCATCACGATCAGCAGTTTATCAATATTCATTCATGGACTTAGACTCTCTTCATATCATAGTTTGTTGGGCGTTTTTTTTCCTTTTCATGCAACCATAGTAACTTTAAAATAGCTGCTAAATGCCTTAAGGAGCATGGGCAGTTGCATTATTTGGGGGTTGTGCTTTAAGCAGTATCTACAATATTTATGAAAGCCACTATTACTCTGTTCTTTCCGTGAATTTTTGTGTGGTTGTTACACCTGCTGCTGCCAGGTGGGACCAGTGTTTCTAAGGAGCCATCACAGTGATGTTTACCAGCTCTGCTTTCACTGTGGCCACTGAATTTGAATTTGTTGTGGCTGCATGTGCAGTTCCTGCAAAAATCAGGGACAGTGGGATGGTTTGCCATTGGTTTAAGCCAAAACTGTAGTGGCAGAGAAGGACTAAGAACAGATAGGAAGTTCTGTGGCTGTTTAAGAACTAGTTTGTGGCTGAAAATTCGGTGGTGTTGCATCGGTCCACAGTCAGGAACGTCAAATGCTGAGAGCCAGCGACAAGGAAAAGCCAAATCAATGAAGTGAACACTTCACCAGTTTATTAAAATTTCTAACTAGCATCTTTAATGAAGCATTAAATGAAGTTTTCTGACCTACCCAGCCAAGAGCAGCAGGCAGCGAAACAGCACAAGCTCTTCTGACTGTCCTGTGAATGCTGCAGAGAAGGGCAGCAGGCACTGGTGGTGCTTCTGGGCAGAGAGCACCACCTGGCCCGACCAGGGCACGACTGTTTGCAGGCATCAGGGACAGGCAGATGATTCCTCAGGAGTTCAAGCATGCAGGGATTCAACTCTACAAAAAGAGTAGAGCTCATGCCTTGGAAAATGGTGTATTCATTCACTTCTTGCTGGAAAAAGAAACTTCTGCCTTTGCTGGAATAATGGTCAGCAGGCTGGAGGTTTAGCTTGGTTAAGGAATGGTTAATGCAATTTTTCAGCCAAGGAAATCTCATAAAAACTGAGAATAAAGGCCTGTATATTTTCTTTGTCAAGCAAACCAAAGCCTCTAATACCATTAATCTCACAGGTTCCTTCAGGCTTCGGCAAAATTCAGCTGTTTGGGCAAGCCCTCGAGTTGGGAGCTCTGGTGTGTGCTTTCAGTTGGGGCAAAAGATCACAGCTTTCCTCCTTGAGATGGGCACGAGTCTTCATCCCTGCCCTGATCCAGCTTGGTATCTTGTAGGCAGGGCTGCTTCCCGACCCGTTTGGTGACTGTGGTAGGGGAGACTGCACCCTGTGTCGCAGGGTTGGGGGAATTTCCAGCTTTTTGCATCAAATCCAAGGTTGCGCAGCTGCTAACCTGCAGCCTGCCGCTCTCTGCCAGCCACTGCAGTGAGTTCCCGAAGGTCTGAGAGCAGGAGGGACTGGCTCTCCACGTTATTCTGCCAAGCAGCTTGGCCTGAGCGCTTGTGTGAGGCAGACTTGAGGTGCTGCTTCAGCCTGGCTCTGCTGGGAGACGTTCATGGGCTTGACATTTGTAGGCAATTTGTGCTGCTCCTGCAGCAAGTTGCCTGAGTGCTGCACTTGACAACACAGTCACCAGCGAGGGTAACAAAAGGCAGAGCAGCATTTGCGAGATTAAAGCAGCGTTTCTGGAATGAAAGAAGCGTTGAACTTCAAACAACTGCTTGGTATGCATTTACTTTTATTAACATTCCTCTGTATGACTGTGAAATTTGGATAACAGCCTCGCTTCTCCCAAGCATTAGCGAGTTCCTCTTGGACTGTCTTTGAGTCCTTGCTGGTGTAAAAAGCCTGGAAAAGGTTTTGTCAAGTTTTTACAAGTGTTTTTAAGCAGCTTAGAGACACTGTTTTTGTAGATACAGGAGCACAGATACAGATTTTCAAGGGAAGGGATGGACAGTGTGTTGCCTGAAGCTGCTTTGTATGGGCTCATTAAAATCAGAATGGCTCTGAGGCAAGTCCAGGAAATATTGCAAGGATGTCTTCAAGGAAAGTCCATATTTGGAGTCCAAAACCACAAAAAGACAACAGCACTCTCCAGTGTGGTCAAGTTTTTGCAAATTCAATAACTGGCCATCTATAGACAAGTGCAAACCTAGAACACTTGGGGAAAGCAAACAATAATAGGTGAATCAGATGAGTATCTGATAACTGATAACATGCTGCAAAAAGTTACTGGTTTACAGTAGCAAGTTCAGCAGACCCCTAGACAGAGCCTAAGGAGATTTTTATGTAACCGAGCTGTCTGTGTGTTCCCACCTAATAAGTTTTGAATGTCAGCCAACTCCAACTAAATTTGACAGTGGAGTAGCTATTACAGCTATTCCATTTTAGCTGTTATCTCTTACCAGTTCCATTAAAAGAAGTGACTGGAAGGAGGGAAGGCACCCAATTAGTGCCCCCACTAGAGGAAAGGGGCTAGTTAGCATTTTTCTCCTATTCAACGTTGCAAGCAGGAAGGAGAAAGACCTAGGAAACAAGATTTCATTATTCCTGCTCCTGAATAACAACTTAATAATTTTTAAAAATAGCAAATCGTTTTCATATACTTTGGAGCTCTACTTTTTATTTTGTGTATGTTATTTAGGAACATGAAAAGCAAATATAGAGGTAAGAACTGTAGGTCTCTTACTACTTTGGGAGAGCAGTGGGCTCCTGTGCCAGGAGCTGCATGGCTTGAAGTAGTCTGAAGCCTGAAGGTGTGCAGATGGGGACTTCTTGGGTCCTCCAGCTGTGTGATAAAACTAAGTTACACTCTGGTTGCTGCAACCTTTGAAACCATGGCTGCTCAAAGCTTACTCTGTGTTGAGTCATCTTCTTTCTTCCCCAAATGCTTATTCTGCATATTGCACACCTGTTTTTAACTGAAATAATTTTGATGGCTACAGAACAGAAAGAAAAAAAGCAGATTGTTTTGGAATAGGCAGAAATTCAAAGCCACGTTAAATGGGGCTTTGAGAACGTGGTCAAGTGGAAGGTGCCCTTGCCCATGGCAGGGGGTTGGCACTAGATGAGTCCCAAGGTCCCTTCCAACCCAGTCCATTCAGTGATTCCATGATACTGCTTAATGAAGCAAAGAATGTGTCACCAGGTTCTTTGGTTTTAATTGGCTCTGTGTGGGACCTGTTGTGTCAGTGAGTAATATTTGTGGTATAACAATGAATGTAAATATTGCAGTCCTTGCTAAAGGAAATTGAAAGTCTGTGCCACAAACATGCTGCACAAGTGAATTTGGGGGGTTGATGGTGTAGCAAGTAATAATGTTTGCTCACTCTGCTGTACACCTTGATTTCTATATAACTTGTGTAAATTTATGCATAAGCACTTAATTATGCACGCTCATAAACTGTCTGTCTGCCTCTGCAGTAATGTGCTTTTGTGCATAAACAGTTAAACATCCTTTTCCTGAAATGGGAGGGATGGTGGTATTTTTAATTATTGTAAATATTGTAAACAATTGTAATTATTTTAATGATTGCTAGCTCTTATTCCCACTGAAGTCAAATGCAATGCCTTCCAAAATCAAGGCCTGCTATACATTGCAAGAGAGTTCTGACACTATGTAGCAGAGGATTTAGGAGATGAACCAGGGCTGTGTTAGTTGTAGAGCATAACTTTCCTGGTCTGTGCTTCACTTGGTGCTCCCATTTTCCTTTAGTCTTTGCTGTCTGGGTTTCAGCTAGTCAGCCGGAGAGAGCAGTAGGTACCGTCCTGTGTGTCATTAGTATGTGAGCAGTAGAGTGAATTTCAGCTGAATAAAAATGAATTCTTTGACTTGCAATTGTGAACGTTTCTAGTTTGCCTTGACAATCCTGTCAAGACAAATTTGAACTTTGTCAGCAATTGTGATTGCTTGTGGGAGAGTTACCAAAAGCCTTTGCTCTAGGTATCAGTCAGTGATTGCAGCCCTCATCTGCTATTTGACCAAAATTTTCCATGGCACTCAGCAGGCTATTACTTGTCACTCTGACACATAATGGAGGAGTATTTTAATTGATTTAAAAGTTAAAATTTATGGTTACTTAATACAGTATAGCTGTATTACATGTCAGTGGTTACATTTGCTGTGAAAATAGAGAAAGGGGAGTTGAAAGGACTTGGGGTTTGGAATATTTTAAAACATATGCCATTGATTTTACCTTCTACTGCGACAAGCTATCAATAGAGTTTTTATTTAGTTAATGGGAGCAGAGGTTTCCTGTTATGTAATTATTGTTGATTTTAAAAGGGATTCTGGAATGTTAACTGTGCATCTAGTTTCTGAAACTGTTTCTTCCAAGATTCAATAGTACTTCTGCTTGAAATTCTTTGCTTTTGTGCCGAACTTTGAATAACTGCATTTTGGATCTGATGCTGTTTTGTTTCGGCGCCTAAACTGTTCCTCTGTCATGGTTTCCAGGTGCCCAAAATAGGCAAAATTATACATAAATCCAAGGGTTGTGTGAAATTGAAAATTGTAAGTCATTCTGAAGGCTGTACAGCATGAGTGTGGTCAGTGCATTTGCACACATGCAGGTTATGTATATAATGGAGTAGGAGATCAGGTGCTCTGGCAGTACTGCCTTCCTAATTGCTCTTGTGGGTGCATGTCTGCAGTGACTTTCTAAATGGTGATGATGAGTTTAAACCATCCTTTTTCTATGTGTCCATTTGAAAACAAGCCCTCGTGCAAGAAAGGGAGGAAGGCGCCACAAAGATGAGTGACTTGCATTTCTCTTCTCTCCACCCTGCCCGTTGTTCAACTTACCTGACTTTCTAAATTAGGAAGAAGGATGGAAAGAATGTCTGCATTCCTCCTACAGGAGTAGGATGGGAAATTGGGCTGTTGAATACTCATTTATGTACCTCTCTTTTGGTTTACACTGCCTGACCCTCCACGTAAATGACAGGCAAGGGAAAACAGAGGAACTTGAAGTGTGCAAATAAATGTGGCAGTCGACAATATCACTACCAACAGGAGTAAACTTACCTTGGGGTAAATATGAGAGTAAGGATCTCTGCAAGTTGTTGCTGTATAGTGGAGGTAGGACAAGTGGGAAGTGATGTCCCTGTCTGAACCGGAGCTGTTGCTTGCTGTGTCCTCTGCTAATCATCACAATTTTTAAAAGCATATATGGAGCCTGAGAAGGCTGTTTCACCTGTGACAAAATTCACAGGTTGAGCTGGGATCATGATTATTGGAGGAGATCCAATTGCAAACTGTTGGTAAGCAACCTGAGAGCCAGAGGGACTGGGAAGGAAAGCAATTCTTTAAGCAAGACAGGATCAGTAAAGATAGATGTGGAAATTCTACCTTCTAGTTTTAGGAAGATGTTTGGTTTGGGCCATGAGACCAGGAGGGTGGAAAAGACAAATTTACAAGCTACTTCCACATCTATGTACCTAGAGCTGCAAGAGGCATGTTATTTAATGTGTCAAGTCATAGTGACATGCATTAAAACACCATGAACAGGTCGAATTTCCTAAAAATGGAAAAATGTTAGTGAAAAGGAAGCCGTCATTATTTCAAATAGTGGTTTTAGAAGTGACAGAAGATGTTTCAAAATAATGTGACTATTAGTCTTTTAAAATATCTGTTAATCAGAGATGGTGGTAAAGTTGGAGTTTGACTCTTACTGTATCATCTGAAGCAAGTGCCAAGCTGGAAACTTCCAGTAAAACGTAAATATCTGTGCCTAACCTTATTAAGGATTATTACTTTTTGATTAGCGAGATCATCTTAGGTGAGTTATTTATTTTTTCAATCTTCCTTTTACAAATGTGCACAGACCTCCCTGCATCTTGCAAGATACTGAAGTCTGTTCATGTCAGGAATTTCTCTGATAGACTCATGGGCTTGAGTTTTAGCACTCAGTTCTGTGTTGGTACCTCATACTACATGATACTGCGAGCTGTCTGTTGCTTTCCATCTCCCCTATGTCCTGTTTATGAAGTTTAGATTGGTGTGCAGACCTTCCTACTTCTCTTTTCTGTTCCTGTGTGGTGTTTTTAATACAGCAGACACTGGTGCTGTAATTCCAATACTCTTTCAACATCCACACTAATTCTGTCTTGGTGGATGGGAGGGCATAAGGGAGTTAAAAGACCAAACCTCCCCCACTCCATTCGCCCCTTAGGTTCTTTCAGATCAAGCAATAATTATACATGTTGCCTTCCTAAGCCTGTGGGATTGCTCTTATGAGTAAAGGTCTGCCATACTGGGGTATTATGTGACAAGTTGGAAAATAGCCTTTGTTCCCATGGTAACCTTTTTTTTGTGCTTTGGTGCATTTTTTCCCTATGGTTTCATGGTTGCTCTGGAGGTTTTTCTATTGTGGTATTTTAATCCCCAGTAGACGGTGGATGGCAGTTCAGTTTACTTTTTGCTGTTATGAAATAATTTAATTTTGAAAAAAATTTATTTGATTATGGAACTCTTGTAAACTTTTTATATTGTGGTTAGGGTATTAATGGTGTGGTAGCTTTCTCTGTAAGCATATCATGCACTCAGAAGTTAAACCAAACAGTCGGTAATAGGAAAGTATGTCCAACTGGACCAAGCTGCTTCTGTTATAAACTAATACTTTTAATATAGTTATTCTTTCAGGACTTCTGGGGCCAAGCCATTGCCAGACATATCAGGCAGATGTTTCTCTGCAACAGAATGACATTTCTTAAGGTCATTAACAGTCAGTGCTCTGGTCATCAATGTCATTTCAGGTTGCTGTAATGAGGGTTTCATAAAATAAGCTTTCAAACAAAGGCAGGTATTTTTAGGAGTTGCTTGTTTAGACTCTGAGAGAAGAACTTGAACAAAAGTTGTGAGCTTTCTTTTGGAAAGAGCAGGCTTTTCAAAGAGATGCTTTTATTACTGGTAGCATCTCCCTGTATTTGCCTTCTATGTATATTTTCCTCCTTCCTTGCCCGTTCAGTTTTCTTTGTCTCAGAAGCCTTCAATAGCAGAGCAATGTAGTCATGAAGTCTTGTCTTGCCTGAAATTCCTCATGGTGATGGTCTCCCACTGGTGCCCCCATCAGCAGGTGAGCCTCACGTGAATCATGGCATTTTATATGGCTTTAAAATGTTTCTGACTGAGAAGGCAGCAGAGCCTCACCAGATAAACACTACTGTGCCCTGGCAGGAGAGTTACCAGGGTGCAGAATGGCTCCCATAGTTTTCAGCAGTGGAAAATAAGAGGGTGCTGTGAAAAAAATGGATTTTCAAAGCTGTGTGTCTCCTCTTAGTTATGGCAGGTGAGCTGGTGCAGGAAAAGAAAGAGTTAAATATACTCCCCGCCCCCCTCAAATAGACTTTCAATAATTAACCAGATAATTTTCCAGATAAACTGTTCCTGCCTTATCTTGCAATACATAGCAATTTATAATCAGCAGCACAAACACCAGAATTGCATGCATTTAAACTGCACTAATTCTATAAATGGGCCAAATATGAAAAGTTAGAGCAAATGCACTGTGAGGCTTACTGGAGTTCTCTGCCTTCCAAAGCCAAAGGCTTGTTCCTGATAGGAAACTCCCCACCTAGGTTAACCATTCCATTTCAATAGATAACTATATCTATGTACTAAAAAACCTGCAGAGCAAGGAAATTTTATTTCCCTGGGGCAGTTGTGTCTTGGTGGGTTGTGACAGTAGTTAGAGGAGAAAAGTGCATTGCAGAAGAAAAGTAGGAGGATGTTATACTTCTCTGATCACTAAATCACTGGGTAAAAATTACATTTATTTCCCTGGGAAATAAGTGCTCCTCAGTTTCAGTCCATCAGAACACACTTTTGTTGATGATTAAGTTTATATTTTTCTGTAGACAACCAATTATTTTGGGGTAAAATTTGGCTTGCCAGCTATAGTTGCTACCAAAATACTTCAGTAGAGAAGGTCAAGGAAAAGTCAAGGTTTACAGCTGGATGGAGGAAAACGCTGAGTCCTGTCAGCATCCACTAAGGTAAATGGGAACTGAAGGAGCATAGCACACTTGCTTCATTTTGTAAAATCAACATATGCCTTAAGGTTAAGCTAAATACAGGAACCTGTTCACTTTGACTGCAGCACAGAACGCATCAGATTCTATTTGCCGAATAAACATTGGAACTTAAATGCTTTTTTTAAATCCTAAATGCATCTTTTTAGATTTGGTGGGGCTTGGAAAAAAGGTTGGAGCCTTTTCTATTAGTGCATGTCAGAGTTTGCTTGTTATCATAATTAAGATCCCTGTATGAAAGTGCGATGTGTGACCCTTAGGCATTGCTAAATAAAGTAACTTAAAGTGAAAGCTGGAGTTGCTGAGGAAAAACACCATCCAAGTTCTCAGTTTGCTTTTTCTTAACTAAATGCACTTTCCTTCCGATTCCTACATGTTCCATCACGCTAAGCATTTCTTAAGATTAAAAAAGGTTGTAGTGCTCAAAGTTCAAACAATTGAAGGGTTTCTGTCTTGGAATACAAAAGCTCTGTGCTTTAAAAAAAAAAAAAATTGAGACTGACCACTAATTTAAATGTAATGTGACAGCTGCTGAATTCTCTTTGTTTGGGGCTTGTTGTTTAGTTGTTTTGGTTTCTTAAATGTCTTTCGAATATACCCTCACTGAGGGTAAATGCTGCTCTGCCTGCTCTGGGAGTGTTGCTGAGGCTCAGGGGTGGTTGGGTTCCAGCAGCTCTTAGCTCAGCATTCCCAAGGTCCCACGTGACTGCCTTCTCCTCCAAAATTCTGATCGTTTCATCTCTGCACCTTTTCACTTCTCTCTGCTTTCTTGGTCTGCTGACAAGAAGATTGGTTTATATACTCTGACATTTAAGAAATACCATTTTCCAGTCTGCTAATCTGCTTTATTCAAGTAGTTATAGGAGAGAGCCAGGGTTCCTTCCTACAGTGAAGCTTTTTAAAAATTTGGGTTATACAAGCAGAAGCTGACGCTGGTCAAACATTAGTATTGACAATTAAAATGGGAAGCATGGAGCAAAATCTGAGAAATGATACATGGCACTGGGGCAGGTCACGACTACCATCCATTGTGGAGTGGTCAAATAATCTACTGGGCAGCTTTTGACCAGTATGACACTTTCTAAAGGAGCAGTAGAGTTATCTTGGGCAGGGAAATTACTATGTTACTATGTTACAGGGAAATACTATGTTACTATGTGAGCATGCATAAAAATAATGGAGGTAATGTGGAGATGAGATGGTTATGCTGTTTACTATGATGGCTGAGTGGACAATGAATTAAAGAAAGGAAGGTACTGGGAGAGCTGCTAAGAGAAGTGAAATACCATTGAAATACCCAGCTCTTGTTTTGGGGCATGGGAAGGTTAGTTTCAGTATTTCTGTGTGCAAAGTTGACTATCTTCTACTGGCTCCCAGTAGAAGATGACTCCAGCTGGAGGTTATGCCCCTTCAGAAATGAGGTGAGAGGGTAGAAGTAAGCTGGTGCCAGCCTTTGCATTTTGAATATCCTGATTATTCTTCCTCTTACAGTTACTTTTGTTTTCTTCTTGTGGTAAAAATATGATTCTATAATCTCAAATTCTTTTTACCTTTGTTTTTGCATACCTTTATTTATTGAGGCGTACCCAGGTTCCTTCTGTTTGTTTTACTGCCAGAAAATTTCAGTATGAAAAAGAAAAGTCAATGATGTGGAATTAAAAAGGACTCATCTAGATCTCATAATAATAAAAGCGCTTGGAACAAATGACTTTTGAATTCATATTGTGGCTTATGCTTCTTTGGAGTGCTTCATTTTATCATCAGAGAGGCATCGTTTGTTTAAACTGTGCTCCTGTATGACATCTGGTTTGAAAAGCATAATAACCTATATAATCAGCTTTTTAAATGCTGGATTATCTGTGGGTTTATTGACTCTTCTTTACAAAATCTGTTATTTCTAATTAATTCTCCATATAACTATTACTAAAGCCAACTCTGAGAGACACAAATGAGCTTGATGGCAATGGCTAGTCAAGGTCAGCATTTAACTGCCAGCATTTGCACTGTTAGGGATAATAAATCAAGCTTATTCTTAATCACATACCCTCCAACGTGACAAATGTTACTGGAGCCATCGAAGCAACCATTTTACAACATTTGGCATTGTTAAACTCTCCATGCTGCCCTTGGCTGTAACAGCATTGTGATAAAATATGTATGCTCTGTTAGGTCTCCTCTCTTAGAATCCTGTGGAGTTTTATGTGGGGGTGTGTGTTTGCCTATTCTTGTCTTTGTATTACAAATAGTGAGGGAGTCTTGAAAGCAACAACGCCTAATCACCCTATGGGAGGCACTGGCTTCTGAAAATGGGAATGAGTAGCCAGGTCTATGGCCCTATTTCATATTTCTTGTGTTTTCAGTTAGGAGTTTATATTGAGACTAGCTTGCCCCCCACAAGAAATGTCCTGGCACAACAACAGTCCATTGTGTAAAAGTTTTTTAAAAGACTCTGTTAAATATCAGAGCAGTAGATTTTAGGCTCTGATTTGGTTTTGTGTAAATGCAGTGTTTTCACTTGATCTGAATTTTAAGACTCAAATCTGCTGTGGCCCGCATATGCCATTAGATTTAGCATGTCATTCAAATAGATATTTGGCACTAGGCTAATTACCCTCCAGGGAGCCAATTGTAAAGTTTCTAATAGTTTTTATGATATTCATTATTACATGGACCAGCTCTTGGATATTCCAAAAGAGAGAATGACTTGTTACTTAAGTAACTTGGATTATTGTAACTAAACTTCTCATCTGGAGCAAAAAATCAAACTGAGCTCCAAAAAAAAGAGCTAAAATTTAATTGATGTAGATACCTCTGTTATAATCAACCAAATTTAACATCGATACTTTGCTTATTAAGTGTTACCTGCCTGTAACTTTTCCCACATGCCAGTTTACATTAGGATTACTTGGTAAAAATTTATGGCATGTTGCTGTGGAAAATTAATGCAAAAGGAAATATTTAACTTGGAGCATGCAGGAAAAGCACTTTCAGTGTGGGGGGTTTAGTGTAGTTTTTCTGCCTGTGCATAGTATAGAATAAAGAGCTGTAACGATTAATAAAAAGAATTGGTTTAATAAAAGTGATGAATAAATGAAGTGGTTTTCTATGTCATCAACAGTGGATGTCTGGCCTTGAAATCAACGCTAAGGGGTAGGTTCCTTATCAGTCAGATCTTGTTCACTGTGGTCACTAAGAAAGGGATGACAGCCTGAAAGAAGAGAGATTTAGGAGGAAAAGGTGTAACCATCTGTGTGTGCCTTGCTGGGAAAGAAACGCTTCCATGGAGAGAATGAGTTATCCTGAGGCTTAGCTTGTGATCTGAGCATATTTTTGGTCTCAGGCTTCTATTATTCGCACCACTTTTACCTTTGTGTGAGGTATTGCAACAGCATTTTCAATTGGCAAATACTCTGGTATAGCATGGGTGAAAGAGAACATAAGAGATTTTAAAAACAAGCCAAACATTGTTCATTTAAGACAATCATAGCCAGAGCTGGCACAAATTGGAGGAGATTGAAGTACCAACAGCGAATATCAATGTTTTTTGCAGTAAAGGATTTGAGAACATCTCCTTGTTTGATACTCCTATTAAGAATGAAAATGCCTCATTTGTGTTTTAACATATTCCACTTTTAAACTGAATAAAAGAAGGAGTTAATTCAATTTAATTCCAGAATGTTAAGCTTCCACCTGTGCTGCTGTGGCTGAGTAGCTGAATACATACTTTGTATTCAGGCTGTACCTTTCAGTTGTATTCAAGTCTTCAGTGGAGAGGAGCACTGCATAAAGTATGCTATAGATTGCGTCTTAGGTAGGCATTTAATAATAGCCGTGGATCAACTGGTGTCTTAATGTGTCTTTGCTGGCTTTTTTTTACCTAATAATTCTGTGAAATTGCAGTTTTGTAGGGTAGCTTGTATCTAAAAAAAGGCTCTCCCACCTTCTGCAAATCCTACATGACAATTTATTTTCAACTAAAAATAATACATAATTACATATATATATATATGCAGTATGTATATATAGAGAAGCATGTGCGTGCGTATATATATAAAAATAAAAATCATGCACACTGCTGTGATACCCTGGAAACCTCCATTTCTCTACAGGAAAAGCTCTCTAATGAACTTACCTCTTTTTTAGATATTAAAAAAAAAAAAAACCCACTGACCTTTTTCAGGGTAGAAAGACTAGGAAAGTTTTTGCTGGTCTTATGAAGAAATGGGAACGAGCAGCATCAAAATTACAAATCCCCTGAGACATTTTGGCCTTCTGTCAGAATTGAAGAGTGTCCCTTCTCAGGGAAAAATACTGATGTTTGCAGTGAAAGAAAGACTTTTTCAAGGTTACTTTTCCAGGTTATTGACATTTTCTCTAGAAAGCAGGCACCTTTTGAGGAATTTTGTTTAATGGGAGGCCTAATTTTTTTTGTGCAGTATGGAGCATCTGCAGGGAGAAAGTCCGGTTCTTTGCCTTAACACATCAGAGCTGAATACCAGCAAAGCCTTGGCAAATCCTGGAAAAGTTACTTTTCCTTAGGGTAAATTAATGCAGTGTGTGCAGGTATGACTGTGACTGGAGCACGCAGAACTTACTTTAACATAGATTTGGTGAGGCTTTCTCTCTTAACAGATGAGCTAATGCCATCACCTAGCAATTATCAAGTAGTGTGATGTTATGTAATCAAAGTATAAATAGCACAAGGACTAAAACTAGTAAATCTAACAGACTAGCGAGCAGACAAGAGCAGGAATACTGTTTGGAACATTTTGATTAACATCTGAACACTGTCATTAAAGCAGACGTTTAGATTTGATGTTGCAGTAAAGCTGTAGGCCAGGAGAGCTGCGGTCCTTCATTTGGAGTGACATTGGAGCTGTGCCCCCTGGATAAATCACTTGGCCTCTGCATACCTCTTTAGAGGAAGTTAGAAATTTGGAAAAAGGCAAAGGGTTTGTACTTAGAATTTCTTAAGCAACCTCATTATCTTATGTTTGAATTAAGACTGCTTGTGGACTTCATTTCCCAGTGGCCGATGGACAAATAGCCTGTGACCTGCTGTTTTAACCACCTGATCATTTCCCCACGGGTGTGAAGTCTTTCAGGGTTGTTTTTTGTAATTGTTTGGCAGCATTCAGAGAGATAACATGTAAGAAATGCAAGAGTTTACATTTACCTAGAGAAGAGGGGCCATGTGGAAGGAGAGACTCCCTTCAACCCCATGGAGACACAGGAGGGATCCCAAGTTTTCATCTCCTTCATGGAGAATGAATCCTTCCAGGATCTGGCATGTTTCTCCAAGCATGCCCATTACATTAGGGTGGCATTTCCAGTTCCTGAGGGAGGAAGGGAGGGAGGAAACTCACAGGATCAGGAAATGTGACTCGTTTTTGGAAAGCACTGTCTTTGAGAGTTGCCAGTGGAAACGGTGCCCTGTAGTTTAAGACAGAGGTAGATGATGGAAGCAGGGCTTGCAGGTGCATCTGTCTGCAAACCTTCAGGATGGGCTGAACCTCCAGTGCTGCTTTTCTGGCACCTACAGGCATATGGGAGGATCTTCTGCACTTGCAGAATGTACAGAGGCTTCAAAACTACATTGGAAGTTGGCTGCTAAATTACAGGAATATTAGAAATAAGCTCATGGACTACTGCAGTGGTAAGCAGGAGCACAGAGAGGGGAGTACATACCATTTTGCTGCATTACTTCATAAAATGGCCTTAGAGGTTTCCTTACAGGTATTCCTTAGCTGTGAAGGCTTCAAACAAATAAAGAAACAGAAAGAAAATTTATAGCTGCCAGGTTGCTGCCAAAGTGGTTTGTTAGTTTGTTTGTTTTCTATTTTCAGTTTTAATCATCTGCTACCGATAAATTCCACTGCCCTTGTGGTAACTTCTCACATTAACATTGATATATTATGGGTGTTTTAAAACAGACAATAAAAATATTGCAGTTACTAATTAAAGCAAGTCATGTATTCAGCCAGGCACTGCCAGAAAGAGTTGTGGTTTCCTAATTGTTAGGTGCCTTGAGCAATATACCTATTATAAATTCTTAATTGAACTTTGTATTATGGCTGGTGTGATTTGAAATATTCATAGCTGTTTTGTTTTGTTTAATTGTTTTCACTCCAGCTCTTCATTGAGAAGTGTATCAACTGGATCTTCAAGACCTTCCAAAGTGTGTTTGGTGTGTGGAGATGAGGCATCTGGATGCCATTATGGGGTGGTTACATGTGGCAGCTGTAAAGTTTTCTTCAAGAGAGCAGTAGAAGGTAAGAAAATACAAACCAAAAAATATCGACACAAAAGACAAAATCTGTTCTTTGTTTTTTTAAGAAATACATGTTCACACATACAACTTTTCCTATGTGTTTTCTGCTGTTGGTAAAATTCTGTGTTGTTAATATGAAAAAAAAAAAAAATGTTGAGTGACCTTTACAGACTTTGTAAGCAACTTCTTCAAGTGGCAGAAAGGTTTTTAATATCTGATGATAAGATATGCATACAAAGGGCATAAATACCATATAGGTTTTTGGAAGTCTTTGCTGATGAGTAAATGTTCTTATGTCCACAGATGAAGTAGGAGATAGCTACTTACTGATTTATCTTCATGAAAAAAAACCTAGAAGGGAAAAAAATAGGCTCTTAATATGGTGTCCAGCTTGTGCACTGAGAAGAGTGAGGCAATGTGAGGTGTGATTAATTTCTTCTGTGATCATTAAATCTACTTCTGATGGCAATAAGGAGTTAGCTCACTGTTAAATAGACCTGGAGGGCTTGTGCGTCATTGAAGTCAAGACTTCGTGTAATATCTATCAATCTATTTATCTATCTATCATCAAAAGTGTCAATCTAATTGAAGTTAACTTCCCAAAGTTGTAAGGATGTGGAAAAGGTTTCCCCTTGCTGAAAACATTTTCTCTTACAGTTGTTCAGTAGCTGGCCTTGATGTCCTCATTCCTCAATTTCTTCTTGAGAATTCAGTTGCTTGATGTGGCACATGAATGGGAAAACCTTCCTTTTTTTGGCTGAGTGATTTCCTCCATGTGCTTCCACTCCACATCATGGATGGCTCTTCAGCCATCCATATCTGAGCTGACCCCTGAATCAGAAGGAGATACTTTTTGGTTTGGGTGGTGGTGGTGAGGCTTTCCATATACTGTGTGAAGTGACAACATCTTTTGCTGTCTTCCTTTCTCCTTTCCTGCCTCCCAGGAAAGCTTCCTCTCCAGTCTTGAATCACTGTAATTTCAAGGTACTATTTGTCTACATTTACGTCTCTTTCTTTTGCTGACCAACGTAATGTGATGGATGTTCCCATCCAGCTTTACAGGAATTTATGAAAAATTACTAAGGAGTCCCTGTAGGAGTTAGCAGAGTAGCAAGACCGTGTTTTCAAGCCTCAGAAGCCATTAGGAAAAGATTACTCTCTGATCAGGCATAGGAAAAGATTACTCTCTGATCAGGCATAGGAAAAGATTACTCTCTGCTCAGGCACAGAAATACATTTTTAAAATGTAATTAAAACTGATCAGTAATTACTGAAAGTTTGCAAGTTAAGCAAAAAAATAAAATCAAAAAATGAAGGAGAAAGCTGCCCCGTCATCCCTAAAAATCTCATGTGTTATAAATTAGCTTAAAATACATTTTTTAGAGTCATTATAGTAACATACATGTACCTACCAGTGGTATGTGAGCACTGTCTAGACTTCTTGGTATGCATATGACTGAGCTCTTGATGTTACCTGTAGCATTGTTGTTAGGCAAACACAGATTTCGTCTTGGCTTGCACTTTTTTTTTATATATTGTAGAGTATTAGCCCCAAAAGGACATAGCAAAACCTAATACACATACTGGCTTTCAAACATCCTGGCACTATCCTTATAAATAAAAGTTTGTGTAGGTAGTTTTGTAATAGATGTTTCTTGTAGAGTCATCATAAATTTTTCAGTTGGGAAAATGAACCAATAAAACACCCTCTTCTGAGGTTTCCTATTTGAAATAATTGAAACAATTAAATATTTGTAGCATGTGGACACACACATTTCTGCCATGATCCACTAAATATTCCTCAGTGGATGATGTCCCTGCTCTTTTCAAGGACCTTTAAAGGTCCACTCCAACTCAGCCATTCTATCAGTCCATGAAGCAGGGAGACAAATTGGGTCAAAAAGCATGGAAATGGAGAAAAGAGGGATTTGGAGAGAGGGAACTCTGCACACCACCCAGCTCTTTGGGTCTTGGCTGAAATTGCTAATGTTGTCAGCACACCTTGAACAGCCTTTGAGTGCCAATTCCTTCGTGCTCCTCTGAAATACTACAAAACCAGAGGGGTTATAACAGAAAATAACAGCTGTATTGGAACTTAAAACCAAGAAACTGAGAAGAAAAAAGAGACTGAAGTTTGCATTTCAAATTATAAATCTGGTAATTGTATTCCCAGTTAATCGTATCTTGGAACTTGCAGGAAATGTCTAATGGATTTATGAGAAGGAGAGCTGTAGATCAAAAAAAGTATTAAAATGGGTTTATTGGTGAAATTTCAAGAGTAATTTCAGATGGTATTAAATCCAAGGCTGTAAATTATCCAAGTACTAGTTTTAGTATCAGGTAGGCATGGATGTTTTGCTGACTGACTTGATGAACAGGAGGCTGGCACGAAGAAACGTGATTTTGTCAATAACATAAATTTGATCTGCCTTGCAAACACTAAAAGTCCTTAGACTGTAAAAGCGTTGGTAAATGGTGTCACAGCAAAATGTATATACATTTAGAATATAATTTTACATAGGTTAATTTTATTGTATGGGTTTTTTCCTCAATTACCGAGATGGCTAATCATAAAGTTTCATTTGAACTTGAATTTATGATGAAAACAGAGTCATATGCTGAAAATACACTGTGAGGGAACCTAAAGCACCTGGCCAGGCTTGTCTTCTCTTTTTCCACTGAAGCAGCTTTCTCTAAGGAGAGTAACAGGCTTGAAGTCAGAAATCACAGCTGTTCTTGCCTATGCTTTGCATTTTCAGTCTTCATTTGTTCAAGTTCCAGACAAGTATGAGGTAATCTCTCCTAAATCAAAATTTATATTGTTTCTTAAGTTGCTAATCTTTTATTCTTCCTTTGGCTTGGAACGAAGAAAAAAGGAAGGCATTTTTTCATCTCCATATGGTGCTAGAGACTACAGCAAAAATGACCGTTTTCTTCCAGTTATTTTGCATATTCGCTTAAAGATTTTTGGCTACTTAAAATGGGAGCATTAAAAATTATATTGTATCAATTATAGGGAAGCTTGTTCTTTTTTACAAATACAAAGATTGGATAGTTCAGTAAGCATCAGATTCTGTTGTTGATCTCTGTTCCAGGAGGTTCACCTTAAAGCTAGTTCTTCAATTTTAAGTCAAAAAAATAGATTTCTCTTCACCTCTGAAGTAGAAACACAGGCACAACAGAAGTTTTTAGGGTTGCAGGGGTTTTTTTCCTCACCTGAACTTTTGCCAATTTAGAGTGGAGGGGTAATTTTGGCTGAAGGAAAATTTTGAGTCTGATCTGATGCTTCCTGGATGTAGCAAACCTGCTGTGCCCCTCAGTGAGCAGCGTAGGAACAAAGAAATCCTACCTGTTTTTTCAGAAACAGGTAATCTCCCTATGTACTGTAAATGAAAGAACTTCCCAAGGCTTTATAAGGCCCAGTAGAAGATTAAACTAAAACCTCTGTGTGTGCCTCCCTTGTTGTTTTTTTTTTTTTCATTTCAGTTGAAGTGGAAAAGTTATCAAGGTAAGAGAAATGCTAACATACATAACTCTTGAATAATTTGCTTAATTAGCATAACTTTTTATAGAATGCTGCTGTGAACAGGGGAGTTCACCTTATTGATCATTTAGAAAAAGCAGTATTTTTTATGCTGTATGAAACTGGAATTGATACATAACAGCCATTTTGCACACCATTCTGCAGTGTGCGCACCCATGAATTTTGTAGGTCTGTGTTACTGTAATTAATTATACATACAGTTCTTCACTCTCCACTCTTCTGTTCATTCACTGTAATGGAGTCAGTGTTTTTCCGTAACAGGCTGCAATTTTCCTTTTATCCACTTTCCTAAGGTCCATGGCCTCTCTAAATTTGACATCACTCAGTATAGATGTCCATATGTTTTCGTAGAAATTTTTATGTGGGATTTGAAGTTGACTCTGTTCCTGACCTGTTGCAAGAATCTGTTTTACAACCTATCAAACAGAAATATTAGGTGAAGAGCAAGCAGATGGGTGATCTGCTGAGGGCAATTGAGCTGGTCAAATTCATGTAGCAGCTGCTACTCTTATTTGATATGCTATGGTTAATAGGTGTAAAATAAAATTTAAATAATTAAGTCGTTATAGGTTTGAAGCTGCCGCCAGCCTTCCATGCTTTCATAGATACATGAAAAGGACTTTTCCTGGGTTTAGCTCTGGCAGGCAGTATTGCTCTGTGAAATGAAGCCTTCATTCCTTCTCCAGGCTGGTTTTAGCTACTAAGGGCTCAGAGTTGAGGAGACTGGTAGGAGGAAGGTGCTAAAAAAATCTGCAATGGGACCCCAAAAGGGAGGAAAAAAAAACCCAAAAAACAAGCGTCAAGAGTGGAAGCATAAGAAAAAAAAGGAAAGAATAAAGGATAGAAGATATCTTGCAACTGAATATTTTAAAGCTGAGGAGAGGTGAAATGTGAGGAAAATCTTTCCTTGTGGCTCTTTGGAATACGTGGCCTGCATGGAAAACACTGGCCAATGTTCAATAAAAAATGCTGGATGCATTCAGGTGAATGTGAAGTGGAACACCAGGTGACCAAGCACAGTGTGGTAGCATTTTGGATAGGAGGGGGGAGATTTGGGAACCACCAAGGTGATGGAGTGCCTTGCTTTGAAAACAAGCACAGACTGAGTGGGTTTAGCAGCTGCAGTGCCACAAAGAACATAAGTTGGTTAATAGCTGTGAAAACGATATGAAAAAATATTTTATATCAAGGAAGCTGAAAATCTGCATTCATTCCTTTCCAAAAGCATTAATAATTTCTTCCCTCCCCCAAGACTTCCAACATATGCAGTTTTTGTGAGGGCAACTTATTTACTGTGTGAGCTGGTGTTGCTGTAGAGAGGGATAGATGAGTATGAGGATGAGAATTTAAATATGGGCAGCTGTCTAGCCTTGAAAAACACATGCACAGGGCTGCATGCAACTATTCTTTTCCTGCACTCTGTCATTTGTCTTCTGTTCTTTGTTTTATGAATATTAATTTCTAGACTGCTTCATCTATGAAATAATATATTCAGTAGGTGATAGCCAGCCTGCACAAGCACAAATACCCAGTACATGGAATGTGGATGCAGTGGTAAAATTGGTTTATCTTGGGCAGAAGCCTTCCATTACCACAAATTCAAGCACCATACAGACTTTTATGTGCTTACCTTCTACATCCTGTTAAGAGAGGGGAAATTTTGGCATTCATATGATGTGACAGGGAACTCAGTTGCAGTAATTTCTTCTTCTTGTTTTCTTTTTTAACACCTCACAGGGTAATGTCCCAGCAGGTCAGAGTCTTCCTAGAGGTGGGATGGCCCTGTGAGTGCATGCTGATTTAAGGTAGCCACAGATATTTGGCTAACAAATGTTCCAATGCTACAGCCCTTAGTTTAGTAATCAACTGCGTTTTCTTTAAAAAGGAATGGATCTCTTTTTCTGTGGGAAAGGTAGACAGGGTGCTTCCTGGGAAATTCGTCTCCTCTAGGAAGTAGTTCCAAGTTGGCTGAGCCACTTGTGTAGTGTAGTTGCACAAAATGGATGTGTAAAAATCAGATGCACCAAGTATTTCAAGCCATCAGGGAAGTATTCACACTGTCATGGTATAAGTGATGCTGGGAATGCTTATATGGGGTGTTGAGTATACTTCTGGTCACCAGCATGTTAAAGACAGCTTGATTCAGAGTCAAGTAAACACATGAGGAGAGCTTTTGAAACGATCTGGGGAATAAAAATTTATCTTACGTCAGGTGACTGAATGCTTTTAGCTTTTTTTAGCCTGCCCAAAAAGAGTCTGAGTTGGGACATGATTGCTGTCTATAAATATTTCACAGTTGAGGAATAGACAACTGAGAGGGAGGAGAATTTATTTTGAACTAAGAACTGTACTGAAATAAGAGCAAATGGGTAAAAATCCCATTAGTTAGTTTGCTATTTTGAGAATGCTGTAAACCACCAAAAAGAGGGACTTTTATAGGGGCACTTTCCTGAAAAGAGTAAGTGCCTACTTTGAAATGGCTCAGAAGAGAAGTAGCTGATGTATAATATAATTTGGTTCTCTGTGATAGTAAAGGATAAGCCAAAGAGGTCTCTTTTGGTTAATGTTAATGCTGGTGAGGCTGGAGACTTCAACTGACTCTGAAAATGGAGGAAGTGTGAGTAATAGAGAGGGTGGACTAACTAATACATTTTTAGAATATTCAATTTGTAATGATGGTGAATGACTAGATCTTCACAGGAATACAGAACTTAGGTTTTTAAAAATTGATGTAAAGTGTAAAGATCTTGCATAAGGCAGAATTGCTTTGTATTTGTACTAGCAGATGAATGTCTGTCTCCTGCAATGACTTTTCTCATTTTGAGCAGAAAAAAGCTCAGGAGAGTGAAGTCCTTTGGAAATTCCTCCATCCTATCCAGCTAAGCCTCTGCAGGTAACCCCAGAGGCCCCATCAAGTCTTTGCTGATGGGTTTTTGTTTTGTTTTGTAATGCCTGATACAATACAACTACATGGATAACTAAAGCATGAACGGACGTTTAAACTGGAATTTGCAATTGAGCAGAAATATATGGACAAGATCTATATAAAATACCATAAAACATTCTTAATCAGATGCTTTAGCTCCTTACAGCTATGGTAGTGGTTCTTAAGAGATACTCCTTTATAAAATGCTGTTATCTGCCTACCTCAGCAGCCTCTAGGAGCAGTGTTACAATTTTCACTTTTAGGAGCAAATAGCACTTCCCTTCTACAACCCTCAAGTTCCTGAAAATTTTTCAAGCCTGAAAAGGCTCTTCAACTTTCAGGATGAGTAGTTAAGAGCTAAAAGGGGATAATCCTGCAAGGTGCCTTCAGCACCTGAATGTCAGAGAGAAGGACTTTTGCAGTATCGTGGCTGAAAGAAATTCTTAATAGATAAAACTGGAAAATAAATATATAAGGCTAGAAACAAAGCATCTCTTTGTACCTCCTAATCCCATTTTAAATAAGGGGATGGGAAAACAGTCTTCAGACAAAAAAAAAAGAATAAAAAAGAGAGAAAATGTACATACAGATCTGTGTGTTGTAGACAGAGGGAACAAGGCATCTGCTAGCATCTCAGATATAAATAGAGTGGGAAAGGTAATGGCAAATCTCCCATTGCCTTAAATGAAGCCAGAATTTCATCCTTTTTTTGGAGCACAGTTTTAGGTTGTTGAAGTTTGGGAGTGTCTCTGTTAGGTTTGAAGTCTAGACTTCGACAGAGGCAGTTTTGTCAGGTTTTTTTAGAAACAATAAGGGCCCAAGGTCAGCATTGAAGCCCACAGAGCCTTATTGTGTAAGGAGAGAAAATTCTGCTAGCCAAAAATGTATTACTTATTTTTAACCTACAAAATTATTTGGTGCCATTTCTCACTCTTGGGTTGCCAAATCCAGGGCCCTAAAAAAGGGAACATGAGTTAGTCAGTCCATTCCCACCTCTTTCAAGAGTGATGATGATGTTTAGCTTCTGTATGTACCTCGTCCATGCTAAGAGCAAGCAGGAACAAGCAGTTTGGAGTTACTGTGTCCTCTCCCACCTCTTTCTGCTCCTCTCTGTGGCTTCTGATATTTGGTGCAATGGTGGGTTTCAGGAGGTTTGAGTTGCTTGGTTTTCTTTAAGTTTGCTATTTTTGAAATTTGTTGGGGAGGAAAAAAAAAATCAAGTTTCCAAAATCATAACTAAGTATGAAAGTAATGAACGTTAGTGGCCTGCGTCGTCTTTGTTCATCTGCACTGCATGTAATGATTCCTAATTCAGCCTTAATTACACAATCCCATACAGCTTTTTCCATTACACCTCTGCCTTGTTCATTGAACAGATTGGATAGTGTTCAATTAATGAGCAGCTATTCAATGTCTTATATTCTTCTTGTTGCTCCATGTATGGTCCTGTGCCTTCACTGCTGATTACTATTCATCCTTTGCTCAGAATACATAATTACTCATTTCTTACAAAGCTTTTTTTGTGGTGCTTTCACTAATATCTAAGTGCTTCATGAGCATTGTTTAATTTATGAGATGAGTGGTTATTACCCCTTTTTTACAGTTGAGGAGATAAGGCACAGATTAAGCTCAGACATACTTGCTGATTTGGGGTTCATGATTTATGATATTTAGGACAGCAGGGGCAGAAGTACTTGGCATCTTACAGCCCTTCATATGTCCAAAGTGCAGTTTCCATTGATTTTACTTACAGCTATGGTCACTTAAACCACAGCAAATCAGACTCTGGATCACAGGTTGGATATTCAGAAAACAGGGAGGATAATTAGTGTTTTTTCTTGCCTCATATCATAAAGTAAGTCCATGGCGTAGGAGATGCCAGTTCTCCAGGGCACCTGCCTCATGCACTGACCTTCTCTCTTCGCTCTTTCTCTCTTTTTTCTTTAAATCTCTCTCATCCTTTGTGCATGTGAATGTGGACTCCCAAGGACAAGAGTCCTTTTGACTTCGGTCCCGATTCATCCTAAATCACTATCCACATTGTCCCCAGGATAAGCTAGAGGTCTGGCAAGGCAGGACCAAGTAAGACATAATGTAGTGAGAGACATGGAGAGTTAGATCAGAAGTCAGATTTCGAGGTGCTGGGAAGTCTAAGATTTCTCACCTGCTCAGCCTCAGCAGCCAGAGCAAGGTTCCTAGGATGTGGTCATGTGCAGGAAACATGAAATGATGGTGGTGCTTCCTAGGAAAGCTGCTTGGAGCTCAATAGGTGCCTAAACCATTTGACTGAAGTGAGTTTGGGAAGGCTGTAATGCAGCTTCTCTAGTACATGCTGATACTTCCATTAGTGGGAACTCCTCAGGGCAACCTGTTTGACCATCCTCTCCATTAAAAAAAAAAAAAGTATTCTTGCTCTTCTTAAACACAAAAGTGACACCTGAATCCTTCTAGTCTTCCTAACAGATTTTTTTTTTTTTTCTGATTTATTAAATCATAACTTTAAAAAAGGTCCATCTACAGATTTTCTTCAATGGTAATGTCAGATGACCAGTAATGAAGGCAAAAAGCTGTAATGGAATTACTGCTTTAGGCAGTAGGTTTTTCTGTTTAATGAAACTACTCAGTGCCTCCCACCTGGAAAAGAATGTCTGCAGAAATTCAAAAGGGCTAAATAAATGCCTCAGAAAATAAATGTGGAAAGGTTATGTTTTAGAAATTTATTCTAGAGATTCAGAACGTAGGCTGACAAGTCACAGGGTGAGAAAAATGCCAAAATAGGAATAGTTTCTGCAATAGAAAGACAGATACATTATTTTAAAACACAATGTGATGTCCGTATTACAGAAAAAGAGTGTAATGGTGGTTTTGAAGAAAATTGTGCTTCTTTGAAACTTTTGGTACTGTTCTTGCAAGATGCCAACAAAAATCATTGCTATTTGCATTTTACTAACTATTCTGGTAAATATTTTGAGTATTTTTTTATTCTTGTAATTTAACATTTCACACTTTTTCCAGAAAAGGTGTCATTGCTTTCAGCATTAAGGCATTCACATGAGATTTTTACATCTCATTTCATTGCCTTTAATTCTTCTTGATTCTTGCAGAAAACCATACCCAGAATAGTGACATTTTCTCTACTCGTTTCCCATTCATGCTGTATTTGCATTCATTTTGGACTACCAGGCAGAAGAACTAGAGCATGTTTCCTTCATTTGTACCCTGCCTCGTTACTTTACTTCCTCTGGAAATCAGTTTGTGGTGCTCTCCAGGACCGAGGAGGACGGGACCTGACGTTTGGAACTCGCTGTTGCAAAACCTGCAAAACCTCACGTAGCAAATAACTGGTGGGATCCTGTGTGTTGGAAGGGGACATATGGCAAACAATTCTCACACCGTCACAGCAGCCAGGCTGATTCCAGAGCAGGGTGAGGGATGCTGTTAAAAAAGGTAACGCTGCTTTCCCAGGGAGAGACTGAATGATGCCATGTGTGGGAGCAGGGCTGGAAAACTGAGCTGGCAGGTTTTCTTACAGGAACAATCCAAACTGCAGTTGGAGGTTTACAAACCTTTTGCATGCTCTGCACAAGTTCTCTGATAAGCCTCTTCTTGATTAGGCTGGAACAGCTTTTTTAATTTAAAGCTAATGCCTGTGGGGAGGAAGTGCAATAGTTCTGTACTTTGAAAACTCGGGCATTTATGCAAGTTTCCTATAAGCATTTTAGGAATCTA
This sequence comes from Monarcha castaneiventris obscurior, assembly GCA_026261815.1. Classification (NCBI taxonomy): domain Eukaryota; kingdom Metazoa; phylum Chordata; class Aves; order Passeriformes; family Monarchidae; genus Monarcha; species Monarcha castaneiventris. The sequence continues at coordinate 1,823,486 of JAMPIT010000890.1, forward strand.
ACTATATCATTCCATTACTGAAAGGACATTTTTTGTCCTGGGTATTTAGCTGTAGATGAGTATTATTATATGTATTTCACAGACTCGTGCTCTAATTTTTTTTCTAAGAATAATTATATATTTGGAGCTAAGCATTCAATTATTTATTCATCCATTTTACCACGTGGACTTAGCAAATGGACTCGTGTTAGCCTATACACCATATCATGCATGCAAATTCCACTCTTAACAATACTGCTTGAAATTATGTAAGTGATAGGTGCTAATTTTCTCTGATACAACAGAATGATAATGATGGACTATTGGGAAAAAATAATAATAAGTACTTCTTTGGTTGTGTGCACTGGCATACTAAACTATTCATAAAATTAAAAAAGGAGAATGAAAAGACACTAACCTACTTAAAAAAATGATGCCTTTTACTTGCAGTCTTTTTAGTGATAACAGGAAGAGAGTATTCCTACAGTGATAGCACCATATTCCTGAAACTATCAGGTTGTACACTCATTGCTTTTGGGGGGGAGGGTGTTGTTAATGATTTCATACGCAAGGTGTACGCAGCCAGGCAGTGGAATTCTAGATGTTCATGTGGTTTATAGAGCCCTGAGAACCACGAGTGGTATTTCATATTTTATACTTCTGCATTGTCATCATGCAGGTAACTCTGTGCTGAATGTAGGGCAGCAGGCAGTCTGTCAAGTACACTATATTTTAATACAGCAACATTGCATACAGCTTTATAAAATAAGTTACGGTGCTGGAGAATAGTTGCAAGCACTTGGACACAGAGGTTTACACTGAGCTGCATCTTTTCTTGCTTCCCTTCTATTTCATGAAGGAATCCACTTCCATGTAAGAAGTTCAGAAAGAATACCTAGCAATTATTCCATGTTAATTATTCATTTCATAGTAGGAAGAGGAAATAATGGCAAGGATGAGATCTTTCACTGACTGTTTTAATCATAAAAGATCTTTCGTGGAAAGTTTATGAAAAAATGAAGGACATAAAAGCACAAGCAAAACGTATGTATTAGTACATGCTAGAAGAACTCTGTTATGAGACAAAAGAGGGTTGAGCAGCAGAGGGGTTTTGAACAGCATTTGGGTGAATTTGCTTACTTGAGCATCCCTTTTTCCATTGAGTTAGAAAATGCTCCCAAAATAGAAAACTGAAGGACAGTATCATCTTTCTGAAATTCATTTCAGCCCTTCCTATTGCCATTCTCACACTCGCTGTATTTTCTATTACCATTCCACAAAGAACGTGAGAAAGTCCTTGTTACTGTCACCATTCTTTGTGTCCTTGAAGCCTTCAATAACAAGCTCATGATGCAAGAACACCTGCTTCCCACAAGGAATAAGGTGGGAAATGCTATGTGTGCTTCTACAGCCCAAAGTGCTCACTTAGATTCCATAGGGAAAGGTGGATCTGAGGTATTGCCACGTAATGCAAGTGGGGCTAATCCAAAATCCATATACAAGTGCACTATGGGAATTATGCAGTCCTTAATCCTAAAATCAGTATGCCTGTAATTTCTTGGAGGCTTCACTTTGAATGAACGTTGTCAACTGAAAAAGTGAGGGGAAATCCTTAGAATTAAATTATTTCCATTCAGTTGTGGGACAAATATAAGATTTCAGATGAAATCAGAAACGAAGGCTTAGGAAAAGAGGGGAGAAGGCCCTCTGGCATCCAGCAAGGGGCACAGAGCAGGCCACAGCAAAAACATTTCTCCTGTTCCAGACATGGAGGTCACGCCTTACAGGGGGGCTTGCCAAAACTAATAAAGGAAGATTAAATTTAAAGTGAGAGGAAGATACTTGTTCAGAAAAAAGCCCTGGTGCTCAGGCCCATCATGTCTTTGTCACAGACTGAGCTGGCATGTGCATGTTTAGCGTGTGTCCGTCTGCTGTGCTTTTACCATTTGCTCTCTGTGCTTCCTCAGCTCTCTGGGTCTCACGGGAGAAAGGTTCACAAACGGCAAACTTGGGAATGTGAAGAATATGTGTGACAGACCAGGCTGTAGGGACATGGGGGTCATGTGGCTGAGCCTGCAAGGGGGTAGAATAGCAAATCTGTCTACAGGGGAGGGCAGTCTTTTGGGGACAGAGGTCTAAACAAGGCCACTTAGAGCAGTGCAGCAGCTATCCTGGAGCATGTTTTAGTAGGCTGCTAAAGTCAATCTGTTACTTTTCTTTCCTCCTGGACTTTCCCTCAGTTAATATATACAGTGCAGGTATTATGTTTATTCACTGTTTGATCAAATTTATTGTAAGCATTCATTTTTATTAATCAGCCTGTCAGGATTTAGGGTTTTTGGGGGAGTTTTTTGGGGTGTTTTTTCCATGTATGTAAACATACTGTACCTTTTGTTTCCTGGGAACCCTTGACCTCAGCAGAAGCGTGGCTTCTCAGTGCTCGATTAGCTGGGTTAATTCCATTTTGCACAACTATAACTAATGGCCATTTAAAACTGCCAGAAGCCCGCCGTGGGTTCCTCCTCATGCCTGACCCTGTTGGGGAGCAGCACATTAATCAGCGCTCTCTGTCACGGTTTATTGCTTAATGATGAGGGTTAACTGACCACTTCCTAGGAGTAATGAAAAACAGAGGTCAGCAATCACTGGCTGAGCAGAGAGAGGAGCTCTTCCCACTTGTACTTCTACTCTTTCGTCCTCGGGCAGCGACAAATGTGTCCGCTCCACCACTTCAGCATGAACACTTATCTTTAAAATTCATCTTAATTATACATCAATCCCTGTCACGTGCTTACCCAATTGAAACAATCAAAACCACTGAGCCAGTTACCTAATTAAAGTCAGTGTAATCATATTTGTGGGAAAACATTGTTTGCTCTGGCAGAGCCTGTTTCAGGAGGGTGTTCTTGCAGCCTCAGTGCAGCGTGTGGATGCGGCACTGGAACTCCCCAGGCCAGACATTTTGATGATGGCTCAGCAATCAGTGTCCCTTCTGAGCACTGTAGTTTAATTTTCACGTGCAGATGCAGAAACTGCCAGAGTAACCCTTACTTGCAGGTGCTGATGGATACTGGGTCACAAATTCACGCTGAAGGATACTCTGAATTTTCTTTCTCTGTAATTGTACTTCTGGTTGTGGTTTGTGCATGATGTAAATGGGATGTCATTCCATCTTCTGTGGTGGGTGGCCTTGCTGGCCAGTGGCACCCACGGCAAGGTGGGCAGAAGTGACCCAGTACCTGTACAGGCTGAGCAGGGAATGTGTCCTGGGAGAGACAGCCCTCGTTTGTCTTTGCCCCTTCACCTATGGGGTGTGCTTGCCTCTGCCTCCCAGCCTAGACTGCATGGCTGTGGGGTGTGGGATACGCTCCTCTGCTCTGTGGTTAGGATCTTTAAGCCCCCTTTCCTCTTCCTACAAAGTTTATAAAAGCAGAGAATGTAAATTACAAGCCAGGGGATGTCATCGTTTTGTAAGGTTATGTTTTTGCCAGAGGGGGAGAGGTGAAATGGGATGTGTGTGGGACATCCATCCCTTGGTGCAGCTCTCCTCCGCTGCAGCAGCACTGACGGAGCACTGTGAGGCCACTTAGGTGCCTGTTAGAAGTAACCTGGGGGCCCGACTCTTTCTTGGGGACATTTTTGCATCTGTAAGTTTTTACAGCTGCCACTAGCTATTTTCCCTGTGCTTACAGAGAGAAGCCGAGGGTGGCATCAGGCCTTTTTGGGCTCACCCCCGAGATAGATTCAGCAATTTAAGTCCCAGGAGCCATGAAAGCTTGTAAGTAGAGCTGGGAGCATGGGCACTTGCTCCAGTTGCCTCACATGGAGGCCTGCACCCCAGCCAGCAGGGTGTCTGCCTCCTTGGAAAGCAGTCTCTTTTAAAAATGCTAAACACTCAGAAAAATCAAGTTATGGGAGTGACAGGTCAGGCTCGGTGCATTAATAGACATTTATTTTTTGCCTCACTCTCTGCTTCCCTTTGCTTTTGCAACCTGTGCCTCATTCCTCTTTCCTCCAAGCTGTTCCCTTGCTGCATCTTGAGAGTGTGATGGGGATTTTCTGCACGTAGTCCCTGTGCCAAAGCATTGCCTGGCACATGGAAGAGATGGCTGGAGCACAAGCTCAGCTGAGACCCTCTGCCCTGGTCCATGCTCTTTGCTGAAGGGAGCTTGAGAGGTTGGCAGCCAACCTCCACCAAAACCTTTGGAAATCATATCACGTACAAACTGCAACTTTTCAGTATTTTATACTGTGATCCGTTATAATTTTAAGTGATAATGTATGAGATGGCAAAAGGCACATCTGTGGTATCAGAGCAGTGATGCTTCAAAGGGTCTGTCTCAAAGTGTGAAGGCTCTTGAGCTTCTCAAGTATGTCTGTGAAAAATGTAACACGGGAGAAAACCAGCATGTTCCTCCCTACCCTTATTCACAAACTTACTTTGCACCAAGCTCCGTGCTTCTAGCTGATACATTCTTACTCTCGCAAAATAAAATTCAGCCTCAGGCTGACACACAGCATGGAAAATTTCAGCCCTAACTGCTAATGTGTGGTAAAGTTATAAGCAATAGAAAATGAGGTCTTAAAATGAGAAGTGTCAGGCAACCTTAACTATATGTAGACCTACCATATTCACTGATGATAATTTGGTTTTTGACAGATTTCAACCAATTTGCAGATTCATTTTGACATACACTATATAGAGAAAGGAGGGAAAAAAGTCCCTGGAGTAGGACTCTCAGGCTTATAGGTATGACTTTGTAAGTAGTCAAAGCAATGATCAACCACACAGTCATTTTACCTTCTGCCAAACCTTTAAAACTGTGCTGCAGAAAGTCCATGAAAAAAAAATCATACATTAAAATCAAGGCACCAATGCACTGAAGCTGAGCCCTTTTGACTTCGTGCCTGTTCTTACCTCCTTCCATAAGTCTAAATGTAGGTAGCAGAAAAATGTTGAATTAATAAAAATACTGCAGGAGTTGTAGCATAAAGCTTGCACTGCTTGCATAAACAAAAGCCCAGGCTAGCATGCTATTCAGGTATGCATAGCCAGCACAGTTTTAGTAACAAATGCTGACTTTCCAGTAAACACTGCAGACTTCTATGTTGTCTCTTATTTACAAACTAAGAATCTGTCCAGGGTATTTCTCCTGAGTAGAAATCTGAATTTTGCTTATTTGGAGCAAACCCCAAGCCAGATGAAGGGGTTTCGGGTGGGAGTGTAGAGGCACAGGGTTACCTTGAGGATTACATTTTTGGGTGGCCTCACCTACTGGTATAGGGGCTTGGGAATCCTGTGTGCCTAGACATGGATGTTGGCCTGGAATGTTGCTTGGGGATTATATAGCAAGCTGCATCCCAGCAGGCTTGTTTGCAGGCTGCCTGCAGCTGGGCTTTGCTGGTTTTTGGCTAGTTTTTTGGTGCTTGGTTGTTTCGAGGGGTTTTTTTCCAGATCACATGCAAAACCTGTGTGAATGGTAATCGCCCGTTCCCTGGATCAGGCTCTGGCAGCCTCTACATGACTTCTGAAGTGTCTTTCAGTAGAACCCTGCTGCCAGCTCAACAGTTATATAAAATGCTGCCTTCCTAACAATCACTTCACAGCAATGTCAGTGTGTGAGGAGCTAGGTTAATCCAGTTACTTTCCTGCTGGGATGTAATTTGTCATTTTGCAGAACCGTTCCACCTGGCTTACACAGTCAGGGGTAAAAATGTTTGCTTAGTCGGGTCTCTTTACCTGGATGGGGTAACTTGGTGCTATATATGTTTGTGGCAGACTTGTGTACATGGGCAGAACTGTTTTTATTGAACAGTCCGGTTGTTTTACGGAAGATAAACTTTAGATGTGAATAACCCTTTTCATTATCAGCAGTAAAATGCGAAATTTCAAGCAACGCAATCTCCATCTTTTATGGTAGCTCGTTTAGTCATAATTAATTCCTGGGAGGATTTTGCTGGTATGTAGCCTAAATTTTTTTCCCTTCCTTAATCTTATTCTCTTCATCAGGTCAGAAATCTTTGTGTACTCTGTATTCTTAAAACTAGGCACATGCTTAGGTGCCCAAGGCAAAAGGGCTGAAGGCACGTGACTGGAGACTTGAACTAGGCTGTTATCATTTCCCGTCTCTAATTATCACAGGAGTTACAGGCGGGTAAAGGGCTACTTTAAATTTTCTTGGTAAATCAGTCCCTCCGGCTTCTAATCATTTCCGTTCCACTTCTGTGGACTTCCTCCAGTTTGTTTATATCTTCCAGTAATGAAGTGCCTGAACTGCATACAATATTCCAGGTGTGGCTGCGAAAGAAATGCATAAAGAGAGCACTGCCGTGCCAGCCTGCCCCACTGTGTAGTGCTTCTACAGAAAGAGCCAGGGGTCTCACTGGCACTTGCTCCTACTCTGACATATTGCTTCTTACATCCAGATTATCCTCGTATTCCTAGGTCTCTTTCAGTGGTGATGCTTTCCAAATTTTGCTTCATTACTGTGCCTTGTTAACTCTTTATTTTGGATTTCTCCCTTGGTACACGCAGTAGCATTTTTTCCAACTGTGATTTTACTGCTTGTTCCCTGTCTTTGCTTCCAATTTTGCTACACCCCTTTGTATTATTTTTCTGTCCGTACTTGTGCTGGCAACTCCTCCTCCTTTCTTCCTACTTCAATGACGTCCCTCTGATACTTCACAGGATATCTTCACAGTGTGATAAACTCTGAATTTGGCAGTCACTTATCCTCAGTAGGAATTTGCTGTAGAAATACTTAATGACAGAATTGGTATAGGGTCTTTTCATCACATAAATCTTGCCAGATAATAACAATGAACTGGATTTTAGATTTCCTGCTCACTGTATAAACAGCCTTTTCAGGTGAGGAATAGGGGAGAGAGAGGTTAGTAGATAAGAAATGTAGTGGATAAAATGAACTGGGCATTGTGCATCAGTGAATAAATAAAATACATTTTCTGCATGAGTGCATCTCCCAGTGGTGTTTCCATATTTGTGTACCTCACCCTTTAAAGGAAGTATTCCTGACCTGCTGGGTGTCTCAGCAGCTTCAGGGACCATTACCTTGGAACTCTGAGGGGTAAGGATGCCCCTGGAGGCAGGAGGAGTGTGCTGTGCCCAGGAGGGAACTGCCAGCCAGCACTGTATTTTTCTGCAGAGGAACTGTGGATTACACTGACGGGCACTCAGCGTAGACATCTGAACTGGGGTAAATGGAGCTTCCCTGGCTGCATCAGCACTAGTGCAGAGAGGTCTTCTTTCTGCACCAGCTTCTCCAGGCTTGGAGGGGCTGTCATGGCAGAGCAAGCCAGGCTCTGGTTATCTTTTTGTAGCTCTCTACTCCCTTTCAAAAATCAGTTCACTTCCACACTTTATCTTGTCTACTTTAACTTTGGTCTTCTGGTTAACTAGAAGTCCGTCTGTCTCTTTGGAAACTCCTCAAAAACCAGCAACCACCAATCTTTCCGCGTAACTTTTTAATTATTTCTGCATGTGAGTTTTGGCTGTGCTCCAACGTTGAAATCATTATGCTGTTTCAGAGTGTAAATAAGTGGGACTGGATTAATAAATTGTATGAAACATGGTGCCACACTTCATTATAATCCACTTATCAAAGTGGAAAAACCTTTTAGTACATAAAGTGCATCTGCTTTTAATTTTCATTTTGATCTTTTCTTTGTGTGTTTTCAGACACAAGTGCACATTTTCAGGGAGGCTTTTAATGCTGGTGCCTGGCAGTTTCAAAGTTACTTCTGAGGATGGCAAAGCAGAGCCTAGCAGATTTGGGATGTATAAGGAAAAGCATAGGACTGGATTATCCTCTCATAATTATAAACTGGGGTGCTATACATCACAAGGAAACCTGGCATAAGCAGAGGGCAGATTTGGGTTTTTTATATTAGTGACCTTTTTAAAATTTCCATTTTCTTAATGCAGATTTTGTCATTAGTACTTTAAAAGCATGTTTCATACAAGTGGATTTTGCCTTTAGTCACTATCATTTTTCCACGATAAAACAATTGCTTTTGATGCCTGTAGTGAAACCCACCTTTTCCAGAGTACAAAAATACCTTGTGAGCCACATGGAACTGCAGTTAAGCTCACACCATGGCTTTGCACTAAGGGACCACCACCCTCATCATCCCTTTCCTTCCCTGACCTCTCCTGCAAGCCTCAGCTCCAACAGCTGCTCCTGAGGAGACTGGACTCTGGCCCTGGCTGACTCCTGTCACTTTATTGAGAAAATTGCTGTATTTTATGAAGATTAATCCAAAGTATTTTTGTGCTGTTGATACACTTCTTGTAAGCAATGACATTTCATTTCACGTGAGTTTGTATTAAATAGCTACTTGCAGGAGACTAAAATGAATTCAATCTGCTCAGTACTACCGGAATTCTAATTATGAAAAATAAATTCTAAAAAAAAAAGTGTTCTAACCTGCCCCTTGTGAAGCTAAATGGGAATAGACTGAGGACTTTATGATTTTGTTCTTATAAATGAGTTGAATGCAAGGGGTGAGGATACATACCATGGAGGAGCAGCAACCCTAATCCAGGGGGGAATTCTGGACATAAATTATATACTAATTGCTCTTCAGTTTTCACCAAGCAAAACAAATTTTGAAATAACAATTACAGCAATTAGGCAGAATGCTCTTTGAAAGTAATTGTATTTATGCCTGAGTTATGCTGTATTTATGTCCCAAGATAATTATTTTTCTATTGTCCTATTCCTCTTCTTTCAGTTTTGTTCTCAGTGGCCACCATCATTGGGGCTGAAATTTGACACATTCAGTTTTACCTGAGTATCCATTCCCTTGTTGCAAAAGGAAAGTCTGATCCCTTCAAGATGTCACTCTGGCCTATGAATTACATGTCTGAGAACTTTTGTGTGCTTTAAAAGATTACTGACTTGTTTGCTTTTCACTCCCAGTGGCAACTTTGTATGTGCTGAAAATGTCAGATGCAGAGCAAGTCATCCATGGCTTTACTTGTTCAAGGCCTAGGATGATTCCAGTGTGAAAGGTCACCCCTTCATATATTTCTGTGGCAAAGCAAATTGCAATTCCTATGGAAAAGGTGCAGAAATGAAGGCATGGATCCAGTACCCAGAGTGTTGGCTGTCTTGGAAAGGCAAGCTTTTTTATCTCTTTTTTTTATCTCTTAGAGGTCATTCTGGTGCTGGTGCCACGGCCAAGGTGTCAGATCCAACATGCCTGGGTGAGGGGGCCACGGGGGTTTTACTTGTGAGATGAGCTCCAGTAAAATTTGGGGTAATTAGGCAAAGCTTGGGTTCATCAGTGTTTTTGCTGCTGTGGGATGCTTTGCTCAGCCTCTTGAGGTCGGATGAGTAAGCAAAGGGTGAAGTGTTTGTTTTCAGTCCCATTTACGGGTTTTGTGAGCAAGGACTGGAGAGGGCTGGGACCTGTGGCTCTGCAGCCTAGAAATTCTGCACCCACTTTGGGGAGTGGTTCTTGGAAAGGACCTCCTCATCCAATTAAAGATGGAAATAGTAATTGTAATTGACATAGTATCTGTTCTGCTACTTAATTTACGCTTTTTGGTTTAGGTTGTTACAGTATTTTAACAGTAAACATACTGTGAAATGTCATTATAATTGTCAGATCTTCTTTCTACAACCCTCTATTCCTCTTTCTTCTTTCTTCAGGTTTATCTGGGTAACAGAGCTAAACAAACAGAGAGAGAGAAAAATAAGAAAATAAATAGGGAGACAAGTACATAGTTCAAAGGGTGAAACAGACTCCTTCCCAAAAAAGTCAGCCAACAAATGCAGAGAATTTTTAAGTCCACTTTGGTGAGCGTCTGGTATTACTTTGGTCAACATTTCTGTGTTTGAGATCTCAAGAGATTGTGCTAAAAGGCTGTGTTGTGATGGTATTGCTTGCAGCCTTTAAAAGAAAATTATTACTGACCAGGGTTCTAGAGGAAAATATTTGTCAACGTATGTGCTGGCAATATTTAAAATTGTTGCTATTATACATAATAATATTCATTATTATAAATTTAGCATATTTCCAGACTGAGCTGTAGTAAACTGTACATGAAAAATGCAAGAGAAAAATATGCTTTGAAGATAATGTGTCATTCACACAGAATAAAATTTGTGATCTGCTGAGCATGCTAAATGCAAGAACACAGCAGACATGAACATCAAAATGTTTGCAAAAACCAAAGGGCAGCTAGTTTTAAAAACAAAAAAAAAATTAGCAGAACATTTTCACTGAGATCAAGAGTTGGGGAAAGTTTTACTTTGTGAAACAAACAGCCTATTTTTCTAGTAATTTATTTTATAAGTAGCATGCATCTTATTGAAGGAGTCAGCCTGGAATTGCAGATTTTAAAATGGAGGTGCAAAACACAGAATTAATGCTGTGCATCTTGATTTTTCTGTTTGTCCTATGAGAAGTTATCTCTTGGTTATTACAGCAAAGACAACTGAATACATTAATATATTGGAAGGATGGTGGGGCTGACACAGAAGGAGGATGAAATAAAGTGTAACAGGCTTCATGTACACTTGCAAATACAAATGTTTTTATAGAGGTGAATATTTTGAGTACAGTGTTCACTGAAGGATCATGGCTTGGGGAGCCACAGTCATTCAGAAATCCTTACATTGCTAACTAGTAATATTCCAGGATGCTCCCCCCACACCTCACTCTCAAACATTCCCTTGAATGAACTTGATATTTCACACAAATCTTATTTTACACTGAGTGCCTCCTGAAATTCAGTTGTAGCAGTGAGCTATTTGTAGAGCAGGATACTACATCGTGTATCACTGTGTAGCAGATTGGCTGACCACTTTATATCAGCAAAAAATGGAAGTGCATTTCAGTTGCAATTTAAGATTTTTGCATGACACTTATTTTAAAAAGTCTCTCCAGACCTTTTAGACCATCTCTTGTACGTTGAGATTTTCCATTAAAGTGCCTGGAAATTTGTAGTATGTCAAGAATGCCTTATCAGATTTGTAGCATGGGAAAGCAGAAGTAGCCATCATGCATGCAACATGATCTCTTGTAAATCTATCTCTGTAGATAACAGCATCTAGAGACCTCAAAAATATTCAGTTAAAATTTATACCGAACTGAAAATTTGGAAACTCACTGCAAGAGAAAATGCTGTAAAGTATTACATGTGTGATTTTGTCAAAACATTCTCTAAAGCTCTAATTCTCGCTCTCTGTATCGCTGTATCCATTATAATCTAAAATCAAAAGCAATTGAGCTGAAAGCTAGTTTCAAAACAGAAACAAAATTATTTCACTCAATAACAGGATTATTTTAGTATCTGTAGATATTTTTCCTTGGTTTTCATCCTAAACAGATTTCCAGTGCTGTGCGATTTCACTGACTCGGAAATGCTTTGCAAAGATCAGGTTTTTCCTATTCCTCTTCTGTGCTGTCTAGCATCATTCAGCATATCTTTGACCATGTGAAAAGGGAATTATCTTGTAGTCTGTCGTGTGACCGTGTTCAGACTTCCAGCAAGCTGAACTGAAAGCTCGCTCAGCTCCTCTGGATTTCAGAAAGGCCCAGCTGTCCTTCATCACCAACTGCTGATGGGCTGGTTGGGATGAGCTCTGCCATTTGTGGAGATGACAGTGGGAGCCCTGGGGATGGTCTCAGCGCCAGTTTGGGGCATATCTTGTGTTGGTGGCTCAGCCTGTCTGCATAACAGGATGGCTGGAGCACCACACACAGGCTTGGAGGGGCTTTCAAAATTCTGCAGTGTCTTTTAAGCGTCACATAAGAAAATGTGCTCGTGGACCTTAAATATGGGATGTTTACAAGTATTGATGTGCTCACTTGTCTCACTGTCATTAGCAGGTTTCATCCCTGCTGGATGGTTTCTCCTGCAGAAAATAGTAGCCTCTTTTGGGCTACATCCCATGCTCCCTTGCCAAATTTCCTCTCTCTCCTTGATCCCTCTCATCGGTGCCCTTTCAGTCTGCTTAAAATAGTGAGTGAGAATAATTTTCATAACTTCTCGTCTCCTTTGCCAGGGTCACCAGACCATTCCAATTGTTTTTGTTAGCCTGGTCTCAGCCCAGCGTGAAAGCAAGTTTCCAGAGAACGTGAAGGAGCAGGAGACAGTCTCCATGTTAAGACTGGCTGATCACTGGAGTCTCTGTTCTTAGGTGTGTGTAGGGAGTGCATAAATCTCAACTTGAAAAGTTTTGCATGTAAAGCATCTGGGGACACAGCCCTCCTTGCTCCACTTCCAGAAAAAAACGAGAATCAGCTTTATATCTGTGGTCACCGTTGGAGGAAGCTCTGGTAGCTCATCTGTGAGCACCAGCAGATGTGCCCATGCTTTTGAAAAAGCCCTTGCTGGGTTTTGTAGATTCTGTGGGAAATGGTGCTGTTGAGACTTAGTTTTTATCCCCTGCCATCAGTAATTTTAATATACTTTGCTTTGGTATATTAAATCAGATGTAGCCATACCTTTAACTGCAGTGTAAATGCGCCCTCTGAAATCACATTTTTTGGCTGAACAGAAGAAATAATTCATTTAGAAGGTAAATGAGAAGAAATGAAGACTGAAGTAAATCAGAAGACTGAAGAAAGTTACAGAACAGGAAAAGGGTAAAAGTCTTGAGGATGAAAGTAGGCAAAAAAAAATGGTTGGAAAACAAATTTTATTGAAAGAAAAAAAAAAGAAGGGGGGAGTAGAAAGTAAGGAGACTTTAGAAAAATATCATTAAAATAGCAGATAAAAAATAATCCAGTAATATAAAAGGGTAGAGAAAGTGAAAGCTATCTTGGGATCTAGAAGTAGCAGAAGGTAATTTAGAATGAGAAGCAGGCAGGAAGTATCCCAGATGTGATGAATATTTTGCCAAAGTCAAAACAAATTTTAATTAAGCCTCTAATTTATTATAAAGGAGGGAAAGCTCTAAATTCTTGTTTCAGGGAAGGATTTAGATTATACCTATGCTGTAAGCACACTGTAATAATGTTAATAATAGACCAATATTGTCATCTTGTCAGATACTGCCTTGGTCTGCAGCTGAAAAGCATGTTGTCTGGGCATGATAGGGGCTGTGGAGTAATAAGAGAGATAAACCCTGAATTTTGGGAAACCATGAGATCCAATATCTAAAATACAAACCCTGAGCATTCGCCATATGAAATGAAGGGGCAATATTCCTATCTAAGTGCCATGGCTGTGGCATTTATAAGCTTATTCTGCGCTACACATAAATCTCAGCATGAGGAATCAAGTTTATTAGTTTACCGTGGTCAGCCTGGACTGGTTTAAGCAGAGCTGAGGAAGTTAATTATCCAGTGTCTCAGGTGGGTCTAACAATGAGTAACCAGTCCTGGAGAGAGGGACTGGAGCTGTGGTGGGGGGACAGGTCCTGCCAGAGCGTGCGGATGGATGGCTGGCTGGGAGGGACTGCCCTAATCTCTTTCCCAGGTTGTTCGAACCAGTTCAAGAGCAGTAAAACAAGGTTATGTAATTGACATGTGATGTAGCCTAAAATAGTGACTGCAAACATAGGCTGCTGTTGCTGGGCAGTTGTCAACTGCTTAAAAAAAAAAAAAAAAACCCCAAAACAAAAAAAAGGCACCCTCAACTGTGTAACAAATGGACATCTGAAATGAAAATGCAGTTCTCATTTCCATTTACTAGCAGGCTTTTCTTTTGTTATTGCAAGAAATAGGGGCGTTGTGAAAACTGAAATTTGAAAAGAGATTCATCATCCTACTTATCGTGCTGATCTATTTGAGAGTACCTGCCTGCTGCAGATGGTGAAATGAAAACCTCAGGTAAATGCAGTTTGTCCCTTGATAGTGTGATACGACTCCTGTCAAACAGGAAATCCTTTTCTGCATGTGCAAAATCATTGTGGCAAGCCTTGGCAGTAATTTTATTTGTATACTGGCCATCAAAAGGTAGAAATAGTTCATTTTTAGTAACTGAAGGAGCTTATATGGATACAGAGACAAAATCTGCAAGGGTTTCGGAGCTGGTTGAAAAGAACACATCATATAGCTCAGTGAGCACGAATGAGAGGTTGGGATGTGCACATTTTGTGATTCCTTGCTGTAGGAGGCAAAGCCCTTCATTAGGGCTATACCAGAAAGCAGAAAAACCTGGTGTTAAGTTCTGTTTGCTGACCAGATATTCCTGAGGTGAGAGACTTCCCTTAGAAAATCCTGATGATTTTCTGCAGCATGTTTGCTTTGTCTTTAGCAGGGAAGTCTTAGCTCGGGATGGAGGGGATGCACGGGCTGGGCTTGAGCAATCTGACAAGCTGGTGGCTAAAGGGAAAGGACAGTGATAAGAAATAAATGTTATTTATTCCATAAGGTTTTTATATGTATCACTGCTGCTGCAGAGATAATCTTCCCAGTTGGGAAATGTTGCAGAAGCACTTATTCCAGCCCAGAAGCTGCAAAAGGGATCCTAGCTCTTACGTGCAGATCTGCAAGACAGGGCTGGAGGTGGCTTCCAGCTCCTCTCTCCTCAAGCCTGGAAGAAGGCTTGGCTTTCTGGCAGCCTGCAGGGAGAAGACAACTTTGCCTGCAATTTTCTGAGTTAAAGTATTAATTCTCATTGTGGAGGAAGAAGGAAAATTGGGACACTTTATATGCATTTTGATGTGCCTCAGTGAGGCGCTATTTTAAAAGCAGAGTTTTTTCAAACTACTTCTGCTTCATTTGGCCCTCAGCTGCTGCTCCTGTTTTCTCACTTTGCTGTCCCTTTGCGAGCCTTCCTCAGTCCTGGGACCCAAGGCCCTTTCCCGTTTCAGACATTGGACCCAGAGTGGATTTTGGACTTTTTCTTTGCCTTTCTCCGTGGATGGTGCAGTGAGTGAGTGGATCTAGAAGAGGAATAAAGAGAGCTGCGTGCCCAGGTAAAAGCAGGAAAGGACATGTGGAAGGCAGCAGTGCCCCAGGAGAGGAGCTGCTTGTTAGTGACACACAAGCGAGCGTGAGTCAACAACCTAATGCCATTGCCAAAAGCCAGCTCTGGCCCAGGATTGCATTAGCAGGGCTGCTGTGTGTGCAAGATGCAGGAAATAACCATTTTATTGGCCTTAGTGATGGTGAAACTCAGCAAGAAAAATGCGCCCTGTTTTAGGAAAGAGGATGGAGGAGAATAGGAGGAATTGACGACAGATTTAGGAAACATGACCTACGAGGAAAGATTGGGAGAACTGGATTTATTTAGCCCAGCAAAGAGATGGGGAACATAAATCTTTTGATAGGCAGATTGTTGTAAGAAGATGATGATCTATTACTCTCAATGTCTGTGGGGGGAGTATGAATATCTCTTCCAGTCACAAAATATTCCCACTTGGGTGAAATGTAAAGGAAAAAAACATGACTCCAAGAGTGGCTAATCACTAGCCTAATCACACAGGGCTTGTAGGGAAGTTGCAGAATACCTTTCCTCAGAAGATTTTAATACAAATAGAAAGAAAACTAAAAACCTGCCTGAACTGTTAAGCTATGATGCCTGTTAAGTCTTATCATTCTTCCATGAGGGGGCTTGAATTAAACAGTCTTTGGATCCTCTTCCAGCACTATGCTTTTCTCCTTACAAAATTTAACTTTTGATCATAGTAGTTGCTATTTTAACAAGAGAGCAAAAATGTAGAATACTCGTTGATGACTTGCAGTTCCTTAGACTTCGAAAAACTGGGGGGGGGGGGGTGGAATTTTAGGAGGAAGATAAAACATGTGGAATGTTTCAGAAATTTCTGTAATTTTCTAATTTTGCCCTAGACAGGAACAGAAATATCTACATCTCATTCCTTTTGCAGCCTTACCTGTGGGGAAGTACGGCAGGCCTTGGAGTGCAGCAGTGCTCTGCACACATGCATAAGTTCACCTTAGCAAGTCAATTTTGGGGACTGGGGGCTCAATGTAGTAGTGGAGTTTTAAAATGGAGAAAGGCACAATTTCTGCTGTAGCCTCATTTTGGCAGTAATTTGTAGGCCAAATAAGAACAGCTTTCTCTCCTCCCCTCCTTTACTGCTGAATTTTGCTTATTCAGGAAATCTCAGTAAGAGGGAGGACTGAATTTCATGAATACTTCCTTTTTGTTTTCTTTTGCAAGCCTGTAAAAGCAACGAATTATAGAGTTCTTGGAGGTGAGAGAGTTGGAAACATCCAAATATTTTTGTGTGTACATTTGGTTGTGTCACTCTGTGGTGTGTAGTGGCACAATAACCTGGAAAATGCAAACTTCAGTATTCCTCTAGCTCTACTGCTAAGAGAAAAGATCTCACTTTCTTCATACTATGCAGCTGTGTGGTACCTATTCATTATTTATTTTGAACAGGAAAGTTTTCCTCACATCTTTTGTATCTTTATATTTTAGATGGAACAGGAATTAGCTGGTTTAAGTGCACTTAATGATGGCATAAGTAAAAATTACTTTCATCTTAATGCATTTAGCACATGGGAGATGAGAATTCAATATCTGCTCTGTCACTTTCCAGCCCACTTGTGGGTGATTGAACGGGATAAAAAGAACAACTGGATTAAGCTAAACACAAACTGCACAAGGCAGATCAATACATCTCTTGAAAGAGTCGGAGATCTCGCACCACACAAACGTCAGCCTCTCTTCAGGATGGCCTCCATCACCTCATTGAGGTCCTGAAGAGCCCTGGAGGTCTCAAGAGCACTGCATCAATTTCAGATATGTAGGGTTTTGGTTGATTCTGAAGTTGAGGGGCCTTAGTGAGGGCCAAATGGGGCATACTGATTTATTATGGGAGTCTTTGCCTTGCTAACTTACTTTACAAAATTGGTTTTGTTTCAAATGCACCATATTTGATTGCATGGAAGACTGAAGCCTTTTTTTTTTTCATTATAGATGTTAACTGAAAAACTGTTCATTATTATTTTATAGCTGTACTCTACATAGAGGGTTTGTTGGAATGTTGATCTATTCTGGTTTTTTTAAGGGTTTTCAAGTTACTTCCATTAATGTAAGCTTTATGATGGCTGTGGTTTTTAAGGATTTTTTAGAAATTTAAAAAATTGAGAAGTTGATGTTTGCTGATTGGAAAGACCTTTTCCTTGCTCACTAGAAATGGATTTTGTTACTATTCTTACCTAGTTATAGATTTTGTACCATACATTAGTACTCAGAGGTGCATGTTTCAAAAATTGATGAACCTTTACTAAGTTATGTTTTCTGGAAGTATTTGATCTAGAGTAGATAGGTCAGAAAGCAATAATTGCAGGCTACCTGGAGCATTTGAAGGGTGATTTACAGAATATTCTGCTGTTGTGGGAATATTTCTTAGGAAGTCACATTGTGACAGTGTTGGAATCAAACATTTCCACAACATTTAAAAATGCAACCCTGGTAATTATCCTGGAGTGCATAAAGGGTAACTTTTTGATTAAACCCATTAGATTTTTAAAGCAGTAGTGAAAAATGTTGACTTAACAGGTATACACTTTTTTAGCACAAACTGCCTTCAGGGTAGTTCTGCAGTGGGGTTCATTTTGCAGTGTTGGAGCTGACTTGTCTTATTAATAGCCTGCACCCGCCTGTGGAAGCCTAAAAATGGTATTGCAGTAGTCTGATGTACAAAGGACATTGTATGAGTACTGAGCAAGTGTACCTGCATTCCTGGCAGAAAATAACCATTTTTCCCTTCTCCCCACAAAAAAAGGATGGTATGCCAGTATTTGTAAGGACATATATGACCACCTTTATGCTGTGTATCATAATTTTAAATGCTTTTGTTTTCTCCTCTTATGTTACTTTCATGCTTTCTGCATGATGGTTCTTTAGGGGATGTGCTCAAGTCAGTTCCGAGCAAAAAAAAAAAAAAAAAGAGGTATTAAGTTGACTCTTTTCTTTCCTGTCTGTTTTTGTATAGATCACATCACAAAATAAACATTGTGTGATACCCAGGTTTTAATTTTGTGATCAGCTGAGAACTTTATCTTTTTCTTGTTTAGCAGGCCTACTTAAAGGCCAGCTGATAGACCGTGGTGCTGTCACTACATTGTACAACTTGATTTTATGCCCGATGTAACTTATTCATTAATTATTTTGCTCAAGTTTTGTTCTTTTTCTTCTGTGTAACAGTGCTAGGTAAAATCCCTTAATAAAACCCTTATTTGCCCATCTGCTTGTTCTTTAAACATCTAAGGCATTATTTAAATGATACCTTTGTGATACTACAGTAACACTTCACTCACTCAGATGAGATCGGTTTTCTTTTTGTGAGGTGCTCAGTGAAGAGATTCAAGAAACGTCCCAAGTTTCAGTTCACTCTCTAGATAGCATTGTAATGCTGAAAGGAAGACAGGGGCAGAGACAGAAAATTATTTAGCTGAAGTTTTAAGGTAAATTCCTGAAAGAGCCCAAGGCAGGAGCCAGGTCTCCTGTGTCCCATGAATATTCTCTCTGTCTTTCCCTAGGAAGCATATGAGTATTGTGGAAAATAGCTTGGCAGACACATTTTGTGCCTTGTCCTACAGCAGCTCTGTCCTCTTATGGAGCTGCATCTTCATTCCCTCTCCCTGCACATCGGCCCCTGCCCATTCCAGTGCAGCTCTGTTCCTGAGTTCTTCCCAGGCCTTCCCTCCTCTCCCACAGCTGCTGCTTGCTTTGGTCGTTGGCATCAACTTTATTTGCACATCTCTTGGGTTTCTGCACATTTGTTCTGGCCACCCCAGATCCCCTGTGTGCCACCTCTGGATCAAGGCAGCTAAAATAATCTTCTCCTCTCGCTTCTGCCATCACGCCACACCAACCCCTCACGGCTTCCTTTATTCTTCCACATCAAATTCAAGCACCAGGCTTTGAAAAGGCCACGTGCTAGTGCCCTTGCCTGAGAAACTGCATCCATTTGCTCCACCTGCTTTCCTGCCATGGAGCAAAATGTCAGCCTGTTTCCCTGGTTGTCATGCCTTTCCCTTCTGCATTAAAGACCTGCTGTCTCTTCAGGAGTGCTTCTGTTGGGCTTTAAGGAAATGAAATAACACAGTTGTGGTTTCAGCCTGGTTGAACTGGTTGAAGAGAGTGGAGTATATTGGGAAAGTTAACCTCTGCTGTGCATTTCTGCTTTATATCCTGAACTTCTGGAGCATGAGAATGTACCCAGACTTAAAGCTGTCAGATTGTTCTGTGATAGCACACCTAAGAAGGTCTGAAAAATCTCAAACCAATTGTTTATTTTCTACTAGAAGAAAAATTCCAGTCCTGTTAGGGAAAAAAAATGTAATGAGATCTCTCTGGAGAGTGACACCAAAACTCCTTCCCAAATTAAAAAGAAGAGATGCTCATAATAAAGGCCCATGACAACTCACCAAGACCATTTGGAAAGGCTAAAGAATGGAATTTGAAATGGCTTCATTAATAAGAATCTCAAAATGAGTGCAGAACAGCAGAGAAGAACAAATTGGAATTATGTAAATACATCCTCTAATAATGCATTTTATTTTTGGTTCATTCAGGCCAGCACAATTACCTGTGTGCGGGAAGGAACGACTGTATAATTGATAAGATTCGGAGGAAGAACTGCCCAGCCTGTCGATTACAGAAATGTCTGCAAGCTGGAATGAATTTAGGAGGTAAGCAGAATATTAATAGTTTGGTTTCTTAATTTGATTAGGTGAAAACACTGGAAATCTGCAGCCTTTTTATAGTTCTGGCAGCTGCATAATCTCAAAAGTTTTAAGGTGGGATTATCCTGAAGAAATGCTTAATAGCTGATAAACTCTATTGTCATTCTAAATCAGGGTTTGGAGATACGTATTTTATGGCACAGAAAAAAGAAAAGTGGGTGTTTTATGATGACAGTAATTTTGGTAGAATACCATAAGCTAAAAATGTTAAGGTTTCGAGTATTGCATGGGCTATTTTTTTGTGATGAGCGTTCTTTTGAATACTGAAAAACATGTTACACCATCGTGAAAGCAAATTTGCACATAGTGAGACCTCTCAACTTCTTTGGTGCTTGTTCAGCATTTTTATTGATTAATTCCTGTGACTGTAAGGATGTGCAATAATTTTGATGTTGTTACTGCATTGTTCATATACCAACAACAACAACAAAATCTTGTTAATTAACGAAAGCATACTGAAAACAGTATGATAACAAAATTCGTAATAGTTTCTTTTCTGTAGTTTTAATTCTTCTCTGGTAATGTCTACATGTTTCTGGCTGTTCTTCAGTGGGTGTCCTGTCTCAAGTCATCATCTGACCAAATGCTTTTACAAATGCCTTTTTCCCACCACTCCTGTGTTTATGGTATTGTCTGTGAACAGGGGTTTGGATACTGCTGCAGGTCCTTCCCCTGATGTACAGAGTTACCCTTCCCTTGGAGTGTTTTCACTGTTGCAGAAAACTGCAGAAAACTGCAACATGGTCACGTTAATTCCTCACTATCTCAGAATTCACTTTTTATCCTCCTGGACCTATTCTCCTGGCAGCTGAGTTTAGTTCTACAGATTTAGCTGCTCGTCTTTAATAGGTTATGTGCAAAATCCTGGTTCCTGCCTGCTGCCTTTTTCTACCTCCCAGACTTCTTTTTCTGTCTTGTCTCCTGGCAGAAATACTCAAACAAGCCACACCTTACTTTTTCAGAGAGAGTAGTCCTGTTGGGCTCTCTTTCAACCGCTTTCCCAATTTTGAGATAAGGTGTTGCACCCCAGGCCCCTTATTTCCTTTTCCCAAGGGAAAACAGGGCCAGATTGTGGCATGCTGGGGAGGTGACAGCTTTCCCTTGGTTTTGATCTGTGCTGTTCAACCTAGCAAGGGAAACAGAATGCCTTTGTTTGATGAAACAGGAGCTCCATGGTAGCAGCTCCTTCATCCCAAAAAACGAGTGCTGAAAATTGTTGTAGAGGAGGAAGGTCAGCTCTCGGAGTGCTGGGAACGTTGCTGCATCCTACTGGCAGCTGGTGTGGGGCATCCTCCCTGGATGTGCCCCATGCAGTGCCAGTGGAGCTCCAGCAAAACCCAGGGCTTGAGAACCTTAGGAAACAGCAGCACAGGACACTTCATCTGCAATGAGTTCATCCCTGTGATGTCCAGGAGGGTTTCAAAGAACGTTCACATGATGTTCTCTGCAGAAAAGCAAGGCAAGAAGGAAGCTTTGCTCCAGGGGGTCATTTTCTTTTTTCGCCTTTTTTTTTTAAATATTGGCTGGAATGCTGTAAATGAGGAATGCATTGAAAAAATCTTCCCCTTTGTTGGAGCTCGTTAGACTGCTGGAAATCATAATTAGTGATCTGTGTTTATGGCAGCTTTGGGCCCCTCATTCTAAGAAAGACATTGAGGGGCTGGAGCGAGTCCAGAGAAGGGCGGTGAAGCTGGTGAAGGGTCTGGAGCATAAGCCTGATGAGGAGTGGCTGAGGGAGCTGGGATTGTTTAGCTCCTTAGAAAAGGAGGCTCAGGGGAGGCCCTGTCACTCTCTACAGCTCCCTGAAAGGAGAGTGTAGCAAGCTGGTGGTCAGTCAGTCTCTTCTCCCATGGAACAAGTTACAGGGTGAAAGAAAATGTCCTTAGGTTGTGCCAGGGGAGGTTTAGGTTGGATTTTAGGAGAAATGTCTTCACTGAAAGGTTGGTCAGACACTGGAATGGGCTGGCCAGGGTGGAATCACCATCCCTGGAAGTGCTCAAAAAACGTGCAGATGTGGCACTTGAGAACAAGGCTTAGTGGTGGGTTAGCAGTTAGACTCGATGTTCTTAGAGGTCTTTTCCCAACTTTAATGATTCTGTGACCTCGAAGGCCAGGTCTGCCTCTGCAGTGTCCAACTGGCAGTTGAGCTTTGCAGTTTTACTGTTTCAGTGATTTTCATCACAGAGAGAAACTTCAGGTGAAATTCTCACTTCTGATTCGATCCCTTTATGCCATGTAAAGAAACTAAAATGTCATAAAGGAGGTCTTTCCATCACTGCCATGAATGAGATGGCAGGGGAACAGTTCTGGATTTCCATGCACTGCAGTGCCTTCTGCTTGGCCAAAGAGGGAAAGGGCAGGTTGGAGGGAGAAGGGAGGGCTGCCAGAGAGAGGGGAAGCACCTGCAGCCCAGAGGCAGCATTACTCTGTAGAGAGCCCCAAGGGCTCCCAAATCATGCTGATGGACCTTCCAGCCTTTGAGCCAGCCCAGCTCTGGCAGGAATTGCTGGGAGCTTGAAGATTTTTCTCTGCTTAAGCCATCTGTTTCCAGTGATGAGCTCTGCATTGGGCATCTACAGAGGAGCGACACAGCATCTCAGTTTTGGAAGCCTCTGTGTGCTGTTGCAGGGCATTTCTGATGTGGTGGAGATCATCACAAAAAGTGGGGGTGGAAATGGCAAGAAGAGATACTAGTTCATATTTGAAAACTGTGATTTTCATATAAAATGCCAAGGTTTGGTGCTAAATAACATTTTTTGCATATTTAGCTTGAAGAGAATGCGTATGGTCATATTATGAAGATACATTGTGGATTGTAGTTTCATGTGGTCAGCCTGGTTTTGCCAAGCATATATATTACTCCAGTAAAAATGGGCTTTTACCTGTTTCTGGCTTGGACTTACAGGCAAAATGGGCAAGTATTTTATTAGGCAGTATGATCAGTGTGGAGCTGGAGGAAAATTAATTTATAAATGCAATTTAGTTTAAAGTCCTCTCTGCAGCATAGTACTCTCTGTAGCTGTGTCACACTGCACTGTGCTCGTGGTGCAGTAGGGCTGAGATCAGCTCTCACCCCCCAAAGGAAAGCAAATGTAAACACAAATCCCAGACTGTATCAGAGGTGCTGATGTGCTTGGTTCATGGGAAATAGAGCAAGGTGATATGCAAAAGGATCTCTAGCATAGCTCAGGGCTGAAATGTCTGCAAGCTGCTGAAACCATGGGCATTTATTTTCCACTTGTACATAACTATGATGCTTTATCCCCTCATTTAAAGAGAAAAACAAACCACCAAACTTCCAGTTGGTCTAGAAGAAAAGTTGCATTAGGGAACAAGTCCCATCTCCCATGGGCTGGAAAAGAACTTGACTCTCCTTTGCCACCTTCCCCATATATAGATGGGAGTGAAGGACCCCAGGCTGCTCCCACCCAGCTCCTCCCACATACTGAAATAGGGGGGTTATGAAGCAAATTTTGTAATTTGACAGTTTGAGATTGTCTTCCTGCTCTTTCTGAAGATACTAATCTCTATAATGGAAAGCTGGAAATCAGAAATAGCGTTCCATGCTTCCTGCAGCACATTTTTGCACAATCTCCGATTAATCTACTGATCTTTTTTTCTTAGGGTTTGGTTTTTTTTCTCTTTTGGTAATATTCTTTCTCAATATTTTTTTATATAGTAAAATAGAGTGCTTTTTTACTCTGTCAGTCTTTCAGGTTTGTTTTGATGGCATATCTTCTACTTCCCAGCATGCTAAATTTTTTTTCTAAATTAAAAAAAAAAAAGATTATTTTGACTGGTGGCAGCATGCCACGATTAGGCACCTTGTAAAAAAATACATGTAATTCAGTGATACAAAATACACCTTTTCATGAATGCTCAGCCAAAATAATTTGGCAGTTTTATTGTTTACCTCCTTGTTTTGTTTGTTGAAACACTGGAGCCTTTTCCAAGCTCTTACATTCTTTAATAATCTTTAGAAAATTATTCATCAAGTCAGCAAATAATTTACCTAATTATGTTATTTTCTCGATTTTTTGTTTTGATTTTATAAGAAGCATCTGCAACCTGTAATTTCTGCAAAGCTGGAGTTGCCAAGTATCACGTTAAATCATCCTTCTCATTTCTAGAAGGTATGCGTGTGCTCTGCAGACAGCTATATCCCCTTTGGCAAGTAGGACTCCAAAACTTTTTTGGGAATCATATTTTGTTTGTTGTTTTGTTTTTTTTTTTTTTTTAACTCCAGTGACATATGCTAGGCTTAATTGTTGGAAGAGATTCAGAGTGAGCAACTGCACTATGAAGGTATGCTGGCCCATTTTTGGTTTATGCTCTTTTCAAGATTCTGTAATTAATTTTCAGTTAATTACAGACCAGAATGACTTCACGGATTTGGGAAGTTTCTTCCTGCATACGCTGTGAGTGGATTTGGCCAGGCTCTCGCTTTCGCACGAGACGTTTTTGTTTGGCTCCCACCTCGTGCTGCTGGGCCTCAGTGGTGTCTGTCCCCATGGTGGCACTGGGGAGTGTCACAGTGAGACCCCCAGTCCCACACTGGTGCTTGGCATGGTGCCTTGTGCCACCACCTACTGCATCCTTCTGCCCCTTTGGCCAAAATCTAGCAACACATCCTCGGAGAGAAAAACAGGTTACAACTACCCTTCCCCCCACCGGGTTTGGGAAAAAAAGAAATTTTCCTCAAAGGAAAAGTGAAAGAGATAAAAACTATTTATTTAACAAACACACAGGAGAAGAATAATAATGCTAAATACTAAAATCTCTCACGGTGGAGAGAAACCTGGGAAGATTTCAGAATCCTTCTGTAGATGTGGTCTCTCTCCTCCTCAGAGCTCTGTTGGCAAGGCTGAGGGCCCACCTCTGGGCCTCAGGGAAAAATTCTCCTGATGTGTTCTGATGTTGTTGAAACAGTCCAGAAGAGACAAAATTAACATGAAACAAAGTTCAGCTCTCTGTCTCACACCGGAGAAAAAGAAAAAAACCAAAGAGCTGGCTGAAGAAGCAAGCAGGGTTCTCCCTCCGTGCTCCTGCAGCCAGAGAATGCAGAGGAATCTCTATCTCTGTGTCCTTGGGAACTGCTTTGAAAAGTTCGTTTGGCTTTTTTTTCTTCTCCCCTCTCAAGCTCAGTTTAAAGGCACAGAAAAGGCACAAAATTAATTTTTTCGCATAGAGCCGTGATAGGGGATACACATCATGGAATCACCCCAAGACAATCGTGTAAGGCAGCAGCCCCTGGGATGTGTCCTGCATTGCCACCAGGGTGGCACAGAGCCTCCTGGTGTCACTCCTGTGTGCTGAAGCCTGGAGAATGGGAATGTTTTATATGGTGTCACTTGAGGGGACCACCACCCCCCTTCCCTTGGCAGGTTGGTCCTCACCCCTCTGATGTGCCTCAGTGACCAGGCATCCCTCCCCGTTCTGCATGATCAGAGAAGGTCCCTCTTCTGCCATGGGATGTGCCATATGTGCAGAGGGGACAAAAAAGTGTGGAAAGATCAGTACCATGCAGGGTTGGAATCCTTCCCTGCCTCAGCTCCCCTATGAAACACTGCCAAGACTTCCCGGCACTGGTCTCCCACAGCAGGGAGGAGCAGCTTGCTCAAGGACCCTTAGGATCTGGAAGGGACATAAGATAGATTTCACCTTGCAAATTACACAGTTCATCATTCTGTCTGCAGAGGCTGCCTGTGAAAGCCGACTCTTGGGTCCGCATACATTTACATATGTAAGACACTTCATGCACAAGATGCTGGGTGTGATTTGTAGGCTTCACTGGCAGATACCCTTATTTTTTCATACAGTGAAATATTTCAATAATCTGAAAAATAGGTTAATTAGGATAACCAGTAATAAGATATAGTACTTCACCTTTTTGCCCAGCTTTCTATTTTCTGTTTAATAACTCATACTAGTAGGGTTTTAAATTGCAGTAGTATTTTCAGTTACTGGAGCTTATGTGGTTTATATTATCATTGTTCATATCTTTTTGAAAAAAAAAGGAAGAGAAAAATCTGAAAACTTGGAGAAAATGTAAGTACAGCAAAAGTGTATCCTCTTAGTTTTAAAATTTTCTACGAACCAAGATTTCTTAAATTTTAAAGGAAAATAAACCCCTTTGTATAAGACACAAGCAATTTGAGGCATACATATGGTTAAATTTTATTTTTCATTTAAACTTTACCTGCAAAGTATTTTGAAATGCCATTAACTTTAATGCATTTTTATTTGCATTTATTCTGTAGCATTTTCTTCTGAGGGAATCTAGTTAATAACTTTTTAACTTGAACATTCAGCTGGGGTTTTTTTAGCTCTTTCAACAGACTTCTACAAACATGAGCAGGTTGGAAAAGACCTGTTGGTAATAATAATAATATTTAAGTAATAAGTAATAAATAATATTTAAGTAAGAAATAATAATAATTAAGTAATAGAAAATCTGCCTGTTGCTTATAAACCTGCTGTTGAAGATGTTGTAGGAATCAATTTGTTCAGCAATTCACTTCTCCTGCTTTTCTGTCTGTCTTACTCCATGTGTACTGCTCTTGCCCTGCTCTCAGTGTGACCCTCTAACTTTGCAACTTGAATCATCCTCATGAATGGAATGTTTAGATTGGATGTTAGGAAAAGTTTCTCCACCAAAAGGGCTGTCAAGCATTGGAACAGACTGCCCAGGAAAGGGGTGGAATCACCACCCTTGGAAGGATGTTTTCCTTCAGAAAACATGTAAATCTGATGCTTAGGGATATGGTTTAGTGGTGGACTTGGCAGTGTTGGGTTAATGGTTGGACTCAATGATCTTAAAGGTCTTTTCCAACCTAAATGACCCTGTGATTCTTGAATATTGTAGATAACTGTAAGAACAGTCATATGCTATGACTATTAATAAATTATTTGTGAATGATGGTTAAAAATGCAGAATTTTGAAGAGGACTGATAATGTCAGAGTAATCTCTCAGGCATCGATTAAAAGCAATATTGAAGGTGTGTCCTTGTACTTGGAATTTTGCTGATGATTTTATTCCATGTGTGAAGGCAGCTGGAGAAGATGCACTGCAGTGATCCAAGAGCCCACAGCTCACATGCAGCAAGCAGTCCCTGATCAAACTCTTAATTGGGTTCATGCTTTGTTTTTTCACGTTTTCCTGGTTCCAGCTCTCCCTTCTGCAAGCACCCAGCTGCCAGCAACACTTGTCCTTCCTCCAGGAACAGCCCCTCAGGCTTTTGGCATGGGGCTGCTGAACTCCAGACTTCCCTGTTCTATCTGCTGGACTCTCCATTGTACCATTGAAGGTGCAGCAGCCTTGGGTGCCAGCCTTGCAGAGGAGCTGCATCTCTCCTGGGCTCCCTCTGGGAGTCTGTCCCAGCCTGCCTCGTGTCCTGCAGTGGTGCTGTGCACGCAGGCTCTGGGGCTATTGTCTCATTTCAGCTGTTCAGCACTCCCAGAACCTCGTGTTCCATACATGGTGCCTTGCTCTGGTTCAAGATGGGCAATCACAGTTTTCTGAGGGGAAGATCTTCTGCATTTCTGAAAGTTGTTACGTGCAGCTCTTGGTGATGTTTTGTTTTTTCCTGAATCACCAAATTATCACTTCCACAGTGATACTATTATTACAGCTTCCTTCCACAGTGCTGTAAGTCCATATCCTTTTTACTCTTCCTCACAGTAAAAGCGTAGTCTTTCCTGTGAAAACCTGCCTGTGTCTCCTGTTCCTCTTTTTCCAGAGCTGCTGGTTGTCACCAGAACCCTTCTGAAACCTACCCCTGTGGTTTGTGATGATGTGTTTCCATTACTCACTTCCCCATCACTGAGAGAAGCTGTAGGAGCAGGAGGAACTTGTCCTTTTGGCTTTCACTGAGCTGTTGCTTCAGAGTGTTTCCACCTGAATAATAGGGCATGAAGATTTAACTTGCCATGCTTGCAGCAACCTTGGTCAAAGTAGGGTGGGCTCACAACGCTGAATTGTGGGGGTTTTTTTTCAATTTCATTTTCTGGTTTTTTCCTCCTATCCATTCCCAAGTGCAAGGCTTTCCATTTTTAGTATCTGTGTTTTGCTAAAATAAGTGTGAGGTGTGGCAAGCACACCTGGCTCAAAAAGGAGCCCTTGGAGTTCAATGTTAGTAGAAAGAACATTTTCCAGCAGGTTACGTAGGGAATGTTGAGCACATTTAAGTCTTAGAAATACACAGCAGCAAAAAAAGCTGGTGTGTAACCAGCTGGTGTTTAAGAGGGAGGCCAGGTGAAGGCACTGGATGGAGTGTTTCTGAGCCCCCCAGTACACATCTTCCTGCACACTGGGGCTGTGATTTGTGTGCTTTTGTGGTTCTCTGCCATCAGCTTTCCCAGATCATACATAGGGTAATGTCAGAGAATTGCCATTACCCCAGAAAAATGGCTGATATTACATACAGAGTGTTTTCACTAACGTTCAGGGTGATTTATTGAAGCAGGAGATTAACAAGGTTATACTCTTTTTTTTTTTTCTTTTTTAATGACTAATTATGAACTAGATGGTGAAAAATATGGCCAAGATGACTGCAGAAGATAAACAGCCAGCTTGTATTTCATAGGTAGTGTTGCTGTTCCAGGAAGCAGGCTAGATAATTTCTAGAAGACCAGCAGCATTCAGTGTATTAGGAGTAAGGTCAGTTGAGAGAAATTGGAGTTGATAAAAACTGGGGTTATGGAAGTCATACAGATGAGGAGACAAAGCATTTCAACATTTTTGTTCCTTGGAGAAAAAAATCAAGTGGGAATGTGGTAATAACATATCCAGAAAGACCACAGAGGAAAGGGCAGCACTTACTAAGCTTAGATCTAGCAAGAACAAAAATGAAACACTCTTTAGCATGGAGTGGAAGTCTGAGCACTCGAGGTATGGAATGAGAGGTGCTGTGGCGCAGTTTGGTTTTGAAGGACTCTGGAAAGCTTGTTGAGAACCTGTGTCTCCAATGTAAATACCAAGTTTTATACATGGTAAATGTCTATCAGGGTTTTATCATGTTGTGATCAGGATGAAGGGCATGTAAATCACGTAACAGACATGGAACACTGGGTATCAACCCAAATAAAAGCAAGAGAGAAGACTTGGATGAGGAATGGCTGCAGAAGGTTGGATGGGAATGGGTATCTTGGGAGGGATGTTGTTGTTTGGCACAAGGCAGAAACCAGTGACCATAGCCAAGAGTATTCAGTCTGGTACAGTCAAAATCTGTTCTCCAAAGTTTCCTTAACTTTCTTTTTAATCAAATTATTACCAATGCTTGCAGTTCAGGCTGCTGGTGTTCCATTTCTACAGGTGTCTTGGAGTTGGAGGCGATCTCCTCTCCACATTTGTTGTTGACATTTTACTGCGTGTCTTAATTTGATGTCAAATAGAATAATCAAAACCACTGATGCATTTAGTAGACAACTCTTAGCTCAAAAATTATTGAATTTGCCATACGCTTGAAGAATGAATAAATAATCAGTAAAAAATGAGTTTTGGGAGCATCTGAAAAGGACTGATTAAGATTGGCTTTCATCAACATTATAATTTACTTTTGTAAGCTTTTTTTTAAGGCTTCGTTTATTGGATGATTTAAATATTTAGTAAATACATTTCTTTCAAAATTAATGAAGAAGTACAAGAGAGAGTTTTATATACCAAGAATGTTAGATGTGAGATTGCGTTATGTCATTTTGGGATGTAATATTAAATATATGTGAGGGGAAATTTTCATACTTTAGCCATTTCTCATTAAAAAGCTTTATCAAAACCAGCTTGATTTGATTTTAACAGGAAACCACTAATTGGCATTTGGTGAAAGTTGTTCCCACACAGGGAGGAGTACCCCTATGAAACTGTTATTTTTCATTTAATTATCACTTTGAGGATTGCTGAGAAACAAGCAAATGTGTTAGACATTTTCCCTGACAACCTAAATATTCCTGTAAAATGCACTTTGGATCTCAGCTTTCTTTTGTCACTTTTGTCTGCTGTCTCTTCATGAATGCTTAGCCTGAAACTCAACTCAACTTTAAAAAGGGATAAATTCCCTCTGTCTCTTACCCAAACGCCCCCCAGTGCCTTTCCTTCTTAATCGCTGTGCCCATCACTGTCCCACATGCTAGACAGGTGGGTAACCTGAGCTTCATCCTTGAGTCAGACCTCAAAATACGCAAGATTTGATCTGGGCTTTCACCTGAAGTTTTCTGTGACAACTGCTGTGTGCAAGCACTGGTGTGAGGTGCCACCTCCCTGCAGCTGTTTGCATTTCACTGCTCAGTATGTCGAGCCTTAATTGTAATCAGAAGAAAATGTGGAGTTATCATTAAAATACTATAAGATTTCTCGTTAAGTGGGCATGTAATTTTACTCAAAATAATATTCTTCCTGCATGGTTTCTTGTTATACTGAAAGGACATCTGAAGTAAGGTCCTACAGACAGTCACTAGACTATCGATTATATGTGTAACAAAGTAGAGAGTAAATATGTAAATCTAAAGATTTGGATCAGAACTCAAAAGCATCTTCCATTGTAGTGTCAGAAACCAACATGATGGCATTTTTGGTGCAGCGCAGACAGGGATGTTGAGAAGTGCAAGTTGAGGTGTGGAGAAATGGGATACCTGAGAGCAGCTGCTGAGGGACTGCAGGAAAGAAAGGAGCAGAGTTATGTGATGATTGTAAGTTAAAGCTGGAGTCAGCGAGGTGAAATTGTTGCAAAAACAGGCAAGTCTTATGTGATGCCAAGGAATCACTCTGTTTCTTGTCAGAGCTGGCAAGTGTGGGCCTGATGATTGTGTCTGGTTTCAGCACTTCTGGGCAGGGTGGTGGGGATGGGGCAGCCTTGCAAAATTGTCACATATGAGCCTGTGCCAGTTGGTGGGATTGCAGTACCTGTGGTACCTTTGTGAAGGACATGTCTCTCATCTCTTCTGGGGCTTCTCCAGTGTGAACATATCTACTGTGTCCCTTGATAACCTGTTTTTTCACATCAGGTCTTTACATTTAGAAAGGTTTCTTTAAGATCTAAACTGAGTCTTCCGACATGAAATTTCATATAATGTGCCTGAAGAAAGGTGTATACAGATTAGAGACTGTCTAAGGAAGAATGTGGATAAGAAGATGCTTAAGAAAACAAAAAAGAAACAAAGAGTCAAAGAAACTAATTTCGTGTTAGTATAGAAGGGAGAAACATACTAAGGAGGTCATGATACCAGTCCTTCAATTCAAAAAGTGATGTAAAAGAGGACAGGAATGATAAGTTGTTCTTTATAGCCACTGTAGGAATGATGAAGAGAAATCAACTTTATTGCAGAAAAAAATGATGCAGCATTGGAGATGTTGGGAGAACACTGAGTGGTTAGTTAGATGTTGGAGGAAGATATGGGATATTGTGGAATTCCCTTTATTGGAGATTAATAACATACTGAGTTGGGCAAAGTACAGTAGATCCTGCTCAAGGCGATAGGATAAACTACTTTAGATATATTGTTTCTGTGCTTTACAGGCCTGTGCTCGAGCAGCATTGCACTGCATCATATATTAGAGTCTGCTCCAAACAAAGCAAAATGCAAACACTTCTGAGGTTGTTTTATAAGTAACCCAAGTATTATTGACCTAGTTGCTGTCTGTTTTATTAGGAGTTTAAATCCAGCTAGAATAAAGAACCAAAATACATCTAGGTGAACATAATGAAAATTGTACACAATTGCTATTAAAATGTACATCAGAAGCTGTTTCTTCCATCTGTGCTGTACCTCCCTTTCTAGTGTCCAAATGTAAACCAAGAATAAGAATTGCACTTATGGATGGTCCTGGCTCTTTGCAGGGTCTGACCAAAGGCAAATAAAATGCGACATTTCCATAGATCAGACTTATGCACGTTTACTCCTTGTCTTTAAGCTGTCCAGTCCTGTCAGAATTAAAGTGTTATTTATTAATTAGTAAGCAGTATGCCAGACTATGTCATTGTTTCAGTTATGCCTTTCATTTCATTCTACTGAATTCAATCATTGGATTTGAGCTTATTGTCCAATAAAACTTCCTTCTGCCAGTGCAGGATAAGAAATTAGGAAATTTTCATCGCTTTGTTAATTAGACTACTGATTCCTCAGGCTCAACAGCAAGTGATAGCATTTTCTATCACCTTCTCCCCTGGGTCTCAGCTGTCAGAAACAGATTTTAAAATTTATTTTGCCATGTGAAGCCAGGACCTTTGTTTCCTAACTCACCAGCTGCAGTCTTCCTTTCTTTGCATATTTAGACTACTGGGTCTCTTCAGCATATCCCAAATGCCACTGCAGAAATCACCCTTGAAAGGCTTCTGCTTTGCAAGAGCCAAATTCTTTCTAGAAGTGTGTCTTATATGATAAAGTAATTTTGTGCTCTGCTTTTAAGTCCTTGTGCAAGTTGTCCCTGTTTCAGTGGTTGCTTTTCATTTGCTTCCTCTCCTTGGTCTATCCAGTTAAAGCAGTGACTCATCTGCTTGCCCATGTGCCTGCCAGATTTGTACCTGATCCTTCCTCTCACACATGGCACAACAGGAGTTGGACTTGTGGATCCTTGTGGGATCGCTTCCAGCTCAGGATATTCTATGATTCTAACACCTGGGGTCACATTTAGAGGTTCTTCCTCTTCTGTAGCTACCTGAAAATCAGTGGTTTGCTTCCCAAAGTGGGTAATAGGTTTTATGGAAGCTTTAGTGTCCTATCTTGGTTGTTCCTTCTGCGTTTCTGGAAGGAAAAAAGTGTGCCTGAGTGCACTTGGTAGGGAAAATGGGATGATGCTGTAAGATCTCATTTGCATTACTGCTTTCCACTTTATTCCATGCATTTCCAGGCATATGTGTGTATATATGAAGTCTGTATTATTGTCTAGAAATTTCTCAGCAAAATCTCATTCCCATTGTGCTAGACAACTAAGTGAAAAAACGTCTGTACCAAGATAGCTCAAAATTTTCATGTCAAGATACAACAGATTTGGGGGAAGGGAAAACATGATTTGTGGTAGCAGTAAAATAGCTAATGAGAACAGATGTCAGCTCATTGAAGTAAGCGAGGCAAAGTCACCAGGCAGACATGATGAAAAGATTCAGAGGAGGGGAAAGTGGCATTTTGATGGAGCATTTATCTGTACAAAGTGGAGGCGCTGGGTGAGGGCTCAGAGAAGAGTCTACCCAAAGGCTGCCAGAGCTGCCTCGAGGGGAGAATTGGCACCTATGGTAACTGTGGCGCAGCAAGGTCCTGGAGGTTGTTTTTGGAGAGCAGTGGCAGGGTGTGCAGGGAAACCCTCAAGCATTTGGCATTGGGGGAAGGGAGAAAGCTGGCAGCTTTGGAGGCTGGGAAAGGAGGTGGTGCTTGTAGCTCAGGTGCAGAGCTCGGGCACTGGAGTATGGACCTGAATGGAGGAGCCCAAGTGTTTGAAATGTGGGTGTTCACTGGCATGGGTACAGAGCCAGCACGGTTAGAGGTGGTCACAGTGGGTTTGTTTTGCAGCATATTGTCTCCCCTCAGGCTGCCTAGACCACTGGTGGTACAGTACAGCCTTAGAAATGATCCCAAATTATACCTTGTTTGAGGTGCATATAGTGATCCTCCCCCCGCCTTTGTTTTTTTATGTTTTGTGTATTTAGTCCAATTGCTGATTTCTCTTCTTCTTTATATATTTTTTAAATCTCCTCCACTTTCTCTTTCCTCTGCGGTGTCCATTCTGGTTTCCCCTCTCCCTCCACTAATGTTCTCTGCTTTACACTAGAGGTAGCATAGGTTCTTACAATGTGCTTTTCATATCCCCTATAGATTCAAATATGCATAGAATATAATAAAGATCTGTAGGGTCAGGGTCAGTTTGGTCATGGCTCTGGCAGACCTTTATATATGTGATTAAAATAAAGATCTTAGTCATCTAAATTGTGTCTTTAGGTATACAAACAATATTCTCTGATGGACATCAAGGCAAGCTCTGAATATCGTCTTTAAAAAATATATGTATTTACATTCCAGGGGGTTGTCATCGCAAGTCTTGTAATTCACCCTACATAGAACTGTAGCTGATTTTTTCTGAACTTCAGATTTAGCTTACTTTATTACTTTCAGAGTACTGGAAGCGAGCATGAATCTGCAGAGCATTGTTCATTTGCTAAATTTGAACACTAGTACAATTCTACAAACAAGATACTACTCTATTAGAAATCTGCTGAATTAAATAATAGTATTTATGGGGGTTTATCTACTATTGAAAACATTTTGTTCTTTGACATTTCTGGATCCCATTTTTTTAAGAGTAATACAATGAAAATTATTAATTTTGAGCCTACGAAAAATAGTGATTGGGTGTGTGGAGTCCATAACTGAATCTGTGTGTATTACCTGGGCACAAAGGGAGTATATTATATATATAATCTACATGTATTATCTTCCTCTAGACCCAACTTGTATAGCATGTGTAAGTTTACTATTTTTAAAAAGAGAGTATGGTAGTTTACATATCTTTTAACTACCCTAAACTCTCAAACTTTACCATTAAGAATGAGGAATGCCATAGATTTGTAGCTGATGCTCGTGTTAATTCGTATTCCGAAACCAGTTTACAATAGGGCCAGGGAAGTGTCCTGTTGTTGGACCTAGAGAAGCATTCCCTGTTGCAGATGACTAGAAACCAATTCTGCATTTTACAGATGGCACAAAAACTCTGAGGTGGCAGGATCCCTGTTTCAGCTTGGGGACAGGAGACTTCCATGGGAAGGGTCGATACTAAGGAGCCCACCTGACTTGTGGTTCTTTGTTCCTCTGTTATACTGTACTTTACTTTTACAGCTACGGAGAATGGCTGTTGGAAGCAGTGTTTTAAAATCTAAGTTTGTGACTTTTCAAATGCTTCACCTTCTTTCTTTTTTTTTTTTGGTGGGGTTGTTTTTTTTTTTTTTTTTTTTTTTAATTGGAACATAAAGACCACCTAAAATACTCAGCAGAAGTCATGGCAGATATTTGAGTGTTTAACCTCGGATATATCTGTGGTGACTTTCTCTATTGTTTGTTTTTCATCACCTATTACTCTGTCTAAGGTGATTTAAAAATAGGAGAATTATAATATGATATTCTGGCTGCAATCACACTGAACAGGAGGGGCACAAGTCCTGCAGTCACTGCTGCAAAGCCATGTGGATGAAACTCTTGTCCTAACCCCAGACAGGCTTCAGACTTCAGCTTTGTGACTTGAAATGCTCCGTGCTTCATCCATCCCCTGGTCTGTGTGGAGAGCCAGGGATTTTGTGAGCACTTCCAGGGAGTGATCCTGATGAGCATGGCTTTTACTCTCCCATTCAGAAGTGGCTTAGTCGGTTTGTAGTTGGTATTGGAGGGAGAGAGCTTTTAAAGAGCAACTCAGAGTATGTACTGCTTGGAGTTTGTATTTAATCTTTACTTGTTGGTTTCTGTGGGAGTTACCAAACCAGTTGAGCTACAGCACTGGCATGAGGCCAAATGAAAAATACAGTTTTCTTCACTGTAAACATGACTGTCAAGCAGTAATGTTTTTCTCAGCTTCATTTTAAAAGCATTATAATGGAAGAAAATGAAACTAAAACACATTTTTATGCCAGTTTTATACATGGAAGAATGTTATTTTTTTTCTTTTAATAAAAAACTCTTGGAGAAGAGAACATACAAACTTAAGTATGTGATCAATTATCAGTGTTGCAAGATACTCGATGGAGTTGGTAAACCAACACTTTTTTTTATTCTGGTGTAGTAGTTATGGTGCGAATGCATTTTTTTGCCTCTGCAAACATGAAAGATGTGTAGAGTTCTTTATTTTTAGTCCTTTTTTGATAACAGAAAAAAAAATAGTGCCTGATAAACTTAATTAATAATAGCAACAGACACTAATCTCTATCCACTCCTTCAGGCTTATTTTTAAACTCTGTTTTCAGTGTCCAGTGGCTCTGTTAGCGCCTCATTAGATATTCAGCTGAGCTTGCTCATCATTGCTTACTTTTAGGGATTTATTTTGTTGAAAAATCTGTAAGTCCAGCTTTGCCTTTCTAAGATAAATGCAAACTATATTTAGTGTTGGCAGTGATTTCACCAGGACATCCTCATGTAGGTGCAGCTGCATCAAATGGGGAACAACTGCATTTTTACTTACTTTTCAGGATTGAACTTACCAGGGATGTCTGCTTTGCCTGTAACTCCCTCTGTTTTATTTTGAAGAGTGACGAAAATGCTTGTTTAGCAAAATGATCAGCTGCTGCTTTGTGAAATGGATTTTTGGGTACTGGTGTTGAAAATGACATCTTGAAGAATGGATGTCCTATCCGTGTAACTTGACGTGCCGGAGGATAAAAACATCCTTCAGCTGTGCTTCATTGTTTGAATGAGCTTTTTAAAGAATTTCATAATAGAAAAGTAAGAGATAGGATTTGAACAGACTTTTACAAGGATGTTCTCACAATTCCTGTGTATTGAAACAGAATAAGCTGCAGTGAAACCTTTGCTGACAGATACTTGTCTCTCCTCTTCTTTACAACTTCAAATGGACAGCTATTCCTATGTAACCTGTGCTAATGCTTTTGATAATTAGGAAGTTTTTAAGTAGATGTGGTTAGCTGAACAAAAGAATTCAAACTTTATTAGGAGCAGTACATTTTTATTTGCATATTCAGTCCTTTTATTTAAAAATTCAACTTGCCTCACTTGGTCTCTATGTCTGCAGGCGTGGAGAAAATAAGGAATTCTCAAAAGCAGACATACGTCCTGTAGGTGAATCAGTGAAATTAATTTCCTTCACCTAATTTCCTCCAGCTCTCATAAGGAAAAGTGATAAAAGTTGAACAAAGATCTCTGAAGTTCTCTGTAGGTTACCTGAGGGTTGTTGGTGCTGAGATCCGCCAGGGAGACCCTTCATGGTATGATAGAAACAACTACAACCAGATGCTGGGATTTTGGACTCCCCACTCCATGCAGGACATACTGCAGTAGCAGCGAATTTTGTTCATCTTTTGAACACAATAGTGGAGGAGCATCTCTTTGGGCACCTTCAGTATCTTGTGTATGAGTAGTAACATCATTGTTTTCTGTAGTAGTGCCTCATGTTTACCCTAATAAATAATTTTTTCCATTGAATCTTGGGATGAACCATCTCCTCCGAGTTCAAGGTACTGTCCTGGCAGGGAAGTGTTGAAAACAACAGGCAATTGTTGCACTTGGGTGCGCGTTGTCCTGGACCCTGGGCATCTGTATCCTGCCTGGGTCATTCCCAGCCGCTGGCTCTGAGCAAGCAGCCCCAATGTCAAGGAGACACTGAAACATTAATGGCTGCCGTCACCAGAAATGGTCTGAGGGCGCCAGCAGCAGCTCTGATGTTGGGGTGGGGGGGGGGGGTTCTTAAAACACTGGTTTGTAGAAGAGTAATGAGGTGGTTCTGTGGGTCTCTTTGAGGAGTTTTCTGCACCGCAAATAAGAGAAGCAGAAACAAGCTCATAGAGCAAGCTTTGAAAGCATTCCAGGAGGCAGTGACATGGCATGCTGAGCTGGAATGGAAGTGAACATTTTGGAGAAGAGAAGGGATGAGGTGGAGGTTGTCCAGAAAGGATCCTGGAACTGCAGAAAAAGGGTTGTATTTAAGGAAAGATAGGGGAGGGGAATTGATGATGGGGAAAAAAACTTGAGGAGGTAAACTTGGGAAAGGATATGGACTAGGAAGGGGCTATTTGCAATAGTATTCCAAGTGGGAGTGGGATAGGCTTGTATTACTGATGACAGTAAAAGGAATGTTTTAATAATCAAGAGACAGGAAGATAAATGTCCAGACAAGGGTTTTAGCTGTGTCCAGATAGATAAGAAAGACTATATTTGAGAGAAGTAACTCTGAAAGAGCTGCGAACATTTAAATGTAGTTCATTATTTATTGATTTTAAAGATTTTGTTGTTGTTATGTTTCCCTATTGCAAAAAGGGTGGTGATGGGCTTTTGGTTTGGATCTTTGTGTGTGTTTTTTTAACAGAATTGTCTTGATTTTTAATTCCAATTCTTTTCTCATGCTGTGGCAAAGTTGGGAATGCAACCCACGTGGAATGGCTGGCCTCTCTTCAAGGAGTGGAAGCACCATAGCATTGCTGGCTTCTAAGAGCACTTCATAAAGAAAACTAGGGCGGGTAGCATTAAAGAAAAAAAAAAAGGAAATTAAAAGAAAAGGGAAGGCAAATCATCAGAGATGTGTTGATAGCAGTGAGAAAGGTGTTATATGAGGTTCAGTCTTTTTTCTTTAAGTGGATAAATATTTAAGCATTATTTCAGAATTACTCAAGAGAAGAGGGCAAAGCTGTTAAGGACGTATCAAAGCAGCAAAAGCAAGGGGACTTGACTAGCTTGGGCTGTTCAAAATGGATTGACTACATTTCAAGTTGAGGCAAAAGCCGTAGGAGGGCTCTGGGTCTGCTAATATTGTGTGGATTTCTTTTGATGACCAAATGTGATTGAGAACATGAATTGCAGTCTTGTAGGTGATAAGTGATTGCAGTTCTGAAATGTTTAGTTGGCACCGACCACAGTAACTAAGATGTTTTCTGCATGTCTGTATGGAGGCAGATACTGGACATTCTGTCATGTATAAAAACATCCAGTAAAGCAGTGAAAATGAGCTTAGTGTCTTTTTGTCCTTTTTCCAGTGTGATGATGCTGCAGGCAGTGAGGTATTTAAGGTCCTGTGCCTGTTTTCGCTAAAGAACTTTGAGATTATACTTCTGCTTCCATTTTCTATGTAAAGCTCAGGGTTTTGCTGGCTTTCTGTACTGACTTGGTTCTCATGCTGCTCATCTTCACAGCCCGGAAGTCCAAAAAGTTGGGGAAATTGAAAGGGATGCACGAGGAGCAGCCCCAGCAGCGGCAGCAGCCACCCCCACAGAGCCCCGAGGAAGGGACAACGTACATCGCGCCCGTGACCGAGCCCTCTGTCAACACTGCACTTGTCCCCCACATGTCTGCTATCTCACCAGCACTTACTCCGTCTCCTGTGAAGATCCTTGAAAGCATTGAACCGGAGATCGTGTACGCAGGATACGACAGCTCGAAGCCGGACACAGCGGAGTACCTGCTTTCCACCCTAAACCGCCTGGCCGGCAAGCAGATGATTCAGGTGGTGAAGTGGGCAAAGATACTTCCAGGTAGGACTGTGAGTCATCTGGTGAGATGCCACTTCACTGCTTTGTTTAGCTCAAAGAACTATTTGCTTGACAAATATCATCTTGAATTCATGGACTTTGGTGAAAAAACTTGCAATTGGGGGGCGAGAGATGAACCTCTTTAGAGAAGATTGTTGGGTTTTTTCCTTATTTTATGTAATGCTTGTTTCGTATGTCTGTGACTGATATTTAAAAAGCTTTCATTTTCAATAATAGCCTCTTAAGAAGAAAACATGTTTTGTCACTGGAATGAAAAATTATGGTTTTATTTTTTCTGAAGTGGGAGTGTTGCTCTTGTTCATGAATTCTAGAAAAGTAGTAAGCAATGTGTTCGGTGATGGTTTGACCAGCCCTTGTAGTTCATGGGTATTTTCTGGTTTGATCTCTAGGATTTAGAAACTTGCCTCTCGAGGACCAAATTACTTTAATTCAGTATTCATGGATGTGTCTGTCATCGTTTGCCTTGAGTTGGAGGTCGTACAAACATACAAACAGCCAGTTCCTCTATTTTGCTCCAGACCTGATCTTCGATGAGTAAGTATTCCTTAATGGCCCTTTTCAGTGCAGGCTGGAAGGATTGCTGTCTATTTGGTTTTTCAGGCATACTTGCAGTCTAAGAAAATTTCAGCTAATTCTGGCTTAAAAAGCAGCTGAAGTTTTAAATTTTTTTCAGTGACTCACTTCTCAATTGCCAAAGCTTTGATTACTGCTGTCCACTTCTCCTTATGTATGAGGATGTGTTCTCAAACTAGGACCATCCCACTGGTTTGAAATGTGACTGATACACAACCACGATTTATAGAAAAGAACATTTTTTGGTATCTACTGGAGCTTGGAAAAATATCCAACTTCTAGGAAATGTGAATGTTTAAATTACTGGGGTTTTTCAGAGCAGTCATATAATGGTGCTTTTGTTAACAATATACAGCTGTTCAATGTGTTTTCTTGACAGTCTTAATTACCCTTCTTTGCAACCGTGAAAGAAGCCAAAATGTTTTTTCAGTAATGAAACATAACTTCTTTTATGATGCATT
The DNA here is from genome assembly GCA_026261815.1 of Monarcha castaneiventris obscurior. Lineage (NCBI taxonomy): Eukaryota > Metazoa > Chordata > Aves > Passeriformes > Monarchidae > Monarcha > Monarcha castaneiventris. Next base: position 1,863,328 of record JAMPIT010000890.1, read on the forward strand.
CAGACAAAAAGAAGGATCAACCATTCCGTCTGAGTATGTGTGTTCCTTCATATTTTATGTTTGTGTGTGTTTAGTGCTTTGCTTTTGATGACTATAATTTAATTTCTGTTGCATTCTCCTAGTGTTTATTACAAGACAGTAAAGTCAAAACTCTAAGTGAATGTGCAGGCAGTCAAACGGGGCTCGCATCATTTGCTTGTCCCAGAAGATTGGGGGTTTTTTCTAGAGGTAAAAAGGAGACATAATCAATAGGATATGGGTAAACTTGAGGAGAAAAAAAAAAAAAAAAAAAACCAGGAGAAAAATTAACAAAAAAAACCAACTTACCACTTAATCTCCTGATACATTTTGAAATCTTTTTCTTGGAAAAGATGCTTTGTCGCTGTCCATTTTAACACTCTGTCTTTGATTTAGGAATTTCTAAATAATTAATGAGTATGAGATGGGTCCCAAAGCAGTGAGCAATATCAAAGAAGGATTGTTTGGTTTGGGTTTTTTTTTTAAGAGGGGGAACTGATGATTTATTGCATGGGGCTGAAAATGTAGTGTCAGCCATTTTCCTTGTTGAAAGTACCTCCATTATGGCTTGGACATTAGAGAATTGTCACAGGAAAAAAAGGTATCTGTTGCTAAAGCTAAGTGAAAATGTGAACTTTGAAGAGTTTAGTTCTCCTGGGGGATTGTAGACTAAAAGTTCAGACACAAAAGCAGTTTTCCCTCCTTTCAAGAAAGTCAGTCAGGGGGTCAGAATTTATTGGACAGAGAAATCAATCCTGCTTGCAAATAAAAGTGTGTGTATTGCTTGCTCTTGTTATACTGCAGCTTGAAGCAACTTTGAGAATTTGAGATCAATTGTGAGTTTTATGCTGTAAGCCTTGAAGATAGGTGCCTGTAGAGTTATACTGAGGTTGAGGTAAGGATCCAGTTGGAAAAAGGAGTGCAAAATTAAAACATCCCAAAGCAGATATGTATGTGAGATATAGTGCTCTTTGCACTATCCTGTGTATTTAGCAATATACTCATTGCAGAGAGAAGGCAATTGTTTCTAAATAGAGAAAAAAAATTGCCAGGAGATGTGAGAGGGGGAGAGGGGCTTTTGAAGTAGCTAATCAGGACAAGAAGTTTCCTTGGAGGTAAAAGAGTAGTTCGGTGTTCACTCTGAAACAGTAATGGACAGACCCTCTGGAACAGGAAGGGTTCTCTCACTTTGCTCGTGTTTCATACTCAGTGGGCATCACGACAGGCATTTGTTTCCAGCTTCTCACGTTGCCACTCGGGATGGTGGTTGAGACTGCATTTGCAGTCTGAGTTTAGGGCTCTCTGGCAAAGGGAAGTTGTTGAGAAACTGCAGAGAGCCAGTGGAGGTTGGCCAAAGTGGTCAGGGCTGATTGGGACAGCGAGGCACCTGATGGTACGGTGCGGATTAAATTGCAGCTTTCAGCTTCCTAATGAGTTGTAGAAAAGATGAAGTCTGGCTCTTCATGGAGGTGCTTAGTGGAAGAATGAAAGTTTGTGATCCCAAGTTTGGGACAACACATTGCTTCCTAGGCAGCAGGAGAAGACATTTCCTAATGAGATGGTGGAACAGCCAAGCAGATGCCCAGAGAGACCTTGGAGTCTCTGTCTCAGAAAATGTCCAAACCTTCACTGGGCAAAGCCCCAAGCAGCCTGCTCCAACTTTGAAATTAACTCTGCAGGGAACAGGGGGTTGGCCTTGAGACCTCCAGAGGTCCCTCCCAAGCTACTGTTTTGTGATTCTAAGTTAAGAGAGGCAGTGTTTTTTCCAATTTTGAGGTAAGGCCAGAGATGGATTACTAGCATTGTACAAGCCAGTCAATACAGCTCAGTGTAGAAACCATTCCCATAATACAAAATACAATACATATTCCTGGTTGTGAAGTGCTGTGAAGCTTTGCTCTGAAATTGCTGAAGGCTGGTCTTACCCTTACTTTTTGAGTACCATGAACTTGGAAATGTGCTGTGTAATTCTAAGCACTGGCCTTTGTTTCTGTGCCACAGGGTTTATTAGGCCTTCCCAAGGTTTACTTGGTGAAACTTTCTGAGTGTTTTACTGCCCTTGGCATTTTAGAACATTTATTAATTGATGCAGAATGAAAGGGAGATGCTTTACAATGCCTTTTCTTTGCTGGTTTGAGAGAGGTACATTTCTGTTATCACCTGGCCAAGATTTTCTTGGCATTTCTTCATATTATGTCTGGAGAGGTCATTTCCTGTCTCTATGCAAGAAAAAATAAGAAATGTCCCTGACCAGGCCCTTGGTGCCCCAGAAGGTTCAGCATTTTCTTCAATGAACAGTTAAAAAGGAGTGAAAGTAGAGGCTGGCATTAGTGGAATTATGTGGCTTTGTTTTACGTTAAATGAATTTTCCGCTTACTCTTAACTACTGTGAACAAAAGGAAGTCGTAATGTTTCTGGAGAGCCGTGATATACGATCTTGTTTTCTTTCTTATTCTGAAGGCCTGTAAACAAGGCCAACAACAAATGAGGATCCCTGTTGTTAATAGCTGTTAAATGTAACTTTGATTGTGTGCAGTGCAAAATGCCGCCCTACTCATATGTGGTTTGATTTCCTGTTAGGCTTGTGGAAGACTGGAAGTATTTGTCTGCCTTCATTTAATCATGCTACATATCTAATTAAGTGTACTGTTTGTCTTTATGGTTCAGGCATATATTCCATTGATTTAACTGGGCTTAACTGAACACGAAGATTTTAACTGAGGAATAAGAAAATGGCTGTTCAGCCTGTGACAGAAATGCCTAAAAAACAGCCTGAAAAGAGGCATAAAATAGACCAGTGTGTTTTGTGTTGTGTTTGTGTAAGTTATGGCATGTGCAGTTTTTTAATCCATTTCTTTTGTAACATAGCAGTTGTGATCAAAACTAATGTTCTGTAGATGCAGCTTTGGTTTTAATCCACGGTAAATCTTCAGAAGACCGTCATATACGTGACACCACATAATTCCTGTTGAGGGTAAACACTCTGAAAGAATGACTGCTGCATATGGGATAACACTCAAAAGGTGTTGTAGTTATGTTCTTTAGGCTGTGCAAACTCAAATTCAAGAAGGTGCAAAATTCCAAAATTAAGGTGGTCCATGAAATCATAGTTTAAGCCCTTGGGGTACATGTTTTGAAGACTGTATCTGTAACAAAACCCTGAAGTTATATCCAGTAATATTTTTCCCATGTGATTCCTTTGATCAGGTTGGATGAGATGTAAGGATTATGTAGTGAGAGACTCTTGGAGGTTTTTCTTCATTTATTGTCATTGAGAAAGCCTTAACCTTGAATGGATCTAGGGATTTGGGAGAACAGAGATATTAATGGAGAAGATTTTCTTCAGACATGGCGAAAGACTGTCCCTAATTCAAAGCCTAGGCTCTGAGACTTTTCAGGTTCCTACTGCAAAAGTAACAAATCCTGCAAAAAAAAGAAAAAAGTCTATTGTTTATTTAACTCAAGGGAGGGAGAAAATTTCTCTTTAGGATTTAACCAAAGACTTTAGCTGAAATTTTCTAATCTAATTCAACCTGAGGCGGGCACATTCATGGATAATTTAAGTCCAGAGCATTAAATGACTAAAAACATACACAACTGAAAGCAGGAAACCAAGCAGTGCTGGCTGGAATGGGTACAAGAACAAAGCAAGGGAGGTACAAAACCCCATGGTTTGTAGCACCAGCTTATTTTCAGGGATTCTGGCTGAAGCTGTGCAAAATGAACTCTTTCCTACAGAGAGCAGCCTTAAACAGGATTTTTAAGATGTGGTTCTGGAATGTAGGGAAGTCAGTTGCAACTTCCATTGGTCTTTCCCTTAGTGGATGAATTAATCATGGAGCTAATGGCTAAAATGACTCTTCCCCCAGCTTTGCCCTTTTGGAAGGAAAAGCCCTCAACGATTTTGAGAAGAGGTGGTGCGTGAGCCAGTTCATGTCTACAAGAAATCTGATGAGCCCAGCTTTTCAAAAGTAGGAGTTTGTCTTTGCAGTGCAGAAGTCAGATGCCCACATTCCAGAGAAAGGCAAGGGATGCTCCTTCTTGCCCAGGTTTTAACGGGCTCAGGCAGTTGCTGTCCCGCCGGCTACTGGTGACAACATCCCAGGTATCTGCTTCCACCCATACATTAAGTCAGGGCATTGGCTGGCAACCTTTCAGAGGCTCAGGAAGGAATAAAAAGCATTTACAAGGGCAGCACTGCCAACAGAAACCCAGCAGGAGCCAAGACATGGAATGGCAGGGATCCTCACACAACGTGGGAAACCAGTGGGAGCGGTGGGACATGGGCTGCCTTTGGGGCCATGGCTTGTGCTCCCAGCACATCATCTCCTCCCAGCTGGAAGCCAGAAGCTGCATCCCTCATGGCAAGCTGTACTTCTTATCCATTCCTTCCCCTAAGGAAGATGCATGGTGGCTTCTTATTTCTCCATAAGGCAAAAACCCAGCTGATAGCATTGATGATGAATATTAAAACTCAAGCCCTGCTCCTCCTCTCTGTATTGGTTTGTACTGGCATAAAAACCCCAGAGGGACAGCCCAACCCTGGAATTCCCCCACAGGTCTTGATTTATTTTTTGCTTTTAGGTTTAACACAATCTCTTTGTAGATTTCTGAATCCGCAGGGACTTCTGAAAAGACTCAAGATTTCAAAATCATTTCCTATTTTTAGCAAATCTACCCAAATTACCTTATTTACCATTCCAGCCTTACCTGGCTGTAAAATAGCAGTGATATGGGATACTGAGAGAGTTCAGCGATGCTGAGACACACGGTGTGGAGACTCTTTAGTATGTTAAAGTATGGCATCAATATTTCAGCAGTATTTTGCAAATGCACTGCATGACTAATGTGCTGTGTGTTTTCTTGCTCCTTTGATTTTTCTTAGTTTGTCATCTGTGGCATAAAGAATAAATCATAGCTGCAGAAGTGTGCAGGTTCTGAATTTCCTGGCCATTGCACTTCATTCTGTTGCTGGTTTTTTACTCAGTCAAGGACTTGAGGGTTTGCCTAATGAAAACCAGCACTAGGCATTGCATGAGGTACCCAGAATTACTGAACTTGAAAAACTGAGTTTAAAACTGGGACCAGTTTTCACAAGCATTTGGATCAGTTAGGTCATATTTCCATCTCTGAAATTACTGTATTAGATCATATGCAGCTCAGTCCTTACAGTAAAAAGGTTTCAGTAGAGGTTGCATTTTAATGAATATTATGCACAAAACACTAAGAGCAGAATATACTGATGGATGTATACATATATGCATATTTTAAATTTTTTTAAAGTACATACTATGTATGTAATGAGGTTTTAACATACTAACAAAATTTACTATGAATTAGCATAAACACATCCTTTAAAGTGCAAGATTTAGCTCCCAGTAAAATAAAAATGTAGTATATTGCAAGCATCTCTCATGCTGTGCCTTTGGTAATTGCCCCAAGTGTGAAGTTTTAAAATTTAGGAGACAGGCTAATACTGGCAATAGATGAACAACAGGGAATACATTTTTCAAATGAGAAAGTTGAGGTGTGTGCTGCTGTTGTCATGGGATGTGGATGGGTAGAGGATTTTGTAACATTGAGGAAAGCCATAAAATTAAATTAAGAATTAAGACATAGCTCAGCTGAATAGCTAAGATTGTATTAAAAATCTGCATTTAATAATCATGTATAGTTTATTAGTAAATAACACTTTCATTATGCTCCTAAATCCCCTCACAATGTGCTTGTGGAAGCTGCGACCATTAGGATTTGGTGTTGCATAAGGCAGTGCAAGGATGCAGCAGCCTCTCTGTGCCCTTTCGGTGCTGAAGCCTGTAAGTCTTCCTGGTATTCTGATTTCTATGGAAACAGCAGGAAGATAAACGTAATAAAATAAGATGAATTATTAAAACCACCTTTTTTTATTTTCTTTTTTTAACCTCATATACCTCAGGGCTTGGGGGGAGATAATTAGTTAGATCATCTGTGAATGGTGATAAAGCCAATAAGTAACTTATTGTATTGTTTAAATGATTACTTTTTCACTTTTATGTTTGGCAGGATGATGGCTGTTAACCCTTTTGTCTTCTCTTGCAATCTGTTAATCCTGTAGTTTCTAAATTTCAGTAAATTTTTGAAATCTCTGTCATCCAAAGGCCTCATTTTTAATTATTATTGCCACAAGGAGAGTTGGTAGGAGTTGTCAGTGTTCATTCTTTGCTGATAAATTGTGTGTGCGATTGCTGGTCTTGTTAAAAGGTCTGCAAGTGCACCTTGGTGATCCTCCCTGCGTATTTTTTGCTTGCACGTGTTATTTTGGTGAGGAATACTACATTCATGCCAAGTGTCAGTGCAGTGGGAAGTGAGGATCTTCATCAGTGAATTTTTTATATACCTTGTTACTATTATTTCTGTTTTCATAAAGTGCAGCTCAGGTCCCATCCAGAGAAGGACATAAAGGGATTTTGTTACATACCCACCCCACAGCAGTGCAGACAGAAAATGAAATTTTGGAAAACTTCTGTCATATCTGTACATAATAGATGTAACGAGCTTCAGGCTAGATTTTCCAAGTCTTTGTTTTGGGCTTTTTTTCTTTTGTCACTGGTCACTGGTTGGGCAAAGCAATGGATTTGGTTTCTTTATAGAAATTTCTAAAGGCTCTGCCTTTTAATGCCTCTATCTCTAAATGATTCTTAAATTTCTAGAGTGTTTTGGTTCAAACTGGGAAGCTGTAAAGGAAAAGAGGAGATACAGTAGTTTTAAGAAGATCTGTAAGAATGGGGAAATGTCAGAGACTGTCCCTCTAGCACAGTTTGTCATCCTTTAAATTGGCCAAAGAAAGTCTAAGATCAGGACAAGGTACTTCTTCATTTGCCCATTCTAGCAATGATTTAGGTACTTTCTGAATGTGATGCATTCGGACAGTTGTGCTTAATAACCTCTCTGTGTCTTTCTCTGTGAATTTGTCTGTTATCTCTTTGAATAAATTTATAATCTTGATATCGAAAATGTTCTGTGGCAGTTGCTTCAGCAATTTAATTATGCATATTTGTTTGTTGGAGATGTTTCTAAAGCAGGTGGTTGATAATTTAATGGAGTGCCACTTCATTCCTGTGTTTGCAGTAATAATGGATATAATCCTTCTCATCCCATGCATGCCATTTATCACTTCGATCTCCATCAAGTCCTGTTGTTTCTTCTGTGAGCTGAAGAATGAGTGAGTTAATTTGACCTCCCCCTTGTATATCAGTTGTCTGCTATCTCTGGCCATCCTCAGCTCCTTCCTTCATGCTTTGTATTAATTTTGGGAGGAGACCAGACTGATGCTGGGTTCAGAGCACAGTGGACGCAGCAGCAAAACTACAATTTCTGTCTTGGTCTCGACTCTTCTCTCACATCTTTGATTTTTTTGACGAATGCTGAGCAAGCATTTTCAAAAGGCAGAAGCCCAAAAAACCTGTCCCAAGTTACACCTAGGACTCTTTATTGTGTGTTTGTTAATCCAGTTGTTTTGTGTGTATGATGGGAGATTATTATACTGTCTGCATTGTCCAATTAGTGATTTTCACCTTCCATTTTGTCAGCCAGCCACACGACTTGCAGGATTTTTCAGCAGTCTTTCACAGGCAGCTCTTGATTTCATCGTCTGGAGTCATCAGCAAGCTCTGTCATCTCCAGAGGTCTGATTTTTCTCACTTGATGTATGAGCACAGTTCTCAGCCCAGGCCCCAGCGTGGAGCTCTGTGAGGCTTCCCTGGTAACCTGCATTACTTGTGGGAGATGTCCATTTGTTATTACCTCCGGTCTCCCATTTAAGCTGCTAATAATCCACGAAGAGACGACCTCCTTATCCCTAAGCTCTCTTTAAGAGCTTTCAGGAGATCTTTTTAAAAGCTTTAAAATCCAACCCTGACATGATTGCATCCTGCCATACCTCCTGATGCAAGGCAGTGTGCTGGTCCTAGACCAGTAATTACCCACACTGGCATGCTGACAGAATTTATTAGAGCCCATACCCAGGCTGCATGCCCCAGTTTCCTTTGTGTGGAAACCAGGGCAGGGGAGAGGAGGAGGAGGAGAGGGTTGGTGTTTGCTTAGGTCTCACCCCATATGGCTGTGGGTTGCAGCTAGACCTGGCATGTGCAAAGCATTTCCGTCGTGCAGACGTCGCCTGCATCCACCAGAATGTCCTCGTGCTATCATCAGAGTGCCCTCACAGATTCGTGAGACGTGACCTCTCTCTGCCAAAGTTGTGCTGACTTTCTTCCCTTACAGCATGTTTATTTATCAATTCGTGCTCCTCTTTCAATGGTTCTGCTCGATATAGAACTGGAGCTTACTAGCCTCTGGTCTCTCTAGTGCTCCCTTCCCACTCTCAGACCCATTTTAAGAAATCAGTCACGTTTGTCGCCTTCCACGACTTTTATAAGGGCAATTTAAGCAATAAGCTGCACAGCACAGTTAGTAGTTCAGCAATTCCGTATTTAAGTTGCTTTACAGCTCATGGATGGATGCCATCTGGTCTTGGTGATTTATTACTATTCATTTTACTGTATTTTTTTTTTCTTTGTAAACCCTCTTCTACTCGCACTTGAATCTGAAACTATTTCTCACACTTGCTTACTGAAAAGGGAGTGTGGTGCAGAGCCTTACTGGGCTCCTCTACAGAGAGCACTGATGCAAAGGTTTTATTTAACTTTTCTGATCTTTCTCAAATGCTTCCTTTTCATCTTGATCATCAGTTGGCCCAGTGGATGTTCTGGCAGGCTTCCAGCTTGTGATGTGTTCAAAAGGATTTGACTGTTAGTTTTTATGACTTTAATATAAAGACTTGCCCAATGACTTTACATTTAGCATAGACCATAATTATGCTCTCCTGGTATTGTCTCAGCATGACTTTGGGACATCCACAAGCATTTTGGGAGGGTTTCTTCTCACTTCTCTCAAGGTCTTAGAATAGAGGTTTGTTCCTTGCAAGTGCCGCAATGTGGTGCTGCTTTAATCTTCCTGCACATCGATGAGCTGTTTGCTGGCATCTTCAAATGCCTTTCACATGCACAGAGCTTTCTTCTGCTGCTTCCCCTGGAGAGTTAAATAGGAGCAGAAGAAAAATTAGGAAGTAGTTTTTCTATACTGGCATGAGAGGAAGACGTGCCTCAGTTGACTTCCAGAAAATGCCAGGCTTCGCGTGACAGCACGAGCAAAGTCTTAATTTTTGAGGCATTGTTGGCATAAAAGGAGAATTGCTGCTGCATGTGGAATATAGCAGTAATTTTGTTGATGAACCACTGCAAGTGACAATGAGCCCTGGCAGAATGGATGTATAAAACAATACCTAATGGGCACCTTTTCTGGCTCTCAGTACCTTTCTCTGATGAACTTTGAAATGGGGTATTTAGTGTCATGTGTACATTCTCATCACTTATTATTGAACATGTTATTGAAAAAGCATTTTGGTAAAAGCATAATTATGTATTTTCTCATTTAAACTGTGATTTGTCTCTTTTGAAATGCAAATGCAAACCAAAAGAGAGTATTTGGTATCAGCATTCTGCTAAGTGCATAATTAACTGTTAATACCAGCATATACTTGGGGTTTTTTGCTATTGATGTGCTTGGGATTTTAGGGTTACATAACTGGGTGATTATTAAGTTGGATTTTATCACAAGTTCTCTGTTAGTGATTGAGAGCTGAAACACTCCTTTGGCAAACATTATCCATGGGCTGTTGCCAATTCCTTTGTTGATAGGCATATAACAGGAGGACACTTGGCTGGAACTTTTAAAGCAGCTCTAAATTTCTCTGTATCACTTATCTGGGATGGTATTCTCTCGGGTCACCATGACGATTTTCTTGTGAGAAAACTAATTTTGAGACTTGACTTCTGACAGTTCAGTTTAAAATTGCCAAGTTGAATTTAAAAATTGCTAATTGCCTGGGTGGCTAAAGGCCACAAAATACCAGCTTAATGTCTAGATCTGTTTAAAGTGTAATCATCTTCCTTGTCTGATTATCAGTGTTCACCACTGGTGGTCCTGAGTCCAGTCACTGTTTTGTCCTGGGTTTGGCAGGGCCCAAATTGGCCATTGGTGCAAGGTAACAGGTATTTTCAGCCTTCTGGCAGGAGATGACTCTAAAGCTTTGCTTTACGAGTTGAAGGCAAAGTGTTGAAGGGAGTATGTTCTGTCTCTTTCTGCTGTGGCTTGCAGAGTAAGCAGAGATCAGAAAGTGCTGAATGAAAAATAAGTACTGAATGAAAAGTCGCAACAGAATTTTGCCTGAATCCTGCATGTATTTTGGCTTGGATTTTGATCAGTGTGTTAACTTAATGAGGCTGCTCCAGCACGGGTGACTTCAATGGCATTTTTAATGGCTTCAAGATGGGACACGGGTGTGAGGGGATGCACAGTTGTTTCCTGCCCCTGTGCACGGAAAAATTGGTTCAGGTAGTGGCATTCTGTCGCCACTGTTGGAGCTGTTGGACTAGAATATTCCCTCAGAGCCTGTTAAATTGTTGTGACAATAACATGTTTATTTTTCTCTTTCCCCAAGAACCTCAAAACTTTTTTCCAGTCAAGAAAGCCCTCCTAAGGCAGATAAAATAATTCAGGCCAAGGGTTTTTCCGATTAGATGGTTTGAGCCACTGAGCAAGGGCTTCTGTAATCCCATGTGCTGGTCTTTTTCCCTCTTTGTCCACAGCATCTCTGCCTTGCCCTCAAGGTGTCTGGTGATGTTTTTACTCCTCTCTCTGTCAAGTTCAAACTGACTTCTTTTGGCATGAGGGAAGGCATGTCATGTTTTCGGAGGCTTCCAAACAGGTCTTTGGCCTTCAGGCCTTTGGCAAGTTTTCTTGTTGGGCTGCATTTGTTTGATTGGTTGTTTGGTTTGGTTTGGTTACAGTGTAAAGTGCTTTCTGCAGGTCCCTGAAATCAGTTTAATTGGCGGGCAACATTCAAATGGATACAGGTTTTAGTTTAGCAAGGGAAAGGCTCTTGGTTATAAAACTGGAAATGGTTCTTAGAGTGGTAAAAAGTGTGAAATCAGAAGACACAAAAACTATCTGTGACATCAGTTTTGCTAAAAATCTTCCTTGGTCTTTTCCTACATCTCTTCTGGGCTGAAGAGGCCTAGGGACTAAGTCAGGTGCATTTTCGTACCTCTGAAGTGCTGTGAAATGGGATGCCTTGGCCAATTTTTCCTTGGGATTATCAGCAAGTCACTTAACTCCTGATGAAACCTCAACACACTCACCAGAGCTTTCCCATTCTTCACTTCCCTGTCTAATTTAGGAAGATGCCTTGTGCTGCAGCTTTGAATAGTGTCCATGAGAAAGTAAATAAAACGTGGTATCAGGTTTGGTTTGGGGCTGAGTTTCGCCTGTCAGTGAATATTTCTTGCTGCGTGGGTTCCTCTTTTTGGTTACGGTCAGTTGAGTTGCAGTTTCCATCCTCAGCGAGGAGATTTACGATACCAGGCTTTATGATGACTTCATAAAATGATGAGTTACTTATTCATAACAAGCTGTTTCTGTTCAGCGTGCCTGTAGTTTCACAGGTTTTGATGTGGCTGCTTGGTTTCTGTGGAGATCACATAAGGGTATTTATTAAGAGATATATGGCTGGTTTGGTGTTTAGGATGCTTTGTCTTAAATGGTTTCCTCGATCCATCCCTGCTCTTCTGAAGTGACTGATCAAATCCTACATTTCTGTGGTAGCTGGGTGATGTGGGTCATCATTTCTGTCTGCTGCAGCTCCTTTAGAGAAACCCAACAGCAGGATGTTGAGATGCTTGAACATCTCCAAAGGAGGGTGACAAGGCTGGTGAGGGGCTTGGAGCACAAGCCCTATGAGGAATGGCTGAGGGAGCTGGGGCTGTTTAGCCTGGAGAAAAGGAGACTCAGAGGTGACCTTATCACTCTCTACAACTTCTTGAAAGGTGGTTGTAGTGAGGTGGGGGTTGGTCTCTTTTTCCAGGCAACAGCTGACAGAACAAGAGGACACAGTCATAAGTTGCACCAAGGAAAATATAGGTTGGATATTAGAAAAAAGTTTTTTACAGAAAGAGTGATAAAATATTGGAATGGTTTACCTGGGGAGGTGGTGGAATCACCATCCCTGGACGTGTTTAAAAAGAGATTGGATGTGGCACTCGGTGCCATGGTTTAGTTTAGTTGAGGTTTTCGGACATGGGTTGGACTCGATGATCTTGAAGGTCTCTTCCAACCTGGTGATTCTGTGATTCTGTGAACCTCTCTTCCTACCAAGCCAGCAGAGGTGCCAGGCCTTCCCAGCAGAAGTGGGAGAGGGAGGTGTCTCCTCCCAAAGCAGAGGAGGAAAATGCAGCGGCAATTCATTTCCAGTGGGGATATGATGGGAAAATTAGTGACCAGTGTCCAAAGAGGCTGTGCAGAAGCAGATGGGAATCGGGCAGAGCAGTGGGAATGAGCTGGTGGCAGCAGTGGGAATGGCTGGTGGCAGCAGTGGGAATGGCTGGATGCCCTGCCCATCCACAGGGCTGCAGGAAAGGTCAGACAGAATGTGAGCCGGGCATTAAATTAAGCCTGTAAGGAGACACTCGGGGAACTTAAGATGGATTAAGTTAAGGTGTAAAGTTTAAAGTGTATTATTATGAAGGTGGATTAAGCTAAACTGAGCTAATGACACCACTTGTGAATGCGTATCCAAATAGCGGATTCAGAGCTTTGGCTCCACGCCTTTTATTACTTGAATGTACTTACCTTCTTGAAAGTCCCCATAAAGATGCTTGCCCTTATATTCCAGATCTTCATATCCTCCGTTTGCCATGTTGAGAGGTTCAGATGCTGTGTCAGAGGAGGGGCTGGGTTTGGTTGGTTGGGACTTGCCTTTTTTTTCATCCCTCCTTTTTTTATTTTAACATAAAAGTTTGTTTTAATTTTTGCTCGTGATGGTAAAGGCATTTGTGATGACTTGACAGCATTTTTTCTAAGCTGATGTGTTTGGTAAGGAAAAAAATAACTTTGTTCATGTTATGCTGACATGCCGTAATTTCTCTGTGCCTTTTCACTTTTATCATATTTCTATTGCTTTGTTTTGTTGTTGCTCTCAAGGTATTGGATATCTGTGATGTCAGCATCTGATTTTTCTTATTCTACACAACGTGGGCTGAAAACCAAATAAAAAGTTGGGTACTGTCAGCTCTCACAAAATGCTTATCTTTCTTTAAATAGAGTCATAAATTAACATAATCTTTAGTTAGTAATATTTTGTAAATAAGTAATAAATCAACTTAATTGATTTTTTTTTTAGGTGGGAAGCTGATTTGAAATGGGTTTGTTGTAAATTAAACAAACCACCTAGTAACTTGTTCTGTGTATCATTTTATCTCACTACAAACAATGTCATCAGGTTTTCCTTAAGGTTAAGCCAGAGATCAATATTTGTAAGTAGATAAAAGAATGGATATTTAAAAGCCAGAAAGAAATAACTAACCAAAAAAATCCTGACTATAACTGAAATTCTTCCATTTAGGCAATCATATATAAGCAAAACAAGTACAAAGAAAAACAAAAGGCAGAAAACTTTGGATGTAACAAAAAGTGCAAAACAACATAAAAAAATCAAGTTTTTGAGTCAGGATACTTTCATGGTAACTCACACTGAGGGTGTTTTGCCACAAAAAAAAAAAAGCCTAAGAAACCTGACACAAAGCATCATAATGTTTTATTTTATTTGCTGTATGGCTTGTGGTATCTGATTAAAAATCTGTCACATCTCTCTGTAGAGGTTCAACACAGGCAGGGATGGTGGCAGTGCTTTTATATTCTGTGGCTGGAGAAACAAACCTTGGTGTCCTGCAAAAGTAATGATGGATGTCATAGACTGTTCTTCTAGTGCTGCTGTCTCTGGCCTTCTGAGATACACTTTAATATGTAGTTTTTTAAAATACAAGTGTCCTTTATTAATCATTTGCCTTTTCACTTCAGTGTGTATCCCTCAGAGCCTCCTGGGAGCGGTCCATGATGCATAATAAAAATAAATACATATGGCATTACTCCTACTATTAAATTTAATTTAAAAAAAAAAAAAAAAGGAGCTGGAAGTTCTTAGTCTCAAGAAAAGAGGGTGGAGCAGGGGAAAAGTGCAGAGCCCATCTAACAATGGGGAGTCCGCTTTATTAGTATTAAGGAGGACAATAAAATTGCTCTGGCAGTAGTGAAATAAAACACCAGGAAGATTATGTCAGTCTTTGTTTGCACACAGTATGATTCTTCTCTTTCACCAGCCAATTTGTATATTTGAAAAAGCAGTTGCTTGGTTAAAATAATGAGCTGAACTTCATCCAATTCCCTCCAATTACCCAATAAAGCGAAAAAAATGTTAGAAGAAATATAGACAATTGGTTTTGAGCAACTAAAAAAAAGAAAAGTAGTGGTCACTGAACAATTATAGGGCCTTGTCTATATACCTGCAAGGACACACGCTCATATCACAGCTTCTGCTGAGACAGGCAGTTCTTGATGACTGTTTGCTGTTGCAGTTGTGGTTTGAGATGGAAGGTTCAGAAGCTTAGCAAAATTTGAACTAATTCTGCCTGAAACTTGAGCAGGATAGGTTAGCCTAGGATTACCTTCAGGGAAGAGAGAGACGGTCTGAAGTTAAGTTTATGAAAGTATATTTAAAGAAAAAAAGATATCTGGATGCAAGTCATGTATCCTAATTATTTTACGATTTAACAGGCAGAAGTCTATGGTAATGAATGAGTTCCTTGTTTTATATACTCCTATATTCTAGATTATTTTAGATCAGTATTTTGGGAAGAAAAACCCGCATGCTTTTTGGATATTTCAGTGTTTGAACTGGAGATGTCAGCTGATGGGGGAGTGTATCATCTAGAGCATGCATTCTGTGGGTGTAGGTTCCCCTGTTGCACCAGCTCTGACCCCTTCAGCAGGCACATTTCCATCGGCCAGGGCAGAGCTGAACAAACACTGACAATTCAAATGGGTTTTAAAAAGTTTTTGCCACTTCATTAGCACCATCAGTGTATAAAACCACATTACATTTGTAGCTGTTCCTTTCCCGTGGTCTGCCAGGTAGCGAGGTGAGCTCAGCCATCCCCTGCAGGTGGTGCAGGAGCAGGGTGATGCCCAGGGATCCCCCTGCAGGCTGTGCTCTCCCGTATTTACGCCGTGGCTGTTGTTCCCCTGTCTCTGCAGGGAGCGGATGCGCCAGTCGGCGATGTTCGAGCTGTGCCAGGGCATGCACCAGATCAGCCTGCAGTTCGTCCGCCTGCAGCTCAGCTTTGAGGAGTACACCATAATGAAAGTGCTGCTGCTCTTAAGCACAGGTAAGTTGGGTCTGTGGTTAGGTAGGAATGCTTGGCAATACTCCAGTTCACAAAGAGATGCAGGGATTTTAACCAGCGTGACAGAGGAGCCAAACTGTTTCCAGCTGGGCCACGGGAATAAGCCTTGGGGTTTATCTGTAGTTAGCATGGGAAGTGCCTTTGCAATTTGAGTGTGGCTTGTGCGTAGGAGGGACAGGAGTGGCCAGGCACGGGACTTTGGCCCCCCTTCCCATAGGGGAACCACACCAACAGACAGGCCAGGAAGGTGCCACAGCTGTGGGGGATTGAGGAAAAATCCCTGTGCGACATTCAATGCCACCAGGGTTTGGCTGACTTAACATGACCTTCAGGATCAAAAGTTGGGCATTGCCTGTACTGCAGAGCAGGTGATTTTGTAATGCCAAGTGACTTGAGAATGGAAAGCCCTTTTACAGGCTTCTGAAGGTTTAATAAATGACAGTGTGTGCTTCATTTTTCTCTTGAGCATCGTGCTTTGAGTTATAAGAAACAAAATTACATCTTGGTGCTTGTTACAGCACTGTGTAGTAATTAGCAGATCTCTTGATCTTATCTTACTGAAAATATTGAAAACCTCCTGTCCCAGTGCAATTGTATAAATACACAGGCAGTTTGTACATTACTTTTCCATCAGTAACAGCCTGTAAACCTGTAAACAAATGTTATTCTGAGGAATCCTGCTCCTTTTTGTGGGGAACAACTTGGTGACATCATGACAAGCCAGCTCTGTGCTTAAAGCACCTGCCTTTGAGGGGGGACGTGAGGCTGCAGTTCCTGTCAGGGCGGGAGAGGTTTGGATCCTCTAACAGAAGCCTCCTGGGGCTGTAAATCTTCTGGGCTCGACTGTCTCCCTCCCTCCTTCCGACTGTTCCAGCTTGCTGGGATGGGGAGAGACACTGCTCTTTGGGGAACCCTTTGTGTCCTGGCCTGCGGAGTCTGACCCCAGGTCCCACTCCACCAAGGGCTGGAGATAGTCAGCCAGTGAACCTGGAACAGTGGGGAGGGGATGTGCCTCAGGGCAAGCCTGGAGGGGTAAATGGGCTTTTTTTGAGGGTTGTCACTCCTGGTGTTTCCAGGAGCAACTTGATGTGGATGCGCTCAGGGAGGGTTTGGCTCCCAAAATGTTCTTGAGAGAGTGTCTGGATTGGAGATCTGCCTCTGCAGCATTTTAATCAGCCCTAAAGGGGAAGAATCTTTAGAAAAAGAAGCCGAAGGCATTCTAAAAACAGAGCAAAATGTCTTTAAGCCAGGTATTTATTATTCTACCCTCTTGAGAGTGTAAACTAATGAGTTATTGCAAGAATCTGTTAGGTGAGATCAGTGTGGCCAATTAACTTCAAAGGGCTGGGTCCCTTTGAAACACACACCACGGCCACTAGAAAACCTGCTAAAAATAGTTTGTTTTGGGAGAATCAGGATATTTACATTAGAGAGAGAAAAAGGAGAGTGAAATGGAAATGAAGGTGGTGATAAAACCCAGGGAGTGTCAAGCGAAGGGCAGCAAACCTGGTTTTGAGTGATTGCACCTTGGTACAGTCTTATGACAGAAAACACCAGGTTTGTTTTCATTTAAATTCTTTTATTGAATCATGTGACGAGCAGAGTACAAGTTATTCTGAAACTTTCATGGTGACCACATCAAGGAAGTTTCACTCCATTTACATGTGGAAGAAACCACACATTACAACTCAGTTGTTTTCTTGCTTTCCACAGACCATAGATTTTGGGAGCTTGCCAACAGTATTGCTGCATTTAATAAGTAAAATCAGAAACACTGGGCAAACCTCCAGAATTTCATGTTTTGCTTCAGTTCTCTTTATTTGTGGTCTTTCTTTCTTCCTTAATAATCTGGCTGGGGTGATAGTATAACAATTTTCAGACAGAACAGTAAAACACGTAGTAGTAGACAAAGAAAGAGTGGCTCTAATAGTCTGTAAGCAGCATGTAGGAATACAGGCCTGTAAATATTAAAGGAACTGTAAAGCCTGTGCATTTTGTGTGAGGGCCACAGCATGCTCTGATGGCTTTACTTATCTTGATTGGTGCCTCTGTGTTCATTCACCTTGAACTGAATTTGTAGATTTGTTCCAGACAGTTTCTTTTATCTGTCAGCTGACTGAGAGAGTTTGCATCTAGAATTTGAAAATTAAATGAACATATGATATTTATATTATGATTGTGTAATATAAATATATAATATTTACCAAGCAGCAGGCAGGTTGGTGTGTCCCCTCCTAGGCTTTTTCTAAAGATTCTTCCTTGTGCCTCCTTCCAGCACTTGGTGGCCTCAAGTCCTTGCTGCTCCTGTGGTGGTACAGCTCCTCCTTGTTCCCCATTGCTAAGTTGCTCTGGTAGATACTGATGCTTTTTCTTAAAGCTTCTACTCTGGAGCCATTTGGGGCAGTTGTTACATGCTTATGGTGTGATTTCAGTGGGGTAGAGGGCAGCTGAGAGGATTTAGAAGAGAAGGGAATGGATGAGCAAGACAGTTTCTGCCAAGACGTTAAGTCAGGATAAGCGAAATTGGAAGATCACCTTTTTTTTCTTTCTCTTTTTATTATTCCCATTTAACTTATTCTGACATAGTTTTCTGGCTTGCTTAGGAAATAAACTCACTCCTGTACAGACCAGTATTTTATTTTATTTTCCTTCTGCGGACTACGATGAAGAGATACAGAGGAAAAAAAACATTTGATGGTTAAGCAGTGTTCAACCAATTCAGATATTAAACCTCAGAATATTTTGAATAATGTTATTAATAACCTCTTGGGAGTTTTCATAGGGATCTGATCCTAATAAGCCATTCCTGTTTGGGGCAGAACCTGCAGGAGTGCAAGGGTTTTTGCAATCTTTAAAGAAACCCGGGTATTCGCTTTTGTAATCAGCCTTGCTGATATCAGTCACAGTAAAAAGTGTAAGAAAACTCTACTTTTAGCCCATTTATAAAATGATGATTCTGTGATCATGATTCCATCTCCCTCTGGCAGATGGAAACTTTTAACAGGACACTAGAAACACTTGCAACTGTCTGTCATGGTCAGGCACTGGGTCAGGCACTTCTGTTCCATGCAGAATCATGGCTCTGTTTGTTCTGGATGCTATGCAGATGCTTGCTAACATTCAAAGAAATTTTAGATCTCACTTGATGGCATAAAACTGTGTCACTTGGTCTAGCATTTCTGCAGATAACAGCTGTGATTCTGTACCTTCTCCTCTGCCAAGTGTGGGGAATCATTCAAGAATGATAAATCACGTCTTCAACTTCTAACAAAATACCCTTGATCCATCTGCCTGGTTTTTATGTGGTTGGATTGTATTGAAAGCAGTTTGGACATGAGGTTAGCATGTGTCATATTTCTGAGATGTTATCTTGTCCTCTGCCACAGCTTCTGCAATCACACATCTGGAGAGGATGCCTAAATCGCTTGAGAATCTGTGTGATGTTGTTGATCCCTCACCAATGTCTGTAAAATTATGGACTTTGCTTAAAGGTTTAATTCCTTCATCTGTTAACTGGTGTAACTGTTTAAGTGTGCACATCAGAAGAATAAGCAATGCAGTTAATACTAATTTAAGACTGTCTTTTCAATGACAGTTCCCAAGGATGGTCTCAAAAGCCAAGCTGCATTTGAAGAAATGAGGGCAAATTACATTAAAGAACTAAAGAAGATGGTAACTAAATGTCCAAGTAACTCTGGGCAAAGCTGGCAGAGATTCTACCAACTGACTAAACTTCTTGACTCCATGCATGATGTAAGTATAACTCCTCAGGGAGTGCAAAAAAGTTAAGCAAAAAGTCTTGCCATTAAGGTAAACAAATAGTCTTTAATTGTGTTAACTGAGAGGGAGACAAAAAATATTCTTTTTAAAGGGACATCTGAGAGAAGTTGTTAGATGAATTTAAGGACAAATAAAATAAGAAAGTAGAAGTCATTAAGGGGAAAGGTGCAGGGTTTGGTGTGTTACACATCCAACATGCCCGATGTGCTAATGAACATGGAATTCAGTGATCTTTTACAGCTGGGTTTGTAGTAATGATGACTTTAAAAGATGTATTGAGACCTTGTAGCCATCCTGGGTGTTTGAAGCTTTATTTGAGCTTTTCAAGTAGAAGATTGCGTGTTGGGTTGTTTCTGCCACCCTGCCTTATTCCAGCACATGTGTCAGGTGTGAGATGTGATGAATGACATGGGAAACTACAAGTTTGGTCTCGAAGCACCCGGGCTGTTGATGTCTCTGCCCAGAGTGACAGAGTGGTTGTGGTAGATTCCAGAAGAGGTGTCCATAATGCTGAGCTGTTCAGCTGGGAGCGACCTGGTTCTTGCCAGTGTAATGGTAAATGCAAAGACTTACCTCTGCAGCAGCGGGGGTGTATCTCTTAACTCAGCTGTATCTCAGCTGCTAAGGTCTCCTCAAGCTGAGGGTTTTCCTAGTGCCCCCTGAGCATTCCCTGGGGACCAGCCCATTGCCTGGGGCAGCAACGCTGGCACCCATCTTCTCTGAAGCTGTGCCACGGTGCAGCAAGAGATGGGAGGTTCCTGGGGCCAGCAAGAGTGACCTTTAGTCGTGTTTGGGTACATGAGAGGAGGCCTCCCAGCATGCTCATCACCCTCCCAGTAAAATCTGGTAACCTGCAGCAAAGGAGAAAACTGCCCTACTCCATTCTGGGTGGGCAGGGAAGGATCTTTGCTGCGTGAAGAAGCCACAGCACTTGCTTTCAGAGCCTGCATATAAATGCACGTCTTTGTGCTCGACTTGAATTTCATTTTGCAGAGACGGTACAGTACAGTGCACTTCAGGTCAAATCGGTGTAAGAGCCTGAGGTCTGTTTACAGAATGTACATATGGAATTATTTTTCAAATATTGTTCTGTTGTTCATTAAAACATTGCAGATCTTAGTGGGAGGCAGGGAGAGTATTATTAGTACTGCAGTAATAGCTCATTCTTCAGAGATCAGGTTTCACTTGCTCAGTGCCAGCAAAGGAAGTTGTAGTGTTTTAGTGGAAAGAAAAGGGATGGGTGATAAAATCATTTGCAAGAATTCACATCTGAACCTCGAGGCAGCATAACAAACCCCTGCATTTATGGAGTTTTCTAATCCTCTTCAGGATAGGCAGTGTCTGTGATTTGTTGCTGAAATGGGAGTGTTTGTGTGGTTAAGGTGACTGGATGACAGGCTCGCGCTTACTGAGAGCGCTCCTATGTCCTACAGACATTTTCCAAAACACAGCATTAGCCACTGGGAGCTGAACTAACCAGAGGAAGCAGGCTGCTCTTGCATTTTATTTAATTTTTAATTAAGCTATATTTGCATTACTTTTGTTTTAATAGAGCACTTTCTTTCAAAGGACTTTTTAAAGAAAGTCCCATTGTCAGCAATCTCTGTTAGAAAGGCCAGTTGTCTCCACAACAGTGCTTGCTTTCAGAGATGATACTGGAGACTTGTTCAACAAGGGCACTTGTTTATTTTTTTCTCTTTAAAACTGTTTCTTTTTTGCATTTTGGTTTTTGAAACCCATCAGAATAAATTTAGAGTGGTGATAATATTAATGAGAAGTGAGAATTAATATTCTCTCCCCACTGCCTGTTAGTGCAGAATTTCTCCATTCAGTCGATGTGAATGCAAATTTTCTGCTCGCTTCCTTAGTCTAGGAGGAATGCTTTTTCAGCTGTCACCTATGTATTTTTTAACTTATTCCATTATAACTTTATATTTTATAGCAATATATTTGGTGCTGGGCAGTCCAGCTGGAGCTGAGGCCTTATGTTTAAATGCTGCTGTAGTCTCGGCATTGGCAAGTGCAAGCTTGAAGGGGCTGGTGCAGAATTCGTGCTTGTTCAGCCCTCCAGCCTTATCCAGCTTGTCCATCTGAGCAGAGCAGTGTCTCACCATTCATGGAATTCATTTTAGCTGAGTGTAGGGGCAAGCAATAAAAAACCCTGCTCCTTTGCACCTCCAGACTTGCTTTCATCAACCTCATTTTAAAGTCATTTGTCTGAGGAATATATGAAATACAGTGAATGGAAATATCAAATTACAGTATGCCTGGCTTATATAATATGAGGAAGAAAAAAAAAAACCCAAACAAGATGGTTTTACATTGCTCAGTATGCTTAAATCATTCATCCACACAGCGAACATATGTGCAGGTAGAAAAGTGCCGAGCTGAGGCAAAAAGAAATTTTCAAGAAGGCCAGGCAGGCACTTAAGTATTTGAAAACATCAGCAACTTTATTTAATGATCCATAAAGCCTCAAAGCACCTGAAAAATAAGAGATGGAAACCCATCCCGGGCAGACAAGATGAACAGGGTTTTGTGCATGTGCACACCTGTGCTTGGCAGGCCCTGTCGCCTGCATCGCTGTGCTGTGCACTAAACGCTCTGCATTTGCTTGGTGCAGTGTGGA
The DNA here is from genome assembly GCA_026261815.1 of Monarcha castaneiventris obscurior. Lineage (NCBI taxonomy): Eukaryota > Metazoa > Chordata > Aves > Passeriformes > Monarchidae > Monarcha > Monarcha castaneiventris. Next base: position 1,885,087 of record JAMPIT010000890.1, read on the forward strand.
AGCCGTGGGTGCTGAGGCAGCAGGATGTGGCTTAGTGGTGGACATGGCAGTGCTGGGTTAACAGTTGGACTCAATGATCTTGAAAGGTCTTTTCCAGCCTTGATGATTCTATGATCCCATATTTCCTTCTTGTAGGGATTGCGTAGCTCAGGTGCATTGTTTCCTGAAGAGCCACAGTGTAGCAAGGACAGCCCCCCTCTACCTAGAACCCAAAGGTTTTGGTCTTGTGCCTGTGAATGGCCATGGGCATTTCAGGGAGAGATGCACATGTGGCACTTGGATGGAGGTGAAGTGCCTGAGAAATGCCCTGAGGAACATTAGAAACAGATGTCCTGCACATGGTATCAAAAACTTCATTTAGATCCTCCTCAGCATCTCCTGTTGGCTTTGGCAGCAAGGGTTGTATCTGGCATGGCAGGCCTCGTTTCATATAGAGACTGTAGTGTATGGTTAGGCAGTTTGCAGAACAAAAGCTGAATTTGGTTTCAATCTGGCTGATACTGAGCAGGCTTTGAGTGAAAAGGGCTTTTGTTTCGATGCCATGACATTAAACCCTAATGTGAACCTTCCCCTTGCCTTGGCAAGGCAGCGCCCTGCGCTGTCATTTGCTTGTTGACATTTTCTGCCAAACAAAAATAAATTCTTTAAGGCTCATGCTGCTGAATAATTAATTTTTTATGGTTCCTGAAGGGAATACTTTATAGCTGAGGTGGATCTTTCCATAGGCTGAGAGCGCCAGGATTTCACTCTCTGAAAAAGCTGACAGTGGGAATAAGGGCACGGATCCTCTAGGGGCAGGGTTGCAAGGGATGCTGCGCTGGATGCAAATGTGCCTCTGCAGGTTCCTAATCCTGCAGATACGAAGCTGCAGATGAGCCCCTCAGCTGTCACCAACACCTTTGGGTACACTTACTTCTGCTACTGAATCTGCCCAAGTTGTGTCCCACAGACGATGAGCAGTTTGGAGCTTCGTTTCAGTCCCAGTGCCTGAATTCTCAGGGCGAGCGTTTTCTGTGTTTATTCAGAGGATAGATCCAGCCTCTACTCCCAGAGCAGCAGCGATGTGGGAGTGTGCTAGGTGTGTGTTGCAGCAGCTAATATGCATCTGTCAAGTGAGAAATTGATTCCCAGCTCCCTAATGTAGACAGAAGCTACTCTGAGAGTTGTCTTGCTCAGTTTGTGATGGTTGGATCTCTTTCCCTTCACGTTAATAGCTGTTTGTTGGGGAAGGGCAGAACCCTGCTACTGCTGGAAGAAGAGCAAAGGTGACTTGGCTCAAAATTTCTGCTGGCCAAGGGATGAGGATGCTTCATTGGTGTGTGGTGCTGTGGGTGCATCCCCCAGGCACAGAACATGAGTTCAGCTCAGGCTCTTCCATGGCACGTCCAGGTGCCGGGTGCCGTGGTTTGGGTGTGCACATGGTTATGAAGAAAACCTGAAGCAATGAGGGCAGTTCCTCAGTCAGATGAATGCACCTGTCCAGGCAGAACCTGGGTCCATGTTTGTTCTGTCAGATACTGTTAGTGCCTAATCCATATGGATTTTATCCACCTTTTACTCCTTACTAGCATGAGGCAAATACTCTGCATAGGTATAACCAGAGGCTCCCTGGTCTTCCCTCGTGTTCCCTGTGTTTGTGGAAGATTTTACTCTTGGGTTAGAGTTCAGGATTTCCTAGGCAGCTAGGAATTGGCTACTGTGGGTAACCAAAGGACATATGGACCTCCAAGAATCAGCCTGTGAGCCCATCCCACAGGGAATAACTTTTTTCCTGAGCCCTCGGAGTAATAATCAATTTACATCATGGGATTTTCATAGGACTGGGAGCAAAAACAAATGTAGTGGTAATGGAGTAATCAAGACCTGGTTAGCAGTGGTTTTCCTTAGCCTTACTGGTTGTTGGAGCAGGAGTTTTGTGTCCACTGTGAGAAGTGGAAAAAGCAGGAAGTGACAGTAGTCCCAAACTCACCGAGGGCTCTTTGCTGGGTGAGGAAAGAGCTGGGTGGGCAGAGACCCATTCCTGAAAGGGACAGAGAGGGGTTTTGGAGTGTCTTTTTTTTTAATGTTGGAGAACACTGAAGTTTCTGACAGTAACAGCTGTTGCTAATAATAGGAAGAAATTGCTCAGCATTGTGTTGTTACCCTACTTCTGTCTTAATTGCTGTCTCAGTAGGCTTAATCACAGAGATGCTCCTGATAGAGAAGTGACTGTGGGCTTTCATACCACACTCAGAGATTCTGAGAGAATTTGGAGAAAGTGAAGCACAGAAATGTGCACCCTTGCAAATCCAACAGTTCTTAGCATTTCTGGAAATGCAAAGGCATGGTGAGATCTCCAAACTAAAATAAATTATTTTTGCTGTAAAAATGGGGCAAGTGCTTGAAGGTCACTATAACTGTATTAACTTCAGGGACTTCATTAAAGGATTCATTTTTTTTAATTATGAAGAACAGTATGGGTGAAAAAGTCCATTTTATGGAAACCCCACCCTAATAACAGAAAATTACATTTGATTAATACTCCTATTTCTCAGAGGTGCTCAATACAGCATAAAAATGCAAAAATTGATTAGGTAAAAATCTCAGAATTGCTAAGACTGCTGTAGCCTTGAAAATGTTTGAAGTGCAGCACACTGCAGGGTAGTGATGAGAGAATTGGGAATTGTTTTAGTTGTGGCCTTAACTGCACTGCCAAGCTCTAACCCTTCAGAAGTGTGCTTCAGTAGCTGAAATAATTGAGACTGTAGAAGCAAAGATGTTCCTAGTCACCATTGCACTGCTTGTGGAAACAGTGGTACCTTCACTCTCACTGCTAAATTGGAGTTGTCTGTCAGACTGTTGGACTGGGGGAGCTCTCAGCTTTTCCAGTGTAAACCACCAGAAGTAGAGGGTAGAAGTGGTCAGGTAAAGTGTAGTCAGGAGTTCTCAGAACACAGGGATTTTACAAGGCTTTAAAGAAAACCAGGAGTATATTTAATCTAGGAAATTCATAAGGCACATTCAGAGGTGCTGGATAGCTCGTGTTACCTTGCTTGTCACCTGCGGTGCCTCAGCCACTGCAAAGACAGCTCATGTGTTCCAAGAGAAAACAAACTTTTCGACATCCTTACTGAAGAGGGAATTTCTCTTTTAAAGCAAAAGACCATCTAAATTATTTACCTGTTACAAATCAAAACTCTATCAGACAAATGTTGTTTGGGATGCAGAGGCAAGGACTTAAATTTCAAAATTAGCATTGCCTGTGGGACTTGAGTTTTTCATCCTTTTAGTGCATCCTCATGCCAAGGCTGCTGGGCTGGCAGGGAGGTGGTACCTTTGAAAATGGATGGGAACACACCTGCAGAAAAGAGCAGTGCTCGTTGCTCAGCTCTTGGTCTCACAGCTTTTTCTGTCTGACTTTAGCAGAGTGTTTACATTTTAGTACTTCTGAGCAGGCCTTCAATTCCGCCACATTTGTTCCTCTTGATTTTAAATTAATGCTTTCCCAGTCCCAAAAAGCCATGCAGCTTTGAAGGCTGGAGTTAAAAAGATCCTGACTGCAGCCCTGTGTTTCCTGGTGACACGTGGGGTCACATGTGTGACACACATGCTTCCCAGTCCTCTCATTTTCTTTACGTGCATGGTTATTGTCAAGTGTGTTAAAGCTGATAGCTTAAGAAAGAGGAACAAAAGTTTTAGCAGACTAAATAGGTATAGAAAATACATTCTCCTTAGGGTATCGAACCCACATATGACATGATAGGAGGGTTCTAGGGATTTTCTTTTAAACTGTTGTGCAAACTTAATCTTTCTCCTCTGTGGTGGGATTTGTAGTGTAGTGTGCTGTGCTGTGATCGTATCCGTGATCACATCCTGGTTTTCACCCACTGGACTGCTGACTTTTTTATTGAATAGAGTAATTATGCTTCCTTCATTAGTGTTATTTTTCATTTCCCCTTGTCTGCATCTTCACAGATGTGTACTTGGTACCTACTAAAAGGTTGCAAAGAAGTCAGAATCAGTAGTTTCTAGGTAGGTTTCCTGTGACTTGTCTCACTGAATCCACAGGCTCCACACGGGTGTGACGAGGCAGGAATTCACTTGAGCTGCACAGAAGGCAGTGGGACAGAGGTGACCCCAACCCCCTCTCACATTCAGTGATGTGAAAGAAGTTTAGGAAAAGGAACACATTCACAGGGTCATTGTCAAGGCTGTGCTGGGGTGCAAGGCTTACTTTGCTTAGGGCTGGTGTTTGATGCCAGAGGCAGGGAGGAGGGAGCGGTGATCACACCAAGACAGTTTCCTTCACTTTGGTTTTGTGCTGTTTGGAGTATTTTTGGCACACTGTATATGCAGTAACAACCTCCTCCTCGTGGGTAAACTAAACCTTTGAACATCAGCATTTTTTTTTCCCTTGAAAACCAGATTATGTCTGTGCTACTTATTTAGCATGCATCTGTTTAATTAATTAGTGTTGCTTCATGACATGCCAGTGACCTAAGCCCCAGCAAACAGACTCATGTAGTGCTCAATAGCAGCAAGTCATGTGTTTGAGTGATCTCAGCACTTCTCTGGGATGTTCATAAACTGCTTACATGTTTGCAAGAACAGCTGTGAAAGTCCTGAAAATGAGCAATAAGGTATGGTGCTACAGGATGGAAATGTTGCTGCCCATATTTTATTATTCATTTCCTTTTCTGCCTTCCAGAAGTCCACTTTTATTTGCTCTATCTTTAACAGGGGCTTTATGGCAGAGTACAATTCTACATGGTAAGAACTGAAATGACAAACTTGTGTTTGATTAACTACACAAGCAGAAGTGCTTCAAGTCCCGTGCAAGGACACGAGGTGCCAAAATTAAGCTGTGTTTAACACTTGAATTTTTAAGCAGCAGAGGCTCTTTCCTTCAATCACGCAACGCAGTGATTTGGTGAACTGCATGGAAGTTCTCACACTCACTGAAACCTGGATGTACTTCATTCCTTCACATTTCTCAAAGATTGGGAAGGGTCCAACATACTGTGAGGCTTCAGGAGATGCATTTAGGTCACAGCCACCAAAAAACCTGTAGACTGTGTCACTGTAAAACCTGAAATGTCACCATGTGATGCAGCAGTTGTGTTGTTGAGCTGCAAATATCAGCTGCTCTGGCAGTTGTAGGTTGCGGGCCCTGGAGAATGCACTGAAGTTAACCAAATAATTTGATTTAATGAATGTCTGTCCAGCTGAAGTTGAGAGATACAATAGTTTATGGCTGATCTTTTCCCTCTGGGCAGAAGGCTTTATTTTTGCAGACCTGTAGTTTTCGTGGTGGCCAGTTGCTGTTAGTGAAAGGAAAAGTGCAGCTAGGCTGAAAAATCAAATCTGTGGTCTCTTGGGTTTTCCTAGTTTGCTGATTTTTAATGAGTCAAGTAGCCCTTTGGCATTTGAGTTCTTTTGTTTGCTTTATAACCCTTGTAAATGGACTGTCAGGTCAGAGTAAGATGTTATTTCTTGGAAATAATCAATTATCAGTAAGCTGTTGTTTGCATGCAAAAATCTTGGTGTTCTTCCTAAAAAGTGTTTCTTTCTGTATTTCAGCTTGTTAGTGACTTATTGGAATTCTGCTTCTACACCTTCCGCGAGTCTCAGGCACTGAAAGTAGAGTTTCCAGCCATGCTGGTGGAAATCATCAGTGACCAGCTACCAAAGGTGGAATCCGGGAATGCCAAGCCCCTGTACTTTCACAGGAAGTGATAGAAAATGTCTTAAATGGAAGAACTTTGCCTTAAGTTTCCCTGTGTTATTCCACACCCATGAAGGACCCAAGAAACCATATTTTAAACATGCTCTTTACACTTGTTCAGCAGTCTCTGAATAGTCTAAAATCATATGAAGGGTTTGGGGGAATGGAAAGCAGTTGACTCGGATTTGGCAAGACCTAGATGTTTGGAAATTACCCCATAACCCTAAAACACTTAGAAAATGTTCCTGTTCCTCTGGATGAAAAGCCATATCTAGTCAATAACTCTTTGATTTTGATATTTTAACAGATGGAGTTTTAAATATGCCATGTAGTTTCTGGTATTGTTTGCTTGTTTTAAAAGGGTTCGAGAACTAATGAGAACTTTTTAAAGCTTACCCTTGGTTTGCACATAAAACGTAAAGTCAATATGGGGCATTAATATTCTTTTCTTGTAAAAAAAAAAAAACAAAAAAAAAGAAAAAAAAAGAAACAAAAACTATATATATATACACACATATATACACACACACAAACCCTAACGTGTAAAGTAATAACAGAACATTTGGTGTGGAATACTGTTATCCCCACCTGTGGCATTTGTTATCCCATGTTATCCCATCATAGATGATATACACTGTGTTAAGTGTCCATTTACTATTTAATTCAAAAGGATAAGATGTGAAAAACAAATGCCCTGGTATCAATTTATAGTATCTATTGTGCTGGCTTTACAAATAATTTTTTGCAGTCTTTTGCTGTACTGTACATTGCTGTATGTATAAATTGTGAAGGACCTGAAATAAGGTGTAAGGAACTTTTGTAAATGAGACAAAAAAATCTTTAATGGTTAATAGGATGAACGGGAAAGTATTTTTGAAAGAACTCTATTTTGCTGGAGACTATTTAAGTACTATCTTTGTCTAAACAAACAAGGTAATTTTTTTGTAAAGTGAAATGTTCTGCATGCATAATGAACCGTTTACAGTGTATTTAAGAAAGGGAAAGCTGTGCCTTTTTTAGCATCATATCTAATTTACCATCCTACAGTATCTGTTGTAAATAACCACGCTTAACCTTTTCAGTTGTGTTTTAAGCCTTTCTATTTCTCTATTTTCCTCCCCTTTTGTCTCTCTTGCAAGCGTATGTGACTTAAGCACATCTTAGAACTCCTGCTTCATGTATCTGTAGGAAGCTACACATTGTTGTGTTTGCCACTTTACCAAGGTTTCATTTAACAAGACAAATTACGGTCTCTCTCCAAAGCTTTTGCCAGCTTAATGATCTAGTGAGTTCTTGCCCTCTATTCCCTTTCTCTCTCAGGGGAATGGGGATGTGAGCAACATGTTGAATGATTTTCCTTTTTTTATTAAGGTTTCCCAGACTGTTTGGTTTTGTTTTGTTTTTTTTTTCCTTTAAATACTGGATATCTGAAACATCTTAAAAGGTCAGATTATTATTTCAGATGGGGGAGAGCGATTTCTGGTTATGCTGAAGGGAACATGCAGATCATTACAGTAAGTATATCAAAGAGATTTGTACTGGTGAGAGGGATGGTGAGGGATGGTAAGGGCAGATAAGCTGAGTAGAATTTTCAGTGATAAACTAAAAGCGTCTGTAATTTTGTAAGCATTTTTGTAATAATCGGGATACATCCAAGAAGACAAATGTTCACACTACAAGTTCAACTCAGTTGGTCTGATTTTGTCTCAAAAATGTTTCCTCTAGAATAAGACTGCAAAGAAAAGAATTTTTGAGGTGATTTTCACTATTTCACAATTTATAAGCAACTACAAAATTTTGGAGTAGAATAGAGGACAGGTGAACTTTTCTGAGGCTCAACTGTTGCTACCATATGCTCATGTTTAAATAGAATAGTTTTTCAGAGTCCTAATCTGTAGTGTTCTCTCTGGGTGCCACTGGTATTTTTGAGCTATAGTGTGTCCCTTGGCCGGTCGGAATGTAGCATTTCTTGTCAATGGTGGTCGAATTAAGAGTTCTACACCCTTTCTGAACCCAAATTTTGAGGTGCACCATGGGTGCACTGAAGACAGTCAGCGCTACTTGTCTTTTTAAATGACACCTGCCTTATGCAATGGGTAATCTGTAAAGACTGTATTCAGAGAGGTTTTTTATATATAAATATATACATACATATATTATTTGCATTTTGGAAGTCTAATTCATAGGCAGATCTTTAAATACTGACCTGCACAGCAATATGAAAGCCAAACTTCCAACGTGAGATATACAGCATGCAGACTGGTGTTTACAGTAAAGACACAGTCATACATCCATCTTTTAATTTACTTTTTTTTTTAAAGTCTAAAATAGAAGATTTCAATGCCAGGTTCTGGGTGAATACAGTCTGCAGCAGCTTTTTATATTAACAAAGTTACTGCCTCCTTTTCTGTCTCAGAGTAACTTTGCTTGACTAAAATAGCAAAGCCATATTCTACACTTCACTGTTAAATGCCTGTCCCAGTCCAAATTGTTGTCTGTTTGCTCCTATTTTTGTACCTTATTACTTTTAATCTTGGTTTGGTACAATTCATAATTCACAGAAACTTCATATAATTAAACACACTAAATTAGTTTTAAAAAGCAATTTATATCTTTATGCAAAAACGTATGTCTGTCTTTGCAAACAACTGTAAGCAGATTATAATAAATCCTTTACTTTAATCACCTGTTGTTTATGAAACCATTCATTGATTATTATTTTTTGCTAGAGCTCATTGAAGTAATAGATACAATTGGATATAGATGTTGTAAGAGGCAGTATTCTCTTATCAAGGACACTTAAGCAGAATAGCCATCACTTTTTTTATCTAAACCTGTGTACAGAGAAAAAAAAAAAAAAAAGAAACCACAAAACCCAACCCTAGTTTTTAGCTACTGGGAAGTTCGTTATCTTCTTTTGAATTTGTTTAGAATGAAATAGGCATTTGTCTCCTGCAAAATACAAGACAAACTATAACAGCTTTTAGAAAGTGGGCTTTTGTTCATTGAGCTAAATTATTTTATTGTAAGAAGGAACAGGGATATGCAGCAAGAGCATTGTATACACAGTTAAAATGTAAAATAGTGTAATGTACTGCAGTGGGTATTTCAGGAATACTACACACCGTGCGACAGAGCAGTTGCATGGAGTAAAATAGAAAAGACTAAAGTTTGCAATATCAAAATCTTATTAAAAAGATACTTTACAATCAATAATGCAAAAAGCTAATTCACAGGGTGGTGTTTTTCACTGACTTGTTTAAACATTTATGAAATTAAAAAATTCTACAGTTAATGCACTTTTAATTGTTTATTAAAGATATGACTTTTTTTAGAGCAATGTTTTCAGCTGGAGGTCAATGACTTGATAAGATAGACAGCAGTTCTGAGGCCAGGAAGCTCAGAGGAATGTTTAAGAATTCTTGGAGTTTAAATAGATTCCTGGATGAAAAATAAAAGCAGCCAGCAGTATGGTGTAAACAGTAAAATCTATGCATAATGATGCATTTATAATTAGGGGTTTGCTTCTGTATGTTTAAAGCTTTTTAAATAAATAGAAAATATTGTTTGGTCTTTATGTTAATGTCTGCAAGTACCTATTTTTCTTTTTTTTTTTTATACAAATTGTACAAATATACATGAATTAAACTGGTTTGATTGCAAGTATTTCTTGCATTTTAATCTCAGCTAGCTGCTGGTGCAGTGATATCCTTAGAGGCAAGGCTCCTGCTCATCTAGGGACAATATAGAACCAGAGAGTGGGTTGGGTTGGAAGGGACCTTAAAGATCATCCAGTTCCAACCTCCAGCCACGGGCAGGGGACACCTTCCACTGGACCAGGTGCTCAGAGCCCCATTGAACCTGCACATGAACACTTCAGCATAAAGTACTTTAAAATGCATTGTAACATTTTTCTTCAGACAGCTGGAGCGTTGATTCCAGCCAGCTCTGGCACACTGGGTGTCACTGCACGAGTGATGGCTTCGGCCAGGGAGCAGCTCCTCAGGCTGTAGGACAAGGAATGTCCAACACTGAGGAAGGTGGTTCACTTCACCTGGGTCCCTGTGCTCAACAGATGATGTGCTGACATGGTTCTGGGCACAACCTACATCCCACTGGAAGAAACAAACCTTCAGCAGCCAGACCAGTGTGGGCTCCAGGTTCTGTTAAGCTCCTGCTGCTGTTGCTATTGAACAAAGTTAGTGAATCCCCCTTGCCCTGAGAGAAATTCTGTTTTATACACACAAGGTCTCCCCAATGACCCTGCCTTCTCAGGGTCAGATCTTTTCCAGTTGTAATTACAGTAAGATAGCAGGAGTTTTATTTCCCCTTCTAACTATCTTGATTTGTTCTGGGCACTCTCTCAAAAATTCACTACCAAGTTCTGCACAAAGCCTGGTCTGTGGTGTAAGACCACCATTTAATTGCATTTTGGTCTTTTAATAACAACTTACATAAACTTTTTTATTGCCAAAAAAGTCCTTGCACCTGCTTTCTGTTTGCTGAATTGTCAGAAGGAAAGAATAGTAGGGGATCAGCAGTGTTAAGAAAAATTTCCCATATGTTTACAAGCAGATGCGTCTGTCATATGCTGTTCTAGAAATAAGACGACGCTATCGCTACTTAAAAATGTAATGAAACTTGACCTGACCTCAGGCTGGGGCATTCAGGTATCTGCTGAGGCTGGGAGCTCATGAGGAGTACAATATTACTAAGAAGGAGTGGAAAAATTACCCTTTCCTGTCACAGATTTTGCTTGGTAAAACATACCCTATCATAAGGTTTTTGAGGTGTTCTTACTTTAATTGTGGATGTTGAAGGATGAAGTTTATTTGGCACTTACCTGTGCCTACTGCAAGGACAGATGAGGGCAGACTCTTGGACTCTGATGTAGAAAACAATGTCCAAGGCACATTCAGCTTAAGAGGTGAAACTCCAGTGAAGACTCTTGAGTGAAACCCAGTTTAGCACTGGTGCATTTACAGCCTACACAGGCCCTCTGTCAGCAACTTTTCTTCTTAAACTGTGAACCAGGTAAGAATTGTGAAATGGGTTAAGAGAACAAGGAACAGAGCACTGAGGAAGGCAAGTTTCTGCCCAGGTCTCTTCTGTGACACAATTACAGAGGCTTGGGTAGCAAAAGCTGCAAGCAGTGTGGCAGGAACATGTATTTTCATTACAGGACAGATAAATCAGCTAAAGATATTTTTCTTTCACACCTCAGAAAAGACAACATTAGGAGGAAACCTGCCACAGAGATCAACTGGGACAATGCTTAACAACCTTCAGCGGCCTGAAAACCCCAGGGCTTTTCACCCAGCAGAGTGAAAGTGCTGCTGGCCAAGGCACAGAGCTGCACCCTGGCCAGTGACTAAGTCTATAAATTTCTGCTGAGCCCAGCTAGGCAGGAGTCTCAGCTTGGCCATTAATTATTCAGCAAACATTTGACCTTAATCCCAGGCTGAGGGATTCAATCTCTGGCCTCACAGTGATGGCAAAGCTAACGCCATTTTGCATAAAAAGCACATTTGAGTTTTTTTCCCCTAATTCACACTCTAGTTTCAGCCCATGTCATGCATTCATTACCAGCAGCCTCATTTTTTGAAAACTGACAAGTCTGTGCCCTTGCCCACAGTAACCAGCACAGAGCAAGGGAAGGAAACCCAGCCCAAGGATTAATTAAACTGTGCCCACAGCTGTGACAGGGGAGCAGCTCCATGCAAGAGGACAGAGGCCACACCCGTGGGGAATGACCACTCCTGCTGCCAGGCCAAGAGAAGGATCCTGCAAGCAGCTTTCTCCAGAATGAGCTCCCTCTCCTCCTTCCTGTCTCAACAGCACGTTACTGCACTCCTCCAAAATCTACCAAGCCACAGATAAGACAGACAAGTGGCGTGCCCTAAAAGCCACCTTCAGGAAAGCAAGCACTCTCAAAGGCCTGACTTCCTTTGTATGGTTTGGGGTTTTTTTTTAATTTTTAGCACCTTTCCATCTCCACTTCCAAGCAGTCAGCACTGAGGGCATCATTTACAGCTCTGCTCAGCAGCGAGGATGAAGAACGAGCTGTGCCCTGACTACTGGGCTGTGCAAGTCTGTACTTGGCACTGGTGTAACTCGGCTGATGTGGAAACCCATCTGGTGGGTAGCAGTTCCCACAACTGAATTCCTCAGAGGCAGTGTGGTTAGCCTGAAAGCCAGATCTGATCTGGCTCAGCTCACACCACTGCCTTCAGACAACGGCTGGGACGTGAGAAAGTTTGGATTAATGTTACCTCTGTTCAGTGTTATCACTTCTCAGAAGAAAAGTTTTCTTCTTGTTTGGGTTCTTCATGGCTCCAGGAGTAACAGGAGTCTGAAAACATCTCACCTAAAGGTGAAACAGGGTCACAGGACTGGATGGAAGAGACACTAAGACTATTATTCCTTCTCTATATATCTGCCTTCTTAAACAACCTCAGCTAAAAGAGGAAAAAGCCCCACCAGACAGAGCCAGAGCCAAGAAATGCATTGCGAATTTTGGAAGGCAGCAGCCATAACAAGATCAAACATGCACTGCAGGTTTAAAACAACAACAAAACAAATGGAAGCAACTTCCAAAGCTTGTAAGCTTCAAGTTATCAGAGCTTCACCATCTGACAAGCCAGCATACCTAGCTGCCACGCCTGCAAGGCTAACACCAATGACTTATATTCTCCCTCTTCTTTCAACATTTTCTACCAACTGGTAGCCATGAAAACTGAATTTGGCACACAGATACCATTCTGCCTCCAGAATTCATCTTTAAGGCCACAGATGAGTTGATAGAGCTGTGAGCCCAGGCAACACAAGATCCAGCCAGAACAGAGCTTTGCCACGTGAACAAATCTGAGCAAGGAAACCTTCAAGCTGTTGCTGCAAGTACTGGTGCAACTATTTCCTTAACACTGAATCAAGGAGCAAATTATAGAACTTGGTCTCCTTCAATCAGAAGTCATTTTCAGTGCTTGGGTCGCTCAGCCAAGACAAGAACTGCCTAAGAGCTTTATGGCAGAGAGTCACTGCTTCCATACCAGGAGAATTCACCAAATGAAATTCCTCCAAGCAATGAGGGTCAGTGTTGGAGAGCTGTACTGGCTTGGCCCACCACTGCTCCATCTGGAAATGATTTGTGCATACTCCAGTGGTCTGTGCAGTCTGGGCAAAGGAACAAATTAATGGCATGGAGTTAAATCCTCGGGGGAAAAAAGCCATCCCAACCTCAAGGCAGAATTAACCATTAACTGGTTTACTAATCACATTTGTTAGAAAAACTTGCAAGCTAAGTAGAGCTGCAGTAAAAGACTCAAAATCCACGAAGTCCAATTTAACAAATAAGTGAGCCTGTATTAGCACGGCATCCTGTCACACTTTGCTGCATCCTCCCCACTGCCTCCCAGTCAGTCTTACTTGAAGGAGAGAAAAATAAAAAGATTAGTGATAAACTGCATGCAACTTTTTCAAAGTTCTACAAATTCTGAGGCATCAGTAAGACCTTGCAGTTGACAATTAGAAGGAAGGAAGACAGGCAAGGTGGACGAGCAGCTAAGACAGACATACAACAGATAAAATGCAGAATTATCCAGGATGCAAAAGCATCCTAGCCAGAGATTCTCTTTTCCCTTTTGGCTTGAGCCTCCAGAGTTGTCTATTTTGAGTGAGGAAAGCTCCCTGTCCATTTTGGAGCCTGCTTGAGGCTGACTGCATAGAGCTGCCAATAATCATTTCATGCCACAACTTCCAGAACCAGAGCAAAATACTCTGCAACATAGGAATGACAAGTCAAATAACAAATAACATTTTATTTCATTTACAGTGATATTTTTGAGTAGCAAAGAAACCATGACATATAGCCTGTAATAAAAGTTCATGTGTCTTATCTTTGTAAAATAAATGAAATCATACACGCAACATAAACGAATGTGCTCTTTGAAGACATTTGAAAAATGTCATGTCTTGATAACTATTATTTTACTTACTGATGTCTGTTCTGCACTGGCTATTCCACTCTGAAATATAATTTAATTGTCAGCATGATAGCTTTTTTTATCCATCAGAATCTTCCAAACCTAAAATAATCATAGAATCATAGAATGGATTTGGTAGGGAGGGATCTTAAAAATCATTTAATTGCAATCTCCTGCCATGGGCAGGGACACTTTCCACTAGACCAGGTTGATCAGAGCCCCATGCAACCTGTTCTTGAACACTTCCAGGGATGGGGCAGCCACAGCTGCTCTGGGTAACCTGTGCCTGTGCCTCACATTCTGTTAAAAATGCTGGTTATCAAAGCATAATCTCCAGGACACTAAGTTGAGTCACACATCAGCCAAATACTTGACTTCAAAAGCTATTTATCTTGCAAACAAACATATTACTACTGCTCTTTACAATTGGAAAAAAAAAGCACCCTATTGAAAAATTAACCTATCCCTCCATCCCTCCTCCTTGTCCCCCCACCCATTCAACCCCTCAAAGAATCATTTTTTTTGTAATTCATATTTGGCAACATTTAATATCTTTATACAGCTTAGGATCTTCAATCCATAGTCCAGCTCTTCATTGATTAAAAGCAGTCACAAAAGTAGAGACAAGTGACTAGAACAAAAATCCATGGATACCATGTACACCTTCTTGGCGTTCAATGCACAAAGCTATAAAAACTGAACATAATTTTGTGGAATAAGTCCTCTCTTGCCATTTAACGTGCCTTCTAGCCATCCTGGCTCTCTGGAAAATTGCACTGCAAAAGAGAAGGAAAGAAAATTACTGCATCTTTTTATGTTTGAATTAGTACTTTTCAGCTTTAGCTCCATGACACCAGGCAAAGCATCCATAAAAACATCCCATCACCTGCAATGACCAGTTTAAGAACCTGACTAGGAAAGATAAAGAGGATTATTAACTTGACTTAAATACTTAATAAATATACTTCTGCAAAGTGTACATGGTGAAATAGCTTTGAGTTGCAGAAGACTTCATAAAGGAAATGGTTAACAGAGCTTAGCACAGATTTATAAAACAGAAAAATCTGTGCCTTAGGGGAAAAGTCAGAATTCCTATCAAACAGTGGAAAACACTTTCAGTAGATGGGGCAAAACAAGAGCAAACACCTGTCTTGAGCAGAGGTGATGAATCTGGAAGCTCAAAGCCACAGAACCACAGCACAGGACCTTACTTGGCATGAAAAGTAAGCATGGGAAGGATTATAGGGGAAATAGAAATGAGCCAGATGTCACTCCAAGTATCATCTCTTCAGAATAGAGCTGCTATTAGAAGGGACCAGTGGACAAAATCTGAATCATTCTTCTGATTAAATCCTCTCTCTGAAATTCAAACCCATAGAGCAATTCACAAAACACAAAGCAAAGGCTTGAACAGCTCCTTGTGCCATCCTAAGTGTTTACCACTGCTGATCACAAAGTTTATGCAAGAGTATCCATGAATCTAAAATAAGAAATATTTCAGCTTGGACTCTCAATGCCCCAGAAGTTACTCTGTGAGCAACAGAACTAATGAAATCTGACTTCCTGTATATGTATTTTGACCACATTTGACAGGAAGTTAAAAAAGAAGCATAAGCCTCCTTTCTTTGGAAAACAGACTAAAAAGTCCTCAAATTCCCCTCTGAGGTGTGTTTTAAGGATATAATACAGATACCTATTTACCTATGTAACTGTAAAATCCCACACTTTTTAGCAACCTACGACATTTTCTACCGTATTAATTTATCCTCGCAGTGCTTCTGAGACAGACAGTATTTAGGGAAGACATCAGACAAATGCTGAAACATGCTGCCAGCCATGTCAGTGCTTTATTTAAAACACATTAACACATTGGGGAATGTGATATTTGTAGCCTTCTACATATCAGGGAAGTAACAGTTAAGAGAGAGCAACATGTTAAGTCTCACTTCCAAAAGCATTTTAAGGCTCTAAATTTGAGCACTTAAAATCATACTTTCCCTTGTTTTTTTCCTTGTGTCCTATTGTCAGACAGCTGTGCTCAGAAACCACGCTTTAAACAGCAGCTATAACTCCAAGGAACCCAGAAAACAAACTGCTTTCAAATGTACTGATCGTTTAGATTCAGCACAAAAGTCTGGGCTCATATTTGTAATAAATCTGTTCAACAGAAAGATTCCAAAGGAAAAACATGCATAGAAAATTACCTTTTAGGATCTGTGCTCACACAGTAACTTACATTACCATTAGTACCATTAGTAATTAGCAGGCCCTCCTCTCCCTTTGTCATTTCTATTCCACAATTACAGAGTACACATGCATTTGAAACTGCATGGCTGACACCACCACAAACCTCCCTCCAGAAGCTGTAATTCTACATTTCCAGCAAACACACCAGCAGCCAGCCAAACCCCTCCCTGAGGTCTCCCATACCTACGGAGCACACCTGTATTACAGGAAACAAACTCCAAAAAATATGACAGATTAGGAAGAAAAACAACTAGAAAACCTGGAAGCAGGGAATTTCTACCTGTCCTCTGGTGCTTAACCTTAATTTCCATTAGCAAGAGAGTAGACACCACTGGCATGTGATTGTCTATAAATCAAAGGCCTGTTCAAACTGAGGGGAGCCCTCATCTGAGGGAATCACACTGAAATTAAAATTTACCTAAAATTTACCCAGGGGAGGAAATGCTCAAGCTATGCTGAATCAGATCATTCAACACAACAGCAAACTTCCAAAGAAGTATTTTCTAAAGAAGTTTGATAAGATAATGTTGAACTCTGCACCCTGCAACACGCTCATGGCCCAGCAGCTGGGTTTGAGTGGCAAACACCATTTTCACCCCAGAAGATGAGACATAGCTCAGAGTACAACTGAGCTCTGGGCTTGGGAAATCAAATATTGCACATGTACATTACACAGCTCAGGGCCCCACTTGTAGGCAGACAGTTCTTTTAGACTCTAGGAAGACTGAAGAAGGAATTATCACTCAATTACACCTAAGGCCACCCTTTCTAGAGATCTTCTGGGTTTGTTTTTTTTTTTTTAGAAAAAGACAGCAAAAAGCAATTCTTAATGTTCAGCAGCTGTGGTGACTGTCACAGCAGGGAAGGCTTCTGCCCCCACTCCAATCACCTTGTGCAAGGAGGGCTAAGACACCCATGTACATCACTGACTGCTTCTGTAGGCAAATGATAGTAATGAGAGTGCCATCCAAATGTAAAGCTGCTTTAAGCTCCAGTGATCCTGTTTTCTTTGCTAATCCATTTCTGGAGTACAGCATACAACAGCATGCATTCCTTTAAAATCAAAATCACTAAACCACACAAACCCCTGTTTCCTCTATCATGCACAGCTCTTTCTAAACCCAGGACACAGCCTGTTTCTGAAAAAATACCCTGCTCAAGAGAAGACTTCTGTACTGTCCCCTTTCTGTCATTTCTTCTCAGTCAACAACGATTACAGTTCTTAGCGCTTTCTGAGGCCTGCCTCATTTAAAAATACCTTGCTGCAGAAACTACACAATTGGCCTTAAAACTACAACTCATTACTAGAGCAATCATCCCATAGGACTGTCCTCTTCGAAAGGGACAGGAGGGGAAAATACTTGTAGTATAAAAGATACAGAGCAGAGAACTAAACATGAAATATTTTCAGCAAGATTTAATGAGTGTACAGCAAGACTGCACAACAAGGCCAACCACAGAACCACCACTAAAAGCCATCATCTCTTAGGACAGTGGAAATAGCAGCCAAGTTGAGAGCTCAGAGTGGGACAGTGACTTTCTCAGTCCCTGCTGCAAGGCCATTTCAGCCGCCTCACTCATGGAGGATGAGTGCAGGGACGGAGGATGTCTGAACATCAGTACAACAGCAAGTGCTATGGAACAACCACCCCAACTAAAATGGGCCAACAACATCTACAGACTTGCAACTTGCAGTGAGATCTGATTTCTAATCAAGAAACACCATCAGGTCAACTTGGCATTTGCAGCATTAGTTCTTACTTTTTGTACTCCTCATAGGAAATAGCTTTGATATTGACGATGTTATTATTTTCTAAGTGCAAATAGAGCAAGCAGCTCTTCCCAGAGACCCAATGCCATAAGCAGACTTTGCCCTGCTCTGGCAGCTCAGAAGTTTCACAGGTCTCAACCACAATGAGAGCAAGACTCACTTCCTCAGCAGTATTAGTTCATTAGTTCACTAACTTCAGCAAGACTGAATCAGACACTGATTCACATTGATTTGCACATCTTTGTGGAAACTGGATGTTTTGGGAGCAAATCTAACCTACATGGTGCCTGGCACAAGAGGGCCTCCCTTTCTCATGGACTGTCAATCAAAGTAAAAACCTCAAAAGCAACATAAATGAGGATTCCTGAGGGCAACAGAACTCCTGCTGCTAAAACCACTACAGCACCAGAACTCACTCGCATAGAACTCAATGATGCTGGCCAATTTTTCATCAGGAAATTCAATTAAAGCAACCAAATGTGCTTGCAAGCCCTCTGTGTTTAGAAATCCCTCTGGGTTTTTGACACAATCCCTGTGGGCTGATTTGATCACAGAAATACAGAAATATTTAACGTGCTTAGGGTTAGCCTGGAATTTGAAATTTCAAAACTTGCCATTTCACTTAATGATGCTGTGAGAAGCAGGATGATCTTGTGGACAGAACACAGGGCTAGGAGTCAGGGGATTTTCTCCCCATGAATGTTTCCAAATGCTCTGAAATCCACAGACAAAAGGTGCACCAAGAAGTGGCTCTATCCCCATTTTTACCTCAGCAAAAGAACCATTTGCACATGCAATGCAATACAGTATTTTGGGAGTACCACTTCTCTTTGATGTAAATCCTTGACTGGTCAGGACCATAAAGACAGACAGTTCAGAAGCCACAGCATGAATTAAGAGGGCAGAGTGCCTTGGAGTCAAAAAAACAGGGACAATAACTAAGGCTGGCACTTTGTTACAGTGGGAGAAAGAGATGGGGACGACAATGGCTGTGTGAATGTGGCTTTTTGTGTTCCTTTTTTTACTTGGTGGTGATGCTGGGTGCCCCACTTCTCCTAGGGAACAAAACACTCTCAGTTTTCCTCATGTTTTCTCTCCCCTAAAATCGGATTTTAAAAATTGTAAAAAGCCTTGATAAGAGCTATCTTGACAAGTTTTCAGGAAGCCTTCCTGCTAGCAGTACTGCCAAGGAATTTTTATTGTGTATACACCATTTAAACTATCTGAAACACTTCTCCGGAGTGAAATTCCCATTTACTGACTTTTAAGCAGTCTCTTTCAAGAACCAGAAATTTAATAACACTTGGCTCCAAGACTGGCAAAATTTCAGTGCCAGGCAGTCTGATTATTCTTTCCCTGATTATTGAGAATATCTGCCTCAACAACAACAGACATACACAGCCAGCATATGTCTCTCTCAATCTCAGATCCTACTCTGCTTCTTCCCATATGTACCCTTATCCAGCTGCAAACTCTTCAAGCTTTGCCTCCAACCACTTGAATTATATTGTTATGTGCTGTCAATAATATAGCCTGTAACAACTGGGAAATAAAAATATTGGCACAGCCTAAGGCAAATTGAATTGAAGATTTAAAAAAAAAAAATCCAGTGGATATTGTTCAGATTACATTATTCATTTTCTTACACAATTCAATTAAATAGAAAACTTTGCCTTTTCTTTTTAACTTACCAGATGGTGCCTTAGCATTTATATTCTATGGCACTTTAATGGAAAGACTGTGGGATTTGGGGAAGCACAATGTACATGCACTAGTGAAAGCACCTGAGTGTGAAAATGCTAAGGTTCTCTACAGATTCCCATCAGGTGATGCAAAGCTTAATTTAAAATATTAACAAATCTAACCTTGGCAGACTGAGACCGATTTTTTTCCCTATTCAGAAACAGGAAATGGAGATGGGAGCAAAGGTTAAACTCACCTTCTTGCACCAATATTACATTTAGCAGGTCTGACAGGTGCAAGACTACTTCCCTAAATGCCATTTTCCTGTCTGAAGCTGGAGCAGCCAGAAAAATTCATCCAGAACAATGACAGGTGAGAGAGAACCATTGCAATCAACATCTAGGGACCAAGAGAGACAAACCAAGAATGGGGAAGGAAACAGGGAAAAGGAAACAAAGCAGAAAAGAGAGGAAAGAAAAAGGGAAAAAAAGAGACAGGATTAGAAAGTGAGACAGGCCGGGTGGAGAAAGGAGAGACGGATAAAACCTTCACTAATGGAAGCAGCACTTTTTAGTAGACATTAATTTAACAGTTACTTTAATGGTTGATACTAGCTGTATGTCAACTTGATTGATGCGTTGTCACTTTGATAGTTAAGGTTATTGGTAGAGCTGCAGAATTGATGTATTATTACTTTAATTCTTCATTTGGGGGCTTTATTAGGGCATATGGGAATTTAAATTGAGTAACTAAAGAACCTGAATTGATTCACTGGAATCTGATTTCAGCACAGACACAGGGGTGCCTGATACAAAAAGGAAAGGCCCATGTTGAGGCACTTCAGAGGTTTCAAATGTGGATATTGGTCTGCACCTGGCATGAAAAGAGCCATCCATGACATAACCTACTGGGAAATGTTATGAAATGACCATTAGGTTCTTACATACATCCAGTTACTGCCTTATTCCTTGCATGCTCTCCCCATTTTTTCTGCCAATCCACAGCCTACCTGAGGGTGAGAGCCCTGCAGGGCACAGACAACGCCTGTGAAATAACCAGGATACAGCAGAACAAATCAAAACAAATGTGTTCAAGGAAATGCGAGCTTTGCCATTGGAAATCTGCAATTAAGTCTTCCAAATGCAATCCATGCAAGCTTTTTTCCAAGTTTCAAACCTTACTTGTCTGAGGACATGGAAAAAGTTCCAGTTGAAACATTTCTCCACAGATGCCAGAGTCAAATTCCATACCTGTTCTGGGACAGTCCAACTCTCCAGCTGAAAAACTCAACTGAGGCTGGGCTGCATTGCACCAAATCATGGGGGCCTTGCCACCACTTCTGGAGTTCTCATTATGCAAGGAGAGAACCTTAACATTGCTCTCCCACAAAAACACAGCACACAAGGAACTGCCTCTTGCAAGATTTTCTTGCCCCATGCCAACACAACCCTTGCTGTTCTGCATCAGAAATGCCTCTCCCAGACATCAAATCTTTTCCACCATGCACTAGATTTTCTTTCCTGTACACGGTTTTATGTCTGCTGAAGATCCCTATCAGTCATGTTTTTAAAAACTTAAATTAAAATAGCTGGTGTTAAGGACTTTAAAAAGAGCAATCACTTTGCTAATTCATCTTTGAAAGGTTTCCCACCTAACTTGACTCAGACATGATTTGCCTGCAAGACAGCTCTAATAGGAAACATCAAGAATGATTTTGTATAGTGGGTGCTGGTAGGGAAGAACTTAGTGGGGACCCGAGACCACTTTATGTTGAAAAAAAAAAGCAGAACTCAAGTCTGGACCAAGCTTGCTGTTTACTTCTTTGGGAGGAGACAGAGGACAAGAATATCCTATTATACGTACGATTTAAAAAAAAAAAATATTTTGCTGAGCTTCCCATTCTGCATCTTAAGAATTTGTATTGCAGTAGGCATTGGCAAAAGGTTTAAAAACTAAACCTATCAGTTTTAAAAACTAAAACTATCAGTTTGAAGCCCCTGTGCACTTTCTGAAGGGCAGATCCATGGAAGCTCACTGAGAACACAGTCTCGAGCACAGGAATCACCTTCTGGATGTTCATATGTAGTGCTATATTTGGATCCATAGAAATCATTAAACACAGGCCTTCATTCTGCACCTCAGTGAATAATCCTTCTTCTACAAGTACATGCACGTACTACTGCAAACCTTGACCTAAATCAGTAAAAACACTTTTTCCTCCATTGTTCACCTGATTTACCTGGCACTCTGTTTGCTTGAAAATTCTTAAACAGTTTTTTTTTTTCTTTAAAGGAAAACCCATGTGTTATTTTACAATAAGAGTTCACGCTTTAAAAAATTCCATTTCACAGGCCAAGGTGTTCTCTTCTTTAACTGAATAACCTTTTTTTTGGTACTACAACACATTAAAATGATGCTCAAAAGCTATACCAATTCGAAGAGTCTACTCACCCAAAATCAAAAGCATTGCCTCACAGTGCTAAGGATATGTTAAGTAGCTTTTTCATACCAGAAAATATCTCCATCACCAACTGTGTGCTATCAGCAGTGTTGGCAGAATAGCAGTCAGGCTTGTATTTTTATCCAAAGCCATTTTAGCAGTTTTGTCAATTTGTTTTTCATTGCTTTATATTTACTCAAGCAGTACTTACCATCTTCAAATATTGCTCCTATCTGAAATGACAATTCAGAGCTGTGTTCTGCTTCACATGGATAAACTGCTCTTGCTTTTCGGTGGGCAACACTGAAAAATGAAATTATGAATTATAGCAACTTTTTACTATTATGAAGACACTCTCTCAACCATTCTCTCTCCATTCACATTTCAGATGACTAAAACTTTAAACACAATCTCACATGCATCATTACAGGCTTATAATTCATGCACACAGCCAAAGCTGAAGCTTCACAGCTTACTGTTGGCATTTCTGAATATCATACTCCCAACTTTCTGCACACTTATTTTTATGACAAACTCGACTTTCAACTACAGTTAAATTTTTTTTCAAGTGCCAGTCAGCAATGAACTCAATAACAGGCAGAGCATATTATACTTCAAAAATTCAACCATAATAAGAAATAGGATTTTGTTATCAAGTGTTGGGAAGAATTTGTGAATATACCCAACTATTTTAATTAGAAAAGCAAACATTACAAAACTTGAAGGAAAAAGCTAAGATGGTGAAGGCTGTCAAAGAAAAAACTCAAAATACTTCAAAACATGGAAAACAACATGGAAGGAAGCAGAAACAGGATGGAAGGAAAGCTGGACAAAAGAGTGAAAGAAAAGAATGAAACAACAGAGAAAGGTAAAGACAGAGGAAAGTCCTTCAGAGGAAAGAAGGCTAGGATGAGAAGCTTAAATTTGACAAAGGTGGCTATGGAAAAAGAAAATCTGTATTTTAAAAGACCCTAAGAGAAACACTGCAAGAGAGAGACACTATGAACTGTCCACCCAAAACAAAGCCCTCCTGTATTAACCAACCACTGGCTCAACCTGAGTGCCTTCCACCAAGGAAGGTGTTCAAAGGAGAAATAAGATGAAGCAAACGTGTTTAATTCTGTCAGAATTGCTAAGGTAGCATTTCCTGGTTTGAGATAATCATTCACATGCCATGAGAGACTACTTTTACAAAGATACTGAAAAAGGAGGCAAATAAGTAGCCAGCAAAAGTTGAAGTGCACACTGTACCTTTCCACTGCTCTGTCAGTGCCAGTGGCAGGGCTGGGGAAGAAGAAAGTGGGCAGTGCAGCATTTGTGGCAGCCGGGTTAGCAGATGGAATATTCATCCACGACACCATCGATGGGCGGCTTTGAGCAGGGCTAAGAGGAAATATATTCAAGGCAGAATTAGCAATGTGAATAAAATTTCTTATCGTACCACAATATTTGAATCTTTATAACTAGACAACCTGTTAGATCTTCAACTTCAAACCAAATCATATTGTCAAGCTGATTTTGCAGAAATGACCATCGTATGATTCTGCGCTCTTCCTTGGAAATCTTTCTCCTACACGCCTTACATACTAAGCTAAGAAGAATTACCTGAGATGCATGACATAAGCAATAAAAAGGCAAAATTCTCTATTCCTGATCTAATAAAGACAGACAAAGTGAAACTGCATAGAGCAGGCTATTATTTGAGCTGCCACTCTGCCTTTACAAGTTTTGACGAATCTATTTAAAAATCTCCTCAGTGCTGTACAAAGGCATGTATGACTGGGAAGATTTCTAAAGAGGCTGCAGCTATTACAACATTGGAATCACGATGCTGGCTCTGGATTGAGATCTCCTTCATGGAGCTGTGCAAACACTGCCTCAGTGGCTGCCCTCACCCACATACTGCTCAAATACACACAAAGTTAATGGCTGAACACAAAGTTGCCACAAGAGGAGAAGAAATAGCAGGCAAAATTTAAAACTTTTATTAGTAAACACACAAAGTTGTCCCCAACATAAAGGACATTCCTAATTTCACACTTTAAGAACTAAAGCCTTCCAGCATTGGAAGGCTTTCTTTCATTGCATGCACAAAACAACAAATAGTCCAAAGACTGACTGTCAGCATGTCTTTGGAACAAAAAGCTGGACTTCAAGCAGTTTCTGAGCAGGAACAGAATTAAAATTATTCACGCACAGCAATCGTCACTCCGAAGTACAGACTTCCCAATACAGCATTTATGACTTTGTTTTACTCCAAGATTAACCTCTTAGATAGCATAAATCTGCAAAGTACCGCCAAAACCTAAGAATCCAGTCAAGAAGGTTTTTGTGGGGGTCTAATCAAGATGGATTGACCACAAGCAAAAAAACAGGGATCAACAATCAGCCCAGTTATAATTGAAAATGAGTAAAAGAAAGCAGGAAAAGTAACTTAGATAGCTGATTTTAATCTTATTGTACACTGGGATATTTAATTTCTGGAAGAAATTATCCCAATTTGTTGGCTTGCATAACATGATTTACAATCAAATTCAACTTTTACAAACTCGTTCTCATAGCCAATATATCTCATAGTCATTCTAGCAATTACATAGTTAAGCAGACATTCATTTTGAGTATTAATTTTTAAATTTAGTACATTATAAAAGGGTGAATGTCACATTCCTTATTACAAGACAATGGCTTTTCCTTTGGAAATGTGGCAGACGGCATTTGAATAAAAACTGGAATTCACGGTTTATAAACCAGCATTCTACAGTTGATTCCACAAGTAAAAAATGAAACTTAAGTGTGCTGGAATCATAACCAGAAGGATTTATCAAAACATGGTCTGCTTTTAAAAATTATCACATTTACCAAATAAGGGAAGGAATCGTATGTATTAAACTGAATGATGAGCTGGATTATGCTGACTAGAAACATATTTCATGCTTAACTTTGGGAAGAGGATATCCCGTCGTCTTTTCTGCATGGGAATCTTCCACTGCACAATTTTTTACGTCTTCCAATAATGGCATACATTTAGGAATAGCATCTGTATCATTTTAGGGCTTTCTTTTACCTTCCTCCAATTTTTCCCTAATAATTGAAAAACTTTCCGCAAATAAAATGAAAACCTTCAGCTAAAAGCGACTTCATTGAGAGACAAACCAAAAAAATAAACACTAGCATTTGGATCATTTCCTCTAAATACTAAGGAAAAAACAACTCTCAGTGGTACTGTAAAGGTTACAAAGTTTGCCAGAAAGTAAATTATTTCTTCATCATTCCCCACACATAATGTCTACATGCAGAATTAATTTTAACTCAGCAGGTGAACATAAGACAAAAGTTTTTCAAAAGTGAATTTAAAGAAAGTATCCTACTTGCATAGACTAAACTCTACTACTTAAAACAGTCCTGAGACTTAGAGAAAAAATATTTTCCTTGTACTCCTATTTATTAAATTCAAATCAGTCTCATGGCAGGGGGGGGTTAGAATGGGATGATCTTTAAGGTCCCTTCAACCTAGGCAATTCCATGATTCTGTGATTAAGATTGATGTTAGGCTCATTTCTGAAACCTGTAAAACTACTGAAAATAGAAAAATAACACTCCAAAAATATTGCCACAGGAGTATTAAAATGTCTTGAATGCAAACTATTCATAATTCAAGAATATTCTACCAAGTGGTCTTCTCTAGTGCACACCTCAGATGTGTGCCTTAGTTTCCAACAAGTGGTTATTAAACCTTGCATTTATTAAATATCTCATTGATAGATGCATCGTATTAATCTCTACAATTTACTCAATCAGCTCTAGAACAACACAAACACACACCACCTGCACCTCAGACACAGAATTAATGACTTCAAAGCAATGCTCAGAACAGAGAGGACACAAAGGAACCCTCTGACCCAGGGAAGCATTGGTCATTCATAAGGATACTTGGAATAAATACCAGATAGTTTCTTGCTGAGACTTGGAGAGGAAAGAAAGAGGGGAAAAAAAATAAAAGAGAAAAGGTGTGCACATAAAGGAAAAGAAGATGAAATAAAATGTTCAGCTCCATGCCATGACATGTTAATTTCTCAAGTTACAGAGACTCAACAAGAAGCGCAATCTATCACCAAGTAAGACTACACTGTCCTTTACCAGACAGGATTATATAAAAGCATGTTAAAATTGGCAGGTTTTCTACAAATTCTGAGCCGCTCCAACAGTTCTAGTGGAGAAACACTCCAGAAGTACAGGTATGTGAAGTGCTGGGCTGCTCCCTCCCCCACTTTTTTGACGAATTCCCTTAATACTTTTCAGCTGTAGGGAAAGCACTGCAGCAGAATTTGCCTGTCACTGTAGGCTGCTGGTTACCCAGCAAGAGATCATGCTCTACAATCCAGCAGGAGACAAATAAACCAACACGTTTTTCAATGGCAATAGTTTCATCATGTTAAGAAGAAAGAAAGAAAAAAAAAGTTGATAGCTTTAACTATTAAGCACATTCTAGAATTTATGGATTTGGTTGTGAGGGGTTCATTTTATTTATTGTACTTGGTTACCTCAGGAACCACTTAATTCTTGTTATTGAAACAGAAGGTTTCACTCAATAAGAAAAATAATTTCCAATGTTGCGGCGTGTAAGCAACAAAAGGTTAGATTTTATTGTTTTTTCCTTGAAAAGGTTCTTGTCATAGCAAGGCTACCTTGCTATAAAGCTGTGCACACCTTGTTTATCAAAATGATGATATATTAGAAAGTATTGCTCATGTTATCACATAGCATCTCAACTTTAAGAAGGTATGTTGAAGAAACCCTTTCTCCTAAGGCTAAAATGAAGGCAATGCATTTCCTGTGGGTAGGAAAAAAACCCAAAAAAGGCTGACATAACCATCCCTCTTTGAGGAAAAAATGCTATTGTCTAGCATAGTGAATGATGGGAAAAGGGAGGAGGGGGGAATGGCTTTACTGAAAATAAGCTAGAGATTTTGTACTGATATTCAGAAAGAAACTTCTGAAAACAAGATTTTATTGGATGTTTATCTGGCTGGTTCCTAAGGTAACACAGCTAAAGAGCAGCCTCTTATCTTGAGAGCAAGGAAGAGAGTGTCTGTGAAAAGAATCTACACTGCAACTCTTGAGAAAAAAAAGGGTTGTTTCATAGACAAGTTTGGCAGCGCCGCGGCTGTCGTATCGCAGTGTCTGGCTGACAAACTCAACGAAAGCGTTCTTGAAAGGTTTCATTACAGGATGACAGTGTGTATCCAAGGGTGTTGGCTATTTCTGATTCTATATGCAGTCCAGCAGTGACCACCACCACGTCTTCCTGCACGTTAAAAACCCCTGTGCCTTGGGGAGTGGGGAGCAGAAAAACACATGGCCAAAATTCTAGAAATTGTAGCTACAGCAAAGCTGGAGACAAACAGAAGGCCAGAATTTCCCCATCTGTGTTCCCCCTGAAAAGAAACTCCATCCACAAAATTTAAAGTATGTGACATGCACGCAGCATTCCTCAACCCTCATTTATACAGAGCACATCAGTCAGCACTGAAATAGAGGTTTTGTTAACTTGGATTGTGAATTCTCAGTGAAGCAGCTAACACATTAGTGAAATGATCTTTCACGCCAGCCTGGTAAATCCAAAGCTAGTGTCTACAGCAGCTGTCCCAAGTTAAAGCAGTTCTAAGTGATAATTCAGACAAAGCAAAAGTGAAGTATGTGCATCTATAAGCTTAGAGCTCATCACTGCTCCTTTCAGGAAAAAAAAAAAAAACCCAAAACAATGAGGGGGCTGTGTTCCCTGGAAGCATGCCAAGAAAATAAAAGGAAAAAAAAAAAAACGTAAGAAGAAAATTTTAAAAAAGGAAACTTTAGCTCATCCCAGTGGTTGCATCCACACCTCTCCCTGCCCTGGGCACACACACCATTTACGCTGTGCTCACACAGCAGTGCTGCTGTCAAGCTCACTGGCAGCCAAGGAGATGGCAAGGTCTGCTTTGTACGAGCCACATGACTAAGTTATATTATGCCTGTCTCAAAGAAGCTGCAAAATGAGGGCTCTTGCTCTGCTTGCATAACAAAAGGGTACAAAAAGAAGTGCCTGCTCCGCTAAACCCGCTCTCAAAGTGCTGAGTCACTGGAGAGGTGGCAGCTGAAACAAAAACTAACTGCAGAATAAGCACAATGACCCAACAGCTGCTAGAGCACCTTCTTTTAATAAAACAGGATGATGACATTAGATATTATACAAAGTTTTCAAGACAGTGAAACCAAAGTCCCTCATCATTTATGCAAAACTGCAAATTCACACCACTACCAGAAGGTACAAAAAAGAAAGTATTACCATTTTAAGGAGACCAGCTAGACATGCAGTCTACTGATGTAGATACAACAAGGCTGATGGGAATTCATTCAGCAGTCCAACAAAATTAATAACTACCTCCAAGGCTTCTGTTACGTGCAGAACACCACTGTCTCTGCCCGCCCTTGCCACCTGATGGCTCTTTTAACATCACTTTGCTCACCAGCAATTTGAACAGCTTGAGATTTCATGAAGAATGAGTAACTTCTTCCCAGCCTGGTCACAAAGACCCTGGATGCTGCACAGAACAGATCTTGTCACCATTTTGGATATTAAAAACCTCAAAACTAGGCCCACAGTGTACCACTTATATACCATTGAGCTGGGTAACAGAAAATTTTACTGTCAGGAGAACCAATGAAGTAAAATTCATAAAATTACAAAAAAATACTGAATTGTTTCATCTTCCATTAGTCCCTTGCATGTTCCTGAAAATCCATTTACACTGGTGCTTCCATTTCTCCTTTGGGCTTTGAGCACCTTTGGTATTTGGACTGTCAGGACTGTACCTTGCATGCTCCTACAGAAGCGTCCAAGGTGGGATTTGAGTTTGGAAACCATAAATCTTACTATTCTTAGCCCAGAAATGTAATTGCTTTAACAAGCCCTGCACCCACCCACCCACCCACTAATGAAAATATTTGAGGGACAGGAATGCTTTCCATCCCCTCCAACTGCAAAATCCCAAAGGCTTAGAGAGGGAAAGAAGAACAGGCAAGATAAACAGACAGACAGCATAATCTTGAGGCAGGCTACTCCATATCCTGCATCATAACTTCATCCAGAACAACCATCGAAAGTCACCACATTCCAGCTCCCTGGGAAACCCAAACACCCTGCAGTCTCAAATCCCAAAAATGAACTCTCCAGCTGAGGAACAAGACATCAGTTTTCATGACTTGAATGAAGAAGTGATTGTGCAGTAAGTGTAGGGGACTTCCAACAAAAAAGGGAAGACTGACCCAATTCTGAAAACCCAGCACTGTGAGGGGTAAGTCTGT
Source organism: Monarcha castaneiventris obscurior (assembly GCA_026261815.1). NCBI lineage: Eukaryota > Metazoa > Chordata > Aves > Passeriformes > Monarchidae > Monarcha > Monarcha castaneiventris. Next base: position 1,914,255 of record JAMPIT010000890.1, read on the forward strand.
CAGGTCTGTAGATAAGCCCTGGCACAGGGCATTGTACTCTAAGCACAAAGAAATCTCGTGACAACAAGGGGCCAGTTACAGCAACAAATCTTTCCTTATCAGAAAGAGGTCCTCAGAAAGATTAATTACAACACACAGCAATTTCAGAGAATACCAAGTGTTCAGCTTTTTTGGTTCATTCTGAGGTCAAGTGAAAACAGACATAAGGCAGCCCACAGTATTTTAGGACATGACAGGTAATCCACCTTTCGACAAATCAATCATTGCAGTAAGGGAAATCTGCACTAACCCATCAGAGGTGAGTTGCCATCACAGCCAGAACTCAGGGAAAGGCTGAAAAGGACAGGCCTCACATCAATAAATGATTCTGTAAGTAAATTCTAGAATCAAACCACAACAGCTGCAAAAGAAAGTTTCCCTCACCCTTTTTCAATTTAATTACATCGCTCCACATCTGATACTGCACCTTTGGCAATACCACCTCCTATAAGAGGACTTTAAATTACACTTTGTCTTTACTTGCTTAGGTGTATGTATTAGACACCAAAGTGTATATACCCAGTTTAGCTATCACTGTTACCTTTTGCATGTGCAAAGCCATAGTGCAACAGGGTGAAAGCCAAACTTTGTACCACTAACTTTCAACTGCAGGTAAAAGGGAAGATTGACTATTGCTCCACAGTTCAAATGAAGTTTAAGAGCTACCCATAACCCCTTCTAATCCATATTTTCAAACCCCAGATCATCACTATTATCAAAACAGTTTGGGGACTAGCTTAGAAAGGCTATCCAGCCTCTTAGTATCTGAAATCCTGAACTCCTCTCAGGAAATTACGTATTTTTAGCTATTAAAACTTTGACTTTCACACACCACAGGAATAAAAATCTGTGTGATTAAGGTGCATATTTTTCAGTGCCAATCAGGAAGGCACTGAAAGTAATGTCACGGCCACATCCTCCACCAAAAAGCTATCAAGCCTCTTGAAGAAGAGATGTGGCAGACTTACTTATTTTTTGGGCAAATACAGTAGAAAAACCAGAAACTGTAGGACAGAGTCTGTATGGACACTTAAATCAGAGAGGAAAAAAGGAAGAATGCAAATCTGTGGTTAGCATTAAACTGAGACTGCTGTTGCTGCTCTACCTTAAAGGGAAAAAATGTCCATACTAGCGGAGGGCAATCCTTTACCTAGCTCACAACTCTAATTATGAGTTTATGTTTGAGATCACCTTGTGCAAAGCATCCTTGGAGAGAAGGTATTTTCAAACAGTACATGTTTATGACACAGTGCTCCATCGAGTAGAAGCGGTAATTTGCCCTTCCTAGGCTATTTGGAGTTTGAATCCTGTGTCTACAAAAACTACTCTATAACTTTGTGATTGACAGGGGGGAAAAAAAAAAAAAAAGAAAAGCTATGTTCTACCATAGAGTGTATGTAAAAATAAAACATATTTATTTTTAGTATTTGGCTCTAGATGGAAGTGTGAAGATAAAAATAACTTCAGGAAAAAGGTTAAAAAAAGTTTAGGGTGCATGATAATCTTAAAGCAGCAAACTGAGGTCTCCACTGAGAACCACCCCTGCCAAGCATCACCCAAGTCTCTACTCACCCCTACAGCAGCACAAGACAACACAGGACATATGTCTGATCCACACAGATCTTTCAGAGAAAACCTAGCATCAGGCAGACACACACTCATAGACATGAAAACCAACAGCTTAACGGGGCTTCAAAATGGCACATATGTGAAACATTACCTTCGAGTTACACCGTATGCACAGCACATCTTTACACACTGACATGACAATTGAGCAGTCAGGGCTTTGTGAGATATTTCACATTGGTGGCAAAGCCCTTGCTCTCTTAGCTTCTTTCACCACTCTGGCCATGAAGACCCTCCTAGAGCCCATCAGCAGGTGAGCATGTGTTTCACAATCATACTGTTTGGTGCTCACCTCACCTCAGCTCCTTTTGTTTTGGAAGGTGGGACAAGAAAAGGGCATGCATCACAAAAATCTCTGCCAGGAAACATCATGGTGACAACAGCTATCATTCTGGAAAAAACAAGCTTCTTTTTTGAAAAGAAATTGCACAAAAAGTATTCTTGCTACCCATCACGTACTCTTGCTTAAAGCAAACTACTGGTATAAACCAGCTCTTGGAATATCTGACACATCTTGCCCCACAATGCAACATCCCTCCCCTGGGAAACACTGCAAGCAACTCTTCTGCCACAAAGAAGTCACCATCACCTTGTTGACTGCATAACTCCAGAGTGATCGATCTCCTACAAGTAACACCCATGTGTTACAAACATCAGCAGAAACCTGAGAAACCGGATCCTCTGGTATAATTCCATCTCCCCTAGACTCAGTATGGCATTTGTTGTAGCTCAGCGAACACCTGCAATACCATTTGAGAGATAATACTGAGGCTTTAAGAATTGATTTTGTCCCAATTTGGCTCAAAATACAAAACATTTTGAAATCCTTCACAAACAGAAAGGATTTTTCTTCACCTAACTCTAAGGATTGGTCCAATTTATGAGCATAGTCTACAACCAACAGCCAGTGCTACATTTCCTGGAGCTGTGAGAGCTACCAGAGCTACATTCTGCCATCACTACACTGGGGCTGCTCTGTGTTTTGGTTTGGGTTTTATTTGTTAAGGCAGGGCCCCCTGAGTCATCCAAGCTAGAAGGGGAAGAGAAGCCAATTCAGGGTGAGAAAGTAGAGGAAAGAAAGAATGTAATGTACACAGACTACTCTGTCACTGTCCAGGCTTGTTACAGAGGTAGCTCTTAAGCAAACTTCACAGACAGGCGAGTGGAAGAAACAAACTACTTTTGACAAATAATCTAAATGCACATACCATGCACCTTTATTTTCTTCCCTTCCAAAGAGAACTCTAAGTACTGCTTCCAGCTGAGCAGAAAACCTCAAGCCATCAAGTCAGGTTTCCAAAACAGCAGTGCAGTATAATTCTTGATGAAAATTAACAAACGCAAAAAAAGATGCAATATTCCTTCAAACACCTGAAGTCTCCAAACTCTCTAGATAAAACCAACACTCCTTTTATTCTCTGAAGTGACATTATCAATGTTCTGCTAACCCTGTGTTCCTTAATTAGCTACAGCATCTTTTCCACACATGCACCTCTCTTTGGCAAGTACAACTTATTGCTAATTCTGCCCACTTCTAGAGGAGAGTATAAGAGGATAAGGGAAGAGCAACATCAGTCCTCTACTGAAGAAACAACATTTATGGAAAATACCTATACATCTGGAACTCTTTCAGTACATATGAGAGAAAAAAAATTATTCTAGTTAATAAACTCTCAAGTCAGCAGTTAATTATTATTAATTATTCTATGACTATCTATATATTCTCACGTGTTACATACACCTACACATATATTTTACACTTGTTTAATCACCAGAGCAGGCTACTCAGAATGCCATTATGGAAAGTACTTGTAACAGATCTTTTCTCCAGACCTGCTCCTTCCACTCTTCTTGGCACTAAAGGCTGGAAAACTTGTCTTGATAGCAGTTAAAGTCTGAATGAATAGCAAACCAGAGAATCCAATTCAAGTTCAAATCTGATTTAAAAACAAGTTATGGTCAGCTTTTTGTGTATCAAACCTGAATACGTACTAGAGAGATAGAACTAACATTCAGTGTCAATTTCTGCTAAATTTAAGTCATGCTCAAAAACTGAACATTTCCAGCATCTACTGAAAGTGACAGACTGCACTTGCATTGGAAACCAGGCATTGAATTTGTTAAGAAGAAATTAAAAATGGTAATGTTCTTAGACAATAGCATCTGAGCACACACTCATCGCGGTGTGTTTATCCAAATCCAAAATTGGGCCCCAAATGTTAATAATATAGCATCTAAGTGTAGCTTAATGCTTTCTTGCAATACAACTAGGGTAATGCATCATATAGAGAATAACTTGCATCTTCACTGCTTAAATTTAAAAAAAAATTAAAAACTATTTAAAATTTTATAACAGGTTACAGGAAAAAGAACTAGGTTTCAATAGAACAAGAATATTTCTTTCCTACAAGCATTCAAGTGGGCTCTAAGCTCCACCACAACATACAAACACTTTTTGTAGCAGAAGAAAACAAACACAATTGTATGCAATTTGCAAAAATCACTCCTCACCAATCAGAAAAGGGAAATGTGTTTCAAAATCATACCAGTGGAAGTGTCCTTACTTAATATTCAGTTACTTACAGATGTGTTGTCCAGCCTGCAAGATCTCCGCTGTCCATGATAAGGTGATTCCCATCCAAGAGCCCAGGGGGGCTGCTGGAGAAGGCAGGTGTTGGAGACTGGGAAGAAAGAGAATCCATGCTCCCAGTTGGGGTGTCTTCTCTGGGAGAGCTGTGACTGTCAGCTAGAAAAGAGAGCACAAGTCACAAGGATACTCAAGGAATCATCTCATAAAGCAAAAGAATCTGCCTTGGAAATAATGTCCTGAAATGTGTAAGAGAAGAAACCTTACTGTCCCATCTCCACCACGTATTTTGGAGGACAAGCAATCCCCCAGTATTTCCCCAAAAGGTATCACTGCACAATTTCCCCCACCGTTCTGTCCAGGCTTTCTTCACATACAACATATTCTCAGTTCCCTTTTCAGTATGTGTTTTATGTGAATGAAATGCTAAATTTTGGGGAAGTATTTTTAGACAAAGGCATCACTGCATATAAGAAAATAGTTTAGGATATGCACATTTGCAATGTCTTCCTGAAAACACAGTCTCTAAAGATAATTTAACACACATTTGAGGAAATGATTGCTCTCAAGTACAATAAGCAGTCTTCCCAAACATGAAACAATGACATTTAGAAAGGTCAGAATAAGCAAGAGATCTCTAACAAACACACAATATCCAAGAATTTACTTCTATTACTCCTTTTTAATGGTGTTACTTTCAAGAGAGCTCACTGTATTCTGATCTACGACTTCTTTCTATAGGCTACTCTTAGGATATCACTTGAGAAGCAACATCTTCAGATATGATTGATTAGGAAAACATTAAAGGAATACCATTCCTATCCCAAGGACAGCAAGATAAAGTTACCAATGTGTCACAGCAGTCACTGCAAACCGTGCTGACACATCAAGCCAAACAGCACGTTCTTCACTGAAAAGCTAACCTTCACATAGCTTTTCCCTTTCAATCTTTACTTTTTTAAATATCAGCTGTACATTTCATAAATTCTGAAGGAGGTGCATGAAATGAGGATGCTTGCAAACATTAAAGTATCCAGCACAGCTAAGCCAGCAGTCTCAAATGGGGCCTGTAGCTGCTTTCAATATATTAATATTTAACAGTAATAAAGATCAATTCCAGCCACCCTTTACAAGGCTCCCAGCATCCTTTCCTCCATCCATCCTACTGCCAGTAGCACTCATGAACACAATCCAAAGGCCTGCTAAATAACACCACCAGAAAAATCTAGAGTGCATTAGATACCACTGCCCCCATAGTCTTTGTTAGAGAGTTCTGCTCTTTTGGAGCCAAAAGTTTTTTGGGAAAAAAATGAACAACTAAGTCCTAACACAGCATCAAAATAATATAATCAAAAGCTGTTAAAATATTGTGCTTGCTTGACAAGCTGTATCTCCTATACACAGTAATGTACAAGATGAAGTCCTGTACAACATTACTTTCTAAGTCTAAATGAATTAACATCTGCTTAGGGAGCAACTGAGCTTACTTCTACTCCATCAAGCTAAGCAGTACTGTTGCAATATTTCTTTCATTTATTATTTTTTTCCTAATTAACTAAAAGTGCAACACCACAACAAAAAAAAATGTGGACAATGAAAAGCCATCCTCGCTGGATAAAATCCTTCTCACAACCCTATTACAGCCTCAGCCAGCTCAATTTCTTCTGCTACAAAAGCCTGAAGTTAGCAAAGCCCTCAGCTGCTTCCCCAGCCATCTCTTGTCACCCCCTCCCAGCAGCTCTCAGAGAACAACCTCCCTAGAGAGTAAAATGACATACAAGTAAAAACAGTGAAATGATAGAAGTGATCATCTGGAAATTTCTCTCCAAGCAGCTGCTAATTTAAGGATCTAAATTAGCCCGTAGTACCAAAGTGTGATATGCTCTGAGGAGGAAAACATTAACCTGGCAAAGTGAGTCGCACTGTGGCCCAATCCTGCTCACCTGGCACCTCCCCACTGCACCAAGGCCACGGTGCTGCTGCCTGACATTTACATAACATGAGAATCACAGGAGTGTCAGGTAAAAACTAATTAATTACATCTCATTTGCAGATGTATGTGTCACAGTGATAACATCTGGGAGATTAGACAGTGGTACTGCAACCTTACTTCATAAATTCCTTAGAACTAGACTTAAGTCCTTTTAATCCATCACAATTTCTTTTCAAAGCAGTAGCAGAAGCACAACCTAGATTATCAAACTACACACATCATATCAGAAGGCCATATTTACCTCAACCATTCACTTAGCATTACTAAAGCACAGTTGAAAGGAATACTAATCTGTTTTTTAATACTACAAATACAACCAATTCACAGCACCTCCCTACAGAAAGCAGAGGATATTCTGTTGAATTGTTTCTCAGAACACATAGAAAAAGTGCAAAAAAACCAAAAAAAACAAAGCCACTAAACACTTCAGTCACGCACAGCAGAGTCAACACTGGAGAATGTAGTATACAGGCAATTATGTTTGACATTATCATAAATTAAACTGTGTGTTAAATCTTTCCTCAAGTTTTACTTCTTCCTTCCTGAGCCAGTGTTTTCTCACAGTCTGTACTGCATGGCACTCGCAAAACTAAGATTGGGTTTTTTGACACTAAAAAAAAATTTAGATATTTAAACAGGAAAAACGCCTGCTAAATTCTATGGGACTAAGTAAAAACTCTCTCAAAACATGTTCAAAGACACTTTACATTTCTGATGTCTTCAATTATCTCCTTTTGTAAAGTAAAACAATATTTTTATTCAGGAAGAGGCAATTCTGTGTAACTGCAAACACAGATGACTAATGACCATCTAGCACATTTTCATGATTAAAAACAATACATGCTCCAAACCCTAAGTCTTCAAAATATAGGGTCATTGCTATGATTTCAACAGCACAAAGATCTCACCCTCAATGTCAGTGCCAAAAGTTCTGCTAACTTCAGAAATTATAGTAACTCCCGTACATGGCAGAGGCCACAGAACTGTGCCTCATTATCTCTTTATTCAGCTTAATAAACTACTTTTGATTAATGCCCATCTCACACTGGGGTCAAACTACATTTTCCAAATAGTCATTGTCTGAAAACATCAGTAGATGATAAAGGGAATGAAGAATCAATTGGTTCCTAATTAACATACTTGCCAATCAATGCATGTACCTTCACTTTGTTAGGCCTTATTTTCAGGCATGACCCATGTAATATGCACTACTAATTATTACATTACCTCACATATCAGGTCTTTGTGCTGTGTGACAGTATTTCAATGATCTCCTTTTGAAGTTTAACACCCAATCTCTTGCTTCTGCAGCTTTGGAATCACGCATCTATTTTATAAAGCTGTTACAATTTCCCAGTGTTCTCTCTGAAGAGGCTACGTCAGATGTGATTCTGTGGTGTTTGTTGTGGTTCCATCAGAATGACATTAAGCGTTAATTCCACTGCTTACTCCTACTCATCAATCCCGTGTACACATCCAGGGCTGGCACTTGTTTTTGCCATGGCTTTAAATTAATAATATGATGAGCTGATTGCCCTCTGTGACCAAAAGACTTAGCAGAGTCATTGTTTCTAAAGATGTGCTCCATTCTGTAACTTTGGGCTACATTTTCACTCTAAAATCTGTACATTTGTTTCTCAATACCACCACATTTATTTTGTTTGAATGGGTGCAGCTTAGCACACAACCACAACTCCTACTGCCTGTCATTATTTGCAATTCTCCTTTGTCCCATGTGCAAATACATGGTCAAAGATTTGTATTTACTTTACTAAATATTGCTACTCCACTAGCATCCCTCCAGTTGCTCCAAACTTCTTCAGCAAGCTACAAGATGTTTTAAAAATTAACATTGCCAAGCTATGCAACTCCATGACCAGAGACCTTTTTTCAGACAAGTTAGGTGACTCAGCATTATTCAAAATATTCACCTAGCAGCAGGCCTACCTGTGAGCATTTCTGGTTGATCCCACAGTGATTATCATAACTAAGTTCTTTTTGACACTTCTTCAAAACTTGTAACACACACTGACTTCTAGGTATTTCCTCTTTTCTCAACCCCCTGCCCTTTTCCTGTATTTTGCTTTGTAGAACCAGTAAAGATGGTAAGCTGCTGGAAAGCTGCCTTTTAAGTTTTGACATAGTTTGTTTCTTAAAGTGTGTGTTAAGGACATTGCTGGAACTGAATCAGCTTTATGGGTTTCCTTTTACCTCAGAAGTCAGGGGCTCCTAATATTGATAGTCCAGTATTTTTTACTGTTTCTCTCCTCTCACTCCTCTCTATCCCCAGCACTGCTCTCCAGTGAGCAGAATTGTCAGGTCTCCCACTTCTACGAAAACTCTGACTGCCACATTGGACTGACAGGTCCTTTCTAAGAGGAGCTCCAGAAACTTCCTATTTTTCTTTCCTACCCCTTGAATTCTGATGAGCTCTTACCTTATAAAACATGCAAGATGTGACTTCCTTTAAAGCTCATTTATATTATTCCTTGAACACACAGTTTGGTGTTCTTGGTACCTTCACCTTCTCCTTCTAAAAATGTCAATCTCCCTCCTTTTATACTCATTTTTGGGTGCCAAAGAGTGCCTGAACAGATGAAGGACATGAAGGTTCTCAGTACAAAAGCAGTAAGTCTGTATGACATATCACCAATTTCTGTCAACATTCCACCATCAACTCTTCACCTTTCCTTCGTCATATTTGTGGGAAGGCTCTGAGTGCCTTCAGCTTGGCCATCTTTCTGGAGCTGCCATCAAGCTGCTCCTACAATTCATGTCCCCATCCTACGCAAATAGGTGTAAGTTCCAATTTTTATTCTCAAGAGAGTTAAAAACTTGTTTCACATTCTCACCACCTTTTGCATACTATTTAAATTTTTTGACTGCTTAGATCCTTTTAAACTGTCATGTAAATTATCTTCTTGTTTCACTGATCTAATCACAACACTCATCCAAGACTTTGAGCTTTCACTGTGCCTCTGCAACAGACACCCTCTGCTTTGCCTTTATGGCTGTTCATAGTTCAGACCAGCCCCATTTTATATCTAGAAAATAACAGACATCTTAGGCTGACCCTAACAGTTTACTGGTGTATCTAGCTGGTACTACTTACCCTTCAGTTTCTAACCCAAATATCCTTCCTCCTTCCCCCTTCCCTGCCTCGTGTCACCCTTTCTCATAATGACAGATACCCACAAAGTTACCTGCACAGACTAAGACCTACCTTATCTAGCTTTTCTCTAGCAAGTACATAAATCTTCAATTCCTTTTGCCTTTTATGTAAAGGCTCTCAGACCCTCTTTACCAGAAATCTGAACTCAGCTTCTACCTAACTGAGCATGACATGTCTCCCCACTGCCTTTTTTCTCCTTTTTCCATCTGGCTAGTCTAAGAATACTTTTTGTTGGCATCCAAAGTTGAAAAAAAAACCTGAAATACTTTGGCAGTGTCAATAATCAGATCCTTACTTTACTCTGAGAATTCTAAATAAGAAAAAAAAATTGTATTAAGAACCATGAAAAGCAGAGAGTTAACACTATCAGTTGCTTGCTTAAGTGATAGAGTTTTCTTCTAACTTCAGCTTAAGTAGACTGATGAATTATGTGCTTTAATGTTAAAAGCAAGACTAATCTTTAATGTCAACAGTGCAACCAATGCCTATCATTTAAGGGTAACCAGAGAACGAAAACAGTTCATGGAAGAGAATTTTTCTGGAGTAAATGAGGAATATGTGACTGTTTCCGTTGAGATACACAGAATAGATCAAACAGAACTGTCATATATGTTTTAAATGGTCATTGCATAGGCAAATCATGGTAAAATAGAGGATAAAAATCCATCTTACTGACTTCAACACAAACAGGTTGAGTCACAGCCAAGGGATGATGGGGAGAATCACTGTGGAGAGTATGCTGAAGATGTTGCAAAATCCCTGTTGCCACCTTCAAGTCTGACATTCTGTGCATCACGAGGTGGGGAAGCAGCAGTTGCACTGCTGTGCAGGCAACCATCCTCCCCCATCAGCATCACAGCTGCACCCCGCTCTGAGGTAACAAACGTGCGCTCCCCATAAATAGCTAACTTCCCACAATAACACAGAAGTTCAACCAAGTGGAAAGTAGCTTTGCTCTTCTGTTAATTTGGGAGTATGTACTGTGCTTTCATTTCAACAGGAACCTCATAGATGAGGGATAGAAAAGAAATATTAGTATCATAAATATCCTTGATCAAGCAAGTATTTAGCTCCAAGTGTTGGATCTTCAGCATCTACAGAAAATAGACACAAAAAACATAACTAAAGTTGCCTCACACAGTTAATAAATCTTTAGATGATCCCATGAAACAACATACCAACTACTCTGGAAAGGATTCAGTCATTCCTGGAAAGCTAGAAGTAACTCCATTGGAGAAATTTTTTCTGTGCTAGAGTGATCAGAGGACTCTGCAGTCAAGAAAAGCCTTTCTTTTAGATGCAGGGCTGCACCCTTTATTCACTAATTAAAGTACCACTCATCCTGTGGTAAATCACACCCAACACCAGGTGAACTCAGACATTCTTCTACTTCTTCAGGTTTTTTTTAAAGTTTTCTGAATTAATGAAGCCAAGTCATTTGTTTCTGAGTAAATTAAGAAATTGTGTACTTTTATTTGTCATGCCACTTAAACTGGTCAATTGTTTATTCCTCACCTCCAGACCACAGAAACTGTACTTTTTAAACATGTTCCCAAATCAAGGTGAAAGCTTGACTGAAAGCTAATAGTGACCTATTATTTGGTTAAAAAAGTAATCATAGTGAATGCTAAAACTAAACAAGGGAGTTATTTCACTGCTCCTGAATAACGGGTATTTTGGAGGTCAGATTCTTGTAAACGCACAGAAAAATAGATTTGTATTACCACACTGCATTATCCAGAAGTACCATTAATATCCCCAGCATGCAGCAAATCCTGTACACTGCAGCACTGCCCTGGTATGGAGTTAGCTCTTAAATAAATTAAGACATCATAGATTCATCCAGCCTAAAGCCAGCAGAGCAAATGGACAGCAGACAAGCCACATTCCCATCAGTTTCATGCTGTCACACAGAACACATGCAGCAAGAATCAGATCCCTGCACCAGCTATGTTTTTTCCCTCAGACAAAATAATTAACACAATTATTCAAGCTGACTACAGTTTTTCCTAGATAAAGACCAACTTTGGTATATTTTTCAAATGTGTGCATGTAGCAGCATGTGTACCTTGGGCACGGAGTAGCTTTCCTGCAGAAAGGTTGTTTTTCCCAACTCCATAATGGTTCAGATACATCAGAAAAAGGAGGAAGCCGTGCTAGACAGAATTTGCCTCAAGACTGGATGATGCAACTCAAGAACTGTAGCCGAAAAGGCCACAGGATATTTGAGCTGGGGCTAGGAAAGGCAAAGAAATGAGCTCATCTGCAAATTACTTAGGGGCAAGTGGATTTTGGGGACCATCATCCTGTCCTGGCCTCCTCCTTTTTGATATTTTTTTGTCCATTTTTAAAATGCGAAGTGCAATTTTAAACAAGCATCTTTCTACAGATACACTTACCCTCTATCATTAAACAGTTAACCAGTAAAAATTAAGCAATTATTTCAATAAATATCCCCCTTACTGCAGGTCCTCTCTCAAAATTCAGGAGAAATACTGCTTGGATTATTTTACATCAATAAAATCCCAAAGATACATAGTCTTTTGCTGAGCAAGCTAAAACTAAAATGGGTAAAGAATCCAAATTTATTCCTCAAGCTGTGGAAAAACAGTTCAAGAGAGTTACAGATACAACTTTGGGATGTTAATTATATCACATAATTAAATTTTGAAACACAACAGAAATCAGATACAAGCCTGCAGAGGGGTTCCTCTTTTGATTTGTGTGCACCATGATAACAAGTGCAGTATCTAAACTCAAAGATTACTCATTTTTACCAGAGCTGGCTTGGCAGGAAACCACACATGATCTCCAGCCTTACCAGGCTGGCCAGATGCCAAGCAATTTCATGGCTGAAAAATGCAACGATGAACTGAAGCTACTTCCTGAGAACTCTGACAAATTGTAAGATAAACAGACTGTCCCACTGCTATCACAGTTTTTTGGTAGCACTGAGTTTGGGTTTCCACCAGTCATTAACATGTGGTCCAGCCCTGTATTGAAACATACAGCAGAACAGCTCTGGTCTCATCTATGAGAATGAGAACTGTGAAAAACCAGAGCAGATCAAGAAGGGGCACAACCACCAGGCCTAAAAGTTCCCTAAGTCAGAAGCACTTCTTAAATACCAGCAAAAACTCCAAGTCCATGAAAATATTCTTCCATGTTTCCTTTTCTGTTTTGCTGGCAATTCAGGCACCAATCAGCTGGAAGATGTGTCTGTAAGGGTCCTTCCACCCCCAAGAGGTAAGGTGTTCACAAGCTCTTTCCCTGACTTATCAAAGAGAGATAACATCATGCTGTTGTCTCCTTTTCTCTTGCTATTTAGCTTGCTTTACTGACAATTACTTCCTCTGACTTCTTCAAAGAAGTTTCTCAGCAATAATTCCACAACTTGGCCAATGACAAGGACTAACTGCTACCACATTGTGTATGTGATAGGTCTCTCAAAAGAAAGCCACTCAGAAATATTTTCACCGTGCTTCTGTGCTTCCTCCCTCCTTTTGTTCACTTTTTTCCTTTAGCCCTAACAGTGACTCCAGTAGAGGAACAGATCAAGAGGGATACCTATAGCTTATTGAAAAAGCTACTGAAAACAAGATAAGCATCCCTTAGGGGAAATTTTGTCAGTTGTTTCAATTGAACATCGAGGTGACAGGTTTGCTGATCTCCCCTAAGAACACCTTCAATCTCCCTGTTGGCTCGGCAAGTCGCAAGAACAGCTGGGAAGGGAAGAAGTGACAGTAATGTAATTCACCTTGCACTAAATGCAACTTTCAAACTAAGAAAACAGAAAATTAGACAGAAAAAGAAGAGCAAATAGGACACAGGCTTCCAGAAGCTAACGGGCAAACAAGAATACATTTTTTTCTGACTGAATGAAAAAACACTGATGGAGTGGGAGCAAAACAAGAAGAGCAATATTTTCTGACTTGCATATCAGCCTTACAGAAAGCCCACCAGCTCTCCCCTGCAAGATCTTCTCTGCTATCCTTGTCAGCAGTGAAGAGAAGCAAGAGCATCCCATGTGAGGAAAGCCCTAATTCAGTGAAATGCACATTCTCATCCATAGGAAGGTGACTGAAGAGCTGAACAGCTACAAGTCTTTGTTCTACTTATGCTCTTGTGTGCCGGGTGAGAGAATTTACTTTCAGCAACAGAGGCTGGCCAGGGCACAGCTGGCATGGAGCAAAGATACGTCAGTGACTTCCATGCCTGGGATTAATGGCTTTTAGCATGCCAAATTGGCCTTCTTACAGCATTATGTGCCCCTGCATGTCTGTGTGCAGAAGGTAGAGAATTAAAGAGATGAAGGATTATTACAGGAGATCAGGGATTTTTAATAATGCCTGGCCTCAAGGAAAGACTGACCCATTCTCCTGAATTCCCCATTCCTTCTTTAAATTCAGAGTCTAGTTTTAAGTCTACTGAAGTTCCCTTCCCCTGTCCCCTGCCTCCTGTTGTATGCATGTGTGTGAACACGTGGATGTGTTTACTTTGAACATTTCTACAGCCTCTAGATTTCTTACACTGAAAGCAGACAAGCACTGGCAATGATACTAAGGCAGTTCTCACACCAACCACGAAGATCTGATACACCTCGTTCAAAAAGATGTAAAAGGTAGTAGATGTTTACTACCTCATGACACAAATTGGATTTTTGGAAACAGTGCAGCAAGTAGACTGTAGCAAGTAGATTACTCACAGGGATAAAATGGCCAGACAATGCATATTGTGTATGTGAGGTATGGACCAAAATTATTCCATATCTCCACAAAAATAAGTACCTTCTATGGACCCAAAGCTCTCCAAGCAGAAGTCAACTCTCTGATAGGAAAGTAGGACCCACAATTACATAAGAAAAAGCTTTACCTTCACTGGCAGTAGCTCAAAAGGACTTTTAACTTTGTATAGCACACATCCTACTCAGAGCCATCAGGTGGAAAAAGCTGTGATGGATCACACAGAACTGCAGGAACTACTCTTGCAGCAAGATGAAATACAAACTGTCTGAAATTCCACACGGCAAGCAGCAGTCATCCTGATCTTCCCCTCATGACTAACATTGGTGCACTTATTTTGTGACAGCATAGCTGTGTTCTGCTCAGCTGTTAACAATAGCTCTGTAAGCAAGTGTTGCAGGGCCTTATGGCTTTTTGATATGCCTGTGTAGCTGCTTTCCTTTCCATTTCCCCTACTATGTGCCAGGTTACAGAAACACTTCCAAGCAGCAGATTCAGAAATAGAAAGAGTTCAAGGCCAGGTTTCACACCTGCAACCTTGCTGTTCTGGGCTGTTCCAGCCCTGAAGACCAGTCTCATTATAAATCCAAGGCTTCCTCTAACATCCAGGTTTTATGTTCAGTAATTCCAGATGAAGTTTATGATTCTGTGTTTGGGGCAGGAAGTGATGGAGGGGAGCAGGGGGAGGGAATATTGTTATGCAGCCATTACACATATCACATTTTACTCTGATAAAGTAATTTAATTGAATGCCACAGTAATTCATGCAAAGTAATTTATCACCCAAATTAAGACACTGTCTCACTCCAATCCCCACAAAAAAATCATAACCAGCTACTCCTATTCAACACTAACATACCATTCATAACTATGGCTCCCCTAAATACTTGAAAGGGCAATATAAGTTAGCACAAAGTTTGGAAGGGTCAAGTAGCAGTTCTAATTTTTATTTCTTTTAGAATTCTGCAGAAGAATCTGTTTTCTAAATCGCTGTAAATACAGTATTTAGTTTACAGCAGCAGCAGCAAGCTATCACAAACAACCTATGTGAGTTTCAGAGTGGGGGCATAGGACACAAATGCCCTAAAAAAAGAACAATGCAGAAAAGAACAAAGCCCCCCTTTGACATTAAGGGCTAAGTGCTAAGTCAATGTATGTGCCAAGGAGAAATTTTGGCACCTAGAGGGGATTCAAATAGAACAAGGCATCAGCAGGCCCTGTGGTTTAAGATGTATATTCTGGTTTGTTAGGAAAACGAGTTGTTCTGTAGTTGGACAAAGTGCCACACATGACCCATTTCTTGACTCCAGGTGTGACTTATGCAATTTGTGCTGATCCTCTGCTCATCCTGGATGGACTGCATTACACTGCCTACCTCACACAGGACCCTTCTCCCCACAGTGTTCTAATACCCCTGCAAAACAGTTTAATAATATCAAAGTCCCTGGTAGTGGGAAAAAAAAAGAATGAAACAAACAAATGAGAAGCTCCAAACCTGTTGATTTTGCTACAAGACAAGAAAGATCTAAAATCTAAATAAAATTGTAAGGGAACAAAAATTTAAATTTGCATGGCCCTCTAGAAGAAATGTAAACAGACATCTCTTCTGATATATACTGACCGTCCAAATGGAAAATAAAGACCCAGTGACATTTTTAGAAGAACAGGATAAACAACTCCTTATTCTAGCTAACAGTCTTTCCCTCTCTGCATTGAGAGACAGAGAGATCATGAAAACTCATTTGTACATAGATGAGACTGTAAGCAACAGGAGCTTCTGCACTTTCTGCACTGGTATTCACTCTAAAATTCACTCAGATAATAAGGGGGAAAGATAAAGCAATTTCCACAGATTAAAAAAAACCCAACCAACCAACCAACCAAAAAAACCCAAAAAAACTACCACCAAAACCAAATCCCGAATCTTCATTTTAGAAGGCTAGAAAACTGGAAATGGTCCTAATGTAAATCTCAGACAAATCTGCATTTTGCTGAACTTTGAGTCTAGGCCACATAGGAAAGTAGCTCAGAGTTCCCCATTAGGTCCAGTCCTTCTTGAGACACTAGGATGTCAAAAAACTTCAGAGTGAAAATTTAGTAACTGGCTTACCACAGAGGAAAGAAGAAAAGTTGAAAGAAAAACAGACAGTATCATTTGTGATTTAAGTTGGTCTTTCAGGAAACAAAGATCCTCATGGTAGTAAATATAATCCTTGAACTGTTTGCAAATAGCTTTAATCATCTAATTGCCATGTACAAGGAAGGAAAATCTATGCACTATCAGAATTCAGTACAACTAATTACTAGAAGGCAAACTAAAGATTTTTATCAAACGCAGTGTGTGTTCTTCAGCTATTATAGCTATCAATATTTATATATCTTACAGCCCTTTCTGGGTGGTTGCTGCATACATTTTGTGTGCAGTCAAGAAGCTTCTTGACTGCAAACGTGCTTTTAAAAAGAAACCTGGCCCGAACCCTGCATTTCCAATTCAAGCAGTGGATTCTGAAGTCTGTTAACTCCCTGGAGCAGCTGATAGCTAAAGACTTGTTTCCGCTTTTCTAACAATTTCCTGGTTTGCATAACAATCCTAAAGGAAACACACTCAAGAAGTTTTCCAGCACAGAGAGATTTTGTCTCCAACACAGTTCTAGTTTCAAGGCATAGAGAATATTTATATATAATTACAATAACTTTAGAGATATATTTGTCTACAAATATATTTACATATAAATATGTATCAGCTTCTTGTTTAAAACAAGATTATGATAATTTTGCCATATCCAGGAAATACAAAACACTGGCTTGTGCCTGGTGCTTAACTCATGCCATTGTGAATAAGGGGGGGCGGGGGGGGGAAGGGGTTTAATGTTTAATTTCCTGTTAAAAACACACACAGGATAAAATCTTCCAAAGAGCAGTTATAAAACATGCATTTGCTAGCCAAGAAACTAGGTAAATATGGAATGGAGCCCAGGCTCACTTTTATTCCTTCACCCCCTCTCCAAAGAAGAAAGCAACTGCAGGCCAGGGAGCGTATTTGGAGGCACTGAGCTCTACTCAGGGACTAGATAATTCATGAGCCTGGCTGCTGCACACACCCTGCAGCCACGGGGGCAGTGGCTCAGAGCGTGCAGTGAGGCAGCTGCATGTGCACGGCACACGTGCCCGAGAGCCATTGTCCCCACTCCTGACCACTGTCCCCACACGGCTGAGCACAAGGAAAACAGCCGTCAGCACGTGGGCAGCAGCCACCAACAGCCTGAGGATCCTGCTACCTTTGCTAGTGGCTTTACAGACCACAGAGAGGATTTTTTTTAGCAGTTACAAGGGGAAATGTTATTGTCAGATCCCACCAAAATTTCACCGGCAGTGGTTCAGCCGTCATCATGGTTTTAATATGTATGGTGATGTATTAGGCTCTCCTGCAGTTCACCCCACTACAACTCGCAGAGTTCTGTATGATAGATAACTATTACAGCCTTTAACAATCCCAGCTCTTTGCCACGATGCCCAAATTAGACAAGAATATGGACTGCATTTAGGCAAAATTGAATCTTTGTCACAGTTTTCAACAGTAACACTGTATTTTTGGCTCTTAGAATAAAAACAACCCACCAAGTGCTTTCTGTCTGCTGTGTTTGGGTCAAAGTCAGCTCCTCAGTGCACACCTTGCTCCATGGAATTGGAGAAGTTGTGGTACTTCTTGCATCCTGCTAGGATTCACATTCAAAATTAGATGTGAACAACTAATGGCTTCAATTTTGTTTTGTTTTTCAAATGAGGATAAATTTATTATTGCAGATGTAGCTCAAGAGCCTTCTTAGCTTTTGGCAGCATACTATTCAAATTAACACAGTTAAGCTTTTTAAGCAGATACACCTTAAACATCTTCTAGTCAAGGCATTTAGTTTCACACTTGATGCAAGAAAAGAAAGGCACAGATTATGTATCTCTCTGGTGAATCAAACCCGATGGCAGGAATGCTGAGTTTCTTGCTGACTCTTTGCAAAACTGGCTTTGAGACTATAAACAGTCCTGAGTTTATTTCTAAAACCTGCACTTAACATCTGTTGTAGGTATTTGTGTTCTTGCCTCATGAAATCAAGCACTGTTAACCACCAGTTTAGTGACAGTTCACCAGTGAATCTCTTACTACTGCAGGAGTTCAAAACCTTCCTGTTTATTTTCACTTGCTGTAACTGGACTTTGTGCCCTGATCCCATGGCTCTTCATGTGAAAAGACAATTGACTAAAAACATTAGGAGAGAGAAAAGGAATAGGGTGGAGAAAAACTGTAACACAAAATGAGCCCTGACTTGCCTCCTCAGTACTGTACGTATCCCCAAGCCATGAAATTTCAGGAAAATGATTATGTTTCTGGCCAACAGTCAGAATACATAAGATATTATACACCCTTTGCCTCACTGTACATTGCTACTGCAGACTCCATGCAAAAGCAAGACTTTTTTTTTTTCCCCATTGCTTTTGAGCAGCAAGGCAAGTTGACAAGTATTTACTGCTAGTTACAGCAAGGTATTAAAGATTCAAGTGAAGTAGTGGTATTCTCCAGTGCAGTGGTGACCTGAGCCTTTAATCCAGATGAATTTAACTGTAAAGTGCATTAGCTCTTCTCATAAAAGATTTGCTTTAATTTTAGTTCTCTCTCCATTTATCTTATGGCTGTGTAATCTTCAGTAGAGGTCAAACAGATTTCCCCAAAGAAAGAGGAGCTGCTTCTTTTTTAGAGGAGAAAAGCATATTTAAGACAGTCCGTCCTACTTTTAAACATAAGTCACAGGACAGTAGTGCCTGCTGTCCTTTCTCTGTAGCTCTCCTTGCTTCTTTGCATGTTCCAAAGCAATTAAACCAGCGTTCATGTGCATCCACACATGTATACAA
This sequence comes from Monarcha castaneiventris obscurior, assembly GCA_026261815.1. Lineage (NCBI taxonomy): Eukaryota > Metazoa > Chordata > Aves > Passeriformes > Monarchidae > Monarcha > Monarcha castaneiventris. The sequence goes on from JAMPIT010000890.1 coordinate 1,933,316, forward strand.
ATGAAACATGAAATGAAAACATCTCCTGGAGATAGGATACACAGCCCATCTGATGCAAGGACTGAAATTATTACTAACATCTTACCATCATCCAACTCCAGGCAGAGATTGTAAACAGCCAGAGGCCTCTTAATACGCTGTCCTTGTCTTCTTGACTGCCTTGGTGGGGCATTTGGAGGAGATACTGACATAGAGATTGGCTCAGGGAAAGTAGCATCAGGCAGGGTTTTGAAAATCTGCAATCAAGAACACAAAGGGTGTTAATTATTTATCATGAAGAGCAACCTGTGCAATGCAACTGTAAACCATTATCAAACAACATTTGTTTTGGATTACATTCAAAGCAGACAGGAGCCAAAAAATCCATTCCTTCAAGTTTGGGAGTATGCAGTGGGTTTTTAATGAGTGCTTTTAAAATAAATAAATAAATAGATAAATATAATGTGGAAATAACCAAGAGCACTGTCTACACATTAACCAAGCTGCCAATCAGTTAATTCAAACACAAAACATTCGCAGCCACGCTTACCAGCTAGGATAGAGGGGAGGGAGAAAAAGAATACTAACTTTAGGAACCAGTAACCAAAATGCTTTATAGATGAAACCTGTAATTCTTCCAGAATAACCATTTTAATTTTCAAAGCTTGTGATATTATAATCAGCCATTTTAATTAAAGAAACACCACACTCTTGAAGAGAGCAAGGGGAAAATTTTGTGGGCAGGGGCTTTTAGTGAGAAATACCATAGTAACAAACCACGTGAGAATTTATTCTGTGAACTATTGCATGTTGAGACAATTTTATATTAAATACTGACATTCACAAAGATGCATATAAAAAGGATTGCATTTCCTGTCATCATTTTACCTTTTGAATCATGATCATCAGCATATCACCACTCCACACAGAATACCACGTCATTTCTCTCCGAATTAACCAACAACATAGATGTGCTGTACCTGATAACACTTCAACTGTCACACAAAGGGGACAGTCTAACAGTGCTGATTTACTTGTAGAAAATTATCAGTGGGCTGATGTGCGATTTAAAAGCTGCCTTTTACAAGTGATCGTGGCATGAACAAATTGGCTTCATAAGTATTTCAGCAAAGACAAAGCAGCAGATAAAGAAAAACATAAACAGAAGCTGTGTAAGAAAAGTCCTGTGTCAGAACAGCACCTCACAGCAATGCAACACAGTGATATAACAAGATATAATGAAACAGTGTATGATGTTCTTGTACTCTGCAACTTTATAATATTTACTATAAGGATACGTGGCAAAGAGGAGAGTTGTAATCATTATTTGAACGAGAAGCTTTTTATGAAGCAGAAATCCATGCAGGAACTATAAAGGGACAACACCGATAACACATTTTTGGATAATAACAGCACATGTCAGGTGCAGTATGACGCTAAAAGCCAGAGAAATAATTCCATAAGCATCCTGTAGTAAGGCACTCAAAACATCATGTTAAAAGTACTAGAACCCCTAAATGCCACCATATCCTGGCCTGCTAACCCTGAATGTGTAGGAAGAACATGACCCAAGATCCCATGTATACACTGACTTACAGCCACTTAATAATCACTTTTGTACTGGCAGGTAGAAGACTGCTGGTACAAAATAATCAAGAAATGGCATATTCCACAAAACCAGCAGAAAAATGATCATATTCCCAAAAGTGGGCAGCACTGGGCCAGAAGCCCACTGGTATGCACAGGAAAGCTCCAGTGGAAACATTACCTCCCTTCCCAGTAAGTGAATGTTGCTGTGGGGGAGGTAAAATGTCACTTGAAGTTCCCCATCCCAGCGTTAGGAAAACTGTCTCCCCCTCCTTCACATGCCTACGAACAAGGGACTACGAGAGAGCACCAAAACAGCAACTCTCTAAAAGCAAAATGTTTGCAAAGAAGAGAGGAAACTGTCCAACCTGGTTCTCCCCAGTACAGACACAGCAGCACTCTCAGGCAGTGACAAAGCTCTAGTTGTGCTCAGAGCTCTAAAGCCATTTTTTAAAACATGATGCAATATATAATAATGAAATCTAAAGTGCACCTCCATGGCACTTGGCTAACAGTACCACACTGCCCCCTTATGTGTAAATACAAGGCTAGATTGAGCAGGTTTAGGCATAAATATTTGCTTCTGAAAAATTCAAAGGTACCAAAACTTGAAATGGCATCTTTTCCATGGACTAAGTGTTGCATTTGGGCTCTCTGGCAAACAACTCTCTGCCAAAAGGTTTCAGCATGTTGTTTACCATGTCACATTCCACAGCTGTGTTTATTTGTACAGCCTTATCCACGGATCTCTGCTGAAATTAGTGATGGTGAGGAGAACAAGTATTCCCCAGGAGTACTTCATAAGAGATGAGCTTTCTTGTATGCTTCTAGGTGACTTGCACAGGTTGCAGTGAAGATCTTCAGTGGTTTTTACTTTTCTTTCACAAATATTGCATTATACTCTTCCAAAACTATTAGCATGAGGAACTAAGAGTGACAAAGGCAAAAGACAAAAAGAGTTTTTGCCCTTTCAAGCAGTTCATAGTTGTGTTCATTCCTACTTTTGTCTTTTTAGTAGGAAAATAAAAACAAGTCCAGCCCAGCCCTAACTAGACTTTTTTCCAGCAGCAGCAGCAATCTCTTTCTGTTGCAGGCCAAAGCCTCAGTTTTGCAAAGGTGAGCATCTGAAAAACAAGCAGAACATCAACCTCTGCCTTCAGAAGTGCACATACAGCACTCACCTTCTCTTTCGTGCTTTTATTTTCACTTAAATAGACAAATGCTTTTCACCATGCCTTGGATATTTGTCTGCTGCACTGACAGAAGCATTGTTAGGTCTGTCTGAGAATGAGGGGATGGAGACCTGCTTTATTTCAGCTGTGGGGAGAAAAGTTGGGTTTGGTTTTATTCAAATTTGCTTCTAACCTCATTAACTGTTTAAACATCGCTGAAGTATAAATGTTCCACGGCTAATAAAAGATGCCAGCTGTGAGTGAGCTGTTGTCAGAAGCCCACGGCATACACACACAAGACTGAATTCAACATCACACACACAACAGGAGCACCTGAAGTGGCCCCAGCATTGCTGTGTGCTGGCTGATTTGCACAAAGCATGGGGCCACAGGGGAGAAAGTTTAGCCTGCACTACAGCAGCTACATGGCAAGGCAACCACACATATCCAGCTGGGGGGAAACTCTCCCATGGAAAAACAGATTGGAATGTGCTATTTAAGAGGTGACTGTTTTGCTACTCGAAGAAACCATGCTCCCTTAAAGTCAGATCTACCACTATCACCCATCTGGACTGCAGAAGTCACCACAGCTTAGACTAATTCCTGTAATAAAGACAAGAGTGAAGTACGCTCATTGAATTACGTCATTCTAGAAGTGATAAAAATGTACTAAGCCAACCTCAAAGTTTAAAGATTTCACAGTCATATCCAGTGTTAACACTGTTTCTGAGACTGTGGCCAAACTGCATAAGATTTATAGACTACCAGCTCTCTACAATTTAGTTCTCAAAGCACTGGTATCCTGCAGTTGACCTACCTGGGAGTAAACTCTGAAGCTAAGTGCAACAATTTACACTTGGGAGACGACCAATACACGTAGCACTCAAAATTTTAATCAGGCAACAAATCCCATTGTTAGCCCGTCCCAGTTACTCCACTGTTACAAATGGTTCTTTAGGTCTGATCTTACATGAAAGCAGAATTTCAAAGTGCACACTGAATGAACCAGTGGATGACTTCCCAAACCTGCAGTGTAAAAGTTACAACAAAAAAGATGAAACTCTGGTGGAGCGATTTAAAACTCTGGTAAGTCTGACCTATTTCTCTCTGTGTAGGAGTATAAAATGGATGCTTTACAAGGCTAAACAAACCACAAACCATCTTGGGCATACAGCACTAATAACAGCTCTGTCTAGAGCAGTGAGCCCAAGATCATCCCTACATATAACCATTCCAATTCCTAAATCTGTGTCCCACAAAGTCTATGGCAGCATTTCTTGAGAGCAATGAGCCAAATTCAACATATTATCGTACTGTATTCTACCAGCAGATCCACATGGCAGCAGCCCAAGGAATTTTGCCAGATTCCCCTTAATCTGCAACAACAGTGTTGGACTCTAGATCCTGAGCTCTTACTAGCGCCGTTTTCAGATATTCAAAAAACCCATGGCTGGGAGGATTTATCTTGGCCTATTCCATGAGTTTATGACTAGATGTATAGTTGTACATGGAAATGTAGATTAGATTCTGCTGCTACAAGAGAATACTGATCTGTTCGTTCTGGTCTCAAGCAGAACTAATTAATGAATTTCAGTGTGTTTGCCAGGAATCACTTTAGGAAAAGACCCAGACATCAGGTCATCTCTGTCTGCTTTGTTTCACTGGGGTAATTAAAATTTCCTCTAAAAATCAGTACGAGGCAAACAGCAAGGACAGAGAGGGATGAAAAAGAGGGGAGAAAAAACTGGAAGCTTAGTAATAGAGCTAATGAGGATAAACTTATAAAAAAATCAGCTTAAAGCAGTGCCATGATTTTGTTGCAAGACAAAACCCCTATCACTCCCGTAACACCAACCATTCAGAACATGCACCTATCTCCTTGGAATATACAAACACAAACCAGAGCACCAGAAGTCACTGTGTGATGGCAAAGGAGGCTACAACATGCAAGGTCGTTCCAAATTCTTTGGAATTCCGCTAGTGGGATACGTGCCACTACTACATTCATATGTTGTAGAGGGCAGTATTTCTCCAGACAAGAACAGCATAACAAGTTTTTACTTGGGCAATTTCCCTTCAATACCAACTTGATTTGCCATTGTTAAATAAAAGATACAAACACAGACGCTTCAACTAATGTTCATTGAATAATATAAAACACCATCCAGCGATGGCACATGTACTGCTGTCCCCTTACACATTTTATCCCTATGGTACTCCTTACATTTCCATGACAACTGGCTATAATATATGCTGACCAAAGAATATTTTATCCATTAGCAGTTAATGGGATAGTGCAAGAGGAGCTTATCACCATGGTCTTTCCTCAACTTAGCTTCTTTTCAATGTAATACAAGCCCAATTCAGGTTAAACCCAGCAATCTGCACAAAACCAAAAATCGTATATTTAGAGACAAAAACACTAAAAAAACCAGTCAACTGTCTTTGTGGTTCACAGTGTGCTGTTACTCAGATAAATTTTTAAAATCTTTTTCCTCTTACAATAAGGAAGACGGTGGTCGCACCCTGCTTTTTGCCATTTTCTGAAACCAAAGCAACGTCTTTTACATCAAATTGCAATTTTACTGCAGATATAAGCATTTCAAGAATTGCAAGGTGAAAATAAGCATCCTAAAACACTACTGCAGTAGTTCAGCCACTAATTATAACCACTAACCACTAATTGTACACTAATTGTAATCCATTTTTTAACAGTAAAAACCACATTCAATAACATGAACAGAACTAGGGTTTTTATTCCCTACTTGAAGGGATTACGGAAGCTAATTAGAGATATTAAAAGTTTAATCATAATAGAAATTACAAAATAGCAACTTCTAGAGAGCTAGGACAAAAGTTTTATTTCAAAACTGATTTCTGCACCAATTCTAACAATTTCATAAGACTTCCAGAGTACTGAAATATTTTTAAAAAGGTGCTTTGTTATTGTAGTGTCTTACTGATTCACATTTTTACTTTACTATGGGCAATGTTAGATCAACCTGTTTCATTCCCAGTTTTAGTCAAAATGATCTCTTTCTTTTTCTTGTTCACAAACACGATTCAATAAATAAAAACTACATGCACTAAGAATTCTTGATATCTAAACAGAATCTGTGTTCAGTGTGCAAAATGTGATTAAAGTTGATTACTTCTAAAATTAATTTTCAATATTTTTAAAACATTTACAAAATTCTTCAAGAAAAATTATCAACAACTTCATCAGAATTCTTAAAGAACTTACCTCCTCAAGGTTACTATTGTGTCCACTCCAATACAGGTGTGCCTGCCTCAAATGAGTTAACCTGACTTTTGCACTTCAACATTTATACACTGGAAGATATGATTTGCTGCGCACTGCTTTCTATGAGATTGCACAAGATACAGATTTTCTGAGGCTTTGGATTTTGAGGCTTGAATTCCGCTACAAACCACAAAATACCTTTATACATTATTCACAATCATTATATTGGGGGTGGGAGGGGGTAGAATCAGATCCAGAGCTGAAAACTACCTGTGGCTCAGTCTCTAGAGGGCCACCAACAAGAAAGCATCAATAATGCTCTTGATGCTGCCTGGCACACACTGTTGAATTACAGTGCAACAGTGGATGCAGCCTGGAAAGTAACCAGGTGTAAGTCTAAACAAGAAACAGGAAACATCTTTGGCTGTGAGCCAAACCACAAAGCTCTCCAAACAAATAAATTAAAACTGAATCCATCCAAGACAGCCTTTTCTTCATTGCAAAGCTATCATTTGCTGAGACCATCTGCCTGGCAGCCGGACCACCCCTAACTAAATGAAACTTTGCTCATAGGGATTTGTGGACACTGAGAGTCTCAATCTCCTTCTGACTGGAGTATCTGCTATCTGCTATTCTTATACAAGAACAACTACAGATCTGGACAATCTGCAAACTACAAGAGTGACAAAAGAAACCAGGGAGTTTCAGACAAACCTGATCTATCAGTAGACTCCAACAGCCATTCATTTGCCCTGATTGCCTTGAACTGTGTAGTTCAAGTTTTGAGATGTAATGAAGAAACTAAAAAGTCTGCAAAACACAACGTGACAGTCTGGAAGACAGCTGCAAAGGAGGAAAGGAAAAAAAAAAAGAAAACCATACCAAGGTTAAAAACGTGTGTCCTTTGATCACTCGCGAATTATGAGTTTGTTGAGTCAGCCTTTCTAAAAGTAGCACTCCTGATACAGAGACTGCAGCTTCCACCGTATCAAATCGTGCTCCACCTTTTAACAATTCATGAGAAGAACGTTCCTGATGGCAGCCCATTCACTGCTATCAACTAATCCATTTTAGCCATGGAGGGAAATGAGAGAGTTAACCACACACCAGGCTGGGAATACCTCCACATTTGTGCACTGCACCAGCAGGAACAGCAGGTTCACCTTCTCTTCTGTGCTCACCTACTCTAACTCACACCAAGGAGAGTCTTCTCAAAAGGTTCTCTTTCCCTATTACACATAATAGATATGTGTATCTTGTTTAGTTACAGAAGCTACTTAAAATAGCAGAGAAATGCCTTAAAATTAAAAGATTTAATAGTCAATCTAATTATCTTGGTTTCTAAAACGTGACATACTCCTCAAAGGAAAATAATGCAGAAGGAGAATGTTTGCATGCATTTTCTCTTACAAAGAGTGCGGGAAGTCCTAAGAAGATGAAAAATGGCACTTGGAAACCTAAGTCAAGACCCAGCAAAAACAACTGTGGTCAAACACGGCACAGATAACACTGATGTCCCCTTCATTTGTAATGAATACATACATAAAAACATTTATACACATGTGCCTATACACACAAGAACACCATATATACATCTGTTTTACTACAGATTTAATGAACAGATTATATATTATTATAATTATATATTGAGTATAAAAACCTACATTTGACCCCCTACCACACTGACATTGAGCAAAGCATCAGAATGAAATGACAAGATCTTCAAGACCTTTGCAAATGACACGGTTCCAACTGTAGCCAACCATGCAGCCTCACCAATGCTTTCTTTTTCACATATTTCCTTGCTGCTATCACAAGGATTTATATCATCCTTGCTTTTTCAAGTATTTTCTGCTCACTGTTTTTGTTAAAATACATTTTTTTACCTTACATTATGACTGTAGGCTCTTTGGAGGCAAAGAACACACCGTTCTATTGTATGTCTAAATGAAGTATTGATGCTTTACTAGTGCAAGTAGCATGCACGTGAAAATATTGGAAATAAAAGTATTATCAGATGACTGCCACATATTTTTAATACAAAAATCTGTTTAATGGTTTGAAATACACTAACCCTTCTGGTAAGGCAAAAGAATTCTAGAAAGTACATGCAAAAAACATTCTTTTATCACACGGTTTTCTGCAAAAGAATTTTCTTTTTAAACGCTTAAGAAGTGCAACAACTTTTCCACTCTCCATGCCCCCTGCAATATTTTACTGAATACTTTCTTTCACTAACAAAATTTTATTTAAGAACATCCATTTTAGCAGTCTCTATAAGGAATTCTCCCTTGCCTCCTCCTCCATACATGCAAGCACAGCACCCTGACCATCAAGACTGAAGGAAATATTAGTCAACTGAATTCCACTCCTTTATCATCCTTTCTCTTTACTTACTTAGGAATATTGCTTGTGGGCAGCAGAAGATGAGATCTCTAGCACTGTGAAATTTTGTATGAACTTGAGGGAAGTTTCCCCATATTACCTGTAAATAAGGTAGGCAAATCAAGAAGAGAGAAGTCTATGTACTATTTCTATGTGCCATGTGTTTGCAGTACAGCATGTGAGCAGGCCTCTTCCACCCCTGAGATCAGGACTTTTGTTTTTATTTTCTTTATTAATATGATTTCTCACAGTGCATGTTTTGTTTCTTTTTGACCACTCTAGCAGCATACCAATCCAGTTATTGATCCAGACTGCTTCTAATATCATCAACTGCAGTCACAAACGTAAGTAGGGATTTGATATTCAGTCTTCTTACTATGCATGAACCACATTTAGAGAACTGGAGTCTTTTAAACAAACAAACAAACAAATTTGCAATCAATTTACCATACCACGTATGTGTCTCACATGGAAGGGCTTTATGCTATCCACAGGGCAGAGAAAAGACTTGAAGAGTTTGCTCACAGTACGGTGGAATGAAAGAGCTGCTCTGACTCCCACCAGAATTTCTTTGTTGTGTCTGTTGCCCTTTCTGCTTGAGACCCAGCCAATGCTTAAGGCATGTAATTGGAATTAAGTTCAGGAACAGTTTCAATGACACTTCTGATTAGTTACATGCTTCAAGTTAGTTAAGCACATGCTGAATACCCTCCTGAATACCCTCACGTGTTTTTACCACAAACTCTGCGCTAATGGAGATATTTTAATGTCATTTCCCACCCCCCTCCAAGTCCAATGTTTGTTGACTTGAGAAACATTCAGCTTGTGGAGGTTTCAAATTGCTGCACCACAGCAAACCACCATAATTACACTGTGTTGCTTCTTGGTCCTCCTTTGCAGCCAAAGGCAAAGCAACAGGAGAGCTGAAACAAGCCCTCTTTAGTATTTCTCATGCGTCTCTTCAGTGGGCCTTCAAAAGATCTGCTCTGTTGCCAAAAAATAGTCTTAAGTTTACGTGATGGCGTGACATTCTACCTTAAAGCATTTACCTGCAACAGAACTGCTGGATTGCCAAAGGGAGACTGTGCTGCTTCATGCCCTAAAACAAACGACTGACTTCACCAACTTCCATTCCTTCTCTCTCACGAATATTGTATGTATTATGCACTGTAATACGTTTTTAAGACAAGATTTTTCAAGTATTACTACATGAAGTTGATGTTGGCTTAAGAGCTCAGTAGTATTAAATTCTTTTCTTCCCTTTTTAGTTTAAAAAAGAAATCATGAAAGTGCCCAAAGTACAAAAAAAAAAAAATTCATTAAAAGAATTCCCCTTAAAACTGTTTTGAACAAATCACAGCCAAGCCCAAGACATTTTGTCTAAAATATGTAAAATCTTTCCTCTTTATAAAAAGATTGATAGAGAAAAGGTATCTGCCCTATATATAGGAACCACTGAGCTTTTCAGCATAAATGTCTTTGAGATAATTTTGCCCATAGGTTATTTGAATTCTAAAAAAAAAAAAAAAAAAAAAGTATATTTTATGAAACCTATTCCCTTTCAGCAGATTCTGGCCTCCCAGGCTCCAGAAGGAACTTCTGTTTAGCCCCTCGCTTTTATCCTTCTAATTTTCTTTCACTGTAATTTTCATCTTCTTTCTGTTTTTATAATCTTGCTATTTGTACTCACTATTCTTTCCTCCCCCATATGCTGGTTTAAATATTCCAGTCCCACTGAGATTTTTATTCCAACCTCCTCCCTCATCTTCTTTCATTTCTTAGACTTTTTTTATCCTGGTGCCTTTTTTTTTCCTTCTTAAAATAATGTTCAGGGAATTGAGAAACCAAAATGGCTCACATTACCACTGAGGCATCTCTAAATGGCAAATAAATAAACCCTTTGAGTAGTGGAATCCATTCCAACAAGATGCCAAAACATTGTAACAAACAGCAAGATGAACATGTGCATGCCCTTCACGCTGCCGTGGCACGAACCACCCTTCTTCCTCACCGCAAGTCAGAGAAAACACCAGAAGAGCTGAAATGTCCAAAATTTCCAATCTGTTAAGCCCAGGGGAAGAAAAATTAATTGAAACCCTTGAAACTCATTTGGAGGAGGCAGAGAAGAGAAATCAAAACCTTTTTTTCAGGGCCAAGTTGACTAAGGCTTTTCATTAGAAGATTACCTAAAGGCCAAGATTGTTCCAAGCACTGTACAAGCACAGCTGCAGTCAGCTCCTGAGAGCTCGTTACCTCAAAGCAAAATAAACATAATGATGAGACACAAACATGAATTTCTTGATGCTTCTTTAGTGAAGGGAAAGATACAGGACACAAAATCTGGCTATCCTTTCCCTCCCTGGCTGTCCTTCCCCTCTAGCCACAGGACAGAAGCAAGACAATTTACAGGTCTAATTATCCTCTGGATTGGCCTTGCTTCCACAGCAGGTGATTCTGAGGGTCCTGAGTAAAATATCTCAGCTTGGGTCTAGGTTTTGTTTTTTCTTTCAAGGCAGAGATCTGCTTGTGCAGCTCACCTTCTGAGTGGGCACTGTGAGAAATACTCTGCCTGGCAGAGACTTGTCTAGAACTGACGAAAGCCAAACAATTCCTTCCCCGATGCTCTTCTATCCCCTTCCTACTCTTAATCATTGTGCAATTCTAACGCCATTTAAGCAACACATCAGGCTGCACGGTCCAGTTTCAGTGTTCCAATCTCAGCATTTTGCAAAACGTCCTCCTCAGCACGCTGTAATTGGTTCACAGACATGGTTTGGATGTACGTATGCAGCCTGTAAACAAGGGGGAAGTGCTACTGACTGGTTTCTAGCCAGCAGGAAATAAATGTACATATCAACAAAGCTTAAAAAAAACCTAACCAAAAACCAAACAAAACCAGCTTATTCACTAAGCATGATACTCTTCTGTCAGGGCAAGTCATTGTATTCACGTTTCCACACATTAATTGCACAGAAATTCTCTAATTAGAACCCAGCAAAGTGATGATACTGGAATGACTGCACCAAGATTTCAAAGCCAGTAACCCAATTATGTCTGCTCCTAAAAATGAGCAGTGAATCTCGTTCAATAAAGCTATCCACATAAGACAAAGGGCATTGATGGAATTTAAAAATATGTGAGGAATCCTAACCATTTTTTACCATTTTGCCTATCAAGTTACTGTATTTATACCAGAGATGCTGATGGTTACTGCTTCTACAGTTGGAAAGTTTTTTAGTCATTTCCTTTGCTACAGGGGAAAAGAAATGCCTCTCTGCAGAGTACCAGAGATGGAAATTACATATGCACCAAGTGTAAAGGGTCAGTGCATCTCCATCTCAACTCCATCACTCTCCTACAATTCCAACCTTTGCTCCTATCAGCAGAAGCTGCTAAAAATTAGCAGAGTCGAAGTAGTGGCTGAATGAAATATTTTAAAATATTTTAACCCACAGCCGTTGACTTTTACTAGGACTTCACCAGGGATATAAATAAAAATACATAATGCAAGACTCTCAGAAAGTCAGAAATACACAAAAATTTAAAATAACAATATAAAATGAACATTAGACTGGCAATAACCTTCCTTACCTTAAAAAGTAGGTCCTTGGTCTGCCCTAAATGAAGAAGGGTCACTTGTAAAAGCAGCATACTCAGTTTGACTATAAAATTTTTGTAATGCTTTAACACACCTCTCCATTGCCTTTGTTATAAACACAGAGAGGTCACACTTGGGGCTGCCTTCCATTTTGGAAGCAGCTCTAGCGTGGGAGAGGTTGCTGCAGGCAGACCACTGCTGGCAAGTTCACTGTTAGAAATGGCAGTGAAATGACAGAAATCCCTTAAAAAAAATTATACCCTTCTAGTTCTAAAGAAGGCATAAAACCAAGGAATTATGGAAAATGATGCAGTATTATATTGATGTACTTTCCATTCCTCACTTCTCTGCATTTTCAGAGGAGCAAGAAAGGCCACTAATGTTTCAAATGTAAAATTGATGTCCAGTTTTTAAAGACATGTGACTGAGCTGGCATAAGAATAGGATGGTGCTAATCTGTGGTGATTTGAATAAACACAACTCTAGCTCCATATGTTATTAAAACACCCTGGCTCTGCTCACTCTCTCTCAACTTTCTTTAATTTGTGTGGTCACCGCAATCGCTTTAAAATCATGAGCTCAACTGCAAGGTTGACTTTCATTTCTACGATCCAAAATTAATACCACGGCTTACAGCCCCTGGAATATTTATTGCTTAGAACTTGAGCCACATGTGCAGCCCAGTATTTTTCCAGCAGAACAATACCATATCTGCTCAGTGTGCGTGTGAGGACAGCATTACACCCTAAGGCAACTAAGCCAACAAAACCCACCGTGTACACACAGCTATGCCAACAGCAGCTTTGCCCAGCCTGTACCAATCAGGGAGGGAGCATAATTACATTGTCAGAAAAACTCCAGACATATATTATTGAGAGTAGATAACACTTGACTTAAATAGCCAATTTCAACACTGTTAACCTTTAAAGGAAATAACAATTTCAATGCTCCGAGTGCTCGAGAAAGGAGAGAGGAAAAAGCACATCTTGGGATTTTTCCAAAGCACTATTTTTTTTGACAGTAAGAGTGAGGGAGATGCTGTCCATCTCCCAGGACAAAGTATCTCAAACACCCAGTTACAAAAGTCAGCTTAGACACAAGGGACTCCCAAAGGAGTACCCAAATAAAGAGACATGTAAAGGACTTTTTTACTATTTTTATATTAATTTCAGATCCCAGATTACATGCTGTGATATCCTGGACAGTACCTTGTACACGTGAGGCACTTTAGTAACTGGCAACTTTAGTAATAGCAGCAACAACAACTTCTATTTTCAGTACTACCTCAAAAACAAAGGCTTAAAATAACACACATTCAGCTGAAAACAAAGGAAGTGTTAATACCTGGCTCTCTCATAATGCTTTCTACACATAAAACTGAGAGTACAGTAAAGTCTTCTTTTCTACTCTGGGAACTCTGAGATAAAATGAAGATGTAAAACAGTGAATTCAGACCCTGGTCAAAGTACTTACTGGAAGAGCTAAAAACTGAGCCTGGACTTTCTCTTTTCCAGTTTTGTATCACTTTTGCTCAGAAAAAAAGTAAATGCAAATATCATAATGCAAATCTACTGGTGTACTATAGCCACAGAAGCACTACTACTGCCAGGAAATATGCATTCTGAAATGTTAATTCACTTATGAACAGGAATGATTATCAAGGACAAATAACCAAAAGCATACAGTGCATAAAGGATATTCTTTAGAATTAAACTATTAGTTTAATGTCATGCTTAATTCCATGCTTAACCCCTTTAAGGCTAGCAGGTTGTTTTAGATAATGCTCAGAAACATGAAAACATAGCAAAACTTACCTTCTCGTGATTTTCTATCAGGATTTCAACGACGATATTCTGAAACTTCAGGTCCATGATGGCCGCTACAGTTTCTTCCTGTGGCCTCATTAAGGTTGGTCCAAATACTACCCCTAGGTTTGCCACAGTCATTAGATTCCTCTTGGCATGCTTTGAAACACTTTTTGAAAAGAATTGAAGGAAAAAACAGGAAATGGGTTATGAAAAATTTCCATTACTGTTGGAAGCTGCAGTCTACAAATGAAAACATTACATTTCCTTAATCTATGTTTTAGAAGTTTGTTTTGTGCAAAGTTTCTTCAAATACAGTCTCACTAAATTCTGGAAAACTGAGAAGCCATTCTTCCAGTGGCAACTTAAAAACAAAACCATTCTCTTACTGAACTTATATATATAAAATGCACTTAGCCCTGGACCTGGGCAAGTGTGAAACCAACTTAAATTTGCTAACAGATCTCCACTATTCCCCTTGCCAGAATTTGTGAAAAGAAAGTATAACGTTCCCTTTCTCACTTCAATCAAACCCTCAGCTGCTGGCAGGACTGCTAAAGTAAATACTTCTATGGCTTCATTAACGTCTTAGATTTCTGCCTTTCCCGCCAAAATATGCACAGCGTGAGTCAAACGTCTTGTCTGCTTTTGCACGTTTGCTTCTTGGGGTTGGGGATGACAGCATCAAAATGGGCTTCAGCTCCAGCCACACTTCACTAAAGCCCTTTGTAGTTAAAGAAAGGTAAAGACAAGAATTCTGACAAGGTAGGAAAGCAGGTCATAGCACGTACTTCGCTAAATGTTTCACCAAGATTTCCAGCATCTCTTTGTTCTTTTCTGGGAGTTTGTGGACCAAGAAGTGAACAGCATTGACTCGAGACTCAGGACTCCCACTTTCTATGGGATAGAAATAAATATCTCAAAAAAAAAATTAAAATTCACAGAAACACAAACCTTCTCCCACCCCTGCATGGAAACATACTGCACACACTTTGCTTCACCACTTATGTATCTCCAAACATAGCAACACTGAACATATGTGCTTGTTTTCACAAATAATATTGTTCTAGAATTATCAACTTATTTGCTTATTTTGAGAACTCATCTTTCAATCCACCTGCAAAAGGATGCCTTTGTTCATCTATTTTTAAAGACTGACAGATGCAGTTATTGTTTTGCTGCATTGGACTCATCTGCTTACAAATACACTGCAAGGTGAGGAGTGATGTTACTGGGTGCCTCAGAGAGGAACTGTACTGCTTTCCATTTGAGCATCATTAACTGATTGTCCCCGTGATTAGAATTCAGTTCTGTTGGTACTGTGCAGCTGATGATACTGCATTTATGCTACCTTGCATTGGAAACGGCATGCAGATCTATATGCTTGGAAAACCTAATGACCTCTGAAGACACAGAAGAATAAACTGGCAAAAAAAACCTACTGAGAATACAATGACAAAGCTTCTGAATAAAAATGGCATCTCTAGTACAGTACAGAAATAAAGATAAGCAAAGAGATTTTTATTTTTGTCAGTTGCGTGTTAAATTGAATAATTTTGGCCTCTACAGCTTCCACTGTACACAGATGAAAACAAGAACCTGTAAAAGATGAAAATAAACCATCTTCCTATTTCTCAAAGTTGCATTAAATCACAAAATTACATCTTAGTAGTGGTTATAATAAGAGGAGTGGACATATTTCTCTTGCCTATAATAATACTTACTAGAAAGGACAGAATGAGAAAAAATTAGAATTTGTTCTGAATGCAAGAAGTTTTGACATGAGGACCACTGATCAGGTCCCATTTTTCTCTAGGGCAACTTTGATTGCCAAGTGTGTTTCCTGTAAGGTACCACCATATTTCTTCAGTGCATATTGCTTCAGATTTTTATTTTTCTTTGCATGTTGCTACACATTTTAGGGCTGTATTTTATTCTTTTGCAGTGAACACCCCTGCACAGATTGCAAGAAAAAAGGCAACCAAAAAGCAAAACATTCAACTTCTAGTAAGCTACTCAAAATTCTCAAAGAAAAAATAGGCCTTCTTTAAAGTGAGACTATTTTATATATTGTGTATCACAAATTCTAATTAAAGAATGGCTAAACAATTTTTTTGCAAGATACAGTCAAAGCTCATATAGCTTCAATCTATACTGATATGTATAAAGAGAACAAAATTGAAGGAAAACCTTTTAATTTTGGCTCATCCTCCAATAGTTTCAGGGAAAAGGATATTCCTTGCTATTTCCAGTGTTGGTTTTTTTTATAGCCAACATAGGAAACAACATTGACAACCTATTTTTGAGTATACTGTAACTCAGATCTGCAATGTTGACTAAATTTCCCTCCCCAGAATCAACTCCTTTACAGAGCTGTTTACTACTTATGAACACTGTAATGTCTGAAACATGTAACTTAAGTGAATTCCTTTACTGAAAGAGACTATAAAATAAAGAAAAATAAAGTGAGAAACTGCTGGCAAAACTTCAGAAGTCAAGAAATTATTTTAACACTTTCCAATACAAACGTGAAAACTCACCACGAAGGTAAGGATGTCAAATTTTGTTTAAGCACTTGCCTGCTAGCATGTGCTTTGGCAACAAATTTCCTGAGCTAATTCTCATTTTGAATTAAGGACCAGAAGAAAACACATTCTGCAGTCCTGGAAAGTCATTATAGCAATCTGAAGATGATAAAGCAATTGTCTCAAAGTTTATTTTAATTTTGCTTTCCACAGTTTGCCAGAAGTGCTACAGGCTGGAAAGAAAATCAGCTAAATATCTGTTTGATACTTTGCCAAAAATTTTCTTACACAGTTTCCCTCTATCTTCTTCCAAAAAAATTCTGTGTACACTAGATACCATACAACTGAGCTACAAATGCTGTTGTGTCTTCTCCAAGTCTGGATTTGAACTGCCACAGTGTAATCTGGCCTGCTCTTTCCTTTCTTCTCATCCACGAGCAACATTCAAGCCAGCAAGGCACTGAAAACAAGGGTCAGGCAGCTGTGCTTTAAGGACTCAAATGAGCTCAAATTAGTGTACTTTCTTTTGCTAAGTTTCCTACTCTTTATAAATGGAAGCCAAAAAAAAAAAAATCACAGATTAAGTAGATGCTTATCATTATACAATTAAGATAATAAGGATAAATGTTTACAGTGGCTATCCAAAAGTTCTTCCATAAAAGTAAGAACTGTGCCGTGCAGTCACGTTATATGGGACACATATATAAGAACTAAATACTGATTAAAACATATTTTCAAATAATTTATTATTTCTTGTTCCTGTATTTTTACTGGGATGAAACAGTTTCCTGAAATTGCATTTGCAGAGTGCTCCTAAGATCACAACAGCACAACAACAAAAGATTTCTGTTTGAACTACGGTCATGTATTTACTGGCAGGAATGATGAATTCTCCATGCAACTCATATGTCATCAGTGGCTCTGGAAGGCTTCTGTAAAACAAGGATGACATAATAAATTTAACTATATTTTCTTCTAGCTGCATTTACTCTAAGCAGAGAGTAACATTTTAACATTCAGTAGCTTCCATACTGGAAGTAACCACTATTACAGAGGCCCCTGAATTCAATGACTTCTAGGATAAATGGAAAACTTGGTATTATCAGGAAAATAAAACTAAATGCATCCATTCACCTTCCATGAGCTGAAGTGATGCCTCCAGTCTATCATAAGATACCTTTCCAATTTTAACACTGAGATTGTTTCTCAGATGAAGATTGTACACAAATACTGTGCAATTCATTCTTCACTAGTGTTTTTTGAACACTAAGAATTCCAAGTCAATGCCTTACTGGAAAAACACTACGGTCTTAACAACAACCACCACCAACAGAGTTAAAACCATTTATTAAATTGACATTACTGATGCTCATGAAATATTGGAGTAAATACTCGGATGGAAAATACTGTAGGGGAGAAATACTTCATCATGTACACTTCTTTTTTTTTTTTTAACTTTTCTATACTCTGTAAGACTTGTATCTTTATAATAGTTCTGCAGCATTCATTGATAGTGGTTGTAGTAACATTTTATTTAATAAAAATAGCAGATTAAAAGTACCGTGTTTGTGTTACACTACAAGAGATACACAAAAATGCAGCACTTTATGTTCTTAGGCAATTTAGTAAAATAGCTTGATCAGGAATTGGCAAAGCCATTTGAATAGAGAACAGATTTAAAATTCTTATTTAAAGTTTTTAACACTCAAAATATTATTACTACTGCACACAGAACATCAGAGCAAGGGTCAGAAGGAAAAGAGGAAAATATTAAAAATTTCACAGCCTTTTCTCTTTTCATTCTACCACACTAAAACACAAAAAGGAAACTAATTTTAACAGTCCTAGCTAACTTTCAGTAATGACTCTCAGCAAGTTTACTGCCAATTCAGGTTTCTGAACCATTAGTGAAATGCTTCTGTGCCTAACAGTAAAGTGTTTGGGGGCTGTCTCATATGAATGTGTTAGTATTGCTAAAGTATTTTGCTTCCCCCAAGACAAATTACAAATATGGTATTTGCACCAAATGAGTCCTATTCTAAAATGTAGCAAAACTAACCAATGCAGCTTAACACACTGCATAGGAGAATTAAAATAAGAATTTATAATCTAAAAAACCAAGTAAACAAGAGACAGCCTTACCGCAGATACTGCTTCATAGCACTAGTAATTGTCTTCACTTCCCAATCTACAGAGTTTTCCAGGTCAACTTCATTGCAGGTTTTTGAATCTAGAAAATAATCAGAAAGAGAAGAGGGACAAGAAAAAAGGGAATTATAAATCAGTATGGCCTACACGAACAGCAACACATTGACTTCGACCACTACATATTTGCTCACATGAACGTAGAAGCAATGTCCTTTTTATTATTATTATTATTATTAGGTGATATAAGGAGACCAAATATCCAAACGTGTTCATAAATTCTATTTTCATATTCTGTTTTTAAAGCCATTTACTGCTGATTTTTTTCTTTAATGAAGGATTAAAAATCACCCTCATATAAAAAGATCTTTGTAGCAATTGAAATTTTCACACCTCTAATTAAACAGAGAGATATTCACACAGAAAGATGTACAAAAACAGTTTAGGGGAAAAAAGACCCTCTAAGAAGAATTTATCTTTTACTCTTTTCTTTCTTATTTAAAGTAGTAAATTCTCTCCATAGTTATGCTTGCAAACTGTTGATGAGAACAGTCAAAGTGCAACATGAGCCTCTGCATTGTGTGAAAACCTTTAAGAGGTGCTTCCAAAGTAGGAAAAGGAGTCTTTGCTGAATGCTTGATCAGTTTTAGCCACTGGACAAGAGATACTTTTTTGCTTGACCATTTGTCAGGTTCACAGAACTCCCACCTTCTCTCCCAGGTTAGTTGACAGAGTCTTGGAACAAGACAGACCCCACCAAAAGGTTTGTCTGACTGACCCATCAAGTTGTAGAGTTTTTGACAGAAGACAGAAAACAACACAGCACACGGGAATGTTTTGCAATGAACAAAACCCCCCTGAGGCCTGAGAGCAGGAAGCCACAGCTAGCTGACACAAGAGGAGCACATGTGCATGGCCAGCCTGGCCCGATGTATTTGCTGACTTTCCTGTTGTTATTTACTGCCACACGTTTCCATCAGTCACTGCAGTGAACGGCAGCAGTGCCTGACACAGATTACGTGGGGACCCGTTCATACAAT
The DNA here is from genome assembly GCA_026261815.1 of Monarcha castaneiventris obscurior. Taxonomy (NCBI): domain Eukaryota; kingdom Metazoa; phylum Chordata; class Aves; order Passeriformes; family Monarchidae; genus Monarcha; species Monarcha castaneiventris. Next base: position 1,952,796 of record JAMPIT010000890.1, read on the forward strand.
TCAGAATTCATTTATTACTTGGCTTGTCAGACAAACGACAGACACATTTAAAAAATCACATTAGGATCCCTGATTAAAGGTGCAGTCCTTTTACCAGGACTAAATAATTTTGTTCTAAAAGCTGTGCCAAGCAATTATTTCTGTAACTGAATATTCTCCCTCGTTATATCAATTATTTAAGTCTCATTTTAAAATACAGGTCAGAGAACGTTTTCTAGCAAACTGTTACTAGCCAACCACCACCCAAAATACTCAGGATTGTCTGAGATGTAAGCTGCTTTTTTTCTGTTTTTAGCATGCTAGCTGCTTCCATGTTCAAATGCTCTTTTTTGAGAAGAAAATTTGTCTCCCGAATTAATTAAATAAAAACTGCCATCACATCAGAAGCTAGCAAAATCTATGGGGGTTTTGTTACTAAACCACTGTGCAATATCCAGTTTTTAAATAGCTGCTTCATAATCATCAACCTCCTTTACATTCAAAGTATGCACTCTGTTCACTGAAATTTGTTGATAGATTTTGGAAGGAAAACAACAGGCGTCTGAATTCCAAAGCAAGCCTCATAAAATAAAAAATAGAAGGTATTGTTGAAACATTTCATTATCTCTTGGAGAAAAAAAGAAAAAAAAAATCAGCCCCGCTACCAACCCCCAGTTTGATTGTAGAAGCCATCAAGATTTAAAGACATTTTCTTCATTTTTGGTTTGCCATTTGCTTTACATTGCTCTGTGCCCTACCACCCAATGGATTTCATTATTCCTGCTCCATTTTTCCCCTCTACTCCAAACATCCAAGACTACTGCAAGAACTGGAGCTTCGACCAGATTTAAAAAAAAAATTACTCTAGTTGTTTTCATGCTACTTGTTCACACAACAGCCACTGCGCACTGAAGGGCAACTTTATGCCTATAAAACTGTGCACATTTAAGGAACAGCTTTTGACAGATCAGCTCTAAATTTTATGCAAATCTTTCTGAAAAGAAGAGAGCCAGGGTTTATAAAAATTGTCCAGTTCACTAGAGCCAGTTAGAAGGAGACTCTCTCTGCTTTCATATGCAATATGCACACTGTAGGTGTGCATGCATACTATCATCTACTGTATATAAAACAAGGAATTCCAAGCCACTGTTTTGAAACCTGCTAGTTTTGGGAAGGCAGAAGTATCTGAAAGCTTCCTTCTACATGTAGTATCTGGTATTGTTTGATTTCTGATGCTGCAGACAGCATCAGAAATCAAACCTGAACTCATCAGTAGAAACTGCAAGTCCTCAGCAGTCATGTCCCACAGGCAATGGTCCATCTGAAAGCTGATCTATGCAGTGGCTTGTACAAAATCTATGTAACAGTGGGTAGGAAATGAGCCACATCAGATCTACCATAGATCATCGATGAAACAGGAACTGGGCCCTGATGCACTTCCAGAACTGAGACTCCTGATGGCTGACACCTCACACTGCAGGGTTAACAACACATTTCCATAATATTGGAAGTTCTAGCTTTCTATTCCTGTTTACAATCAGATGCCTGGTTAATTTAACATCTTCCCTTAAAAGGTAGAGAGTGTTTGCCTCACCAGATGCCTCCCTTTAAATTTAAACAAGATCATTGCTGCAAAATAGCACAGTACCAGTTACAGGTAACTTCATGGACTAAGTTAATTGCAAAATTAACTTGGTGGGGTTTTTTTTTTTAAGTAGAATTGTATATTTGATTGCTAAGCCATACTTTGCAGAGACTTAGCTCCACTAGATTTTTGCATTACAGATGAAAATCTATGCATTCATAGTACTAGAAAAGCATATGTTGGTCTTCTTATACTCTCTTGACTCTGAGTGTACTTTCCAAAATTTTACAGAAAATATTCTGAAAAAGAGACAAAACTCCAGAAATATTACATCCCGGGATACCATTTGGAAGACTCTTTTTTCACATCAGGCCTTTCCAACTGTGAACCTCATGGTCAATGATAGGTAGCTTAAAATACTTTGAAATTTTATCAAACATTTTAAAATACAGAAAGTTAATATGAGTTTTTCTATGATTCTGAAAAATCTTTCATATAAAAGGGTATCTAAGAGTATGCCCAGAGACAAAGGATTAAAGATTAATCAGTCATTTTAAATTCTCTGTACCACTGTATATCAAAAAGGAACCCTCTTTGTTCTTCTCTGAGGACAGACAGATAAAGAGCACAGATAGGATCACTTTCAACAAATCATCAGAAAAGAGCACCTGCTTGCACCCTAACTTTTTCCTGCTCAGTATTTTGCCTCATCTTGATACCACTGTATTCTTCCTATGTCAAATAAATATATGAAACTTGGGAATGACAGAAAAATGTTTCAGATTTTAAAAAATAACTAAAAGCAGATGCTGGAATTCCCAGTAAACTCTTCCAGCTGCTACTGAATCACTGGCAACCTGAGTCTATTTAATTTGGATACCAGTAATGGCAGCAAGGAAAATCTGCCTGCCAGACCTGCACACCCAAGCTAAGCCAGCAAGAACAAAACTGAAAAGCATCTCATGATATCAAATGCATTTAATCAAGGCTCTCTGAGTGACAGCACGTCATTCTTCCCATGGTCAATGGCTAAAGATGGTTATTGCTTACTGAGGCTAACCTCAACACAGATAAACAACTATGAAAATCTGTTATATATCAGTCATTTTTATTAATCCCAGTTCGTATTTCCAAGAAGAGCCTTTTTTCTATAATACTTTAAAGGTTTACTAATGGAGTACTTCAGGGTGCTGTTAATATTGATTAAAGTAAGACATCATAAATTAATATTTAGCAAGGTCATTATGACAGATTGATATGACATGCAGGTCCTCAAGTCTCAAGATGTCTTATCATTTCTGAGGAGACAGCCTGTTTGAAAAAATAAAGGAAGGAAAAGAAAAAGTCTTACAGGTGGCACTGAACTGACAGCAGCATATAATATAAAAGCGCTTTGTCATTCACATAATGTCTGGGGTAATGAAATGAATTCACTTTCTGGCTTCCTTCAGTTTGCAGTGCCAAAGAACACTGTGTTATCAGCACAGATGGAGCATGCATGGTTCTGGAGAAGAGCCTGGTGCAAACTGCAAACAAGCTTCTTTGCATACCAATGAATCCCTGAGAATCAGACCTTTGCTGTCAAGTGACAGGTTTGGAAGCTCTCTAAAAATGAACTAATCCCAGTGGTCTTGTCTGACTGCATGTACTGTCAGTGCTCAGGACAAGAAATGGGGGACCACGGCACATTTTGCAGTCATGGCTACTACTTTGGTGAGAGAGATCAGGCAGATGAGGGATTTCACCCAGGTGCCAATATTTCTCTCTTCCCCCCCCACCCAGGGACAGCAGTGTGGCAAGAGAACTCCAGTCACTGGAATTAAAGATGCACCAAAATTTCTAGAAAGAAAAGGGAGAAAAAAAGTTTCTGAGAATTATTTCAGCTGTCTAGGTGTAAAAGAGCCTAAGATGTTACCCACATAAAAGAGCTATACAACTAAGTTTACAAAACCAAATCCTTTCTCCATCTGTCTCCTGCCTTGACACACAGTTATTATTAATACATATAGCATATCCCTCCTCTTAAACCAAGTAACTCTTTGACAGCAGGCTTAAACTGTCTTATTTTGCACAGTGATAAACTGAAGACACACATGGGCGTGTACACTTGTACATTCTAGACAAGGGAGAAGGAAACTGGAAACATCAAACAACGAAGCAACCAGCTTCAAACTTTCCTGACTTTGGTATTTCAAATTTTCTGATCAGATCCTTCAACTTAGGCTGCTTTAATCCCACTTTCATCAACCTTGCACAAAGCACATGCTTTGCTCCTACATGTCCCTAATCTAGGTCTTTCTAAAGTAGGAAAACTTACAATGGCAGCAAACTTACAATCATATGGTGATTATTTGCATGGACTAAAGCAAATTACTGGCAGGTGCTTTAAAAACTAAATATTGACAGTAAAACAACATGAAATAAAATATTGAAAAAGTATGTGTAAAATAGAGGCATACCCATCAACAAACTCAGAAGTCTCTGGACCTTTGAACTCACCCCCACAACTCTGTACAATCCTTGGTCATTTATACCTAATATGTAAAAAAAAAAAAAAAAAAAGAATAAAAAAAAGCATGAGATCAACCACAGTCAAATTTAGCATTAAAATTTTTGCCCCAGGCAACAAATTCCCTTCAAAGACAGACAGACTACATAGCACATTATAAATAAAGTATTACAAGAATCCTTTTGTTACTCTGTGTTTTTAAGACAAGTTCACGTTATGTTTTGATAAAGGTTTCATGTACCTCAATTCTACTTCTGAAACTGGGAGGAGAAGCAAACAGGGACAAACCTTTGCTTGAAAATAAATAAATAAACAAACAAACAAACAATCAAACAAACCACTGTCTAATTTCAAATTTTTTTAAATTGCATTTTGAATACATTGACCTCCACATTCTAATAACGTAAGAACTAAACCAACAAATGCTAAATTAAGACTTCTTCAACAAATTTAATAGTTCCTTTTTTTTTTCCCCTATATGTGGGGACTAAAAAACTTTGGATGAAGACAAACTTAAGCCTATTCCCCGTCCTCAAAACCAGTACTTTCTCAAGTTTATAAATGCTTTCCATTTAAGATACAAGGCCTCATTCCAACCCACTGTGGTCCACAGAGGAGTTACATCCAGAGGTACCACCAAAAGCTACTAAAAAGTCTTGCTTGGGATGAACAGAGGAGCCATAAGCAGAGCAGTATTTTCAGTCCCCTACTCCCATTCTTTATGGACACTGGACCACTCTCCTGGCATTCCTCTGTGCCCTCCCATTGTGTCTCACACATTCACTTCTCTACCCTTTTTCTTCCCCTGCTTTTGCTTTCCTTTACATTACCCAGTTTTATCCCCAGGGAAGTAAAATTGTGAATATAAATTGATTTAAAACAGGAGGGAGAGAAGGGGCAGGGAAGAGAAAAGGCAAAATAAGGTACATCTTTGTCTGCTGCATAGATGTCAGAGCCCATATAGTGGGAGGTAAAATACTACACTACACAGATGTTTGAGAGGCCTCACAATAAGCAGCCATCTACAAACACAATCCACCTTCATAATCACACTGGCCTGGAAGAGTAGAAATTCCACAAAATACCTGTGTTTCTACTCCAAGGAAATCTTTTCAAATAACAGATTATGTGGTATTCTTATTCAAAACATCCTTCAACAAAGGAAGAATTGTGGAGAATTCCCAGCTTCAATACCAAGCTGTTCCAACCCAGAAAAGGAAAATTAAAGCCAGTCACATGAGAAAAAGTTTCTTCCCAAATAAATATTAGATGAAGTATGTAAAAATCATTAGCCTTTTAATGAATTACTGTCAGACAGAGCCATAATACACAGCAATAATTCTCAATATGGTAGAGAGAACTTGGCATTTTCTACCTCCTCCTCTTGCCTAGACTTGCTCCATCTTTTCTCTCTTCTCACACAGTCTGCAGCCTCCTCAGCCATCCCAGATCCTTGAGCCTGCTCAAGTCCTCCCTGTCAGCACTTCTTCCTCTGCCCCAGCAGGGAGCTGACAGGCTACAGCTGCAGCAGCTCCTTCCCTCAGGTTGCTCCATCTAGGCAGCACTGGCCCTTCTTCCTCCCCAGGATGCAGGCACCACTGGAATGGTGCTGAGCCTTAAGCTGGATGCCAGGCTCAGAGCTGGCTCAAATTAACAGAAAAAACCAGATCTCCTTTATTTTATCTGTGCTCATCAAAACACACAAGTCTGGGGTATCCTCACGGTTCAGCTGTGCACAAAAGAACGAACTGCAAGAAAACCCCACCTCTGCAGCCACAACACTGTTCTTCTCAAAATATGAAGTTATCAACACAACCAAGTAAGTTTTCCAATGATCCCTAGAACAAGTATGATAGCATGCTATGCACCACTTGGAGACACTAAAAAAACCTCAACAATATAGTCCTTGATACACTCCAAACAAGAATGCACTACAAATCTATCCTGAGAGCAGCAAATACTTTTTACTTCAAACTTCTCAGAGGTGTCCAGGAAAATTCTGGTACCAAACTAACACCAAGCTTTGCCAAAATGCATCACACTTTTTTTATGCAATGTCTTCTACTACTTTTAGTACCACAGAACAAGCCTTCTGCATCATATGCAAGATGCTAAAAAGCTGAAGAAATACTGTCACACTCAGCTTTTGCTTATCTCAGAAGTTGATTTGTGACTTCCTGTGCTTCTAACATTAAAACTGGGGGGGAACCGACTGTGCTGACCCCAAACATACATTTATGGGCTTAGAAATAATCAAGGTCAAACCACAAAACCTACTGCTCAGTATTAAAACAGACAGGATAACGCAGAAGTCTCTGAAAAATGGCAGTATTGAAACCATGACAATCCTCCAGCAATAATCATGAGTCTGTGATACAGATTATCAGATAATTGATCGGTTTCAAATTCATCAACCCGAAAAAAGCACAGCTAATTGCTAGCAGACATCAAGGAGTGCAAAGAGGCATTAATATTTCAACATAGTTTTAGATGATACCTTTAAACATACTTCCAAATGATGTTTTATTTAAAATATACAAACCTAGTTCGAAACAGTCCTATTTCTGATTCAATCTGCACATTTCAGATCTTCAGCACATCCAACACTGATACTGCTTGGCATTTACAGAACACAATTGACAGGATGACTCACTGCAGGGAATAGCTCACCACTGACTGAAATGCTGAAGGGTTCAGACGCTCTGTCTGCCGGCTCAACCACTATTGGCAACCTGGAGCGGTAAAGCCCCGCAGCACAACTTCCTTCATATTTACATTATCTCAAGATGCTTGGCTGCCTGATACCAGAATTTGGCACAGGTACACAGTTCGTGAAACATGCTTAGAAATGTAAGGTATTGAAAGCAAGGCAGTAATTTATACTATTGTAAGCAAGATACATAGTAGGCAAGTTTACTTTGAGACTGGCATTGTACACGAGGCTGACACAGACTTGCAATACAACTGCAAATACAACTTTTTATACCAAAATCCATGGCACAGAAACAGCCAAACAAGTGACACTCTAAATTCAAGGTAATGACAGAGGGGTTTTTGACACTTGCAAAGGTTTTCAACTCCCTTCTCACCAGGTACTCTGTGCCTGAGGAGCAGCCGGCCTGGACACGCAGCTCAATGCTGCCATCTCTCTCAGCAGCTCAGATTGGCAGCTCTGCTAGTTCCAAGCTCAAGGCAAACACTGCTCCGGCAAACACTTTACCCATCACATCCCCTCAGAAGGTACAACCAACTACTTGCACACAAAAACGTGCACAGAGCCTTCGCCAGTGGAGCAAACAGCTCTTGGTTGTTTCTATAAACATCTACCCCATTCTGTTATTCTCAGTAGAGAATAATTAATGAAATACTCCAAGCAGTCCCAAAATGCTGTCTCCAAGACAAAACACAGGTGCACATCCAACCAGCAAGGTGCTCAGTATGTGAGAAATGGGATGCATATCCTGATGCCTCAGCATCTACTACCAGGTAAAGCACAGCCAATCTCTTGTAAGGCAATACTGAATCAGAAGCTCACATGCATTTTAACCAAGACACTGATTTTTGTGCTCCCATTCATTCAGAGCAAATAATTCCCTTTTTGGCTTTATAAAAGGGAACATAACTGAGAAAAAAATTATCCAGCCATTGACAAGTTTATGTTCAATACCTCTGTTATGCTCTTCTCTCTCTGAATACCAGACTACTTCTGCTGTGACATGACAAGACTATTCTCAGTTTCCACCCACACTAGACTGTCCTCTCTTTCCACCCACGCCAACCTCACACCCATTATGATTAAAAGAGATAAAAACATGGCACACAAGCACCGTCTCTGAAGAAGCATCTGTCCTGTTTTCTGCTGCTGAATATAACTTGCTTTTGATGTGTTATCATTGAAGTAAAATAACCAAGTAAAAAACTGTTCTCAAGAAAAAGTACAGGTAGAAAATTCTGCAGCCTGAGAGATGGATTTTCTTCATCATACAACTGATTGTCCAAACTCTTTATAGACAAACAACTGAATGCTCTCCTGGCCTCCATTTGTTTAGCTCAGCAGACAGCAGCAGAAGGTCCTTTGGGGATTTTTTTGTTTTGTTTTGGAGTGGTTTACTTGGTTTGTTTTGTTTTTTAAATGCAGTAGATGTTAAATTCAGAATCAGTAAACAAAAAATCAACGACTGCTTGAAATGTACTGGACAAATCAATTGGATTGAAACCGAGCTAAATGGATTGTTGAGTTCCTGGAAGGTAGTACCTCATCTCAATATATTCTTGGAACCCCAAGAAAAGAGATATTAATTGAACACTGACTTACTTTCTTTTTTGAATACTCTCCAAAACAAAATTAATAGACACAAGTCTTTTTCATTGGTCATAATTACCACAAAGCACTCTATTGACTGTACATCTTACAGAGGCTGTGTACAAGGGACAGCAAAGCTGCAAAATCTCCAAAGACTTTGGGAACTTTAATCCTCTCCCAAGTATGTTTCAGGGCAGATCCCACCATGGGGAGATGTCCTGCTAACCCATGAAAGCTCACCATTTGTCTTGAACAAGAGAATTACAAAAATATTTTCCACCTTCTTACATGCCCTTAAATCAAGGCATAAAGGACAGAGTGAACTTAAACCTCCACTCAGTTGAGGGGAAAAACCCAAAAAAAAACCAACAAAAACCATTTTTCCAAATAGCCACTTCATGAAGAAAATGTTCACGTTTTTCCACCGCTGTGTTCTTGTTTCACTTTTCTTGCAGGGTGTCAGAAAAAGAAAAAAATAACCAACCTGCTACTTGAAGAAAACTATTTGAACACACTTATAAATAATAAACCAAAATATAGTATATTCCACACTGCTTATAGTAAGGAGGATTCATGAGGTATTGTAAGTTAGTCAGTCACTGTACTGTAGGCCAAAACTGCCCTTTCATTACATGAGCACATGTACCCTTTTCATTAAATCTGCCTCATTCACTGCAAAGAGAAGATCCAGACTATACTGAGACAGGGTTTTGCAGTGAAGACAACTTATCTGTAGGACGCCAGCTTTATCTGCAATGTTTCCCAGCTGAAATATTCAGAGTGTAAATGCCAGTAACTGAAATTTTAAAGTGATGAGACAGGCAAACTTATCTAAAAAATATTCAAAAGAACAGAATGAACAAAAATAACACCAGACAGAATATGGCCTAATCTGGAATAACATCTTTAATGCATCAGACAGGACTGATACAAAACGGTTTAACAAAAAAAAAAAATTTCAGATACTTCTTGCTGTTTAAATGCAAAATTCTAAGTATCACAAAGGTTGCTTGTGATCCTAATAATATTCTGTAGTAAGTGTATACATGGAAGAACTGTTTTTCAGTAAGATGCTGCACTGACAGCAAGCATGAACCTGCTCTTCTGTTCATCTCATTTAAGCTGGACTGTGATACACAGAGAAATGAAAGTATTCTGCTGTGTACAGTGCCAGACCTCTAGGAAAAAAGGATTCAATTCCTGAAAAATTCTAAGCATCCCCTTTGGGAGTTGGAAGGCAAGTCAACAATTCAGGAGGAAACCAAAGTGCAAACAAAGAAATTACAACATCTTTTAACAAACTGAGACACAGACTGTAACCAATTACCTACTTTCATACCTTCACCTTTTTTTTAAAAAACACAACCAAACAAGCTGGTTCTCCACACCATGCCATATACAATGCAGTGAGTCTCAGGGTGGCTGGCCACCACACACTTCAGCAGAGTCTCCCCAAAATCAATCCCAAATACCTCTTGAATGCTGTCGCACACTGACCTCTCCTCCATCTCCAGTTCTGGAAGTACAGCAATGAGTACATGCAACAATAAATCAGCATCTTTGCTCCTGGTGTGACACTAACGCCACAAAAAGTACTTCAACATGTTTTGTTAATCACCTGCCTGCTCAGCTCCTGTTCTTCTGTCTTAAGAGACTGAACAGAAATGAAACACTACAATAAATTACTCTGTTCCAACAGCAAAGCAAAGGTACAGGCACTGCCTACAAAACACAGGTTCCTCTTAGCTGTTGTGCACAAACACTGGCTCCCTTTGTCAAGAGAGGTGCTATTCCTTACTTGTGAGCACTTCTGGCAAACACATTTCTTGAGAGAAAGCCATACATAAAAGGATGGGACTGGACAGACTCCTGTCCTGGTCAGTGTAATCAGTGAAATGTCTGCCATGGTAAAGTCTTTTCCAGAGATCTACAGGAGACTTTATCACAAAGGCTTCTTCACAGAGCAGACCAGCTGCTTCACCCTCTTCACAAGCAGGTTGGGTTGATCATTACCTCGTGTTTCAACAGCACTGATGCACTTTTTGATGATGGTGAACCCTATCTTATCCAGCTGTGCACCTACAAGGAAAAATAAAAGGGTTGAACACTTTTAAAGCACCATTACAATTATATCTTTAACTCAAAATAAGGCTGGACTCAGTCATAAAGCTAGAACTTTTAAGGCAAAACTGTAAATATTCTGAAATTGGTAGAATACATCACTTTTTATAGAGAAATTCTGCTTTTCTCCTTTGCAACCGTGCCTAGCCCAAGGAAAGGCTTGTTCCGGTGATAGTGGCTTCAGTGAATCTGTTCACAGCAGCATCCTTTGAAGAATGGGATCTCTGATTAGTTACACATGTTGGCAGATGCAAGATGGAATTTAACAGTACTTACTGCAACATCGACAACATCTGAGAGAGTTCACCAAATGGGACAAGGAAGTACTTATGATGAAAAAACATAATCATCAACAGCAGGGTTTTTACTGAGTCCTACCCTCAGCCAAAGAAATTCCCACACTAAAGATACAGGACACATGTATATCATTTCACAGCAGTTAATGATCTGACTACATGAAAGCAGATGCATGAACAGGACAACAGCTGAGCTCCAGAATTCCTTTGTTGTTTCTATCTTACTCTTTTTCTTCACATCAAAACTTCATTTAAAAGCTTATCCTGCAAAACTGCCCTTCCCCCAAACATCTGGCCTTCTTGCTCCTGGGGACCTGGTCTTGCACCATGAAAAGACAAATCTGTGGAAAAATTTCTATTAATAACACCTGGATCCAGCTTTAATCAATAATTTCAAGTTTTTAAAAAAGCAGGTATAAAATGCCTCAATCAAAGAAGGAGACCTGTTTTCACTCATACTTTGCTAACAGAAGAAAGCTAATGTTATCGAAAGAAAGCCATCTCTTCTACTTCCATATTTTGGTTTATATTTTAAATGCACGCATTCAGCTTTTTCACTGATCTTGACATTCAGCTGCAACTGCTTTTAAAACCATACTTACACACACTAACAGAAATGTACACACAATCTGGATTAAGAAATTGCGATGTATTTACATACAAATTCACCCTTGAATCAATTTCAGGCATGAAGTAAATTGACAAAAACAATTAGACTATTTCTCCAGCTTATGCCCAGTCCTACAATTCTTATGCATGTACTGAGCTACTGTGAAAACCCATTAATTACAAAATCCACAAGTTATATTCAAAACTCAAGATTTCAAAGTAAAATAATTAAGCTGCATCCACAGCAAAAAAAAAAAAAGAAATTACCTTTGCCTTTCTCAATTGTAAAATATTAACAAAATCAGCTTTAATTCTAATTCAAATACTTACTTCCCTCTCGTTTTGCATTCGATTTATTCAAGTTGATGAACAGCTAACACAAAAAGAGTAAAAAAGATAAATTATTTTAAAGACTTCCATGAAACCAGAAAAAAAGACACCCTCAATCTTAATGCTCAGTAGGCACAAATACAGTTGTTTACAGCCAGAACATACCACCAGCAGCTCTAACAGCAGGACCAAAGGTCTGTGCCCCCTCAGAACAATGTTAGCTACAGCCACTGAAATTAACTGTGATTTATGTGCTCCACGTTCCTATGTTTCTCCACAAATTAATTTCCCTCACAGTTTCAAGCTCACTCAAATTGTTAAGAATTTGATGATTCCTGGGACTTATGTCCCAGTTTGGCATTCCCAGAAGTTGTAAACTTACTGGGGAGTCCAGCTCAGCCAACATGTCATGGTAATAAACACCTCTGCAAATGAACCCAGATTAGTGTAACAATGAGGTCAATCAAACCTACAACTGCTGGGGCAGACACGGGGCTTTGCCAGTCTAGAACACCCCATTATTTCTGGCCCACAAGACCAATATATTTATCATTATAAGAATAAATAGTGTGTTTCAATTCAACATTTCACACCTGTTTCCTGATGGGAGGCAGAAATTAAGCAAATTCATTTACAACCTCAGTCCCATCGACAAGGACTTTTCTGATCTGGTTTAAAAAAAAATAATAATACCATGTAACTCACTCATGCAAGTTTTGCCACTGGAATGCAGCAAGTCAGCATAAGACTAAGTGAACATGCTTATACTAGACATTTTCTACAACACCAATATTATCACTGGGATGGGAACCCATTTATAAAAATCGATGCTGTCATTACAATGAAAAATTCTCATATCAGCATCAGCAGTTATCTACACTGAGCTTTACCAAGTTACTAATCTCTCCTGAGTTTTATTTCATTTTTATCCTTTATTCATTGAATCTATCATTTTTCAAACTACATAATCCCAGTTTATTAAAGTATAAATGGGATCAGAGTGCAGGGGGGTGAGAGAATTCTCCAGTACACTATAAAAGAATATTTTTTAAATTATGCTTACAGCTTCTTTTCCATCCAAGGCTTCCATCCACAGCTTCCTGTCTTCCTCAGAAAATGCCTGCATGGTCACAGGAACTCCAGGCCTGCAAATGTACCAACAACACAAAGTAACTGCATTCACCAGCAACTAAAAATTCTTGTCAAATTCTATTTCCAACTACAAGCAAAGCCCATGGTCCTAAAAGTCAGGGCACAGAAGTGATCCATGTAGTGAGCTATAGGGAGAATAGGGAGAAGAAAAGAAAGTGAATGTAATCTGCAAACTATTTATTTGAAATAGCTCATTGTCAATCACTTGCTGATTCCAACACTTGCTGAAGTTACTGAGTTTTGTGAATCGTAAATAAACTTGGACTTGCAGTGCTGTTAGATGAAAAAAGGCATTTGTTAACTCACTCAATATATAATCTTCATCTTTAAAGCAGCAACAATGATCATTGTTATAGCTTGCAAGTAAATACCTTATGAAAATAACCATCTTAATTCAGTAAAAAATGAAAACCAAACCATTTAGTTCTTTTCACTAAATTACAATTGTGAAGGTATCAGAGTATCACCTAGAAGCAATACATCAAACTCAGTGTATGCTACATGAAATACCATTTATTTGTCTTCAAAATAAAGTCTAAGGAAACTAAACCTTCCCTCATTGTCCTGTATTGGAAAAGATTAAAATCTAGGTAGTATTTCAGAAAGATAATGCTCTTTATCAATAAAATAACTTTTTCCTACCCTAGAAGATTCTGCTATCTCCTTACAATTTAAATTTCTCTACATTTACCACTATATAGTAAATGGTAAATTACCATTTACTTCAACTAAATGTGATGGAGTACTAGAAACAGAAAAAAGCATCACTTCTCAGAGATTTAGCCAAAATCTTAGCACCCTCAGAGCCATAAGTATCAGAATTTAAAGAAAACATAACCACCTCAGCTTTCGTTTTGAAAGAAAAATATGCAAATTTTCAGCGAGCTCCAAATTATGCTTAAGTCACACACAAGGCTGAATGTTTGCTACTTAAAAGTCTTCCCTAAAATTTTACGACCTTGCCTCCTTCCAAAGCACAGCACCAAAGAAAGCCCCATGCCCAGCTGTAAATCCCTGGGTTATTTTTTAACTTGGGCAAGCTGAGGGATAAGTGTGCCCTGAACTGATACCAAGGAAACAAGCTAATGGCCTGCAGCACAGACCTAATCTCCATGGGAACATCTCAGTACTACACACATATATTATTAAAAGAAAAATGTCTGATATCAAGGTCACAGTGGACCAGTTGTGTCTATTATATCAAGGCAGAAAGACGAACTAGATTTTTTCCCACTTTTACCAGAGAAGAGAATGAAAAAGTGTTTTGCAGGATCAAGGAAACACTGCTCTCCATCCAGCTCTGTATAAACTCCAGATACCCCACTGAGCAGATGACACAGAGGGGGACAGACCTGACATTTCTCACGCTACTTTTTAGAAACTTTATCAGAATCAGTTTGAAATCTCTTATCCCTATTGACCAACACACTGACCCAAGAGGAGCTGAGGTCTGGAGTAAAAATCTCCACTCCCTTCTGTACTGTTAGGACAGTGTTAGACACATGATTAGTTCAAACCATGCTGCAGAGTGATGACAAACATCACCTGAGCTGTAAATGAGCATCTCTTGTCATCTGCCACATGGACTAGAAGTTTTCTGATGCAGTTGGAGTTTCACATGCCTTTACCCATTGGTTGTTGTAGGAAGAACACGCCTCAGGCCAGTCTGACTGGCCACAGGAGCTTGGCATAGCCTCTGATCAAAGTTTGAGCACATGATCCTTATCACAGACGTATCTGCAGACCATTAGCATTCAAAGGACAGCAGAGCCTGACAGCACTGGCCATGCTGCTTTTGAAGTGAAAAGCACTAAGAGTCCGATGGGAAAAAAACCAAAAGCCTATAAAACTTGAAGACTATATTATACTACTATATTATAAATTAGCATGTAGTTAATTGGTGTAAGTAAGGAGCAAACATATAGATTAAAAGCAGCTCAGAGGGGGTGGATGCAAAAACCCAGCAACAATCCACTAATTTATATCTTGCATTTAATTCTAGACATGATCCATTTCTGCACAAATACAATGTGCATCAAAAAAATGTAGCATTACCACAGCCATATTTATCTGGAGTACCCTATTAAGTTGGATCCTCTCACCTTCATAAATGAAGGAAGACCAAAACGCTGTTGAAAACCAATATCATATTTTGAGATCCTTTAGTTGAAAAAATTAGCAATTCTTTTCTTTAGAAAGAGCAACAAGTGGTGCTTCAAAAAGACAATGGCAACAACATTCAAGATGCAGTGGATGATTATACCAGCCCCAAAAAGCCTCAAAACCCCAATAACCTTATTTTCAATCTGAAAATCCAGCATATCCCCCCAGCAACACCTCATTTGGGAATGCAGGATTGTGATACAATGTGGTCATGACTATATGAATTATTACTGCAGTCTTTCACTGGCAGCTGTATGTTCTTCAATTTAAGCCATGTTTCTTCACTATGATAACTCTTAATAGCTCCTCTTAACTTTTTCTGTGCTTTTTTTTTTTAAGCTGAGCTCAGGCAATGTCTACATTTCAATTTAGTTCCTCCCTGCTTCTACTACAAACAGCTGAGATAAAACCCAGTGAGCCATGGCAGTGCTTGCCTGCTCCTCCAGTGACCAAATCCCATTGGAAATCTGACTGAGGATCAAAGAAATCAGAAGAGAACACAACAGTAATTTGGCAGTAGTTTTAACAACTGGTTAAAGGAGGAGCACTTCCTAGTGTCCTTCACAAGCTTACCTGTCTGAAGCTTCTAAGTCAAAACAGAATCGCCTGTCTATTGTATCTGTATTTCTTTTGGTACAATACGTAAGGACAAAGAGTTCCTCATCACCCTGTGAAAAGAAAGTTTTTATAAGCTTGACCCAGTTTTTTAAAGTTTTTATAAGCTCCAGTAAGCCAGCTGTACAAGCCAAGTAAGGTAAATTTATATTAAAGTAATGGCAAAAGCTATACTGAAAACTGACACTTGCAAAAGAATTCGCCCATGTTTGCAGTTCACTTTTCTACACAATAACACAAATTCTACAGTCATTTATGGGACATAAATCTAAAAATACTGAGTCCATTTCAGCTGGTACTTTACAGAATGACCCAGTACTGCAATAAGTTAAATTAACAAAAATACTTTGTGCTTGTTACAATATGAACACACAGAGAGACCTTTCCCATTTTACGTCAGCCAGAGCAATTTCCATAGTAAAGGCCAGTGCTACACAAACCAGAACAATGGAAGTGTTCTTTACCATCTGTAATGTGTCTTATAGACTCAATTCTTTCTTTAAGATCAACACCAGGATTTTACTTTACCCAGGAATCACAAACTCTTCTGTGAATGCTGCATGAGTTGTACCAGCTTAATTCAGGATTAACTGAATTTTAATTATTTCTTGTCTTATTCAGCATCTCCAGACATAGAAGGCTGTCAGTGGAGGAGTAACTGCAGGGGTTTCCAAGTAGGAGATCTTTTAATACAGCAGAAATGGCTTCAGAGGTGTTTTAGAATGCTGGATGCTCAGACACAGATACTATACACTAATCTAAATAAAATTGCTTATTAAAATTAGAGTAAATTAGGATAAAAAATTCATAGAAGTACTGAAGTTATTAAGGAAACCAAATACCACTAATTTTCAGTACATCAGGTTTTCCAAAGCTTTTGAAAGATTCTTCCAAATTCAACATATCTGTAAATACACAAAGTCCTCAAAATTACAAAAGCCATCTCCCCTCTGCTGAAAGTAATAGGATATAATAACTTGATAAAATTCCAACATGATTTTCTTTAACCAGTTTGAACACAGGGCAGGGTGCTGTATTTTACAGGCATATTGGCTCAAGCATTAGTTTCCAGATTCAGATATCCTTTTTCCTTGCAACAAAATGTATTTTATCCTTATTAATGCATTCATTTAATGTGTTATCTCTCAAGGTACTGAGTGCCATCAACTCCCAACTATTTCAGTAGGAATTTAAGCCATTGAAAGATTAACAAAGTCTTGGGTCTTGAATATTTCAGATGCTATCAAAGATATCTGAAATTATATTCAGTTATCAGTACCAATTATATTTCTATGAAAATCCACTGTTCTAGTCCCACTTCTAGTACTTACACCTCCAGAAGAAAAATCTGACTGGAGCATTTAAGAAAGACATTTCTAAGTCCATTCTATTTTCCTGATTTATACTTTAATAAGTTAAAGGCCTCATGGATATACCAGATTCTAAATGGTGAAACATTGCATGTTATCTGTGCCAGGTCCCCTGGTCTTCTAAAAGGAAGTAAGAGAAAAGTCTAGAGAATTCTTATCTATTAATCCATCCACTACTTTAGGTTAATGCCCTGAAATGGCAGACTTAATTGCAAGAGGAAAGATGAGAAAAAGGGGCAAGGAAGGTAGAAAGAGAAAGTACTTGACAGATCTTATTTGAAACATGTTTGGATCTTGATACAGGACAAATGTAAGAGTAGAGTATATTAATATACGTACAACTTTCCCTCCTGATCTGTGTTCAAATGGGATCATGGAGAACTTCTTTGTCTCTTTCCTGTACATGCAATAGTGCTTCACCCAACTGGAACCAAAGGGAGCAGGCCCTACAGAAAACAAAAGCAATAAATAACATATACTTTTTCCAGTTTCTCCATTTTCTTCTCCTGCTTGCTACAATGATACTTAAGAGCCCTACTTAATTCCTAATAATGCAGTATTTAAAGCAAAGGTACAAATAAAGAATATTATACAACATAACACAAATGTTAACCAGTGCTTACTATTCTGAAAACTGATGCATGTTGTATTTCACACTTACGCTTATTGAGAAATGGAAAGAATTATTAATGCATCCTTGTCTCACTACTACAGACAAAATTATTTTTCCCTGTAAAGTAAATAACCCTTTGAAACTTTATTTAGAGAACACAGAAATCTAGATTTACACCTGGTAGCTTGAAGCTAAATAACCACAGATTACCACGTATCTGTTGCAACTTCTACACAATCTATTGATTAAGGTCTGATCACAACCTCTGCCACCAGAATTCTCTCCTATTAATCAAGGCCCACCCTATACAGAATATATTTTCTTTAGGGCCCAGCTTACTGCATGTAGTATTGCTGAGATTTGCACCAAAATGGTAACTGTTCAAACTTGGACTCTGACCCTTTCTATCTCCTCACTTCTATTACTTTACTTTTCCTAAAAAATAAGTCCGCAAATGAATCTTCTCACTCTATAAGGGCAAACATCTTAAAAATATGATTTATGCAAAATGTTTAAAAATAAATAATAAATTACAATAAATTGTCATTCCTTGAGCAACAAGAGCTCTGCATCTCGTTTGGCTTTTTTACCAGTGTGAGAAAGATTTATAATTGTTTGAAGTGTTGACAGGATATGATTTGTGTGACATGCACCTTCACAGCAAGAATTTTAACACCAGCTACCTAACATATAGCCTGCTTTATTTGACCCTATCATCACAATTAGGTAATGAAAGTCTATCAATGAATCAAGGAAATGACACTCAATTTCATCATACTCATCTAGCCCAATTTTCAGAGGCTAATATGACAACTCATGTTGCTGGCTGACAACAAATTTTTGACAGTTCTAGGAGAGGCCATTAATAAGGGATTAAAAATAAGATTAAATCCATTATTTGGTCAAACAAAATGTCCCTGAATTCAGTCACTTTCACTAAAAACTGACACCCTTTCAGCTTCATATTCTTTTTAGGAGCCACAGTAACAATGCTATTAGAGACTTTGAACATTTCCTCAGATGACTCTTTAACCAACTGGAAATTCTTTGCACCTTCATGTTACCTGCAGAGATAAGACTTGCCTGTATGCCCAATATGGGCACTGTGGAATACAAAATACACCTTACTTTTTTCCTGTACATAGAGGTAGCCTTCCATCGTGAAGTGATTTGCTCTTTTATGCTCCTGAGGATTTCTTCTGATCTTGTTCATGAGCTCCTCTACCTCTGACCTTGTTCCTTCAAAACGATTTCGTGTCTAAAATGAGACAGCAAAAACCCTTTGGTAATGAGAGTGGAAGAAAGACTTACTCTTCCTGGCAGACAGGAGTTGTAATCACGTACTGGGTTTGCACAGCAAGGTTTTGGTGATGGAGGGCTACAGAGGGGGCCTCTGTGAGAAGGTGAGAGAAGCTTCTTCTATGTCCCACAAAGCCAGTGCCAGCCAGCTCCCAGACGGACCAGCCACTGATCAGTGACCATGGTAGAGCCTCTGGGATAATGTATTTAAGAGGGAGAAACCACATAATGCCAACTGCAGCCAAAGAGAGGAGTGGGAACATGTGAGAGGAACAGCGCTGCAGACACCCAGGCCAGCACAGAAGGAGGGGCAGGAGGAGCTCCAGGCGCTGGAGCTGAGATTCCCCTGCAGCCCGTGTGAAGGACTCACATTGGATAAGTCCATGGAGGACTGTCTCAAGTGAGAGAAACCCCATGCTGGAGCAGGGGAAGAGTGTCAGGATTCCTCCCTCTGAGGAGGAAGTAGCAGTAGAAGAACTGACTGTAACCCTCAGTTACAGAAAGGAAGAAGGGAGAAAGGCATGTTTAAGATTTGGTTTAATTTCTCATTACCCTAATCTGGTATTAAATTAAACTGATTTCTCCCAGTCAAGTCTGTTTTGCCTGTAATTAGTCTGTAATTGGTCTCCCTGTCCTGACCTCAATCCACAAACTGTCCAGCTAAGGAGGGGAGTGATAAAGCAGCTTTGGTGGGCCTCTGGCATCCAGCCAGGGCCAACCCACCACAAATAACTATAAAATGAGACAAGGATTCAGGACATTTTAGGACATATACATATTTACTCTCTAAGTTTTCTGATATTCTTCCAAATTAATGTGGGGTTTAGATAGCAGCTGCTGTGACTGTGCAAAGCACACTAAGACTGCTGGAGTAGGTTTCTAAAACAATGTGCTAATCTGTTGAGAGGGAAGTAAAACACTGAGTGCAAAATGAATTTGAATATTGAAATTTCCTTAGAAAAATATTACTACATATGTTGGCTTAATTCATGAGACTTACTTGTCAGGAGGTAGAGGATTTTCTGTGGTTATTGAGGAAAAAGTGTCAGGAAGGTCATCAACAATGTATACAGATTAAGACTATATATGTGCCAAATGTTTTGACCATACACAAGTAGAACCATGCAAAAACAACCCAAAAAAACCTCAGAAGTCCAGTTCATTATTATTCCTGAATGTCACTTATTCCAAAGTCTGCAAGCAGACGGAAGAGAAAAGTTTATCAGAATAAATAGATTATTTAGCGAAAACCATCAGAAAGTAACCATGCCACTCATAAATTATACAACAGGACTACACAAAACAACAGAGTAGCTCACACCTGCCATAAGAAACTTCTCAGTTTGGTCTGAAAAACACTGGTAGTTGGTCAATGAGCAGATAAAACCAAAACAATCACGGTAATACCTGGTTTTCTCTACATAAGCACCTGCCCAAACAGCAAACACTGAAAACATACATTTAAATTCCAGCCTGGTACTTTCCCCAGCTGGTACATGTGTTTTGAGGAAAGCACTAGTTCCAGATGCATGCTTCTGTGTCTTTTTGCTTTCTGAAAGCACTTTTATTTTTCTGAAAATCCTGCCTCACCTATTTTGTCTTTTCCCCCGAACAAGCATACAAGATAACGTGACTTGTGGAAGAATCACCTTTCTAGAGCTAGAGCTACAAGGCTGGAGTGGGTCTTGTTCTTTCTTTCATTTAAGGGGGGCAGAGGGGCAGTCAGAGGAGGGCAGGGTTTGGGGCAGGGTATGGAGAGGAAATCCATAGGATAATTCTCACAGTAAAGAAAACCTGAATGAAAGGGAAGGCAATTACTATTATAGTTATACTGGCAACTCTTAAATCACTCTCCACATCCAGTTAGGCTCTCTCTACTCAATCTTGTACCCTTCAATTTCTAACACATCAATCCAGTGTTCTGCCAGCAGCTCCGCTGTACCACAGGCAAACCTCAGTTCATTTTTCCTTTGGGATGTCTTGTTGATCTTCAGTACAGAGGAGAATGTGCCATGTCCTCTCACAATCTTTTCAAATGCTTCCTTCTAGTCTCCTTTTACCTCAGAGAGTTGTTGAGCCTTGTTCTCCCTTCTCTCTACAGCCTCTATGTATTCATAAAACTTGAGCTGCAAAGCTCAAGCTTTTTAGAATTTGGTGGGACATACTGTGATACCATTCAGTCAATTGAAAATGCAGCTGCTGAGATTAGCTTACTTTCTTACTGCTCACCACTTCTTCAGATCACTCCACTGGCTCTTTTCCACCTGTATTCCAAAACCCAGCTCTTCAAAACTGTATCACAGCTTCCTTCTCACGTTTCATCCTGCATCAGCTCCCCTCTATGCTGCTCCTCACTCTGTTAAGCTAAGCACACAGAAGAAGCAAGTCTGGCCTGACATTTCCCCCACAAGCACTGACTTCTGCCACAAAAGTCTGCTTATGAAGTTATCACTAATCAGTTCCCCTTCTCAAACCAAACAACAGCTCAAAAGGAAACTTGACACTTGAACGTACAGGAAGAAAATTAAAGGAATGGTATCGTGACACATGAATCACGGCACTACAACAACTGTAATCCTCTCTTCCGCCCTTCCACCTCCCTGCTAGTTAAGCCATTTCTAAAAACAGACTGTCCTCTCCAAGAAGGAGTTTCTGTGTCTTAATTCCAGATGCCCTCAGAGGTCAACAAAACAAATGCACCATCAGGAACTGATTGTTTGCAGTAAGGTACATGGTTTGCTCCCTACCAAGAGGCCTCTGGCACACCCAAGTTCTTCTGAGCAAGCTTTATTCTTCAAATCTCCAGGCAGCAAACAGAACATCTGACTAATGACTCTGTCAGTCCCATTGCTTCAGCCTGTCACCTTGCTTCCTGCTCTCCCAGTCCAGATCACACCTGGCAATTTGGGGTGAGGGCACGCTAAACTAGTGGTGGCCCCCGTTAGCCTGTCCTTGAAGGAACACATCATTTTGTCAAATGCACCATGGGTGCTAACACCGAGTCTCCTCACACAGTTCTGCACCCCAAACCAACAGGGATGCTCTTGTCTGAAAGGGATGCTCTTGTCTGAAAGGGCTGCTGCAAGACAAACAGACACTGCTGTGACCAGATGTTTTTCTTCCCTTTTCTTAGTCATGGATAATGTAACTCTATGGGGAAATGACCCTCAGACATGACCACCACATACTCAACTTCAAAGCACACTCAAAATGCTGAAAACGCTGGTATTTTGTTAGCCATACTCTGAATTATCCACTGTTGTATGCATTTTTAATAGACTTCACTCGTTTTTAAATAATCCTTGCATTATTTCTCTCAAAAAAAGGAGTGGGGGCCTTTTACTTCATACTTGCTTTTTACAGAATTTTTAGAAATTCCAAAGAACTCACCGGAATTACCGATGATTTGTGCAGCGATGTGGCTGGTTATCCAGGAGATGGCACCATAACCCCAAAATTCACAGGCAATGCACTCACATGGAACTAAGTATTAACAATACAGAAAACTGCACCTGCAGCAACTTCAGGGAGGGATTTTACTCACAAAAGCAGACTCGACTTACATTTTGTATATTTATCTGCAGGGCCATTTTGTAATGATTGAAGTCTTTAGCAAGTTCATATCCCTGGTGATAGAAAGTGAACAAACCCTGAAAAAATGACAGCACCTGAAACAGAAATAAAAGATTTGTAAGAACAAAAACCTCTATTTGCTTGAACACAGTTGCTGCACACAAGCTTTTTCGGAAAGATCAGGGACGACAAAATTATTATTTTAAAGTAAGTTCCCACCAATGCCTACACTTTATGAGTAATAGTAAATCCAAATGATGATCTACGTATACAGACATTTTTGCATGGTCCTGTCTCTGGAATTTCACAACTGATCTCTACTTTCCATCTGACCATAGGGAATGTATATCTCATGCTCCCAAACTTCCCTATGTAATGTTTTCCTATAGCTGGTCTGATATCAATGATGTCTGGAACACATATTTGTGCTCAAGGAAATAATGATCATTCGGTCTTTTAGTCACCATTTCCCTGGTCATTCCCTTCTCTGCTAATGACCATGTGGAGATGACTTTCACATCAGTCATCTGGTTTGCTGGAAGAAGGAAGCTTTCCCCATTGTTGCTTGTTGTGCACAGATCTGACCTTCTGTCAGAACCAGCAAGTGATCCACTTAGCATATTCTGACTTCAGTATTTCAATTTAAAAGAACAAACAAGCTGTACTATGCTGGAAGCATGAGGTGTAGGCCTGTCTAACTCTCCTGTTTAGTTCAGGTTGCTGGAATGAAGCAAGTGACACATGAAAGAACAGCTCTCTAAAGAGAACAAGCCAAAGAATGTACTTAAGATAAGTCTGACGTCACATCAAATAAACCATTTTCAAAAAATGCAAAACACACATTAACTCCAAGTATTATTAAGGGAAAAAGGAGTAAGAATTTGGTACAAAATAATTTCAGCTTTCTAGTCTAGTGTAAACTTCAAGTACAAATTAAGCAACACAAAGCTCAGCCCCATGCAGAAGGAGCTTTCACAAATGAGAAAGGGACATGTTGCAAGAACATAATTTGCAGATTTATTTCTCTACTCTGGCTCTGAAGAAATTTCAAATGTTCTGAAACAATAAGCAAATGCAAAACTATTTAGAATTATAAAAACCTAAAAACTAGAACATTTTTTTAAAAAGTAAAAACCAAAACATCTACACAAAAAAGCCCCCACACAACCGTTTTTTCACAGCATTTTCCTGTCGCTGTTCTCACCGTGGCCGAGAAGAGAAACGAAATGGAATCCAGGCTCAGAGATAAATGGAAGCTGTTTAATGATTTTTCCAAAGGCTTTTTATATGTTAGTTTGCAAGAATGTGTTAAATGGCATAAGGTAACTGGTCTTTTGGCCATCCACCCCTTGAGGGGATTGGCCAAGTTCTAAGATACCCATTCCTAAGCATTTATCTAGTTAAAACCATAAAAGTACTGCAAAACAACCTGCAGGTGCAAGAAGTTTACAATACTGTAACACTGTTTAAAGTAATCTGCATGGGAAAGACAGAGCTCTCACAAAATGCTGCAGAGAGATGAAGAGACTCTCTGCTGAAGCTTTTTCAGCATCCATATTTTCCCATTCTTTAAACAATGTTAATATGATTGCAGTAATTTATTCCCCATTAATGATTTTAGCAGTTTTTTCATACAGGAATAAACTATATTACAACAGACAGTTCTTATTAATTCCATAATGACCAGCTAGGGTCATTTGGAACTTTTTTCATTATTACATTACAGCAATTGTATCAGAATGAAAGGAGAGACTTGGCCCAAAAGCACAGACTTCAGAGCATGAGTGAATGGAAGACATTTCTACAACCCATCCTCTCTTTATCTCAGTATTACACTTACTGTTCTCTTGTTGTTTGATAACTTTGTATTTATACGACCAAGCTAACACACATTTCAGAAAATTTTAAACTAAGTTCTTCTCACAGATTTAAGAAAGCCTGGTCAGTGCATGTATAATTTTCATTGAAATTCAATTAAGCCCCTTGATTTCTTCACAGATTCAATTGCAAGGGAAATTAAACATATCAGGCTACCCAATAATGGGCTTCTAATCCAGCAGCACACTCTTAATTGATTTACATCTGCAATTCTTCATTAACAGGCCTCTAAGCCCAACCTTCATAACGAAAATTAAAATCCTTGCATTAGTTAGCAACAACATTTCATTGGTTAGAAAACCTACAGCAAGAATCCTGATACCAACATCTTCTTGAATCCTCCATTCTATCTCACAATGTGAATTGAGGCTCTTGCAGTACAACAAAGGTTTCACAAATCAACATGAGTGGGTCCAAATCAGCTCTAATTACTGAGGCAAACTTTGCCATGCCTGGTTAAGTTCATCTGCACTAGGAATCTGTGCAGACATCCCAAGTTGGTTTAAATTCTGTTAAGTCACACAATTGGTTGTGTTTTCCAGAAAAAAGGGCTTGGCTTTTGCCCAGTTGCATTCCTTCTCCATCTCTTATCAAAGTAG
The DNA here is from genome assembly GCA_026261815.1 of Monarcha castaneiventris obscurior. Lineage (NCBI taxonomy): Eukaryota > Metazoa > Chordata > Aves > Passeriformes > Monarchidae > Monarcha > Monarcha castaneiventris. Next base: position 1,977,790 of record JAMPIT010000890.1, read on the forward strand.
AGAGAGTAGGTTGAATTCACCAATACTTACAGGCTCCACACACTCAAATTTCTTCCGCTCCTGGATCTCCTGCAGCTTGCACACGTACTCAAGGGACAGCTCATAGAAGTGTTTCCTATTCTGCTCCACTTGGTTATCTGCCTGCACACAGAGCACACCTCATGAAGTTTCACAGACATTTTGCAGACAGCTTCAGGATGACACACACAAGTGGCAAGCAGATAATCTGCACCATATTTGAGGGATTTGTTACAACATAGATCATTCATTTACTTTTAAACAGCAGCAGCAATTCCCTTTCACTGGGTAACATATGTTGTTTTGAATCATGAGGCTAGGTTTTTTAGAAGAATTCCAGCAACACCTCTTCAAGCTTCTTTTCTAGGGAATCCAAATTTTAATAGCATTGCAAAGGTACCTGCCCAAACAGAGAGAGGAAGCTAAGAGCATCTTCCATTAGAAAAGGGGGAAACCATCTCTCCAATCAAATTAAGGAAGAAAATGTTATTTTTGAAAACCATAGTGCTTGTGCTGTAAATTTTACTCTGTAACCCAAATAACTGTTGTAAGTAGCCAGAATGCTGTTGCACCCATCCCACACCTGTGCTCATTCTGACCAGCTAGAAACATAATAGGAAAGAAGTTCACTCATTGGTACAACACTTCACCAGCTCCCACAGAGCATCAAATATTAAGAAATGCAGCCTTACTACCTGCAGCTGGTATTTAGGACAGCTTTGCAGAAATACCATAGTTTTTTGCCAACTTTGCCAATTCTATATTGATACTGAACAGTTATGTTTCAGCTACCATCCATCTGCACAAAAATATTTGACTTTCTATGTATTATTTTAGAAAGTTACTATTTAAGGTACATTTAAGATTTGTTAAAATTAATCTTAATACTGGGTGACAGAAACTTTTATTAAAATACATTAAAGAAGAGCTACAAAAGGTTACTCTAAGTAACTAACGGTCTTCACCCACAAAGATAATACAAAATGCTTCTACACTGAATTACAAAAGGAAGTGGAGAAAGGGTTAGGTGAAAGGACAAGACTTACTATCAGACTCTCTCTTAAATAATGAGACTATATCCTTCAGGCAGAACAGTGACTGCTGTGCTTTAAGAGGATAAGCCAAATTAGATTTAAGACAGTTTTGCCTTAAGACGTGCTTGGCTTTACTGCTCTGTGCTGGAAAACTCTCAGCAGTTAAAGGGGCATAACCACAAATGCCATGAAATAAATAGAGCCCTGATAAGTATTTCAGTAAGCTAATGTGTTTCAACAAGCCATGCCATTTTGATGCATCCCATAAACTGTGGAATTGTTTGAGTTGTTAGCATATAAACACAGGAATTGTTTGAGTTGTCAGCTAAGCTTCTGATCATATGTACATGAAGGGTACCACAACACCCTAGAAAGAGACTTTAAAGTGATTTTCAAGGACATCTGACTCAGCACACAACCCAGAATACAATATCCAACACAGCCATTTTATTGTTTTATCTCAGTTTCCCTGCTAATAAATTATCACAGCTCTCAGTTTTTGAGGCATGAGCCTCCCCATGCACCCAGCAAGTTGCACAGTAGTTTGTGTACTGCTGAAGAAAGAAGTGAGACACACACCGTGCCTCAGTGAAATTACAGGAATAACCCTCCACCAAGAAAGTCAAAAGTTACGTTAATGTTAAGACACGCTCCAAAACATGGCATGTTTTTCATCAAATTTTTGTCACATTTATCCCTGCACTATTTACTCCAGTCAGCAACTGACACAACTAGACACGAATAAAACTAAATGATATACATTATGATGAAATTATATACACCTATTCTCTAAGCTTGTGCAAGAAATTGTTTCCTACTTCCTCTGACAACATGCTGCAAGGGTGTTTTTTCTTTAAATTGTTTATATATTTATACTTCAAAATTAAACATACAAATGCAAGAGCCTGACTGAAGAATTTCAGAATTTATGCTCATGGAACTTTGAAGGACATTTAAAGCAAATCTATTTGCTCATTCTAGATTTCCCACATGCTCTAAAGCTTCAGGCTATATTTGATACAGCTTAAAAATGCCTCTTACAGGCATTATGTATTTTTCCATTGAGCTTAGGTCTCATTTCAGATTTGATACCGAGAACCACATTTCATCAAGCAATCATAATCAGTCCTTTATCATTTTCTCTTTGTCAAGTTCTTTGGCAGCTGATCAATTTGATAAAAGTACAGGTCCTGACACATAAGCCATGCCCAGTAACTTCACTGGGACAACTCAACTCCCCCAAAGACACCTGTTTACCCATTTGAGGGTCTGTGTTGCCAATGCAGCACAGTGAAGTGACATCCTAGGGAAACTCAAGAGCAGAGAAGTTCCTGGGTAACTCTGCCAGTTACATTAACCATTTTTATGAACAATGGCATATAACATTTGAGATGAAGAAAATATTAAGGTTTTTCATACTCTAAGCACTAATAATTCAGACATATCTGGAAAAAAAAAACCCTTTTGGCTACAGCAAGTCTCTGCAAGTTTTCTCTGCAGTCTTCTCACATACTATTTGCTGTTGCTCCAGAAATAAAAACTATTACAAATAAGTTGATTATGATAATAAACCCAGAGGGACAGAAGGAATGCCAGGCAAAACAGATCTATCAGTTATAAATTGCCAACAAATTTTTTTATAGCACTACACAAAAAAATCCCAAAACATATCTTCAAGAAATGAGAAAAAGAAAAGGCACAGACCCACTTTATTTGGGAATAAAAGTCTTGCTGTCCTCTGCATGAAGTATTATCACAGGACACTTAGTCACTAGGCACAATGCAATGCAAATTACAGCAATGGTAAAGCCTTGTTTGCACTTGGCTGTTCCCTTAATTATATATAAAAATGACATAATGCTCAGGGCTTTGTGCACACACAAATGCCCTGATTCAGAAAATGGTGGAGGTACTAAGTTCAGCAAATAACTGATTTTCTCACCAGCGTTTCCAGATGAGAATTTTTTTTTTGTTCTACCACTAAAAATGGTGTTTCTGCATTTGCATACATATATTTACCTATTCCAAAGATTTCAGCTTGTATAAAAAAAGAGAGGCAACAATACCTCTTGTAATTGTAGCTCTTTCTTCTTAGCTGATAAATTCAAGTGTTTTTCTAACAAACTGTAGTTCTTCTCTGTCTCTTTATCAAACTTCTTCTTTTCCTCCTAGACACAGAAACAAAGTGGTAATAATGTAAATATAAAAGTGCACTATTTTTCTTCTTTAAAATTCTAGTTCATCAGGAACAAAGAGAAAGAAGTATCATAGTTCCAGTAAGTAGAGAAAAATACGCTCCACATCATTTAAAAAATTAATTTAAAGGCTAACTTGAAATGAAATCCCATCACATCATTATGGTGTAGCTTATAGCACAGATGCTTACATCTTCTAAGTTAAAAAAGGCAAAAAACCTGACCTTCTCTTGATGTATTGCATATTTTATTACTTTCAGGGATCATCCACACCACCTTGGTTTTGAATAGAGGACTTTAATGGAAGTACCAGTTTCACTGAAAAAAACAGCCTTCTAAAATTCACAAGGGAAAAGTTCCAACAGCTCAAAGCCCAAAGCAAATACACCTCTATATTCAAAAGGTTTTCTTCATTTTAAAGCTATACAACAACCTCTGTGCTGAATTCCTGTTTCTACGAGAGTTTTATCATGCCCATGACAAAAAAAAAAAAACAATAAAACCAAAAATATCCATAAAAACTTAGTATCATAGTATCAAAAGAGAAACTCTCACAGATACGTATGAACATCATTTGCACAATGCAAATCCATTTCTCTGGCTACCAAAACCAAGGTATTGGAAGAGGGACAGTCATTACATTTTTTTAGGAAATCTGAGTTTCTGAATCTAATTTAGTAGAAGATATTGTAAAACAAATTGATTCCTCAGTTCCAGTTTCCTAACACAGTGCATTAAGGCAAAAATCAGTATTCATGAATTCAACCAACCAGTTTTAAAGCTATTTTTAGTATATCTAATTGCAGTTGAAAATAACCTCAAACAAGTAAAATCAAGTATTTAATTTCATATTCAAGAACTGGCAAATTTACTCATCAGAAAGATACTAGTTCAATTAAAATATTTTTCCTCATCTGTAGATTTGAAATCACATTAAATGTATTCTACCCAAACCCCTGGTTAAACTCTACAGACATAATTGCTTTTTTTTTCTCCTCTTAACCTTTCATTTTGAATAATACTATATATACTATATTATAAGAGACACACACTTTTGTTCTCTGAACCATTATATTCTGAAGATGGCATTACATTAAAGAGGCTGTTTAGGATTGCTTCTCAGCAAGGACTTTTGCCAAAAATTCTTTTCCCCTACTATGAGACTCAGAATTTCCTTTAAAAAAGGACCCACAATATTTGCTGTCAACTGAGAAACATGAAGATATGTGTATGGTATCAGGGTGATTAGAGATACCTTATTAGCAATATGGGGAATGAAGAAGAAAGAATGCAGGGAAGGAGGTGAATCTTTGTGTTTATATTAGCAAAATTTCCATTGATGTGGTGAACATTTGAATGCGCCCAGAAAAAAAGAAGAGAATTCTCTTAACTTGTCAACAGGCAAAGCCAGAAACTTTACATACATAGCTCAGGATTAGTGCAGCAACACCTTTCACTAAGGGGTAATTCAATAAGGGTCTCAGCTTCCAGCTCTGTGACGCCGAATTCTCCTCCTCTTCTTTTTCTTCTTAAGCTTAACTCAGACCATTTCATCAGCAGGAGATGTAAGATGCAGAAAAAATCTGAGGCAGCAGATTCAACTTTTATTTTGTAAAGGTAGAGCGTAAATCTTTCCTAAAGCAAATACTACACAATGCTGCAGATATATTTCATCACTAGATGCCATAGCCTGGTTTTCAAAGCTAAGCAGAGTTATATTTCCAGTGCCAGTGCTTTGATTATATTGAATAAATACTCAGTTAAGAATATTCCAAGAGCTAAATATTCTTAGAGAGCTTTTATTTCAACATTATACAATTACGTAAGACTCCTATTTAAAGGCCATTGAGAATTCTGTAAAAACAAATTGTTTAGATCAGAAATAAAAGCTACAGCTTCACAGACACAGTATGCAGTGACACAAGGAAGAAACATCTATCCAAACAAAATGGGAGATGTAGACTGCATGAATGTAATTTGTGTTAGAAGCGCCAGGGAGAGAATTCTGACTAGGAAATGAGTGAAGATATGAGATAATTTAAAGGAGTAGGGGTTCTCACCCCAAAAAAACAGCAATATTCTTTAACAGCAAAAATACTGCTGAAATAATGCATTCATTACACAGCTGTTTCTGTGACAATAGGTTACATTCAGAACAAATTTTCTCTTTCCTTGGAAGGCTGGCTATATTACAGTCCAAGTTTTTATTGTGTGTTGGTTGGGTCACCTAATATACTTCTCTCGAGTCCATAAAATTACACAAAGTTCATTGTACCACTGAGCTGAGAGGATTTATGATCAACAGAGCATTTTCAGTTCGTGAACACTGAAGTCATATGCAGAACACGTTAATCATTCCTGCCAAAGTCAAAATGTATAGTGCTCTCATAAGTGAAACATTGTCTTAAATATCACTGGTGATGAAGTCATGAAATTATAAACTAAAACACATGCAGGTATTTTGAAAATGTATTGAATATTACAACAGAAGACTGCAATAAAATGCTGGATTCTTTCTACTTTTGTAATAAGCATTTAAATATCTCACTGCAAAAAGGATGGTAGACAAGTACAAATTTGTCCTTGTTACTTTTATCCAAATCTAGTCTACACTTAATACAGGAAGTTTACTTTGCCTTTTTTTTAAATATACACAACTTGGTGACAATTTTAAAAAAATGACCAAACACTTTTATCAAAAACACTTTGAATGAGATCTTGTCCTTAGCCTCTTCATCCCTACTATTTCCATACATATAGAGCCAATGAGTTATTTATTCAAAACAAAATATTAAATAAAGGCAATTTTCACTTGCAGGTGGCAAAAATGCAGTTAAAAGCATATGAATGAGCAAGCTCCTTTAGGTAGTTAATATTTTTCAGCCTTTGATTGTGCAACTGCAAGCAAATACAAAGCACACCTGGGTTACCCATTAGAAAGGGGGGCAGGTTGTTAGCAGGCTTATTCCTATTCCAGACATAGGAGATAAGGAAGGTGGGGAGAAAGAAGGGAAAGGACACATTCTTCTCTTCTTAAAACATTCCATTTGCTTCTGAAGCAAGTTCTCAAAGTAGAAACAGAAAAAGTGTGAACACATGAAATACAAACAACAATATGTTTCTGCAAATTACATGTCATTAATACAATGCAATCCAAGTAGGGAAATTAAACAAACTTATGAGGACAAACCTTTACAGCTCCTAGCTGCTCTTTCCTAAATCTTTCCAAAGGTTTGATCAGAGTTTCAGTAACACTGAGTGCCTAAAGAAAAAAAAGCATGGGTTAGGTTTCTGTAGCCAGATTGATGAGTCACGTCAGCATCAGCAATAAAAAGAAAAAAGCAAGCAAGTTCTGGGGTAAAATAATAGAAGCATGCAAGTTAGGACTTCTAACTCAAAAAAAAAAAAAATCACATCTCTGAGTTCATTCAAGCTTACAAAATTTCTATCCCTTAATTCAATCCACTATCAGGAAAATTAAATTTAAAACAAATGCAAAAATTTCAGACATTTCCAGGTTGCACCCAAACTGCAACTGCTCCATTTTTGCCAGTCTTGCAGATCAGGTTGAAGGCTTCAATGCCTGAACACCAGAACGAGACAGAGGACAAATGAGTTTCCTTAGGGGATACAAAAATTTCTGCAACAAGAAGCACTACAAACAACTGCAGAATACACCAGTGAGTAGCAAATAATAATCTTTTAAGACACAGTTAGTGCCATTAGGCATCAATATAAATCTCCAAATATTTACACGCTTAAGTACATTAATAAGACCTTAAGTCAAGTTAAGTTATAAAATCAAGAAGTACAAAGTCAATAACAAGAGGTTGAGATGACTGGGTGACCATCCACCAGTGCACTTATGATAAAAAGCCTCATGGCCATAGTAAAGAGAAAAAAGAAGGACACAATATTCCATCATAAGGCAGAAAACTGTAGCTTATAAGATCGGCACCGCTACTAATTAATATGAAATGTCACTGAAGATGGAGCAGGGTTCTGTTTGGTGCAAACAACTTCAATTTAAAAAATATTTGAAATTCCAGGAAAAGCTGGTACTTTTTGAACACAACAGCAGCATGGAAAAGATGGCAAGAGCATTGCAGATGTTGGGGAGCAGGTGGGACCCTTTTGGTCTGTCCTAAGGCAGACCCACAGAGTAAATCATGCCCAGGGCTGGGCTTAGCACAGCCACCGGGCTAAGATGCCAAGAGTTCAGGCAGAGCTCACTGACATACAACAGAAGCCTGTCTCTGTCTTTCCTCCCCTTTCCCCTCCCTTTATAGTGAAAATCTTCAGATAAAACATCACAGGCTTAAACCGGCCTTCTGGAACACTTCTGAAAAATTCTTATCATAAAACACACACGGGATGTACTGGAGATCTGGCACAACACAAATCTGAACAGCACTGCCTGCTCCCACCCATCCCCGGAGCCATGAGGGATTACTGTGGGAGTCATCCTGCCAATTCCCTGTAACCACAGCAACCTACATTTCTAAAGGGCCAGCACAGCACACTAACCTGGAGCTAGCTGGAAACCCAAATAGCTGGCAAGTCTGGGCCAAACTGGCTGCTGCAGAGTCATCCCTGTAACAGCCACATCCTAACTTCAGAGCACTTTTTCTCAGCACAAAACTTCTTTCTGCATCCATTTCCTGATTGTGCCAAATACACTTAAAGCAACCTTCAGTGCACCCTTGGTGGGAGCAACAGGAAAAGGAAGAACTCTCAAGTCAGACTGGAGAGCATGGAAACCACACAATCAGTCCTTCCACATTAGAAAACTTCCAATTGTTCCTGTGTACTAACAAAGTAAAGGAGAAAGCTCCTTGGAGGAAAACTCAGAGAGGATGACAAAAGCTTCCACAAGGTAGAGCACCACAGTTACTGGAATCATTTCAAAGCATTTAAAGGTAGCAACTGAGCACTCACATGGTTAGAGGGTTAAAAATAATTAACAAATGACAAGTTGCTTATTAGTTGTTTGAACTTTTACACAAAAGAGTGTAAGGTTAACAGGCATTGAATGTATGCTGAACACAAAGTCCAAGTGAAAGAAAACCAAAGCACCTTGATGTAACAAAGGAAAAATTAAAAAAAAAAAGAAAATATATGCATAAAAGGCTGTGCTTCATAAAACAGCAGGGCTGACTGTAAATCACTTGCTCTGCTACTCCTATGCAGTATTAACCATGGGAACCACTACAGGAATTCGTTTGAAGCAGAAAATAATCTTTAAATCAAAATGGGATGTTCTCTTCAGTGACTGCCAACAAGCAGATTCCACTGCTGCCAGTGGGATGATATGCCAGTAATTCTTTCATTAAATGAAAAACAAGCTTCCCCTCCTTCCAAAAAAGACACTTCTCATTTTGCACAACTTAAACTTTTGTTAACAGATGTATTCCCAGGGGCCTGCCATAAAGGTACTTATGATTTGTCACCCCCTTTGCTTTCTGTGTCTAGGTTAAATAACAGGACTCTTGATTACTTCTGTGTGGAGTGAGATTTTGTAGATCTTTGGTCATTCTTATGGAGCTTCATACCAGGCCATATACTAAAATAGAAGACTGGTAAATTCAACAGTGAATTAACAGAGATGCTCTTCTGAATGATGGAAACAAAAACAAAGTTCATAATTAAAACACATCCAAGACAAGATTGAATAGAGAGGCTAAAGATTAAGATTAAATAAAATAGATTAAATTCCTACTGTTTTCCAGTACACAGAAGCCAGTGTTTGTCATGAAAATTACAAAAAGATGTATTCTTATTTATAGAACAAAAGCATTATTTATACTGCTATTCATTCTTAGCTTATTTATAACTTGGAAACTCAAAACTACTCTTTTTTTTAAACCATAGATAACAAATAAGCAAATAGGAAATAAGAAAGGGATTGCTTCAATATATTTTTATTATCACTTGTACCTTCCTTAACAACTAGAATCATGTTAAAATGTAAACTTTCCACACAAGTTAAACAAGGCATTTAAGTTCACTAATATGAAACTAGATGTTCCTTCCTTTTGCAACTTCCGTCTCGACTCTTTCATTCATTTTCATCCTCTACTTCTCTAATCCTGACAGATTATGACAGGAATGTACTATTTAAAAGGACATTTAAAAATCCTTTCTTTACTTCTCTGATCTATCCAAACCTATGTGAAACAAATATATGTTCAATTATATCTGGCAGGCAAATTGGGGCATGCAAGTCATAAGTGAATCAATCTAACGAGGTCATGTCTCAGGTAACAGTATCTTAACCAGCTTTACAAATGTCAAAGTCTCAGGAATGCTTCAAGGAATGTTTAACCCGATGTGCACACGTCTCGGGCAGTCAGTCTCAGACTGCTCACACTATTCCTGCTCTGTTTGCAGCACCTACAGAAAGGTCAAAGAATTAACTTGAACATAAACCTGGCAATAGCAGCAATAAAATTATCAGTGCCATCACCACCTCAGAAGATCACAGCATCCAACATTTCCAACATCCTGAACCATACTGTCACCTTTGTGTATATCTCTCTATTTCAGATGCCTTTACAAAACTCCACTTGCTCAGGCAGAGTTGTTGTACCAAATAGTGATAGTCTTGCCTTTTCCAGCTCCCTTTCCTCCAAAGGAATAAGTAACAGGCCATAGATTAAGGGGCCTCAACCACTCTTTCCAACTGCAGCCCTCAAAGGCATGGGCTAAATCCATGAGCAAGCCCATTCACAGCTGTTGGATACTTCCTCAGTCAAGCCAACAAGACCCAACAGGTCACTGAGCAGTCAGTGCCAGTCCACGAGATGACTCCATTTAGACTGTCACTTCTTCCCTTCCCAGAAAAGGTGGGAGTAGAGGCGTTTAGGGAGAAACTGCTTCCCCAACGCCTCCTCCTGTGCACTGTAACCCAACAGACAAGATCAGGCACCGGCATTCAATGCTCCTTTTCCTGCTTTCTCCTGCAGCAGCAGGAGCAGGTTCCCTAAGTTCCCACTCCCATTCCAGGCACAACCAGGCTTCTATTGCAAAGGAGGAAGGTTGCTTGCATGGCCTGTAAGGGAGTAGCAACACACAAGAGCTCTCCTCAAAGTTCAGTGGCTAAAAAGGTTAAACCAACCCAAGTTAATCAAAGTTTGTTATTAGACAATAGCCTCCCAGGCTTCCTCCTAAAAATGTCCTTAGAGCTCAGCCTTTACTGGAAGCACTGGAAATTACATACTGCTCATCAACAATTCTGGTGGTGAGGTAAATATGTATCCTGACTCTGCTCAATTCTGAATCGAAGCATTCTCCCATAAAAAAACAGGTTTTCTGAGAAAGGAAAAAAAACAAAGCCATAAACATACACCTTCCTGCAGAGTGCACAGCAACATGGGAGCGCTGAGCTCCCAATTCCCATCTCAGGAACTGGAATGCAGATTAGATGCCTTGCATAAAAGAGGGGGTTTAGTTTCTGCACATACCAGCTGGAATGATTTATTTGTAGTCAGGGGCAGAATTGCTTCTCCCCTCAACAAAGTGACAAGGGAGGCCACCAAGTCAGTAAGGCAAAGCTCATGACACTGAGCAAGTGCCAATGAAACCAGACCTGGGAAGGAAGCTTTGCCTTAGTGAGTGCAACAGAGAAGGCAGAAAGGAACACATACTTAGAAGTGATTCAATAGCAAAATAGTTGACAATGCTGCTAAATAAAGAAGTTTACTTTCCAATAAAGACATTTACCACTACAGCTGCTCTTCTACTTACAGAGGATACAGCTGTGTTTTTCCTAAGAAAATGCACCATTCAGACTAATAGAAAACCCAATTCTGATACCTCCAGTGTTGGGGGAGAGAGAAATATATAAAAAATACTATTTCTCCAAAAAGCTTTCCTACTTCACATAGTGATTTCCTACTGAAATTTCTCAAAGCATTAAGACCTGTGCCTGAAAGCCTGTATTATTAAACTTTGCAGATACAACTCCACTGCTGAAGACATCAGATGCTACTTGCAAAGCTTGAATCTCTATTCTTTTCCCATGAGAACTCGCTCTTATAGTTACCCATGTCCCCAGTTAGCTGCACAGCCAACCCTCCTTCCAGCCCTACAGACAGCGAGGTGTCTCTCTAACCACTCATCAGCACTGGTCTTGTACTTAGCTGGAGCACTGATGACTGCAGACAGTGCAGCCCACACCCACAGCTCATTATTTTGTTTTCAAATCAAGTTTTCTTCTAGTAAATGTGTCTGGATTTTCTCCCTGCTGTAGAGCTTTCCCTGTAGCTTTACAATCTTAGAAAATGAAAGGGCCTCAGCCACACACTGGGAATACAGACACAGGAGTTTCTTGGTTTTTAGAAGACCTGCAGTATATCGACTAAAGGATTTTTAGGGAGGTCTCATCGCACATTAATACTCATGTGTCTTTGCATGTGTGCAGAGGCTATAAAAAAGAAGTGACATCCATTGGCTGTGGATTCATTTGCTGTGGAGGAAGCCATCTGGTAACAAAAGAGCCAAGTGGATGAGTGATACATCTGACTTAGAGACAACATATTTTGTGCACTACTGAAGCACCAGGAGGCACCTGTAACAAAACACATCACCTCCCTCTTAGGTGTTCCAGAAAACTACCCCTCGGGGTTTGCTAAGACAACAAAAAGGTTCTCAAACTGTTCCAGAGGGAATTTCCTAGACCATTGAGCCACTGCCTCACAAGCATCAGTACAGGCAGAATCCTGTGCTCTGCACTTTATAATTCTTTAAAAATCAGCAGCCTTGGCTAACAGGAAATACAACAGCGGGACTCCTGAGGTCACCCTTCTAGTGAAAAGTTATTCCCCATTCATTTCCTAGAAGTTCATGACTGACCTAAAGGAAAGACAGCTAAAAGGCCCTCTTTATGATCTATCTGCTATGCTGTGCCCTGCTCTGAAATGCTGCCTGCATTAATTCTCTTGTCATGAAACTGCTGGCCTCCAAAATCAGATTGGTATCGTAACAAAACAATAAATAATTTCCTTTTTTAAAAAAAAATAATTAAATAGACAGTGGGGTTTAGTAAAGATTATTTACTGAAAGCTATTTAACAGTCTGTCTTCTGAATAAGTTTATTCTTATGCAATACCTTCCACTGTAAAAACACTACAAAACCATAATCATAAGAAACAGGAAAACAAAATAAACAGACTTTCAAAAACTGCAGTAAATCAGCTTTTCCCCATCTGCAGGGAAGGGAAGCTGGGGATAACTCCTCCAAGAAAGACCCTCCCTTAGCAAACCACAACGCACCAGAACACTGGTATGGTCCTTGCACCACAGACATTGTATGTGGTCATACAACGATCCTGACCAAGCAAAAAGGCTGCTCAGAAAAGAAAACTGCATAATGCCCATTTTCTTGGTGCATGGCAAAGCTCACCACTGAGCAAAAAGATGCCACTGAAAGTCAAGGAATCCAACAGCGAACAACAGCATCAGTGTTCCGTCAAGAATGAATTGCTCAATTGTCAGCGCTTTCTTCCACAAGAAACAGTGGTGTTATTAACAACCAGCAAAATCCAAACTGGTGACAGCTTTACAATGCAAATTCCAAACATTTCCCATTGATGAACTAACAGAATGAAAATTCTCTAGTGAATTATGTTGATGCATGTGAGACATGAGGCATGCATCTTCCTGGAAGAGGAAGCCAGTGGTAACAGAACTTGTCAGCTGTGTTCATTGGAGGTGGGAGGAACACACCCAGATCTGGCTTTGCACTTTTATTTTCTATTGTACAGACAAGTCATCTTTGGTTTATACATTAATGTGCACAAGTTCATATGTAACTCACAAAGCTATTTCAGAAGACTTTCAGAACCAAACAAATAAATGAAACATTCAATGTCAGGAATCACCAAAACAGAGCAAGATGTGCCTGAAATACTCATAGGTCTACATTCACATTCCATAGTCTGATAATTACATAAGTGTCATCTGATTTCATGCCCAGCAGAGGAAAAGAGAAGGCTGGGCAATGAGATATGGCAGCAATTGTTCTGCTTCTTTCTGAAACTGGAAAATGTTTTATTAAATAGGAAAAATCATGCAGGAGTGAAAAGAATGTAGGTCCTGCAATTAAGGTACTCAAACGCTGTTGCTGAGACATTCTGTTTCATCCGTGCCTCTATCTCTGCCTCTGAGATGTTCGGTTGGCAGGCCAACTTTTCAGAAGTGGTCAACAATTACATCCTTTCCTCTGTCTTGGCAGATATATTTAGCAGTCTGCACTGTCAGCAGACTTAAATGGATCTGAACATATGGAGCACTACATAATACCTTGAACTCCTACTGAACAGCTCCTGAATGCATCACACATCCAAGATTATTGGGTATTTTTTCACTCTACATCAGTGAGTAAACTGATTGCTCCTTCACACAGATTTCTTCAGATTACTGTCAAGATAGATTAAGATTTACAAACCCCTAAATACCCACGTGCAGAGTGCTGAAAAAAAGCTTAGAAAAATTAATACCACCGTCTTCACAGCACAGCCAACAGTTCAATCGAATCCAGATACAAAAGTCACTGGACAAAAGGTAACAGAGTAAGCTAGTCAGGAACAGTGTGTGTCAAGTGAGCCCTTCACCTGTGAAATAAATACTCATGCACTTCAATATCTAATCAAAAGAGGTAGCTTAAGTAAGAATAAATAAGTAAATGTACATATTTGTACAGATTACTTAAAGTATATTTTTAACCTTTTGAGTGTACGCCTTTGAACCTTAACAACTTATTTTAACTTTTGAAAGCACTAGGGACAAACCCTCTCCCCCTCTTTTTTTTTTTAAAGAAATTTGAAAAAGGACTAGAAGAGTGACTTCACTGAGATATTTCTTTAAAAATCCATAGAGAAATAATTTCTTGTGCTTCTGATATATGCCAGGAGTAACTCTGCTTTTCAGAGAGATGCTAATCTGGATTTGATTCTGCCAACCTGGTAAAACTTACAAAGAATGCAAAAGAATTTCAGAGAGGGCAAAATTGCAAAGATACCCATGGTACAAGAACAAGCCTTTCTTTTGCAAAAAAAAATAAAAAGGGGGAAAAGAACTTAAAAATATAACTGCATATAACTGCATATTGCTTCTCCTCTTAAGACATCTGAAAGGATAAAAGTGTGCAAAAAATCTAGCAGAAAATAGAAGAGAACATACCAAAGTAGAATAGCTTGTTTATATTGCCTTGGGAAATCACAGGAAATATAGTAAGGTGAGTACAATTGTATCAGAAATCCTATACAAAGAGAAATGCAATAGAGTAAAAAGGAAATAGCCAAGTACTTAGGGGCAAAGTTAGAAAGAAGGCAAAAAAATATTTTATTTGGCAACGGCAACAAAAAAAAGTAAGGAAAAGAGGTTCTTCATATGCATCTGAAAACTGAGAGGAAGGAAGCTATTAAACCATTATTTAAGTGAAATGAGTGTAAAATCAACGACAGTGTAAGACAACAGATTTTAATTAGCTCCACAAAGGAAAAAACCTCAGTTAAATTACAGCAAACCATCTAACAAAGTGGGGAAAAACAGATGTTACGGGGAGTAAGGATTCCTTGAGAGCAATTAGAGGTATTCCTACATTACACAACTGAAGTATTAATTGCATTCAAGTCAGAAGGGGCTTTGCTTCAGAATAGTTTAGGAAGTCAGCAAAGCAAACTAAAGGGAGAGGCAAGCAAGGTCCCAGAGGATGGTAGAAGAACAAACATAAAAGCAAGAACAGGAGGAGAAAGCAGCAATTCTGATCTGAGAGAGATGGTCTAAACACAGTGTAGTAAAACTGAACAAGGGAAAATACAGATGTTACCACCTGGTAACCATGAAAATACTACTATGAAGGAAAAGTGATCAATTTTATTCCATGACTACTGTAGAAAAATTGTCAAAAATTTCCCAGCTTAACTTGAAGTCAAGGAGACTCAGTAGGAACATCAGGATCAGTATGAACATCAGGAACGCAGTATGATCATCAGGTGAAAAAAATGAAGAATAAACACCAGAATAGAGAGAAATCCATGTTCCAGGAACCTTTTTAGATATAGGTTAGACCAGCACTTGACAAGGATCATGTAAACTCCACAAGGAGATGAAGGGCAGCACAGAGGAGCTCCAGGGAAGGGCAGCACTCACAGCCAGCACACCAAGGTGACCACACCAGGAGTGCCAAGCACTGCTGAGATTACTGAGGGAACAATACAAGAGCCATCAAATTTGGTTATGACCTAGCAAGACTGGAATCAACAGGGAAAACTAATTAGGGGCAGGCTGTCATTTAGGAGAAGACTGGGATGGAGGAAGGGAGGTGTGAAAGAAAGGACCAACAACCACAGGCTATTGGTACCTGGCAGGTAACGCTTCTCTGCTTGTCACCACAGCCCAAATGAGGGCACACAGCAAAGCCTGTTGTTCTGAGACCTCACAAGAATCAAAGCTCCTTTCTGCTGTCAGGGGAACCGGGGCTGGGAGGGAGGTTTGCTGCTCTCCCTCGCAAGCAGGAGAACAGCTGGCTAGTGGGACAGAGCATCTGAGCATCACCACGCTGGGCCTTGCTCATGGCCCACCTTTTCCTGCCACCTTGCCAAGTTCCCTGTCATCCCTGAACTTAAAAAACACTTCTGCAACGTCAAAGGAGCAGAATCTAAGTCCTATGATTCCATTCACCCTCAACATGTAAAGATAATCTCCAGAATATTCTCAGGGACAAAGGGATCTATTTTGTATCTGCCCTGGGGAGCATCACCAAGCTACAGTGCCATGGAAAAATGTAATTTGGTTTTGTATTGACCCTTCTGTAATAATTTCAGTGAAATGTTTGGATTATTGCCGACTCCCCTTTACAAATGCAACTAAATCCTTTGACACCTGGGATATAATTTCAGCAGTCTTTGAAGGAGATGAGAGAAATGGTAAAACCATGAAGTGCAAGACTCCAACATCTGAATGAAATTATATCCACCAAATAAATGTTCACCAGATGAATGATGATCAAAAAGGTAAATTTACTGTAAACACTGACGGCAAGTTTTATGGACTCTGGATTCACCACAAACAATTTCAGAAAACCATGAGAAGTTCTGATGATGGACATTTAATTCCAGTCTAGAATGTATTTTAAGCGCGAATTTGTTCCATTTACAATGTGGTTCTGAAAAAACAACCCTTCCCTCAAATATCTAGAAAATCAAAATGCACAGCAATATCTGAAATGCCCTTAGTCTTGTAATTATTCTACACTTTCTTTAATATTGTTTTACATGACTGAAATTATCTAACTATGCACTGACACTGAAGAGAGCAGTCCAGAATCTTCTGGTCATCTTCAAAATAGTAAGGAGGAAAATGCTCAATAATGAGCATTCTTAACAAAGACTTAATGCTTTTTGGAAAAAATCATGCTATATACTTTGTGTCTTAATGGAAAGTCTTTGGATCTCTGACCTCATTCCAAACATCTGTGAATGCAACATGCCCTAATATTCTCCACGGGAGTATCTCTAGAGCTCATGCCACTGCTAAAACATCCACTGAGAAGTCAAAAAAAAAGAAAAGTTAGAGCAGCAGATGCTGCTCTTTTCCAGTCACCACACAACCATTTTCTCAGAGACTTATGGCCATTGTTACATAAACTCACTCCAGAAATGATACTTAACATTTGCTAGACTACAGATGCAATAAAAAGGCCACGCATCTGGTAACTCAGAGAATATATTCTGTTTCTGTTTGGTATCACATATTTTCCCCATATTAATTTATACTCCCTGTTTTTCATCAGTCACGGATCTAACAAAAACTGCATTTCATTCTTTTCCTATCAAGAAACTGACACTAGTTAGCTTTCAGTATGATAGCACCTTCTGTGTAAGCGTGGGCACCATACCAAAAAAGTAAATTAATACAGTTCCATGGCATTCAGTTTGAACAATGGAAGTGCTTTACGATCCAGACAGATCAGCACTGGATTCCGCACAGCTTGCTGTGGCAGTGATCTATCCCTAGTGCAGAACTATTGATACAGTCACTGAAATGTGCCATGTAATTCTTAAGTCATCCCTCTAAAGCCTGATATCAAAATAATGTGGCAGTTCATGAAGTATTTTCACTATAAAATCTTTGTAAAGATTTTCACTAATTAAGGTTTGTGCAATTCATTAAAATAAAATACAGCTATGGATGGCAAGAAAAAGCAGAGTAAAGATGATACTGCAGAATTATGAAAAACAAAAGAAGTATTGAAGCACACTTGAACCAATCCCCACAATGTGGCAAAACAACTCAAAACAATGAAAACTTGTCTCTACTATGCAAAGACAGTTTTCAGTTAAGTGTGAAGAACCACACTGACCCTAATTCAGACCCAAATGTGGCTCCAGATCA
The DNA here is from genome assembly GCA_026261815.1 of Monarcha castaneiventris obscurior. NCBI lineage: Eukaryota > Metazoa > Chordata > Aves > Passeriformes > Monarchidae > Monarcha > Monarcha castaneiventris. The sequence continues at coordinate 1,995,434 of JAMPIT010000890.1, forward strand.
GAACAGCATACCAGCACAGAACACAGCACATACAAGGAACCATGACTATTACTGGGCTCAGGACTGGAGAAACATGGAAAAAAGAACTGCCCACAAGTTCTTTTATCACTTATCTACATAATCCTGCACTGCAGGCACAGCTTCTGGCAGAAAGAAACAGGGAGGACAGCAGATTAGTCTCAGCTTCCTCTCAGTGATGCCAAGGGATCACTGATTTCCAGGAAGACAAAGATAAAATCACGTGATAAATACTGAGAAATGCAACTGCTATCGAGTCAGATCTAAGCACATTCCCCAGATGCAGAGATTGACCTGACTCAAAAGAAAACTGCATACACTATGAAAAACTGCTGCTCTATGAATCAAAAATCTCTGAAACAAAAGCTGGCATGCAGCTGCTGAGGAAAACCAGGGTAGCATCCAGAAAGAAACTCCCCCATCTTCTGGAAAAGTTAGGAAACCCAAATAAAAAGGTGTTTTGCAGAGCTCTCAGCTCCTGGTCTGTGTGCAGCCAAAATGAGCCATAATTCACTAATTACACCCCAAGCAATCACAGGCAACAGAACAACAAACAGAGAACTTCTACACAACAGAGCAACTGTTTGCAGCTCCAACCCCTCACCACAAAGCTCAGATGCAAGGTAAAGGTTTCTAAGTCTGCTACTACATAAACACAACAGATTGCATCCCAGACCCATGTAAGCATTGAGGCTGGAACTACAGAGATCCTGGATCCAAAGTTGGCCAACTGCCAAAACTTGAGTGTCCCCTGCTGCAGCATTAACTCTTTCATCTTCCTTTTTACTAGAAATGGTAAACAAACTTATGGCAGTTTTCCATTCACCCCGGGCATAATTAATCCAGGCATGACTATTTTAAACCAACTCATTTATCCATCCCTACCATACAGATTTCTTCTTTAATGAGAACTAATTGTTGTCTCTAACTCTGGACTGCAGAACCAGAGGTTGCACAATGAGAGCTGCCACTGCTAAGTCGGTGGTATCAACACCTTGGTGATTACCAAAGCAGTAAAAGCAACTTCACCTAATGTTGATTTCTTTGCTATGTGCACAGCTTTTTAAACTATTTATTGCAACTCACCAGAATTTCTCTTTGTTCTTCAAGATTTTTTAAAAAGTTTGAAAACTCATGAAGTGATGCATCTGTAATACAAAACAATAAAAAAGAGTTTAATCGTGTTGCAGGACGGAATGACAAAATATAGCCACTTACAGTCACTTCTTACCTACCTATGTATCTTTCATCATCTGTCTCTGCATCACCAATGAATTCAAATTTAAAGTCTCTCAGAGAATGGGCAAATTTTCTCTGGGCTGCTGAAAGGTCTGCCAAAAAAAAAAAAAAAGCACAGGTTGAAGGGTTAGGCAGTCATTTTAAGTAGGCCAGAAGATTCTATGCCTAGAATAATCAACTGTTATAAGGAACCAGTCTGCCTAAGGATATTACTGGACATCCAGTGTTGTCTAACCCTCTTCTGATAAGGAATTGGACACACAGATTTCTTTATGCAAGGCTATATAGTAGAAAGCGCACGTGATCATGTGTATAGTATGACATCTATCCTTACACTTCAATTTAGGGTAAACAGATCTGTAACTACAGAAGTTAAGGGTGCAACACTCAGTGTAAGTTGTACCAGTTAACTTGCTCTGCTAACCTAAATTCACTCATATTCATCAGCATAAATACACACCTTAGAATTTTCTAGATACTACACACAGATAGCTCCACTAGTGAAACATTTATCCATAAATACACATAAGCCAAATACAAAGGAATTGTTGCACTTGAACTAGAAATTCCATGGAGTTAAACCCTGCCAAAAGCTAAGTTAAATGCACAGCATTAAAATTAAATTTATATTATAACTGTTTTGTAATAGCTCTAAAACATTTCCAGCAACCCAAATTTTACCCACTAAGAATTTGAGGTCGGAGGCTGCACGCTTACATTTCTCAGGAAGCAAACAGACTCCATATTCAGTCAGAATCTCATGCTGATAAACCCTTATTAAAATCATAAAGCTGTAAATGACATGTGCAGGTTGGGAATGTCACAAGTTCTGGAAGGATGCAATTGCTCAGTGGACGAAAAAAAGGATGCATGTCCTGGTACACCTCTACCCAGTAGTAAAGGTTTTACTCACATTTTTGTTGTCAGCCAAAGTTAAGGACAATTTAAAATATTTAGTTAATCTATAATCTTTTTCTTACCACATGCAGTTCTGAAGGGCTAAGAGCAACTGTTTTAACAGGCCAGCTAAGCATTTTGCTCTTTAATATTAACTGGCACTAAAAGATCACTAGCTTGGGCTTTCTTGTTCCAGTTTTAGGGGGAAGGTAATTTGGTTTGGGGTTTTTTCCGTTTGGGTTTTGTTAACCAACAACAACAAAAAAAAATCACCCAGCTTTATTATCAGTCCTGCATCCAACACATGTATTTTATCACTTGTCATGGTACAACCTCACATACTGAAAGTTCAGTTCAACCACTTAAAAGGTTAAGTCAAATACTCTACAAACAGCAGAACACACTCTAAAATGAAAAAAAAAAAGTTGCTTTTTGTTCCTTTTCCTTTCTTTTCACCCATTTCTCATTAGTCTTCTCCTCACCCATTGTGTAACAGAGCTGCTCCCTCCTAAACCTGTGCATGTACCCTCCAACACATGACACAGCAGGATACTGCACAGGGTTGAAATAACAAGGATAAGAAGGTTGAAGGAAGCAGTAACGTAATTCCCATGCAAAAGGAAACACGGGTATTTTAATTCAAATGTCTTGTGGGCTGAACAGCTGTTCATAAAGCAGACAGTGAAAGAAACAAGTTCTGCTGGCTGTGAAAGGCTTAAACATGGAAAATAACAAGGTTCTTAACCATCTAATGTTACACTTATTTGTGAGCCAGGTCACACACAAGGCTGAAGAGTTTATTTATGGGAGAATGCTTCCAACAACACACACTCTCCCAAACTTATTAAATTTTCTTGAATCCCATAATCCCTTCCCCAAGCCCTGTCATATGAGAGCCAGCCCCATGCTAGAAGAAGGAATTGTTTATTATGCCTTCTCCTCCTTGTAGAAGTGAAGCATTCAAATAATGTTGAGCAAGGTACATGTTAAAAGACTCATGCAGCACCACATGCACACAACACCCCATTCCCCTTCACAGACTGAAAAGGTACAATATTAGTGAGTTTATGAGCCTTTCCAGAGTGCTGTCAAACCACCACCTCTCTTGCAACAGTGACAGCAAACAAAACCTATGCCCACACCCAGATTCTTTCATGGCAAAGTCCAACATCTTCAGGCAGCTTGAGAAGGGGCTGAGTTAAAACACTCAGCTTCCCACAGGATCAGAAACCCACATTTATGCATTTCTCATTACTGAATCTGCTCAGGGATTGCAAATTACTGACCCAAGGATGGACTATGTTGTTGGAAGCAGTAATCTTTTAACACAAAGCTAGATTTGCAGAGTTCCTTGTTAAAACCATGAAGAGACATTATATTTTTGCAACATCTTTCCACAAATAGTTTCTGAAACGTTTAAGAAAATTACAGAAAATTCTGGAAACCATCAGTGAGCATTAGAGAGTTGGGGATTTGGGTCACAGAATGACCTGATGGGTCAAGAAAAGCTGCAGATACCTGACTATTGAATCAACACCTGGAAGAAAACAGGAAGAGATTTTCTGATGGGTTTTAAAAACTTGGCACTTTCAACAAAGGTCAGAAGTCACTGGAGCAAAATCAAAACCAAGTATCGAGTAGCAATGGAGGAAAACTTTATCAGAAGGTCAGAGCAAGAATACTGATTTCTTTATTGCTAGAGCCTAGGAAAAATTATAAGGATGGTGGCTGGACACACATAAAAAAAAGATAGCAGCCTTGTGGTGGATTTTCTTGCCACCTGACAAACCATAGCCAGAGTGAGACACCTGAGACCACCTGCAATCAAACCTTCCACTGTGGGACAAACATCAAGAAAATGCTCTGATAAACTCAACATGTCCTACAGTACACACAGAAGTTCACCCAATTACAAGCATTTATATAAATAAACTAGATGCTGATACCATCATAAGTACTATAGTCTCTAACTATTGTGCTATAATTTAAATACTGAGCATTGTTGTGCAAGTCAGAAATTTCATAAATATAACTTGGCTTTCTTCCACAATGTGTCAGAAGACCTTTACTACAGCAAAATTATTTGTCTGGCACTGACAGATCCATCCCAGTATTGTTCCACACCAGCATGAGAGCCTGCAAGACCAGTATGTGTTATATGGCAGACTGTAAACCCGTATGGATTGCAGCTACAAACATTGGAATAAGACAGCACTTGAGTACAATGATGTATCAAACAGCATGACCAGCTACGCTGGTTATGTGAATAATGCGGCGGCCTACTGAAGAGTAACTATTTTATTCCCTTTCATTGCCACATTTTACAAAGTAGCACCAAGCTGACAGATAAGGGAAGCAGCAGTGGAGTTGTTGCTTGTTACAAGGTGCTGTTATCACTGCAAGGGAGGAACAGGGCATTCAAGATCAAAGAGTGCTTTAAATACCGACCAAACACTAACACTGCTGACTACAATGGAATCCTGGCAAACCCATAAGGCAGGGTTATGGGAATATCAAAGATTCACCTTCTAAAACACTAAAAAACTAAGCATCTGCTAAAGGTTTTGACCAAAAGGCTGAAGACATTTCCAAGCAGAGAAGGGAGGGACACAAGGAAACCAGGGTTTTTAATTTTCTCGTTGGCATTGTTCATATCAGTACGCTGTACTTCTTTCGTGTTTGGATGCAACTATTTAAAAATACAGCAAAAGAGAGAGGAGCAGCTGCCTGCTCCCTCTCTTTGCTCTGAAACACCTCGGTAACAAGTTGCTCCTGTGAGTTTGTCTGGTGCCAGATGCACTGCCAGTGCCCCACACAAACATCTCGGTATTTTTTGCATTTGGATTTGAAAGAAAATACTTTCGTTCCTTATCTGAGTTGAGCTGAGCCAACTCGACACCATTAGTTGCTGGGTGGTGGCCAAGCCTCACTTAACAGCACCAGAATCCGATGATTCCCTTTAAGATCAGTACTAATCTCAGTGCTAGCCACACAAATTAAAGGTATTGCACAAAGCCAGACAATATTGCTTCCTAAGGCTATTCTGGATCCCTTTTGGAAGGGAGAAGAATTACACCCTTTTGTAAGAGTGTTAATATTTTTCTACAACAATATACACGTTTCTGCATCAAGCTTTTAAGAAGGACTGGAATTACATCACCATTCCTCATCCCTCACTAAAAATTTCCCTGACTCTTAACAGATATACTCCAGGAATGACAGATTTCTAGAAGCTTTATTTAACATGAATTAAAACTGCTCTGGCTTCGTTGAACAACATCCTCCCCAAAAAGCTAAAAGGTTAACAAACACATAGATTTAACTATCAAGCTCATCTTCAAGCTAATTTGAGGACTAATATTAGACTTCTCAAGGTATGTTCTTTGCAGTGGGCCAAGATCAGGCAAGCCACACACCATCGTGAAACAGGCAAGAACAAGCTGAGCCAGAGTTGGCCTCTCCCCTCTTCTTCCCAGGCATCAATCTCCTTGCAAGAACCAACAAAGCAGCTTCAGAGGAACAGAGCACTTAAAATAGTTTGTCCAAGAGCTGCAGTACAAGCTCATATGATGTTTTATACAAAAAATGCACCATCTCAACACTTTAAAAGCAGCTCAGTGTTCCTCTTCTGTGTCCCCTTTCACAAGGTGAACATTGAATCTAATATAATCCACGACACTGAGAACACGAACAGGATTTAGTCACCTTTAGTAAGGTGGATAAACAGGATTTACTTAGTAACTTAGCAGATGCAAGCCGTGTGGCAGAATTCCTAAGAGCAGTACACATTCCAACTCCCTAAAACCAAATAAACTTTTACTACTCATTTTTATCTGATAACTACATTGAAAGAGCCATCAAAATAAGAAAATTTACAATGAAGCTAAAACAAAGTTACTCACTCCCATACAAAACCCAAATGGAAATGAAGTTCAAAGTCTAGAGGTTTCTGGAGTCCCACTTCAATCATGTCACATCACCCAAGGCAGCTCATAGGTTTCTGAAAGCTTAGCAAATTTGGCTGTGAGGATTAAAAAGCAAAGTATTACTGACTTGTCAAGTGGCTCAGCTTCCCTTCCCCCTGCATAATACAGTGCATTTGGTCCATCCCACACCTTTAAGACAAACAAGGAAAACCTCAACCTCTCACCATTTTGGTGTAATCCAACTAACATCCTGCTCCTGCTGGCCCAAAGGCACCTGTCCAGCTGTTGACAGCTTCACACCCTCCTCAATCATATCCTCAGGTCTGCAGCAACTCCACACTAATTGTTCCAAAGTAACAAATTGCTTCTTTATTTTTTTCCCCCTATTTCCCTCAAAAATTTTTCCAGGTACATCAATGAGAGTTTACATTTTCAAAATACAACAAAAAAGAGGAATGGCAGCATCAATGTTTTAGGAAAAGTCTTTCCAATTTGAACATGGAAGGGGTTTTTGCAAGTTGAAAAAAAAAAAAAAAAATCAAAAAAATCACAGGCAACTGAACACTTTGCATCAAACAGGAAAAAGGAAATTACAAGAGTAAAATGAAAAACAAAACTCTAAGGTAATTTATATGTAAATATAAGAGATCAATAAGGATTTTAGCAATCTTAATCACTAACGGAATTTTTCTTCTTAACTTGACATAACTAAGAACCAATGTCATTCTTCTACTACGCTAAAGTCCAGATTTCATCATGACTCTCCCAACTAATGACAACCTAGAAGCCAAAAAACCAAAAACATGTTTTTAGTGTTCAAGCTAATAAAAAGAGAACAACTAACATTGGGGCAATGAATACCATTCTTCCAAACAGTGCCTCTGCTAGGAACTTACTGGTCCCAAATGTTTCTTCCACAGCATTGGACATTCCCTATTACCAGCTTTACTGCATGCTGGGGTCATTAATTGTGGTATAATTCTGGGACAAGTAAAACCAGGCTATTTAGTCTGAACAAGTCACACGTGAGTAGCACAAAAGACACATTCTAACCTCCCCACTTCTCAAAAGAGAGAACCCAATTCTTGCAAGATTTCTGCTTCATAGGTTACTTCTGTGATGTTTTATGATTTTCCTTCTTTCAAATGCATAATCCTGTGGTCTAAATGCCACTATTCCCCATACCAATCAAAACAGGTAGGTTCAGAAATCTTTCAGATGTCAGCAGAGTAGACTCATTTTTTTCATAAATACACAACATTTTTTAGATGCCATAATCTCCGACCATTGTTTTCCCCTATAGAAAGCAGGCAGCATAATAAAATAAAATACATATCATCTTATCTACCTTCTCTAGTCCTATAACTTTTATCAGTGAAAACAGAGTGGACTCATTCTCCTCTTTCCACCCTTGCAAATACAAAGGTACAAACTCCATATTCCTTCACATCAAGAAATGTCATTAACATGTTAATTACCATACATGAAATAAAGTAGCATCTTACGAGAGCATGGGAGAAGTGCCAAGTCCTGTTGGTATTGTCCCTCGGCTGCACCACACCTTCCTGGACTCTGGTTATTTGCCTTTTTAGTTTGAAATCTGCTAGCAGCCCTACTCCACCCTGCCAAGGGCATTTTCCTCTTTGCATCACAGGCATTAGGCAAAAAAGCCTATTTAGTATCTCAGCAGTGATTAAAGTTCTCCTAAAGCATCTCCAACAGCTCTTACAAGAAAGTGCCCCCACCCCTCTGCCAGCTCAGATGGTGACTACATCTTTCAGTTCTGCTTTTCAGGAACACAGCATAAGTTACATTATGAAACCAAAAGAGAAGCTCCATTTCTGGTCCTACAACTCTGCTGATAAATTCATCACTTCTGTGACGGAGAAATATTCCTGCAACCACCCTGACATAAGACCTGTATCACAAAGGCTCTGCTGAAGGGTCTTGCAACGCTGATGAAGTTCCTGTGGAGCACCACAAGGATAATCCGTCTTCAAAGACAAAAATCAAATGTCTTCAAAATCATCTTCCTGATCTTTAGAAACTCTGTGTCTCTTACAATGAAACAGAACAAAAGAAATAATAAATTAGAAAGCAAGGACTAAGGAAAAACAAATTTGCAATGCAGAAAACTATGAGGGCATTCCATCAAATTCACACAGTTCTCAGAGATAAAAACCAGCAGTTCAGGATTTGCTGCAAAGGTTGCCCTTTGCCACATTGCACCGAATGAGAGCGAGAGGGACACCACTGTTCTATACTCTGTTCCCAAAAGAAAACTATCTTCATCAGTCCAGACACAATGTTGGAACGCACAATATCAAATACTTGGACAATCAAAGCTTTCCCTGGTAAAGCTTCCTACAATATCTGCAGCTCTTCAAGTACCACAGACCTGGGGATTGCCTTCCAAAAGCGACTGCATTAGAAAATGTGAGATGAAAAAATTCCTTTTCAGAGATCAGGATTTTAGTATTACTAATGTGATGAGGTATGAATTCAGAAGGTGAGATTACACTTCCAGTAACAAATTTTGAAGTAGAAATTTAAAACCAACAGCATTTATAAGACAGCTCTGATCCCTAAATAGATCATAGATTTCCAGATGTTTTATTCTTCAATTTAAATTCTTGTCAAACACCACAGATTTGAGGGCCTTCATGTATTTCTGCTGTTCAGTAGCACTTAAAGCAGAAGACCATACTGCTTAAGGATGAAAAATTGTGCCAGTTAACTGAAAACATTCTCAACTGGGAAACTCTGTGAAAGAAATAAAGTACTTTCAGGAAAAAAAAAGTGTTTATTTTACAGATACTTATCCAACATCAGCATTCTGAATGTTTAAATTTTGGAGCATTGCTTTCATTCCCAGACTTATTTCCCAGACAATAACTATAATGTTTACATAAAAAAGAATATATTGTGTTGAAATACTGTTTTGATTGGAAAAGAAAAATAACAATTCCCTGTTGGTCAGAAGCTAAACTTTGCCATTTAGAAAAGAGATTTGTGGTTGGGGGACAACCTCACATAATAAAATCTACACTGTGAATATGGGCAATGAAGCCATTAACCCCTTACAACTCATCTTAAATGAAATAATCTCAGAATCCAAAGCACTTTTCCAAATCCAGATAACTGACAGGACATGCCTCCTTTCTTCAGTCAGCAAAATTTGCTCATGGCAGTCAAGTCAAGTTAATTTGTGACATCAACCCAGCAGAGGTCCTGACCCACCACCAAGGCATGGAGACATCTCCCTTCCAAGAAACAGGATTGACTTCATTACTTGAAGTCTCTTGTCATAGAAAGTACACATGACCAAAACTTCATCTGTTGGGGAAAGCTGCAAGGGAAGCACAGCTCAGGCTGTGGAAGGTCACAGCAAACACACCAGCTTCCAGGATTTTCACGTGCCACGTCTGCTGCCACTGGGCAGGAACATCATCTCAGAGAGTTCACATACAACAGGTATTTCCAGCAAGACCTTTTTTTGCAGGAATGTCAACATTAAACATTAAATAGCTTTGTGGGAAAAAATATCATTGTCAATGTTTTCTCCCTCTAAAACAGCAGATATCTCAAAACTCTGTCACTTGTATGGAATTACTACCTCAATATTTGCATATGTAGAGAAAAACCCACAAGGAGATCAAACTTGCAAGATACTGTGATTTCCCCACAAGAAAACATGTTCAAACATGCATCCAGCACAAGTGCACACCTATAATTAGGGTATTACATGAAATGGCTACCAAACACTTCATCACCAGTAAGCCCATAAAAGGCTCAGAAAATAAAGTTACATTTTCACCAATTCCTCTGCTCATGAGTCATGAACATAAAGCAAAATTCTTCCAGTAAGCAAAAACCTTAGCACAGCTTTATTTTCTCAAGTGCAACAGGATTCAAGTGGGAGAGCACAGAGGAAAACACAATGAGAAATCAGATAAATGAGCAGTTGAGATCTGTAATTCAACACAATGATTAAGTGCCCTATCTTTGGGCTATTTATTTACTTACTTATTAAAAGATGAATCTTCAGCATCAAGAAGAACAGAATGACCACAACAGGCCCTCAAAGATGGAAGAGTTCAAGAATAACTTTGCTGCAGCTTGACACAGATGTGAAATGAATCCAAGTTTTGACAAAGAAAACAGCTGCCAACAACTGTGGTGCAGAGGACAGCCTGTACTTATGTCATATACGGTTTCCAGAAAAAGCAGCAGACAGCATACCAATGGGTAACTTAAATAGATACCCAACCTTTTTTTTTTTTCAAAGTTTTATTCCACACCTTTCCAAAACTGTCAAATAGGGACTTTAAGTGCAAAGTGACAAAACAGTTGTGAGTCAAAAAAACTTTTCTGACACTCTCATATGAGCTGTTTCTGACTAAAATATATTAAAACTGAAGCTTCTAATTAGGTCAGACCAAAGCCTTTCATGAACACCACAGAATATTTCAACATCCTTATTGTGAATACAAGATTCCTTTAAATAAATCAAAATTGCAGAAAGCACCAAAATACATGAAACTTTAAAGTAAAGGATGAGTTTTACACTCCCCTTTCTCTGCTCTCACTGTTGCTCTTTTAAAAATTATTGCTAGAGAAAGCCCAGACATTCCAGCATCATTTTCCCTGCCAGCTTCTCCAATTATTGCAATTTATTTGCCTGGGCAGAAGAAGAAAGCTATTGCTTCTGCCACCAATAACTGCTAAGAGAGCTTACCAGGAAATACTGATTTCAATACTCAACTGTGTAGTGTGGTACATGCCAGAAGAGAAACTTCACTCATCTTTGGTCTGGACAGTTGTGCAATAGTTGGACTCTGTGTGCAAAGATATCCTGTAATTCCTCTGACAGTTTCAGATTAGAAATTTTACAAGAGGCCAATGAATCAAATGTAGGCTAATAATGTGTATTTCCAAAGTGACATGCTGTAAAACTCACTGACTCTGACTGGGAAAAAACTTTTGACCTTAAAGCTTCTGGCACACAAGCGTGTGAAAGCTTGGGATTTCAGTACATTTCTCCAAAATGAGTTTCCAGCCTAGATACGAGTGGCAATTGGTTCCTGAATCAAAGATCACTAAATGATCAAAAAAAATTTGAGAAAAAGCAATTAAGAATAGGCAAGAACAAGCACCATATCCTCATGAGAAGTGCAAGGCATGAAAGAAACATCTTGTAATCCTACAGAAGGAAACAAAAAATGTTTTAGCCTTGTAATGCAATTCCATATTTCATTCAGTTTTCAAACAAAAAGAACACTTACAGTATATAACACAGTAAGAATCTTTTTTATATTTTTTACATCCTTTATGCTTTGACACAAGAATTAGCTTAAATATACTATTATGCTTTTGGAGAAAAGCCGAGCTGGTTTTGTTTCTAAACAAGCATAATGTAAAATTTCTGAGTGAAAGCACAAGCCCTTCAATTCAAGTAACCTTTTGATTTTTCCCTCAGTTAACTGTTCTGGCTGCATTAATTACTATGCACTGTGCATTTCTGCCATAAGATGTTCTCACAAGAGAGTAGATAAAGCAGTTTCTTGCCTAAGACAAGCAATGCCATGAAAGAATTCACAACCTCCCTTAGAAACTCCTGTGTGTATTTCCTGCAGTGGAAGTGACTATTCTCCCCACTCTGGTGGTATGAGGAACACTTTCTGTAACAGAGTAGGAATACAGAAGTTCAGGACTTGGTTCGGTCACGTTTGAGTTTCACTGGTGGAAGCTCAGGGAAATAGAGTGAGCAGCATTTCTGAATAGAAAGGCGTTTTCTAAAGTGTTTGGATTTTTGAAGTTTCCATTGCCATTTCTGGAGTCGAGGCATTATTAAGCTTGGGATAATTTGTTTATAAAACAGGAAGTATTGATTTTTCCTTTGTCTCTCTTCCCTGAACCCACCAATAACAGTTCATATTCAAATACTGTCCCTGCTTATCATCAGCCTAAGGATCCTCAACCCTGCCCTGGTAGTCCAGACACACTGAACACACTTGTAGCTTTAACTGCACGTCAGAACAAGTGAGCAGCAGACAAAACCAGAGCAGAAGACCAAAGTGACCCATGACCGCCAACAAATGTTGTTAATTTAACAATCTAGACACGGCTTCCCTTCTCTAGAACAAGACAAAATGAAGGAACAAACCCCCAAAACATTTTGCCAGCCTAACAGCTAAAACAAGAAGCTGCTCGGACTGTGGCAATCTGTGTTATAGAGTCAGAATCATTTTGGTTGGAAAAGACCCTTAAAGATTGAGGCCAACCAAAACCTAACACTTCCACCGCTCAACATATTCGTGTGTGCCAAATCTACTCATCTTTTAAATACCTCCAGGGATGGTGATTGCATCACTTCCCTGGGCAGCCTGTTCCAATGCTTGACAACTCTCTGAGTGAAGAATTTTTTCCTAATATCCAACCTAACCCTCCCACAGTTCAACCTGAGGTAGTTTCCTCTTGTCCTGTTGTTTGTTCCTTGGGAGAAGAGACCAATCCCTACCTGGCTACAACCTCCTTCCAGGGAGCTATAAAAAGGGATAAGGTCTCCCCTGAGCCTCCTTTTCTCCAGGGTAAAAACCCCCAGCTCCCTCAGCTGCTCCTCACAGGACTTGTGCTCCAGACCCTTCCCCAGCTCCTTCTCTGGACACGCTCCAGCACCTCAATGTCCTACTTGTCAGGAAGGGTCCCAAAATGAAGACAGGATTTGGGGTGCAGCCTCACCAGTGCCGAGTACAGGGGACAGTCACTGGCCTGGTCCTGCTGCCCACACCATTGGTGATCCAGGCCAGGTGCCATTGGCCTTCTTGGCCACCTGGGCACAATGTTAAATGTACTATAATCACAGAAGAACCCCAAATTTGGGGACTGATAAATATATCAAATTACATGTAGAAATACAGGGTGATAAATCACACAACAATCTGAAGGAAAAGCTTTCAGCTTTCAGCAGTGAGTGCACTGCATCTGTACAATCTGGGGAAGGGACATGTACACCTACCTACACTGAACTGTTCTGTGAGGACAAACCCCACTGTGTCTACACTCCAGCTGGACTGGCTTTAGAGCTCAGCTTCAGCACTCACTGGGACAAACTGCCCTGCCTGCTCACAGAACTTGAAATGCACATGCCTTTTATATCTGATTATTTATTCATAGATCAAGCTTGGAAGCAAGCAAAAAACAACTGAGATGATGGAAGAAATGAAAGTATTCAACTAACAACAAACATCAAACAAAAAAAAAAGGCACCACATGTGAACTACCATGACAACTCCAATTGCTTGACCAGGTCTAGATTTTATCAGACTTATAGGGAAGATTAAGTAGTTGTCCTCTGTTTGTCCCACCCTCTACCACAACACATATTACCATAAAAAAAAAGAAAACAATTGAAAATATTAGCAGTCAAAATAATCATTCAACTTACCCAACTGCCATGTGGTTAAGTTTATAGAGTACAAATCAACAACAAAGCAATTTGCTTGGCTGACATTGCAGTGAAAAGAGCCCTTTTGTAAACTGTCTTAAAAATAATAACCAAGTTTAAACAGTTTTCTGTGGATCACACTGACGAGGTGGTGCTTAAATTTCCTCTGATCTCTTGTTTGAAGCAAAAGAAGGGACTCAGTCTCAAGTGACCAAGCCTGTGTCTTTCAAAACAGAAGGTGACAAGACTGCTACATGGAAAATACTGATCTCTGAGGAAAAAAGATCATAGGCTGCTAAGGAAAAATATGCACTTAAGTTTGTTTTTTAAAAATATTTCTTCATGACATCACAGGGCTTTAGAAAAATAAACACTTTTTTTATTAGAAAAAAACTAGGAACTACTCTGGACCCTTTCTCCTTTTTTAAAGCGCTCTAACAGGTGACAGGAATGGTCAGAGAGGAAAAGTAGGATATGTATTCATATATTCCTGAAAGCATTTACAAGTACATTAGGAAGGCTGAGCAATATTGCTGCAGAGTTATCTATAAAAATTAAAAAGAAACAGATCTTGATGATTGGTAAGGGGGGGAGGGGAGGGTTTTATTTACTTTTTTTAGTCCTCTCTTCTCTTTGACCTTCTCCTTTAAGAAAACAAAGCTGTGTCTTCCCTAACGCAAGACCCCTTGCTTTCTTTTAAGTTTTATATTAGATATATTCCAGCTGCAAAACAGAAATCTTAAACAAATACTTACTAAAACATACAAATTAACTATGAGATAAGAGTCACTTGAGCAGTGAAGAACACCCTGAAAACAACCTAAGTAATAAAATTGAACACCACATTTCAACAGATATGGGAGGGGCAGAGTTGTTAGACAATGTAACATACATATTTCCCAAAATTACACCTTTCCATCTGGGTCCTTCAGCAGTCTGTTTCTTCCCACAGTCCCAGGAAAAAGAAAACCTATAGCTCAGGCTAACATGAAAGAGGGACAGGCTTTCCATAAATTCAAATTCATAAGCTGAAGGGAAGAGAGGGAAAGACAGACTGACCACCAGGACAGTGATTACTCAGCTAAGTCAGTCACAGGATAGCACGGGTTTTATCTACAATGCAGTGTTCCCCCTCCTTAAGCACCTAAAATAGTATTAAAAGAGACATACTGTCAAAAGCATCTTGTTCTAGAGAACTGAAATAATTGTATTCTCCTCCTTTCCTCCCTCAGAAATATTAAAATCCAAGAGAAAGCATTTCGAGAACTACTTGAACAAGTTCTGTAGCCAGGGAAACAGCAACAGTAACACCAGACATAAAAGTGTCCCCTCAGGTTTTGGTCTCCAGTCTCACCACAGCCATGCTCAGTCTTGCTCAGATACAGGGATTTAAACCCCCCTGCCTCTCCAAGTGCCACTATAATCTAAACACCTTCCTTTTAAAAACACACACGAGAGAGACACACACTGATATACAGCTACACAGTTATTCTGCTGGACATTCAGCCACGCTTTCTACATCAAAAACAAAGCCCAAAAGGAACAACAAATTTAAAAAAAAAATCCACCAGGAGAGTAAACATTTCACAGCCAAGCTCCTTAATGCAAGATAACCACCTATTAGCATACTTGAAAGGTCTGTTCTTTCCCCTGAAGAACCACCAGGAATGATTGCAGTATCCTTGGATCCAGCCACAACTCATGGCAGGCTCTTTAACTGGCAAAGCCTGAACCTGAAATTCTGCTACTATTTCTCACAATTAGTTTCAAATGGATAAGTAGAAGAATCCACGGAGAAGATCTTTTTAGCTTTGGGAACAGTTTACTTTGTGTATTTGGAGCACTACCCTTATGAGCACTGTAATAACAGCTATACATTGCTGCTACAGAGCAGTAACAGATACTCAAAACTCAGTCCTGCAACAACAGCATGCTCAAGAGCTACTCAACACACAAGTATTTAAAAAGCAAACATAATTAGAGGAGTACTGTGAAGCAGTTATCACATGGCAAGCTTCTGAAAGGCTGTCAGTAGTTTTCTGATTAAAAAGAAGAGCCTGTCACAAGACAAATCAAGTATACTTTCATTTGCTCAAACCTTATTTTGGATAACTCAACAGAAGTGTGGCCAGAAGGAAGGGGTCAGGAACCCCAGGCCTGTATCTCACTTGTGCTGCACTGCTGCTTTGTAATTGTAGGACTAAACTATCAATGAAATGTCCACAAAAAACCACCCAAACCATAAAAGTCAATAAAACCTCTCTACACCTAAGGAGCTGGCCTCAGTCAATCTACCATTTCTGAAAATAAGGCAGCAAAATACTGGAAACCCTAAAGTGTTCAGTGAATGCATTTGCCAATGACAGCTGGAAAAAATATTTGCTGATTTCTGTAGGACACAGAGGATTCTGAATGAGTCCTAGTGATGTAAATCAGAACAGTTTCTAACCCTTCTGGTCCACGGCAGACTGCACAGACAAAAGTGGTCCACATGTGGTCCTCAGAACTACAGTGAACAACCTAATGTACTGTACTGGCACCAGCAACTATCCTACCAGATCACATCATATAAACACAACATTTTTATCTTGGGTTAAGTGAAATAAGTATTGAAGACATAGTGTCAGTTCAAATCTTTATGCTTTTTCTTCTGCTCCTTACAAACAAAAGCTCTTTAGGATGGCTGCAAAAAACCTGCAAGATTTGTGAAAGATGCCATAGCCAACTAAGGCATATGCCTTAAAATTCTTCCTTAATCTCATTTTCTAGTCTCAGCACCAAAAGATAATTCCTACACTAAAAGTTCCTCAATGCATTTCTTCCTTCATTTACTAACATTTCTTCTCGTGTCCAGGGCTTGCAACGAAATTATTGCTGAAGCAGGGGAAGAGAAATCCCATTTTAACACATTAGCTGTGATATTTCAGACTAAATTGGTTTCTTAAGCATTAGGCTCTACATTCATGAGTCGAAAATCAGACTACCATTTTCTGCTCTGCCCATTTTAACTAGCATTTTGCTGTGACTTACAGGAACAAGATGCAAACACACACACTACAAATTCAGTAAAAAGCAGCTGTTCAAGGTCTAGGCTGTTTCAACCTGTTCCATTGCTGTTCTGAGCATGCTGTTCAGCACAAAACAGTATCAAGAGCCACAGACCACAGCAATCAATTAACACCTTCTGGATTCTGGGGAGGGAGGGAGAGGCAGATGAAGCAGCTCAGCAGTGCTCAGCAGCACAGGCCAGACCCCAAATACAGCCACAGTAGGTTTGTGCTTCCTCAGTCTCTCACCATGATTTAGGACTACGTGCATGTTAAAAACATTACAGTGTCATGGCAGTGTTGTTTCCCACTGTCCTGAACAGATGAAGGCCACGCTGGCACAAAAATCTCAGACAGGATCAGTCAGAAGCTACGTACAAAGAACATTAAGCCTTTAAAGATGATTAGCATCAGCAAATAAGGCTGCTGCACTTTTGAATTGGCACTTTCAGTCACAATTCACCCTGTTGCTGAAGCTGTAGAGCTGTATGCCTACCCTATGTTTGTGACTCTCCAACTGCAGTCCCCTGGACCTCTAGTAACCTGTAAAACCTGTTAGATGTGCTTCAGTTGCAATTCCTCTACCTTTCTACCCAAAAGACCAAAGTCCATGAGAAACTCTGAGGGGTCACACCAGCCAAAACAAATGTGGGGAGATTTTTTGAGTGGTTGCATATGGTACAAACTCCACAGGCAAAAAAAAACCAAACCAAAAACAACCCAGCATGTGCAGACCTGTAAGCGCCACTTCATCTTATGACAGAGGCATTTTGAAATGCTAATTCAAGAGCAGGAATGCCCAACTAAGAGAAATGCAACAGACTCACTGACTTTTATTTACCTTTCTTCTTATTTTTGTTAACTGAAAGAGAAATGAGAAAATCCAGAAAACCCACGACTGCTGGAGAAGAGAGATCAAGAATCTTTGCTGGTCATCAGTAAAACTTCCCATACCAGCATTACAACTCCAGCTCTCCAGAAGTAACAGATCTACTGAGAAAAAGGACTGTAAATCATTGTATTGGTTTGGTTTTTTACCAAATTGTTCTACCAATGTCAGCATACTTGCAGCAACAGCAGAAATAATTAGTAGTGTGCATAGCTAAGACAGATACTTTGTTTACAGTTTGCTTACATGTCTGCAAGCATTTTCTAGTTTTCAACAAAGAGAGTCAGGACAAAAGCCTTTCACTGAATAGAGAGCTATCCCTGTCTGTTTGGACTACCTGAAGAAATTTCAAATTTAATACTGGGGGAATAGGGAAGAATAAAGAAAATGAAGGCAGGACAGAGGCACAAATTTGGAGGGTAGTGGGTTGACTCCACATGTAGATGGGTAATGTTAAAGATATATAAAAATGGACTGCTGGATACACAGGGTAGTCTATTCATAATATAAGCATGTTCAAACCAGGCCTTTAGAACCAAATTGAAACAATTAGTAAATTCACTTTTTCCAATTCGGCAATCCCTTTGTTTCATTATACACTAGAGTATTGTGATAAATTACACTTTATGCCACTATCACAGCATTATATTTCAGAGAATCATGGAATGATTTGGGTTAGATGGAACCTTAGAGATCATCTATTTCCAAACTCCCTCCATGGGCAGGGACACCTTACACTAGACCAGGTTGCTCAGAGCTCTGTCCAGCCTGGCACTGAACATTTACAGGGATGGGCATCCGAAACTTCTCCAGGCAACCTGTTCCAGTGCCTCACCACCCTCGCAGTAAAGAATTCTTTTCTAACATCTAATCTAAACCCACTGCCTCTCCATCTGAAGCCATTCCCCCTTGTCCTGTCACTACATGCCCTTGTAAATAGTCTCTCTCCATCTTTCTCATCAACTCCCTTTGGGTACTGGAAGGCTGCAATTAGGTGACTCCAAAGTCTTCACTCTTCTGCGCTGAATAATCCCAATTCTCTCAGACTTTCCTCATAGGAGAGGTGCTCCATCTCTCTGATCATCTTGGTCTCCTCCTCCTCTGGACTCACTCCAACAGGTCCACGTCTTTCCTGTGCTGGGGACCCCACAGCTGGATGCAGAATTGCAGGTGGGATCTCACCAGAGCAGAGGGGAAAAATCCCCTCCCTCACCTGCTGCCCGCAGTGTTTTGGATGCCCAGGATACTCCAGTCATAAGCACACAGCCCAACGAAGTGCCTGTGACCCAAAGAAATGAAACTTTATTTTTCCCTCTTATTTTCATGCCACTGGAAGATGCCACCTAACCATGGTATGAACATGAGAACAAGGCATCCAGAAGTTTACGGCACGGTGTTGCACTGAACAGCATCTTGAACTACACCTGCACCACAAAACATCAAAGACCACGCAGCTCCTCCCCACCTTCCTCCACCAGTTCATTCAGCTGAAAGCAGCCCAGCAGCTCTGAAGAGCAGAACACAAAAGTCCAGGCAGATCCCTTGCTTCCACATTATGAAGTAACAGGAAATACATCTCCCCCCCCACAGCCAGTTTCCACTTCAGAAACAAACACTGATGACCTGTACTTTGATTAACTACTGTCGTGTTGATCCTGGAGCATTTAACACATCCAAAAGGCAGAACAAAGTTCAAACCAGAATGATAACCCCTACACATGTGACTGCTGGGTGTTTGAGCTGGAAAAAGGCCAACACAGACAACACTCTGCCCTGGTTCAACCAAGTATTTCCAAAAGCAGATCAGGGAAAACATAATAGTGCATTTAGTGCAAACAAAAAAAAAAATGCAGTTGGAGAGACAGAATTCACTTCCCAAAGAGCAGAAATACATGCAGAAGAGCAGTTAGCATCTAAAGCAAATATTTTGTAAGGCATCACAAAGTCTTTGTATCCATCACTTCCAACCTTGCAAGTAATGTTAGATGATAATGTGGGAAATAGATTTTAAAAAGCCCAAAAGAGCAACATTTTCTTTTTATTGGCGGGTTTTTTTTTCTTGAAACACCAACTGAGACAGTATTTTGGGACATGAAGTACATACACATAATATCAGTGGGATTTATTTTCCAAGAAAGACTGTGTATTAGAACCAGTGAGCTGGTAATTTGACCAAACTGCACATTCAACAGACATCACTGAAAACCCTGATCAGTGGCAGCACTACCTTTATTTCTGCTACCCCTCTATGTGCAAATGTAATTCCACAACTAAATATGGGACCTGGGCTTGTGCAAATCCTGCATCCATGGGGAAAGGACCACCGAGGACACACAGCACACATGGAAGAAGCACCTCACACATCACACTCATCTTTTTAAGAACCACAAGGGCAAATTGATTGGCAAGGAAAACTGGATTCAAACATGAAGCAAGACTGACCTGTTGCTGGCTAAAGACAAATCAATAACTCACAGCAAGACACAAAGTGTGACTCTGGTGATACAATTTACAGCAGCCCAGCAGCTGGCAAATGCCACACACATCCATGTTCTCTGTTCACCACACGGCTGGGAGTTCCTTGGCAGGCTGCAGCCTGGCCACAGCACTGGGAACACACCTTCTTCCTGAATCAAACTGGCATGTGCATGTTAGCAAACTCCCAGCTGCCAACTACCTGCCTAGCTTCATACACCTGCCACCGTTCAAGCATCCCAAGCTCAAAACAGCTGTGGTTAGGCAGGAAATTCTGAAGGAGCAGGGGGCATAAATTGTGTTTAAAAGTAGAAATAAATATATCGAATTAGGAAAACTGGCTTCATGCACAAAACAATAGAACTGGGCTCAAGAGACTTTGTTTCATGTTCCAGACCATGAATAGACTTTGATAAAGTCATTGACTCATGCTGTGCCCCAGCTATTACACAGGAAGGTACCTCACCCTCTTATCAGCAGGATAAAATCTATTACTCCATAGAACAATATACTCAGCTATTCAGGTCACTACATCTTACTCTCACCACTTCTGCTACAAGTGCACTGGAAATGAAACAGGGCACAGCTATTTCACTAGAGCACCTATGAATCTTAAATGCTTGTGTTTTAAAACAGCGGGCAGAACTTACATTGTTTATATGTTAAAGGGAGCATTAGTTATTCTTCAGGAAAAAATAATGCATAAACCCACCATTAAAACCTTTGAAAAGACATCTGTATAATGAAAAAATAGCACTTTTGGAATTGAGGAATCTATCTTTTCAGGCAAATCAGTCTACATGCACTGACAACCCCAATTCGACCTGAAAGCAGAACCATAACAAATATTTAATCAGATCTTCCATTATGAGAATGGGTAGCCACTATAAATCTTAACCTGGATGACTCTATACAACATGGTTAAAGAAGCAATAGCTTCAACTACATACAAAAGATGAGTATCCTCATCACTATTCTTCATTCTTTTTAAATGTTGAATGAACCAAACAAAACCTCCGAGTACGTCAAGTGTCTTCATGAAGAAGTTTGTTTCATTTCTTGGCTGTATTTTACAATAATGTTTGATTTTTTTCTGAAGTTCCCTAATACTACAACAGAACAAAAAGGGATGATGCTACAACATCACACTTGCACATAATGATAGACAAATGTTGTAATTTATAGTGAAGGTCCACTGCAAGCTAATTGTCAACAAGTTGGGGGTTTATTATCCAGATCACCAGATTCATATCTGACCTAGATCACAAGCAACCAGGATGATGTTTAATCCTCTGGCTGCCAAATTCTTCCTCATGCTATGAAGACGTGTCCATCAAGTCACATTCACACTGTGCAAGTATGCGAGATAAATCAGTCACTATTTATGGAAGCTGGAAACAGTTTAATTTGCTTATAGCCACACCTGAACTTCCTCCAGCATTTTCTATCTGTTAGTCCCTAACTGGAGACAGAAGTTGTCCCAGTTTCACTCTTGCAGTACTGATATGATTCAGCAGATTGAGGGAAGGGAAATTTCACCAGGCATTAGGCCATAAGTTTCCCCATCCATTCTGCATACACACAGTTTAGCTAGGTATGAACTGAGAAAACCACGAGGCATCATAGCACTTCTTGGGATATCCAGGCATCTTCAGGAAAAAAAAAAAGGGTTGAAGTCTGGATAAATAATATTCTAAGATTTTTATAGCACTAATTCTCTCATGGGTCATTTCTTAAGAAACTCCATCACAGAAATCGGAGAGAAACAAAAGGACAACAAAAGGAAAAAACAAGAGAGCTAGCAATACACTAGGGGGGAAAAATAACATCACACTACCAACTCCTGTGACACAGCTTAAATAATATGCTGTGATACAGCCAAACAGACCAAGTAAGAATAAGATACAAGCATTTGTTCCAGTTTACCTTCTGTTTATTTGAAAAAGCAGTGGGGTTGATGACTCCATAAACCAGAATTAACACCTCTTCAGTGAAGCTCAACTATAACCTTCCATCAGCTGTACCAAAGGAACCTCTGGCTGCTGCACAGCACTGCTCCAAAGCAACCCAGCAGCCAGATTTGTGTAATACAGAACATGGTGTGACAATGCCAGAATATCAGCTGAAGTTGCTTTAGACAGCTGCAAACCTGGCTTTTCATTGCTTTCTTCATGCTTTCAAAGGAGTTTCAGTCACAGACACTCAAGTCCTCCTTGTGTCCAAGGCCTGACAGAGTTAGAGAAAACTGGAAACACAAAAAACCCCCCTAAAAACCTACAGATAATGCAAGACAAGCTCACCACATTTTTTTTTATGTTTTGTATATTTGGAGTTTCATTCAAATCCAGGAATTTCATAACCCACTCTGTGGCTCCAAGCAAAACATTAATAGGCAAAGTTGTTTTGCTCAACTGGTGCAACCCCTGCTACCTGCAGGAATGTGCATTTCAGAAAAATGCCACCAACTGCTCCAATTCCTTCTTTCCTTGAATTGTAAACTTTCTTTTGGAGCTAGAAAAAAGAAAAAGAAGGCACAGCCAACCAAATTAAAAAGCGGAGGAAAGAATCATGAAGGCAACTCAGCAACTGGCCACATTTGGTTGAAAGCAACCACAACTATTCCTGAATATTCCCATTTAGCCTGTTTGCCACAGTAATGCAGAAAGAATTTCAGAAATTTCCTCTGATAATGGGAAATTAAAATTAAGAAAATCTTAAAGCTAGAAAGCAACAAAACACACCCATGCAAAGCTCTTTTAAAGGAAAGGAGAAAAGAATCTTTACTTCACATTGCATCATGCCCTTATCTTCCCTGCCTCTCTCTTAGGAATTTGCCTATGATATGAATAATTTCCATCTGAATGGCTTTAAAGCAGCTCTCTTTCATTTATTAGCGAGCTAAATATATTTTCACTTCTTAATATAAATGAGAAAATTTTGATCTGAAGAACACAGAAAGGCATTAAAGGAACAGCAAGTAACTGCTTTTTCTTAAACTTCAAAGCCAGCATTTGCACATTGTGTATTTATTCTGCAGAAATGATGCCCAAAGAAATCCCAGCTTGCTTAAAGGATTCTTCCATCCAATGCAACAGTTGGATGGTCTTGGTCAAGTTATCTGCAATTTTAGCAATCAAGCACAGCAGCACTTCCGCACATTTGGGCTTTAGTCGCTTTTTTTTTCTAAATTGCATCCCTCCCCATCATTAAAGAAAGTAACAGCAGCACTTATACATTGCATGACAGTCTCACTTAATCCAACATTATAATCCATTAAAAAAAAGGGAGAGAGGAAACACGAGGTCAGTATTAAACTAAAGAGATAGATGGTTAAATATTACTGTTCCTCAGCACCAGGAAGGACTGACAACATAAATTCAACCTGTGACTATCAGATACTCAGAATTAAACTGTTTGAAGTATTTTACAATGTCTGCACATCTCCCAGTCTCTTCTAATCAAACAATGAAAGTTCTTACGCTTCAACTAAATATATAAATAACCATTCGGCATAGCAAAACTGTAACCTTTTATTTCAGCACAGAATGGACGAAGCATCTACACTTTTTTTTTTTTTCTAGATGCTCTTTCTGCAATGCTCCCTTCCCAAAAACAACACAGGCAACTCAATACAAACACATTCACTGCTGACAAGCCGTGATTTGGCCACATGACTGTCCTGCCTGTATTTCAGGTATTAGCTATGTCAAATCTAATTATCAGAGACAGCTTGACAAGGTCTTTCACATTATTCAGGAAAGGTGCACTTGCCAAAGCCCTAGTGGAGGCCATGGTGTACAACAAATCTCACCCAGCTCAGCTGAGGCTTGTAGTTCTGCTGACAGTTTTGTCCAATAAATTACTCCCCCATAAATTATCTCAGTCTAGCAGACCTCTACGAGGACTGTGAGGAATTTAGTGACCCACAATGTGTAAGAAATACTGTCCCCAATGTTTACAGTCAAATGAATGAGGTTTTCTTCCTACGTGATGACTGCTACAGAAATGATACTGGTTTTAATCGTACCAATTAGGAAAGCTTCTGTGTTAGTTTGACACAGTGCTTCAGGCTATTCTGCCCTCAACTTTAAATCCTGCAATTCAAATAACAACCCTGTCTAGGAAGGGACAGCATATCAAAGAAGGTATATGGACTGAATTACAAGTTTTTCTAGTTAGTGGGTGTTTCTTCCCTTCATTTCCTGTCAGGGGTGAATGGTACACAGATACCAGGATGCAACACACACACACATATACAAGTACCAGTGGGAGCTCATGGGAACACAACATAAACATGACTCATATTACCATAATTTTCCTGCAGAAATACCCATCCAAAGCAATTAAATGTTCAGCCAGTGTTTCAAGCAGAAATGTCTAACTTTAGGAATACAAGGAAAATTATCCAAGGGGAAGCACGTTGGCACATCTGATTAAGCAAGTGTCCAGTATAGTGGAAAGCAAGAAAGGAAAGCACAATACCCACTTTCCTCAGAGACCTTACAATAGAAGTTCTGCAATAATTAATACTCCAACTTCTTTGCTTCTGTGTACAGAAATTACACAAATAATTGCTTAAATAGAAATGGCAGCTGCATCTTCCAGGGGTAGAGGCAGAGCAGGCAGGGAAAGTAAATGTTCTGCAAGGGCACAGGAGAGCCAACAGGAGGAAGTTGCAGTGCCTGAGACTTTCCACCAAAAGCTTTAGCACAGAACAAAGTCTCTCACAGGCTCTGGCACTTACAGAAGTTGTATTAACCAGGAAGATTACAATGGCAGCAAGAGGTAACATCAAACCCCAGCCCCAGTGCTGCAAAGCATAATTAGCTTTTCCTCTGGAAGCTCCAGCAGGACCTATCTTCTACCATCACAGCTTTGCACCCAGTGCATGCAAGGCTCTGAATACAAATGTGCACCCAGGTGAACATCAGGCCCTCAAATACTTGCTTCTTTTTTCATCTTCTTCAGAGGTACATTTAAAGCTGGAAGTGCAACTATGTACTATGTAGCATATGTTACTGACCACAAGAATGCTCTCCAAAGTACTGTGTAATTGTGGGATGGTGCAAGAGAAAGAAGAGATGCCCTGGGATGTTGAAAGAGAGTCTGATGAGAAAAAAACCTCTAAAGAAAAACAGAAATAAGATCAGATTCACTCCTTCGAGAAGACTTCTCTGTTCCTGTGGCCAAAACCCACAGCAAAACATCGTAGCTTTTCTCCAGCACAGCCCACTCTTTCAAAACAAGTTATTTGATCTTAAATTTATTTAGAGTGTAGAGTTAGCAGTAACAGATGCTTAATAAAACCAAACATGAGTAGCACAAGCTGATCCTCCTTATTTCTACATCACAGCAACTTATACCAAAACAAAGTAAAACATACCAAAGACCAGTGTAGGATTCTCAGACAAAGGTAGTACAGTAAGTTTTGAACAGTGCTCACAGTTGCACAGATTATACAGAAGGGAGGGCAGAAAATGGATGGTGATTTCCTAATTACAGCCTGGTAAATGAAGAGAGCTTTCCCCACAAAAATTAATTTCTCTCAGTAAAAGATATATAGAATCATTATTAAATCCTTCTGTATTTCAAACTTTAAACAAAGTGCCATCAAGACAGATGAGACAAATTGTTCACATCCAATCAGCTATATGGATACAAAGGGAAAGAAAAGCACTCATGTTTTCTTTCTCATGTATGGCTATGGGAAGGAGGAGGGGAACCTTCCCCTGATATGTCTCAATCCCACAGCAGGCCTCTGCAAATTGGAACCTCTGCATAAACAGTCTTCTTGTATTCTCAGTCTGATGCCAACTCAAAGCACAACCATCCTCTTGTCCTTATTAGTAACATAGATTAAAATTGCTTTATAAGGCAAGCAAAATTACTAATACAAAAATGCTTAAAAATAGAAAACTTTGTGACTATTGGCAACTTACAATTAAGCTGGCCTGCTGACTGTTGCCCATGAAAAACCCCAACTCCTTTCTGATTCTCAATTTATCATCTTCTTTCCCAATGGTGTAAACAAAAGTCACACTGGCTTTACATACATTCTACAATCTTCACTCCTGGCTTCCAAAGATTCACACTACTCAGACATTTGTCCATAATTAAACAATGTAAAACAATGGAACCAAGTAAGATATAGTTCATGCCTCATTTAGCAGTCCAGTGGGAGCCACCTGCTTTGTGTTAGGGCAAGACTTGAGCTAGGATTCACTTGCAGGGCTTTCAGGCAATTTTTTGTTGTTGTTGTTATTAGTTACCACTGTCAACAGACAGAAAGAGAAGGATCCAAAAATTCAGCCAATTACTTCTAGAGCTGGGTAGCAGCCAGCAGGAATACTCACTGCTGGGTTCAGCAGAGGTTTGCCAGATGATGAGAGATGTTAGCATCGGCAGGGAAAATTTCCTTTCTTGGCTTGTATCTGCTAAAGGCTGCAATCACCAAATTAGGACCAAGGATGGGTTCAGAAGGAAATATTTAGGGCTAAATTTAGGCCGGGTGTCAGTAGTAACTGTCTGTAAGTGCAGAGACTAAGTTGGGTAGGGTCACTGATGGGAAGAGGAGAAAATTGAGTCAAAACTGGCAGCAAGCTTGAAAGGGTGCAGCTGGCTCTGGCTCTGTGTGAGGCAGACTGCAGCAAGGAGGCAGCTCTGAGCCAGGGGACACTGCCAGCACGGGCACGGGGGGCACAGCCACCTCCACCTTCAGCCTGAATGGGCACACGGTGAGGTTTGGATAAGCCAAAGCCACTGTACTGTGACTACTGCAGTGTCTGTTGATTGTTGCCTGGCTGGACGTAGCTCTGGAACCAATTGCTGGAGTTGGGGTAGGTTTCCAACCAGCACAAGCCAAAACATTTCCAATTCTACCAGAGCACCAAGCTAAGAACAGTCCTTCAACCCATGTCCCTCATATTCCAGAAAGTCCAAAGGATCAAACAGATGGATTCACCACCTCGCTGGAACATTTAACATGACTGCACAATAAAACTGAGCATTTAAATCCAACACACCATCTTCAAATCTCCAAGAACCTACACCAAAACAGTTCTGATCACTGGTTAGGGAATTCAAATTAGGTTAGGAGACTCTCATACCCTTCACAGCACAATCCCAATGTCTCCAAGCTGTCTTACAAAACAAAATATGCCAATGCATGGGTAATAAGGTTAAATATCAGGGCCTCCTAATAACTAACTCCATCTCCACTGAGGTCTTGATGTGCAATCCTATCTAATCACTTGGCCTCTCACTTCAGGCATCTGTAAACAGAACTACAGCCCAACCTACTGCACAGGATGTTGAAAGGTTTCCATCTAAAATGCTTTGCTCACTTTGGATTTTCAACTGCTATATAGGTTAAGAGGCTTCTTTGTTTATTTTTAAGACTAATCTCATATTAATGTGTTTTAAAGTGTACATACTTCACCTGACAAAAAAACCCAATGCTAAAAATAGAACACAGGGAACCATTAGCAAGACTTTAAAATGGGTTGTGACTTGGCCAATCATAAGTAAATAAACTCACCTTTAATTCTCCTGATGACATTTCCTGCAAATAAATCCTCCTACTGTTTTTCTAGTGGCAACCCTAAATAAGGAGCTTCATGCTATCAAGAATCCCAAATACATCAAGCTGTTCACTGCAGGAGTTTAGGGCAAAGCAAGGAATTTCCCTTTGACTTGAATTCCTAAGTATCTGGTATCGCTAAAGAGCATGCAGAAGAATTAGTCATTGCCAGACAGACACACTTCATTTTGCTGGGACACAAAACAACAACTCTCAATGTCCTCTATTCACACTCATTACTCACTCACAACTGTAACTATGTATCTTCTTGAAATGAAAACAAACATTAAACCAGCTCACAGACAAACATCATTACAACTTAAGAAAACAAACAAATTAATGGAACTGTTTACGACACCAAGGAATTCTCAGCTCCCTATACTGCACATACCACTAAAACATTCCCATGGGCTTTGATCCAAAAACCACAAGAAGTTCACTAAGTATCAAAACCCAGTTTGAGAAAACTGACTGCCAGAAATCAAATTCAACAGGTTTAAGCACACAGAAAACACAAGGGAAAAGGAAAACAAGTGAACAAATTCACTCAATAATGTGAGGAGCAATAAATGAATGCTACCACAGCAATATTATCATGTTATACAAAACAGTATGGTTTTTTCTTTTTTGCCCTGGAAAAGGTTAAGAGAATCCACCACCTGAAAAGGCTGAGGCAAACTGCACTAGAAAGCATTATAACAGGCACCCTCTGGAAGCAAAGCAACTGGGAATAAGCAAGTGTCTTAAAAAAAGCAAGCAAGAAAGCAAGCCCACCACACCCCTCCTCAGAAGAGAACTGATGTGCTCTCCTCCTCTGACATTGCTAATTACTGACATCAGTGTATTCCATCCACTGTTTTACAGAGCCACAAAAGACATGTCTTTTCCCCCTCTTAATTGTTCTCCTGTGACTAAAAATTCAACTGACATTGGCAACACTGGTCTGAACATACCTTTTCCAAAGTGTAGCACGGAATTAAAGGTACCTACTTCAAAGAGGACTTGATTCAGCTGTTGTTCTGTTCTACAGCTCTATCCCAAAACCTTCTAGGAGCTATGAGCACGTCTCCATGGTAGCATGTGCTAAAATCCATGCCTATTAGACCTTTGCTGCTCATCCCTAATACTCAAACTAGAACATCCACCTGAGTTTGCTCTATAAATTTTCACCAGAAAGGCAGCTAAAGACATCAAATGAGGCAAAGAAGGCAGCAATTTCTGCTGACTATGGCAGGAATCATCTGAAAAATTAAACTATTCAGACCTCTCAGAAGGGAGACAGAGAGAGAAGACACAGGATCACCAACCAATGAGCTCATGTCAGCTATTTTCCAATCAAATTCCTTCCTAGCATCCCCTCATGTCTCTGCTTGTCACTGGGAATGCC
Organism: Monarcha castaneiventris obscurior; assembly: GCA_026261815.1. Lineage (NCBI taxonomy): Eukaryota > Metazoa > Chordata > Aves > Passeriformes > Monarchidae > Monarcha > Monarcha castaneiventris. The sequence goes on from JAMPIT010000890.1 coordinate 2,024,338, forward strand.
ACCCCAACACACCCATCCAGGCACTCAGAACAAAACTCAGCAGCTGCTCATATCTCTCTTGGCTACTACACTAATAATAGCGTCCAGGAAGCAATGTTCCAATAAAGCCATTCAATAATGTCCTCATGATATGTGAGATCACCTCCAGAGCACTATTAAATATGGAAATATTCTACATTTAAAATAGAAACTGAAAGAAAGGGTGTCAGGAAAAGAAAATTCTATCAAGAACAGCATCCTTATTCAAAAGATAACACTCTTTAACAGCGAAAGATAAATTCTCTTAAGGCTTTGCCATCAAACCTGACACATCAAAAGCATACAATCCCTTTAATCTGCTCACGAGTCTTCAAGATTCTAAAAGCAAGCAAACCATAGCTATCACTACAGGAACGGAAAGCTTTATTTATAAAATGACTGAAATTGAAATAAACGTTGATAGAATTATTTGGGAGTTATTTGACATTTTCGTGGTATCAGAAGCTTTTGTTTCAGGAGGGGCTCTGATTAGATGTTTCTGTCACATGTTGCTTACAAACACAGCTAAGTTCCTGAAAGAAACCTCTCTCTGTACCAGAGAGAAGTGGTGGGAGAAGCACTATCAGATTAATTGCCCGTGTGGTTCAGTTGCTTCCTCCATCCACAATAACACTGCTGCTTTTCTTCACTGACATCTCACTTCCCAATTCCATTTTTAAATGCATAGACAGTAATTATGCCACACTAATTTCCAAGAAGGTATCAAAGCCAGCTTCCTCCTAAACACTTTTACTTCAAAAACAACAAAAAAGGTACGAGAGGGAAAAAACCCCACCACCTCAATGAAGCAAGCTTTTCAATAACTTTACCAGTCTGAAGTGGACTTCAGTACATGCATGAAGTGTTATAGCAAGGCTGGCACACCTGTTATTCTTCACATCTTGATACTTTCCACTAAAAAAGTGAATGACAAAATGCTATAAACCTTAGAAAAGCCAAACTGCTGACCGAAATTTCCACTGGAATAATTTGCATGGCAAGGGCAGAACAGCTGCTTTCTGAGCTCACACTGCCATGCCCTCCATACCCAGATGTCCACCACATGACTGTAGGAGAATATGGAACATTCTCCTCTCAGATTCTATATTAAGCTAATTTACTTGAAGAGGATAAAAACAGTTTATAACTACTGCTCAATTCAAATAATAACTACAGAAAAAGAGCAGTGGGTGCAGTCTCCCCTAATGCAGAAAGGGATGATACACAACACTTGTCTGTGACATTTCAATATTCATGAAATGCTTAATAGATAAATAAGCCAAAATTTGAAGCAATAGATTAAATAGTGATGGAAATAAAGATATAAATAGGTGAAGAGTTTGCCCAAAGCTGCTCACAAAGTCCCTTCTCTAGACACAGCTTGGTTTTTTGTTCATAACATAAAATTATTCATGTATGTGAAAAGAGAACTAACTTTGCAGACATGAACCATGTTCGCTATAGGAAGATCCTCAGGACTGACAGCAACCTATTTGCAGCAACTAAAAAAAAACAACTGCCCTATATGCAATACAAATTACGTTGCACCAAAATAGAAGGTATTTTTGTAAATTAATAAAGAGGAATTCACACCTAAGACACACTCTAATTACAGATATATGAAAGTGGGTAACAGAGGCAGGAAGGGAAACTGAATTTCCAGGTAAGTGAAGGCAAAGAATCATTTCTGATGAGTCTCAAAGCTACATTTTCCAAATAATATTTGCATCTTGGACATCACACACTATATATTGTGTAATATCTGTATACACGCAGTAAAATTTGCTGTTAGGTTGTGTGTGATTGACCTTTCTCATGGGTCTTCAACCTGCTTGTTTTCAGATCTCAGCCCTCTCAAAGGGCATTTCTAGTCACCAATACCCTCAGAGCAGGTTACACTGCGTGGCCCAGCAGGTTTGAATCTCCTTCAGTTTTGCTGTAGGCCCTCAGCAAAGTTCATCTAAATAGGGTTCCAAATTCTTTACCTAACATTCAAGGGTACAACACAAACATTTCCCCAGCTCAGTATACTAACCACACAAAAACTTGAGCTGCATGTCTGGAGCTTAGAACCACTCCTTCACAAACCATTGCAAAAAACTGCAGTGAAAGGAGAGACAGAGGTAGCAACAATGAATTTCCATGCTTGACAAGCTTGTTCCCTACCCCTCGGGATGGCAGCCTTCCCCCTCAGGTGCAACCCTACAGAACCCCGTGGGACAAGCAGTAATGGTGTTGGAAGACACACAGGTGTGTTTTGTGGAACAAAACCAAAACAGCCATGGGAGAGAGGAGCATTTCTTTTCAGCGTAAGGCTCTTCTACTTCTTGTGTTGGTTTTGGCTGGGGTAGAATAAATTTTCTTCCTAGTGGCTAATATGGGAATGAGTTTTGGATTCGTGCTGGACACAGTGACAGTAACAGGAATGTTTTTGTTATTGCTGAGCAGGGCTTACACAGAGCCAAAGCCTTTTCCACTTTTTGTACAGCCACACTAGTGAGGAGACTGGGAGTGCATGGGAGATTGGGATGAGACACCTGAGACAGGTGACCCCAACTGACTGAAGGGATATTACACAGAATATGCTGAGTTGGAAGGGACACACAAGGGTCACTGAGTCCTGCACAGGACATCCCCAAGAGTCACACCATATGCCCAAGAGTATTGTCCAAATGCTTCTTGAACTCTGACAGAGTTGGTGCTATGACTACTTTCCTGGGGAGCCCATTCCAGTGCCCAACCATCCTCTGGGGGAAGAACTTTCTCCTAATACCCAACCTAAACCTCCCCTGACACAACTTCAGGCCATTCCCTCACATCCTGTCACTGGTCACCACAGAGAAGAGACCAGTGCCTGCTCCTCTTCCTCTTCCTCACACGAGCAAGTTGAAGACCACAATGAGGTCTCCCCTCAGTCTCCTCTTCTCCAGCTGAACAGACCAAGTGACCTCAGCCACTCTTCAAATGGCTTCACCTCAATACCCATCCTCGTGGCCTCCTTTGGATGCTCTCGAATAGTTTAATGTCTGTTTCATACTATGGCACCCAAAACTGCCCCCAGCACTCGAGGTGAGGCCGCTCCAGTGCAGAGCAGAGCGGGACAATCCCCTCCCTTGCCCGGCTGGCAGTGCTGTGCCTGATGCCCCCAGGACACAGCTGGCCCTCCTGGCTGCCAGGGCACTGCTGACTCACATTCAACTTTCCATCAACCAGGACCCCCAGGTCCCTTTGCACAGCGCTGCTCTCCTGTTCCCCAGTCTGTCCATACATCCAGGGCTGCCCCATCCCAGGTGCCCCATCCCTGGCTGAACTTCCTATGGTTGGTAATTGCCCACCCCTCTATTTTGTCGAGGTCTCTCTGAAGGGTCTCCCTGCCTTCAAGGAGTCAATAGCTCCTCCCAGTTTTGCATCATCTGTGAACTTACTTAGTATCCCTCCCAGTTGTGCATCCCCAGGTCGGGGAGTGTTTGGGGTAATGGCATTTGTCTTCCCAAGTAACCCTTACATATGATTTGGCCCTGGTCTTCTGGAGATGACTGAATGCCTGCCTGCCCATGGAAAGCAGTGGATTAATTCCTTGTTTTGCTGTATTTATGTGCATGACTTTTGCTTTCCCTGTTGAACTGTGTTTATCTCAAACCTGTGGGAATCCAGAGTGCAGGGAATATTTCTCTGCCTGTTTTGGAGAGAAAAACCCCCCTGGACAGCATGGTTTTTGACCTTTATCCATGGAGAAAACTCCCTACCATCTGGGAGGAGCTAAAATCTACACAGATGTGAACTAGGTGATAGAATATGATGTAAGGATGTCACAGGGTGAAGAATTTAGAAGTTTTAGGTTTGTTAATGTAGTAAATAGATAAATAGTAAAAGTTCCAAAATGGAGGAACCCTTGTAGTTTATATCTCTTTCTCTCTTCTTCTAGTCCTCCATATTCTGCAGCAAAGGTAGTTTAGGATGATTGGATGAAAAATGCCGCAGTTCCGGCCTGCGTGTCGGAGTGATTTACTGAACATTGGATGAAAAGTAAAAATATCTGTCGTTTCAATTTTTAATTGGATAATTTACCTATAAAAAGGCTTTGGAATCTTGATAAGCAGCCTTTTCTCGCCATTTTCTCGCCTTCTCTTGTCATGTTCTGTTCTACTGTGTCTTTCTAAGCTGATAACACTAGAATAAACAACTATCGAAGAAGCAGTTACTGCGAGTTTGCCTCGTCCATCTATCAAGCTCCTTGCAAGGACTTTAAGAACTTTAAAGGGCCTCTCCCAGCAAGAGAGGCTGATTTATGGCACTAGCAGTGTCAAACCCAGGAGTTTTCTGGCTTTTACCCTTCCAATTTTCTCCCCGATCCCACTGGCTGGGGGAGTGAGCAAGTGGCCATGTGATTCTTGGCTGTTGGCTGGGATTAAGCCATGACACTTCTAAAAAAAGGCAGTAATTCCAGCTAGCTTGATTTTTTTTTTAGCAAAGATGCTGAATCCCCTGGAACAAGCGAACAGCTAGGAAGAGGCACAACAGAAATTTGAAACTGTGCATTTTGAAATGACTGAAAGCTAAAATGAAGCACAATAAAAGAACAGTAATATTACCACAGAGCAAGTGTTTGAGAGCAGACTGGACAAAGTCAGCTTTGTTCCTGAAAAGCTTGCAGGCTGAGGAGTTGAACAGACAAAAGCTTTGGAGAAACAGTCCTTTGGCTCATGACTGAGTTTGTCAGCCAGTCCGGGCCTCTCCAACAGAGAGAGCTTACAACCTGATATTTTAACAGGAAAAAGGTATGGACAAGTTACACTGCCTCGCTCTCAGACCATAGATGTGTTTCAAAGGCTGGCACTATGCAGCACTCACTGTCTGTTAAGCCACATAAGCTGCAAGCTCAGCCCCACGATGGATTTCTAAGAACTGTGACCCACTGTCAAAATGATACTTTGACAAGTTTGTGTCAGGTCCTCCATGACCTGGCAGCATGCTCCCTCCACCTGTTTGCAAGATAGTGGGATGTCTGTTGAAGAAGCACATCCTAAGCAATTATATTCTCACTTAAAACTGCTACAGGTTTCCTTTTTATTATTTCAAAATACCTACATTCAAATATTATTAATATTTTTCAAAGCAAGCAACTCTAATGACTGACAAAATCACAGATTAAACCAAAAAACCAGAAATAAGATGCTCTCTCTCTCTGCTTGGGAAAACATCACAATTTTTTGAGATTTGACACATTACAATCTGATTTTTTTTTAAGGGTTAAACACTCAATGTGTGACAAACTTCATACTCCATACCATTAATTCATTCATTATTTCTAAGCCCCAATACACCAGCCTAATGGAGGAAATGGACATGTTTCAAAGATAAAAACCATTCACCAGCAACAAAGTGGCTGAGAACCTATTCCTGGACACCACACACAGTACAATGTCCTTCAAGGCCCAGCTCTGGTACACAGCCCTGCTCAGTTTCATCCTGGATACTCAGTATTCCCTGCCAAATTAAACAAAGCATTGTTTTTCCTCTTCAAGGACATGCAGTCCCAACCAGCCAGGTGCACATACAAAAGCTGACAGGGACCCAGGGAAGCTGTAACAACCAGATCTACTGAGAGACAAAGCCCCTCTCTGACCTACCTATCAAGCCAATAACCTTCACCTGCCCAGTCCTCTCATTCAAAGAGGCAACAACAGGAGGTTTATTCAAAGGTCTGGGCTGTAGTAAAACCACAGTCTGTTTAATATCACTGTGATTTTCCATCCCTGTAGATTATTTTTCCCTCACACTGCTCCTTTCCCACAGAGGACAAGCCTAACATGAATGATTTACAGGAACTTCTGATTTGGCCTTGGCCTGTGATGGCCACACAGCTTCTGAGGGCCTGGATGTTTTCTATCTATTTTTATCCTGAAAGATGAGCAAACACACAGGATGGAAAAGAACAACAAAGGGAGGGAACAAAAACAGGGCAGAAGGAGTAAAAGACAAAGAACATGGTATCTGCAAGAAGCTCCATCCGTAGTTACAAGCAGGTATGGAAAAAACAGCATGACATTGAGATTGTCTGTTGCAAATTGCCAAAAATATCTGTTTAGAAAAAGAATTGGAGGACAGTGAAAACCAGGCCACAGACTCCCATTTCCAGTATCTTATTTCCCAGTGAGATCCTGAAACACATGCTTTGGACAGAAGGCATACATCTATCCCAGATGTATAATATGGGGCTTCATAAATTACTGCCCTCTATCAAAGTCACACCCAGAGGAAAGCAACCTCCACAGGAGCTGCTGGGATGGAACACAAGTGCCTGCTTCAACTCATTGCAAAACTGATGGCTGAGTTTAAGCTTGGCAAGGAAGATGGGTTTGACATGGCAACGAGGCAGATTTTGGGTGCTGATTAAGACTGACAACTACAGTGGGTGGCAGCAACCACCAGCAGAGAGATGTTAAATTCCCTGAACAGCAGTTTCTTAAACTATTCTGCCAATATGTGCCCAAGTTTATTTGATCATGTATTTTACATTCATTAGATGTTCCAGAAAGCATTCAACTGCTCCAAGTTTCTTAATTAGCCAACTCAGAAACTTGAAGACTTTTAAAGGATAACCAAAACACTGAGCATATTGTAACATCTTAAGGACAACTGTCATAGAACAACAGTAAATCTGGTCTCAAAACCCAGAAAAGTGGCATTAGACACAAAAGGAAGCCCCATCAGTCATAAGCAAATAATAAAAATTATCTCAAGAAGCCCCAACCCACACCATCAAAACATTAAGCATATTGCCAAGATTCACATGCTGTGAGCTCTCTCTAAAACAGCCAAGCCCCTGGTTTTGAGGTTAATGTGCTAAGTGTTGCAGTAGTGACTGAAGTTGGCACTGTAAAACAAAAGCACTACAGTCAATGTAAACTCTATACATTAATTATGTAATGTTACAAAACAGCTGGGAGGGAGGAGACAAGTACAGGGATGCAGCTCTTCAGTGTCATTCCAAACATGTTTCCACGTGCTCCCTGTCTAAAGCAAGGGCAGAGCACCCGGCCCTGTTTGCTACTTCCCAAAAAAATATCACCATAGCACTCTCCTTCCTGCTCCCTTGGAAAAACATCTGTGCCAGGCAGAAAGAGACTTTCTGCCTCAATAAAACTGTTACCAAGTTATTTTACACTGGGCTTGAGAAGTGTTATCAGTGTCATAAGCTCAGCTTGCTAAAATTTGCAACATTTTTGCAATACAGAGCTGGCAAGCACAGGATAATTTTAGGAACAGCATACACCTACAGCCTTAGCAGTGGGCCTATTTTTCTTCACTTAATTGCAAGCAGGTGTTGGCACTTTACAGACTGTAGGGGCAGATCCACTCCTTTTTACACCTCCTTAAGATAGACTGAGATTTCACAAAATTCTAAAATTACATTCCTAAAAGTCTTGTCATTAAAAAAAAAATCAAGGAAAAAAACCTTCTCAACATGATCTACCAGACAACTTCTCTAAAAAATATAAACTTATTCCTATTGGTTTTGTCCTGAAGGCTGGCAATTACACTTATCAGTGATGCTCTCTTTAATGACTATTCACACATTTTATCTAAAGCTGAAAAATGACACATTTTCCCAAAATGATTAAAAGACAAAATCACTTCATTTAACAAGCTTGTCACTTCCTTCAGAACTGAGAAAAGTGAAATGTCATATTTTCTGATATCACAAAAGTTCACTAGCACAACACTGCTTTCAATACAGAAAAAAAAAAGAACAGTGGAACATCTACAGGACAAAGACAGTAATGGAGCTAACTAGTAATTCAAGCTGAAGAGACGAGATTCAAGCTGACAAACTGGCATCCTTCACAGAATGAGTCCGACACTTTTTATAGCCACTGACACAGTAACGAATGCTCTACTGGGGTGGAGCTAAACAAAACGTTCTTTAGAGTACTTTCTGAAGAATAGGCATTTCCCTGGTCCTTGTACAGAAGCAACTTCATCTGCAAGCAGAAAAGAAAAAAAAAATAAAGGGCTGTCACAGTTAATTAGGCCCCAGCTGTGGCAATTATCTTGAAGGGAAGGGAAAAGCAACATTCTATTACGTTATTATCAGCAGCTCTTTCTTAAGGGAAAGCTCTATCAGATGGGCCCCAAAGTACCTGTTTGCCTTAGATTTCTAATGAGCTCAATAATGGAAACAATTCCAATCGAAAGTTGGGGTTTTTTAAAGGTACATACAGCTCAGCAGCCTTTGCAATACTGCCTTTGCAGTAATTTTTATCTAACTTGACCGCAGTAGAGCATATTTCAAATTTAAATCTCAGAGCATTCACACACAGCATTGATTTGCTTACGGTTATCACACTTAAAGCACGGCTTACAATAGAAATAAAGCTTGGATTTGAGCTGCTAATTGAAAAATAAAATAGCTTTCTAAAATGCTAAATGTAAAGATTTGCTCATTCAGAGGTCTCACTGAATTCAAGGCAAATTAATCAAATATAGAGCCCTAACTAACCACAGTTGATGGAGGAAACTTTGCACACAAGTTCAGCTGAGACCCTCTCACAACATTCCCCCCTTTCCTGTTAAGTAAGAATGGCATTAAGTTTTTACTCAATCTTTGGATTCTACCTAAACCTTTAGTGAATGTCCATTTCTTCTCTAGAAGTTACTAATAAGCCCTATATTAGTGGTTTTATCTTCTTTGACATGTACTGGAATGTCAGTAGAACATTTTTGTGGCAGAAAATTCCTAAGACTTTGAAAGCTGGCACACATTACACATGGTTTCATAACTGCCGATTATACTAAGGAAAGCTTTAAAAAATGGACAATCAGTGCTTAAGAAAAAAATGCACCACAGCTCAAGTGGTCTGAGAGGATTTTATGTGGCATTATTATGTGGATTACCACAGCCTTTATGTTCACATAATAATAAATATACCAGGTAAGGCCAAAACTTAACCTAGACCAATGCCTGAAAGGTCAGCCACCACCACACACTAAGAGAAATGGCCAAGAAAAAGAACATGGGTTTGGATAACTCAGACATCAGACTGGGGCTTGGCACTGGGTTAGGTTCTTCAGCCATCTTTGTTAAAACAAAGGCTCATCAGTAACTCCATATATTCCAACAAACTCTTTCTAGGCATAAAATAAATCTGGATCCCGTTTTGTATTCTATCTGGAAGAGTGCAAGAAATAACTTCTGTAGAAACAAAATGAAAATGGCAATAAAAACCAGTTGCTGAGTATACTGAGCTACACTCATTAGTCAAGATGCTCACTGCACCAAAAACATCCACCTTCTGTCTTCACCAGCCCATTACAAAGTCACTGAAGTTGACCCAAACAGAATTCTGCTCCAATTTGAGTCTAAATCCAAGAATGGGGAGGCTCTGCCTTCAGCCACATGGAACAGCTGTGAGCATGCACTCACAAGTATCCTTTGCAAAGCCCCTGTGAGATGCCCCGGGCCAAAACCTATACTCCTGCTGACTCTTCCTACTCCACCCTGGTGTCCCATAAGCAGTGGCAGCTCCTGCTGTAGGTATACCAAAAAAAAAAAAAAAAAAAAAAAAAAAAAAAAAAAAAAACCAACCTTCCAAAAATATCTTCAAAAACCCCCCAAAAAATCATCTCACACTCTTGTGAAGAGACCAAGAGTTGGACAAACATAGGCAGAAAAATCCAGAATAAATATATAGTATTTATCCAGTGTATTCTTTAGCTTCCAACAAATTGCACTGCAGATTTTTAAGAGCTCAGAACTAAACTTCTTAAGCTCCTTTAATGATTCAGAATAAGGACTCTCTGATCACGTACCTTTAAATTCACTTTCACTGAAGCACAACTACCTTCATCCAGAAATTATTTATACACTATATTGATTCTAACTTGTTTAACTGAACTGGATCCCCTGAGAAATATTGCATTTCTATTTTTAAAAGCATATGCTTATACCACTTGTATTTACTGATCAGTAACAGTAGGGAAAAAATGGTTTTGTACTCCTTTTAAACACATTTAACTGTCATTAAAAAAGGAAGAGCCACCTATTGTTTATTCATCCTTCCAGTATTTAGCTTGAACAACTCGGTGATTCAAAACCTTACACAGGAAACAGACAGCTTTGAGTCATTGTTGTTTATCTTTCTATCACATTCTTGAAACTACTGAAACTTTAAAGTGTAAAGATACACTTGAAGTATGCTTTACTCTGGAGATTCAACAATTTCAAAATGCAAATTCTTTTTTTTTTTGTTCTCTTTTTTAAGCAGTATAGTCCTGTACTAATAAAAACAGATCCTTGTGAGTTTTCGGTGAAAAATACAATCCCATACAACTGAGGAGACAAATGGAAAGGAGCCAACGAGAAGATCCACATCATGTTACTGTTGTGCCCTGCAAGACACTGATGGTTCCTGTGTATGAGAGGGAGTGAGTATCTGCTTTCACCTGCCAAGATGTAACCCAGTGCAGGCAGCATCAAAGTCACTTACAAGGCTGTCTGTCAGGCAGGAAGTGGGACCTATTCAATTGCATCAGTTATTCACACCCAAAGAATCCCCATAACGTTTGTTGTCAGCTTTACAAGTGAAACAAGGAAATTGCTAAGGGAGGGAAATGCTGGCGGTCTCTATTGCAGTCCCACAAATTACACATTTCCCACAAATTCGAGAACAGTAGTGTACCTACTACATTTTCTATTTTACAGACCACTCAGAGCAGCTTATTACATTCACATTTCAATTACACAAGATGCAAATCTCATATTTCACCTGGTTCTAGAAAGATTTTAGCTATTATTAAAATGACATTTTTTGTTCAAAAGACTAATTTTCTAAAATTGTCAGCAACTGTTGTCTAAGAGGCAGTCATCTAAGCTCACTACACCCTGCTTTATTATCACATTCTCGAAATTGCAGTGAGCCTATCTTTGCGCAGAAAACGCAGTTTGGACAGAAATGAATAGACCATTGTGTCTAGACCACTTCTCAAGCTTGGTTTTTGGAACAAATACTAATCCCATCTGGTTTCCTGACAGCAAATGAATCAAGTTCCTCAAAGAATTTAGATGATAAAGTTTTCTTCTGAAAACACAAGGAGGAACAATGCCCTAACCACTGGGGTTTTAGTGGGTTTTAACTTCTCATGATTCCTCTGACTCAATTTATCTTTAAATGTCTGTTGAATAGTGGAACTCCGTCACCAGAGGAAGGCAACTCAGCTACAAACCTGTCACTCAGGGCACTCCAAAAAGGAGAGACAACTGCAGAAAACTGAAATGTGGAAGGAAGGGTCTAACCTGTTTGTACTTTTCAAACAAGTATGCTGAAGACATTTGTTAGAATAAGGTACAGCAACTGTACTCAAGAATAAACCTTCTGACTGTCATCTCAGAAAGGAAGGCATTGCTTAGACCTGAACACCAGGCAGGATCTCAGCTTATCTAAATGTTTCTCATGGGCTAGCCCAAAGTATTTCATCAAGCACTCTGAGGCCAAGTGACTCTGGCCAGCACACCTGGCTTCCACCACACACAGCAAAGCACCCTGAGCACTGCACACAAAGCCAATTTACCAGCACAAGGTTCTGGTGTGTTGTGGATACACAGCTGTGGACCGGACACTCATTTGGATTAGGGCTTTCCTCACCGCAGCCAGCTCCACACTTTCAAATTAAGTTTTGTATACATAACCATACATGAGCAACTGAGGTTTAGGACAGTCGCCAAAATACTGTCTAGATGCTTGAGGAACAGAAGTGGAATGATTTCCCTCTACTGTTCTTATCCAATTTTAGGGACACTTTTCTACACTGCACTCCACGTTAAGATGATTTATACAGACACTTCAAGTCACAGATTTTGAATAATCCTCTAAGATCACGATTTACAGTAAGTGTTAACTAGTCAAAGAATAACAGTTACAGATAAGTGAAATTTGATATGGCATTTTCTACCAGAGACAAAACCAGAAAACAAGGTTTCTTTATTTACAGAAATGAGTTAATTCTGTTTCTAAAAACTTCACCATATCCAGGCAGCTACACTGATCACTGGCCAAACCCCTATCAGTTTAATGGAAACATCCTGACAGCATGGTTTCCTGGCTTCAGAAGTTTACGATACCAGAGGTGCTGTACACTTCCGAGAACACAGTGCCAGAGCACTGTATTAGTGTTTTATTTGAATAATTGGTATAGCAGATCATCCTACTAAATATTTAGGGGACTACAAAACTGTGTTCGAAGTTAATGGAAAAAATTACATTGACGACAATACTACACTAAGAACGTGCATGAGCGTGGTCATTCAAGGCAAAAAAACATGATTCCCACATAAAACACATTATAGCTAACTATTTATACACACTACGTATATACTCGATGAGTAAACGCAAAACTAGCAAAACACTATCCCATTTTAAGAGGCCAAAGGCACAGAACTGGTAACCAGCGCTGTCAGCACAAAACTAAGTCTAGCAATTCCTGACCACACTTTCTGACAAAGGTATTTTCCAGCAGCCTCTCCACAGGCTGCAGACGCACAGACAGGGCAGGGTTATGCTCAGGTAGGCGATTCACAGCCGCCCAGCTGGCAGCGCACCGCTAACAACCCCCGGCACCGCGTCCTCCCGCCGCACTCCCGGCGCAGCCGGCTCCGGGCTCGGCACCGCCGAACGCAAAGCCAGGCCCGGCCCCGGCAGATGCAACAGGAGCCACCCGGCGCTGCCACAGCCTTTATCCCTTATTCCCCTCTCCGCAGAAGCGCTGGAGAGGACCTGCGTCTCCAAGCGGCTGATGGGGAAGCCAAGGGAGAGGCTGGAGAACGCCAGTGCGAAGCTCTGTGCCACAAAGGCGAAAGCTCCCGGCGCCGGGCAGCCGCCCCCGCAGCTCCTCCCGCTCCCCACCACTCACTCTTGGTCGCGGCGATCAGGTTCTTCCCATCCTTCAGCAACTCCTTGATAAACTTATTGGTCTTCTCCAGCTCGGCCTCGTGCGCTCTCACCCGCTCCCTGAACCAGGGGCTGTCCAGGTAGCAGTCGCTGAACTCCAGGGGCTGCAGCCCCATGGCTGCCGCCGCCGCCGCCGCCGCGCCGGGGCTGGGCTCCCGCGCACCGCAGCACCGCCGCCTCCCGCAGCCGCGGCCACAAAGACGGAGCTGCGGCTCCCCCCGCGCTCGGCTGGCCGCGGGCACAGGCGAGCCGAGCTCGGCACAGCCCCCGCCACCGCAGCCCTACCGGGACACGCCCGAGCGGGGCGGGCAGAGCCCGGGGCCGCCCCTTCCGAGCTCCCCACAGCGGCGGCAGCGGCACCGGGCGGGGCGGTGGGGCCGCGCCGCGCCGCTGCTCCCGGGCCCCGGCACGGCAGCGCGGCTGGGGCGCTGCGGCGTCCCCGAGCGGGGAACGCGGGCAGGCACTGCTGCCAGAGAGAGCCCTCTGCTCCGCAGAGACACCTCGGCAAGCCAGAGATGGGCAATCGCCAACCGTGTGAGGGGCAAGAGCAGGATTCTGCACCTGGGATGGGGCAACCCGGGATGTATGGACAGACTGGGGAACGGGAGAGTAGTGCTGTGCAAAGGGACCTGGGGGTCCTGGTTGATGGAAAGTTGAATGTGAGTCAGCAGTGCCCTGGCAGCCAGGAGGGCCAGCTGTGTCCTGGGGGCATCAGCCGGGCAAGGGAGGGAATTGTCCCGCTCTGCTCTGCACTGGGGCAGCCTCACCTCGAGTGCTGGGGGCAGTTTTGGGTGCCATAGTATGAAGCAGACATTAAACTATTCGAGAGCATCCAAAGGAGGCCAGGAGGATGGTGAAGGGCCTCGAGGTGAAGCCATATGGGGAGTGGCTGAGGTCACTTGGTCTGTTCACCCTGGAGTAGACTGAGGGGAGATCTCATTGCAGTTTGCGACTTGTTCGTGAGGAGAAGAGGAGGAGCAGACACTGATCTTTGTGGCACCCGGTGACAGGACTTGAGAAAATGGCATGAAGCCAACTCAGAGATGGTTTCGGTTGGAGATCAGGAAAAGATTTTTCACCCAGAGGGCTGTCGGGCACTTGAACAGGCATCCCAGGGAAGTGGTCACAGCCCCAAGCCTGACAGAGCTCAAGAAGCATTTGGACAACACTCTCAGGCACATGGTGGGATTCTTGAGATGTCCTGTGTAGGGCCAGAGTTGGACTCAGTGATTCTGATGGATCCCTTCCAACTCAGCATACTCTATGGTTCTATGATTATACCAGCCACTGGGCCCCCTCCACCTCATGGAAATATCCGTGGGCTTCAGGAGGGGGCTGAGCGGGGGAGGGAGGATGTACAGAGCAGCCTATGGGCTGCTTGATCCAAAATTGGCTGTGGTGGTGGTGATGGTGTGCCAGCTGAGAAGGCTGGCATTGCTCCCCTGCCCCTGTCCCACTTGTGTCTGCATGTGAAACGCTCAGTAAAATAAATACAGACCCACCTTTATGGCTTCATTCAATAAACTAATACATTAGTCTCGTGAACAAGTGTGAGCCAAGAGCAAGACCTTGAGAAGACCACTCAACGCTGAATTGTTTTAGTTAAGAATGTTAGGAAATTCATGAAGAAGACAGAAAAGGCTTATATTTGTATTTATAATTTAGCTATAATTCCATGGTTTCAATGGTTTGACAGTAGTGCATCTCAGAGTGCTTTGGTGGGACTTTCTCAGATGATTGGAGGGGTATATATTTTAGTCACAAGTATCTTCTTTAGGAGTAAATTCAATCTATTTTTTTTCTGTATTTTGGCAGATTGAGTGTTAGCTCCCTCTCCCTTTGAAGCAATGAGCTTTGATATTCCTTAAATGTATTATTGTTGGGCCCACAGTTAAGCCTAAGCTGCATGTCTGAGATGAAGATAACTTGGTGGTGTAACTATCAACCTTTTTCTGTATGACCCCATGCACTGACCTGCAGAAGTCAGGTATGAAAATAGATGGGCACTTCACAAATCTCATTCCTAATTACTCCTGTTCATAGAGCAGTGTATTGGCTAGTATTCAATTTTGCAAACATTGGGGTCTTTTTAATAACTGTCCATTTGAGAGTTTGCTTCAGAAACCAGGCTGAGGATGTGTGTTACCCATGTGACAGCAGTCACAGCTCAAGTGAGTAAACACAGGATTTCATTATCAAAGGCCAAGATAATGTACTCATTGTTTGTGTAGATAAGGATGATAAGAAAACACAATTATGTAAAGAAAGGGGTGGGGAGAAGGGGCTTGACATGAAGGCTCATGAGTAAGTGTAGTTTCTGAAAGTAGTCTGAAAATGACTGTGGCCCCACCAAAGGAGATGCTACCTAAAAGTGCAGATGATTTGCCTGCAATCATAGCAGACCAGGAGGGGCTTTTGAGAGCTGATCCTGAACGTTCCGTTTTTCAGCCAAGTGTTCCACCTGCTTGATAATATTATCTCCTGATACTTATTTTCTAATATCACTTAGCTGAGAAGTTTCTATGCTACTCAAAAAGCAGTTTAAAAAGAATTGCAAGCAAGAAAACCACCTTAAAAAAAAACAAACAATCCTTATCTCTGTTTAGATTACTGGAGCAGCATTTCAAGAGTAGATATGCCTTCCATTAACAGTTTGTTTACTTTGTCCTGTAGTTGTTTCAGCATTAAAGTTGGAATAATATTTTTCATGCTTGTTTATAGTTACTATAAACTAACATATAGTTACTATAAACTATAAATATTTAGTTACTATAAACTAATTTCTCTATTATAATTCCACTGAAATGTTGTAAAGTAGTGAGATACGATGCTTTGTGTGGAGTTGCTTGCACTCAAATACAAAAGAAACCCAACAAAAATGAAATGTTTATCTTAGTTCTGGGGTTTTTTAGCTGGCAGAAAACCCCACCAGGTCTAAAATTTATATTTGTCCTACCATGACAGGCCCATTAGGGGAAATTGGTCTACCTGCCTCAATCATGTGAAGTGAAAATGTATTCCTTTCTAGTTGCAGCTAAAAAGAGCAGTCAGTCCAACAGAAATACATACATAAAAATAACACATTTTTCCCAGAATAAAGAGAGTCAATTTCTATTGATATAATAAAACAAGAAAGCAAATTCAGTACTGAGTTGATATTCTACACTGTTTATCCAGTTAATCCAAACAACATAGTGGCTTCCTAACACCCCAATTATTAAATATATATTTTCCTAAACCTGACCCACCCATTCAAAATATTGTTGGACTCTGAAACAGTAAAATTGTGTAAAACAAGAGATGGAAAACTGAGGACAAATAATAACCCATTAATTTATGCACGACAATTACCTATCTAATGAGCAATAAAAGGAGTTACTCTTTTACCACTAATTAAGGCTCGAAGTGGCTTTACATCAGAAAAATCTCTTTTCTGCCACTCCCTACTCAAGCTCATCAAATTTTACAGCCTTCTTGTAGCCTCTTTTAAGAGACTGTGACATAGATTGACTGTGTGAAGCTCTAGTAATATCCTGCCCATAAACTGTGTATTTATCTTTGCTTTGGTTATTTTCCTTTGACATTCACTGCAAGCGTGGTTTCAGCAAATGCTCTCTTCGAGTCATTTTATACAACAGGCACACACCAGCATATCATGTTTTGTTCCATTTTACCTTCCTTATGTTCTTTTCCGATTACCACTCTGATTTTTATGGAAGATGATATTCTGATGTGTGGCTGATTGTGTCTCCAGGCTGCATGTTAAGGGGAGATGGGTTAGAAATTAGTGAATTTAACTTTCAGTTTTACTGATGTTTTGTTACAGAGCATTGATACCAGCTCCCACCATTTCCAACACACAGCTGTGTTGTTGAAAGCTTCATTAGCAACAGCAGCCTTCCAAGGAATTATAATTTCTTTTCTTGTCTAAGCACTTTTACCTCTGTTAGTCCTGTCGTGGATTTAATAGAGGGTTTGGGAGTTGCCTCCTAACTCCCATTTTGCTTATGACTGTGGCGTCGTGGTTGGCATGCAAGATCTTAGGGGTCTCATGCATATGTGAGATACCTCCAGGCTGCACACTCCCCCTCCTCTCACCCATCAAGAGTTCATGTATAAACACACTGGTCTGCAACCACCCACGATGCAGACCAACATTGCTTATTCTACTGTCAACCAGTTTGATGATTATTAAGGCAATCATGTGTATGTCTGATAAGATGAGCATTCTTTTTTGCCACTTCTTTACAGCACAAACTTTACCCAAAAAATTATTTTAGGAGACAGCTGTATGCTTTGTCAGTGTTACAAAACGTATTCTGTGGCCATTATTTTTTTCCTGAAGTGTTCCATCAAAAAGCTGTGAGTATGAAATTAACGAATATCCTCCCCAGCCTTTGAAATGAATGGACTCCTGTGAATTCTAAGGATTTTACACTGCCATATTTTAGTAATCTCCCTTCACAAATGGGTCAAATTAGCACACAGTACTACTTCATTTATGTTTAAAATAGGCACTATAAAGAACTTATGCTGTCCACTAGCATTTATTTACTCTGGCAAAAAATACAGTTGAATTCGTCTGGAGAACCATGGAGTGCCAGAGATAATTGTTCATTACAGTGATTTGGGACAGTCCAGCTCTTGTTACACCTCACAGGTGTAAAAAGATAGGTGACACAGGTGATAATTGCATTGGGTTTTTTCTCTCTCTCGTTCTCTCTCCTGATAGCCCACAGGCGCTAACATTTTCTTTGCCTCATACTATCATCCTCTAGCTGGAAAGCAGAATTAAGCCAAAGTCAGAGAAGGTTGTTCCCTGCTACTAATTTAAAGTTCACAGATATTTTTTCTTACAAAAGTGAACAAAGGCTTGTTGGTACCAGTTGTTTAATAAGGTATTATATCCTTTTTTGGAGCTCAGTCCTCATATGAAGTGTTTGATACTTTTTGATACTAATACTTGTATATCCTCATGGACTTCATCCAGCCCAAGTGCTGGTTTTACCAGTTATTTTACATTTTTTTTAGTATGTCTTTCCTCTATCAGAATTTGATTGTTGTGTCATTCAGGTTTCCTTTTCTGAATTTTTTGGGGTCACTTGTCTCAAAATGTTTGTGGACTTCCCCCCTCTTATAACGTTACAGTGCAATAATGAATTCCACAGTGGATTACAGTTCAGCTGCTACAGTGTTCCATTTAGGCTCTTGTTCCCACTCCGTATATGCTCCTTTCATCTTGTTCAAAATGCTGGCCTGGCATTTTTACACAACGCTCATTTGTTTCCAAAACGGGAATGCACACACAATATCCACAGCTGTAAAAGTGTGGAAGAGCTGCATTCATGCTTTGAAACGAAAAAGTGAAGATGAGCAGCTTCCAAACACTTCATAATTAGTAAACAATGCCGCGGCCTGTTCCTGTCCCCGAAGTAGGACATGACCGAATGAACTCTGCCTGCTTGGATCTGCACTGCAGGGCTCTGAATGGGGCTGTTCCCCGGAGCACACAGCTCCACAGAGAAGGTAGGTGGTGTCACAGGCACGGCAGGGAGCAGGATAAGGAGTTTGAGATGTGGAGAAAAGCTCTGAATTTTGCTCCTCGCAGTCATCTGCTGCCCCCGAGCACAGCTGTCAGGCAAAGGTCCAAGAAAAGCTTGTTCGTGACTTAAAGCCTGTGTTGTCCTCATCTGAGGTTCTCGGGACTTACCGAGAGGGGAATTAAAATTAAGCGTCAGGAGCACGGTGACCGCAGGGCAGCGGAGGGAGGCAGCGTCTGCACAGCGCTGGGCAGCGTTTAAGGTGGTGGCTCTTTGGTGCCAGCGGAGCAGCCCCGAACAGTACGGAACGGCGGGGAACTGCATCGAGCCCTGGTGCGGATCCCTTCTACAGCCCCGCGCTAGCACGAGCTGCATTGCCACCTTCCAAAGGGTTGGATGCGGGCGGAGAAAGGACGCGGGGACCGAAAACACCTTTATCCCTCAGCGCTCGCTCCCGCCTGGCGCCTGCGCGATGGCTCCGGCCCGGCCCCGGCATGGCGGCGGCCTGGGAGCGCCGCTCCGCTCGCGGCTCCTGACGGCCGGGCCTGGAGCAGGGGATGGATGGGCCTGCAGCAGGTGAGGCCCTGGAGCAGGGGATGGATGGGCCTGCAGCAGGGGAAGCCGCCAGCTCCCCCGCAGCTTCCCGGGGCAGCCCCTGGGCCGCCGTGCCCCGGCCCCACATGCGAGCGGTGGGGACTCCCGGGCTCTGCGAGTCCCTGTGGGCGCTGCCGGGGCGCGCTTGCGCGGCCGAGCTTCGGTCTGCGTTTTGTATTTTGTTTTATTTTATTTTATTTTATTTTATTTTATTTTATTTTACTTTATTTTACTTTATTTTACTTTATTTTTAAGGAAACAGAGAAAAAAAAGAAGTGATTGGTACTGTGTGTCTTGCACTCCTTCTCCACGAAACCTTCGTGTTCTACAGCACTGGGACACATCTGGACCTACTGAAGCTCTGCTCACCTGAGTACCTTTAAAAGTTACAGCGGTAACCCAGGCAGGTATAAAAATGAACATATTGGTTCTGGTCCTTAAGGGAAAAAGTAGTCGCGGTACCTTGTGTGAAATAAACTGTGAACTCGTTAGCTCTTTCTGTGAGGCTTTGCTTTAAGATGTTGCTGTTCAAGGAGAAAAAATTTAACCTGCTGATTTTGTGGTTGATTGTGAAATTTATGAGTACATGAGCTTCCAGTGTGCACAACTGTTTGGTTCAGACACATGCTAAAATGTTTCTTACGAAAATAAATTTTACAAAGCCAGAAATGTAATCCTGTTTCTAGGACCTGGTGTAACGTAGTTGTGGTGCACCCTTGACTTTGGAGTGGTGAACACTCAGAGCTGATGAAATTACCAGTGGTGTAAAGATGAGATGTTTTTCAGTCTTTAGGGCTTGGTGGGAGGAAAGACGTCTTTACTAAATGCGAATGAAAACTAAGATGTTTTTTGATCTGTCAACTTTGTGGACAAACGTTTTGGCCTATGGCATATATTATGTGTGACTTTTTGTCTTTGTCTTTTTAGGAATAAGTATTAACATCCTTCAGAATGCCCAACTCCAATGCCAAACTTCACAGTAACCACAGGGGTGGTCGGGAAGCCAGCAGACGGGAATTGGTTGCCAGATCTTTGCAGAGTGCTCAGCATTGCCTAGAGAACCAGGATTTTGGAACTGCATATGCTCACTATCTCCTGGTACTAAATCTAGCTCCCGAGTTAAAAACTACTGTCAAAGTAAGTGCTCTTCGAATGACTTGAAATTTTATTTATTGTAATTCTCTTGAGGTCTTTGTGACATGTTTTGTACTTGTGACTTGTTACATGTAACAAATTTCTGCTTTTATTTTGCAGACAAAATTGGAAAATCAGTAATAATTGGGATGGCCAATGACTTCTTTAATAAACTCTGCATGCTTACATGAAGGGAGTTCATAGAATCTTCTTTTAGTCTGTGCGTGTCAATCACATTTAATAAAAACAGGGCCTTGTTAGTACTGGAGCATGCATTAATAAACATGCAGGCTTTTAGGAAACACTGCTGAGTGCTGATCCTCGTGTGTGGGTGTCCAGGTGTATGCCAGGACACCTCTAGATGTCTTCAGGGCTCAGTTCCCTACTTCTGGTAACTCCCAGCACCTCAGTGGTTTATGTTTATTTTCTAGGAAACATTTCAGTTTACTCTCTTTAAATGGGCAGAAGAACTGGATTCGCTGGCACGGATTCAAGATCTGTTTAACTGCTATGAACAAGCACTTGAACTGTATCCCAATGATGAAGTGATCTGTAACAGTATGGGAGAACATCTCTTCAGGTTTGTAGTGATGCATATGCAGTTTTTGTAAGGTTCATGTGGTAAATACAAGCACGTTCAAATCTGCTTGTCTGAAATAGCTTAAAAAGAGTAGGCAGTGCTAAAATAAATTGTTCATCACAACAAAAGTGAAAAAAAAAGCCACCATGTTTTGTTGTTGCTCAGGTCTTCTAAGACTGGAATTTTAAGACTGAAATCATAGATTGTAATCCAGGTGGTTTTAGTTAGGTTTGCTTTTTGTGATTTCTTTGTTTTGAAGGAACACCACGCTGAGCATTGTATTAAAATGTATATGTATATTTGATAGATTTGGGGCTTTTTTCAGTGCTGTCTGATTTGAGATTTTACTGTAGGTATCATAAAGACTTGATTCAAATTCACAGTTTGGTTTCTTTCTATTTTTTTCAAAACTGGCACTTAATGCAAAAGCTGGCAACTCAAAATTTTGTGGTTTTGCAGAACGTTCCAGGTAAAAAGAGTAAAACGGTTTTGGGGTTTATAGCATTCTCTTGAGGTGATTATCCATGAGACTGGATTGCAGAGCTGCTGCTGTCATGTTTTGCAGTGAGTTCTTGTAATTAAAACCTGTTTTACTTTGTCAAAGGATGCAGTGGTGGATGAAGGTTGGTGCACGCAATGATATTTCTGACCTGGCTTTGCATTTTACAGTGACTTGATGTACAGCTATAAATCATTCTTTTTCATAAAGTAATGCCAGTGTTTTCTAAAGATAATCTCTCTAACTCAGGCAGAATATTTCTGTTGTCTTTCAGCTGACATAAGACCCCTTTACAGACCCTCAGATGTTCACAGCTGCATGCATACTTTCCATTTGTTTGTCGTTTTTGCTCTTAGGATGGGCTTCAGAGATGAAGCAGCTGGGTATTTCCATAAAGCAGTGAAGCTCAACCCCGACTTCGCCGACGCCAAGGAGAATTTTTACCGCGTTGCCAACTGGCTGGTGGAGCGCTGGCACTTCATCATGCTCAACGATGCCAGGAGGAACCTCACCTACCTCAAGGCCATTGAGAGTGCTGTCCGCTCAGGGAGCAGATCTGTCCTGGATATCGGAACGGGAACAGGAATTCTGAGGTATGCCACAGTGCACATTTCACAGGAATTTGATAGAAAAGTGTTGATTGCCTGACAAAATGCAGCTGAGAGTGGAAAAAATAACTGCTTTGATCTTTTTAGGAAGACAAAACTTCAGCAAGCAGGCAAAGCTTTCAGAAGCCAGTGAGTCTGGAAATCAGTGGACCAGTAGTGATTTTTGAAGCTTTTTTCATTATTTGTTGCAGATGCTTTTTGTGCCAGTAAATGCCGTATAAATTGAATAACTCACATTGGTTTTGAAGTTGTAATGTTATTTGTCCTGTCTTCAAATACTGACTGTAAAGAGTGGATTCAGCATAGCTGGGGCAGTGCCCTTATGCTAACTGTGGTGGTTTTTTTGTTGATAACATATCAAGAGGATACCAACTTGTGCAGTACCAGTGTTCACACAAGAGATACCAGTTAATTTAATGATGATTTTTAGACTTGAACTGGTAGAAGTTTGAAGCAGATGTGGAGGAGGGGAAAACCCCTGATTCTTGTTTTCCAGTATGTTTGCAAAAAAGGCGGGAGCATCTTTTGTCTATGCCTGTGAATTATCCAAAACCATGTATGAACTTGCCCGTGATGTGGTGGCAGCAAACAACATGGAAAGAGAGATCAAACTTCTGCATTTGAAGTCACTTGATATAGAAATCCCAAAGCACATACCTGAAAGGTACGTTGTTGCTTTCTCTTCTGATAGTATTTTGAGTTTGCTCTTAATTTCAAGAAAATAGGAAAAGCCTTGAGACCTAAACAGGAAAGAACACTGCTGTGATATTACTCATAATGTGGGAAGGTTCTCTGTGTCTTTTATGTGTTTAAAGAGCAGAAATGACAACATATTCTTCATCCTAATTTCTGTGGTAGATCAACAATGTCATAAATTAAGGAGTTTAATTCTTTGATGGTGGGAGCTATGGGGCATGTGTAATTATACTTCAACAACAGGAAAAAAATTAGATTACTATGTCATAAAAGTAATTTTAACACACTTTTATACTTTTAACATCTTCTGGCTCACTTCTGCAGCCTTTGAATAGGATGGAGTTACTAACATTTAATAAAGTATCTGGTGATGGTACAGGCTCATGATTTGAAATGATGAAGCTCCTGGTTCAGGCCAATCAAGCCTTGTCTAATTGTTAGCTGAGCTACAGTAACACATGTATCTCTTTAGTGTATATAATGAGTTACTAGATGTCAACTATTAATAAATAAATGACTGCTGTTCTGAAAGTGTCTTCTCTTATTATGCTGTATGCTTTTTGGTTTAATTCCAGAGGATTTGAGATTTTAGGGTTGTTAGTCTGTGTAGGAATTTTATTGTGCTTTGATTATAGTTTTGGGGGTTTGAATTCCTTTTAATACACATGCATGAATACATACTATTGCACAAAATATATATTCTGCAGTATCATTGGCTGTGTGCCCAGGCTGAAACATCTTCCTGTTTTGGCTAGATTCTTCCCACACAATTTATTTATAAATGCTGAGCAAGAAGCTTTACAGTAAATTCTTGCTCAATATTTGCTCTCTTTTATCTGCATCTTCAATAACATCTAACAACAATTCAAAACACATAATTTTTTGGAAGAATTAAATTGCCCATATGTACTGAAACTCCAGAATGCTGGTAGAAGTTTTGCTCTGAGCTCATATTGGTATGGTGGGGTTTTTTCTTTAAAAGAATGATTGATTGTTGACAGGAGTGTTTGTTATACGTTCTATTTCATGGTGGTCTTTTTCTTGTCTAGAGTTTCCTTGGTTGTCACAGAAACAGTTGATGCTGGCTTATTTGGAGAAGGAATTGTGGAGAGCTTGATACATGCTTGGGAACATCTGCTTTTACAACCAAAGGTAGGTGATGTGGGTACCTGTGCATGAGCACACATTCCAGGCATGTGGGAATGAGAAAAGAGTTGTCTTGTAAATATTTCATTTCTTGGTATGCTAAAAATGAGTGATCTGGGCTTGTTCCATGAATTTGATTTTGGTGAGGGGCATTGAGGCAGAACATACATTGTACTTCTTTGACCTCTGTGTTCTGAGTAAACAGGTATTTGCAAAGCATGTTTCCCTGGTGTAACGTTCCATCATCACAGATGGTTCAGTCTGCATCACTGTTCATTCATTTATTTTAAATTTTTCTTGTCCCCCATCTTTGTAACACCAAAAGAGTTCATGTGGTTTTTAAACACGCTGCTTTCCTGCAAGTTTGGTAACAACCTGGTCATTTTGAGACACCAACCAGTAGCAGAAAGGCATGTCAGTCAGTCTTAAGCAGAAAATGCTGAGTTATGGTAGAATTAGTTCTCATTGTAACATTAGGGAACACTCAATTATAATTTGGTAAATAAATTGATTTCTTTTTTCTGGTCTGAACCTTTTTGGAAGACTGAGCAATTCCACTGGTTCTCACATTTTACTTTGTGTATTTTGTGGTTTTGCTAGTACATTAAGCAAAGTAATATGACAAGGAGTCTTACATTGCTAAATCTCTGTTACATCTTATAAAATAGAAGGACTTCTCTTTATTTTGTCCTTGCCTTGATTCCAACTCATTAAAAAAAAAAGTTTTAGCTGGCTGAAACCTTCTGTGTTGTATTGAATTGAAACTGATGACCTCTAGTGTTAAGTACAGGAATGGTGCGTAAAGGAAAAGTCTTCGAATGTTTCGGCATACCCTTAACATAAAAATGCAGAGTGAAAAACACTATTAGAGTTGCACAGAGGAAGTAGTAGACTGAAAAGTAAAGCTTTTCAGTAATGGTAGAAGTAGGCTACTGTCTCATTGCATTTTGTTGTTCATGTTTTTACAGCCTAAAAACCAAGACATCTCTGCTGGAGACTATGGCAGAGTTATTCCTGCAAGTGCTACAATATTTGGAATGGCAGTGGAATGCAAAGAGATACGTAGACATCACAGGTGTGTTTAAACTCTAGCACAGCTTGAACCCGTATTTTTTATTTGGGAAGAGACTGGTTGCTTTTATTGACCATTTCTCATTTACTGTGCTCTTTATTTTTTGAATAGATGATTATCTGTTTAACTAAAAAGATCTCTGCTCTCGCCCTCCCTACCCCTTTTCCAGGCTTTTTTTCGTTTTGCCCCACCTCCCTACCCCTTTGAGGTTCAGATTTTCTTACCATACAGTTATGCTGAAGTATCTGCCTCATGCTAAAGAAATTTAATTCCTTCATAGTAAAATTACTTCTCAATTTCTGAATTGGAGATTCTCAGATTAACGCTTGGCCTTTATCCTCATTTTACTCTCTTTATAATCTGCTCCATACCTCACTTCTGGATCTAACCCTTGCAGGATTGTGTAAAGCCTAAGTGTTGATAACCTCAGCTGTCATTATCTGTCTGAATGTCCTTTGCCCAATTCTGAACTGGCATACAGTATGGTTTCTTTGCTGAGACCAGTTCTGACTGTTGTATCCATTACTTTCATATTTATTCTCACCTTTTAGAACAGTATCATTGTATGGAGACAGTCTCTGTCTGAGAGGTTTGGACTTGATGTATTTTGTTTAGGATTAATATTGTTGTAGATTAGAGAAAATACTAACTTCTAGAGGAGCTGCAGTACACTGGTTGAAAAGCAGCCAGGCTGCATCACTGATTTTTCTAATGCAGTAGACCTGGAAAGTGGCCAGCAAGAGACAGAAGTTCCCGTGGTAGATGGTCACAGAATAATTTCTTTTAGAAGTTAATTATTCATCAATTAGAAAAGGTTTTGCCTTGAAACAGGGCATTGACCGTTCCTTACAAAATTTAAATAGAATGAAAGCTAATTTGCTTTTAACTTTGGATTGTTGAATTGACATTCCGTTTTAATAGCTTAAGGTCGAGTGACTAGCAGGACTGAAGTGATTGTCACAAATTCATTATATGCTGCAGGAAAAAAAGGTCACTTTCAAATTTCTTGCCTTTATCGTTTGAGATCCCTTTTTGCTCCAGTAAGAATATTTAAGACTATTTTAACAAGTCCTGTTTTTATGTAAAACACTTGCATGTTCTCAGATTTAAACTATGCAGATCTCCTTGAATTATTCTCATGTGCACACCTTCACATTTCCTCAAGTGTTTTCACAATCTATAGGAAAACTTTGGGGCTGGATGTTTTTTTCTGAGCTGGAGGCCTAATGAAATATCGGTGTGGAAGTATCTCTTTCCTCATGATTTTTATATCATCTAGCACAGTTTGTGCCTTTTACAATTAATACGACTTCTATTTGAGCTTTTCCTCGTGCTTTAATTTTTTTTTTTTGAGTGGTTAGAAGTAGATGTAGAGCCCAGAATTGAATGAATACATGAGGTTTTTCCCCTGAAGTACATTTAAAAGTGTGTTTAATTTATCATCAAACACTGATTCATCTTACTGAGAGAGGGAATTCCCTTTCAGTCCAATTGTTGATAATCTTGCATATCACAGCCATCTCTCTGTGTCTGATCTGATCTTTTACTTTGTATTCTGTCCCATTCTTTCAGCAATTTTAAGTTATGCTTCGTTGCTTGTGCTCTGATTTGTATTGGGGTTTTTTCCCTAGGATATAGTGAAATTCTTAACATGTATTGGGATTTTTTCTTAATTTCTGGTGACAGCATTCAGTGCTGATTCTTGGAAGTGAGGTGCTTTTTCTGCACTTTAGAGCTGCTCTGAACATGACAAAAACCCCACAGAATTGTTTTAGTATTTTTTAGGTTCTCTATTCTAGCACTGTATATTTAAAAATAATTAGTCAGCCTAGGGAGAATTTCCTTCAGGTTTTTGGTCAAATTACTTGGAATTTCATTTCTCCTCTGTTTGCCTTTACTCGCAGAGTGGGAATGAAAGAAGTTGCTGGTGTCTGCTTGTCAAATTCAGTGCAGTTCTTCAGTCCCACATATGCTGCTGCTAGCTCAGAGGAAACTGTGGAGCCCTACACCACCGAGAAGCTCAGTCGTATTCCTGGGGGTTACAGAGCCCTCACAGAACCCTGTCAAGTCATGACAGTAGATTTCAATGATCTGCAGGTAATGATTTTTCTTACACCCTTCATAAGTTATCATTTTATGAATAATGAGAGTCTCGTATCTTTTTTGGTTTTGGGTTCAACTTCAGAAGTGCAAAGTTGGCAGGGCTGCACTGAAATCCTCTGCTGGTTTTGATGCTTGTCTGGTTGTGTGGTGATGTGAGTCATCAGATGACAGTCTGTGATTTTTTTGAAGATGGGTTTTTTTTGTTTGTTGGGCATAGTTTAGGGAGCTATATAAACTACCTCACTGTAAGATCAAACAGCTGCCAGCCTCAGTACAGGGAGGGGAAGGTAAGATGTGGTAGACCCATCATGATTTATGCAGTTGTGGAGTTGACTTAGTTTTATTCCTCTAAAGTCAGTCTTGAAGAAACTCTTGAAGACAGGAGAAATGCTGTATTTTCCATCTGGCATAAACATGTAAACGTTGATGGATAAGTGTAAAAGAGGAGATGAAGGAATTATCCTATTCAACCATTTGATTCCACGCTTCAGCTCCTTTGTATCTGAGGGTATTTCTGTAACAGGGCATTCTAAAATCTAGTAGCATTATTTGGTGTATTTAACACAAAATACGTTTGTGTGTGTGTGTGTGTGCTAAATAGGCCTGAATTGGAAGGCAAGGAGCTCAGCCCCCTGCAGCTGAGCTTGCTAAAAAGATGATACATCTGATCTCTGGTGTGCTTCTTGCTCATTGACCTGTGGTGAGGAGCTAGCATTGAGTCAGAGCTTAAAATAGATTCTGTTATATAAATGAAATTATTCTTGGCTGCTGCTTGGCCAGGAGTTGCAGTTTCTGAATCAATAGCTTTTCCTAGTTGGCTTGTCTGACATACTGAGATTAAAAATGAAATAAGGCATGGCTCTTCAGTATACTATTGGGAGCAATCTCTGTGACCTAATGTTGCTTCTGCTTCCAGCATCAATAAGAAACTATTGCTCTCATCTGAGAGATGTCTGTTCTTAAGCATCTGCCTGCTGGCAAACATGTAAAGATAATTTTGAAGAGTAAAGAACAGTGTTATTCTTTAAGTCATGTTTCAGAACTGCTCCTTTGAAGTTTCAGTTAGACTAATGGAGTGTTCCTGTCACGAAATGTTAAGATATTGTAAGTAAAAAGGAAGAAATACCAGTGTTGTGAATCACTGATGTGGTTGGGAATCCTTGGCTACTGTTTGTTGTTACTTTGTCACTGGGCAAATGTGGCTGTTCCAAACACTGGTAGGTTACTTTCAGCATGGATTTTTTTGTTTGTTTCTGTTTTGGGGGATTTGTGTGTTTTGTCATGGCCACACCTGGATGTTCAATCAATGCAGCTAAAAATGAGAAAAAATTTGTCTTTGTTCCTATTGTAATAAGAAAAAATCCTCCTAAACTTAAAAACAGTAGCAGAATTACCTACTAAGGACAGAAATTCAGATAAGAAATCACTTAACACTAGTAAGGTAATTCCTAAGACTTGTTTTCTAAAGTCCTATTTCAAAGAACTAGAGGGCTGTTGCATTTATTCTGCTTGTGCTAACTAACCAGACCTAAACTGGCAGAACTGAGAATCAAAGCTTAAAATACAGTACAGCAATGTTTCTCAAACTGAGTTGTAGGAGTCTTCAAAGACATCAGTACAGATCAGAGAAATATTAAGTCAAAATTCACAAATAATAATAATAATTTTTAAAAAGCAGCTGCTTTTTGGTGATGACTTTCTTACTGCTGTTATTAGCAGCAGCAGCTCAGTCCCTCCCAGGCAGGGGAATGAGGTGTGGCTCTAATTACAGGCTGCAGGCACTCGCAGCCAGCCAGGTGCTACCTGTGTGCATGTGTGCTGGCAGCAGCTCAGTGCCACTGGCAGGGGAAGTGTTTACCTCTGCAGCCAGTAATTAAAGCTCTGTCTCACTTTCAGGCCCTAAAGGAACTGTGCTTTTGCCAACAGTTACAGATTTTGGCTCTTCCTAATCCTTCATGAGAAGTTGTGTGGAGTATGTGAGATATTGTGGGTCAAGACTTAGGAAACTTGATACCTGCATTTTTTCTGTAGATTTTTCTTCTGTTTGTAGTGCCATTTACTACTTTTACTGCAAGCTATCTTTTTCTCCTTCAGAGGATGTGTGGCATAGCATCATTTTGGGGTTTTACTGCCTATTCCTGTGCCATTGCTTCATTTCCTTTGCTCTCTCTTTAACAGGACTACTTGATAAATTGCCATCCTGATGTGCTATGGCTGTTTAAATCTGTAATTGGCATAAATAATAGAAGAAGTCTTATAAAGTGGCAAAAGTGAGGAATAAATATGAGTTAAGCAGCATGGCAGAGAGCAGGGAAAGCTGAAATATGCCTTCAAATGGGTTTTTAAGTGATGGCAATGTAACACTGCAGTTACTAGAACCCACTGGATGAGAACCTTGGGCCTGCTGCTTTTGAGGAATAATCAGGCAGAATATTTTTAATATTAAATACACTTCTATACCTCTCCCAGCTTCCCAGAAACCAAGAACCAGATGCGTGCTTGTGCTCTTGCTGTCTTGTTTCAAGGGGCTTGATACTAGCAAAGCTTCCACTTACTACTCTTTTCCTCACTAGCTGAGGTGGTACCACAAAGCTCTTCTATTGAAGAGCAGTGAGAGCTTACTGTGAACTTTGTTAGCATCCAGTAATTTTAACTTGCCCATTGTCCAGCCATCTCTCAGTTGTCAGAAGGGGGATAGACAAGCTCTTGGAGAACACAGAATGAAAAGGGAAAAATAAAAAATCCAGCATGTCACAGCTACTCGTGTCCTCAGAGTGGGACATGAACTTTTCTTCTGCCATGTGTATTTTAAGATCAAAACTTAAAGAGGACAGGTGTTGACATAAGCAGATCAGGAAGCTGATATATGTTTTGGCTATTACTAAGCAGAATGGTTGTGACTGAGAGAACCTTTGGTCCCTTGTGCTTGACTTCGGGTTAATTGGTTTATGCTGGAACTAAAACATTAATGCTGGTCCTTTTGTGCTTGGGAATGTTGGTAGCAGAAGGTAATTCCTGAGAAAAAAAAATTGTACATGGAAAGAGACTTAATTCCTGGTACATATTCCAAATTTTTTAGGAGTATTGGAGAATTTATAAATGATCCCTTTAGGGTAGACCTTAAGGTCTTCTCAGTAGTGAAATTGTACATGCCTGAGTTTTTACACAAGGCCTACAGCCCAGACAGCAGATAAAACACCCTCAAAGGTCTTTGACTTCTGGTTTTATAATGATTTTGCAAGCCTGTGTTTGAGAAAATTCAGTGCTTGCACACAATATTTCTGGAACTGATTGAACATAGGTTTTAAGTGAAACATGTGCCTAAGCATTGGCTTGAGTCCAGCTCAAAAGACCAACTCTGTTTTTATTCCCTCTCGTAAGGCAAGCCCTGCCAGTCTGAAGCCTTTCTTGCAGTTTTCAGTGGGTTTAAATGTGTGTGCTCTTAGATGTAGGCGTTTGCTTCTGTGGCTCACGGATGCAGGTTGTCCATGTGGGAAATGGTTCTTGCACATGGTGAGACAGTTCCTATGCTAGTGAGTACTCCTGATGGTAATTGGTATTGTAGAGGCTTGGTAACTTCAAGTTTCTGTTGGGTGCCCTCACAGATTGGTGCAGAAATTTTGGATGATTTAGTTTAATAAAACCAAATTTTTATTTATGGAAATAAACTCTCCCACCTTTTTTCCTCTTTCTGCTTTGGTCAGGAGCTGAAAAGCCTGGCAGCTAGAAAGCCCTGGAAGCTCAGCCTGCCAGTCACTGAAGGAGGAATACTGGATGCTATTGTGGTGTGGTTTGTACTGCAGCTTGATGATGAGCACTCTCTATCTACAAGTCCCAGTGAGGAAACTTGCTGGGAACAGGCAGTGTATCCTGTGCAGGGCCTCCTTGGTACGTCCTGGGTTTGCTTGTTGTGGTACATTAACTTGCTTTCATTTTGGGTTTTTTTTTCATTTTGATAAATTAGCTTATCTCAGAGACTAAGAAGTCTAAATAGGATTAGAAGTTCAACAGCAAGTAGCTGTGAGGTGGTTCCTGATCATGTTTCTGGTCTGTAGAGCAGAGTCCCTGCATCAGGGCTTGTTTGTGGGACTCTGCTGTGAAGCAGATGAGATCTGGGAGAGTACTTTTCAATAAGTTGGGGTTTTTTTCTATACTGAATTTAATGCATTGTGGAGCATCTCCAAAAAGTGGGGCTACGAGCACCTCCAAAAAGCAGGGCTCACCTGGTGAACATATGACTTAGGAGAGAGGGGGGGGGAAGGTGAGGTAGGAATTGCTTGCTGCTACTGCCACAAAACCAAAACTATTGCTACCTAACCAAAAATATTCCTACCCTCCCCTTGTCCCATGTGGGACTCAGCTTGAATACTGTCCACATACAGGCACTGGCAGTGCCATTTTTAGCAGCATCTACTCTCTATTCATCCACTTTTTATTTTCCTGTTTCCTAGAATCTTAGAATATCTCAAGCTGGAAGGGACCCATAAGGATCAGAGTCCAGCTTCCTGCTTCTCTCAGGACTACCCAAAATTAAACCACCTGACTAAGAGCATTGTCCAGGTGCTCCTTGAACCCTGTCAGGCTTGGTGCTGTGACTGCTACCCTGGGGAACCTGTTCCAGGCCTGATAATCCTGTGGGTGAAGAACCTTCTCCTAATGCCCAATCTGAAGTTCCCTGATGCAGCTTCATTCCATTTCCTCATGTGCTGTCTCAGAGAAAGATCAGCACCTCCCCCTCCACTGCCACCCCTGGGGGGGGTTTTCAACTGTGATGAGATCTCCCCTCAGCCTGCTCCTCTCCAGGCTGAACAAAACAAGTGCCCTCAGCTGCTCTCCATAAGCCTTGCCCCTGAGGCCTTTCTCTATCTTGGTCACCCTGCACTGGCCACACTCCAATGGTTTTATGGCCTCATTGTGGCACAGATATGAACAAATGAGATAATGTGGCGGGTGGGTTGGTTTGTTTGTTTGTCTTAAGCGCTGTATGGCTCCTCAGTGGTGTGTTTGTAAAGCAACTGATGTGACTTTTTTTATGCTCTTTTGCCAAGATTATTCTGTCAAGACTGGAGATACTGTGATGATGGAAGTTTGCTGCCAAGACTGCTACTTGAAGATCCAGAAGATTTCTTTTTTGCCTTCAGAGTGTGGGATGGATTTCAGTGACAGAGACGACACGCTGAGTTTGGGCAATGAGGCTGAATTATGTAATGCTCTGGCTGGACTTCAGACAAGCACCAAACAGGATGGCAGCGCTCCAGTGTGTGTGCTGGAATCCACGGAAATAGCCCTGCTCAATGACGTGCCCTACCACGAGTGCTTTAAAGCTGCCATGAGCAAAGTGCTGCTGTCACTAAATCCAAGCAAGGACTTGCACTCCATGGACGTTGATGGACATGGCAGTGGGATAAACCTCCAAGAGGATCAAAACAAGAGCTCTCTAGATGTGGATCCTGAAGCTTTGTACATTTTAGATGTATCTGAAGGCTTCTCCATCCTGCCAATTATAGCTGGCAAGCTTGGACCAGTTAGAGCCTACAGTTCTGTTGAGAAAGAACAGCATCAGGCAGCACTTCATGTCATTGCAGAAGCAAACCACTTCCCTAAGGAAACATTAGAGTTTTGGCTCAGCCACTTAGAAGAAGAAAGTGTGGTGCTACAGAGACCCAAATCAGACAAATTGTGGAGTATTATTATCTTGGATGTTGTAGAGACGTCAGGTTTAATCCAGCAGGAAGTGATGGAAAAGGCGGCAATATCCAGGTACAGAATAAAAGGACAAAAATATTTCTAGGAATCTCTGATTACCTGAAAAATTTTGAGAATATTCCTTGTAACTATGGAATTACTGTTATGCTGCTTTTGTAGAGAAAGGTTTTTTCCGTTGGATTGAACCTCCCAGTGTTTCTGGCATAACCATTGTATACATTATATTTTCTTAAAAAAACCCAAGATTTCACTGTCTCAGATTTATCTTTTTTTTTTTTTTTATGCAGGAATATGAATGGATGATCATATTCCTTGGTCTGTCAGAAGTTTGCAGGATAGCAAATAACCAAGGCAGCTTTTAGTGCAAGGTTAGAAAAGCCCAGATTCGTGTACATGTCAAATGGTTGTCGGAACAAACTGGTCCTGCTAGGAGACAAACACGTGGTGTTAGAACAGCCAGGGAGGCAGCAGCAAAGCTAGCTGTTCCTCACAGCAGGAGCAGTGAGAAAGAAGGCAGAGCAGGAGAAGTAAAATAATGGAAGTGGGTAACTAAGTGTGAAATGGATTTGTCCCCTTTTGTGAGCGTAAGGAAACTGCTCTGTTCACCTTTCTGCTTAGTGATGGCACATTATGCTTAGGAGCACTGGACTTCAGAGGAAGAACTAGTGTGCCTTTCTCAAATGAAGTTACTGTTCTTTCATAACTGTTGACTGATGAGCTTTACAGGTGAAATCTCTCTCATTTTACAGGTGTTTACTTCACAGTGGAGGAAAGATTTTCCCACAGTATGTGTTGGTATATGGGATGCTTGTAGAATCGGAGTCTCTGTTGCTGGAGAGTGCTGTTCAAGGAACAGAACCAACTCTGGGATTTAATATAGCCCCTTTTATCAACCAATTCAAGGTAGGAAGCTGGTGGGTGGCATCCAGGAATGGTTTCAAAGCTGCAGCTGTTTAGATTTGGTGTAAACTGTAAGAAAACACTGTTGAAATTATCAGGAGAGGTTTTTGTGACTACACAGGGACCTTGAGATAAATTAAAATGGGTGATGTTTGTTTTAGAACTGGGGTGGAAGTTTTGTCCCAGTTACTGTACAGAAGAGGGGCTGTGCTGTTACTGTTCCCAGTCATTTGTATTCCAATGTTTCAAAAGGGATTAGATGGCTGTATTTTGCATTTTTGTCTATCTCTGACAGGCATCATAGTAATTGCTGGCAACTTTTGTGTTACGATTTGTTTTCTACCTTTTCACTTTGTAATGGCTGTTGCTGCCTGAAGTTCTGGTCTATACTCTTAGGTACCTGTTCGTGTGTACTTGGATCTCTCCACGTTACCCTGTGTACCCCTGAGCAAGCCAGCAGAGCTCTTAAGGCTGGATCTCATGAACCCTCTGCTGAACAGTCCTAGCAGAGAAGTGAAGGTGAGTTCTGGGGCCCAAAGTGCTTTTAACTGCTCTTCTGCAGCACTGCTCCTTAATTGTTCCTGTGGGCTGAACATTTCAATACAGGATTTACTTGGCTGCAGCTGTCTCTGGAAAGGATTGAAATGGTATAAACTACTTCCTTTTCAAAGAACAAAATAGTGTAACAGATTGTTATTTTAAATATTTTCAGATACAAATTTGTAGGTCTGGCCGAGTCACTGCCATTCCCTTCTGGTATCACATCCATCTGGATGAAGACCATTGCTTGAACACATCTGATGAGTCCTCACACTGGAAACAAGCTGCAGTTGTTCTGGATGAGCCCATCCCAGTTCAGGTTGGAGATGAACTTGTACTTGATGTCCAGCACCATAAAAGCAACATCAGCATTACAGTTAAAAGGTGAAGAATGTCCTGTGTGCAGTGATTTGTGCTTAATCACCTATGCATAAACTGACAGCTCGGAACAACACTGCTGTTACTTTGTATTAAAGTCTAAATTTTATTTACTGATCAAAAAGGCTGTTTTGTTGCTTTAATAAATAGATACTTAGGCTCCACTGGCGGACTAAAATTTGCACTGTAAGCAAGTTAGGGGAGGTATTGTCTTCACTGCAGCACAAACCTGATTGCTGGCTCATGTAGTGGGACAGAATTCTGCTGCCAGGTCTGCTGTAGTGAGGAAAAAAAGTATCCAGATGCCTGTACCAGAAATAAACAGCTGTGGGTGTTTGGGATGGAATTCTTGTTTCTCAGACTGTGGTTCCACTTCTCAGTTGCCAAAGCCTCCTCTGCCAGTGTATTGAGATGTGAGCCTTGGGGGAGGAGGAGTGAGCAGCATTCCAGCTGCAGTATCACAAGGCAGTGCTGCACACAGGCCATTCTAAAAAGCTGTAAAGGAGTGCTGTTGGGTAACTCAAGCCATATAATGGAAGGTAAAACTGGTAAACTTCTTAGAATCCCCCAGAGACTTTCTTCTGGGAATACAATGGGCATGAACTTGTCCGTATGAAAGTTGTATAAAATACATCTGTCACTGCAGTACTCCTGACTGTCTTCCACAGCATTACATCTTGGGATAATGCAGGTAACCAGTTCCTTCTATTAAATTTAAATCCAAGTGGAAGACTAATAAAAGCTTTGAACTCAGCACTGACTCTACCTCTGTAGAGAGGAGGAAGACTGTTAGCAAGATTCTTCTGTAGTTAAGCTGCTTTTTACTGTACTGCCTGTTCAATGGAGAGGAGGCAACTTTGTGATCTCTAACAGCAGTCTGTATAAAGAGCCATCCACAAATGATTTTTCGAGAATTTCA
Organism: Monarcha castaneiventris obscurior; assembly: GCA_026261815.1. NCBI lineage: Eukaryota > Metazoa > Chordata > Aves > Passeriformes > Monarchidae > Monarcha > Monarcha castaneiventris. The sequence continues at coordinate 2,059,718 of JAMPIT010000890.1, forward strand.
GGGTCTGCTAAAGTCATTATATACTCTTCATTAGGTCAAACATTTCAGATAGCTTATTTCTGTCTATCAATTTCTATTTATTTCTATCAAGTTCATGCAGTTTAATTTCAGGGACTATTAGAGCTGGAGTCCCAGCCTCAGCTGAACCTGCACCTGATAAATTGCTGTAATAAAGCTCCTTTTGGAAGGGTGGAGGAAACATCTCCATTTTATTTTTCTCCAAAGCAGAGGCCCAAAGTCATGTTTTCTGAAGATAAAGTAACTGGATCCTGTCCTTTATCCAAGGGGTACAATGCATAACAAAATGCAAGCTAATTATAGTAGGCCAGAGGCTTTCGATACTACATTTAAAAAAAAGCGCTTCTTAAACAAACACAAAACCCAAAACCATGACCCATAAAATTTTAAGTTAGTCTGACACAACTAAATGTCGCAGTGCATGGTAATTTCACGAGAGTGCAGTTTTATAGAGAGGTGTTCAAGTTTCTTGTGCAGGAAGACCTCTGATAAAAACCTTACAGAGGGGGCTAGGTGTATTTATTAAGATTTTAGTAATTATGATGAAACCAAAATGACTTCAAGACAAATGAAAGACGTAGTCTCCTTGAGTAAGGCAAGAGCAATCCTTAAGACTTTTGATTAAACACCTTGGGGAGGAGATTTGGCATAAAACAACAGAGGAATAATATGGTTAAAAGGAAAATTAACTATTTGCAAATGAACTTTTTATATAATCCTGATAGGTTGGTGCTGTGGAATACTGTGGTAGTGTTTTTCAAAAGACAGGTAGGTATCATTGCAAGATTTCTATTTATTTTTTAAATTCAGAAGCAGTCTTTAGGGAAAGGTATGATCCTATAAGCTACTGCAATTAAAAAAATAACTTTTCTCCCAGAAAAAAACCAAATAAGCAGGAATATTATATTGTGCAAATAGAATAACTGAATAATAATAAAATAACTTAGTAGCTTTCCAGAAATACTCCCAAAGAAGCAACCAAGACACTTTAATCGCTGTTTTCCTATCCAGGTCCCCTCTGTACCTTACTGAAGTTTTACACTAGACATAACTTCAAGTATTAAAAAAAAATTTGTCAGTGAGGTTTTTGAAGAGCTAGAACGTGGCAGCTACTCAGCTTCCAGCAGCCCTGCTCCCTCAGCTACTGCTCCTAGCCCTGCCCCTTTTCACCTGTATAGGTGCAGGAAATCAGGTTATTTCTGGTAGTAGCTACAGTGGGCATTGAGTCCCAACATGTTGTGAACCTGGACGAGTTGTTTCCTTTTAGAGCAAAGCTGTTACATGCATAAGGTGATAGCTGGAATCAAGCATGGATAAGTAGATTCTGATTTCTTCATAAGCCCAAACAAGAATTCCCTATGCAGTACAAGCCATAAAATAGTGAAAGCACAAATTCTTATAGCAGTTCTACTTAAGATCCTCCTCTTCCTCGAGGACAGTTGTAGTCATGTGTCATTCAGACTCTTAAGTTACTGCAGCAGTAAATCAGATTGATAGAAGGTGAACAGTTTAAATAAAATCTTTAATTGCTTATTTACAACAAAGGCAATGAGTTGGCAAATTGAAAATCATGATTTTCACTTTCTCACTAACTTCAGATACAGCAAGTACATACTCAGCTATAAAATATGCAGCCTAGTGAGTAAGGCGCCATATTTACATCACACTAGTACTGCAAAAAAAGCACTTAAGATGAATTTACTGACAGCCAGAAGTTAAACATTTATCCTGGAAATGCTAACAATGCTGAAAAAGAAACTTAAGATCTTGTCATTTAAAAAGTAGTGCTCTACTGGTTTGGTTGTTTTATGTCAGATTGCAAACATGCAGTTAATAGTAAAAATCTGATAATGGGATAAAAACATTGCCCTTCTGACATTGTTACTTTTTGCAAAATAACATTTTGATACAAGTGGACTGCTTCTTGGGCTGAAATCTAGTCCTAGGAACTCCAGTATTAGACTAGCAACATACCTCAGCAAAGGTCTTCTCTGGGGGAAAAAACAGCTATTACATTTGAATCCAGGCTATACTAGAAGCATAATACAATCACACACAGACACACATTTAAGAACACAAATTACTACAGACACAAGATATCCTGCTTTAACAGCTTAAAAAAAACTTAAGTGTTAAAGAACTTATTGCAGCCCAAAATAAAGAAATCAGTTTTGTTTTCTACTTCCTTTTTGATATCCTTCATTCCCCCTCCATGTACTTTAAGGTAGTAACCATTATTCTTATTTTAGAAGGACAGGGAAAAGAATAGTCAAGGTAAAGTATTAATCCAAAACTTACCATCCTGGCTGTCTCTTTTGGATATAAAAGACTTACAAACTATGAGCTTCAAGGACAACAGATACACCAACCATATGATCTGGGCATGGACTTTGATAGCAAGGCCTGCAGGGAATGTTTTCTTTGTAGAGGTTCTTTACTAATGCTCTGTAGTAACTATCTTCATGAAGGGACTTGATTTAGCTACGTAGGAATGGGAAGAAGGTGGCATCTGTACAGAAGCTATCATTTCACCCACGCTCCATTCAGCATTGGAAGTTAACCATCAAGACAAGCAAAGTTAACACAAACAGTTTTTGCTACTGCCCTCCTTAAATTACATTCTTGAAATTAAGCTTTCCCATTGCTAATAGTACTTGCACTTCATTTTTGTATGAGCAGAGGATTTTTTCCAAATGTTTCTTTTGCACTAATGAAATTCAGTGTAACTTTGATACGATGTGGAAGCGTTTAGCAGTTTAAGGAGATGATGCTTGAATGTATGCAGGAACCTTTACAGTGTGCGTGTTTCATAACCACGGGGTACTCACAGATGCTCACATCCATCACAGATTCCAGATTCAGATGTCAGTTACAGCCATACCATATCCTCTTCCTGTCCATGCAGCAGCTTCTCCACGCTTTTCAACTTCTATCCTTAATAGTACATGTTAACAGGACACGTGTGGCAAGTATGTAATGACTCCTTGACACATTCAAAGAAAAGGCAAGCTTAACTTTTATCCAAAGCTTTCTCTGCTAAGTTGTTCTCTAGTTCAGGGGATTCCTCAGCATCCTGACTGGCAGAAGGGTTAAAAATCCCATCGACTGCAGGGGCTGTCGTCGGTGTTGTGAGAGGGGTCACAGTGTGTCCAAACCCCTGATAGTGACCCATGGGTGAAGATGGCATTGAAGAAGCATCAGAAATTGGATCTTGAGTAGATGAAGACAGTAAACTTGTATGCTCATTTTGTTCATGATCCTCAGCAAAAAACATTTTCCTTGGCTGGCCCAAAACCGTCCTTCCTAGAATTACCCAAAATGAAAAGATTATTTAATCCTTCGAACACCAGTCTTTGAACACATCAACTCTAAAACAATCGTGTTAAATTAGAAGATGAGTCTTTGTTTTGGTTTGGTTTTACATGGGCATTGCTAGTTTTAATAAATAAAAGGATGTCTTTCCATTTAAGAGAAAAACAAAGTACATTACTTACCTAACCTTTTCTTTTTAAAAGAAAAATTAAAAACTAGACTCAGTCAGGAATTCTGGAAAGAGCAAAGTGCCAGATAAACCATGAAATCTTCTAAGGAGGCAGCTACCACTGGTTTTGTAATGGAATGTTCTCAGGCTACTGTAAAGGTGGCCAATAGTGTGACATGGAGCTGGAAGTACAGATGCTGTTGATAGATTGTACAAATCTTGTCTTACTTACCCACATTTCGGACCTGTTCGGATATATCTGCCCTTAGATCAGAAATATCCCACATTGCAAGGAAGGAGTCAAAGCATGAGCCTTCTTCAGCTTCTTGAACATAAGGTTTATAGGAAAAACTGTAGTGATGTGCAATAGCAGCCAGAAACATCTCCACACAAATGATAAAATCCTGCAATGACAGAGACACTGACGTAATCATTCTTAACTGGAGAAAAATAGTTCTGTGTTTCTTCTGTAACTGGAAGGCTACAATTACCCTGGGACACTGACACTGGCTACTTTTCCACCAGGATATTCTTGGCAGCCTTCAGAGAGCCATACATACAGGACTTGCTTTAAATGGGTATTTAACAAGCAGCAGCTCTACAATAAATACCTGCAAGAAGAAATGCAAGGCTATCCACACATATTTCACTGGGGCACATTCCTTCTGCCCAACACATGGATATAGAAGTGTTGAGCATAGAACTCATGTGGGCTCATTGGCTGAAACTCAGCCCAGCTTGGAATAAATCAGTACTAATCAAGCCTGTGTTAATTACAGTATGATAATGTTTCTTTGAGATCAGCTATGTCATCTTACATATAACCATTCCTCCCCAGAAATAACCATCTGCTCCTTCCTACCTGTAAGCCTGTAGCCACAGCTTCCACACTTTGCCAGTCCCAGGTGTGTTTCTCAGAAATAACACCAACTTTCACCAGCAATGCAATGAGCACAGCCTGCCTATAATTTATTAGAAGAAGTATTTGTATTAGAATTGTAACAGTAGTGCCAAAAATCTGCAAGCAAATCTGGTCATAGGTATACATAGGAAGAATCTTACAAAAACCCTTTCTGTTTATATGCTGAGATTTTAAGAGGAGGAAACAAACTTAAGAAGAGATGTCATTTATCCATGACCCTGAAGACCAACAGAACCAACAGAACAACAACCAAAGGGGAGTTTGTTGTTCCAGTCAGTTATTACAACAACTTGCTTCTCTTTCAGGGTATTGCTGCAGCTCAGAGAGTAAAGCTCTGATAGTTAAATACACTCCCTCATTAGCAGCTAAGTGTGAGCAGTGCTTAAACAGCAATTTTTATTTAACCTGCAGAAACTTATTTTGAAAAAGTAGGTTTTTTTACTTCAAAAAGGAAAAACAAAATTTAGTTTTAAAACAACTGCAAGTGAAGATTCTAAAATAAGTTATGTTCTTGAGAATCAACTTACAAAAGAGCAAGTCTAAAAAATAATCTTAAGTGAACAACACATTGTACCCTCTTCTCCTCACTGCAGCTCACTAAGGTTATGGGTAGATTTTTTAAGGCCTCTAACCTCAGTGACAAATCCAGCCTTTTTAGCTCTTTTACAATCCACTCTGAGAGCAGGAATTAATGTGTAAATAACTCACTTACCAGAAAGAAACAAAAACTACCATCTTCACACAAAGGAACTTGCCAACAGGCTGGATAGGGTTCAGCTCCTCACGCAGCACTTTGTAAAACAGCACCAGACAATACATGGCAAACTGACAAGGAAAAGAAAATGAATGAAAGCTTTCAAATCCTTGTTTATTTTGTGAGGGAGTTGTTTTACACCATCTCTACAGCTAAAATAAGTATCACTGTATGATACAACCTTAAAATGCTATCTGCATTTTAAAAATAGAGACTTTGGATTTATGGAATCTTTGCCTTTCTGTTTTTTTTAATTCATGAAATTCCAATCATTTCAACCAGGACACAGAAGTTTGTGCTGCTGCTGGGACTGCTGTCACAGCAGAAAGCAATTACAGCTCCTTCTGTAACAGTCACCTATCAAACATAGGGGTGGCAGTAAGAGGAGGACAGAATTTCCAAATTATCCCAGTTGTCCTGCTGTTCTGACTCCTGCTGCTGTTGCCAAGAGAAGTAAAACCAATCCATGGACTCCAAAATGAAACTCTCAGTTTTAGGGGCTGACATCTTAACCTGACATTACCTGACAGCTGAAAAGTTGTTGGGCCAGAATCTCAGCTCTGCATGCACCATTTTCATTTTTTTTCTGTGAATCTTATCACCAGCCTTTTAACACAGAATTTTTAACATACTGATTCTTTGTATATGTGCTGGGAGGAAGCTGTAGGGGCAAGTGGAGTCATCTCTTCCAGAGAGAGGAAAGTCTGCAGCTCTAATGCCTGGGCCATACCACCTCCCATATCAAATAATTTGGGGTAGAAAGACACTTGCTTTATGGAGCTTCATAGTAAAAATAAGAAAAGTTTTAGATTATCAGTTTTTCCAGTGTTTCTAATATATAATATTTAACAGCAATTTTGACTTACAATGGAAAATATTCTACCTGTAAGAATTAGCAGACATTAAAACAATCGCTGCCAACAATTCACATAGAAGGTTCACATAATACTGATGACTTCAAAGAGCAGAAAGATGTACTCCTGATACTCACTAGCTGTGACATGTTGTTAAGTATAACCAGGTAAGTCCATGCATTGTTGAAGCTGAAGTTTCCTTCATCATACACTCCCACTAGTTCACAAATTCTGGAAGAATTTTTAGAGTTAATCACTGTGGAGTAACAGATCACTTCCCTCAAGTGCTACATCTTCATTGTATCAATCAATTAGAATTCAAAACCTCTTCTGATACTCAAATATGGGCACTGGGGGCCTGCACAAGAATCAGTTTACAACATATATATGTATATATATATATAAAATGTAGAAATATTTATATGGATATTCATTGTGAGTAGCAACACTTTCCACAGTCCCACAGAATTAACAGTAATGACCATCAATGTAAAGCTCAGGAAATTAGGCTTTCAGTGTCAGCATGCATAACTGCCTACTATTCCTTTACAACCACAGGCTATATGACCTGTATGAAGGCACACAGTCAAGCTTGTCACATGCGAAGTTTAATAAAATTTTAATTATTACATGAGACCTGTCTTTAAAAATACTCAATTGTTGCAGTCAATTAAAAAAATGGAAGAGGAAAAAAGAATCTAAAAATTAAGAGATCATAAAAATGTGTTTCCCACCCCAACAGTACTTCACATTCTATCCCACTGATTACATAGAAGCTGGCATTAAGTATTTATTATTTCAATTCTGCAAATAGTCATTTGCTATAGAGAAGTCATAAAGAAATCATAAGTTGATTCAAATTGTTGGGACCCATTTAGCATGTAACACCAGCCTGCTTTCAAACTGCCTTGATTCAATACAAAGGGCATGAAAATTCTTTCCAGTGTAACTCAGAATCACATCCTGAAGATCAATATTAATTATTTATCAGTGTACTTACAAAGCAATAATGGTAGTAAATGGTCTGACAACGGTGTACTGCAAAACACCCAGTTTACATCTAAATAATAAAACTCTGAAAGAGAAACAGAAAATTCATTGTACAAGGATTTAAATACAATTCAGTTATGGAAGATTCCTATTCTCAGCAGATTCACTAAGGTAAATGTTTACTTTACGGTAATTTCAACTTCTGCATCCAGGACTTCAGATGTTACAATATATGGTGTGTATACACAAAATACACAAAAGAGCTGGACTTTTACAGACACATTACAGGAAATACTCAATGATTATTTTAGCCATGAAAAGCTTCTGGCTAGGCTAAACAAAGAGAATGCAACTTTTGCTGTGTTTGAAGATTTAAGAAAAACTATGAATCTAAATGCAAGAGACTTAAAAATCGTAATTGCCCTAAACACTTAAGAACCAAAGCTCTTTGCCCACTATGGCAAACTGTATAAAGAAGCTGTGATCACTGAAGCCCACCTTCCCTTCCCCTTACTCCAAACAGCTTTATCAAAATCCCCTAAGACAGAGAGGTTTTATCAGTTTGAGCATTCAGAAATAAACAGTTTAGATGCATAAGGCCTTTTGCCTTCTCGTCACCTGAAGTAAAAACAGCAGGCTACCCGGTCTACTCCCAATTCCACATGAGGTTTTTGGCAAATATTTTCTGATAATAAAAAAAGCAGATTCCAGGAGACCTTCTAAAAATAATTTTCAAAAATAAGAAAGTTTCCTTCAGCATCCCCTGAGTCAATCAATGCATGTTAGTAACTAAGCCCAGTTCACAGGATGTTTTATAGCTTGATGGTCACATGTCCATAGCTGCTTTCAGCAGAGGTTCACAGCTATCAAACACGTACAAACCATAAACTGACTCTGTCAAGCAGCAACAGTTAATGCTGCTAAGTATGAAAACAAAATGTTTGGATCTGCCTACACAGCCTAAAGCTGAAAGATGTCATCATATACTCACTCTCCCATAGCCCATGACGGACAGCAACAGAGAGGGGGCAGATGCCTCTGCTGATCTTTCGCTTCTATTATTAACACGAGGTTTGGGTACCGGTTGGTTAAGTAATTTGAAAGAAAAACCATAAAGTTATAGATGACATAAGCTTCATAGCATTCTCGACATGTATCCACATATATTGCAATCTTGGGGTATTTCAAAGCTATCCACTGCAAGAAGAGAGGTACACAAGAGGTTACGTGCAAGAAAGACAAAAGGGATTCCAGCGACAACACTGGTTCAGCAAGCTCATGAGCCAAGCACTCATCGAACAGGGCTGGGAGCATTGGGCTAATGGGAGAACATTGCTACAGCTACAAAGTAACATTCTGGAAAAACACACACGCAACTTCACATTCCAACTCTCTCAACCAGAGTTTCAGACCAAAAAGATTTTTTTTTAGTGAAACTGTGGTTATGGATCAGTTGTCACAGGTCTCAGTTTCTGAGTCTCACACTGCTGTTGCACTCTGCAAAGGATATTATCCTTTGCCCCTCTGAAGCAAAGAGGAATAATTTTAGCACTAAGCATAACCTGGGAATGAATTTTAGTAGTAAGCCTAACTTGGGTAAGGAAGGTATGGCACTGAATTATGTCTGAATTTTGAGTCAGCTCTCGGATCAGCCTGGTTTCTACTTCTGCTATTAAGATGGAAGGACCAAAAGCAGGTTCCTGTCATAAGCCCTTCCACATCTGTCATAAAGGATACTCAAGGACAGGGTTAAGAAAGGTTATCAAAAGCAACCCTAAATCTCCAGAAGAACAAAGTATGACTAGAACTATGCTTCTGACATACTCCATAAACAGGAATGCCCAGAAGTTTCTAGGACTACCACCCTCCATGCAGCACAGTTTCTGCTGTGACACTGTTTTCCCTCACTCCCACAACAAACAGAATTTGATTGAGCTGTTAACAGTAAGAGAACACTTACACTGTCTAAACTGTAAATCGGCACCATCCACAGAATCCTGTTACAATAACAAAAGAACATTTGATGTTACTAAAATTATTTTTAGTCTGAATTTAATCCAATATTTGTAGCATAAGTAAAATGTGAAATATTACCTTATTATTGGTTTCTGTAGTTCAGGTTGAGTATAATGGACTAAGTGTTGTAGTATCCCCCAGAGAGATATTGGTATAGTCATTAGTAGGAATATCCCAGCGATAAACCATGCCTTGGTATGAATTCCAACCTTGCAAGATCAAAATTTCAGTCTTAATACTTTCAAGTAGTTCAAGTACACAAAACATTCTACAAAAACAGAGTAATGCCCAGTACTTAATTTACTTAAACCCACAACAGATTCCTTGCTTTAGGTCTGGAACTTGTCTTGATTCAGTGCTGCATTATAAAGTTTCTAAAAACCTGTGGATTTAAAGACTTTTTAGCTTTAAAATCAAGTTCCAACTAATAATCAATTCATTTAACAAACTGAAACAAATATGAATGTATATACATAAAACCACAATGTCTGCTAAAACACAGGGCTGAAATTTTAAACCAAAGCTCTCTGAAAAATAACCAATAATCCTAAATACCAAAACCTGAGAAACATAAGAGACTCTTCTCAGTTTCTTTTGATGAGAATCTCTTCGCTAATCCCCTACTTTACATCAATACCCCATGTTTTCTGTTGCTTTCCAGTTTTGCTTCTGATCAGTTTCTCTACATGCCTCAGATTTAATGGTATATAGACTTTGATATAAACACCCATTATGCTGAACATGCATTATGCATCAGAACAGGATTTCAAACCTGAAAATTTTAACACATTTAAGACAGATCTTACTGTCATTAAGTCCTGAAAATTATACTCTGAAAAAGCCTAGCTCCAGGGGCACAGAGCTGTGTCACATTGAGCAGTACGTATATTTCAAGGTTAAAATTTTACTTCTTGTTAGAGAAGCAATGGGATCATATGTGTGTGTAATTCACACACCACTCTTATGGTACCATCAGCATGAAACAGGAGCTTCTCTACCAGTAGAGATGTTCTACTAAATTCTCCCTGATTAGACAGAAACACCTTTATGAACACCAACTCTACTATTAAGTTTCAAAACCTATGTTATTGGATGAGACAGCCAGGCTCTGCTCAGTGCTGCCAAGCAGTGGAACAAGAGGCAATGGGCAGAAACTGATGCCCAGGAAATGCCACCTGAACACGAGGAAGAACTTCTTTACTGTGCAGTGACCAAGCACTGGAAAGGATTGTCCAGAGAGGGTGTGGAGTTTCCCTCACTGAAGATACTCCAGAACCACCTGGACACAATCCAGTGCCATGTGCTCTGGGATGACCCTGATGGAGCAGTGAGGTTGGACCAGATGACCCACTGTGGTCCCCTCCAACCTGACCCATTCTGTCACTCTGTGACTCTTGGCTGACTCGCATTTCTTCAGAATCGTACCAACTGTTCGAGCACCAACTATTACGGAAACATAAAGGGAAACAAACACTGCCCTGTTCCTTTGCAGCTCACCAGGGCTTTAGCAGCAGGACAAACGTGTCCAGCAGCACCATGGCACTTCTCCAACCTCTCCATTCACAGAATGGGTCAGGTTGGAGGGGACCACAGTGGGTCATCTGGTCCAACCTCCCTGCTCCAGCAGGGTCATCCCAGAGCACATGGCACAGGAATATGTCCAGATGGTTCTTGAACATCTCTGGCGGGGAGAACTCCACACCCTCTCTGGACAATCTGTTCCAGTGTGTGGTCACCGCACACTAAAGTTCTTCCTCACGTTCAGGTGGAACTTCCCGTGCTGAGTTTCTGCCTATTCTCCTATTGCTCCGCACACCGAGCTGAGCCCGGCTCCACGCTGCTGGCACCCCGGCTTTGGACACTGTTAGACGCTGATGAGGTTAACACTTCCCCGCCGGATCCCGCCCCGGCCGCGCCCCTCACCTCCAGCTTCTGCAGCTCCCACACGCAGAGCGGCACCACCACCAGCAGCCCCACGATGTAGAGCAGCACCACGAGCGGCCGGATCCATCGCCGCCAGTTCCCGCAGGTGCACGGCATGGCCGCGCCGCCGCCGCCGCTCCTCGCACCGACCTCAGCGGGCCGGCAGCCCCTGCGGGGCGCGCATCACCGGCGGGGCCGCCGCCTCAGCTCCGTGTCCCGCTGCGCTCCGCGTCCCGGCCGGGCCCGGCCCCGTCCCGTCCCGCCCCGGCGCTCCCAGCCCTGCCCTGCCCCGCTCACGCCCCCGCGCCGCTTCCGCCCGGCGCTGCTTCCGGCCGCCCCGCCCCGCCACGCCGATTGGCTGTTCACCCTGCCCGTCACCACTACCCCGCCCCGCCGGCCCCGCCGATTGGCTGCTCGTCCTGCCCGTCACCGCTGCCACGCCCACCGGGGCCGGCGGGGGGAGCGGTGTTGCCGCAGCACCCCCGCGCCGGAGGGTTGGTGCGTTCCGCGCCCCCCCCGCGGGCGGCAGTGGGCTGTGCCGCAGCTGAGGGAGCGCCCCTGAGGGAATGTGCGGGAATGGCAGGGATGCGGGCTGAGGCACGGGCACTGCTGCAACTGCGCTGCTCAGCACAGCCCCTGCCCTCAGACGCCTCCTCCGCGAGCGGCCCGCGGCGAGCAGTCCTCGGGAGAGCCGCACCTCACAGTGCCATGGGTGGAGTGCGACATCGCTGAGACACGAAAACCCCAGCGGGCACAGCAGTAATGCGCAATAATGCAATAGAGGTGTTAAACTACCAACTGCTTGTTGAAGGTTTATTTTTGTGTTTTGGAAGTGCGGTGTGAAAGCTGCTGAATTGCCAGCTGAGCCCGTAGCAGTCAGTGCCAAACCCAGGCCCTCCGGCCAGGAGCCGAGTCGGGAGCGCAGGTGATAACGCTGCCAAATGTCCAAGGAACTGCAGCTCCAGATCCTTGGAAGGAGGCAAATGCAGATTTTACTCTGAGGCGTCACTAAGACGCGTGCTGGGAGAAACCCGATGAATGAAGAGGTACTAAGGGACAGGATCTCCTGTTTTCCGTGTAATTGACATCTAAGAGAAGGGGTCAGTTTCCCACGTGTTGTGTGGGCTGTCAGTGAACGAGCAGCACTGTGTGGCACTAATTCCATCTCCAGAACGCACACAATCTCCCTGGTTTTCAGCGAGAAGCTGCTTGTGAAATACTGGTAAAAACCAAACTGACAGGGTTCACTTTGACTTAACTATTAAGGCTTCTAATACTGGAGAAAGGGTAACAAAGCTGCTCCCCAGAACTTGGGGATGACAGCTGTACTAGCAGCATTCCCTGCTACGGGAAAGACTGATGTGAATTGTTGTGGACGTCAATCATTATGTACATTCTGCTCTCATGAATTTCAAATTTATTTAAAAGAGAGTTATGTCGAAACATAATAAACTGGGATTATTCCTTAGCACATGGAATCCTATTAATAATTTACTAAATTAAAATGGCAAAGAAAATAGACTATTTTATAATTGTGGTTGGAAAACTATGCGATATTTATTATTCATGAATTATATTTTTATTTGCATGCCATTTGTTTCATAGGTTTCATCGTTTTTTGTTCTTACTTTGTGTTATGCAAGTGCAGATGCATGGTGATAACGGGGCTGTCCCTCTTGCCTGATGATAATTTCCCTGTGAGGTGGACAGTAAGGATTGAGTGCAAATTCTCATACAGTGAAAAATCACAGATTTCCCCTCACTTATGGCAGTCTTACTGTCAGCTCTTTGATATCACATCCAACACACCTGATCAGTTTGCACTCCACTCCGGTGCTTACTCACACCACCAACCTTTCCAGAGCGTTTTTATTTCATTTTATTAAAACTTAATGAGAGTTAAAAACTCCGTTTAATATCTTTTTTTCCTTTCTGTCATTAGTTCTCTGTCAGAGGGCTGTCATCAGTTCTAAGAAATTGATCTTTGTTATGGAAATGCTGCCACCGCATTCCGATTACTTCCTTGTTTCTTTTGTGGGTGATCATGGAAGAGAGTGACTGGGTTTTGGATCTAGAAGCATCTGTAAGCAGTAGTTTTGCTGGTAGCTTTAAATGCAGCTTTTTTGTTGACTTGGTCACTCAGATTTGTTCATGTTAATTAGCTGGGGACTTTCTAGCTACCTCCACATGTCCCTTCAAACCTCAACCTCAATGATTATGGCATTCATGGGAGTAAAATTGCTGCCACAATAATCTGGTGACATAATACGGTGGAAAAGTTGCTGCTCAACATCTCTACAACACAACTTTTCAACTCTGACAAAGATTATAGAAACAAATCCCTCCCATACCCCATCATCTGGGAAAAAAAAAAACAAACCATGACCAGAGGTCTCTTCCAACTAAAACTTTTTTCACTAAGCATAAAAATATCTTTATTTATAGCAAATAGCATTAGCTGAAGAGCACCTTTTCTCCTTTACCTGTGACATGTTTTTCTGTGGAGAAGTTAATAGATTTTTACTGAGAATTCTTTCTGTTAACTGTTTTATTTCCAGCAAAGATTCCTGAACTCTGGTATGTAAATTATTCCAGAAAACAATCTGGCCGTAGAGAAGTAGGCAGTACTGTGGCTTGGGCTGTACCTGCTGTAGCAGCCGCTGTCGATGCTCATTTGGAAAACGTTTGGGGACTGACAAAAAATCCCTCTGTTATCTCTCACCTTGCAGCTACAGCTTTAAAACACAGTATTTGTACCCAGCTGGGGTTGCTAACAAAGGTGAGAGTGCTGGAGCCTCTCCCTTCTTTTATTCCCCTTCTCAGGAGAGAATACGCGAAACCTGCACGTGTTCCTCAGCGTTACAGGGAATGATGGATTCGCCTGTAGGTGGGGCACAGGGACTATTTCTGGGCAGGTTTTCCTCTCAGCCAAATTAAGACGTTAGTGCTGCCAGTAACACATCGAACATGAGTCAGGCAGCAGAAGACCGTGAACTAAAAATTGGGGATCCTTTTAATTGAGTTCTGATTTTTGAGCCTTTGAAAAAGCCACATATTAGTAGAAGAAAATCTGTTTCTCTCATATAACGATTTTAAACACTTTAACCATGAACGAAATACCAAAAATTTGTCAGGTGAAAAATTGTCCTGGAACAACTGAAACTGATTCAAGGGGGAAAAAAAATTGTGAACCCAAGTACGGAAGGGTCACTGCTTTTCTTCCTTCATGGTATCAGGTTCTGCTGCAAAAATGTGCTTCCTTCTGATTATTACAGATGTTCAGCAGGCAGATGATAAAATTGATTAGAATAGAATAGAATAGAATAGAATAGAATAGAATAGAATAGAATAGAATAGAATAGAATAGAATAGAATAGAATAGAATAGAATAGAATATTTCAGGTGGAAGGGACCTACAACAATCATCTCCCTGACAATTTCAGGACTGACCAAAAGTTAAAGTATCTTATTAAAGGCCTTGTCCAGACACCTCTGAAACACTGACAAGCCTGTGGCATTGACCAACTCACCAGGAATCCTGTTCCAGTGTTTCACTCCTCTCTTGGTAAAGAAATGCTTCCTGATGCATTTTTTTCCTGTCTAAACCTGTCCTGATGCAGCTTTGAACCATTCCCAGCTATCCTATCACTGGATAGCAGGGAGAATAAATCAGCGCCTCCCTTTCTACTTCCCCTCCTCAGGAAGCTTTAGAGAGTAAGGGGGGGGTCAGCTTCTCCAGACTACACAATCATGGAGTTCTTAGGTGCTCCTCTTAAGATGTCCCCCCAGCCCTCCTTTCACCAAAAATTTAGCTTATGGAGGCTGTTAAGGATACAGCACTCCATTCACAGGCCTGCTTCTTTAAGAGACACACATGTCACCTCATCTTTCCTATGGAAGTTATGAATATGACAATTCCAGAGAGTGAGAAATATGCTGAACGGTTTTGCAGCTAAGCAAAATTGTGAACTTACCTGGGAGAAAATACCTTGAAGATTTTCCATGTGGGTATCCCATACTTCACAACCCTCCCCAAATGAAGCCATTTAAAAATCTCTAAGTGGGGCTCTTTAAAAATGTGGCAGAGTAAAACAGCATTTTCTTCCCGTTTTCTCTTGATTTTTGTCTGCCTTAACAGACACCTCTCTGATGGTGCTGCATGCTTGACTGGCAACCCTGCACATTAAAATGCTTTAATAGATGGATTTTTGATGAGTAAAAATATAGTTTTATTGATTAGCTAAGTACTCAGTCACATGCTCCTATTACTAAGCTCATATTTGCCAGGTAAAGCTGCCCAGATGAAACTGAAGTTGTTTTTTCCTACTGGCAAATGAAAACAAAAGAACAAACTTCACTACTGTTCATTGTATGTTCTGCCTAAAATCGGTTTAAATTACACATATTCAGAAGCATCTTTTTTCTTCAAAGAGGTATGGAACCAATTGTAAAGTCTTCTGTGTTCCTGAATTATCTCAGTTTTATTAATTGGCACATACTTCCAAATTCCTAACCATTCTTTGTTTTTTCCACGTAGGGAAAGAAGAAAAGTGCATGCACTGAAGGATGCCACAAGAGTATTTATGCAGCTGTGACTGAAGTAGTTTAAAAGCCATGGAATAGTGTAAGTACCCACTAGGATGTGCTGTCGGCCTAAAATTGAAGCCCTGGTATTTAAGAAACTGAAATGTCAAAATTCTTAAGTGTGAAGTAAACATAACCCCCATGGTATACTCATTTGGAGATTTCAGAGGAGAAGTACAAAATATAGGGTTTTGTTAGAACATGTGGTGGTTGAATGATAGGCAAAATTTCTTATCATGTAACTATCCTTAGCAGGCATACTTGAAGTGAGAGCTTCCTGAAGGAGTGTCACAGCCATGACCATGTTCAATTTACTCAACAGCTAACATTACAACTCCTAGAGCTGGACATTTTTGTTGGAAGGTGTGGTCTCTGTGCTAAGACCTCCTGTATATATCACATGGGCAATATATGTAACACCTTCACAAACACAGAAAAATGAAATACATTCTATAATTAATTACTTGCATTTTTGGTCTTTTTGCCTATTGTGAATGTAAATTTATATCAAAGAGTGTTCAACTAAGATTTGTGGATTTAAACTGATACATTGCTTCACTGGGTGTAAAACAACATTTGTCTATCAAGATGTAGAGTTCTGAAAATTGATATGATGGAAATATTTGATGCATCATTGCTAAAGCTCGTGGTTTGTCATTTCAGTAACACTGATGTGTTTTATCAGTTTTGATACTTCAGCCTGGAAATGGTTTCCTATATAGGAATTTTCCAGCATTTGCAACTTTATAGTGGCAAATATACTCTCAAGTTTTCTGTGTAGAAAGTAGATTGATAAGATGTGCAAGAGAACTTAGGGAAGGGTCTATACAAACTGTTCTGTTAAACCCAGAATGTGATATGAAGGCCTTGGTAGTTGGCAGTCCTTTCACGCCAGCAACAGCTCCTGCAGGCACCCAGAATTTTCTAATTCCTTCAGCAGCAAAGGGAGAAAGAATCCTCCTGTTTTTTTCTTCTGGATTTTCCATCTTCAAAACATAGCAGGAGTGTAAAATGTTAAAGATTCCTAAAATACTTCAATGTCAGTGTGGTACAGGCAGTGCTGCCAGTGGGAGTGATTAAGGATCTAATAAGCCTTTTCTTCTATTTGACTGATTGTCTAACTGATGCATCAGGCTGGCATAATATTAAATGTAGTCTTCCCAGTCATTCCTTTCTAACACCAGACAAAAGCTGAGTTTTACTGAAGGTCAGGTTTGGTCATGTTTTCTCAGTTCTTTACCCATCAGTGTTGCTAATACCAGTCTACCAGAACTGAAAGGTAGTGCTGCAAAGTTTTGTGTATACTTTGAAAAATCTCCAATCTACAACATAAACCACTTTAAAAAAAAAAGGCCTTGGTCCATTAAAATATGTCAACATCACAACTCTTCCTTCTGAAGTGTAGGAGTTTTTCTCCTTCTGAGAGCCATGAACTAAGTTCTAGTCTGAGAGCCAGGAATTCTTCCATTCTCATTCTGGTACTGACTCTGTAGTAGCCTATGGCACTTTATCACTTTTTTTTTTTTTTTTTGTGTATGTAAAATGGAGATATTTGCTCAGGGGCAATGTGAAGATTAATTACTCAGTATTAATAAATCGTTCTGAAAAACAACATTATGCAGATATTATGATTATTTCTGAGCTGTGGGTTCTAATCTGAGATGAGGCCCAGAAAAGGACATAAACAACTGATGCTCAAGTCAGGTGGAATTTAGATGCCCTGGGTCAAAACTGCAGTCGTAAAAATGTTTACACATCTTCCATGAAACCCTGGAGGTTCAGAAGGTTGAGTGGAAGCTCAGGCATTTTTTATTATGAGGTGCATTATGTACTCCAGCAGTGCTCATTCATGCTCTCAAAGGTACTTAAGTCCTAATAGGACTGAGGAGCCTTGTAATTAACTCAGGCTAATGCCCAGTAGGTGTCCATAAATGAGGCATTCCTCTGCATGTTTCCCTGGAGAGTTCAATCCAGTAGGTGAGCTCTGAAAATGCTGGCCCCACAGTGGAAAAATGCTTCCCTTCAGACTGGAGCTCAGTGCTTCGTACAGACAGAAATATGGATGGGGTCCAGGTTCAATTGCCTCGTCTGTTTCAAAGGATCCAACCCCTCCTTTGGACCATGCTTTCAGTCAGCTGGCAGAAGATGTTTTAGAACATAGGAATGATTCTCTTCTCCTCTTCAAATCCACTTTCCAAAGAAAATACTCACTATTCACTGTCAGCGTTTATGTCTTGCAGTTATGGCACATTGGTGAAAAAGAGGAATTACTGTGAAATTTTACAGAAAATAGAGAAATACTCAGTTCTGGAGAAGTACAAAAATAGTTGTAGAAGCTGAGACTAGAACCTAGTGCTCTTCAGTGAGTGCCTGCTCTCTGTACCACGTGATGACTTTGTGGGTGCACCCAATGCAAAAAATGTGCTCCATGCTCTGTATAAATACCCTAAACTCTGGATTCAGTTATGCAGGCCAGGAAGATGAAAATCAGATGGTGTGGTACTTGGCTGTGCAGTGCTTTGTCTTCTTCCAGATCCGTCCCAGGTTGAGCCATAGGGATCTGTCAAATACAGAAGGAACAGCCTGTTCCTCCCTTTCTCTCTTGCCTTGTTTTTCTGTTTCTCTCCAGGCTTGTGGTCGGGTGGTCCTTAAAATGAACAGACAAGAAACACAGTCTGAGCATGACCTTTTTCTCCAGAAGTCAAAGGCAAAAGTCCTTGTGATTATCATGAAATTGAGCTCCAAGTATTATTGGAAGAAGATTTTTTGGAAAAGTTTCCTGTATAGTACCCATTATCTAAAACTCCTGCATTTCTGCTCTGATTTCTCTAAACTGCTATTCCCACCAAGTCAATGCCTGCTTCAACACTTTAAAACAACTTAATTAGAAAACGATTTTATAGTGATTTAAACTCAAATGCTCTGAGATGTGGTCTGTTAAGTGACCAAAAAACCAGCTAAAAAGGAGGAAAAGAAAAATAAATAGGCTTTTCTTTCCAGAGTACATGCATGATTGTGCTTTTATCCTTGCAAGGGTATGTTTAGCAAACATTTGTAACAGCTTGTGTCTATGGCTAGGCAGTCATCGTGGCACAAAATTGTGAAGACAAAGTTTTCACTTGTTGAGAAAAATTGGTATAGACACAAAGAATTGGAGATGAAAATGGACTTTGATCCCTACCAAGAAATAAACAGTTGTGTGACTGAAAGATAGACTTCACACTAAATACATTTCTACATATCTACAGATAGATAACTATTAGTGGAAAAAAACCTCAGTTTTTCAATAATCAGGAAAAACCATAAGCCCAAATATTTTTTTTTCTAAACCAGCATTTTTCTTTAAATGTGATAATATTAGAGGCTTTTTTTTCTGTGCTGCAGCCTAAAAAAATCCATGAAACAGACTGAAACCCCCTGAACTGGCCCCCTGGAAAAAAAAAAAGCAGCTTTTCCATATTTTAAAGTGGCTTTTTAGGCCTCCTGAGTCTTTCTGGCACATCATTCTCAGACCCTTATGGACTGGGATGCTGCCAAACAGCTTTTTTCCCACAAAACTTTAATAAACTTTGAGTGCTGGACAGAAGGGTAGTGCAATTCCCAAAGAGAGATTTCACTACAGGATTCCAAAATGTGTACAATATAGAAGCTAGCCTCTGAATGAACCCAGCAATACTTTTCCTTGGATTTCTTACAAATACAAGAAATGCAGCTCTGTGTCTTACACTGGTTTAGCATTTTGCTTTTCTCTTACCACCAATAGATTCCTAATGCTGTTCTATAAATTAGATGTGCTTATTCTAATCCAAGTATACTTTGATTTTGCCAGACATTAAGCCATACTTACAGTACCTACCACCACATGAAAATAATACAAAGTATTTAGACACAGAAGAAGAAATGTACAGGAGGTGACAAAGAAAGAACTTCAGCAAAAATATTCCCATTAGTCACCTCAGACTCCTAGTCAGTGCTACAGCTGCTATTCCAGTTGTGGGCAGGAACACTGAACCTGATTGTTTCAGTTAATTTACTGAGTGTTTATACATCAATACACATCGATCATTTATGCAGCAGGGGATCATTATCACGAGCTTGGTCCTGTTTTCTGAGCCAGCATTCCCAGGTGCACGTGAGCACTCCTGTGGATTTGGCTGGAAGTTGCTTTCACATAATTCAGAAAAAAAACCAACTGAATCAAATGGTTAATTCAGCTCTGAAAGACACTCTGACAATATCTGAAAAAAGCCATTGACTCACCTTTTAATTTTCTGGTCCTTTCCCTGCTTACTCAGGCAAAGCTTCCACTGACTTCCAAGAACACAGTTTAGCATTGTAAACCAGCAGTTATTTCCAACTCAGTGTGGGCTTTGCTAGAATAAAGAGAACATAATTACATGGGCCCAAAAGATAAATTCGTGGAGGAATACCCATCATTTACTCAAAATGTACTGATTCTCATCTCTGTTTGGTGAAGGCTTGGGCACTCTACCAAGGCAGTGTTGTATCCTTATACTGTCCTTACACCCTTCCCTAGGTGCCTGCTGTGGATCCTCATGCATGGCAGGAAGGTCTGACTCTGCTTTGGTTTTTAGATCCTTTTGATCACTAGCACAACGAGAGACTGCTCATACATGCACAAAACAGAGCTGGTCAGGAATGTGTTAATTTTACATGGAGACTTTTCAACTACTCTATTTTTATAGCATTAATTTTTTCCTGTACAATTTCTTAAACAATTACTTTTTCTGTTGAAGGACTGCTCAAGAAATGGGCTTGTTCACTCCCTGAGCTTTATGCTACCAAAACCGAATGTTTTAAATCACAGTTGTGCAGTCTGAATGCAATTATTTCACATATAATCACACTACAGTCACATATTACATCCTTACCTTGTGACTTAATATCTCTATGTATTAATCCCAAACTGCACTTCTCTTTCTTCATTCCATATTTCAATAGCAAACACATCACTTACTTGGTGACCACAGTCACCTGGAGGTCTGTTTCCATGATTGCATCTTCCCATTAGAGAGTAGCTTCTGATTATCTTCTTTAGATATATTTTGCTTTTTCACAAATTGATGCCATTTATCTTCTGTCTGTATTTATCTTTTTAGGCTTTAATCTGTTCCATTATGTTATTATAAAATTAAATTGGTTTACTTACTTGTTTATAGCAAATCCTTCATCTTCTCAATCCCTTTGGGTTTTTTTTTAAAGTAATACTTCTGAAAGGTATCAGGCTGATTGTCCTAAAACATAAATTCTCTCTTCTGGATCATGAACAATACAGAAAGAACTGTAAATCCCAGATTGTGAAATTCCACACATTGCTTTGTTAATACACTTCAAGTTTGACTTGAAAGGACTTTTTCTAAGCAGTGTTTATATTAGTGAAATTTCTAATGCTGCACTCCTGCAACTCCACAGATAAAAACTAGTGGTCTAGGTTTGGGTTTTCTTTCTTTTTCTTGTCAGAATGCAGTTTTGGGGCAAGAGGCTAGTTTGTGTTAGATTCCTTTTAAAGGATACATTTTTTAATTGGAGTCCAGAAGAGGATTTGCGTTCTGGACCTTTGTTCCTTTCTTAAAATTCTTAATACAAATCATGACTGCCAAAGCTACACTTGATCTAGTTCTGAATTAATTCATTTGGGTACCTGTAACCACAAATTGCAGTTGCATGTCATAATATTTGCTGTGCTGCTGAGCAAAGTTTGGGGTCTCTAGGCTGAGCTTTTTGTCTGTGTAGCAAGATTACAAATATTGAATCTAGATTAAAATTACTTTGCCTGTATCTCTTTATATCTGTAGTTCTGAAATGAATCCATTGCAAATTAGACATCAAAATCTTCTATACTTTGTATATCTGAAGGTTTAAAATCTTGCTTATTCTTAGTGTATAAGCTGCATAAAACCTTTTGCTTCCTTGATGTGAAACAGAAACATTCATCTTTTTATTGATTATGATTCTGAAGAGGCTTTGAGAGAAAAGTTGTGGAAAATTGATAGAAAACCTTTCCTAAAAATGGAAAACTCATTTTGATACAAATTTGAATTGGTTTTCCCATGTTAATTCTTTGCTGTTTTCTATGTTCACGTGCCCTAAAACTGTCACATTTTGATCACTTTATCATCAGGAACTACATGAACAATTCATAGTATGTTCACATTGGAACTTTTATTATAGGGCAGTAATCCTTAAGGCCACTTTTAGGCCAGGATAACATTAAAATCTGAAGGAGTGGAAGCAGTCAAGAGTTCAGCATAAGTTAATTCATCCTGCTTATTAGCAACAATAAGTCAACAATAAGAAAGGATCTTAGAGAGAAGGACAAGAAAATATAATTTTTTTCAGGGGCAAACTGTAGCACCAAGTGATAGAAATTGCAATTTTAAATTTCCAATTTCTTTAACTTGTACATTACACTATTTAGAGAAGGTTTCTCTTAACTTTGAGTTTGCAGAGTTCTCAGGGTTCTGTAGTGTTTGGATATTGAAAAATGGTTAACACTGAAAATGTCTTACAGGTCACTGCTCATCATCAAACTTGCAGAACTAAACATTACAAAGTTACATTTTTAGTGTTCCATAAAATTGTTAGGAAGCCTATGTTGCCATGGGCTTGCAGAGCATAGTTTTGGAAAAAAAATTACTAAAGTATTTATACAACAGGCAGTTAAACCAGCATTTGGAATAGATTTTCAGCTCCCTGGTGAGCTCAAAATTCTTCTTGAATTGTATTGTTTGTTTATTTGGGTTGGTCACTCCTTTCCATTTTCCATGCTGGCACCCACTGTAACAAATTGTTGCTAACACGTCTGGAACTGTTAACCAGTTCTGTGGGTAGCATGGCAAGTCAAGGTAACCTCACTTGAACTAAGACATAAGCAGTACATTAAATTAGTTATCTGTATTCACTTCTGAGACTCAACATGGAAAAAAGTAATCTACTATTGCCAAGTGGATCTTTATAAGAAATATGTTAGGTTGGCTTAGAGGGTGCTCCTTTTCTTGTGATATCGAATTGTTTTTCATGTAATACGTTTTCCATATTATTTTACTTGATTGTTTTATTTGCATACAGAGCAATGTTTATGAAATCTCATCCCTGTGGCAAAAAAACTGCAAAGTGGGAATGGCTGTACATGAGAGTTCTCATGCAGTGTTTAGTTAGTGCAAACTGTGCTTTCCCAAAGCCTAGAAAATACATCCCTAGAACAGCTAAATATGTAATCAGCTACAGAAGATGAAATTTTCTGAAAGGAGGCAGATCCCAAAGACCTGCATATCAGGAGACCTGTAAGGGTTTTCAGCTTGGCTCAGCAGGGTAAGCTCCCACAGAGATACTTCTGTGTATATCAAATTCTTCTGGAATACAGCACTCTACATCCCCTGCAGTAATAAATATCGATCCCGTGATTCCTCTGACATAGGTTCATTACATTTTTGAGATGTATGTGCTCATGCTATAATATGTCCACATTGATTTCAGTGCAGGCCAGAATTGTTTCAGTAAAACTGATCTGCATAATTGCAGCAGACATGTCAGGGATACATAGTGTGAGGATATTCCAGCCAATGGTACTTCTCCAGTATCTGTCTGAACAGAGAAGAGGACACAGCAATAAGGACGTTGACATAGGTTATTCATACATTGGTATACATTGGTATCTGTGCAATAACTGGCTTAAGTAAGAGTCACATCTTGGAGGAAGGACAGGATCAGGACAATACTCCATATTTTCAGAATATCAGTGTTCTATAATGCGGATTGCTCCTTGCAAGTAGACAATATTCCTTTTCTTCTATTCCGTCTCTGTTGGTGGAGTGGTGTGAGGGGAGAGCCCTGTTACCTCTGACTTCTTTTATTAAACTGATTTTATGGTAAACAAAGTGTTCCAAGGCTTATTCCCCCACTGGAGCACATGAGATGCTAATTTCATAATTTTCATCCAAGCCCCACAGATTCTTTTACTTCTCTCCTGCTTAGCTGTAGTGGGCTTGGTCACGTTGTCACAGTTATCATTCCAATGGGCTCCATCACACATTCTGACTGAAATCCCAGTCCTGCTGAAGTCAGTAGGTTCAGCATTTTGTCCCAAGTTACTACTTGAAACTTGAGACTACCTTATTGTCTAGTTTTAACTTTGATTGAGGTTTTACACTGTTAAAGTAAATGGAAAAGAAGATCTGTTTGGAGAGGGGGTTATATTAATAATGTGATTTATATGGAAGAACAACCGCTGTTTAAAGTTCTGCCAAGCAAATTCTTATGTATACAAACGATCATAAAAAGGAACTAATTCAACACTGGATTCCTTGATTTGGAGTAGTCCTTGGTAATGCCATTGTTGCAGTTCATTTGTAGTACAGGAAAGCCAGAACATGCTGGATGTTTTGAAAAATGTTTGTCAAAGATTTTTTGGAGTGCAAGAAGGCAAACTCAGTAAGCATCTTCCTTTCTTCACAATTATCTCTGAGTTTGAGATGTGTCTTGAAACTAATACTTTAGAGAAACATTGCAGGGAAATCAAAGAATCTTGCAATGGAGAGTTATGTCTTCCTAATCCCCAGAATTTACATATATTTTATATAATGGAATATGAAGATTTATAGCCCTTGCAGTGTTTTATTCCAGCTCATGAAATCTGGACTTTGTCATTACTCATGTAAACACTCTTACTTGAATTATCAGAAGTGGTATGGTTTCTTCTTTATCTATTAAAATATCGATGTATTTTCCACTAGTAGTACTGAACTGTAGTATTCTTTTGTCCCAAGAGTATTCTCTTAATTTTCTGTTTAAAACTTGACTGTAAAAATTTGTGACTTTTCTGGTGGTGTAGTTTAATTGTGCTTCCTTATTGGAATATACTGTGTATCTGGAGATGAATGCTTTATCAACACTGTGTAGTTATTGGAAAGAAAGCTAATCCAAATGTATACTTTATTCAGAGGCAATACCAAAGAGACCACCGTACAACAATTTTAGAGGGGAAAAGACAAAAAAAAACTTTAGACACAGACACTTCAATAAATATGAAGTGTGACTACAGGATGGCACAGTGGTGTAATGATAGATTTCTAATCTTCCCTCCCCTCTGTTTAAAATATGCAGCAGGAAGTATGTTCTCTTGGATGGCTTGGAAGTGCTTCTCATGAATTGTTTTGGATGCTTGATTTAGTAACTTGTATTCTCAATCTTTGTACTCCCAAGGACTAAGACTGAGATTGAAGTCAAGGCCTTATTCTGAGATGCACCAAATCATTGATTTCAGAGCAGTTTGCACTCAGTTACTCTGAGTAATGTGGGCAGAGTGCTGCTGAAGTTCAGATTGTTTTGGTTTTTTCTCTTACCACTTTTTAACACTTTGTTGAGCTTTATTATTGTAATAATAGGCTACTGTAACTGACGGGACTGCAAAGTTGTGACTCAAGTGACAGCTCAGTTCAGAAGCAGTGGTATTTGTACAGGGGAAAAACTGATTCTAGATGAGATAGTGGAGGCCAATTAATTTCATCTTCCTTTAGAGAAACTGGAGATGACCTACATTTTTTTATTTAGCTTATATCTTCCTTTCCCACACTTGCACTAACAATAAGCTGTGTTTCTTTTAGAGACACAGTTTAGACATGCCTGGTTTTGGTGTCTTTGTTTTTTTTCTTTGCAACTTGAGAGCTGTTTCTGGTCTGTAAACTTTTTATGTGTCTTCTTTTACTCTGATTTTGGAGATAATTGCCGTTATTTGGTCTTTGAAGGAGTGAGGAGTGTAAATTAGGAATACTTTGCTGAGCCAAGCTTTGCACACTGATTGTGTGGAAGAAACTTTGCAAGGCAATGTTAGCATGCAGTCCCGGTGTTTCTTCTCATGAAAATGCGTGCTTTGCCTCAGGGCCATTTGAGTAGGAATCTGTTTCTACAAATGCAACAGAATTTGGATTTGTACCATGTCTTCTCACACACTGAAACCCATAAGGCTTCACAGAATCAAATTATATCGTAACAAGATTGCAGTAAATATGTAAATGATGAAAGAGAGGCAAGAAAAGAAGAAAAAAAGCAGCAAGTAATTTCACAAGCAAGGGAACTTATAAACACTGGCTTCCAAGAATTTGCGGGTTGTGGTTTGATTCTCAGATGTCTTACAAGTTGCATGCTCTGATCAAGGCTTTTTCTGCATCTGTAATGTTTATAACATCTTTCTATCAAGTGAATTTATTGAGTATGCACAAACTACATTTCAGAATTTTCCTGCATAGAGCGTGAGTAGAATTTTGTTCTTCCTGCCATCCTGCACTTCTGGTGGAATTCTCTGTAGCTTCATAATGGTTATAACTCTGTTCTGTAAAATTCATTGGAGTTGGACAGGGGGTTGATAGTTGGTTTGGAAGGATGGTGGGACAGATAGGTAAACACCTGAAACTGACTGTATTAAAAGCAAAAATAAACATATTCGGATCTGAGGGTCGCATAAGTATCTTTTCTCCAGAACCAAGCTAATGGTTTTGTCACGTGAGATTTATGATGAACTGTATAAGCACTTTTTTTTTTTTAATGCACAGGAGCTGGCTAGGTCAGGTCTGAAGCACAGAGTTTTGTGTGTAAATAAATAAATACAGACATAGATATAAGTGAAAACACATGTATGCTTTCTCCTTGATGCAAATAAGTATAAAATATACCAAAGAGGAAATGTTTAGTGAGGTAGTTTGAAAAAATGCCTGCTGAAAACAAGGAGAACATCTGTATTCTAAAACTAAAGAAAACTCTGCCAAGTGTTTGAAGTGAAGATGTGAGACTGTCAATGAAATTTTACAGAGTGGAGTGACAAGAGTTGGGGATTCTGAAGTCCACAAAAAAAGATGAACATGACAGTTAAATGGATTTTGATTACAATGAACAGATGCTACAAAAAGTTTATTAAGTTAATCTGAAACTTGTGGAATAGAGATCCTGTTAGCTGCAGAGAAAATCTAGGCTTGGTTCAGTTGAGAGGAATGCAAACAGCAGGCATAAAAACATCTACAACATAAGAGTAGGATAGAAGGATACTTGTTGTGGAAAGTTGTTTTAATGCAAAAGAGAAAGCAGCTTCTGTGTGACACCAGAATTGTGGAATACTTCTGCTGCTTCTATTTGAAAGAGCTTTTTCAGGGTTGATGATAGATACTGTACCAGGAGGAATATTTACCATTCTTAATGGGAAGAAGAGGAGAGAATTAAAGAAGTACCTTAGTAAGTTTTTCAGAAACATTTCCCCCCTCACTGTAGCTGACACATCACAACACCCTTTGTCCTAACAAGTGATTTGTGAGTGGGAGCAGCAGCCACCAGTGAAAATACAAAAAAGAAAACATGGCAAAAAAGAGTATGACCTCCCAGGACCTCACTTGTCACTGTTATTTAGACTCTCTCTGTCCTTCCGCAGGCTGGAGAAATGGAATGAGGATCACCAATTAATTTTTGCAGACTCTGATCCCTAAGTAAGCTCACAAAAATAATTCTAAAGGGTTCTAAAAAGTACCTCTCATTTCTGTTAGATAAGTTACCTTCTTCTTTTCATTAGTTGAAAAGTTTTGTATTTTTTAATGCTGCTGCTGTGGTCAGTCAGCATTATGAGGAGTAGGAGGATAGTTTTTCCATCTAGGCTGAAGTGGTTTAAAGGATGCTTTGTGTGTGCAGGTTCATGTATGCCTGCCACATAACAGAGCCAGCTCTAGGGTTGAAAGCAATAGGTGTTGGAAATAGTGCTGGAATTAAAACTTTTAAATTTTCATGATTCATGGTTTGCATCAGTGCTTGTAAAGCATAAAAGTGACCCATTTCACAGTCTGAAACTTTTGCAGGTAGATGGGATTTTTTTTGTGGAAGAAACCTAAACTGACCTAGATTGTCTATTGCTCACTGTCTTCTGTAGACAGGTAGAAATGCTGTCTCTGAGCAATCACATTTCTGGTTTGCAGGTGTATGAAATTTTTTGGTTCATCTAACCATCAGATAAATACCAGAAGAGGGGAATGCACACAAAGCTTTCTCCTGTCTTGAAATAAAGGAGGAGCAATTTACAAATCCATCATAAATCCATTCTTCACGTCTGTTTTCTGTCTGCCTTTATCATCTCCTCACTGTGTTCTGTCAAAGCAGCAGGGGAGGTTTCAGGAGGTAAAGAGACTCAGTAACTCCATCTTCTCAAAGAAGAGCATTGTCACTCATTTACTAAGATTTCTGATACAGTTTGAGGATGAAATGTTTTAAGTAAAATTCATCCAAGTCTCATTCCATATCATGCTCTTAGGCACTACCACAGAGCACTGTCAGAAGACTGTATTTAGGTTTATAACATATGAACGTAAATTTATATGTATTTATACACGCATATATGTCACAGAGACAAAAGCACACAAAAAATACACAAACCAATTTAAAGAACCTTTTTTTAAATATACTTCATAAGATTTGTGTGAATGTAAACACTGGGGAAACGTGCAGCAGAAGTCACTGTAGGCACTAGCATTTTGACCTCTTAAATAAAACTATGCAGTATTACATCTTTCACTGGAAATGAAATGGATGTTTAAAAATTTGTGGAATTCTGATTGCTGCTTCTTAGCCTAGCACAAAAGAAGCTATAAATTGCCTAACATATTTGTGCATGAGACATATTATATATGACACCACACTATTGAGTTCCACTATTTAATGAAAGGCTACCTATTAAAATTTTTTTTAGGCAAACAGGGAATCTCTTGGATGTAGCCCTAATGGATGAAAATAATAAGGAAATCATCAGTTTACATATATGCAAGCAATAGTTTCTATATATTGTTAATAGCATTTGTATGGTTAACAATGCTGATAACCTAATAAATCCCATTAAAATCTTTGAATGTTGTATAAGACAGAGAACTCCATAAGGAATAAGGCACAAAATATCCTTCTGCACATCCAGCTGTTATGGACTTCCACATTTCTATGTTCACTCTGACTGTAACCTCATGTTCACAATGTGAAAATAGAGTTGTGCATAGCTGCTCTGACAATAACCATATTCTCAGAACGCTGTGGACGGCTTTAATAATGTTTCACCATGTTCCACTGACCCTCATTTCAACTTAGATTTAATGCAACTATAGACTAAATAGATAAAAAGGTTCATATAGTTCAAGAATTAACATGTCAGGTTAATAAAAACACATTGTAAGGTGCCCATCTGTGAGCATCTTCCATTCTTTTTGCTGATATAGATTATTTTCATTTTGTACAGAGCATTAGAATAAATAACACAGTATAGTACTGTATTATTAATACCTCTTTTTTTGGTATTAATCTGTGCTTAAGTGCCAAATGTTGATACTATTTAAATGGTCTCTTCCTAAATCTGAAGTGCTACAAATGTGAACTGCCCAGCTAATGTCCTGATCCATTGTAACATAAGTAAGTAAAATGCTGGTGTGGACTAAAACATTTTCCAACATAAACCTGAAAAACAGCAACAGCAACAACATGCCAAACAAACTGGTGTGTGGACCATATCCACCACAGAAATAGAACTTAAAAGACAAATGGGGAGAGAGAAAATACAGTCACAGATAGATTCCATTTTGATATCTTCTCAAAAGTTCCAGAGTGATTAATTCTCGGTGACAATCAGGTAAAAAGATTGCATTGTACCAATCACAGACACTGGACAGTTCCTGCCTGCTTCAGAAGAGCAAAACCACCTGTGTAGTTCAAGCCAGTTTTTGGTGTCATAATCACATCAATATCCTTTTCAGAGGCAGAATTACCACCCAGTGGATCTCAGTTCACAGAACATCACAGTTACACTCACTCCATCTACTCAGTCACCTCTAGAATTAGGTACAATGGTGCACACGTCTGAATTCATTATGGAGCAGTCACTGGGCTTCCTGTTGTCATAGCTTTGTAGTGACTTTTTCCTGTTTCATTCTGAAATGCTGTGAGAGTCCTTAATTTTCAGTTTATGCTGTCTTTATGGCTGCTTCGATCTGTATTGTGATTGTTTAGTTCTTGATTTTTCCATTGAATGCTTGTTCCATTCATGGGCACCGAAGTCACCAGACTCTTAGACTGGGAGCAGCAACAGCAAAGACATGACTGGAAATAAATAAATGAATAAATAAATAAATAAATAATTTTTAAAAAGTTAACTCAAATCTCTCAGTTCTATGCAGACTGCCAGCCATATTTTTCATTCAGAAATGACTGATAATTCTAGCTGAAGAGAGTGGTAGCTATATTCAGGGAAATTTTTATCCTAGGACGTAAATGATTCTTGTGATTGAACACCACAAATGCAGCAAATTAGGCCCAGCCTGTGCCTCTTACTGAAGAGAAACTTTCACAGTATGAAAAGGGATATTTGTTTGACTAAGGTAAATAGATTGAGAACTGACAAAATTCAACACATGTTGTTAGGTGCTGGGTTGATTGTTTTTTCCACCTCTTTATCACAACTTAGGGATCAGCATGCTGCTTAGCGTGGAAGAGAAAAGAAGATAAATCCCCCAGCCCGTGACTTAGGTCTCTTCTCACATCTTAGAATAAGACAAAATTTTTTCAGAAAAGGTTCAGTGAACATACTGAGGTGTAACAATTTGCACAGTTAGGAAGCTGACTTCTTATTTACCACGTGAAAATGGTCCCTTAAAATAGTTTGTAAATCTGAGCAGGCTACAAACAAATAGGTATTCCCTAGTCTAATAATTCTTTACATTTTTTTCAGTAGCTTGTATTCTGCCTACTCTCAGACTTTAGGTTTAGTGGTACAGTCCTGTTATCTTTTGTTTTTCATTGTGGATAAAGCTATTTCTGTCTTCCCTTTCCATTTCATTAATTTCTTTACTCTCATTATTTTTCTTCCCGTGTTGCCTTTAATAGGTGGACAGGCACTTGCAGAGGCACATTGTCACAAGGAAATTATTTTAGCCTAAAATATGTTTGCATGTGCAGGAACTGGAAAATTCAGGTAGAAGCCATAATGCATATTTAATTGCCAAAGTCAATTCAGGTGCCTGATTTGGTAGTCAAGCCTGAAAACTTTAGTCTTTAATGAGATTGTGTAATGTAGGCGACTTGATGTCATTGAGAGTGGAAAATTGTTATCAACCAAATTCTATTTCATGTGCATGTCACATGCAGATAAATAGTATTTACAAGAGCATGTCTATCTCAGTTTGCACATCTGAGGACTATGTCAAACTAATTTATTGGTTTAGTATTTCAAATAAAGTGGATAGTTTCACTTTCAGCTTGGTATGTGTGCTATGTGAGCTGCTAGCTGCTAAACCAGACAATTTATAATCTTTCATTCCTTTGGATGCCTCTTCTCCCAGCTGTTAAAAATAGATAAGAGCCAAGTGGTTCAATACAGTTAGTTAACTGGACATAAAATCTTATCAGGAGAAGCTTACCTGGAAACAGTTTTTAAACTTCTTGCTCACAAAATACAGAGCTATGGGGTTTATACAAGAGTTCATGGTTGCCAGGTTGATGCTGATGTAATCCAAGGGCAGCAAGAAACTAGATAAGAGGAAGAAAAACATTTAAACAGTTCATATGCTACAGAAGCATCCATGTTCCTTGTGGTTACAGCCTCTTCTGTCACACAAACTAATTCCCTCTTACCTAGCTCCCTCAATCTAATCTTGTACCATGCCATGTCTATAACAACCTGTCTCACAGATGTTCAAAAAATCCAGAGCCAAGTGATTGAAATGGTGACAGACGACATTTATTGAGATTATGCTACCCCATTAAAACT
This sequence comes from Monarcha castaneiventris obscurior, assembly GCA_026261815.1. Taxonomy (NCBI): domain Eukaryota; kingdom Metazoa; phylum Chordata; class Aves; order Passeriformes; family Monarchidae; genus Monarcha; species Monarcha castaneiventris. The sequence continues at coordinate 2,091,050 of JAMPIT010000890.1, forward strand.
GAAACCACTGAAAATGGGGGCAGCTTAAAATTAATAAACACCACAGTTGCATATCACAGTGACATTCCTCATATAAATGCTAAGCATGCAGCATTATGTTTTTTCAGTACAAACTATTGGCATGGAAAATGAAGTACCTGAGCAGTTCACATCTGCTGGGGTCTTTTTCATTGTATACCATTTTCTTCAAAATCCGGCTCAGATGGAGAGGGAACCAGCAAAGAGCAAAAATCACGACTAAACAGAAAACTGTCTTGGCAACCTCTCGGCGCTAGATAAAGGAGATAAGAGTACATACTGAGTGCCTAATTCATACTAGCAGGTGAGTGTAGTTAGTAATGGTGCAGCAAAGTCAGTAATACAGATAAATTATATGAAAGGATTCCCAAAGTGAAGCTTCCAGACTACCTGATGTACTACTCTTTGTTGTAGGGTTTGTCACATTCTTGATCCTGGCCATCCTTAACAGAACCTGCTCATCACTGAGGCTGGAGCAGCTGGAGCACACAGGTCATTGCTAGAATATTGTAGGATTCTCTTTGATATATTGCTACATAAAGGGATACTGCACAGTATATTGATTTTGCTATGTGATCCTTACTATGAGATCTTGATTTTCTCAAGTAAATAGTTCCTCTACAAATATTTTAGAAATGTCAGTATTACCGCTTAATCTTGTAATACTTAGGAAATAATTTCAATTTAATGGGTATTTTATGTGGCTCTAGAGAGTTACAGATGTTTTAGTGGATTTTTGACAAAGGATACCAGTGGCACTTGGTAGGCATGGGTCTGATAAAGAGAAGCATATGAAGGGATAAGGATACCACTGTAATGTAAAAAGCACTTCAAAGCTCTGTCATTAAAGAACTTGAAGTCAAATGGGTAATTACAGTCTTGTTAGGCTTTGAATATGACTATTGTAGTTTCCTCTTTTTTATAATAGCAGCTTTTATCAAAATATGAAAAGAATTGTGAATTAGACATCAACGTGGACAAGGAGATAGGGAAGGAAGGAAGGAAGGAAGGAAGGAAGGAAGGAAGGAAGGAAGGAAGGAAGGAAGGAAGGAAGGAAGGAAGGAAGGAAGGAAGGAAGGAAGGAAGGTGATAGTTAAAAAGACACACATTTGTAAATTGTGGCCTAAAGTCATCCTGCAGCAGCCAGTCTGAGAAGCTTGGTGGTCACTGCACTTCAGGATGGGAAAGGGTGGATTCCCCTACCTCCTAGTACATACCATTCTAGCTCTAATGGGTGGAGTAGCTTGTGTGTGGCCCTAGGGCACACTGTGTTGCACTCCCAGGGCCTGATGAGGGAAAAAAGTGGAGAATTTTTTCTCCACTCCCTACAAGGGGAGGATTTTCCAGTCATCCCTGATCTGGAATGAACCAGCAAAGGAGAAACCTCTGAGAGAACTGACTCTGATAAAGAGAGGACTGCTTTAGGGATTCCCATCTGTGAATATGGAAGTTGAAAGAGTGGAATTTGAAGGGCTGATGTTAACACAGGGGAAGAGCTCCAGATTGTTTTTAAAATTTCAGTTAAGCATTAAACATCAGACAGAGCTGCCAAACCAGCAAAGTGAGACCTGACGGTTCTGTGAGCGACTTTGTTCTGTGATCATTTGTTTGTTCTGTTCTCCTGTTGCTCTTTTCAAAGCAGCTACAGCAGTGGTACTGCAACAGTGCAATAACCCTGAGAAACAAAATCCACTCTTCTCTAAACTAGGTTATTCTACAATTGCATTTTATGTGAAACTACAGTTACATGTCAAAGAGCACCAAAAGGAGGGAGGATCCATGGAGTCATATCTTTATACAGAAAAAGAAACATTTTTATGGCAACTCTTTGTAGTTTAATTTCAAAGCATTTAGCCAGTAGTGATTTGAGGTTAAAGAGCAGGAGAGCACAACTGTCAAACATAAGACAAGAAAGAAAAGGGTTCATTTCCTGAGCACACTGTTTTCAATGCCTCCTTATACTATGATTTAATCTTTTGTTCCAGGTTTAAATGAATGCCTTAACATCATAAATAACCCACATCCTCACTTTCTACTTCTGTAGTTTACTGTATTCAAGTACACTTTGAAATATTTCTAATGTAACCCACAGGGAGAAGAACAATATTTTCACACATTGGTGTTTCTAATATATTTACCTGCTTCAGGTGTTCACTGAGAGCAATTCTCAAGTTGCTGTTTCTTCTGTTTAACATTTCACAAGTCATTAGCGTATAAAAAATGGCAGTACATGCCAGTGGCATGCAGAAATAGAAACCAAACAGCCACCAATCCTTTGCATCTTTGTAAAACTGTAGATAAGGGAAAGAAAAGAGCAGATATGTTCTTACGATTCAATGCAAAATACTACAGAAAGGTTTTGGATAAGCATGATGGTTGGTACACTGGTATCTGTCTGTTTGCTTATTGTTGATCTCTTTTTGACCAACATCAAAATAGGGTTTGTAGCAGTATAAACATTTACTTTACCTTACAGATAGCCTGCCTGTGCCTTTGTTGCAATCTGCCTTGGGTTAGAATTAATTTTTTTTTCGTTGTACTTTCTGAACAGTTATACTCATTCATGAAAACTGGAATACAGTTGCATGAAAAAGACGTGCCAAAATGTAGACAGTGTCAGTCTCAGATAACAAATCTTACTAAAAGCCTGTCTCAGGAAATGCCATTTACCTCTACAGCTTCTGTCCTGATTCCAAAAAAGGAAAATTCAAAATGTCTTGTAAGTTTAATCACCTTTTGTTATCAGTGAAAAGGTTGGCAGTTGGTTTGCTTATGTACTGGGCAGATAGGAGCCACTTCATAAGTGTTTGTCTGATACGTGCAAAGCTTAGGGATGGCTTCCAGTGGTACAGTTACTTTTAACCCTTTGACTGCCATTCACACCATTTGCCTTTTGTGACAGGACACTGAGATATTGATAGAATAGCAGGACTTTGCTCTGTGTAATTTTAAGTATTAGCTGTGATGTAAGCAGTGCTGTAAGCATTTATGTATTGTGGGAAATACTACATTTGACCAAACATTTAAAATTGCTCTTTTCTGTAGAGGATCGTGTTTTCAGACTTCAGAAAATACTGTATCTTGGTTTTTAACTTTTATGCTCAGCCAAAAGTATGCACTGAAATATGGCATTTTAAATACTTCCTGTGTCTAGGTTATTAGTATAAAAGGGTTGTGTCACTCTTTCCCCCAGCTTGTTTGTTCCTAGCAGATGTGCTCTTGTAACATCGCAGTTCCCACACCAAATGTCAAAATTCTTATGCCTGAGGATTTTATGAATCCTGTTTGAAAAAGTCAAACTTTTGACATCATGTTTACATTTAAAACCAAACAGCGCTAAACTTCAAAAGATGAAAAAATGTTGATACAATTCATATAGTGGTGTTTAATAATGTTACTTTAAAAATCTACTTCAGCTACATTAGAAAGTTGATTTACTAAGCAAAAGCTTTTGATTTTTTGCCTCTGCTCCAACACAGCTGCATACAGAATTTGCTAGTTTAGATTATGCTGCTGGTTTCTAGGCCACAATTCACCTCACTCTGGGACTCTGTATTGTGTTGATTAACTTGTTTCCTCCTCCTCATTAGCCTCCTCCCTGAGGAGGGGCTACAGTCTCCTGCATAGTTGCACTTTCCTTGGGGGCAGAATTTCCCCCACTGGGAGCAGAGCTTTTGCCAGCTGAAAAGTGGAAGACAATCTGCCTCGTATTTGAGGAGTCTGTATGCCAGCTGAAAAGTGGAAAACAATCTGCCTCGTATTTGAGGAGTTTGTACTGAGGGCAAATGCAATTACTGCTCCTTCTGCCGAGAAAAGGATTACAAATACACGGAGACAATTATCTTTTCCATGGCAAATTCCTCCAAGACAGGCTAGAATCACATTGGCTGAGCAGTTCAAAATGTGTACTGCTGAATCCATGCCATGTTTACAAGGAAAACTTTGTGTCCTATCAGTGTTCCAGCTTTTGTGAGCATTGCCTGTTGGTCAAGAAAACACACGAAAGGTCTGTGTCACAGCCCTGACCAATACATCACTTCTGGAGGAGGACCTGGTCTTGTGGAGTTATAAAACCTACTCAAAAATGTCTGTGAATGATTAATTGAGGAATCTGAGTTTCACAAAGCTTACATCAAAGCACAAAAATGGGTTGATTGAGGAGAAGTAGACATTCTTTTGTTTGTCTTGAAAGCGCACATGGAACTGGTTTTCTACAGGAAATGTGCATTTTAAACAAGTTTCCTAGTGCATTCAGCCTCTTGGGAATCATGGTCTAGCGTGAATCTTTTAAATCTTTCACAGATAGTTTTAAACATGAATAAGGCTTCTATTAAAAACAGAAGTTAATAATAAATCCTTCCTGAAGTTTAGAAATTGTTTATTGTGGTGTTTGTGGTAGTAAATACTATAGCTAAGGTCAAAATGGTATTTCCACTTTAATCTCATGTTTGTTCATGCTTGCAACACATTGAAACACAAAGCTCTCCATTTTGACTGACACATCCAACATTTACTCTCAGCTTGGACATAACTGCTGGTTTGTTTCCTTAAAAATCAGACTGCTGTGGGGAGATTGGCACTTTTGAATTATACTGAGCAAGTAAGAGATACTACTTCCTGCTACGAAAGCAAACCAAGCTATTCTACTTAGCACACTAAGAGCAGAACAATAATCATTAAAGTTAGCATGCCTGTGGAAGACCTGAACTGTAGTGTTTTTGAGAAGAGGGAAGAGAAGACTATTCTTTTTCTTAGGGAGAGAGGAAGTGAAGATTGTCTGGGCACATTTGTGGAGAAAAACAGCCATTACAGAAGGGAAATTTGCTGCAGTGTGTAATTCATAAATCACAGTCTTCTAACTACAGCATCTACAGTCATATAGACTGTGGGGTTTAGAAACAAAAATATAATAAGCTCTGGGAAATTCCACTCCATCTTTACCTGCATTAATTCTTTCCATTAGGGAATTCCTTTTGTCTTCTCTTTCAATTATCTCTCGCTCTTTCTACCATCCCTACAGTCTGTGCAACCCTACCAAAGTAGGGGATGTTGCTCTGAAAAACTAATCATGCACACTTTTTATTTTCTAAAATTCCTACCTCCACTTTACCCCATCCTTCCCGATTGTAGGCCAAGGCATGCTCTGGTCCAGTAAAAGCAGAAGAGTCAGACATTCAAAAAAGAGAAACTTACTCTATTATGAAAAAATCTAGTCCAGAAAAAAATACCGAGTTTTCTTAAGACTTAAGACCTGGTGCTATCTGCCTTCTCTGCAACAAATCAGAATATTACTCTTTTCCGTTACTGGATGAATGGTCCCTGGCCTTTCTCTGGATTCACAAATTAAAAAATTAAGATATTTCCTCATTGTAAGGCTAGGTGGAAAACCACTATGCCCCTATGCAGTAATTTATTGATTCTGTAGTGACTTCTCACCTGATCTGCTTTGCAGAAGCTGATGTGGGTATTGGCACCCCTTAATCTGCTGGAGCACAGAGGGTGAGGGGTAGGAAACGTGCCAAAGCAGCCTGGTGTGTGTCTCAGGCACTCCTCTTGCTCTTGGGCTGCTGTAGCTAATGACAGCCAACACTGCACAAGCACCTAGCTGGAGGTGTGGGTCTGTCAGCTTTGTAGTCATGATTTCTTGTAAACGAAAGGATTATTTTTTATTTGACTTTAATGCATGTAGCATGGCCCCACCCTTTGCTTTGTGTGCCAAGAGAGCTGACTACTGTATGGAAAAGGATGACTAATCACGGTAAAACACGTGTTTTGACATTTACAAGCTCCAAAGTGTTGCACCTTGAAGCGCAAAACCTTTCAAGGCTCTGGCTACCCTGATACATCTCTTGATTGTACTTTAAGCAGGCCTGAATTGCAGATGTTTGTAGTAAGAATCCTCAGTAGCAAAGAAGTGAAAATGCTGTAAAGCCCCATTTAATCTCTCTGGCTGAAAGCAGAGACAAGTCACTGTGAACATAGGATCCTCTTTGCACCAATACACACCAGAATACATTTTGCAGTTTAATGCATGAGTAAATCCTATTACCGTCCAGTATCATAATTGTCTAACCCATACAACTGTGGATTCCAAAAGGAGGAGACAGGATGTTACTTACCAACATGAAATCGTTTGTAGGTTTGAGCATGCAGGTAACATAACTTGCATCCTTGTATCTGAAAGGTACCACAGCAAAGCCAATTGCTTCTGGGATGGCCAGTATGAAGGACAGAAGCCAAATGGAGAAAATTTCAATAGCAGTGATCATTGGGATTCCAATTCCCTGAACACGGCTCCAGGATGCAACTGCTCTGTACCTGAAAGAGACAAGGATTAGTTTCCAGCCCTCAGATCCTTCTTAAAAGAGCACGGTTCAATGTCATATGGCAAGTAAGATCCTAAAGCTGGCATCTGAGACTCGAATTACTTGTTTTTTCTGTCTATTCCAGGACCTCTGCCAGCTGTCAAGTCACCTGGGACATAACAGGGCACATCAAGGGGTGGAGAGCAGAGAGCTGGCTGCTCCTGTTCTGCTTGGGTGGGGGATCATGTGGAATTCTGTGAGGTGGACTGCACTAATGATTTCTAATTAAAGCAGGCAAGGTTTGTGAGGACACACTGTATCTTTCACTAGATAACTGACAGAACAGAGGGAAAAAAGCTTGCAGGCACACAACCATTCTAACAGATACAAAGCATCCATCTCCTTCAGCTGCCTCAGCTGTAGCAGCAGTGCTATCCAAAGTGAAGCTGTCAGCTTCCAGGCCATGAAAGACCAGGAAAATACTCTCGATGAAGTGAAAATGCATTTGTTCTGTTTACACTGTTCAGTGAACTGAGAGGATCTTTCTACTCTACTTGTCTCTCAGTTTTTCAAGGAGCTTGTAGAAATTTATCAGCTTTGAGACCTCAGTCTTGCCATCAGCTCCGGTCAGAAGGTTGTAAAATGATTCAGAGAAGACCGATAGGCATAGAATACAGAGTGTAATCCAGTCCATAAATTAAATTTTCTGTAGTAGATGTAACTGTTGTCCTGCAATAACTGCAGTAAATGATTTAACATTTGCAACAATTTAGCAAAGACAGAATCAATGGAAAGAACCAATATTATTTTTTGACCTTGTAATAATCTGAAATTCGTGCTGGAGAGCTCTTTGTCATTAATGATGTAACAGCTTCTGAACTGCTTATTTTACTTCCCTAAAATAATAGCACCTTCCCATTTGGAATTACAGTGCTACAAGGGTATATCATGGCATCCACGGATGAAATAGTCTTCTTTAGTTGAGGAGAAAAAAGGTCAAGAAAGTTCATCTGCTTTAAAAAATATCAGATTAAGAAGGGAAATATTGAATTCAATTTTGAATATTTGAGATGGAAGGAATGAACAGCTTCCAATGAGAAAAACATTTGTTGAGGGCTACAGGACCTAGGCCACAGAGAGGAGGAAAATTTAGTTATTGAAAGGTTTTCTCAGTCGTCCTTTAACCAATCCAGTGATACGGGATTCACACACAAAGTATTTCTTCTGATTTCTTGTATCACACCCTTTTTTTAGTTTGGAAGTGTGCTTATTAACTGGATGGAAGACTTGGGAATTCCGTCCTCTGTAGCCTCGGTGGTAGAGGAAGGACGATGCCTGAGTGCAAATCCAGGCTTGAGCCCCTCACAAAACCTTCAGCAAGCATTGTTACCCACCATCACTGGAAGGTGTCAGAGCCTGGTGTGCATCACTGCTGCAGAAACCAGACTGGAAACCTTTGCCTTGATATCTGCAGCAGTGTCGTGCACAGCACAGTCACAGCTGTGCTACAGACAGGCTCTCAGGGCATCATTTCTACAGAAACGTGTGTATAAATACTTAGAGCATAATGAAGCAAACTACAACTTGGACTTGCAAATTAAAAATAAAAATGTCTTCTAAAAGCATCCTTATCTTCAAAGAATGTGGAAAAGGAGGGAGGCAATGGTTCGCTCATGGGGAGAAGGTCTCTGAGATTAGAATTCTGAGACCATCAAAACAAATAAAAATATTCTGGCAGAACTAAGAAAGAAATATCCAGTATCATATCTTCTCACAAATATTCATATTAAAATCTAAAATTAATTTTAAATGATTTGTCACCCTGTCATATTTCATTTTGCCAAATATCAAATTTTGACTTTCATCACGAAATGGAATATCCATAGAATCTTAACCTTTCACTCAAATGGTCACATATTTGTGAACTTTGGAAATTTAACAATCAGTGCAAAGTTTGCTTTCTACAGACTGGCAATTTTACAGTAATTTCCATCAGCTGCACAGGATCCTACCCCATGCTAGACTGACTGATGCCCTTAGCAAACAGGTGCTTGTACACTGTATATATTTTTCAAATAGCAAATGTAAAGCTTGTTTTGTGTTACCTCTGTAACTATGTAAGTGACAACCAATGGGTTGCAGATTGTGAATCCAATTATTTCCTTTCTTGCATTTTTGTACCTGTTCTTTTGAGTTACATCTGTTTTGCACATGAGAAGATCACTATGCACAGCTGGAAGGATTTGGGTCCTATATGTTTTTTGCTGATTTTTTTTTCAGTTTACAATTCAAATAACTCTCAAATAAGGAATTATTAGCTGAATAATTTTATTAATATTTTCAGCTAAAATGTAAGAAGTTCACTAATTGGATCAGAATTTGCTGAATGCATATTAACCTGCAATTACTTGGTCTCTTTACTCACTGCTGTAAGAGTGATTTGAAAAATAGTGGTAGTAATAATAATTTTAGTAGTAATAATTTTTCAAGTGGGTGTTCTGTGAGTTATGTAATATAGAGGATCTTTGTCTAGCCACAAACCTCCCATAATTAAGAGTGAGAAAGTACTGCAGGGTTTATTTCCCTCATACTTGGAAAACATAGGATGTCTGCCAGGGAACTGACATAAAATACATGCATAATGCATTGCATTTAATTCCTCACTCTAAAATATGTGTGAGATTTGTCTAACTTTCCTTTTTTTTTCAGTTTATTTCCCTCTTGTCTCCAATCTTGTCTAAACTATTCACTTTTTTTTCCAGGTCACTTCCTGTTCTCTGTTTAATGGGGCGCCTCCTCTTCTCTCTCCCCTTTTTATTATCAGCTGCTCATGTGTGTGCTGGCAACTTGTATACATACATATGATTAAATATTTTGCACTCTTACCTAGTTATAACATGCTTAAAGCATTTATTTCAGAAGGACATCTTGTCTGGATCTGAGAACATCAGTAGGTGCTTTTGGTTCCCTATTCCTTTTAACTGCATTAGAAAATTAGACGTTCAAATGGCCCCGTAATATAACATGTTTCTGTTGTGCAAGTATCATCAGCCCTTTGTAAGAGTGAAAAGCAATGCAGGAAACATAAGAGACAAGATCATGCATGTAAGAAGCAATCACTGTCAAGATGAGTGCCAGGATAGTTTCTAAATGTTCCTGCTGTTGATGATACTGAACTGTTCTGCTTCGTTAGTAGAGACCACAGCTGTTCTTCATTTTATGCAAATGTCTTAATACAATGAAGCTCTTAGGGTTTTATTTTAGTGGCAAAATCTCAACTTGTTTCATAAACTTATGGGAACTTGGTCCAGATAAAAATATCTACCTTAGGATTACTGTTCTATGCGATGTGCTATGCACAGGGGGCAAGAAGAGGGTGTGTATACGTGAAATGAGATCCATATCTTCACTTTTCTTCTTCAACCCATTTCTTAATCAAGATCGTTATGGCCAAGACATAAGCAAGAGTAAAAACTCAGGCAGGGAAATATCCTTCCTCTTAGTCACACTCAAGGACTGTTTAGCAAAAGAGTCACCCTATTCGTCACCGTCACCATCCCCATCGTGACCTAGAGTTTCAAATGCCTGAGGGGCATCTGAGGCAAATGTGAGCTTCCTGGGAAGGGTGAATGGCTGGCTTTCTGTCAGCCTCTTAAAACCCTCTCCACATGTGAGTGGCCATTGTTCCCCTTGGGCACGCACAGTTAAACCTTAGTACACTGTCAGGGCAAGTCACTCGAGGGCAGTAGTAATGAGGGGAGTTTCACAATAGGATGTAGTTAGCACAGGGAACCATCCTGATGGCAAAAAAAAAAAAAAAAAAAATCCTGTTCTAAATTAAGGCTGTAGTCTGTAACAGGGACAGAAAGTCAACAATGACCAAAAATATGGAGCTCTGGATTCACTGTAACAATTGGCTCCGTCTTTTTCTGTGTCATAAAATGCAATATATAGACACCCAAAATAATCATAAACAAGATGGTTTTCAGGGGATTTTTTAAGCAAGAGCTAACTATCCTGTAGACCAGAAACAGTCCGGCTGTGACAGCATACTATTTCATATTTACTCATTTTCCGTTCTAAAAAGCAGCAATTAGCTGATGTGGAATTTTGTATTAATGTGCAAATGCAACTTCCAGTGCCCAGCCTGGAGCTTTCATGGTGATTGTACCTAGATTTGGTTCTTGTTAGCCAATATCAGAATCTGGCTCTATACATCTGTTTTCTAACACACATCCTCTGCAACCACTTACTAGAGTAGCACCAGACAATGAAGAATATGTCCTTGGCAAAGTGTCTAAGCTAGGGGAGGAAATTAAATAGTCTGAGTCTGATCCCATACAAGACTTTATACTCAAATAGAAACAACATTTGGTTGTTGTCAGGATTAGCAAATCAGTCCCTGTAAAAATATGTATGCATCTACAAAAAGGTAGCTTCAGCTGAGCTACTTCCAATTTATAAAAATGTATAGAACAGTGGAACTTCACCTAGTGAAACTGCAGTTGTCAGAATTTATCTAACAAACTGTCTGTTTCATGTGCTTGATCTATGTTTTATTCTTTAGAGTGGTCCATGGGATTTTATTTAATGGTGGGCAGATATTGTTTGAGAAATAGAATTCTTTTTGTAGTTCTGAGACTCAAAACTTGGAAGTAGAACAGTTGCCTGTATTACATTTTTTTGTTTGTTTCTGGTATTGGCTAATGAGGTACTAATGCAGTAAGGAACTGTATTTCAGGTATGGATACTACTAAGTGATTTACCCACTGGAAAGCTTGTACATTAACTTCTTCTGTAAAGCCAAACCAAGATTAATTTTAAAGTTTCTTTTCATCCCTGTACTAATACACATAGTGCATTTTATTTAACAGTATCTTCTGTATATCAGAGGTACTGATATTTTGGAGTAGAACACGATCAAGTAACTCAAGACATAAAACCATTTTACATAATTCAAGTGTTCATCTGCTATTGCATTTTATGTATGAAGGAAAAATAGCAGAGGGATTAATTTTCAAACTATCAAAGCAAGTTTCCAACATGTTTTTCTGTAGAGCTCTGTTAGTTTTAAAAGTTATCAAAATAAACCTTTGTTTATTGTCCATAGGCAGTGAGTTAAAAAACTAATTTTTAAAGCTAATGATAATGATCTTGTTCAAATACAAAACAAACATGAGTTCATATGAAAGAAGGAAGTTTGAATACTGAGTCAAATCCCAATAAATTTTTGTCTGGTAAAGGAAGTTGAAATAATGCTTTACTGAGCTTTTAAATAGCTTTAAAAATTTTGTAAAGTTCATCAGTCCAAGGATTTAATATTATACTTTAAGCCACAGATGTGGTGCTTTGTGTTAGCCAGAATATAAAAGACCAGAATTTAATTATATTTATATTGTAATCTGCTTCTTAAGAAGACCATGCTGAGTGCTCCCAGATTTAGGAAAACTGCACATGCAAGAGCAATGTCAAAAGACTAAAACATACTGTACCTGTCCACACTAAGGGCACACAGGTTAAGGACTGTGATTCCCACTGATGCCTTCTGGATGAAGGGAAGGAATTTGCAAAGAAACTGTCCAAACTCCGTGTTTCCAAAAGGCCACTTCTGAGCGAGGAGCTAAGAGAAGATACAGAATAATCAGAATATTTAAACAGTAACCTAGCAAGTATGTCACAATTGTAGTTATTTCTTGTCTTAGACACAGCCATTGTAACCTTGAATTCTCCATACCTCTAGCATATTCTTAGTACTGAGTGAATCTGGGAAGTAACTGCTACTATGGAAGCACAGAAGTTGAAAGCTTACACTTAAATGTTGACCTTGTGCTGTTGCAATAGTAACTTGCATTGTTAAAAGTTTTGGGTTTTTTTTTTTTTATTATTGTGAATCTGCCAGCAGTACAGAGTAATGAAAATCTCACTCAAGCCTGTCATAAATGGTTGCCATTGCCATGTCCCAGAACCAGGCAGTCAAAACATAACTCCGGGTTCACAATGAAATACCTCAGAGCCAAGTTCTGATGCGGCACGCAAGTAGATTCTTGTCATCGTAAATGTACCATTGTGTAACTCATGGCAATATTCAGTGCCAGACTCTGAGGAGTGTGAAGGAAACACTGTGCATACATAATTTGTTCCATATTACATTTTAAAGGACAAGCATGCAAACATGTGGGCTGTGCTTCAAGGCAACAGAAAGGCATCCATTGGAAAGATGTGAGTGACTGAGGTTTTGAGTAGCATTTCCAAGGAGGCATATCCATAACAAATATTAGTACAGTGATTCATGTGCATAGTTGTGAAGAATTAGCATATAAATAGTAATATTTCTAGCAATAACTGTTAAAGCTTTGAACATGTCTTTGAACTGAGCTTTGATAGCAAGTATACATACAAAATACAGGACACAAAATTATTCAGGATAGTCAAATGTACAACTGGCTGCAGTCACAGATCATCTCCCTTTACTTGGGCTGAGATTAAAACAATAGATTGTGTTCAATCTAAGTAAGTGTAATAAATGAAAGATTATTGAGTCCATACAAAGTACTGGGCCCTAACTTAGCCATTTTAACTCAATTAAGGGATGTTTCAGCCATCATGAATAGTTCTATTGAAAAACAAAGTCACTAAACCTTCTCACTCTTGCACTACCATTTTGTTCATCTTCTCTAAGTCTCTGCTGCTGAGACTTTCTCAGAGGTAGGATGTTCATGTTTTGAGAGTTAGCTTTGCAACCACAAGGACTAGAAATGTTTTTCAGTAGAAGCTTAGATCCTGGAACACACTTAACTGGTAAAAGTGGATGCATTCTAGCTATAGAATTAGAAAAACAAGTTCTGATTGTAGCTCAGGACTGCAGTATTCAAAGTAAACATTTTATTTCTATTTAAATTAGTGTTAAATTGCAGCATGCTAATGATCACTACCTTTAGCAATACAAATGTTAACTGTGGGAAGTTCAAATTCACATCTGTCTTTATCTCAGTTAAGGTGGGTGATACCTTTCTGGTTTTTCATAGCATGAGTTTTTCAGAGAACTTTGCTGTAGAGTACAAACGTTTATCACAAAATTCCAGATGAGTAGGAATTCATCTCCTTGTAGTCCTGCTGTGGATTTTTTGCACCCCCTCTGCTTTATAGCCATTCATCACAAGGCTGAATTACTTGTGATTTTGTCCCCCAAATGATGCCTCAAAAATGCTGGAAGCAGCTACGCACTCCACATTGCCTGTGTCTCTCTAGGACTATATTAATATTGTCGTTTGATTACTTCTATTTCAGGACAAATTTTAGCAACTCCCATAGCTTTCAGCCAACTGGGTGCTAAAATGATGGGTCACACTTATGTGTGCAAGTACCTTTGCTATGGTATCCCAGTTTAGGACAGTCACATTTGATGAAGGCAAATCCCACTTTTGCCAGAAGGCTGGGGATTGGATTTCTTGGATTGGTGGTTTAACTGTGGTTGATGCCTTCAGTAGCAAAGGTGGTAAGTTTGTATCTGTAAGCTCTTGATTAACTGATTTTATCTGTATTTATAGACTGAAACTATATATATATAGACATTGAAAACTCCAGCAGAATTGTTTTCCAGATAGCTTTGCAACAGTGTAACAAATGTTTGCAGAGTATATTTTCTACCTTTTGCCTAGAACTCTCATATGAGGTTTTAATTTTTATCAGAAAAAAAATGTTGAAAAAAGAAGGGATGATCAGAACCCATAGTAATTCAACCATGTGTGGTCACGTGGAATTTCAGCTCCAAACTCTTGGCTGGGTTTGGGTAAAATCAGAGTAATTCTCAGGCTGGGAAGGCTAAATTATAAATGGCACTGCCACGGAAAAGCAGTTCTAGGATTGACTTCTGTCAATCCCCTGTGCCAACCAGAGCCCCAAAACCCATTTATCATTACAGATCCCACTTTAAAAGGCAACTGAAAGCCACGTATTCATTTCAGTGCCCTGACTGTGGCTGTAGCTACACCCAGCAATAGCAACGAACAAGCACTTTGTAGTGACTGTGAAACTCTGTTACTACAAGGCAAATATTAGCTTCAAAAAGAAAAGTGTTGTACTTGAAAAAGGTTCACTAACTCATTACTCCTCCCGAGGAAGCTTTCTCATGCTTTCAGCATGTACGCTTCAACCCCACACCCCAGGAAGCTCTCCTTTTTTGAGATTAAAAGTATTTTATTCCTTTTGTTTCTTACACTTTCCTCTAATTGAAGTAATATCAGTACCAAATCATTAGACATTCTTTTCAAGTGGGTTTTAATCAAAATCCCTGGGACCAGAATTAAGGTTTTTTGATTACAAGATTCACTTTGCAATCATTTCTGTGGGTGTACTCCATTATCACTCCGCATCAGCCATGCATTCATTATTTCCCCTTGGATCAGGTGCCAGTTTTTCTCTTCTGTAGGTATTTTTAGTCAGCAAATCTGATCCTGTCTCTGTTTTTACTAATTTTTGCATCAAAACAAGTCCATTTCCCTCTGTTCTGCCCTAGCATGGTAAGGAAATTTCAGAGGGAAATAACATATTTATTTTGTATTAAAAAATGAGCAATTTAATTTAATTAATCCTGATTTACTTAGGTACAATACAAGAACTGGAACTACTGGCTTTGCTCTTTGAGTGCTTTTGCATATTTTAATATCCAAACAAAATTATTATAAAACTCTAGCAAATTACACTTTCTCTCACGGCTCTAGGATAGAAGAAATCAGACTGATTACTCCTACTTGTGTCCCAGTGCTCCATGAGTTGTTGAAGTGGATTGTGCTTTTGCAAACCCACTTACAAAACCTCTGAGGTTTCAAAATAAGACATGCGGCAAAAGTAACACAGTTTTCCCCTTGTGCAGTTTGCACCTTAGGAGTATTCCATACTGTGGTGCAATTCCTGAGAAAAGAGTGTAGTCAACATGTATTTTTGCACTGAAACCAGAAATCAAGATTCGTCTTTAAAAACTCAGCAAAGTGACCAGACAACCACAGCTTCCTTGAGCATCCTCCCTTCTGTGCTGCTTTATATGGCCTCTCTGCCCTGAGCTGCAGCCGGAGACAAACAAGACATCAGCACTGAGAACATTCCTTTGCAGTGATTTTTAAATGTCACTTCGTTGATTTTATTCTGCTGCTGCTGCTATTTTCTAACCCCCCTCGGTATGGTAGCTGCTGTACAAAACATCAAGTCCCACTGTGCATCCCAGGCAATTTATATAAAGTCTGGAAGAGAGAATGTTGTAACCCTACCTCATGAGTGTTCGCCAGAGTATGCTCGTTTGCACCCACAGCGTTTATCTCGGGCCAGGCTGATACTGTGTGTTTGCAGGCAGATGATGGCCCTGGAGCTCAGCCCAGAGTAGATGGGCCTGGTTGGGTGCTGGATATGAACTGGCTCTGAGCTGCTCTATTAAAACTCCTTTGGCTCATCAAGTGCATGTCAGCAGGTCCCCTCTCTCTGCCATGTGGCATTGAGGATGGAAGAAAAAGCTTCATACCTGCCCTTTCCTGCTCTGATCTCATCCTAGTTCTCTAGAGACTTCCTCTTCCTATATCCACTTGGGACCATTGTTGGACATACAAGATCTGCTTCCCAGAAACTGAACCATGTTCCATACACACAGTGCTTGCCCCTCATGCTGCCCTCATACAGGATACTCTCCTGGGTTTCATGGCATTTAAATGTTCCATGATGCTCCTGGAACAACTCTGGCACAACCCTGGAAGTTAGTTTCTATTCTGTCTTCAGGAACAATAGAAACACCTTCTTTATTCTGTGACACTTGTGCAGTAATGGAGGAAGGGACCAAGCCAGCAGATTTCATCTGTATAGGTAAGATCCAGTTGTATAAGTGACCAACATCTCCTAACTGGGGAGCAGGAGTTACACAACCGGTGTAGTCTGGGGTGATTTTCTTTCCTTGCCACATAGCCCAGAATGAAAGACAAGGCAAATTCTTCTGATTTTGTCGGATCAGCACATTTGTTTTGGCTGGGATTTTTCCCATTGGTTTTTTTTAAGGCTACTTTCCTTTAGGAGATATTGAGCTGTCTTCATAAAGCTCCGTCTTAAATTGTGTTTTACAATTATATGTGCCCTTGTCTGCTTCAAGGTATGGGCCAGACGTACTTGGTGATTTGGGTGGAATCCAGGTGATATCTGATTGAGTACAGAAGTGTCTAAATTCTATACTGCTGAGTTGCCTGCATGAAGTGCAAAAGATGATGATTCTGACTGAAGTGTCTCCCCTATCTCTGATCTGTAAGGCTGCTTAGTTAGGAATTAAGGATGTATTGAGTCCTCTGCAGTGGCATTTTGGTTGTGGTGACTCAAACAGGACCCTTCTATCCTCATGAAGTGTCACAGGATAAGAATTCACTGCATGTTTTCAAGCCTTTCCCTTCTGCCTACAACCCATATATCCAGGAGAGATTTGCATTGCTGGACAAAGCTCATCCATTTCTTGCTTCACAACTCAGCTGTGCTCCACCGCTTTGCAGGAGAGAGGGAGAGCTCTAAGGGTGGAGAGGGAACACAGCCTGTCTCTAAATATTCCTTCCCACTGCTGAAGTGAAAAACCTCAGATTTTGAAAGGACGGTGACTGGAGGAAAGCAAAGAGTAGAGGAAAACAAAGAGAAGTGGAAAACAAAGAACAAGGGTAGCCTTTATAATGCAGGGCATAAGACCAGTACATTATGGTGAGATGATAGTTCAAGCTTCTACCAGCTTTGGGATCATTTGTTTATTTCCTTATACTTAGGTTCACAACCCTGACATGGTAGAGAAAACACGCTGTATCTCTTCAACTCTTCTTTGCAGGAAATACATTCCTGATTTTGCTGTGACCAAGAACTGTCTTTTTTCCACTTTGGGTGGATAAAAGACTGACTGGTTTTCTTCCTGGAAGGAAGAAAGGTTATGTGGGAATGCATGAGAACCATCAAAGGCATTTTTTACTCTGAATTGCCCTACCAGAGCTTTTTCTGCTATTTTGCTCATCTTAGCCTAGCTGAGTAAAGGTGAAGGTAGCAGAGGGTCTCATGCCATTCACTGAATGTTTTTCTCCTGTTTAGACAACTGTGGAAGAGAATGTATAGTTTTTACATGAGGGAAAATAGATTATACTTCAAGAGATCCTGTAAAGTAAGGAAACAAATACCCTGGTTTTGCAGCAGAACATTCTGTCTCAACTAACTGGAAAAACATCCTACATTTTAGGTTCTTGTTAAAATGCTTATATTTATTACAAAAATCTACTTAGCAGTAACGCATTCCTAACGACCCTAGGCATCTCCCCTGAGGTATTTTTGCTGTTTACAAAGCAGGATTACTTTCCATGGTGTTGGCTATCTTCCCATCCTTCTAGGTAAACTGTTTCTCAAGCTGGGCTGCCCTTCTTCAGGGAAATGAACTGCAAGGTGTGCTTATGTGCATGGTGATTTGCTGAAAGGAATTTTTTCAGTCCCTGGTCATAATATTGCCTTTGTTGTTCTTCCAGCTGTGTTTTCTTTTGTGTGATGCTAAAAAGAGTGACGGGATTTCTAAGAAGTTACTGCAGAACTGGTAAACCCTGCATATGCGCAATCAAAACAATTCCTTGTTATCTGTAGGGTTCAGCTGGTTGAGAAATAAAGACAGCAAACATACTAAAATATTCTCTTAAGCCTAGAATCTCTAAGTACTGTACACTGCTTAAAATCCACAGAGCAGCGAGGCAGGCATGAGATGAGGAACTGAAGATGAGGGAGGATCTGTGCATTGATAGGAACATATGTCCCACCCCCAAAACACAGCCATGAGCTAAAGGCAGAGTGCATCTTGAACTGAGACCTGGAATATAAAATCTCTTCTTTAACTGCTACCCTGGTATGCACATTAAAAACACTCTGCTAGGAAGCTGCAGTTTGTAAATAGAACACATTCCTGATGGATTTCCGTTCCCTGCTCCATTTTGGGAAACTTCTGCCTTCAGGACTCAGTGATCAATTCCTGTGCTACCTCTGGATTTCTGCTGTGTTTGGTCACTGCATGGAGACATACACCCAAATAATAGGTCCTGCTTGAAGCAGGTTCTATGGATTTCTGCATCACACTGGGCTGCCCATTCAGTGCTTCTTTGAACCCCTGATAAGAATTCATTGAAAGCCAGAATGCAGTTGTTGAGGCCTCAGAATTTCCTACTTATGTTGGTACTTCATTGAGAAATACACACTACACATATGAAAAATTCTGCTTTTAAAGAAAGGTTTCTTTTCAAAATGCCCTTAACTTTTTGTGTGCTCTTGGCTTGGCTTTATACTTCTTTGGCACAAATCTATAACTGCTACAGATGCCACTTGCTCTCTCAGCTACGAGATCAGTGCCATTGTGGTTGATTATCATTCCTGTGTAGCTAAAATATTAATTCTGTTGATGAAGGTGTTCAGATATGCCAAATAATTTTTGATTCAGAAGGGATTTCTCTGACACTTAGGCACATGCTCTGATGTTAAAAAATGCCCATGACTAGAAATGCCTCAGCTGAGTCTTCCTTTACTGAAGACAAAATGGATGAACATGTTTGCTTGCTGTCAGCTACTTTCCCTATTTAGATTTTTAATGTTCTAGGTGGACTACTCAGATTTAGATGCTGTTGCAACTAAAGTAAGAATGAATACCAATTAACTAACCAAAAATCCCCATTTTACTCAAGAAAACATCTTCTTGAGCTGTCTGACCAGTGAACACTTGTTCTTTTCCTGGGTAGATGTCTTCCACTTTATACCAGTAAAATAATTAGGAAAATGTTATTAAAGAAACAGGTAAAAAGCTGCCTAATTTGCTTCATCTACTTTATAAATTAATGGTTTAAGGAGTTAAGCATATTCAGATCTAAGGCAATGTAGTTTATGTCAGTCCTATGTCAGGCCAGTTTCCAAGAAATAGAAATAATTTATATGTTCTTCTCCAAAGTGCATGAAACTGGAAGCAGAGACAGCTGGGGACTTCTCAGTAACAGTTAAAACTGAATTTTGCCATTCTAGAGGTGAGAGCCTTGGTCTAGAGTGGTCCAAGCTCCATGAGCTCAGGAAAGAGCAGTGGGCAGCAATGTCTGTGGTGAGTACCTGTGGTTGTTCCTGTTGCTCTGCTAAACTTCAGCCATGAGAGCAGCAGCAGGAACAGCCATGAGGATTTGCCAGAGCTCAGAGCAGCCAAGGCAGCAGTGGTGCTATGGATATTCTGCTGCTGCCTTTGTACAGCCTCAGGAAACAGTGTAGTGCCTTTATGGAAAGCAGCCCTCTAAAGAAGTTTTCTTGCATTGCATCTGAATTTATTTGCTAAAAAATGCACACCGTGGTGATGGATAATGCAGGTGATCAGCAGCTTTCAATTGAGTGCTAATGCCACCTGAAACAAGAAGAGGAACCTGTCTCTTCTTCAGTGCCTTAACCCTCTCTCTACAGCAGCCTAAAATATAAAACTTTTATTTTCTGGTCTTCTTTCCCCTGCAGAGAAATAATTCCTACTGATACGGGGCTTTAGGCTTTGACATCTTGAATAGCTGAGATGGGTATGTTTTGGGAAAAGAGGAAACTAATTGGGTGCTGGTGGTATAAAAATGTGATTGAAAACTAAATTGTCTTAGTTTGGTCTATTAAGGTTGGATTTATAACTGTCACCCTTCCTGTAAAACTCAATTTATTAAGATTTTTAATACTGGATTGATACTTCAACTGGATATATTGTGGTAATTAAATGTAATGGGGCTTTAATAAATCCAGAATATCTTCAAAGGACAGTGAATATTACTCACATCTCAATCCACCTTAACAATAAGGGGAACCCACTATACAGTAACTGGAGAAAGTAATGGGTGAGATTTTGAGCCTACTGTACCACAAAGAAAGGTTAAAAATATCAAACACCTGTGACCACATCTTTAGTTGACATAAATTACATAATTACTTATTTCCCAGCATCATATCTTTGTTAATTGTGTAAATGTGTAATAGAATGAAGAAGTCAATTCTCCTGGGATCTTCCACGGCCAGTTACTATAATTTTATAGCTGCTTCTTTCTAAGGGTTTGTAAAATGGATTTGAGTATGAGTAGCATGATCTACTTCTCTTTTGAAAGTAGTTTTAAAATCGTTAAGGCTACATTATGTTTCAGGAAGGTGATTATAACAATTTCTGATATTCCGTTATAATTACACAGTATTATACATTTTGTTGTATACAATGTGGCCATCTTAACACTGTATTATTTGTTATTTTAATATGCAGCTGAATTCTTGTTTACTCTAATTCTGTTTTCAGACCTGTTTTGTCCTAAAAATGAAGATCTGACCTAAAAGGTATTAAGTGTTTGACACCACTTGTTATAGAGGGTACTAATATGGTTCAACATGAGGCTGACTCTGAAACTAAAAGAATAATTTAAAATAAAGTTCAGAAGTGTATCAATTACTTTAAAACAAAAATAAAACCACTTGAATTGTTTTTCCTTAAAAGCCTATCACTTTCATTATCCAATCGTGATATTTCCAGTGGCCACCCTTCATACTGTTACTCAACAAGAGGAGCTGAAAGATGACACAGATTTTAGGATCCCTAGTGGTACAAACAGGAATGGCATTTAACAGACTTGAAACCCAGCTCCTAATGTAAGCATCCACATTACTGAATGGTTCACATGAAAAATAGACTATAATAATGATAATAATTGCATTTCTTATCAGATGTCCTAGAGCTCCCTTATAAAGTCATAAATGCTTCCCTTTATGCTCCATGCAGTTAACCTTAGATTACAAGGTGGTTGTATATGGTAATTTATAAGCAATTTATTTTGAAAGTTAAATCACTGAAAAATAGCTAGAAGTTAGAATTAAGCTTTAAAGGTGATTTTAATTCTGCCTTCTTACATGTGGAAATTGGCAGAAATTGATGTCAAGAGGTTGCAGTTTCATTCATAGCATTTATTTATCCAACACTTCTCTGCAGCACAGAAATAATTTCTCATGTAGGCTAAGGAAATTTCATTTGTACAGAGCTAATCAGGACTGTAGTTCAGCTCATCATGTAAGATAGAGCAAGACAAGTGAGCCTATGGAATTCCAGAGAAGCAACAGAAAATTAATAGACAAAAATGTGTTGCAAAACAATAAAGAGAATATAAAATATATTGTTTGTTTCTTTCAACTAAACTTCTAAAGAATTTTCAGAAGACCATCAAAAGGCAGTTCTGAAAGGCAAAATTAATTCCAGATTTTCATTCCTCTTTGTTAAAAAGCATCAGAGCCCTTGAAAGGTTAGAAAACATTGTGTAATAAAAATGCTTGTTCTTTCTCAAACTTGGTTCTGAAAAGAACTCATGCCATTTTTCCTTAAAATTTACTATCAGATATACCATGAGAAGTGGGAATGCTGCCTTTGCAATTATCCATAAAGACACAAGGGTAATTTACCAGGGAGGACACTAATATATCATGGGAGGTGCAGTCACAGAACAGCAGAATGGTCTGGGTTGGAAGGAGCCTTAAAGATCATCCAGTTCCAATCCCCCAGCCATGGACAGGGACACCTTCCACTGGACCAGGCTGCTCGGAGCCCCATCCAGCCTGGCCTTGTGCAGGCTCTGAGTCCAGCTAAGAGCCCCAGTCCCATGTCCTATTAGGCATTCACACAGCTACGGAAGACAGGTGAATCCCAAACCAGGCAGAAGCTAATCTTTCTCATCAATTTGTTAATGCAAAATGCAGGTATCTTATCAAAAAGTCGCCATTTAATTTTCCAGGTGGAGTATTGGAAAGTGTGAACTAGAATTTCCATTAAATCACATCCATAATTATTTACAGTCAAATAGTGTCAAATCCTTATTATATTAAAACCAGATAAAGTTAAAAGACTTGTCGGTAATTTATACAACTGGAAGATCAGAACCAGGTGCTGCAGTTCACCATAGAAAATATGCCTCTGTACAAATGTAATATATGCACACAGAGATAATTTAAATCCATTAATTAATTTGAATTTTATGATCTTGTCCTATGAATACCTGTGTTATTAAGCAGTTATGATGTCAACGTTATATAGATGCAAAGGGCATCTTTTAAAATCACTGTTTCTTTAATTTTAAAATCCAATTTGAAACCACAAGGCACTAGTTATTATAAAACCATGCATTAAAATGTTTCATTTAAAACACATGTAAATAAAAGTCTTTAGAATCTTAAAGGGCTGAAATTGTGAAGAACATTTTTTCTTAATTATATGACTTAAAGTTTTATTTACTAACAGAAACACTTCATGTTTCTGCTGAGAAAAGAAGGAAAAAGTCAAATATCCTATCAGCTATGCACCTGTGTGCCATCCACGAAAAGACAGATGCAAGCTTACAAAATTATTTGATTATTTTCTAAGATAAGTTTATATCGATGAAACATATTAAAAAAGGGCTCAGTTCTGCTCATTCAGTCGTGTTCTGGCTTGAATTATATTAGTAAACATAAATTGCATTAGAAAAACCATTGCTTTATGGCTTCATTAATTAAAACGCTGGGACAGGATAACTTTATACCAGATAAAAGAATTGCTGAGGAGCCTTTTTACACTTTGACAAAACCAGATGAAATTTAATATGTCAGGAACGGTCTGTGATATAATTGGAATAATTTTGAGACTCTGCTATTAATGAATATTGAATGAAAACCTTAAGGCTCAGCTTAACTGACATAATCTCTCCCTGCAAAGCCATAATATGAAGTCTGCGTATCACAGGGAGTATTTTCTGTAAAAATATGAAGTAAGGATTGGATAATATAAAAATAGCAACTAGTCCATCAAGGAGGAGAACAGTTTATAAAAAGTCTTCCCTCATAAATTCTTTTGCTACCTAGAGCAGCTATGAGAAATTAAGAGCTCCTGTGAAATGCCCAAGGCCACACTTTGGTTAAGAGCTATGAGCTACATCATCTTTAATGGGAGATACACTTTTTCCTGCTGGAGGTGAGACCTGAGAGCAAGGTTTTTGTTGCAGAACAAAAAGGAGTTGTATTGTTTCCTTAGGTGCACTATTCATTGACAAATGCACTAAACAGAGGAGGAAGCACAGAGAACAGCCAGCGACTCCGTAAGGAACCGCAGTTAGAACGGATCGTGGTGTCCTACCTTGTACACGATGATGGGGATATCAATGACAATATAGATAAGGTCTCCCAGTGCCAGGCTGGCTATCAGTGCGTTCGGGCCATTCCTCATGCACTTGTTCTGGTAAATGATCCTCAGCAGAGTCGCATTCCCAACCATCCCAACGATGAAAATAGCACAGGACACCACGGTGTTAATGTATTTAAAAGTTTCAGCAATCTTGGTCTGCTGGGAGCATTTGACAGTTTGGTTGGACACCGGGGGCTGCATGGTGGTGAGGAGAATGCTGGATTCGATCCCTGAGAAGGTGGAAAGGGGGTTTCCCAAGTCACTCCGATTGGCAACGTCTCTGTCAGAGCTGTCAGTGAGGACAAATCCCGGGACCAGAAGCAGTAAGGAAACCCTTAAACACAAGGCTTCCATCCTGAAGTCCCCAATGAGCAAATTCAGTGAGACAAGGGCTTGGGTTTTTCCTTCAGTATTTCAGTGAGATACTTCTCACTTCTTCACCTGCAGAGAGAAAATGTAAGCAAAAAAAAGGAAAAGAAGAAAGAAGCAAAAAATCAGTACAACAGGCAGTCTAACACATCCTGTTTCTCATTTAGGAAGGGTACCTGAATGTCCAGCCTCTGCAGCACATATGTATAAACACCTGCTCTGAAATCTAGATTACCCCCATTACCTGTCTGACAAAAGACAAACACAAAAAAATTCCTTAAGTAAGTGATAGTTTATGCAAATAAGATCCCACAAAACACTGATTGCTTGAGACAGAATTTGTATAGGGATGGAAAAAATAAGGTGGATGAAATTCTGTTTTAAAATAGAGTCTTGCAGGAAAAGTTGACCTGCCTTGGACACTGCTGAATGGTATTGTAGCTAAAATAAGAAGTTAATTCTTTTCTCTTTGAAAAATAAAGGTAACAGCACTGCATTAAAAACTACAGGTAGTAAATTCATCAAATATCTGAGTATTTTTAGTATATTGCAACAATTAGTCTTTATATTACTTTTCTCTGACTTGCTACCTGTATTTCAAATGAAGACTGAAAAGACAAGTATTTCAAATCAAAATCTGGAGCAGATCCAAAATCCCTAAATACTAGGAGGAAGATTTTATAGTCCTAGGATAGACCTCTGGCCAGGAAAAAACATTCAAACTTTGTGATTTGGTCCTGAATGTAATTGCGGCTCATGCTCAGTACTTAGCCACAGTGAAGTTAATGATAAAAAATTAAGCTCTTCTAAAGATAAAAAACACTTTGTTTAGTGTTGTAAGCAACAACTCATGACATTTCCAGGTAGGGAAGAAAGCATCATAGAATCCTGCCCCAGTGAGTGGGACTGCCTGTGTGCAACCCCTGCCACAGGGATTGTAGATGCTAAACCTCCAGCGAAACCAGGGATGCCACTTAAGTCCATTTTCTTGAAGCCTTGGTTTAGTTTAAGGTTTTTTTTTTTACATGGCTTATATCTGCAAAACAAGACAAAGTGCTGCAGTGTTGACGAAAGAAGAGTAGGAAATAAAGTATTTATAACTTTCTGATTTCCAGGGACTCGTCTGAAGTATTTGGGAGGATCCTTTTAAATAAATTAATCCTAATTTCATTCCCTATGGGGCTATTAAGGCAGAGTTTATAGCAAGACGTTTACCAGAGAAGGAGGGAGAAAATTTCCTGATAGTACTTCTGGAGCAGGCACAGTATAAATATTTACTACTATTGCAGGCTTCTGTTGCGTGTGGTCTGTGGAAGTGTGTGTGTACCTCTAAACAGCAGCAGATGCGATGCTAACCAGAGTATTCCTGTCTGGCATGCAGAGTGCTGTCCCTCACAGGCCAGGGATCCACCTTTCAATCAATCCTTGTATTGCTGTATTTGGGATCAGGAACTGACCAACTGGCAGTTCCCATGGACTTTATTTCAAAGTTTAATGTACTAAATAGTAAATCCTTTAATTAAATTAAATGCTGGTTATGATGGCATCTCAGGGCACTTAGCAGCAGCATGGTGCAAGTGTGTTCACTATAGGTTTCTAAGTCACACCAAAAACAACAGAGCTGTTTGACTGTAATTCTTTTCAGTCAAGGATTAACATTTGTATTATTTCCTATGACTATGGTTCCTCAATTTACAAATGGGAAAATTGTATCACTATTACATGGCTTTCCCAAGTAAATGTGATAGAGCTATGAACAGAACCCACAGCCCTATGTTTTAGTTGTTAGAATAGTTTCCTCCTTACTTTGTGACCTTTTATGTGAAAATTTGATGTATGTATCATATAAACATGGTGGTAGCATGGCAGTCACACCGCCAGCATGCAAAGCGAGCAACAAAACTGACAATTACCATCTCTTCCCTCTCCCGGAAGAAACTTCCCCCTAAGAAGCAAAACTAGAAAGTTATTAATAGACTAACTTCTAAGGGTACTTTTAAAATAGATTCCTGACAGTCCTTCATTCCTCTTTGCGTATTTTTGAAGTATTCATCATGTTACAGAATACAACATGCAGCCTGCGTCGTAAGAGTAACACACTGGCATCCTTGATAACTTTCTGTGATAACGTGGTCTAGGATTGTCCTTCTTCACACTCATGGGTACATGGAGGGTGTGAGGGTGCTCTGTTAATCCGGGAGCCACCCGCCTGTGCTGTGCCTGTGCTCCTGCAGTGCTGCAGAAGCAGCCGCGGATGCAGGGAACTAAATTCCTGACTTGCCTGGAGTATCAAGCCAGAAAAATTCCCATGCCGAGGTTCGCAAGAAGAGACCGTACTAGTGGAAATGAAATTGTTCCAAGTATTGAAGACGAGCTACAGCGTTAACAGGGCTTGCTCAGTGTAAGGCAGCCGAGACGTGAACAGGAGCAAACGAAGCGGAGCAGGGGAGGAAGGCACCGAAGGGAACAACGCCGGCAAGGGGGATTCTCCGGGCTGCTCCCAGCGAGCGCTGCCGGGGAAGCCGCCTGCTGCTCCTTCTCCAAGGCGAGAGGAAACACGCTCCTTGCGCCACCAGCAAAGGATCAATTCCAGCATGCATTGGCAAACCAGTGCTGCCTGCCCCGCAGCCCGTATAGAGAGCCCCTGGCAGGATCCATACATTGTTAAACTTTATGCAGGAACAGTTCCCCCCAGCTGCCTTGTGCCCGTCTCCTGCTCTCCCTCCCTTTCTCCTTCCAAACTCACACCCTCGCACAGAGGTGCACCGCCGCCACCGAATCCCTCTCCGGGGCGTTTCCAGCGCTGCGGAAGGTGCCCGCGGCTCGGGCCGGGCTATTCCCGAGGTGGGAGCGGGATGGGGCTCCCGCAGCATCCCGCGCACTACCCCCGCCGCGCCTCCCCGCCCGGCTCACCCTCATGCTGGGGCTGCTGCCGCCGCCGCCGCCGCCTCGGAGAATTTCCTCTGAGTGGCTTTTCCTGGGATAGTCTTACCAGATCCTCCTGCCTGCGTCTGACTGGGTGGAATTGAAAATCTCCACCTCCGCTAAATCAGTGAACGAAAGAGACAGACTGAAGAAGTCGGAGCGTCCCCTCTTCTCTGCCCCCTCCCCCAATTAAAACAAACCTCCAGCCCGAACTGAGCCCCTGCCAATGTTAAACACAAAGGCTGCCTCCCGGGCACAGGGGAGCACGGAGCTCTTTAACTCTTTCCTCGCTGAGACTGAGCACAGCTGCTTTGCTGGACTCCTCTAGACCTCAGCCTCGGGGAGCCACTGCTGCAGCTGCCTGCTGACGGCACGCAGGATTCTCAGGAAAGGTCTGCATCTGATCCCACCAGACGGCAGAGGAGCCACGAGCAGAATGGGGAAATCTGATTAAATAAACCGCTGCTGCTTTGCATTTGCCCTAGGGCTGGCCAGGATCAGAGTCCCTGAGACAATCAGTAAAACTCTGTGTGAGAGTTTCAAACATGCTGGATCCGTAAACGGAAACTGCTCCTGAGTGAAAATTTCTTTGATCCATCCAGGACACACCTTGCTGATACATCTTAGTTGCATTTACAAGGATAAGGAGAGTGTGCCATTTTCTGTCATTCCTATGTTTTCTATTACTGTTCTTCTGTCAAGACAGAGGTGCAAAAAAATTTGTGCAGAAAAAGTGGAAAGTTCATTTATACTTAATGATATTTTCTCACAGTGAGAAAAAATGCCAGTATGTCAGAGGGAGCAGCTTGTACTGGAAAGAGTTTCAAAATCCCTTCATGCTAGCAAGTTTATGAAATTTTGAGTCCTTTGTTGAATCATTTCAGTTTTCTCATTTCCTGGCAAGTTTCCATCTGGTTGTACCACAGAAATTAGTTTCTAAACATATATGGGCTTCTTTTGAATAAAAAAGGGCAATCTTCCTAAATAAGGTGTAAAAATATGTTGTCCTAAAACTGCAAAAGCAGACCAAATAGAACAATGGAAAATGTGATGCTAGTGGCCTACAGAATTAAAATATCTGGCACTAAATCGTGTAAGAATTTTTTTTTAACTTGATCAGTTTTGCATAGTTAAAAGTGTACTTCTGTAGTATGTTTGAAATCATCTGATAAATCTTGAACAGGAAAAACCAGCATCTGGATCGACTGGATTAGCAGTGCTTTATTACTTCTGGAAAGTCATCTCAGCTAAATGAAGTGTCAAAACACAGAATCTTTGAAGGAACATACGTGTTCAGGCTGAGAGTCAAAGGGAGCCTAGTGTTTGAAAATCAGGTAGAAATCTAATTCAAAATCTCAGGTTGCTGTAAAGTTGAATAAATGCTGATAAGCCACTAAATTATCCATATACTACTAAAAAAATTCTTTACAATGTGTTCATAGATGCTTAGTATTAATGATTTGCTTTGTCAAGAATTGTCTGCATGGTAACTTGTTGGAAAAGCTGTTGAAGAGTTGGAAAGACTGTCGTTAAAAACCATGTGCACTTTCTGGAGTGCTTTATTGAATGCAATTCTTGAATCTCTTGTGTGTTCTATAAACATTGTTAAGACCCAATTCCTTTCCTGGGACCATTTGACCTTTTTGTCTAAACAACTAGATCTTTAACAAACCCCCCCCCCCCAAAACAAAACAAAACAAAAAAAAACCCACCCAAAACCAAAAAAAACCCAAAACAAAGCCAAAAAGTATGTGTCTGATCTCATTCAAACATACATTTGTTCTTCCAATTCATAATACCATTATTCCATACATAACTATATTTACTATTACATGAAATAAATGTAATGAAATTATCAGATTTACTATGCTGTTAAAGATCTATTTCTAGGCAGCATTTATTACCATTGTGAGTGCTTCTTTTATTGCCAACCCACATAAGTAGTATTAGTTAATAGAAATTACTGATCCATGTTCGTTGTTATTCTTACGGTTGCTGATTTTTTAAATGGACCTTTGTTTTGTCTTTAACCTTCTAGGTGCCTAAAGCTCAGCTGACATCATCTTAAACTAAGATAAATTCAAAAATTATATTTAATTGTTCCTGCTTTTATGGTGTTCAGGAAAATACCATGGAAAAGGAAGTTTTCATGTATGAATTATGCAAAAACTGCAGTTGCAAATGCAGCTGACCTCAGCTACTGAGAAAAATGATAAAATGCAGTTCTTTACACCAAGATGTTTTCAGCTGTTAGAGGCACTTTCACCATCATTGTAGGACTGCTATCCTGTGCACGGAAGAGTTCTTGACTGAGGACTCTGTGTACCAGTTTCAGCACAGTGATAGTGTTTCCTCTGACCTCTTCTGTTTTGTGTCTTCAACAAACTACTTAGCTTGTCTTGCATAACTTCAGAGATTCAGAGTAAGGGCAACGTATCAATCTCATTAGAAAAAAAAAATGGATTTGCAGCTGGAGTGAAGAAGACTATCAGCATTTTGTAAAACTATTACTTCCCATGAAGCCTTCAGGTATTAGAAAGGAATACTTTCATTTTATTGGATTGAAATGGATGTGGAGCAAATGTATTACCTGTTAAGCCACTTACCTCCTCAGATTTGAGGATATGAGATATGAGGATATGTTCCTATGAACATATAGGATACATATATCTGATATCCTCATATCAACATATATCTGATATCCTCAGATATGAGGATATGTTCCTATGAAATAGGAACATATGTTCATCAGGTCATGGAGTCCTAAATTGCATTACTGAGATTCAAAAGACCAAAATCAAAACCAGACATTGTCCATAATTGGCATTTCCATAAGCAGTCAGTTGGTGTGCTTATAATCTATAGCATTTTCAGAAAATCAGAAGTTATTAATCACAAAGAATGCAAATACCTAATTACTCTGCATTCTTTCACTGGATTCCTGATGCAGTTTTTATCAGAAATAATAAAAACAATAGAAAATAGGAGCTACTTGGATAATTTGGAAAAATGAACCTAGATACTTCTGGTTACAATACTGGATAACAGTTTCACTTTGATCTCAATATCTAGATCTACTGAAAAAGAACTCAGCAAATCCGAAACTTCTCATGGAAACATGCTAATTTCAAAAATACTTATTGGGCAGGTTTTTCAAGTTATCCTGCCCCTGTTCAGTCAGAAGTTGCACCTCATGGAACAAAAAGAAGAATCATCCAAACCATAGAGAGTATTTCTATCTTGTGTAGATTATCTGTTCTTCAACAACAGATGCACCTATGCAGCTGCTTTAGAAGAATTCAGTTAAAAAGAGGACTCTCCAGAAAATGTCAATTCATAGAAACTCAGAGCTCATTAATTCCAGTGGTCATTGAACCAGTTATTTACTTCTGTTACGTAACATTTCTGTTTCCCAGGAGCTGCTTTATTTAAATTGTATCTCTAATAATGCCATATCTAGAACTCTATTTATGTGCCTAGCACAGATAAATCCACTCTCTGGCAAGGCTATCTTGCTCCTCCCTCCCTCCTTGCCCTCTCCTTTCCTCCCTCCATCTTCCCCATTTCTCTGTCTCTCCCATATGTTTCCTTCATGCTAATAGAAAATTTTGGCAATTAACAATGTGAATTTCTAATTCAAAGAGAATTATATTGAGAATACAACTGTATTAGTTTAATCCTATAACTGGAAAGGTGTTTGTATTAGAACCACTGAAATATTCCTGCCCTTGGGCTATAGGAATATGAAGCTGTGAAAGAATCAAAAGAGGTAAAGGGTTGTATTTGAAAGGACAAAATTGACCATGGAGCCAAACAATTAATATGGGAACAACTGCATGAGCTACTGACCCCAAAAGGGAATATTAGTCAGGAGCTGTGGATTAGGTGTATCTAAATTTTACAGAATCTTGATGGAAAAATTTGAGTAAGAAGTGAGTTTCCTGGGCCTTTAGTGTGCAGATTGGAGAAGCAATAGTATGTGTTCCCTTCAATTACTGAGCATTTCAGATTCCTCTGGGGAGCATTTACCTAGTGTGTTAAATACAAGAGACTAAGAACACTTCAGAAAAGATTTACTGGGAGAGGTAATGTTGTTGGTCTTCATTTCCATAGATGGAATCCCTAATTTTTAAGCTCTGGACCTTATCAATCTACTTGGTGGGAGGCAGTAAAGAAGAGAGAACCAGACTATTCTCCTTTATTCTTAGTGACAGAAGAGGAGGCAAAGGCACAAGAAATGTCTTCTTGAAATGCAAGAAATTAAATTTAAATATAGGAAAAACCCCTTTCACTGTAAGGATCATCGAAGAGTGACACAGGGTGTCCAAAGAGGTTGGAGAATCTCCATCCTTGAAGATATTCAAACCCCAACTGGACACAGTCCTGAGTGACCTGCTTTAGGTGTCTGGGCTCTGAGCCAGGGCATGGACTAGATGATTTCTAAGGGTCTCCCATTCTCAAAAGTCTGCAAAGCTGGGATTCTGTGATTCAGGTGAAACTTGCATTATGTCAATAGTATTTTGACTTGAGCTCTGGAATTACTGTGCTCAATATCCTTCAAGTTATGATGCTTGTATTGGGAACTGATGTGGTATTGAATTGAGCATGGATGTCACACACACACATAAAACAGTGCTTGTAAGCTAAAGTCTTCTGGCAAGCTGGATATTGTCCAAAAGGATAATGTGTGATGTTTTGTGAAATATTTAGCAAAGAGTGTACTTTTTAAATATCAGCTCTATACAGAAATTATTTTCTTCTCTTTTGGGGCCAAGACAGCAAAATGAGTCACTGTAGGGAGCATTTGGGGATCTTCCGCTGTTCTCATTCTTCATCCCCATTGTTTCAGGCTACCCTGAAACTGGCTGTGAGCTAAGGGAGTTCAAGGAACCTGCTCCAAAAAGACTGGTCTTCAGTGGTGACAGATAAAAATATTTCTACATAAACCCCTAAATATGCAGTAAAATGAAGAACAATAAAATAGCAATATGTCACAGAAGATGCCTGTTATGTAATCATGCAAGGAGTGAAATTATGCAATGAGGGATTAAAGGCAGACAAAAGAAAAAAAAAACAGAAGGAAAAAGAGATATAAAGATAAATTAAAATTTTATTTAAAGAACAGTTAGAGGAAGATAATGTCTTAGACTAGAAAATCTTCCATAACTTACAAAAGTAAGTGTCGATCTGCATTTGCAGATGGGAGCCTGTGCAGAACACAAGTTCTGTGATAGAGGAATGCTGTTCTGCTGCCAGATGCATCTTCTATTATCTTAAGCACTAATAAACTTATCTAGATAAGATAGTGAGATACTAGAATGCCATTTTATCTTAATCTAAATAAGGTTAAAATTATTTCTATTGGCTACTCTGCAGTGAAGTAGTTTTTTATGGAAAACCCTGACTCATCTCATTTCTTTCTAATGTTTCTACATTATCTAATTTTTTGTTAGTGTAACTAAAGCTAAGTTTAAATAAGCTGCTTGTACATTTACTTTGATACTGTGAAGTCCCATTCTTATATTATTAATATTAAATAGTTAGCATTAACTATTCCACATATTATCTTACTGCAAGCCACATATGTAAGCCTATTTACAGACTTAACATTAAGTGATAGATTAATTACAAACTTCTGCGTGTTTTTATAAATATAAGGAATTCCCTGCAACGCAATTTTGAGATATATGATCAATGTTTCTGCAAAAAGTTTCACCATTATTTTCTGCTGTCTAGAAAATACTGTTTATTGGAAACCAAAGCACACATTTAGGTAACTAACACAGCATTAAGACAGTGTGAATAGAAGAATCTAGATATGTCATACTTGAAAGAGAAGGAGCTGACAGTTCTTTAGATTTTGGTGATAAAAGCTCTCAATCCTTTAGAAAGGGATCCTTCTGTTTTTATGTTCATGCATGAGAGCATTGTGTCTGTTTGTTTTAACAGGACAGCTGGCTCCATCTCAAGTTTGGAAAGGCTGGGTTAGGATATGATTGTGTCCCTGGCTATAGGATTGGGATGATGTGCTGTCTCATGTCATCATGGCCTGGCTGTGGCCTGGATTTCCATTGCAACGACTTTTACCTCATAAGTGGAAGAAGTGTTTTTATGGTGTTTGTCTCTGTTCATGCAGTTCAGTGATACTAAGTTTTGGAATTGTCAAGAAATCTGAATTTGTCTTGAGGATTCAGAGCGTTGGGAGGCAATTAACCTTGGCTCCCTTCATTCCTCTTCCAACCCAGCTTCTTCATAGAGAGCCTTATCTCTTTTGCTGTGTTCTGTCTAACGAGAACCCCTCATATCTCCACATGTGCCTGGTAGGCCTCAGATACCGACACCACTGTTCATCAGCCATCTTCCTTTTCCTGATCCTTGTCCCACTGTGGTTTCTCCAGCAGCTGGGACTGTGCCCATTTCTTCATACATGGAACAGTAAATGGTTGAATTTTGCTGTTTTGCCCTTGATCCCAGTCACAGTGCTGGGGCCTGGTGGGGTGAGGACAGACAGACAAGCAAAGTGGGAGGACTTGGCATCCCCCTTGGCTGCTGGCCATCCCTTGCTGCTCCCTGACAGACAGCGGGTGTGCTGGGAAGAAAAGAGGGAATGATTTTGTGTGTCTTAGTCCAAGTATCCCAGACAAAGGATCCAACTCAGCTCTGCTGTCTTTGGACAGAAATATTTCTTTCTCTGGTAACAGCAATTTTATATTGCCTTATAAAATAACTTGAAACTGAGCTGATTTCCATGTGTCACAGCACTCTGAATGAACCTGTGTCTTCTCAGATAAAGGGAAATTGTGTAAAAATAAATCAATAATTCTGTTAAAATATGACAGCATATAATCCTACATGTGTGTTGTTAATTTTATTTTTATTCTTGTCACAGTGAGTACTTATAGATTGTTCAGAATATGAAATGAAAAGGAACAAGAGATATTGTTGCCAGTCTCCCTTTCCTGGCTGATATTCCACTACGGTTACAAGGACTTTCATTTTATGATATTGGATTTTTGTCAGAAATAACATACAGAAGCAAGTATACAGTACGTCCTTTGTATCAAGCTTTAACACAAGACTATTCTGTTTGTATAGATTAAAAAAAAATAAAAATTGAGACTGATTAAATTCCTGGGCACAGTGAGGTAAAAAATTATATTAGTTTTCCATGATAATTCTTATGAATATAGCCAAAAGCAAACTATTGTCAATAATTAAATAAAATCATGTATTTTAGGTATCAAGCAACAGTAAGCTTAGGTTTTGTATTTTAAACTACCAATTATCCCAGTCAAAAATTTTCATCTCCTCTTAGTTGATTTAATGTGCTATTCAATTAAACTCTTTAGGAAGGAGGCTAAAAAATACAGCCAATAAATGCATGCAAATCGAAGTTTATGTACTCTTTGAACTAGCAAGTTTATAATTTGCATCGTACCTTCCTGGGGAAGAACATCTGGAAAAATGCTTTCCACTTACTTTTGGATGTAAATCTCATCTTTTCTAACCCATGAATAAATGGTATATGCTCAAACTTAACTCGGTCAGATCTACTGTGGGAATGTAATGTTCTTTTTTGCCCCATGAAACCTCTGTAGTTATTTAGAATATTGAATTATGAATATACCAAACCCCAGGAATATCGTTGTGACACAGGTGCTGAAAGCACACATGTCAAGCTTGTGGTCATGTGTTTTTTACTGCAGATCCACTGAAGTCAAAGATATGTTGTGGGAGTCTTACAGCAATGTTGGATCAGATTCCCAGCTGGCATAAGGGAGCGTAAACCTCTTGTTGGAACTGGAAATACATTTATTAGTGTTTTCAGGGAATGATCATAGATGGTGTAATTCCTTCCAAATCATATTAGTGGACGTTGAAGGGACCATGCCACTATGTGCATGTCTCTCAAAATACACCTGAAACAGGACAGCTGCTGCAATTTTCTGCAAAATCTGATCCTATTTCTTAAGAGTTTGGATTCATTTGGATTTTTTTTTAGTACTTCCTGACTTTTAATGATTTTTAGTTCACTAGTGGCTTTAATAATCTAGATAGGCAACTTTTCAGTAAGTGTTGAAAAAAAAGTTGAAAATCAAATTTAGATTCTGAAATAATCTGTAGTTTGAAACATTAGCTTGAGAATAAAAGTATTTCAAGAAATCTGCATCCAATCAGGCTTTAAACTGAAATAAAACTACTTTGTACTGACATTCTGAATCGGCCCTACAGCTTGAGTGAGGGCATTTTTAAAAATAATTAAATATAACGTATATGTGTGAAGTTACCTTAACCCCATAAAGTTTATAAGCAGAGATAAAGTTATTTTAAAAATGTAAACAAATTATTTCTACATCCATATGAAAATGAAATGAGTGGGCAAAGCTAGATTCTTGTAAATAAAATAGTTTAGCTGTCTGGCATATAGTCACAGAGAAATATCTGGATCAAAGCATCAGCAACTGCCTGTGGCTGACTCATAACATACAAGGAGCTATCTCCTTTTCTTTCCATTTCCAGTAGGTGATATTTACATCTCGCCTATCCTATCACTTTTGAAGTGGTGGCCAAGAACAACAGAATGATGAACAATATAGGACAGAAATGCCTTTTGGATTTAGGTCTAAAATACAGTAAAATTCTAGCAGAATGCAAGAGCTTGACTTAGAACCTTTACTTTAGACTGAACTTTATTTGGGTCAAGACTTGTGTACTGACTCCTGAAAAAATAGGGAAAGCCATACCAAAAGCCTCAATATTATTTTCTATAATTTTGTAATGCTTTCTTGGAATTTTGCAATATACTGAAATACTTGAGGGAGTTGCTTGTGAAAAACTTATGCTGAGATATTTTGGTCTCTGTAACCTTTTTAAATTCAGGTTGGAAAACAAATCTATGAAAACTGTCCCACCTCTGAGGAATGTTTGTTAGCCCCACTAACTGCACCTTTATTCCTAGATAAAGGCCCTCAGATTAAAGAAATTTACCCACCTTTGCAGTTCTTTGAATACACATGCCTGTACATATATATCAGAACACTAGATCTCATTTATTGTCAAAATTCATATATGCAAAAAAGACTTTCAAGTTATGCAGAAGTTGGAACAAAAAGTGTATGATTTTTGCTGCTAGCATTTGGCGAGACTAAAGGGAAATGAAACAAACAGATGTCCTAGAAGCTGTCAAGACCTAATAAGTCTGGTATTAATAGACGTGTCTGGGCCAAGCACTCTCTAGAGATAGTAACAATAGTTGTTGCCTCCAGATAGTCTCATGCTTCATCTCTTCAATTTTCTGAAGGGTTCACATTTTCAGTTGTTGTGTTTTTTATTTTTTATTTTTTTTTATTAATCATTACTTATTATACTGCTGTCTGCAGATTGAAGTTCTCACCCCTAATGAGGTGTCTCAACATGAAACAAAGTTTAAGGGTTTTCTTGGTGGTGAGTAGGAACTGATAGTTTACTTCCTTCTGCCCTGGAGGGTTGGTATGACTTCCTGTATTAAGAAACTTTAGTTTGAACAGATGTGTTGGGCAGTTTCTATCAGGGGCAGGCTATCTCCTTGTATAAGTTTGTCCCGTGATAGTACCCCTTGCCTTCCACTGTTACCTGATGGTTCTGTCAGCTC
Organism: Monarcha castaneiventris obscurior; assembly: GCA_026261815.1. Taxonomy (NCBI): domain Eukaryota; kingdom Metazoa; phylum Chordata; class Aves; order Passeriformes; family Monarchidae; genus Monarcha; species Monarcha castaneiventris. Next base: position 2,127,510 of record JAMPIT010000890.1, read on the forward strand.
TAATTGACAGAGCATGTCCCCAGCTCAGGGAGGTGGATCAATAACACTTACACAGTCTCCTCTTCACTTAGGACTTTGGATGTGCCATGATACTAACTAAACTTTTTTTATTATTATTATTATTATCTTTTTTTTTTTTAAATTTCTTCTGGTAGAGTACAGCAATTTTTGGTCTCTTGTTTAACCACTCTCAAACCATTTATGTGAAAACACACTGGCCTATTGGGGGACTTCAGTTTCTTATCTCAACACTCCTTCATGGAATGCAAGTTCAGAACAGCTGTAAATGCAGGTAAATAGAGGGAGTGACACAGAGCATTTTTGTGTTCTAATATTTTTCCTGGCTGAACCTAGCACCACCTGCCTTGCTGAACAAGTGATGGCGTCACTCATTCACCATCTTAGGAAGGATTTTCAAAGAAAGCCACTCTCTCTTGTGCTTTCTTATTCTTTAATTTGCTTGTGTATTCTTATGTTTATCATATTTTCCTTACTTCACTTGATTACCTCCCCTATCATGACCTACAGTATTCTACAGGCTAGACACCATATTTCAAGATTTACACTGAAACATGTGTCACTCTACCCTGTTTGCTGAGGCACTGATGCAAAATCTACCATTGCCCTGTGTTATTGTCTACTTTGATTAAGCTCTGCTTCTTAGAGGTCATGCAGTTCTGAAAAAATGTTCTGTCACCGTATTCATTACAGATATTCCTTGGGACTTACTGACAGTATCTTGTTTAGTCACCTATTCCTAGAGCACTTATTGTTAAGGTTTTTGTGCTTCATTGTTTCAAAAATGTAGTTCTTGGGATTAACTTTGCGTTCTGGAGAGCTGAGATAGATCCAAACCTCTAATGAAAACCACTGTTCTGTTTGGAAGGCAACACATATCATGATATGCATTGCATTTATCTGAAGGGCTGGGGATTCATTGCCTTTTGCTTTATTTATACATACGTAGTAAACCTCAGAGAAATATTCATGGACTGTGTTGATCCTGGAAAGCATTCAAATGACTGAATTGTCAGTTTAACTAGATCTTTCATTAAACATATCTAATTCTCTCCTCCCTGCACTCACAAACATCCCAGGAAATAAAACTATCAATATTTTTAAAAAATACACTCTTTGTATGTAACATCGCTGCAGATGCATGTGAAATTCTCTGTTGCAGTCCTGCGGGCTTTTTAAAGAAGTAAAGGATTTTAGGGTTTTTTGATTTCAAAATAATTTAGTCAAATGTTTTCAACCACTTAATGAAAACAAGCTGGTAATAAGCTTTTAAAATGGCTGGCACTAGGGAAAAAAAAAATCTTTGCACAGAAATGAGAACATTTCTGTGAGTCTGTGGTATTCTTTTGGGGTTTCAGTAGGAGGAACCAATATACAGAATCTACCCTCTGATCGCTTTGAAGTAAAATTGCTCCTCTCTCCCAGTTCAAAGTAGGCCACAAACAGGCATCTTCTGAATGTAGTTACCCAAATTTCAGGTGGTGCTACCCATCCATTGCTTGTCATCAATGAGAAGCTGAACAGATCCCTCTCCTGAAGCTCTCTTGGGGGAAGAGAGGTTATATGCATTTCTAATTCTCCTCATGCCAACTCCACCTGATGATAATCCCTGCTTGCTCTTAGGTGTTAAATCACCACAGCTGAGTTTGTCTGAAACAAATAAAGAGAGCCTTGGCCAGGCTGTTTTTGTGGAGAGGAGTGGGGTGATGGGGAATAGGTAGTGTTGTGTAAAAGAGATGGCAGTTTGAGCCTCTGACTCTGGAGGTGGTTATAAAACTCAGGAAAGTTTTCAATTATTTTTATGTCAAAACTGTGGAGTACTTCTTGGGAAGAGCTGATTAGTTAGTGTGTCCTGGCCGTTGCTAAAGCTTCATAGAGAGGTGGAAAAATTGAAACAAACTGATGTTTTAGTTAAGTGCTTTCAGCTTTCTGTTTTGTACAGTTTGACTTTTCCTTATATTTTTATTTCTATTAGCTTGTGAGTATTGTTCTGACTGGCCTGAATCAGTTGTGCTTTGCTGGTGACTACATGAGTGTTCTGATAGTTCTCACCTTGGCCACTTTTATGTTGAGATCAATTGGTTGAAAAAGATCTTCAGCTGGGGAAGACCAACTTCTAATCAGAGGGTGAAGCTTTAACTTTATTTTTTTGTTTCTTGTTATTTGTATTTGTTATTTTATTATATGATTATGTTTGTTTATGCTTATATTTATTTAATTCTTTCAGTAAGCTTTCTGAATAGATGCTGAAGTAGAACCACAGATTTATGCCTTATCAACATGCCTGATTTTCAGCTGTTAAGTCAGGCTATAAAATACTATATTTATTTTATTTATGATTGTGGTGTAGGTGACTCTGGTGGGAGGCAAGTTTCATTCAAAGTGTATTTCTTGAAAGGAACATAGCAGTTGCTCAGCCACAATCTATGATTAGAAAGCTATCCAACAAATATGAAAAAAAAATTACCTCAACTCCAAATCACACAGAGAGTTTATGAAAACAACTTCACAAGTTGCAGGTTTAACATCTGCCTAGACTAAAATGTCTAAATTATTTGAATAACTACTGGTGAGTGAGGAGATATAATCTTTCACTCTTTGCATATGTGTTTTACAAAGTAAAACCTATTTTGAATCAGATTGGAAAGATTTTTCTCTTTCCACTAATCTGTGCCAGAAGCCAGTTATAGAACACATCCCAGTAATGGCAATAAATAATAGTTATAAGAGGAGAATGCATGCTACAATTTGTTGTTGCCAAATAAGACCCTTTAATAAGAAGCCTGAGTATTCTCTTTAAAGTGACATTTCAAAGGTTTTCTTCCCTGTTTACAACTAAAGAACGGGTACACTTCCAGCATCTTGGTGCTTTTGAAAGTTAACTAAAGCAAGCATTTTTTTTTATATTTCAACAGCTTCTTCCTCCTCTGAATAAAATATCTGAAGCATATAAGGAATGAAAACCTGACCACTTAGAAAATTCTTTTTGTCTCTCAGTGAAGCTAGGATTTCACCCCAAGTGACTTGAATATTACGTTATTCTAAATTGCATTGTGGAGGAGGTTACCTTGCTATTTTATACCATATTTCTGTTTCAGACTTTAGAATAAATTCCAACTGGCATCTTGCTTGAAGCCCTTAAGGGATTATTCTCTTCAGCTTCTCTACCTCATGGCAGAGGTCTGAGAGCCAATATGGAATTCTGACATTTTCATATGAAAACACAGAAGGCCCCATAAGTGTTCATGCTCCTCTGACTATACACCAAAGATTTTATACAGCAAGACTGCTTGTGGAGAATAAAGAATGTTTTCTGCAACAAAAAACCAGCAAGTCCAACAGTCATGATTCCTAGAGAGAGCGAGCCTATTTGACTGACATTATATTAGAAGCTTTAGGGTTTCTCACCACTGATTACAAACCTATTGCAGAGTAGGAATGGGGCACATTAGGAGTTTTAATTTGTGCAATTCCAGTGTTGATTACTTTCCTTCCATTTATTTGCTACCAGTTCATTTATAGTCTGGAAATACTGTGTTTGTTTTCCAATGACAATCACCCACAGCATTCAAGATTTTGGGGGTTGACACTAACTCTGTAGGCATAAAAAGCTCTATGTTGGAAGGGACGCTTAGTGAAGTCATGGCTGTCTAAGTGATGACTTTAGAGACCTGCGGTCAGTAGGACTTAAAATCTCAGCAATTTTTGTGGAGCTTTGTAGTGTTTTACTTCTAAACCCCTTTCCCTTTTCTCTGACTGGCATGGAATATACTGTGGCTACAGACCTTGCTGCCTTAGTCTAGGACAGATGTAAACCATGTCAATGTTACAAATGATATATTTTTTAATTACCAGGAAAGTAAATTGTAACACTTCTGAAACGGCACATGATAAAACATTGGGCAGAACACAGGTATAAGAGAAAAGATAGTAGACATCCCAAGAAAGAGGGTGAAAAGCTCAGGATATATCTTGCCAAGAAAAATTGTTTGAGTTTCCAGGACTACAAGAGGGATAGTATGTTTTTTACTGTAAACCCAGTCCAAATTCCTTTCAATAGAGCAACATCCTGTAGAGGGTATCCGGTAATATAATCCATAAATAAGTATGGCTGGAGTAAGTAAAGCTGGTAAATAATAAATGATAGCTTGTAATCTGTAGAACAAGTTTATATTTGAATGTTTATAGGGTGTGGGAAAAAATGTAATCCCCATGGAGATGAACAGGGTTTTTTATCCCTGTACCTGGGTTACTGGCTCATAGCCATCATATATTTTCCTTTGCTTCCTGTCCCTTCCTCATTATGAGGAAGGAAGCAGGTGATGTAATTAAATTGCAAATGTATATTTCACAATATGTATGTATAATAGCTATATCACTGCACGTCTCCCATGTGCATGAAGTTTCTGTAACTGGATTAAGAAAAAAAAAGGGAATTTTTCTATATGTCATAAAACCAGTATCATATAAAGTCAGTTTGAATCCATGGTGAAAAAGTTTTTGGTGGCCTAGATTCATGTCTCAGATTGGTCCAGGATGTAGTGGCATTGCCCTAAATGAAGAGGTAAGATTGTATTGTGTGACTTGTCAGAAAAATTGGTAGTAAAGACCTCAGGTCACAAAACTCTACCTTGAAGATCACATTCATACCAGGTCAACCTAATTTTTTACCCTGGTGAATTCCATTGATTTTACTTAATTTGATTGCCTAATGTCCCAGCTATTTTCACTATTCTCTCAACATTGACATTAATAGTCTTGCTGTAGATTTTCACAGGAATAAGAGAGATAATTCTTGCAAATTTCTTTCATTTTGAGAAGCATCTGTGATTCCAAGAAAGCCATAAAATCATCCTATGGTTCTATGATGCTTCTTGAAAATGTATTGCCTACTTTTGAGGTGAACAAAACTAGCCCAGAAGCCTCAGGAGACCAGGCTTTCTTGGAATTTATCTGTCTTTGATAGAAATGCCATTCAGAAAATCTTTCCCGCAGCATTTTGGTGCTGTGCAACTTGGCTTTGTCTAAAAAAGCTTCTTGAACATTCAAAAACGTGACTTACCAAATCTCAGACTGAGCTGATGTTGACAGTCAGTGAAGTTGGTTTAATTTACATTCACAGTAATACTTTTAAAATGTGTTTTCTTGAGGAGAACACTTCTGAATCCAAAGCATAGACCTTGTTCTACCTGTAAATTAGAGGGTTTCAGTAGTTCCCTGTTTATCTAATGTGTGTAGTTTGTGTTCTTGCATTTCTACAATTTTTGGATTTCTTAGCAGATGCCAGATTCTCCACATAGAATCTTGCCATCCTCTGAAGAGTTCTTAGATTTTTTTTTTTTTTTTTTTGTAAACCAGGACAGCCAAAAAGGACAAAATAAAAAAAAAGCAGCTAACGGTGTTTAGTCAACATTTGAGTACAAATCATCAATATGAAACAGATTACAGAGTTGCAGAATAGCTAGAGTTGGATGGAGCTTTAAAGATCAGTGCAGAAAATGCAGTGTTTAGATGCAGTGGCAGGTAGGAGCATCTCCCAAGGATAGAGGGAAGTTCTACAAAGCTCTGGTGAAATCCTGTGTGTTCTGTTTGAGAATGCACATTCCTGCAGTGCATGTTACATTATTTGCTTGCTTCTGTATCTAAAGGTTATCTTCTCCTTCTGAGATGGTATCTATGGTGATATACCTAATGTCCTGATTTGCATGATCAGGGAGTGTTTTCAAAACATTTAAATGTTGGCAATGAACACACAGAGGTGTCTGTACTCATCCCACCTCATTGATGCACCTAAGCTAGAAGGGTCATCTGTCTAAAATCTTTCCTAATCACTGGGGAGAGAGATCTTTCATCTGCTGTAAAGGCAAACCCCAAATCCCTCCTAACATAGGCACCTACATGTGATGATTTAAATACCTTCCTTTCCACCTTCAGCCATCTTTTTTAATATATTCCTGCTTTGTATAAGAATTTATTTGTTCAGTGTCCAACTTGGTGTGAGAAAATTTTGCTAGGTGTGTCTACTAACTCATAAAGAGTGCTGATCCTGGCTCCAAAAGACTTGGAACCTTTAAGGAAATGGCAAGAGAGATACAAAATGATACACACGTGATGTTACCTACTTAGAGGTAGTGTCAGATTTAGAAGTGCCTAAATCTTGCCATGGTTAGGGAGATAACCTTTGAAGCTTTTGTCACTGTGCAGATGAAATTAGGCATATGCAGCTGTTAATAAATTATGTGCATAGATGGATGTTTGCCAGGCTTTAACTTATGAGAGTAGTTTTTGCATGGGCACCCTCATAGGACTATATCCTAATCAGATACTGAGTTCTAGAGAGAGTAAGCTGACTATAGGGAAACTGGGAAATGATAATTTATCTGATAGTACACTCTTTTTGGTTTTTTTTTTTTTTTGAAAGAAACTTCAGTATATATGAATTAAAGAGTTTATTGGCAATAATTTGCATCTCTGTGTAAAACATGATTTTCACTTTGCCACTCCTTGTGCAATATGTATATTACATATACAATGATGTATGATTTTCACATTCTGCCTGTCATCTCAGTGTTCTCCATTTACTGAGAAGTCCCTTTGTGTCTTTAGTATTTGGACTCTCTGAGTTACTACTTCAAAACGTTAAATTCCACCCCAAAATATAGGTTCGTCTATATCCGCTTCCGTGCATATATATTCACAGAACTACCAAACTACAGAGTGGTTGCGTTTGGAAGGTAACTCTGGAGGTCATTTGGTCCAACCTTCTGCTCATGCAGAGCCACCTGGAGCTGGTTGCTCAGGCTCTTACGATAACAGCATGGTCTGTCAGGTGTATTTTCTGACAATCATTAGCATTTACGTGTCAAACTGTATTTGTTGTGAATAGTGCTCAGAACTTTAAACAGCAGCTCATTACTGCATAACATTTGAATTTTGAATCTGTAAAAGCCACATAACCACACCTGGGAATATTAACAATATCTTATTCTCATGTATTTACTAAATGTTAAGTTATTGGATCTTGAACAAATGGGTTTCAAGTATTCAACTCTCAAATGCAAGCTGAAAGAACTAAAAAAAACCCAGCTGGAAATAACAAAGGAATTGGTTTCTTCTCTCTGGCAGCAGTAATAGCTTCTGTAAGATGCTCCCAGCTCAAGCTTAACCAACTGCATTATAGATCCTGTCAGCCACACCAGGAATCAGTCTAGAGCTGGTTGTCCCTTGGAAGCATTTCAATTCCAGGACATCCTTTTTCCCTCACAGAGCTATTAGCAGCTGCTTCATGTGTTCTCTGCAAACATGGACACTCCAAAGAAGTTGAAGTGTCAGCTTGCTGTGCGTAGCAGGAAGAATAAAGTTAAAAGGCATATTGTGCATTTTGTTAGTGATTCACTTTGTGGCTTGTTTTCCCAGAGAAAAATTTGCAAATACAGAACAAAAAATTTTGTGAGCTCGAATTGGTGGATGTCCCCATGGTTTTTCATCATAATGTGAACAGAGCTTACCACTACAAAAATTCTTTCTCTGTGCTCCATGTTTTGTTCACAGTTTATATATTGGTAAGTGTGCTTGGAGGAGTGTGGTACTTTAGGTGTATCTCTCTAAGATGATCACAGTTATTCCAGTTCACCCACAGCAGATTTAAAGAGTAAAAACTCTGTTGGAATCATCAGTGTAAACATACCAAACTGAACATCTGTGTTTGCAAGCTCCATCCTTGCTGCCCATGTAATTATTGCTTTCCCCATATATAAAAAGTTAGTTGGAAGCTAGTCCAACAGCCCATTTCAAATCCTTCTGAAATTAAATGGACTCTCATCCCTGACATAGACTTTGGATGATGTTGTATCATTTTTTAACTTCAGTAGTAGTGTTTAGACTTCCATTGAATTTATGAGATTACTTACATGCTATTTAAAAATGTTGGTATAAATCATTGATTTCTGAGTTTCCTTCCTTATTGAATTAATCCAATGTTAAGACAGCTCATGGTTGTATGAGGCACAGCAAGTATGAATGTGTGTCTGTGGCTGAAGAGTGGAAACTGAATTGTAATTGAAGCAGAGCAATACAGCTCCAAATGCAATCTGTAGGTATGGTTGCAATCCATGGGTACAGACTGTGTGAGTAGCACCTGTTCTGGATTTACAGTGATATCAAATAGATTTTAATTAAAGCTGATGTGAATTAGGTTAGAATTTCAGAAATGGTCAGTTAAAATTGACCTTTAAAGTTACTATTGGGCATCTTGATTAAATTACCTTATATCAGCTGGGATGAACTTCTCAGAATTACACTGGAGGTGAAAATTATCTATTCTCAACCTTTCTAAAACTTAGGCCATAATATCATGACTTTTAGACTGGCTTGGAGATCATATGAGAAAAAATCACCATGAAACTTGGCCTTAAGGATCAGAGCAAGATTTGACTGTGCTGAGCAATAGCATGGACTGTGAGTAGATTTGATTTATTAAAATACACAAGGGTTTCTGTAACAGTTCTACAAAAGTAATGTTTTATTTAATTTCTTTAACTCTGTGTTAGTACAGGAGGTAGTAGAATGGGGCTTTTTCAATAATAAAAGCTTAAGGGTATTACAGTAATACAATTGCCTACATCAGGTGCTGTGAAGAAATCATTTATCTCCATGTCCTGTAGATCATAAGCACAGGTATGTATGGAACATATGTTTATTTTCTTAGGAGATGCAGAGGCTTGGAATGTGTAGTGGAATTAGTTAAGGTGTGTTACAAACATTCCGTGTGTGTGTTTCTGGAATTCTCACTTCCTATATCCTCTTCTCCAGACTGTGTGGATTTTGGTTTTTGGCTTTGCTTGGTTTGAAACACATCACATTGCTCACTTTTATTTGTATAGCAAAAGTTCCACCTTTTAAAATTGCCCGTGTGTATTGATAACCTTGTCTGACAATTCTAATTCTGTAACTGCAAGGCAAACGCTCTGTATGTCAAGCATGCTGAGCTATGTGGGCATGCAGAGTAAATGTGTTTACTACAAATGGGAAGAATTTATTTCTTCCCTCGTGGTTTGGGTGGCATTCCTTGTTTGGCTTTGGTATCCAGGATTTTTCTAGCTTTTGGTTTTTTCTTGCCATCCTTACTCTGATCAGGCTACACCAAAACCCACTGGGAAATGTGTGCATTTTTGTGAATACTTCACAAATACCTTTGGTTACAAAGAAATGGGGCACTGGGGAGCAAAAGATGTCAAGGTTGAGTCAGCTTTGGCTGGATATCCAGATGCTTTTGTCCTGGAAATTGAGCAAGAACAGTTGCCTTATGAATTTTTATTACCTCTCTGTGTCAGCCAGATCAAAAGTACTATAAGAGTAACCTCTCTCACGATCTTTGTCTCAATTTTTTTCCCCCCTCTTGTTTCTTTGACTTCATCTTTTGCATATCCTTAAAGGGGACAGTTCAGAATGAAAAATATAATATTATGAAATAGGTATAATATATGCTTTTGGATGTAATTTTCAAGGAGAACCTGAAGTAGTTTTCCTGTTTATGAAATTCTTCTGTCACAATGTGGACCTGAGTCAAAACTCAGTTAAGGTATCTGAATTCCAGTGGGGTGGAAGCATCTCACCTGTTTGTCTTTCTGAGAGCTGAACTCAGTGGTAATCCAGAGGGAGGAGCAAGATATGGGACGTGTTGAAGAAGGACAGCTTGAAACAGCAGCTTTAGGTAGTGAGACTGGCAACAGAGCAGAGAGGGGACATAGAGACATTCTAGAAGGATGTATAAAGTTGGGTCTCTGTTTGCTTTTCAGGCAGTTGGATGCCAATGAACACTTTTGTTGAGAAGGATGGAGCTGGTGAACACCAGGGAAATTAAAGAGGAATAACTTTTATGAAACTTCAAATTAGAAAGCTAATTGTTCTACTGAGGCTATGGAGAACAACTTTTAACAATATTCTTGTAAAAAATGGTTATCCCTTAAAATTATCTTGAAATAATGCATCTTTGAAGTAGTTGAAGCTTTCTAACTGGTATTTTTCCAATTAATAAAATTCCTTTACTACACTGATGTCAGCCATGTTGCCACTTCTTCTGCCTCTTTATATTCATGCTGCCTGGATGAAGGACAAGGTCATTCACAACTGCTTTCAGTTCAGAAAGTGTTCACTGAATTCTCAGCTCATAAAGGACAAGCCAGACTTGTCAACTACTAGTCTCCATTCATCCTGGTGGTTAAGAGCTTGAGTGCCCAGTCAAAGTTTGTTTTTTTTAAACTTCCGGTTACTCATGGTAACTTTGGGTCTGCACTTTTGATGACGAAACATGAATTACGTTTCCCAACTGTCAGATGAGGCTTATCCTCTTGTATTACAGTAACTTTAAACTGATGTTATATAAAATTCCTGTTAGGCAATAATTTAAAAGAATTATTGAGAAATGTCTGAATCTATAAAACAAAAATCCTGTGGTTGAGTGATGTTCTGGAACTGACGTCCTGGTTATCCAGTCCTACGTCTTTTTCTCTCCCCTACTCCGTATTCTTCAAAAGGAATTTCACATTGAGTATCCATTTAGGAAAAGTAACGAATTTGTCTTCTGGGAAAAGTAGAACAGGGTGAATGAGTAGTTAGTTCCTTGGAAATATACATTAGTCTTAAAACAACCTTTTTTTTTCAAGGAAAGAACACCTGCATTTTACTGGACTGATTGTTGCTAGTTTCCAAACATTACTACTCCTATTTTTTTTCAGTTTTATTATTTTGCTAGCACAAATATCTTCATACCTACTGGGATATTTCTAAGTATGGAATTCTGTCGTCTCCTTTTCTGATGGATGCCTGGCAAAGACTTTTGAGGATCAGCAACTCGTGAGGCTTAGCTGGCTTATTCTCAATGTTTTCATAGCAAGCAGTGTCCAGAACTGGGCCCAGGTTTTGCAGTTTCGGAGGCTCTTACATTGTAAGCAAGGCATTGGAGTGAAAAGACTATTTCTTTTCTTACTTGGTAACTAGATTCAGATGCATTTTCCTCTTCCATGCAACTTCTTGTGAACTTAATGAAGAAAAAGAACACCAGTGCAAATTAAATCACAGGTTTTCAGCAGCATTTGCCAACTGTCACTTGTTCTTGTACTGTGTTAAATACACACAATGCTCTCTGAAGGGCTGGGTTCAAACTTTTGTTGAAATAAGAACACTGATAAGTCATTAGGAACTCTGGATGAAAAGGAAAGCAGGGATGTTGTGCTTTATGTTGCTCATTAGAAAAATGTGGGATGTGGTTGTATTTCAAGTGCAATGCCATTGTAAAAGAGGTGGTGTGTGTGACCAATCTGGTTATGCAGAAGGCTGGGTACTGGAAGGGTGAATTTTCCTTTGAAGATGCTCACACAGGAGTTTTTGCTCCAACAGTGTGCTGTGCTTAGCCCTCAGGGAGTCATACTGCAGGTGCTGCTCATGTAGAAATGTGATTTGGCTGGTTAGTAAATATACAGGTCACAGGAGCCCTTTGAGTAGTGTGCTCCTGCCCTTGTGTGGAGATGGTACAGAACATGGCCAAAAGCACAGGAAAGAGGAGAACCCATGTTTTCCCTTCATTCTCCACAAATGTATTTAAAAAAAAAAAAGTCACATCAAGGTTCCTGACTGTGCTTCAGAATGGGGTTTCTTTAGGGAAAAAGAGTAAAAATTGGTGGTGTCCTGGGTGGGTAGGAACATCTGAAGTGTTCCTATAACTAAAGACACTGAAAAAGAAAGCAGGCGTCGGTCTCTGTCGGCAGTTTTGGGATTTTTAAATCCGAGCACTTCCCCATGCTGTTGCCATGGAATTTGGCAGCAAAACCACATGAGCAGGCTGGCACTAAGAGAAATCCCCCAATTTTCCATGTCAGGGAAGGAGGAGAATCAGTAACCAAGTGGGAGGACCATCTTTGGTCCGACAGATTTGTGCTTTTGCGTTGCCCCAGGCATGAGAAGGCTGATGGATTATCTTAAAAGGATGGCACAGGGGATACACACTTGGGGTATTTCATGTCCCTGTTGCATGCACTGTTTAGGCTCCTGGTCCATGTCTACTCCCAAGTTCAGTTCAATTCAGAGTGAATGTTATTACAAAGCTGTGTTAGTTCTAATGAGTGGGGAATGGGACCCCAGAATTAAACAAAGAATGAATCGAATGCAGCTGCACCTTAAATGCATTGAAGTCCCCCATCCTTGACTTTCTCATCTTTGGTCTTTCTCCCTTCCTTCAGCCATCTCTGATTTCCTGGAAGCTGCTCCGTATGTGTGCAGACCACTTAAGCCTTTCTAAAGATTCTAAATTAAGGAGCACTTCCATGAATTGTCACCTACAGTTCATCTCGTAGTGCTGGTACGTCCTGGCAGAAAACTGTGCACTGCTGCTCAATGTGGGGAATGGTGGTGGTTCATTTTTACATCAAGCAAACCAAAGGAGTTTTTCTTCTTTTTTCATTTACAGCGGAAACCCAGGAAAATGAAAAACGAAATATGTGCAGAGCTGACTTTCTCATGTTTTCAGCCAAGTAACTTTGACCTACATTGTTTAATATTATTAAAGTGGATGAAGTGTCTGACCACATTATACAGTCTCGTCGTCAAGAATGAGAAGAATCACATATCTTAGAGGGATGAAGAAATGGGGGAATCATCCAGCAGAGTGGGAGAAAGTGACATTTGTACACCCTGCTGAAATATGTGACTCCCTTCAGCCACGATGATGGAACTGTCTTGAGTGGTCAGTGCTGGATAATTTCATACCCTGTGTCCGAGCCTAGAAGCACATGCTTGAGTTCTATTTTATTCATTATAGGCCCATGACCTCGTGGATTTTTCTTTTTAAAGCTGTACTGTCCACTTCTATTTTGTCCTTCAGAATTCTGACGTGTTTTGCATTAAGTTTAGGTTCCAATAGTTTGGTGGGGTGTGGTTTTTGTTTGTTGGTTTTTGTTTGGTTGGTTTTTTTGTTGGTGGTGGTTTTTGGGGTTTTTTTGTTTTCTGTTTTTTAATGGTTTCCTCATGGTTTCATATCAGGAAAGTTTTAAATATCTGAAGAATTACATAAGCTACAGTTCTTTTTTTTTTGCACATTGCCACTCATGGTTGCTTTATTTTATAAGAATGTGGCTTTTAAGTTGCTTTTTAAAAGTTCCTTTCTCTTGTTTTCCCAGTGATAAAAACAAGGTGCCAAATTTTGCTCCCCTGCCTTCACAGCTGTCAGAAATCAGTCAGGTATTACAAATGTAACTGAGAATTTGGCCTAGATTGTGTAAAGCCCCAGGGAAATCCTATAGCTGTGTGGGAAACATCGAGCTTTTCTTGTGTTTTCCCATTCACTGCTCCTCCTCTTTCCTGTTTGGCTTCTGGGATTCTCCCCAAAGAAACCCAAGACGTGTCTCTCTCAATACAAGTAGACAGAGCATAGACACAATATTGGATTTTGTGCCTCTTGAAAGAACAAATGAGTGTAAGTTCACATTATTTCCAGTTCATGTAGTGGTATTAGCTGAGTTGCCTGTTTTTATGACAATAAAAGTCATTCAAACAGATTGTGATTCAGCCTCTATAATTTTTGGCTGGTTAAAAGATCAAAAATAAGATGGTGGGGGTTTTGAAATAAACCAGAAAATTAAATACGAGATTTTTTTCTTTTAGTCATCTGGAAGGACATTGTAAGTTGTGAATTTTGCCCGATAAAGTCAGCGTTAGCTCAAGTTAATGCTTTGCTCTCTGCTCTTACTTGGACATGCTGTACTTCATGTTATTAAACTGTTTTGACTCGTGATCAAAGTTCATGCTACCACAAATCACCAGCTGGCTGGAAGGGTCTGTGCAGTGGCTGTGGGATCCACAGGCTGCAGCCCACATACATTTCCTACAGACTTTTGAAATTCCTCGCTATCCTTGTTCTGGAAATACGGAGAACATAATAAAAACGGTTGTATTACCTGTTTCTAATAAACATTTAGAAACATAGAAACAGTCTATAATCATCTGAGGCTGGACACATGAAATGAATTAAGCTTTAGAGTGTGTAGTTACTTTCAGATCTGCTGTTTTCTCCCTGTGTTTTGCTCTTGTGCTCCATTTTTCAGTTTACTGTGTTAAGGCAGGAGTGCATTTCATACACTGGCTACAAGATAAGAGAAAACACATGCAAAGCAGCTTCAGATCCTACTATTTAAGTGACCAAGTTTTGCATTTCTCCCAAACAATGATATTTCTCATCCCACTACAAAAAAGTAGCTCAAGTAGGTTATTTATTTATTTCTATTTGGGGACTTTGTGATCTGGTTTATTTACAGAGATTCTTGTTCCCATGCTGATTTTTCTTCTCTCTATATTTTCAATCAATGATTTCTTTCCCTTCTCTGCTATATCCACTCTGATCAAATTACCATATGTATAAAATTCAGCTGCAAGATTTCTGGCTTGCCCTGGGTCCTGGGAACATACCACCCTCATTTTGATCTCTCTAAATTAGCTTCCTGTACAATTTCCTGTCAAACATGAGTTTCATGAGATTTGTCCTTGAATGTGTGTGTGATCATCCCTTCTCCCTGTAATGAAATTTTGGCTTCCTAACTAGCTGGAACATTTTCACCAAGCCTGTTTTTATAAGAGCAAAAACTCATGAGATTTATTTTTATTTTTTTAAAGTAATGACTTCTGGAAATAGATCTGCAGAGATAATTCAGGTTAACTCTCATGCAGGAATTTTAAGCAGGGGTATCTGATAGTTGTGTGTTTGTGTGAAGGAATCTACCCCCCAGCATGTTGTAAATTACTTTTCATATTATTTGTTATGATCTTAATTTCATTAATTTTCTTTCATCTAGATAAAATAAAATGAAATGCAGGAAGAAAGCATCGTCTGCTATCTAACACTATTGCAGGAATGGTTTTTATTGCAGCCTGATGTATGACTAAGATGACATTAATAAGCATTCTCAAATGCAAATGTTATTTCCTGAGGGATAAATCCTGAGGATGTTTTGTGTCTCACTGAGTCAGCTTTTGCAGGATGCATTGATCCCATCTGAAAAATCAGACAAATATGACTTTCTGTGAGTCTAAAACAGTTGACACTTTCAAAACTTTTTCTCAGATTTGCTCTTCACTACTTTCTTTTGGGTATTACGAGATTTAATTCTGTGTGTGGTGCAGGATTAAAAGTGTAGATGCACAGCTTGTAAAAATATCTTTCTTCACTTCCCAATTTGTTTCTCAACTGAATTATCTATGGAGTGTGTTCTCAAACTGAAGATTTGCAGGGCAAGAGGCTAATTATAGCTCTGCTTCTGGCATGGGATGCTTTTTCTGCTGACTGGCAGACATAAGAAGAAAAAAGTTCAAAGAAACATCTCCAGGTAAACCTGAAATGAGAATAGCTGATTTTTAATAGTTTGTTGAAAACACCAAACAGGGAAAGCAACAAATAAGTACGTTTTGCTTTCATGCATTATTTGTAGGATAGCATTCAAAAACTCAAAAGAAAAAATTCTTAACACTGCGATTTTCATGAAATTATCTAATGCTAAGAATTGGTGATTGCTGCATGGTATTTTCAAGACAAATTTTGCTCTGATTTCATAGTCAAGCAAGAATCCTTTGCACCCACAGCTGGGAAACCACAGAAAAAATATGAGTTAAAGGAACAGCTCCTTCTGCTGTAGAGCACTTCTTTTCATAATCTGATTGCTTATGTGGGATGTTTACATATACTCCAATTTGTTACTTCTTTTCTTGTCATACTGGACTGAAGCTTTGGTGGAGTGATACCATGTGAATGATTGAACAAGTCTGATCTTCTCCTTCAATAAGTCCTAGCTAGAGCCATGAAAACATTCTTTGTTTTCAAAGCCTTTCGCTTGAGACCATTCCTTTTGATTATTGTTCTACCCATTATGTCTCTTTTTGACATAGCTTATAGCAAGAAAAATTTTGTGAACTTCTTTGTAGGTGTTAAGGATAAAAGCATAAAAGAGTTATGATGGGCCCTCTGGCACTTTTGGTGTGCGCTTTGTGGTCAAGAGCAGCTTTTTTGCTCTGTAGAACAGCTGCCAGTATATGGGGTCTTGATCCTGCAGACCTTAGTTATAGAGACACCAAGACTGATGAGGCAAGGGCTAGGGGTGAGATGAGAATTGTCCTTCAAGTCTGCGTTCAGATACGTAGGTGCTGCTAAGGTATTCTGACTTCTGACTTTGGATGTAACTTGGCACGGGCAGGACATTCCTGACTCTGCAGAAATGTGGATCTGCTGGGATGAGGGACCAGGCATTGTTTCCTGGGGTTGACCCCAACACCAGGGATTCGGTGCCTGACAGTTGAACTCAATTTTAAAACAGGGCTCCTTGAGGGAAAATAGCCTTGAAATGGCTGCAAAACCTGTGGAGGTGCTTCCTACACCTACCCAGACACATCTTTTTGATTTTGCCACCCAGTCCCTATGATTTGACATCAATACTCAGTCTAAGCCTGAACAATTTGCAGCCTGGTTCCAGGCATGCAATCAGCAACCGCTACCGGCTAGGAAATCATAAGAAATGTTGTTCTTGTGACACAGCTCCTTCACTCCTTCCTTTGCCAAAATCTAATCAATCCCTGCAGCCCATACTAGACTGAATCCTAAGCCTAATACTTCACATCCCCCCAACTCTATAAGCAAGAAGCAATTAGAGGCACTTTGCAAACTCCTATACGCAGTTTAGCAGCTCCCAGGAAGTCCTCTCGTGCCAGCAGAGTGGCAGGGAAGTTAAAGGTGAGTGAGCACTTCCTGGTCTTGCCAAATCTGGGTGAGAATCTAAAGCTTAGTTGAAATTCTGGGATTGTGGTCTGGGTTTCACCTAAAAATGGTTGGAGATTATTTCAACCTTCTTTCTCTTAACAAGACAATCTGCCAGATGACTAGGTGGAATTATGTTTTGAGTTTCAGGTTGTGAGAGGGTCATTCAGTCATGGGTTGTGAAAGGAAAGAGGATGGCACAGCTTGTAAAGTTTGGCATTCAGGCTGGTTGGGGATAAGTATAAGGTATGCGTGGGGTTATGAACAGGTTTTTCATGTGAATTCTTGACCACATGGTGGGAGGATACTACACTTCATGTAAGAAGAGAAAGTAGGGCTAAATATGGAATTTAGCCCTTTTTTTTAAATGAAGATTCATCTTCAGAAAAGTTTTTGATGCATCTGTCTGGATAGGGTTGCTTGTCTTAATAGGGCTGCTCATCAAGAAACGCACTTGAAAGAAATGAGTAGTTTCCGATGGTTTTGTTGACCAGTTATGGATGTTCTCCAGGCTGCTTGGGGAACTTGGCTGGAGTTTGGTGTGTGGGCTGGAAGGAAGAGGGAGGAATTTGAATATTCAAAATGGGTGGCAGACCAAGTCAAGGACTGATGCCAGAGAGTTTTTGAAACCTGAAAGAAGCTTGGTTTATGGCTGGTTAGAAAAGGGATATATTTAAGGTACAAGACTTAGAAGTTCTCTCTAGTTCTGAGCTGTGATCCACAAAAATTGAAGAACTGAGTAGTGGGGTCATTTCACTTGATGCATCCTGTGTAAGTAGCCACAGGCCTTACTGATGTCTGTGATGGAAAACTGCTAAACAGGTCTCCCTCTGTGCTAGGAATAGAAAGCATTGCAACGTGAGATTTGCCTTATACCATCATCACACCCTGGCCCCCTTTCCCCTCCCTCTGCCCCCCAACAAGCTGAAATTTACCTCTTTTGTAGTAGAGAAGAAATAGGAGCAGCCATGGAGAGGGAGGATTTTGATAGGTGTCAAGAACAGAAAAGTGGATGGACGGAGGAGATGATAAGGAATAACGTGAATACAAAATAATTTCCAGCCGTAGGTAATTTGCTGAAGGTGGATGGAAGGAATTGTGCCCAGCTAGATGTGGAAAATTCATATGTCAATGTGCATTTTGAGAGAGAGCAGTTACAGCTTTACCCTCTTATCTTTTCTCTTTGAAGTATCCCTTTGTCCCACTCTATATTTAGCAGATGCAATGTGGCAAATGTTAGATGAGCTGTTGCTTATCATGCAAGCCCAAAGCATGCTTCAGCCCTGCTATGGCCATGTGTCCAAGTACCTAGAAGTGTATCACAGAGAACTCTTCCCACTTATTCCTACCTATTCTTAGAGGAGAGAAATTTTCCTCAGATACTATCATTCATCAGTGACTTACAAATAATGGTACCTCATTTTTAAAAAGAAAGACTCATTACAGTTGCAATGTGACATTCGTGCATTCTGAGTAGCATGCCACTGTATTATCCGGTAATTTTAGGTAGATAGTGAATGTGAAATGGCTGCTATTCCAGAGTTTCTGGACAAAGCAAATACACTTTTTGACCTAATTATTTTCTAGTTTGCCTACATATAGCCCAGGATTTGGTTGTGAATTACCTCTGCTTTTCTTGTGTAATGAGCAACATGCAGATGATGGCAGGGATTCAAAAGATCAATTTTCAGTTTGGATCTTTATTTGATTCAACATTATTGTTATAGTTCACACATTTTTATGTCGCTGTTACACTTGCATATGTCCATTAGCACGTGTTTTACTCTTGATCCATGCTAGTTTAAGCAGAATGACAACAGAGCTCACAAACTGAACTAAATGGTTGAGCCTTTCTGTTAAAGTTTACTTTTTGGTCCAACAATAAGGGAACTTTCACAATGATAACTTCATTTTTTTGTCGTTCTTGCTGATCCCTACTCTTAATTATCATTCAGGAATATAGTTTTCATGCAAGTGTCCCCAGAATACTCTTCTTTATTTTGCTGACTGCTGAATTCTGAACATTTCTGCTAGACTATTGTTTTTGTCATTGGATAGAGATCCTGAATTTTACACTTCTTGAGGCCTGAGAGTGCTACTGAAATATGGAAGCTGTTCAAGACTCTGGGCATGTACCTAATTAAGATTACTAGGAAACCATAGGTGCTTACTAATGCTTAGATCTCTTGTGTGACAAAGCTTGCTGTAGATTGCTCTCAGCTTAACTGTCTACATTCTGCTTAAACCACCCCTTAAGTGCTTGCATCTTCTTTGAATCTGTCCTTCAACCAATTTTTACCTCATTTGGGCAATGAAAGTGGTAATATCTTTCTTTTTACAGGATAATTAGTGTTTGTTTGATCTTCAGGCAGTCTGTTAGGACAGGTCATATGAATACCTTGACAGCCAATAAGGCCAGAATTGTGATTTTATGCAAGAACAGACAAGGCTGAGGAGGTGAAGAGTCTGGACAAAAATTGCACAGGGTGTTTGTGTGATACTGAAAATAGTTCTAGCGCATCTTTTTATTATTTTCAAATTGTGACAAGAAAAATGCTTTCTCGTTTTATGATGTGTATTGGAAGCATCAGAAAATGTTTTTTTTTCCCCTGAAGACTAATGCATCATTTAGCATAGGAAATTGGTTCAAATACACTGAAGTTTGGCTACCAGCCCAAACATTCCAGGAAACAATTATCACTTAAGGAACAGATTCCTAACTGACTTGCGGAACAAAGTTACTTCTCAAGTATATCCTACTCAGGAAACAATACCAGGTAGCTCAAATGAATTGGTGCTTCCTTTAAAGATAAAATTGAAATTATTCATAGCAAACCTGGTCAGTCTCATGTAATTTTTTTTACAGCCAATGATTTGGAATCCATTTTAGAAGAAAGCAAACTGTGGAGAGGTTGTTGAAAAAGCAGAAGTTAATGTTAAGTAAGTGATGGCATTATTTACTCTGGTTGCTCTTATTTATAATATGAACATCAGTACACCGTACTCTTCTTTAATTCTTTGTTCTATTGTCTTTCTCTTTCCTTTTTTCTGTGCTTCAGAAAGGAACTTAAATACAGATTTTTTTTTTTTTTTTTGTTGAAGCACCGTGTTTTAAATTCAAGATTGTAATTATTTGCAAATAAGACAATGAGATTTTGTTCTGATGCAGTAAATGAGTAGATAATGAGCAAGAAAAGAAAAATTCTTTTCTGAGAACTGGAACATGAAATACATATGAGCTCATGATGGATACCTCTAATCTCAGGAGATACTCTGTGCTTTAGTGGGAACCCATGACTTCTTTCTTAGAGGTTGGCCAAGTGCCCAGTAGGAAAGTCAACTTTAACTGTTACATGCTGTATTCATTTGTAAGTCATCAAAATATTTAATCTTAAATTTAGAGTGAGAGAGAAACTGCTGTAAGTAGTACTGCAGGTAGAGACTTAATGGTTTTTTAAGAGAAATCATGTTCAACTATTATTTTTCCACACCCTCATTGTAATAAAAGCTTCTTGGAAAAGGAAAAAGGGAAGAATGTTTTGTGAGAAAATGCAGAGAAATCCTGGAAGTTCCTACTGAAAATTAGCCAGACAAGTAAAATCATCTGTCTATAAGGCAGTTGGATTTCAAAACCTATAAAGAGATATTGTCCTTCTTTCCAAAGTCTACTTTGTCACTCTGTTTCTTTGAAAGGGTCAGCACCAGCTTGCAAAACACGAGCTTTGATAGTTGCTCAAGAGAAGTGCAGCCAATGCCTCTAATGAGTTGCTTCAGTGACCCTTCACTAATGTGGTCTGATTTGATCTCAAAGATCAAAAAGTTCCATTGCTTCCAGAAGACTGAAAACCATTTGCTCATACAGAGGCAGCCCTCTATGCAACTTTGAGCAAGCTCATTTGACTTTAGCCTCAGGTTTGCCACTTCAGAGTCCCTGTCCCCTGCCATCTTGGTGGCCTGTAGCTCTGGCCAGGCTCCAGCTCCCTTCTTGGCTGCCTTTCACAAGAGCAGCTGCTTAGCCCAAGCCATGTACCTGCCAGCCGTTCTCCGTGGTTCTCTTTCTGCCCACGTGATCTCTTTTCTCAGTGTCAACCCGTTCCTTAACCTTCTTTTAAGTAAACCCAGTTTTACAACTGCAAAGGAACAGTTAATTTCAGTCCTGTTATCTTTTGCTGTGCTTGTTTGTAAGTCAAGCCTGGAAAAGATAATTTTCTAAAGTGACGCTGCAGCAAATCCCAAACTGTTGTGCTCAGTGACTATTATCACTTGTTTAATCTCTGACTGTTTTTTAAATAGTAAAACCATCGGAGCCTCTGATTTATGAGTATGTTTTGATACAAGTAAGAGTCCCTTCCCCTTTCCCTCCAGAGAGCACTTTCTCCTATCACACAATACAAAGCAAGATAGAAAAGACCCTGACTTATATTTGTGGTGTCATTCCTATCTTAAGCTGCATAAAGAATGGATTTATGGGCATGAAACCTTGAAACATCCCACTAAAATAAGCTGGCTATTGTTTTAAAATAAATTATCTTTGGACTTAGGCAAGTACAGAGGGAAAGGGAAGAGGTGGCAGAAGCACTTTGCATTTAGGAGATGCCCTGCAGAGTGGAACAGGCTGTCCTGTAACACAGTTCTCTGAGTACCAGTCAGCTTTTCTGGTTCCACGCTGTTCCCAACACAGTTTGGGCTGTTGTTTGCATCTAAATCTAGTCCTGTCCTTTAAATTCTCCCAGGTTTTGAAATAAGGGTGAATTTTTGGCAAGAACTGCTCTTGGCAATAGAAAAACAGCCCAGGAGTAGCATATAGTCAGTTCTGGATCTGCTGGGTTATGCAGAAGGGCATGGTCAGACCCGCTCTGAGAATTTGCAGATGCATCCTTTAAGGTTTTAAAAAGTACATTTTTTCAAACTTTACTTAAACACAATTAAATAATGGACAAAAGTATTGCAGCTACAAAAATTGCAGCTATATTGTGAAAATATTCAGTGAAACCATTACTTGATGTTCTCTTGAAATCAATGTGGAAAGGGAAGAGATTTTCTGTTTACTGTTTTCCTTGTCTGATGCAGAAGTGGAGTCCAGCTGCCAGTGCTGAGGTCTGGCCACATCTGCTAAAAGATAGTGATCATTTTTCAGAAGGGAAAATTTCCTGATATCCAGGAGGTTAAAGCTCCTCTTCTGTCTTCCTTTATAAGGAGCTTGTTTATGTTCTGGTACTTTTCACATTTCTGAGTGAATCAGGTTAATAGAAACTAGTTCCATGTTGAAGTAGTGTGTCTTTCAGAAAACTATGATTTAAGAAAAAAGGTTATTCTAACAGAAACCTGTCCCAAGTGTTTAAGAAACAACCAACCAACAAAATGTTTTATTTTTGCTTTGAAATTACCCTTTTTGAGTCCTATTCATAGCATCTCCTTAGAGCTTTGATGTTGAAATACTTTCTATCATATTTCTATTTCCTGCCCAGTACTTGCAGGATGGAGTAAATTGCTCCTTTAACTAGTTTTGGTTAGTCTAGATTATAAGTTACCCCTATTGCCCTGCTCAAAATTGTGTTTGTGTTATTTGGACCTTCCTTAGAGCCTGCACATCAGATTTGGACATGGAATTCTGTTAGCATGAAATCTCTGCCAAATACTGGGCCTTAATTGTTCCCTGCTGATGTTCTGTATTCCCGTCTGTAGGTACCCATTGATTACCCATTGTCCTTTTGAATGCCACCAGCACTGAAGATGCTTCATGGCTACCTATTACCTTTTAAACTTTCCAGTCCTATCCTCTGTCATGGTTTTCCTGGACAACATTTCATTTTATATATTTATGCCTTTTTTTTCCTTAGATAGCTGACTTAACACTCGACTTCAAAAAAGCCACGTGCTGCTTGCAGTATCCAAAGTACTGGGCAATCCTGAGAAATCCAAATCAGCAAACTGTCCTTTTTACCAGTCCTCTACTCTTCCTGGAATCATCAAACTAAATAATCATTTTATGTCTCCCTGATCTGTGAAAGGATTGAGAGGTTAACAGCACAGCATCAAGCAATGATTATATGATTTTGTGCATTTGTACATGCTAGGGAATGCAAAAACTTGGGTATGTGTGCAGGTTGTGGCCACATCCTTATGCCAGCACATCTACCACTTCTTCCTGCAGATTGAATTATAGAAAGCTGGTGTGGAGGCTGGGAGCTCTGATATGCTCAGAGTCAGTTCCAAATTGGGTGAAAAAATAGGACTGCACAATGAATTTTGAGGCACACTGGCCACGTGGATGTGTATAGCCCAACTGAGTCCCAGCTGGAAATGTGCCTGTCCAGCAAGGATTTCTGTTTGCAGCTCTACTTTGACAGCAACCTCTATATTTTGAGCTTCTTAAATGTGTGCCATGTTGTTTTTACGTCGTTCTGTCTTCTAAATACAAATGGCTCCATTCACACCAAGCTGAGCTTGCTTTGTTGCTCCCAAAAGAGGCTGAAGCTGCTTCCTCTCCAAATACGCAATTATCCAACTGTCCTGGATCTGTGTTCAGCCTCTGATTCACTTTCATTATTAGGCAGCAATCAATAGCAAAGGTTTTGCAGAAGAAAGTTTGAGTAGGACTCGGAGTTCAAGCAGAAGCATTTCCTGCTCACATGGAATTGCATTAACAAAATGAGACCCATGATACTGCAGCTATCTTCCTAACCCCTTTTGAGGACCACAACCATGCTTTTTGCCCATGATTTTGTCAGAGCAAAGTGGGGAGTTTGCTGGAACAGCAAGAAACAATCCCTCATATTCATCTGCAGAGAGGTCTGTTTCAGAGGCAGTTGCAGAACATTTGTTCCACTTACTCAGGTCACAGCATCATTCTTGCTGTTTTTACTCATTTCTTGTAGTCTCTTTTAAAATAAATTGCTGCCTTTAAAGCAAATGACTTAACTGAACTGCTTGGGATCTCAGTGTTTTTCCATGACTCTTTGAAAGCAAAATTCTCCTTTTTTTTCTTGGATGAGCAGACTTCTGTTTCCCTGCCTTCCCCTCCTCCTTCCTGCCTTTTGGCAGAACTTGATGTGCGAATTGTGATGTTTGCCACTGTATGACCAAAATGCTCTGAACTGTGCTCCACAAAGCAGCAGTGAACTTGACAGAGAAAAACATCAGCCTGTTTGTAAGACAGAAACAACAAGGACTTCACACTTTTCTTCTGATGTTTGTTTGTTCTTATCTGCTGTGCAAATTCATTTGGTTTTGGTTACAAGCCACTCAGATATTTTTGAGTGCTTGCTTTTTTAAACTGAATTTATGAAAAATATTATACAAGAACAATTCAATCTTCCTTTGCAGTCATGAAGCTTTTCAGTGGGAGCAAGAGTAGAATAAATACCCTAAAATTGACTTTGTTACCCAGACTAGTGGTGAGATAGGACAACTTTTATTAAGCAAAGCTAAAGTGTGGTTTTGGAGCTTAAATGTAATAAAAATGCAATGCAGAAAGCTACTCCAACTACTGAATCAATGCAAGAACACATTGTACAAGTGTAGTTGTGTCATACAGGTTTTTAGCTGTCTCACACAAAGGCAGCTGGGCTTTCCCTTTCAAGTAGTTTAAAAATGTTTTGATAAGCACCTAAATTTATTCTCTAAGTCAAGCAACTATATTTTTAGGATTTTTCCATCAAAATAATTTCTGTATATACCAAATACTTACAGAAGCATAGTGAAAAGGAGGTACTGATAGCTAGGCTGTTGCCTAAGACTAATTAGGTGGTTTTGATACTGTATTTTAACATGTTGTTATTGGTTATCCAAGGCTGAAATACTAGAACAATGTTCTTGGAGAACTTACAGTCAAAACCAATATACTGACAAGCAGTTGCTGAAGTAAAACTAAAGCAAAGGGGCCTTTCTGAATTTCTTAATCTGTGTCCACCAAAATATTTCTAAACAACTCAGGAATTTCTATAAAACAATTATTCAAGTTTCTTAATTGTTTTTCCAAGATGCTAAATAAAGCACTTTATTTGGCACTCGCTCTACACATGACTTTCCTCTATTTCTGACATGTCTCTTGCTGCTTTTCCCCCAACAGGCAGCTTGTTATTTGCAGGCTGGTTGTACAGATGCTGTGCAAGCACAGAGACAGTTCAACAGGAAAAGTAACCAAGGAGGATTTTGCTAATGCTTATGTCCATGTGACACAGACATTCAAGTTACTCATGTGCACACATCCAGAATCTTTTCCCAGGCTACTGCAGCAAAAAATATACAGATTGTCCAACTTCCTTTTTTTTTTATCAGTGAATTTGTTTTGATTTTGTTTGTTTGTCGTTTTGGGAGTCATGTGATAACTATGCATTTTTCTCTCTGGTAGTGTTTGTCTGTGGTCTGCTGACAATTTTATACTATTGCAAAATGTACACACATTGTTTGTTTCTTCAAAGTAAGATCACAGAAGACAATTGTAAAGAATTAAAGTGGAAGAAAAGTATGTGTGTGCATGTGTAAAATGAATGGTGACTTTTTTAGCTGTATCTCAAGGAACCACTATTACTTTGGGTGTTTCCATGTGATTTTTGTGGTTGTTTTTCTTTGATTATTGAGATTAGGTATATATTTATGTGAAAATAGGTGTCAAGTTATAAATAAAAAAGGGATTGCATTTAATTCAAAGATATTTTCAATATAAACTCTAGATGTTATTTGGTTTTGTGATATATGTCAAATTCTTCCCTTCCAGTTTAAGTATTTGTATTTAACATAAAATGACTGTTCAGGTTGTCAGACTGAACAGGACTGGAGTGATTAAAATGTTGCAATATTTTAGAATACTTGCTTACCAAAACACACTGTTTCAGGAGTGAACTACCAATGGTGCAAAACCTTCAAGTGAATGAAAAACTCAAATCCAAGGACTTAGTGTTGATTCACATATTTAGCAGAGTTGAAATGAGACGGTTTGTCTTAAATATGGCCATATCTTTGTTCTTCGTCTTACCTGGATTGGTAATATTAATCTCCTTTCCAGTATCTTCCTAGGGAATGTGAAATTTAATTTTTTTGTGCCAGGCCATCTTAGGTTCAAATGTCTTCAATCTTTTCCATAATTTCTGAAGAGAAGTAGTCATCACAGACATATCCATTGCACTGCAGTAAAAATGTACATGTTTTTGCAGAAATAAAACTTCCATCATAGTGAAGGAGCACTCTGGATTCTCTACCGTGAATCAAACACCCCATGTGTACTGTGTTATACCCAGCCTCAGATACCTACAGACTTAAATTTTCCCTGGGATCATTCCCAGCCCCAGCTGACTCACTGTAGTGTTCCCAAGATATTTTTCCTTCTGGTGGTCGTTTGTTCTTCTTGGATGCAACACGTGTGAATCTCAGTGTCTGTTGCTTTGTTCAGGGACTGGCCCCGTGGTTACAGTTCTGTCAGAGCGTTTTTGCTGAATTTGGCTGTTCCTTTAGTACAGCTGTGTCCTGCTTTTCGCCTGGGCTGATTTCAGTCCTTTTGCTTCCTTTTAAGTTCCACTTTTTCCTAGGATTGGTTGCAACAGAAGGGCTGGGACTATGTCTCAGCTTGTGTGTGGCAAATCTTCTCCGGAGGGCCTAGGTCAACTAACCACAAGGATTTGGTGGAATGTTTTCTCCCAACCATCTCAAGCACAACTCTGGATCAATCACCCAGTGGTCCACAGTCATGGACTGCAACATGGTCCTCTCAGTACTGCTGTACATGGAAAGATGGGGCTCCAGATGTTTCCTGCTTTCTGTTTCAACTCTTTTCCCATGCTATTAAATGTTTTTAGTAGGCCTTTGGGAGAACAGAAAGCTCTGTGATAACAGAAGAAAAAGTGCTAAAAGTATGTGGCTAAACCCATCTTCTGCATGTACAGCTCAAACAGCAGCATGTCCCCCCTGTTCCCCTGGAGCTGCTAAAATGCAGCTAGTGAAAGCAGAGCTCAGGCAAATCTGAAATGATGATGTAGAAAAAAGTACTTTTCATAACTTGCTTGTCCTGTATTTCCTTCCCCTGTTTACGACAGCTGCTTTCAGCCTACTCTGGACACTAGTTTTTATTTATTTGGAGACTTCTCAGTGCTTCCAGAAGCTCAGTAGTTTCAGTGGCAGTACTTGTTGGCTCCATCTGTGATGAGTGAGAAGAAGGTTCTCAGTTCACTGGAACACATCACAGCAGTGATCCACACGACCCTCAGGTCTGGCTACCACAGCAGGAATTTGTGCTGAATGCTAGTGTGGATATGAGCAAATGTATCAGTGAGTGACTCTGTGCATGTGTTTCAAATGCTGTGTAGCTTTATGACCACCAGCAGCCTCCTGTTTATTTAGGCGGGAAGGGGAGATTTGTTTTGAAAAGTCTGAAATGGAAATCCATACATTGACTGCAGTTGTTGAATTACTGATGATATTATTCAAGACTGTTCTGTAAATAATGATATACTGTCATAAGTATACACAGATCATCTAATCATCCTTTTTTGTGATTTTGAATGAGGTAACTTAGCTGCATTTCTTAGCTGGGATTTTATTTGGCTTATTTGTTCAATACCTTAACAAACCCTGGAAAAGCTGCAAGTGTGAAGGTGTATGGCATAATTTCAATAAAAGGCAGGATTGTGGTACAGTGATCATTTTGTGCTGGTCAAAGGGTAAGAGTAGCTCTTTTGACACGCCACAAAGGTATATGTACTGGGTCCCAAGGAACTTTATAGCTGGATAATAACTGGCTTTCAAAGGTTTGACATTTGTTTTTCTGTGCCAAGTGTGTATGGGAGAAGCCTACAAGGTCAAGAGAAAATAAGCAAAAGTCAAAGACAGATTGTAAGACAAATAGTAACATCTGGTAAATGACTTTCTTCTACATTTGTAGAGCTCTTGTTTACTGCAGTGAATGTGAAATGTTTTTCTTGGCAGAATTATAGGATTAAAGTCCACCAGTCTGGGAATTAAGTTCATACAGGTTTATAACATTTAGTAATACACAGTAAAAACCACCAAATGTAGTTGCATTTAAAACCTGTATGTCATAAAAAATAATTATCTGTGATGCTAAATGGTTAGAAAATACATAGGTTTTATGGCCTTTTGTAGTTTTTGGGAGGCATTTTGAATATTTCTACTGGTTCATATGAGTGAATAAAGTGCTGTGACTGTGCCCTCTGTCAACTGACTGTCAGTAAATCCGTCTTTGTGCTCATAAAAGTCTGTTTCAGAGAAACAATGGAGCAAAGTAGCTAAAAACTGCTAGTGGTCTAGGCTGAGGACATCACACAAATGAAGGTTTGTGTCTCTCTTATGTGGGACCCCTCAAAAGGAAAAAAATATGCTGAAGAAAGTTAATAAGAGGCAGAGCAGATCTGGTTTGGTGAATTTCTGATAGTTTCCTGCTGATCCCACTGCTATTCCCTCCCGACAGAATATTCAGGGAGAAACGGTCATGCAAACAGAGCTTCATTTCTGTGGGAACTGTCTTCCCAGATGAATGTTTTTCTTCAATGAGGAAAAAAAAGGGAGTACAGATTGTATAATTTTTGATAGAATGGGTATAGCAAACAAACTTGCCCCTTCTCCAGTTCCCCATCTTCTTTCTGTGTAAGACTCAAATTCTGCAGAGGTTACAAAAAAGATCAGGGCCAGCTGGACTCATCAAACAGAAGTTGAAGGAGTTTATTCAGTTGTGGGAGTACTTCAGTGAGTTCCTATTATCATTAACGGTTTTATTCGCTGAAAATTCATGTTCCTGTGGTATTTTGCATTGCTTGGACTTTGTTCAATGAGAAATAGTTTAACTGGAACAACAGCAGTGATGTCTTCTGAGGATCAAGACACTTGGATCAAATGGAAATGGAAAAAAATCCATGGGGCTTGCTGACTGAAAGACTAAAATCAATCCTGTAGTTTAATCCCAAATGCATTGTGGACACTCCTTTGTAGCTCTTAAGAGTTTTAGCTGTAATACTGACTGGAGTCTCTAAGGTTAGGGAAATTAAGATTTTTTTGTGCTTGCAGGAGCCAGAATGTTGAAAGAGAAAATACTGTTAATGTTAATGTAAAGCTCCTTGTGTAGGATTCAGTACAGACACATTTCTAAACAGTTCCAAAAACCATGATTGTAATTTGGCACTATATGTGTATCTGGTATCAAATCATGCTTGCATTACTTGAAAAATCATGCCAGTTTCTGGAGAACAAAATGTGTCTGTGTCAAAGTTCTTGTTTGTTGCCTACAGATGATTTGCTTGTTGGTTTTCATGCCAATCTACCAGCTTGGCTGCATCGACTTGAACACAGTCTCTCCTGATTTAAACTTGTGTTGTGGAACCTGGCCCTTTGCATTTATATTTATGAAGAAGTCTGTTTATTGTCTTTGATAAAAGCAGAAGAAGCCAGTCTGTTTGAAAACCAGTGTGAATTGTTCAGTTGTCCTTGTAAAGAGGGGCAGTTGTATTTTGCTCTTACCTTTTGATGAATGTGCTCTTCAGCATGACATGTCTTCCCTGCTGATTTCACCAGCCACATGTCAGCAAGTGTAAGAGCCAATTTCTTGCCCTTTGTAAGTCAGGCCAAGGGGAGGTCTTGGGAGCAGAGAGCCATAATGGACCATGGAAGTCTGAGAGCAATTATTTCTAGCTAATCAAACACAAGAAATAGCAGGAAGCAAAAGTTTATTTATGGAAAAGATGTCTACTAAGAAGCCTACGATTTTTATTTACTACTTCCCTAGAAGATTACTAGAAAACTGAATAAAATAAAAGCCTTGTAATATTTGAAAATAAAAACAGTTTTAAAATTAGTCAGAAGAGAGAAAAATCTCATCTATTTAAAAGATGCAAGTTCATTTTTTCACATCTGCTTTCGAAAGAATATGGGGTTTTTTTTTAAGGTGATAATGTTATGAGTGATTAGAACAGAGAGTGGATATTTCAAGGTGAATTAAGCTTAATTTATTTTGAGAGGTTGTAGTTAAGGAAGTTTTAAGAGAGGTTGTAGTTAAGGAAGTTTTAAGATGTAGACTAAAGCAAGTTATTTATAGTCTGGATTCAGGCCAGTGCCGTGCTATATCAGCCCCTGGGTAGCTTAGGGGCAAATTTCACCTTAAGCAAGAAAGAACTTCATTTCTCTGTATCGTAAAAAGCTGCCCAAAGCTACCCCACTTCAGGGAATAATAGAGTACTAACTTCCAAGATACTGTTGTGCTTTCCCATCATGCTACCATATTTTTCTCTTTGGGGATGCTGGAGGGGACAGTTCCTCCCTGATGTTGCAGTAGAACAAGTGTCCCATGCCCTTGTCCCCAAGCAGATTCTGTGTGGATTGCTCTTGGTACCCACCTGTCCATTAGGACCGTCATGGCCTGGCTCTGCATCTGGCGTCAGCTTCAAATCAGATGGAGGCTACTTAGGTTGGCAGCAGACTTTTATCACAAAGAGCAAAACACTGCTTGTTTTGTCATGGGAGTTGTGTCCTATATATCTTCATGATGATGTAATTGATGGAATTTTAATTGTGTATTTATTTGATGGGCTACCTTAGGAGGAGCGTGGTGATGCTTCCTCTCCTCCTTCAGCCCCTGGGAGGCCACCCCTGGAGTGCTGTGTGCAGCTCTCCAGCACAAGAGAAAGAGATGGAATTCCTGAAGAGAGCCCAGTAAAGGGTCACTAAGATGATGGAGGGACTCTCATATGAGAGCTGGGACTGTTCCACTCAGTGAATGCCCAAGGGGAGTCTCATCCATGTGTATGAATGTCTGAAAGCAGGGTGCAAAATCAAGAGCTGGTTTTCTCATCTCCCCTGTTTACCATCTGTTCACACTAGACAAACCATTTTAATACAGACTCAACTGAAAATATTTGACAAAAATCTCCACCACCCAGTCAATCATAG
The DNA here is from genome assembly GCA_026261815.1 of Monarcha castaneiventris obscurior. Lineage (NCBI taxonomy): Eukaryota > Metazoa > Chordata > Aves > Passeriformes > Monarchidae > Monarcha > Monarcha castaneiventris. The sequence goes on from JAMPIT010000890.1 coordinate 2,158,207, forward strand.
CTTGAACTAAATATTGAAAAGCACTAGAATGTCTTGGCCAAACTACCAGACACATCTGGATGCACTGGACTATTGTTCAAAAGTTCATTGTGCATAACTGTGATTCTGACATATGAACAGTCTGCCCAGATTATTAAAGAAAATAAAAATAAAGCCATCTGTTTATTATACTTGCAGGTCATTTCCTGCATATGTAGCTCTTGGAGATAAATGCTGTGAAGTATGAAGCAGTGCCTCTTGTTTGTTAAATTAATCCAAGAAGGCACACTGGTCTTTATGACATCTTAATTACATGCAAAGGAAAAGAGGGAAAATCATGCCTTCAGGTGAAGAAAAGCTGACCAAGAAAAAACATTGTGTGTGAGCACTTGAAATGGCCTTATAAATAAAAAAAAAGTTTTTTACAATAAAATAGAGGTTCAGAAAAACATGCATGCCTTTCTAAATTGAAGCTTTTTGGGTTGTTTTTTTTTTTCCAGTTACAGGATATGAATTACTCTGAGCCTTTTCTGTATATCTGTTTGGTAGGATTTCTGGTATGCTTTGGCTGTGTGGATTTCCCTGGTAAATACATGAGCGATTCTGCCCCGTCACTGATGTACTCGGACAATGAGAACAATTTAAATTGCTCTGTGGTGGCACAGGATGTTCTGCATCCATCTGTGATGTGTGTTAGATGGACAGTGTCCTCTGGTGACACTATATAGTGTTTGTTTATACTTGAGGGGTTTCCTGTGGGCTTCTGGAGACTACTGGTCTAGATCCTCAGAAAACAGGGACAATTGCACTTTTATTGGATTCGGCCTATGGGAAGACTTTTTTAACCTGCATTTGCTGTTATGAATGGTTAACAGTTTCATTTTAGTTTGATTTAAACAGACCTTCAGCAAAGTATTTACTTGAAGCACTATGAATAGGCTGCAAGGGAAATCGATGTGTGTCGACCTATTCTTCTTTAGACACTGGCTTACTGCTTTGCAGTGCAGCAAAGAATGTATTTGTAAAAAAAGTAATTGCACAAATAATCCAAAAGAGGCATCCATGACATGCCACTGCTTTTCCAGAGGAACAGTGCCTAGGTACGTTAGGCTTATCTAACACTAAGAAAGGTCAATGTCTTTTTTGGAAATGGTTCAGTTATAAATTGCCCTGGACCCTAAATAGCCTTGACGCTCTCTAACCATAATAATTGCCACTTTTGTAGCCCTTGGAAATACAGCCATGCAGAGGTGGTACAGGGTTTTGCCAATTGCTTCCTTTGTTGCTGGCAGACAAAAAGATAAATTAATGTTGCAACCTGCCTTTCCTTTTCCTTTTATAAGAGTTTGCTTAAAGGACTAAGACTAAGATCAAGAGCTTTGCAGATGTATCAAGAATTAATGATTCTTGTGTAAGTCACACATTCTGTGCCAAAAAATCTACATCCCAGCTGAGGTGATGAGTACAGAGACAAACTCTGACAGGGAATATGTCATGGGAGTAGCAACTGTACAGGAACAAGTATTGGGAATGACTTCTTACAGGGAAAACAAAAGAAGATTATGGATTCAGAAAAAGACATGACCAAGATGTCCATAAAAATGAAAGCTGACTAGTCTGACAAGTCTTGGATTTCAAAGTTTTGTTGAGTATATCTAGACCCTAATGGGTCTGATTTTTTTTCTTAGTGTCTTTTATGGCTTTCCTTTGTGTTAGTATGAAATAGAGGTATCCTCCTTTGCAGTGACTCCCTAGAGCTCCTGCTACTTATCTGTCTTTTAATCATAGTGAAGAATACAGGCCTTTTGATATGGTCCCCTATCGCAGATGAGGATTAGTCAGGGTTGAAGGGAATTGCCCAGTCCACAGTAGGCAAGGTTGAGACACAGTTAAAGGAAAACTCTGTCACAGAACTCTTTATTTTAGCTTTTTTCTCCATGTGCTTGAGACCTTTTATGGCGAGAAGAACTAATTCTTCTGGGGAAGTGGTTCTGAGTTACTACTCAGCCAATGTCAAATTCAGTGTGGCCTCATAAGGGACAGGGGAGTTGCAGCCTGTGGGACAGACTCGAACTTCTGGGCTGTGACAGATGCAGTCATCGCAAGGGAGAGAGGTATTAAGCCTTGATGTAGGTATAAAACTGTTCTAAGGTGTGTTTAAACTCCTCATGACAGAAATTATTCAAAAGCCGTATATTTTGTGTCTGTGCAGAAGTGTTGGGCCAGATTGAAGGCCTGTGCCTGGACCTTCACTATGGTATCTTCTGCATCAGGCCTTGAATCAAAACCCTGGGGGTCATGCCTGTCTGTGCCCTGGAATAAGAACAACCAGTATGCTGCAGTGTAACTGAGTCTTTGCTAATGTGATTGAAGTATTTAGGAAAGAAAAGACATGATCTGAGTGTTGTAGTTGTAAGGCAACCCCTCCATAGCAAAATGACTGGCAACATCAGGAATAGTACTAAGAAAAAGATGTTGCTCTGCTGGTACGTGAAAATTTGGCTTTATACACATCTTAAATACTGCATGAGGCAACTTTCTCCCCATCTGTAAAAGGACAGACTGGAGTTAAAAGGTGTGCAGAGAAAGGAAGCTAAAATGGTCAGGGAGATGGGGCTGTAGCATCAAAAGGAGAGACTGATATGTCTGGGACTCTCAAATATAGGGTGGAGAAGGCTGAGAGAGGTGGAACTGATTTTTACAAAGCTCAAATGCAACCCATTGGTCACCAAACCCTGAACTAACAGGGCTAGGGTCTACATAATTTCTTTGGGTTTAAACCAGTCATCCACTAGTTCCATTATTTTGTGCACTGCGTAGTTAACTTCCGATATGTGCTGCTCCAGGAGACTGTGGAAGCAGGCAATACCAACAGATCAAAAAAAAATTGGACACAACCATGGATTGGAGGTCCATAAAGAAATACTGAAGGAATTAGGCAGGAAGATTCTACAAAAAACCCAGTACAGCTCTTGAAGGAGAAGCAGAGTACTTGGCTCCATGAAACCCAATAGGGTTTGATACGCTTTTGTGTTCATAGGCTGTCATGTATGGTGTCTGGTGAAACCAAAGGCTTAAAGATATAGGTGAATTCTTTTCTTCAGCAGAATTCAAAGGTTTTTTTCTTATCTTTCAGGTAGGCTATCCCACCTTATGTGCTGTAATATGTCAGTCTGTAGGGGAAGTGTTTTCTTCTTTCTGCTGTCTGTAAATCAACCATTTCAGCCTAATGGAAGAGAAATTTATATTCTTTAATTAGTTCTTTTTCTTTTTTTTTTTTTTTATTAAATAAGATTTCAACCAATGCTTGGAGTTAAGTACAGTTACACATTGAGTAAGGAGAGGTGGTAGAATTGCACAATTATTTTATTCTTGGAACATAGTTTGCAACTACTCGTGATTACACTTAATACTGAAAATAAGCTATAAAAACTCTGAAAAAGAGTGTTTTTACAATTTAATATAATTGTGTGATGTTCAGAAATGGCTTAATTTGGTTAACTTTACTATTCTCAACTAGTGCACTTTATTTTTTGACATCTTTGATGGGATGACCTGCTAGATCTGACTAAAATTAGCTGAGTTGATCCCTTTTTGGTATCAAGTCTCTTCATTCTAGATTTGAGTTCTTTATTCTGAAGAAGTTTGTAATTATACAATTTTTGGTGAAAGAAAAGATTATTTCTTCCAATTTTTTTCTTCCCTTTGAGTAGGATGTTGCTGCCAGGCTTAAGAGCATGGAGTTTATTTCCCTGCAAGCCAGCTGATGTGAGTCTGTCAATGCAGTCAGGCAGCCTTTTGGATGCATCTTTGGCTTTGGACAATCATGCCTTTACTCTGCTCCCTGTGAGGTGGCTTAAGAGAAGACTAAACTATTTAGTACAATTTATACACTCCACCAAGAGTTTTCAGGAAAACAGCTATTCTCCTAAGATTTGTGAGTTTTAGGGGTCAATAAACACTTTATTTGCTCTCTAAATACCAGCTTAAAACCAATGTGGCAAAGAAATAACAGCACCAGAATGTCTGCAACTCTGTTTTTGAGTTAGTTCTTCCAGCACAAGTTACACTATACACAGTCTTAATGACACCCTGGAGTGGCCAATATGATTCTGCTGTATCTTACTTCTCTTTCTTATCCTTTCCTGGAAGCAGGACAGGCCTTTCCACACCAGCATGGGAGAGGAACAGGCAGGAAGCATATACTCCTTTCTTCAGTGTCAAACATCATCTCTTTATCTTTTACTCCATAAAATGCCAGAATATTTCATCTGAGGTAAACAGATCCCAGGCAATGAGTGAGAAAATGAGCCTGTGCTGAGCTGTAGGACCTGGCAGTACAGGAGGGGATGAAGTGTGGGTCTCTATCCCAGTGATGCTTCACATGTCCTCCACAGTCAAATCCTTCTGCAGAGGTCAGACCCCTCTGCAGCCACTCCCAGTAAGATCAAATTCTTTCAAGCAGGAGACTTGGGAAGAGAAGAAGAGCCCCACACCTATCTGCAGATACCTAAATCGCTTTGCACTTGCTGTTTTTGTGAGTATCACAATAGTTGGTGTTATCACGAGACAGTCATATTTGGTGTTGGTAACATTGAGGATTCCTGCAGTGTCACAGCCAGGCAGTTTCCCAGCTTCCCAGCCAAACTTAGCTCACTCCTCAGGAGTTTGAGTGGAGGTGGAGACCAGAGCTGGTGTTTGACAGCCTGCACCTGGGAGAGTACTGCACCCTTTTATACCTTATCACATGGCTGTACCAGCCAAGTCCTTTGTGTGGCAGGAAAAGCTGCAGTGACAGGAACGGGCTGCCAGTGTTTGACAGGAGTGGTTCGGGGAGAGAACTGGATGGTTAGCTGAAACTGAGATGTTTAAAGCTTTATTTTTATGGTGTTTTATATGACTATGATGAAAGAATCAGTGACCTTTGCAGTGCTGCTAATGGATCATCAGGTCCCAGGCAAAGTGTTACACAGCGAGGTTACAGTGAAGAGATGTTTGAAGGTTAATGTTTGGAAGAGGAAAAATTATAGCAATATATTTTCAAAAATCCTGTTACTTTTTTGTTAGCTCTCAAAAACAACTGTTAGAGACTTGGAGTAGTGGCCTATTTTTTTTTTTTCTACTTCCACCAAACTTGTGTGACAAGGCAAATGACCCTGCAGGCTTTTAGTCTCTTTTTTCGTGCTCACTGATGGCCAGGCCCTCTTGCTCTTACAAAGACTGATGTGGCTTGACATGATTTAGGGCTGCCTCAGCTTTTAGCTTCCCAAACAAGTTAGCTTTGCTATTACTTCAGTGCCAGAAAATAAACACACACGCTCTGAAAATCCAGTGAAAGTCAGGCAAAGTCTTTCCAGGGTTTTTAGTTTTATCACTACAGCCCTGCTCAACTAGGGAGCCTAGAGAACAACTAAAGAGTAGAAGGAAGAGTCCTGCCTGCCTTTCATGTAGAAAAACCTGGCTTCTTCATCCTTTTCAAGGCAACAGAATGTCAAGTCAGGTTGTGTTGCCTAAGGCTGCTATGCAGTAAGGGGATTTAAATGTAACCTCTGCATACAGAAAAAGGAAGTCCCTTAATTCATTCAATATTTTATTAGCAATCTCTTAATGCTGGTCTTATTCCTAAAGGTAAACATCTCGGAGGCTTTTCAAAGCCTGTATTTCATTATTTAATAATCTGTTTTCACTAACACAATTCCCTAGCTCTGAGCCTGTAACTAAGTCCACAAGCTGGAAATATCAGCAGTCCAGGAACTGTTAAATAATTAAGCCATTGGTGCCTGTAAGTGTTAGGGCTTGAATCACTCATATTTTCTTTTCACAAACTGCTGGGAAAAAAGGTGTCATTGCAAAAAGATTACTTACTAGCTCTCTGTAAGGACAAGATTACTTTTTTCTGCAATGGTGTGGCTTGAAACTGTATTTTTGTTTAGAAGGTAGTAATTATAGGATAACATTTAATAGTGAGCCTGTACAGACCCGGTTCTTTGTTTTTCAGCTTGTATCCAGAGTTATCCCATCTTCTGGACTCACTGGAAATCCTCCATTTAGAGGCTTTTTATTGGAATTGCATATGACAGGCTTTTTTAAAGAATTCCCGGGAATAGCCATTGACTCGGAAACAGTGTTTGGCTCTGTGTGTGCATATGTGAACATGGGCACAGGTTTACAAATGTCCAACCTCTCAAAGTGGGGAGATGTCTCTGAAGGTAACTGAAGGCCAAATATTTGGGCTACTCCTTTTGGCATCTCAGGCACTGAGGTGGATGTGGGCTCATTTTGAACACACAGGAGATGACCCAGACTGCTCTCTAACTTCAGGCAGATGGAGACAGGGCAGTCCACTGAGGGAGTTTCTCATCCATTAATGATATATGTCATGATTTTTCTTCATCAGAGAAATTGGGATTGGTTTTATCATAGTACCATTTACTCTGGAGAAGGACAAAGTAGTACAATCATGGATATAGTGTAAGAGAAGAGGAGTTCAGGGATAACAGCAGGCTTTTGAGAGCACTAATAACATGCTCTCCCTAATTTAGTCCAGACAGAAAACATTTGAGTGCCATAATTTGTTATGGCATCAGATTACTTTCTTTTGTAGACTGTTTGAATGCAGTTGCTATGTGGAGTGAGATGGCTGGATAGAAATGTGGCTGGGCGGGGAAGGGCAAGAAAATGAGATTTTGATGAAATGCTCTAGGACATGAGAATATTTTCCTTATTCTGCTAAATGGAATTCTGCACTAAGCAGTGCAAAAACCAAACCAGTACAAGACAGGAAATACATATGGGCTGTCTTCAGTACTGGGGTTTCCATTGTTCTGTTGCATATGGTGATATGACAATGTTACATTCCTGTGTCCATCATCAAACATACTTATTAAGCTGAGATCTGGAAATAAGTTAGAATTGGTTGGAATAGGTTGACTAGAATTAATATCTTTTTTTTTTTCATTGCCTCTTTGTTTACTTTGGCTTTTTGAAATACCTTGTGACTCTTGTGATCTCTGATGGGAAATCTGTCTGCATTCCCTTCAGAGTTTATTTGCTGTGTTTACCAAGCTTAGACAGTATTGACATAGTTACTAAGGAGAAACTGGGTTTTGGCAATGCTGGAAGCTTTAGCAACTTTATATACACATACAAAATTTAAACATAAAAACATTAAAGTAAAAAAACTATTTTTAAATTTTTTTATTTCGAAGTACGCATAAATTATGAAATACTAGCATCAAGCTCACGTCTACGACCTCTCTGTCTTCTGTATGTTTAGTGTAAAATAGTTGGTCATTTTGGCTATCAGCATAAAAATAATTTTCTGGTAAATTTGAGAAGAACAGATTTCCTCAAATGTGTAAATTACCAAAAACCTGAAACTTGTTTTTCGGGCGGCCAAATATTTTCAAATAGCTTTCATCCTGCTTAGGATCGACTGGACTTATTTGCAGCCCTGATTTAAACATAATATTGACATGTTGTGGTTAGAATGTGGAGATATTCCATGATGACCTTCATGATATCCTATGTATTTAGCAGGCTGTGGACTCTTCTGCAATTGAGTAACGGTGAACAGCAGACTTAAACACCTCCTTGGGGCTTTTTTTTGACTGTTGCAAGTCAATCCAAAAGAGTTTCTGTTACTATGAAGACATTCTATTTCTTGAATGGCTCTAGTTTAATTATAATGGACCCTTTTCCCAAACACGCAGTGATTAATTGAAACTATGAGTACTGAAACTGAAGAACTTCCTTCTATTGTATCCTCTTGAGTCTTTTTTAGAAACCAGGGCCCTACCTTATGGTTTATTTTATCAAAGTTTAGGATTATTGATTTAGCTAGTAAAAATTAATAATTTATGCAAAATCATGTTTTCACCAAACACCCTACTTCTGCTTGCTTTCCAGCATATGGTGTATCTTACCTGGTGGTTGTACTTAACCTTTTCTGTGCAGGAAAAAGAAAAAAGGGAAGGTACTAAAAAGTGGCTTAAATCTCACTGACTAATAAAATGTCTTCTGCTGTCACTTCTTCCTGACCCGAGGCAATTTTCCTTTAGTTCTCACGTTTCTCTGAGATCTTCTTTTTATCTTTGCAACTAGGATTTGAGACAATTGCTGTATTATTCTGTAATGTATCAAGTCCAGTGCCACTGCTCTTTTGAGTCACTACACTTGCTGAAGTGGGCAGTTGTTCCTTTCAGTGCTAAAAGTTGCTGATTTGCCTTAGTGAAATAATTCCATAGTGTAGAAGAAATACAAGATAAAACCAACTGCAAGATATGGCAAGTTAACTTTTGTTTCTGAAGTACCTAATTTATTAATAGGAATGTACACATATGATATTTACCTCAAACCAAGAGGATTCTGGCTCTAATGCAATGCTGTGTTGTATTAGATGTGGGGTTAAGAGTGCAGGATTTCTTTTTCTTCCAAACTAGTTTAGTCTGATGCAGTGACAGTATATTTCTTTAGTTCTTCAGATTTTAAAATACCGACTGGACGAAAGACAGGACTGAAGCTTGTAACATTGTGATTTCATTTGAGACTGGTACTTCAACATTTTGCTCTTTAAATAACACAAATATTTTGGTTTTTTAATAGTTGCCAAAGAGTTGCATCTGCAGGCACCTCACAAAAATACCCAGTTCCTTGTATTCCCTGTATTAAAACCACAGCAGATGACTTATTTTAAAGACATTTTATCCTTTTTTTCTTTTTAGAGGAGCAGAAGCATTAGTGTGAAGGATAAAAGATTACTTAAAATATAATAAAATACTTAATCAATCCAAGATAAGCAACCCTAAATCACCTCAGATTTGCAAGAGGGAAAGCACACTTACACTTGGCACAGAGCTGCTAAAATGAGGTAGCTTGTCAAATTTTCTGCCGTGTCCTTGTTCACTCTGTGGTAAGTATGAATCAACTGGCCTGCCTTTTTGCCTTCACTCTGGGGATAAAAGAACAGCAACATAAGAGGTTTCTGATAGTTTTTCCTCAATAGGTAAATTCAGTATAATCTGGGGAATTTATGTTGCTGAAGAACAGAAGGAAGAAAAAAGTAGCTCATCTTGAATGAGTATTCTTACAATAAACACTTGTGTAAATAGGAATGATTTAGTGCACATTATTCTTTAGAATTAAAATGTCCCTTTGGAGTTAGCAGGCAATTAAGTGTCAAATTTGAGGCAGAAATTGAACCAAGATGCTAATAGATGTTTTTGTTGTTGTTTTTAGTCTGTTGCAACAACTCTCATTTACTTTTTACAAATCTGGCTTATTAAGCTGTTTCGGATGTCACAAAAGGGCCTGGACAAATAGCTTTAGGTGCCTGCATTAATCTTGATAACTTTGGTATTGTTGGCTTCCTGTAAACCACAAAAAGTCATTTTGTGTGTCTGCCCAGAAAATCAATCTCAATACCACACTGCAGCTTACTTTAGAGGCCCCTCCAAACAAAAATAAGTTTAAAGAATCCATCAGTTACAGCTAGAATTTTAGTGTATCTCTAAAGGAATGGGAGTGAAAGTCAAATGCAGCTTTCTAATACCTGCTGAATCCACAACTTACTGGAATTCATTATTTAGGTCTTTGTTTTAAACCACTTATTAATGAATTGAGTTTTTAATAATTATTTCATTTATAATCTATTATTTAAATATGTAATTATTTGATTTAATTAATCTATCATATAGGTAAAATTTATTTTATATATGTCAAATAATTGCTAGTTAATATTAAATAATCTGTATTAATATATAAATTATTCAGCTCCTGATCATTAACTTTCAAGATATTAGGAATTTCCAGCAACAGCTGTTTATTTTCAGTACGCTACACTTCATTGGTAACCAGTTTGGCATTTTTCTTCAATTACAATATTTCATATCACTTGGGAAATTTTATTGTTCATGCATTACAAGGTTTTCCTACTGTACAAGTTATAAATATTTTCTCGACTACAGTTTCAATGTCTTAGCTCTTGCTGCCATAAATGCTGCTGAATTACCTCTCCTCTGAAAACTAAGAGATGGTCCAGTGAATAATTTTAGGAAAGTTTTAGCCCAGTAACAACTTGCTCAGAATAAATACGTCTTGGGAAAGGACATTACGAAAGAAAAATTTGTTTGTTTATGTGTCTCTTAAAGCTTTTGCTTTTACAGCTTTTTAAGGAGCAGAGTTCATTTTCAACTTATCAGTTCAATGGCAGATCACTGAAAGATAATTCCAAGAGGTCTAATTAAATTATCCTTCATAGTAACATCTTTATGGATAATGTGTCCTTTCTGGCTTTATACTCTGGGTGACCAAATTTCATTTTAAGGTTTAATGGAGTCATAGAATGAATGTATTCAAGGATTGTTTTCTAGGTCTTGAATTCCCTTGCATCTTGGCCAGGTCAATAAGTTCTGGTTGTTAAAGCTTTTTATTAATTTTTTCCTTGTTGTCCAGAGTAACCAGTAAATGGCTAGAATACCTTTGAATGCAGAGTGTTTGAGAGGGAAACAAAGTAAAATACAATAATAATAACTGTAAGGAAAAGGGAGATGACAAAAAGAGGGAGGAATAAAACTCAAAACAAGTGATGCACAACACAATTGCTCACCACAGACTGACCCTGAGCAGTGATCAACACCTCCCCAGTTCACATACTGGGAATGATGCTCTATGGTATGGAATATCCCTTTGGCCAGTTTGGGTCATCTATCCTGGCCATGCTCCCTCCCAACTGTCCTCCCTCTTGTGCTTCCTGTCTGACAGAACAAGAGACACTGAAAAATACTCATCTCAGGGCAAGCACTACTTAGCAACAACCAAAAGGTCAGCGTGTTATCAACAATCTTCTCATGCTAAATCCAAACCCCAGCACTGTGGCAGCTACTAAAAGAAAACTAACCCTATCCCAGCTGTAACCAGGATGCAAGGAAAGAAACAAGTGGATGATTTAAGCAGGAAAGAAGAAAGTATGGGTGCATTGTCCTAAACTGAGTGCAAGTATATTTTGAACTTCATCCTCCATTTGCAAGGTTTGGAGCCTGTCCTAATTATGTCTAAGCAAGCTAATAGGATTATTGTGCTAGAAATGTGGCATTGGAGATTTTTTTAATTAGGCATTTTAACTCTGATACCCTATACCAGGACAAACACAAATCCCGTCAGCCTCTCTATGGCACATCTACTTCTGTTCAGTTGACACATCTGTGTATTCTGGAAAAGAAACCAAATTATAAATGACAGCCCACAGAATTCCCCTTTGCATTAGTTTGAATGAATTGAATAGCTATAGAACTAAGTTTTCTTAGAGCTTTTTGGTTGAAAATTATTGGTTTTGCCAGATCCTTGAGTTCCTTTGTCTGAGGCAAGGGGTTTCTGCAAATCCACATTACCTTAAGGAGTGTTTAAAGAATTCACCAGTTCCTAGAGGGTCTGTTGCTGGATCAGTTCAATGAAAGACATAACAGGAATGCAAATTACTTCCATTATACAATTTTAATAAATATATTTCAAAGACAACTGTTCCTGCAGCTTGTCCAACAGGAAAAAAAAAAAAGCCAAGCCAACTACTGAACAACAATGCCAGTAGCTGTGATGAATTATAATTCATTTTGGACAGGAAGCCATAAAAATATGACCTAAAAGAAAAAAACCCAACAACTTTAGGCAATATAATTAGGGCAGGAAAATCCCATTAGTAGTATGAACTATGGGCTGAGCAGGAAACTCTGAAGTGTTAGGAATGAGGATCTAAAACTGTAATTTTTCAAAACCAGCCCAGAAATGTGTACAGGAAGGATGCAGCAAGTCTTGCAAAAGGTGAGGGACAATTTCTAAATGCTCATCCAGAGAAAATTCAAAAGTATTTTATTTCACAGCCAGCCCTAGCAATAACACAGTCACCTCATTATTGGAGTAATATTCTTGCCTGCAGGTGGCTAAACAGATTTCTGCTTCCCCATGCTTGAAGAGCATCTTCAGTTTGAGACCTACTCATTTGTTCTTCAGGGTGATTTGCATAGCCTGCTGCCTTTTCCTGTGTTTCTTCTGCTCTCTCCTCTTCTGCTTTTATAATGTAATTCCTCTTCTTGTTTTCCTTCTTACAAGATTTTTCTTTAAGTCCATGTGAAATTGCTCCTAGTGTTCTCTTCACTGTCTTTTTCTGCTGTACAGATCCTGTATCTGTGACATGAAACTTAACTGTCATCAAGTTCAAATCTTAGATCACCCATCAATTTCTACATATCCATTCACTGAGCCATTCTTTCTTGAGTGCTACAGTGTATTTTTTCTTTTCCCCCTCCCTGTTCAGACCATTCCACTTTTCATGGAGATCAAGATTGGTTGTGGGTCACTCTTTTAGGGCCTCGGTTTAGAGCTGCAGTGCCACACAAGGAAGCACAGGGTCATTGCTATTACTCTGCTAGCTTCAGATCCTAGAATAAAAATATTCAAAGATGGATCCCTGAATGTTGAGAGGTAACAACGCTTTCAAAGTTAATTTTGTTACTCCCCATTTCTCTTTTCTTAATCTCATAAGGATTTGTTGTAATTATGGAAGATAAGTCGTGTTGTCACTGGATTCTAGTAAAATTACTGCTAAGTGATGGATTCAAACCAGTCTTAACTGTCCACTGTCAGTGAGACCTTCCTCTGTGCATGTGCAGTATTGAAACCAGTAGCAGCCTGCAGAACTGAATGATGTGCTATGTCATTATTTCAGATGTACAGAGATTGCAATTTGGCGTGGTTGTATTCGTTTTTGCTGTATGTTTCTCACATGACAGCTATAAAGATTGAAATTCAGAGGGGATATGCAGTAACAAAGAGCATGTTTATTACATACTGTTCTAGGGTCTTGGTTTTGCCTCTAACTAGTGACTGAGGTGAAATGTGCAGAGACTGGAGTTGCAGGGCCGCTATCCATGTGTGGGAGCAGGGCTGTGCTGCCATGCCCAGATACATAGCAACAAACAGCACACAAAATATTAGAGCGGAGTGAAAGCAGAGGAGTGACCTTTGCTCTGCTGGCTGCCAAGCCCAAGCTCTTGGGGACTGATGAAAGGAATTTTCTCCAGAGATGAGGCCATGCCGAGTGAGATAGCTCCTCCACAGTGCCTGGGAAGTTCCAAGAAGAGACCGGGAGCACGTACGGTCTCCATTTGATGTTTTTTCCTGGAACTGTGAAATGGAAGTCTATGCCTAGGAACTGAGGTGCTGTCGATGGGTTTGTATGATCCTTCTTGATAGCAGTGTACTCCAGGAATTATTTTCATCACTTATCAGTTGTATTTTAAAATAAAAGACCTTTGAAGTGCAACTGAAGTGTGGAGGGACAGTACAAGTGAGCCCATGCAGAAGTGAGTATAATGTTTGAGGGGAATTCAGTGCTGTGAGTGCCAGTCTGAACCAAAGGATCCTTTATGGGCAGTCCATGAGTGATTTCTGGTGTATCCATTAACTGTTATCCATCTCCTGCTGGTCTTGGTCCTTCCTTAGCCAAGGCCATCCTGGTAAATGTGGAGCACTTGGCTGGACAGCTGTATCCCTGCTTCTGGGAGCGTGGCAGGAGGATTGCAGTACCTGCTCTGCCATTTCCAGTGTCCAGCCCAGAAACCCAGTTAGAGGTGATTACTGATATCTGCTGAGTCTGATACTCAGTTTAGCAAAAAACAAAAAGGTGGCATCTGAGTGACATCTGAAATTCCAACTGTATGACTCCAGAATCAAAAACTCTCTTGTTCTGATCCAGTCACAAGAAAGGACTTTGTATTTAAATGTTGAATGTTAAATTAAATATTAAGGGCCTGATTCTTCATTGCATTGCACTCGTCTTCCAGGATCAGTATTCAAACTGCATCTTTAAATATTAAATTTCTCCTGACAGGATGGAAGCTGATATACAACCTCTGACACTGGGCTCCCATGCTGTTTCTTATGTCACGGGTGATGACAATTACCAGAAACAGTGACTAGCAGCAGCAAGAGACTCTGCAATATTCACCTTAATTGCATTCTGTATTTTCAGACATAATTTACAGTTCTAAAGTGTTAAAAAATGAGTCTCCTGACACGAGTGCTCAGTATCCTGTAGCAAGCCACTGGGAACAGGAAAGTTTTCCTTTCAAGATTCAACAAAAACAGTCCCTTACTGTGTGACAGAAACAAGCTGCACCAAACCTGCCAATGATTCAGCATGTTTTTCTACATTCAAACTGGGCTGCAGCCTAAAGTTTGCAGTAGAGATTCAAACCCTGCAGGGAAACACCAGAGGCTCAGGCCTTTCTCCCAGCATCCGTCATGGTGCCAGGTAGGGAACCAAATGAGTAGCAAAACACTCTCTGTACTAAAATAGCACAACAAATGGCTCCAGGGCACACAGAGAGGGGGCAATACACAGCATTAATTAGCCTAAAAGTAATTAGCGAAATATTGCTAAAAAATCTTAAGTGGCACAATTGAGAGCTGGATGAGTTTTTGAACTCAGGAATATTAAAACCCTTGTGCAGTAGCTGTGAATTTGATGCACATTGGGAGGTTTCAGTGACAAGCAGACCAGCTTTGACTGGAAGAGGGAATACAGTATAAAATATAGCTTGCTGTGGAATTATAGCCTAAAATGTAAATTTTTCCAGCTCTGACCTAGGCAAGACAGGGAAGGAACAGACATTACCCTTTACTAGAATTAATCACATTAATTGCAGTGAACTTTTTTCTGAATTTAGCTGTGTTTTTTTAGATGGAAACTGTCTTGAAGTGAATGATTCATTTTTCGAATATTTTCATTATTCAGAAGTTTTGGACAAATATTTACTAGATTAGATTTCAGCATATGGATCATGTATGAACTATTCTTAGTTTTACTTACCACATTCAATATTTAGTATGACGTCCTCGAGCTATGTGATCCCTCCCATAAATCTTAAGTTTTAAAATACTTTCCCATTTTTCACTGCACTTCTGCTCCTGGCCAGTCGGAAATGAAGAATATGTTTATCATACTTGGCTAAACACAAGAGTCTGTTTAGTCTTCTCTGTTTAGTCTGAGCACTAAATAGAAATTGCAAGTGTCAGAAATGAAACCAGGTTGAAAATAGCAGAACAACCTGGGGAGGGATACATTTGTGTGCCTTAAAATTGCCTAGGCAGCGTGTAGTAGAATTCGTTACCAATACAAATGACGTAAATGGAAATTCAGTAGACATAAGTAGTTAGATTGTGCCAGTATCAATCATTGCAAAAGGTCTTCAAGAAGGAGACACTACACAAGTTTCAAGATGGACACAGAAACAAACAGTATCCAGTGGAGATGCCTAATCTGGGTCCTGGAACAGGGTGAACCTGAGTGGGTGAACAGAGACTTCTGCTCAGCCAGCCCTGCCCTCAGCCTCTGGAATGCTTGATTTGGGTGAGTTTGTTTGTTCCACGGGCTGGCTGCCTTGGGGTCTGCTCTCTCAGGTAGCCCTGGCACTTCTGGAACGCCATTATCAATTGAATTACGAATGAATGTCTTTTATCATAAAATAATACAGTTATATAAAAATTAGTGAAACAATCTTCTGACCTCCTCAATATCAGCCACTTTTCTCAGGTGTTCTTATTGCCCTAAGAGTGGTCATATAACTTTAACCAAGCAATAGAAGTGGTAGTGGCTGTCCAATGTTGATAGGTCTTCCTGAAAGCAATTTTATTTACCGATTTCTGTTTTTCTGGGAACTAGTGGAATTCCTCAAGGAACAACTGTTTCTTTTCTATGCAAAATCTGGAAAGCTATGAGGTACTCAAGTGCTTTGATTTTGTCACATGTTATAAATGCCCAAACGATAAGATCTGAAACAGTATTTACAGTGGAATATACTGAGAACCAGAATATTTAGATTCAAGAGCTTCATCTTATTTCTGTTGAAGCGTAGAGAGGAACAGCTATTTATACAATTTGTATGTAGGGTAACATTTGGATTTAAATTACCTTCATTATTTGTACATTGAGTTTTCAGTTTACACTTAATCCTAGAAAGTCCAACTAAATATTTTTCTGTACAAATGTTATTTATTTACACACGAGATTTATCAAGTCTTCTGTGATAATGACAGAATGAATTTTTTTGCTATTTGGTAATTTTTAAATAACATGGTTTAAAATATATAGGTTAGTAATTGTATCCAATTTTAACCCTTTGGCATCATTTTGGATAGTTGAAATCCTCCAATGTGTTGTTTATGCAAACAGGCAAAGCACCTACCTAGTTCTACCACCGCCTGTCCTGTGTGACCTAAAATATTTTCTGAAAAAGATACAGTGAAAAAATGCAAAAATAAACAAAACAGTTGGCACTGACAAAGGTTGGGTTTTGCTTTTCTCTAAAGCTCTTTACAAATGTGCTGAAAAAGCTTGACCTCAAAGCATCTCTCCTTCAGAAGCTAAGTAGAGGTGTTTTTTTCATTTGGAAAACATTGGATGTATCTGTCAAATTACTGGAAAAAGTGAACAGATTATTTGTTAATTGATGTTGATTCATGTTTGCCTCCAGAAACCTTCCAGGTCTCTAGGATAAAGGCTACTGGGCAAGGCTGAAGTCTCCTCCTTCTTTTTGAAGAAATTCAGTGGTCTGACCCCAGTTGTACTCAAGATCAAAACCAGCTGCCATTTACAGACCTGAGATGGAGACAGGAGTTGGTGATTCTGCTCCTTCTGTAGAACTGTCCTTTTATTTTTGTGATAAGGTTCTTTCTGCTCACTCTAGACATCTCAAGTGTCAGAAAAGTGACCACTTTTGCTCAGGAAAAATACTTGTCTCTGGCAGTATTTAGCAAAAGCTGGTGTTTAAGGGACTAATAAGGGCCTAATAACCTCCTTGGAACTTTATCAGTCCCCTAAGTAAATGTGGGATTAATACCCTGATAAGTTATAAATGGCAAAGTAGGATTGGTTACACTTTCTTAAAATAACCCATCAAGTTCATTTCAAACAGTGATTAAAGTAAATTTCAAAAGTATATATATGGTCCTGCTTTAAGTAGTAAGGGACTAGCAAAGGCAGGGGATGCTGCCAAAGTCATCTCCTGAAAACATCTTCATGTGGGACTCAGCTGGAGGTGGCCATTTTTGGCCACAATTAAGCCAATTCCAAAGGTTAGGTTTAGGATTAAGGATGGCAGAGAAAAAAGTCTAGCATTCCAGAGCTGTGGGTGAAGCGGGGATGAAAGGTGCTGCCAAAGGAATTCGCAGTCTGCAAGTAGACTTTTCCCTTTGGAAATTCTTCTTGTTGGGGAGGGCACTGGGGCTTCCTGAGGGGCTCAGGCAGTGTCTAGGTTTGGAGCTGGGCTTGGTAGAGAGGCAGAGCCTAGAGCTGCAGTGGACTGGGGCTGCAAAGGGGCTGTCAAAGGAAGGAGCAGTCTGGAGAAGGATTACTCCTGCAAGAACTTCATATGGGACTTCATGAGGGTTTCACATCTAGAGTTCCATTCCAACCTATATAATTCTGTGATTATGTATTGACTCTGGGAAACAATGCGAAATGAAAACCAAAAAGTCTCTGTGGCTGCAATTCAAGTTTCAAAACCAGAAAATTCAGGATTATTCTCCCATGGTCTTCTCAACATGAAAGAGTCAGATGCAGCTCTGCATTGGCTACTTTCCAGTCTAGTTGGGAGGTAAATTGTAATCCTCCTCCTGGAATCCAGCCTTCACCGCCAATGCCCCCGACCCCCTTCTCCTGAGAGCTGAAGTCAGCCAAGAGGAACCACAAACCCTGCAAGAGACTGACATTCACAAACCAGCTCTCCCACTTCTCTACCTCAACATTTCCCTCGTTTGCTGAATTTCCTTCTCGTCCCAGACAACTCCAGGCTAGACAAGTCTTTGCTGTGGCCAACCATCGAACCCCTTTGGGTGCAGAGAAGACAAAGAGTATTTCCTGGCTCCAGCTTGCGAACAGCTGAGACTTCGTTGCACCAAAAATTCAGCTGTTGATGCTAAGCATGTGATGCTTCTAGCACATGTGGGAGAGACTGCCTGGGAACTGGGAATGCCGTGTTTTGAATGGCTGAACTGTCCCTCCTTGGGAAGGCCCTTTGGGAGTCAGCTGACAGGTAATTTTGTGGGGCCATTCAAGAAGTCAGTCTGGAGTGTCAGGCCTGTAAAACATTGATTTGTCAGCCAAATTGACTGCTCTCTTTCTTCAAGAATCCTATGTTAGCCCGTAGAAAACATCTTCTCTCGTAAGTTAGCAGCTCTCTGTATAAATCAAGGAGTTTGTAGAGATAAGGGCCAGACCATAGAATAAAATATTGCATTAAGTACTAAAATATTGCATGAAGTACTAAGTGCTAAATTTTTAAGTGTTGACCATTTCAAGGGCCAATTTAAACAAGACAGGATTAAGCTGAGCTGTTTACCTTCCTAACACTGCTCACTATAGCATAATAAATGATGGGGCTGTAAGCCAAGGAAGGCGACTACAAGAATGTTTTGTTTAGACTACTACAATAGCCAATTCAACATCATGAGAGGAATGCAGGATGTTAGGAGCGATCTGAACTAGCAGAGCTACCATAAAAGTGATGAGTTACTGAAATGTCTAAAGGCATTGAAGTTATACAGTATATTATTTGAAAATTTTAGAAGTGGGGAAGAGATTATCTTTGTCTCTATTTTACTCTGGTTTTTACAACATTTGTTCTACATGGGTATTTACTTCACTGTTTCCAGTTTTCCCACTGGCTAAGTGCTTTTTGAGAAGTCACTTCATTCTCCATACCACTGTTTTCCTTTCTGTAAAACAGAAACAGAGCTTTCTTCTTTCTCTCTGAAGCTTCCAGTTCTCTGATGTCTCTAGAGAGCTTCCATTATATTTTTGTTTTATTGGCAGCAGGACCAACAACTTCAGAACTGCACAGAGAACAAAGCGACTTTAGCTTATGAAAACACTTGTATCCAATACAGAGAGAAAAGTTCTCCAAGGCTCATCTTCCTGCAGGCCTAAGGAGGCTTGTGACTGGGGAGGTGGGATAAGAAAAGCACCCTTTTGCTGCTCAAAGAAGTGCACCCTTCTCCCAGAACTTGCCTACCTCTTTTATTATGTCAGAAGATCACTTTCTTACTGTTTTCAAGCTCATTATTACACTTTGAAATTATTAATAACGATTGACAAAACTGAATTTTCTTCCTATTTCTGATTTTTTTTCCTACCTTTAGCTGCTTCTCTGAAAGCAAGAATGGGGTGGGGGGGGGTGTGGAATTAGAACTATACGTCTTTGATATAACTGTGTATTAAAAACTGAGAGTATTTGGTCATAGCCTGTAAAAAATCATATCCTAGTTCAAATAATCTATATCCAAAAGAATGAGAAGAAATTGCATTTGAAATACTGAGGCATTTTGCAGATGAGGATTTATTAAGAGAAAGTATTAGGAAAGACTTTATTCTGATTACTATTAAGTATGAACTTCTCCCAGGTTATGTCTTTATACCTGTATGCATTCATCACTGTCTTCACTACTTCTAAATAACTGATGATGGTAGGTTTAGCTAAAATGAATATAAAAAGATTGCCAATATACATGGAACAGTCTTGAAGACCAAAGTAGTTTAGATGTAATCCTTAAAAATCTAATATTTCTTTACTAGGATATCAGTGAGCATCTCAGCTAAATATACTGAGATTTTTTTTTAGCAGGGTGGGGAATACCAGAGGCACTTAAAATTTTAAATGAGACTGAGATTCTGAAGAAAATAAAGACCAGATCTTTAAAAATATGCAGTACTTTCCATTAATTTCTCTAAGAATGTGAGCTAGAAGAACTTTTGAAATTGATATATATGGACAACCAAAAGTTTTATCCATGATGTCAAAATCTTTCTTTGAACTTTTTTTGGGGGGCCACAGCAGTCATAGAAGGGAAAACCAGTGAATTCACAAATCTCTGGTGAAAAATCCACAGTGTATAAAATGAACGAATTAAGTTCTCGTTGCATATTCTTATTGGTGATACTACAGGAGAGACCAGCCCAGTGGTAATTTTACTCTTTGTTTCATTTAGGATTTCTTGTAAAGCTTGTTTTCAATCATGCCTACAAATGGAAAATAAAATAGTTATTGTGGTTAAAGATTCACTTAGAGGTTAAAAAGTTGCTTTAATGGTATCTTAGGATTTTGGTAACTTTTTCTCATGTCTCACATTTTCACCACTAACCAATTTATCCCTTTTCTACTTCTCAGACTAAAACCCAACCAACAAAAAAAAAAAAAAAATCCTGTTTGTTGTGCTAAACACAACCTTTAAACAGTGTCACCGATTACTAACCACTTGTTAAATACCATACAATTATAATAACTTTTCTTATGGTATGATTGTTATTTATGTCCATGGAAACTATGGAGCCATGAGGAGTTTCAGCCTTGGCTGAAAGCTTGATCTTTACAGAGCCAATTTCTGCTTTTGTGAGGATATGTGTGTTGATAGATCTCTGAGAAGGTCATACAAGCAACATATTGGATATGCATTTTTATAGTGCCTTAAAAGTTTAAAAAATGAAACAAATTTTCATAATGTTTGGAAGTATTGTTTAACAATCTGCTGTGATCTCTTTGTCGTGGCTAAATCCTAAGTGTTCTGTTTTGGTTTTAGAAGGCTTTCTAAATGGCATTAATTGTCATTCAACTTCCTAAAAAGTCCCAGTGCTTATCTTCTGTGCTCATGACATACTTCTACCAGAAGGACTCTGACATTTCATACAAAGCTGGGCTAATAAGCAGCTTTTGAAATTATTAGCCAAAGCAGTGCCACTGCAAGTACTGAGCAATTTGAAATGGTGACTCAAATCAGCTTGCTCCAAGCCCTTTGAAATGAACAAGCGCAGTGTTTCATCAGGTCTCCTAAGGACTTCTCTGTCCTTATCATAAATATTCATCCGTTCTAAGAGGCATTGTTTGAAGTGCTTTTAAACCATGTTTAGTATTCTAATAAAGGATACTCAAACTAGGTTCACACTGTGTTGTGCTGCTGCTCTACAAACCCATTGGAAGAGTGGGACTCATTGCAAAGAAGAGTTCACAGTTTAAAAAGGCAAGAATAAAATAAGGAAAAAAAGTGGGTAGATGGGGACAGTAATTTGGTTGATCTCCATCAGACATAGCTGGGAATACAATTCAGGCCAGGACTGGCTCTGGTACAAGACCACGTGTTTCTGAGCAATAAGAATTTGAAATCGAGAGGAACAACACAGTTCTGTGAGGCATACCTTGAATTACTCCATTAGTTTGAGTGAATATATATGGTTACTTACATTTAGGCTATTCCTCTTTGTTTAAAGACTTTGTAGTATCACACCAAGTGGTTTTGGGGTTCTTTTTCTGCAACAGTGTAATGGCATAACACTGTGTGCAAAGCAGTTCTTTTCTTCCTTTAGTGTTTGAAAGGCAAAAGGTTTAATTGGTGAATGTTAGTGCTTTCTCAAAGCCTGAAGTCACTGCTCCCTTTTCTATCCTAAAATTATTGTCCTAGTCTTTTAATCTTTTTGGTATCTGTTAAAAATACTTGGCCAGCACCATTTATTTGTGGAAATTGTAAGGAGCCTCCCCACACAGACTGGATTCATGTCTTTGCTACTTTGAGGGGCCTTCAAGAAATTTAAATTTGGTTATATGTGTTGTACTTGTATATAATGCAAAGAAAACATTACAGTCCTATTTTTCTCAGCCTAGTGGATTAATATCACTTAGGAATACTTCATCCTACAATAGCCTTCTCCCTCAGGGCTGCAGCTGAGCTGAAATTGCTGGGTCTGCTTCGGCATGGAATGGTAACTATGCCCACTGAAGAATTTAAGACACACAAGAAGAGCTGCACCATGTAACTGAGCAAGAATCTGGGCCAGAGTGTGCAGGAAGAGTTTTGATAGCATGAAGGTGTCTAAATTTGTACATGTCCATGGGTCATGTTCATTCATGTCCTGTAAGCTGCCACACTGATGTGGACTCTTACGAAATCAGACACGTAGCAATTCCAGTCTTTCTTGGCAAGAGCAGAAGTATTTTAATTCTGAAAGAGAGTTCAAGTGTTGTGCAGGATCTTTTACAATATTGGTGATTCCAAGTGTGCAGCCTAAGGTAGGAACCCAGAGCAGATAGCATATCCAACTCTGATCCTGCTGTTGATTCATAATCAAGCCAGACACAAATGCGGATTTTATTTCAGAACCAAGAAAATGGAACAGGGAAAGCATTGTTCAGGAAATAATTATAAACAAAAGGAGGCCTGGCTTACGCAGAAGAAAAACACATTTGTGTTTGAATTAATTATTTCTTGAGTTAAGAGTGTGTTTCTTTTAGCCAAGGTATAGAAGACATGGAAGTTTTTGTGATTTAAGTGCCAGTTCCTGAGGGTGACTGTAAGCAGCTGTAACTTGCACAACTAACTTTTGGTAAATGGTGTCTTTGTTCTCATGAATCCATGCAGTTTTTTCTATCTTGTACATCTTATTCTCTCTTTCTTCCTTATCTTGTGGTTTTTCCCATTAACCACCCATGACTTTTGCAATTCAACAGTTTTTAGTGTGTCTCATTAATATAAATATTTAGAGTTTTCAGCTGATTCCTGCTTCTACTGCATCTGATTTTATGCTGTGCTTACATAGTTTAATTTACCTGAGCATTAATGTGTGGGTGTTTATCCCAGTCACAGCTGTGACAACTATGATCTTGCAGAAAATCTATTAACACCTTTACCTCTCCTCATTAAAGTCTACAGTTTCTCTTATTTTTGTTTGTCTTCTGGTTTCAAGCTTCAGTTTGCTGAAGAGGACTTTCATTTCAAATGAAAGAGGATGTTCCTGGGTGTGCATGTGACTGCAAGAGCTGTGTTGTTTGTGGGACGAATTTTATAAAACTGGACAGAGGCAGGAGAGTTGGCAGCTCTGATCACAGGCAGGAAGGATCCCTAAAGCTGGTTAGCTGTGTCTCCACTCCCTCCACTTTCCTTTTGCTTTTCTGAAACTGTCTAGACACTTTCTTCCAGTAACTTTCATGGGGCAAATAAACTGTAAGGTCAGCGAATTATGGTGGGGAATTAATTTGGAATTCATCAGTAGAAACGCTAGTATATTTCCATGAGAAACCTGGCTGTAAGAGTTACTAATTTAATAAGTAAATCATAACATTACCATGTGGTTTGCATCAATCTAACCAACGTAGCACAAATTTGAAAGCCTCTAGTTTAGTTGTTGATAAATTATAAATCAATTGTTGGTAGACACCATTGTGAAAGTAATTGTTAGAGAATTAAGAAAATCAATAATGGCTTATGCTACTCCCAGGATGAAAGGCTGCCTTTGCTGAATCAATTACGCTATGACGTGCTATTCTCTAGTATGAAAGTATTTTAAAAAACAAATGCTTAATACAACACAAACCTCTGTGTCCATTTGCCATATGCACTTCACAAAGAGAAGAGAGCTGGAAAATTGTATAAGCTAGAGCTGGTTTCTATAGTCATGGGGATAGTTTCACTGATGCCAAATATTGATTGGATAATAGGAAGCAGAATTCTTCCTGCAGCCCTAAGGGATCCCTGGGACTTCTCTTCATTTCCTTTTAGGCCTGTTTTCCTTTCACACCAGCCATGAACATGGACATTGAACCTTTTATTCCCTTCTCTTCCTTGCATCCTGCCTGATGGTCCAGAACTGGCTGGCTGCTTTTCTACCATCCACTCACACTGTTCTTTGCCTGTAGTGGTTCTTTGGTTTTATGCTTTTAGACATTGACTAGACATTGATCTGTTATTGATTGCAAGTAGCTGTGCTTTCATAGTATGGTGCGCACCTTGACATAGGAGAAAGAAGAATGCATTGCAGGGAAAAAAAGGTGTTTTGTGGAATAAATCAGAAGGTATTTCTAGGATAGGATGAAAATGCTGGAGGCTGTAAGTCCTCATGAATATGCAATCTCATGAAGCACGTGAAATTACACCAAACATTGCCAATTGTGAGAACGCAATACATGTGCTTTTTTTGCTTGTCCTGATGTAAGAATGATTTGATATTTCTTTGCTGAGAAAAAGGAAAGAAACAGAAGAAGCTGGTGTAAACTGACTCCTTCCAGGTGGTGGAGTCATGGGGTAACAAATTAAGTTTCTGTGTGATACTGTGTGATTTATACCTTTGAAATTTCCATTAAAATGGATTATCAGTTTGCCATGAACATTGCAGTCTTTCTAAGTTATTCATACTGACTGATATATCTGCTCATAAGTTTCTGGGATAGATTTTTGCCTGACTCTTTCTGTGCCTGACATCAGCTACAATGTCCAGTCTTCAGAAACCTTAAGCAAATTACACTCAGCTGTTTTGAAGGGAAATTTTGAGGCAAAGTTAGAGTTTTCATGTACTCCCAGTGACACTTCTGTGCTTTTCTAACTCCCACAGCTGCTGTTGTAAATCTTGAAGTAGGATTGTTTCATCGTTCTCAAACTGGAGTGAAAAACAAGCTGAAATTCAGAAATGTGGGTTCATTATTTCAAAGGCTGACATTTGCAAATGCACAATAGAATGTCCTTTCTCTTTTTTTTTTCTGGTTAACAGAATAATTCAAGATCTTACACATCAACAAATAGTGCATTAATTAAGACCATCTGAGGTATAGAGGCGAATTCAAGTAGAGTTTTCTCAAGACTTTAATTCAACATTCTCGAAGTATGTGCTTTAACTTAGGATATGTTGATTGAAAATATGTCTTTCTAAGGACAGTTTATTTTATCAATCACATGCTTAAGTTTATTTTTTTAAAGCCAAATATCTTTTTACAGCATTAGAACTCAAGAAAACCAAATGCAATTATAGGGATTAATGCCGTGACACTGAAGTACAGCATATATATTCAGAAATAAAATAGCTTTATTCAGTTTATCATAAGTCACTTCTGCAATTAATTAGGATAAACACATGTGCCAGGCTGTTTAAAGTCATTCTATAAAGCTATTTCAGAATTTTATTGAGATTATTTTCCAGAGTGTATATATACAAATATATCTTAATTTGAAAAGAGCTAGATAACTATATGGAGCAATTAACCTCTTCTGCACTTTCATTGTTTTGTCTGTGAGGTAACATGAAGTTTAATTGCTGTATCTTCTTCTGTGTTTAGCCTTATTGCTTTTCTTGGTAGTTTGTACTAGGTACCAGTATCAGCAGAAGAAAATTTTTCTAAAACTACAAAAATCAGAAAAGAGCTCAAGTATATACTTTACAAAAAACCCCAATTGTCTTATATTTCATTATAGATAAAATTTACGTTGCTCATGTGTCCTTGGGTTTTATTTCTCAGATAGTTCAGGAGCATGAAGATACTTTGTGTGGGTCTTTTATTTTTCTTAAAAGTTAGAGAACATAGCTTTTTAAACTAGGTTTTTTACAAGATTCAGCCAACAGCTGAACACTCTGAAGCCAGGTCTGTCTCTCAGAAGAGGTTTCTGCCATCCACCACTATATACATTTTTATATATCCATTTTCACTAACATATCTGAGCCTTGGCTGCTTTTAGATACTTATAAAAAGAGCATGGAGTTTGGTAATGCTAAATTTCCTCTTCTCCATGTAGAATGGAGGCACTATAATATTTGGAATCCCCCTATAGTCCATGGTTTGACAGTGCTTGGTATTAATGTTTTGTTTCAGCACATTAAGATTATAGAACTGAAGCCAAGACCAGTAATAGCATCTCTCCAGACCTCTTTTAAAATCAATTGTATTTGAGATTATTTTTCTTTCATAAAAATGTTTTACAATAATTTTGCTTTTCTGTCTTCTGTGGCAGTCTGTATGCATGCCCATGATCCGTGCCAGTCTTCTGCTGTGAAAAAATTAAAATCTCAGATAGATAAGGTGGTGTAAAAGAAGGAAACTTTTCATTTTAGGTTTACCACTATCACTAGAAAAGACAATATCATTATGGAGACAGCTGCAGGGAAAGCTGACAAAAGGATGGCATTGATCTCTCTCTTAGGTTTGGGAATCCTCTGGGTAAGAATATATTCTCACCATCAGGCAGCCTCGATTCAAAGCTTTCTAGCTAATTATCAGTGGTTTATCTGTCCTTGTAGGAACATTGTATCAGCCTCACCCATGCTGTTTATTCCTCCTCTGGTAGTTCCATGTAGGATCATGGTGCTTTTATGCAAAATGTGATTCATGGTACACATGAAAGCTGAACTAACCAGTGCTAGTAGCCCAGCCTTCACTGGTGCAACAGAGACTGAACAAGACTGATCCTTTATCCAAACCTATTGTACTCCTGCTTGGAATTTCCTAGAAAAAGTGGATGCCAAATTCACTCATTGAAGAAAAAAAAAAAAAATGGGGTGTATAAAATATGTCCAGCTCAAACCAGGGCCCCGGCTGAGCAGTGGTGTTAAAGTGCAGGTGTTTGCTTCATTTTACATTGCTAACTTTATTTGAAATGTTTTGTGTCAATTTTATTCTTTTTACTGTAATGGAGGGGTAATTTTTGTGTCTTCAAAATTTTCTTTATTTTTTTTCTCTTACCACCAATCATTTCTTTTCTTTTTGGCGTTCCACTCAAAATCTGTATTAATAGAGACATGCTAATCACTGAAAGAAATTGCAAATAGCACATGCTCGATACCTGCCTGATACCTATCTCAGTAGGAACAACAAAGAGGGGAACAACTACTGGTGGTCATGAGTTAAAACTCTCCCATGGCTTGGGTGCTGGTTTCAAACTGTTTCTCGTTCTTCCTTTCATCTTCCTCTTGCAGACTGAGTTTTGTGTATGTCAAATGCTGCTCTTGGCCTCGTGTCTGAGAAATCTGCTGCTTCTGACGTATTTTCCCAAGGGAGTTGCAACTGTTTGTGCTTGTCCTTTGGCAGCCCATGATCAGAATATTGTAATTGCCTCCTAACAGCTTTAAAATGGGACTGACTAGAGATGCCCCTTGCCTTTGCTTGGCTTCCTTCTTCTGGAAGACAGTCTGAGTATTTTTGAGATGCATTGGAAGTGACTTCCCCAGTCCTGCAGAGCTCTATGTTATGCTCACTGCATCCAAAGATGAATTCAAGTATAGAAATTCTCATTTGGAGATGTTCTTGAGAATTAAAAAATAAAAGAATAATTTTTCTCTTCTTTAATAATGCTGTATTAGTTTGAGTCTGGGCAGGGAGTCTTGGCAGATAAGTCAAGGTGTGAATTTATGCAGCACAAGCTACTCTGTCAGAATTTGCCATCTGAATACTTGTAGCCAGTGATTATACAAATTAGACTACTACCACCATTCTGAGACTGGAAATTTTTGCTTAATGGGGCTAAAACAAGAATGTAGTTAGAATGACTATGACAATTCTCCTCCTTGCCTAGTAAACCTTAATTTGAAAGACACCATCACCATTGCTGTTACCTGCTCTGGTTGCACGTCAAGCAATTCTGACAGGAGAATTCATTATAATTGGCAGTCATTTTATCAGTTTAGAGTTTTCTTAGGGATTAGTTTTTTATTTAATAGGGTTGTTATGATAAAGTTCTATGGTTGAGAAGGCTGTTTTGTCATCCAGGAAAGATTTCAAAAGTTACAGGCTGCAATAGGGGTGGAAAGGTCTTTATTAAACTGATGCTGTCTAGCCAAACTTGAAAACGAGACATATTTGCTCAGAGACTGGAGTTTATCAGGCAGAAAGAGTAATTAAATTTGAATTGTGTCAGCCAACTACCTTGAAACGGAGAGAAGTCAATGTACGTTGCTCCAAGGAGAAAGAAGGAAATGATTAGTTATAATTATACTCAGGGTCCAAGAGAATTTCACACCCCTTGAATCTGTTGCTAAGGGAGGAAAGAAAACTAAACAAAGGACCTCTAACCCTTCTCTTAATGTCTAAAATTTCTTGAGTTCAGGATTCCCTTTGGGAGTTAGAAGGGACCAGATACTACTGAACCATAATATTTTAAGGATTGACAGAAGGACTCTTAGGTGGATGAGGAATTGGTGAGATTGTTGCATCCAGAGGGCAATGGCTCCCAGTCCTGATCAGGGACATCAGTGACAAGCAGTGCCCTCGGGGGTCCGTAATGGGACCGGTGCTATTTAACGTCTTCATTAATGACACAGACAGAGGGATCGAGTGCAACCTCAGCAAATTTCCTATGAACACAGGCTGAGAGAAATGGGATCGTTCAGCCTGGGGAGAAGAAGGCTCCAGGGAGACCTTGTAGTGGCCTTTCAGTACTTAAAGGGACCTGGTAATAAAGATGGGGAGAACCATTTAGTAGGGTCTGCTGCAATAGGACAAAGGGGAAATTGTTTTAAACTAAAAGATTCAGACTAGATATGAGGAAGAAATCTTTTACAATGAATGTGGTGAAATACTGGCACATGCTGCCCAGAGGGATGGCAGATGCCCCATCCCTGGAAACACTCAAGATCAGGCCTAGATAGGGCTCTGAACAACCTTATCTGGTTGAAGATGTCCCTGCCCATTTCAGGGGTTTGTACTACATGACCTTTATTGGTCCCTTCCAACCTAAACCATTGTGAGATTCTATGGGCTCTCAGTAACTGATTGCAACCAATGAGGTTCAGTTAAAAATACACTTACAACAAACTTGCTGATTTTGTTTTTATTTAGAAACTGCTTAACAATAGGAGACCACAAAAGGTTTGCATTGAAACCTTGGCTTGCAGTTTATTGTGGAAGAGCCTGCATGAATCATTTGTAGGCTGTCACACAGCACGAAGTAGGTGGTCCTTTGCTGAGAAAACAAAAGATGAAATACTTTGCTGTTAAAATTCATTATAGGTGAAGCTGGCAAAGGTGGCTGTCATTGAAGTTATGTAACACATTCCTTTACGAGACCTTTTCTATGGAAGTGTATAGTTTGAAAAGTGTGGACCTGATTTCTCCATGGCTACCATCAGCCTTAGGCTGATTTTCTGGGGTGAGTTTCAGTAGACAAAGAACAAATTCAAAGCAAAACAGAGTCTACACAATGGGTTAAAAAAAAAATCTTATAACCACGTTTTTTGAGAAGCTGGAGAACCTGGTGTCAGGAATCTCTGTAAATCTGAGTGTATCACAAGCCTCTGAAAATTTCCTATGTAGTCCCTATAAGAGTTTGGCAGCAATAGTCCCTGTGCTGGCCATACTCTCAAGCCCAGGGCATCTGGGCTGAATAGGAGTTTTCTTTATGTTTGACATCCAAATCTCCCTGTGGCTCCTGTAGTTTATCTGTTCTCCCTTCCTAGCATCTTTGTGGCTCTATTTTATTCGTACTGGACCAAGCAGCACTGCTGTTAAGAAAGGCAGACGAGAGGGATTTGCATCAGTGAAGCTGGATATTCATGGCACTTTGGATATCAGGTTTTACTTACAGTGATGCAGGGTAGAGGTCTGGAGTTTTTTGGAGGTAAAAAGAGCAGGATTTGGAAATGATCCAAATGTGGGATTTGGAGGAAAGAAGAAAGAAAAAGAAAAAAAGCAACCACAAAGCTTAAAGACAAAAGTGAATTTTTAAGTGACTTTGTGATGAGAGTGAAGAGGATGATTTTGTTGAGTTTGAAGGTGTGTTGTCACAACAGAGCAAAAGGGTGGAAGAGCACAATAGAAAGGGGACAATTAGAGCTTGAAAGAAGGAACAAATTTTTAAGTCATTGATGTTTATAAGGTGAAGGTGAAGACACTCTTGTCAGTTTGTTGGCCTTCAGCCCCAGAGACAAGGTACTATATTGAGCCTCACATTAAAGATTGCTGTTCTTTGTACAAATGCTTGACTAGATAAAACAAGCAGCTTGCAGACCTGTGGGATTCGTTGTCAAAAGCTGTGTACCTTTTATTTCCACAACATGGATTTAAAGGGAAACTGACCAGGTAGTTGGAAGAGATACCTATTGGAGTAACTGAGAAGGAAAAGCACAGGAAGCTCAGAAAATGCTCTAGATGGCTTTTACTTGGAGTCTAAGAGGTTATACTGGCTGAGGTGGACTTGATCTGCCATTCATATACTCTTAGGATGTCATTTTTGGAGCCCAGTTTTTGTCCTTGCACAGTTCAGGAGCTTTAGGGAGGAAGGGAGAAGTTTTAAAGTTTCCCCAGCTGCAGACAGAGCTCAGCTGAGATATTTAACAAGATTTAACAGGCTTGCAGGGAGCTGTTTGCTGACCCCTGGGTTACCTTCCTGTACTGTCTGGCACCTCTCTGTTGCACTTATTTTTGCTGAGTGCAACTGGTTGGATTGCTTATTCATTCCCCTATATGCCCTTCCATATAGCATATAAATCACCCTATGTCATATTGTCTTACAAGTCATGCCCTGAAAATATACATTAAATGTTTAATTTTATATGGTAGGTTTTCTCTCTGAAAATGAAAGTGTTTTTCCAGCTATTTCACAGACTCAGAACAAAAAATCTGTGTGTTGTTTAGATGTAATTAGTTGCAATAAATACAGAAAAACAGCACAGTTTCCAGATTTGTTTTGTAAAAAGACAGTTGCAATTTGATGTTAGATGGTAATACTAATAGCTTGGGAAATAATTTATATTTACCCTCTATTTTTCGTGCCAGTATCTCACTTTAAAATTATTTTTATCTTTGTAATTTTTCATTACGTTTTTACTTCTTGGCAATGTGGTAGGAGGGAGAAAGAGATCAGCTGCAGGACAAGAATAGATTGTTCCTCCAGCTCCCTCTTTCCTTGCAAAGAAAAAGGCAGGAGACAGGCAAACAACTGAGCTGGTGCAAGCACCAGGTCTGGTACAGAGTGTATGGTACAGAGGAGAACCTGTTGCAAAAGTTAACCCAGCAAAACACAGATGAAGTTCAGTCACAAGTAGATTGCTAGTGGTCCTATAATCAATAAAGCATTTGCTTTCACTATTTTGGGTCATCCCAAGTTAGATCACTGATATAAAATGTTTTCCAAATAGTTACCATCACTCTGGCCAAAAATCAATTAGATTTATTAGAGATTCTGGTGAAACATTTCTCTCGCAACTACAACAGGTGTTCTGTATTTTTGTTGTCTCCAAAAATTAGGCCTCCAAAATTTTTGTCCAGGATAAATCATAATTTAACCAGACTAATGGTAACTCTTAATTAAAATGTATGTGGCATATTTAAGGAAGGAATACCTGAAAGTGAATATGGTGAGGAATTCTGTTTAGGTCTTGGAAATTACTCGGTCTGAAAAGAAAAAAAAAATTATGAATGTTCATATCTCTTTTTTAATGATAAGTTTCCTCATGTCATTTGTAAACTTAAAATTGTTTCCAGTTTTAATTTAGATCTCAACTATTTGCCTACATGCCTGCACTTCAGAATGCTATTTAATTTGGAATTGTTATGATTGATATGTGAATTGTTATGAAGGGAGAAATTATAAGGGACATGTTCAATTAAACTTCCATTTATTTTTCAGAGCCGAAATTTAAAACAGGAGATAGCCCCAGATTAAATGTTTTACCCTGGATTCCTTTTGGCTGTGAGCTACAGATGAACCAGAATTGGTGGAACAAAACATTCACAACTAGTTTAGTTATTTTCTCCACTTTCACTTATTTAGATTATGTCTGAGAAATTCATTCCTCAGCAATAACAGTGCATGTAATTTTATGCAAAATATGCAAACTAGTGCAATTTCCAAGCCAGCAGAGTAAGAACAATAAGTATTTTATAGCTTTAAGTTTAAAGGCTGTTGAAGTATGTACACGTATTTCAAAGACAATCTATTTGGCAAATGTTAAACTCTTCAAGCCAAAGTTTTCCTAGATGGTAATTTCTTAATATCCCCTCAACCCCTTTTTATGTTTCCCCACCGAGAACCATTTGATTTACTATCAGATTCTTATGCTCCTGCCTTCCCCACCTCAGCTGAGGGCACTTCCTGGGAGGTAACTGTAGTTACCTGGGCTCAGGATGCACCAGGGGAAAAGCTTTTAATTTCCCCTCTCTCCCTTGTTGCAGGGATAGAAGCAACAAGGTGCATCCTCTTTTCTTCAGCTATCTGATTTTTCTCCATGGTATGTAACTGATATTTACAGTTGGGGATTTTTTTATTGGTTTTGATGTGTTTCTGAAAATTTGGGTTTAATTCTTTAATTTCTTGGTCTTTTCAGCCTATGTTTGTCTTGGTGGGCAATGTATTAAAAGGGTATAGACATGTACTGAGTATGAAATGGTCTGCCCAAGTCCCACTGTCTTGTTGCCCTCCAGGAAAAAAAAAAATCTTTGCACTTTAAGCAAATTGGATGATTTTACTGCTGGTGTGTTTAAAAGTGCTTTTGAAATTAGACACAGGAGAGTTTTCTGGATGAAATAAAGGAATAATGTTCTGTACTCTAAACAGTGTCAGACTTCTGCTAGAACCTGAGAATTTAGAAGAAGGCAAGATTAGAAGGGATCTCATTTTCAGTGGTGTTGCCAGCTGGGGTAGGACACTCACTATTTTTAATGGGAAAGGAGTGAAAAGAGGATACATAGCCTAAGAGAGAAAGGAATAGTATTAGCAAAATAATTTTAAAGTGAATTGTCTTTCAAGCCTTTCTAAATAAATTGAGCTTTCTTGTACATGCAAATAGAGAAATGTATTTGTGCTGGGTGATGATGATGGAGGGGTTTATGCCAGTACTGTTTCTGCAGCTGATTTTCCATCAGAAATGTGGAGGTGTGTTGTGTTAATTGATATTTAGTGCTTTGAGGACAAAAAAAATCAATTAGCTGCTTCAGTGTGATTTTCATGTATGCTGAGTATGGATTTGCTCCATGTAAATGGACACCCTCATGTGTTTTTCATATGTCAGCTCTGGCCTTCATCATCATACAAATATGTTTGAAAATGTTGCTAAATTTCATGCAATTGGAAAGAACAAAGCATTAAGGACAGAAATTTCATGCTTTGTACAGAATAAACAAAAAACCCCAGAACTTTCCAGGCAAGGGAAGGGAGTGTGTCAAATTAATCTATAAAAGTCAGACAAAAGGACTTTGCTTGGAAAAGAAATGCAGAATGGTTTTAATTAACATTTTGCTTCGGGTCATGCCATGTTCTTTCAATTAGGACTTTGGTGTAAGAAAAACTGTCTTGTCCTGAAATGTCTTTACTTCTTTAAAGGGAAAGACTTGGTCATTTTCCAGAGATGGGGGAATGGGATACTTATAGTTATCTTTAGTTTGGGAGGAGTATGGATTGTGATTCTTTTCCACTTTTGAATATAATTGAGAAGAGTTGGGATCAAGCATATTTAAGTGTCATTCTAAACTCTTCATTTTTCTTTCATTTCAGCTCTCTTTCTTCAGAATATTTTTCCATTGCAAAAGTCTGACATAAGTAATTTCCCTTGATGCTGTAGTCACTATTTTTCTCTAGTGTTCTATATATCTATTTAATAGTTTGTCTGCAGCATTTAGCTGCAATGGGAATAGGTTTCTGTGTGTTGTTGTTCAGTGCTATGTGTAAAAGCATCTGTATGTTAGAGTTTTAAGGTTTGTAAATGCATTGCTTCTTTTTTGTTTTAACAACGCTTTTTTTTTTAACAATCATGTGTTTTTCTGTCTGTGTGTGTGCCCTGCAGTGGGCCCCTTTTGTTTTGTTTGCAACCTCCTATTTCAGCCTGGAATGAGGTACCAAGGCAAACAGGAAGGTTTGCTGAGGGAAGAGTTTCATGCAAATTTCCCATTTCATCCAAGGGATCTCCCACTTCCAGCTGACACACATGGAATGAGCACATAGTTCCCATCACACCTGCTGAAACCAAAGCTAAGCCAGCAAGAGGGATAAACTAATGTGTTTCTGTTTTTGAAGAAGACTGACAAAAGAACTGTAGTAATCTTATTTATGAATATTTCCCATGCCAAACACTGTTAACAAAAGATGCCCCACACTGCCAATTTTTAGGCATTGCCATCCATTGTTTTAAGTAGTAAGGGCCATTTTGGGGGCAAAATAGCATCTACATCAGGCTAATGCTACATGAGTTCAGTCATGGGGTCATATAAGTATCAACCTAGGTCTTTAATTATGTACAAGATATATTAAATAACCATGTCTTCCTTAGCACAGAATTTTGCACTAATGGAATATCATGGATCTTACTAATTTTACTATGAACTATAGCAGCAGTGTGGGATTTTTTTTTTTTACTACTACTTGGTTTGCAAATTGAGCCCTCCAAAGTTCAGAAATTCCAAATTCAGAATTACCCTTGCTATATCATTGGGCTGCTCTACACAGTCCTACTATCCTTATGGGAAAAACATTTTGCAGAGAAAATTTATGCATCGTCCTCTAATCAGAAAGGATCATGACATCTTGATATAGTGACATATAGGTAACTGTAAATCTGCTATTTCCCAGTGTCTGGTTTCACCCACTTGACAGTGAAAATTACTTTTAGAAATTGTCTTTGAGCTACTTTGCATTTTAGAAGAGAAAAAGAAGTAAAAGGAAAATTTCCTTGGCGCTCTTGAGTGCAGCATGCTGCAGCTGCTGCCCCACAAGTGGTGTGAGTCCAACTTCTTCCCATAGTTAGAGCCATCTTTTTCTTTTGAGATGCTACCAGCATCTTTCTGTGGAATGGATGTGGCAGGGGAAAGTTTTTTGGACACATCACTCACTTCCAAAAAGAGGGCCTTCTGTATATCCTTTACAAATAATTTCAAATGTTTAATGAAAATAATATTGGACATTCTCAGGCAAAGGTCAGAGGAAATTTTAAGACTGAAAAATTTAGCCTAAATATAGGACTGTGCTATGAGATCCTAAAATATGTGAAAAAAGGAAATAGTAGTGTTATACAATAGAATGTACTTTTGAATGCACTGGTTTGGGGTTTGGTGGAAAGGCCAAAAGCTTGCCAAATACTTTAACTTATTAACAATAGAAAGTGAAGAAAGTTTGGGTTTGGTGGAAAGGGTATTATATACAAAACTATAAACAATGCCAGCTCTTGCAGCCTATCAGCATCAGCCATGAGGGTCTGACATAATCTAACAGGCATGTCATAATACTTCACACTCTTATTTTTACAGACCAACATACTTAGGGCAAAAGAGTTCAGGGTTTTTGGAAATAGTGTCTGGAGATGCCTCTGTTATTCATAGTATTGAACAGGACTGGTCAGAGCCTACTCAATAGTTGTGCAGCTGTGTTCCCTTCAGCTGTGTTTATTCCATTTAAATAGGAATGGCCAGAATTACTATGTTGTTGCTCTCTGAGTACTTAGCCATTTACAGGCATTTGCAGTTCTAAGCTGGATCCTATCTATTTTTTACCATTCAGCTGTAGAATACTGTACTTCGTTGTAAAGGAGACTCGGACATGAAATCGATTTTTGGGAAGTATTTTGTCCTTTCTAGCTGTTAGGAAATGCAGTAGATTTTTGGTGTCGTGTTTTAGCTTGTAGGCTGAGACAAGTGTATTGAATTAATTCCAGAAATGAGGATGACTGTTAATGTCAGGGCTTCAAGTCTGTATGGATTTGCTTCCAGTTTGCAGGCTCCTTGCAGCTCATTGCATGCCTGAGTTTGTCAGTGCTGGAGGAGCTGCC
This sequence comes from Monarcha castaneiventris obscurior, assembly GCA_026261815.1. Classification (NCBI taxonomy): domain Eukaryota; kingdom Metazoa; phylum Chordata; class Aves; order Passeriformes; family Monarchidae; genus Monarcha; species Monarcha castaneiventris. The sequence goes on from JAMPIT010000890.1 coordinate 2,193,728, forward strand.
ATTAGGTGCACAAAGCTTTGAGTATTGCGTGCGCATTTCTGAACAGGCTGGGTACATGTGAATCCACGTGTCTCGAGGGGACAGCCTGTTAGAATCCCTTTAACTTCTGTTAAGAAGCACTTGGGCGGTGGCAATTGCATGTGGATCTCTGGTATTACTGTGGCTGGAAAAGGAGAAGGTAGAAGACAAGTGTGTTGTTAACTGCAGACCCAAACACAGGGAGCAGAGCTGCAGGGCCCCGTTGGCAGAAGGGAGAGCAGAGCTGCCAAGGAGGTGCCTTCCTGGTGCCCTGCAGCAGCCTCGAGATCTAGCCCAAAGGGTGGGAGACAGCAGAGTTGAAATTGCTGGAAAGAGGTTGCATCAGGCCGCTCTCTGAGAACCAGCACTCTCCAGAGAGCTGAGGGGAGAGATGGCAAGCAGAGCTTGACCCAAACAAATCTCAGCCCCAGCACTGGGGCAGCTTGGCCTGCAGGGAGGCTGATCCCTGGAGATGCTGGCATTGCATAAGAACACTTTGAACCAAATTCAGCACAGAGAATCTGCACAGCTCTAATTGAAACAGCCTTTTGTTGTAATGAAAAGAAAGCTGCAGAAGGGATGGTAAATGATGAATCCTTTCCTTTTATTTGGAGCCCACGATTGGCCTGCTAGTATTATACAGAGAACGTTCTGCACTCCAAGTCCATTTGAAATTTAGTCAAGCATTGCAGTAAATGATGTAACTCACTGCTGGGAGCTTCTCCAGACCTCTACTGTTTTACTTGTTTGTTAGTAAGGCATGTTTCACAGTGCAAATCCTTTTTTTTCCTTTTTTTTCCTTTCTCTTTCTTTCTTTGTTCTTTTTCTTTCTTTTTTAATTTACAGATTCTACATTTGCTTTTCTTAAATATTTCCTACTTAGGTTTTTGCTTAAAGTAATTTCAATCAAATGATTGGTTTCATTTATATCCTTTAAATCATGGACTAGGATCTTTTTGACATGTAATAATGTTCCACATTCATTAAACCCACAGCTCTTCAGCTTTAATAATTGCTTCCAGGCTCTTTGGAAATAAATAAAGGCTGGACTCTTCCATTTGATGCATTACTATATCCTTTATCAGGAGCTGTAACTGTTACTATTCTTTCTAGTCTTCTGCTTACATAATTTTAAATACTTTTTGGTCTCAAGTTTTACAACAGTAAATTAGCTGGAGGGCACACAACTGAACTTCGACCTTGTGAAGACATTCTGTCAGTTGTGTTTATAAAGAAATTTAGGATCATTTGTGGCTTTTGAAAGCAATTAGGGAACTATGGATTTCTTTTCTCCTTCAAGTTACATATAAACATTCTTACACATATGCTTGTTTCCCCTGTGTGTAAGGGACCTGCTTACCAGTTTTATGGGACAAAAGATTGGATACACAGATTAGAAACACTTGAGAAAATCTGTTCCACATTTCTCTTTGGTTGCTGCAGTTTTCTCCAATACCAGTTAGAGTGTTTTTTTGCTGAGCCAAACCCATGGTTTGAGTTAACTGGAATTTAGGGGCAGATTGAACTGGTTCTTTTCTCTACCAGCTACATCCAGCTTAACCGAGAGGCCCGTGAACCCCAAAGGGGACACTCCATGTCCTCTTCACCTTTACACGAGATCAGCCTTTAAGTTCTAGATTTTCTTGATTGCTGTGTGAATATAAAACTAGCCAGGCCTTAAGTCACTGCTGATCGTGTTTTGTTTGTGTACAAACTGGTCCCAGCGGCCAAGCTTCCATAAATAATCTGCTACAAGATTATTGGTCTGCCTTACCCAGTCTCCCAGCTCCAGAGATTTTCCAGAGCTTTGCTGATCCTTTTCAGCCTCCCTGTATCTTTTGAAGACACCCATCAAGAGATAGTGGGGCTGCAGCAGGCAAATGTGGAGATAAGAAGCCAAGGGTTATATAGTCAAGGTGCAATGTTTTGCAGTGTATTGAGATCTGCAAAGTGTTGGCATCCCTGTAGATCCTCTTGAGCACAACAGAACCCAGCCTATGTGTGATACACTGTCTCCAAGCTTCCTAAATTACATGGCTATTATGACAGATACACAGATATTTGCAGTGAGGAGGATTTTCAGGGATATCTTTACCTTTAATTTCCATTGGAGTTCAGGTTTTAATGTTTATTACGCTCTTGCCAGAAATTACGTACTTGGATTGGAATTTTTGTTTTAATCATCTGGTAAGAATTTTACAAAATCCACCTGGAACTCAGATTTCAAATGCAGAATGTTGAGCTGACCGGTAACAGTTCTGTTTATAAGTATATGATCGTGTAGAAGATGTGTTGTGCCCCAAAATGTTGGCTTCCATATGCAAGAAGTCTTTGTTGTAATGCCATGTGATTTTTACGTTATTTGAGCTACTAAGAGAATAGATTGGATCAGATCCCCTGGGGGGATCCTTGCAGCTGGCTAATAGATGTGATTTGTGTCTTCTGGGAAGGCTTGTGTCAGAAAAGGGAAGATTTTTACTCCAGGTGTCTCTTGGTGGTGTGATAATGCAGGACCTATGTTGTATGCAGATGACTGTCTGCGTTCCTATGCTGTTCCTTTTGTCTGAAAAGGGCTGGTTTGTGTGAATATTATTTTGTGGCAAAAAAGGGACTTTTCCTGCTGGGCCACAACAGCAAGAGTAGACCACAGGAGACAGGAGAGCTATTCCAGTTGAGCTAAGTGTGGTCGCATCTTGATTAATGTCTCAGGGTTGTGGGTCTGCAACTCAAGCAGAAGTTGGCCCATTGAAGGAGTTCCAGATGAGGACAACAAAAACTGTCCCAAGTCATGAGCTATTAAAAAAAGTCAAAGTCTATTGCTTAGTCTAGAGAATACTGAGGCCACCAATGCAGTAATTGTCTAATAAAAGGCCACTGCAATCACAGATGGTGACTTTTTTCCCCACATTTGGGTGGGGTAGGAGGACAGTAAGTTCTGTGGGTTGAAACTGCAGCAAAGACGGCCTGGATTAGTTTTTAGGAAACCTAACAGGATGTGACTCACTGGAGCCCTGCAAAGTGTCTGTCATGGGAAGGGCCTTTGAGAACAAATTAAGCAACTGTTGGTCAGGAATGACATAGGTGTAACTGTGGTTCCATACGATGTGCTTGTGTCAAAGAAACAGGCCAGATGACTTTTTTGAGGTTCTTTTTAACCCCATGGTTTCTCTGAGGATCTGATTTTTTTAAATGACAAGAGTCTCTCTCTGGAGATCTTCAAAAGCTGTTTGGACATAATGCTGAGAAAAGTGCTCTAGGGAAGCCCGCTTGAGCAGGGAGGTTGGTCTAGGTGACCTCCAGTGGTCCCTCCCAACCTTGCCCATGGCAGGTAGTTTTCCAGCATGGCCCAGAGTGAACACTGACCCTTGTTGTTGGCAATCTGGTGTGTTTTAGAGCCTGGAGCTCTCCAGGAAAATGTATCTGCTTATTAACCAGCAGCTGGCACTGCCTCCTTCCTGGCTTCTGAGGGAGATGCTGCTGACCAAAGGGAACGGGAGGTTCTCCGATTCCCTGCTTTGAGCAGCCATAGCACCCCAGGCTTCAAATGGAAAGGAAGCTGGAACGCTCTATATTCAGATATTAAATATTGCTGTCTAATAAAAATTGACTGGAAACACTTTTCATGGAGCCAAACTCTTCTGTTGGAAGCAGTGGTTATCAGACCATCAGTTTGAGGCTTGCCCAGTTAATATATGCCTGCTTTAGCTTATCTGAATTTAAGTCTTCTCAGAGAACACTGCTTTTCTCTCAACCTTTTTAGTATTACTGCTCTTTTCTTCCCAAATAAGGAAGCTTTAACCACAGTGTGTGCCTGCCAAACTTTAGCTTTTTGGAGCTGCAAATCTGAAGCAGGATGCTATCTGTTTTTATGAGGTCTTTCTGTTATTTCTATAATCCTTAGCCAGCCAAGAACCCCTGATTTATCCTCCTGTTCTAATCCTCCTGTGTAAACAAAAGGCAGACGCAGTCTTGGTTCCAACTCAGCTAAAAATCAAGGCAACTCAATGTGTAAATATAACTTACAGATGGACCAATATTCCAGAAACATGTATGTTACTTCAAAGAAATTGTATTACGGCCCGCTACTGTTTGAGAAACACCTGGAAAAATGTTACTTTCTCAAATACATTTTAATTTGTGTTAAAGGAGTGTCCAGAGGCCTCACTTACAATTAGGGTTTCATTATGCCAGATGTTGCTGAGCAGTGCCTATGCTGAAGAATTTGTTTACTTTAAAAACAGATTAAGGTTTTTCAATGAAACTCAGAGCATGATAGTGAAATAATGAGATTATGTACATAAACACTTACTTGAAATGAAATGAAGTCATATTGGTAAAATCTGTAAGATGTAAAATGAAGTAACAAAAATAAACAAAAACCCTCACATAAAAAATGTTGACATTACTAAATCTCTGATTTGTTTGTTGTGGCCGAGTCTAACATAAAAGGCATCCCAGCAGTAATCCCCACTAAGTGAATGAGCACATAGGCAGTTTTAAACTCTTAGTTTCAAACAAAAATCCCTGTGTGATAGTCTAAAGGTTGATGCTTTCCATAGTTTATCAGTTTGTTTAAATGAAGGGCTTTTAACAATGTGCTTAATGACTTTATGGTGCCAATTATAAAGCCTTTAGTTTCATCAAGAGGATCTTTTGTAAATCCAGAATTCAGGATTCTTCCCCCAACCCTCAAATTTTGCAGATACTGAGGTGAAAATCTGACCAAATCAGAAGTTAAATTTTCATTAACTTCGTGGGGGATTTTCCTCAACAGAGGAACAAAAGTCACACTGAGATTTTTGTTCTTCTGTGAGAAAATAAGACTTCCTTTTATTGCAATTAACATGTCCATGAAGTACCAAGGGACTCACAAAGCCCACAGTGAGGCAGGTTATCATTTGCCTGTTGTGCATTAGATTTGATTATAAATTGTGTTAAGAACATGAGAAAATTATTCTTATGTCTTGGTTACCCATTGATAGTGCACTATTGTGGTTTCCCCAGTTCCCTGGGTGGATTTAAGGTAACATATCCTTTTCTGTGCATTTAATGTAAAAGTGTACCCTTGTACTGTACCATTGGGTTTGTTTTGCTTTAATCTACAAGTGACATTCCCACTGATTTAAAATCATTGATATTGCAAGGTGCCTTGTTACAATGGATTTGTAAATGAACAGTAGGTATAATCTCATAAAACTAAACAGTGAGGTTGTATGAAAAATGTAAAGCAATATAGTACATGAAGTAGCATTCTGGGAAAAGACCACAAAAATAACTGAAAATAAGTCTTATAAATGAGGTTGTTTCTTATATTGAGAAAACAGCTTGGAGGTAAATGATATCTTAATTCTTTCAAAGCAGGCCAAATAGAACACCATTTCAATAGTGAAAACCTTGTAAAATTACACAGAGTCAATTGAAATAATCAACAGATGAGGAACTTGGAATCATTTGATGGCATAATATTTGTCAGTGATCAGTAAACCCACTTAGTACCCTGCCTTTTGAAGAGGTTCCAGAAGCTGCACGATTTCCATAGTCTCTGACATCTTAGGGACAAATATTTTCATTGGATCTGTTTTCTACTCTTCAGTGAGACTTAAATGAGTAACAGTTCAGACTTAAATACATTTGTTTGCTCACCTTTCTTCTTAAAGGCAGAGAAAATAATCTTTGTCCGAAGTAAAGCACTGTAACCTTGCAACAACATTCATCCTATGCCAGTTAATGCCAGCAAAGGATTTCAAAATTTATGGATATTAAAATGTCTTACAAACATAAAAATAGTTTTAAAACTTGGTCAGACAATAATGGCAGACTGGGGTCCACAAAAAGAATTAAAACTGGTTTGGAGATAGTTTGCTCTCAGAAAACAGCAGATAATACACAGATCCTACCTAAATACATGAACCAAAACAGAATGAGAGCCAAAACAACTCAAAACAAAGAAACACTAGAAAAGGCAAAGAAGATGGGTAGATAAATCCAGTGAATAAATCATCAGTAAAAGACTTGCCTTTTAAGAGCTGGACTAATTGCACACATTCCTCGAGCAAAATGGAACCTGACTGTGAAAATGTGAAGATTGACAAAAATCAGGACAAAATTAATCCAAAATATCAATAAACCTATTAAGAGCCATGTGAGAAACTAATCAATAGGGCAGGCAGTAGGGCACAGCTGCTGAATAGTCCACTTTAATGCCATCAATAGCCCATGGGGACAACTCAGCCTGTTGGTTTGGGAGCATGAAAGAAAAGATTGAGGAAAGAAAAAAATGGAAACAAAGTAAATTCAGTGTTTTGGGGGGAAAACATACTCCTTGCAAGAATTTAATTTATTTATGATTTAAGGGAAGTATCTGGTGCTGATTTGAGAGATGCTTATCATCTGCACTGAAATTGAGAAGGGAACGATGATAATCTTAAGGTAGATTGCTCAGAAGTCAAATGGCTGAGTTCTGGTCCTCTTCAGTTTCAGTGGCAAAAATCCAAAAACTGCAGTTAAGGAAGAAATGGATCAACACTTGGCTCTGGACTGCTCCGTACCTTTTTTTGTTTGTTTGTTAATTTAATTGTCATGCAGCAGCATTGTGGGTTTCTTTGTTAAAGTGCTGTTGGCAAGTTCCATGTGTCAGAATACAGAGCTTGCATTTATTTTTAATATTTTTGAGGCAAACACACTGATGGAGAGGGGGGAGGGGGGCTTGTCAAGTAGCACTAAAGTTGGTAAGAAAAAGCACTAAAGTTGGTGTTTTTCTCTCTCTATCCAGGTAGCTTCTATCACTGCCAGATGCTTTGTTTCAGAAGCATCTTCCTTGTAGCTCCACAGGAGCACAACCCAAACTGTCTGTGAGTTCTGGCAGTCCTGCAGCTATTCCATTTCTGTTCCAAGATGCAAAGCTCTCCCTGTGCAAACTGCAGATTTAGAAGCAGCTGCCATACATCCTCACAACTTTCTTTAGTTCGGGGTTGAACATCTTCCAACGTCAAAACCACAAAAGGATAGTTATTGACTCTTTGCAAAGTAAGGAGGGAGGTCAACAAAACATCTATCTTGGACTTGCAGAGGATGGACTTTGGCCTGTTTAGGTCACTGGTTTGGAGAGTCCCTGGGGAAGCAGCCCTTAATAACAAAACACGTACTCTAAGAAAGAAGTCTTAAAGGTGCAGGAGCAGGACATCCCTATGTGCTGAAAGAGGAGCTGGTGGGGAAGAAGACCAGCCTGGCTGAACAGGGTTAAAAAGGGGGCTTTACAACCTTTGGAAGAAGGGGCAGGCAACTCGGGAAGAGTACAGGATGTTAGGTCACGTAGAAAGAAAATCAGAAAGCCTCAATCTGACCGTCACAGTGAAATCTAATAAAAAGTGTCTTTATAAATGCATCGACAACAAAAGGAGGGCCAAGGAAAATCTTCATCCTTTTTTAGAGGTGGAGGGGAACATTGTCACCAAGGATGATGAAAAGGCTGAGGTACTTGATGCCTTCTTTGCCTCAGTCTTCAACAGAAAGACCAGTTATCCTGGGGGCAGCTGGCCCCCTGAGCTGGTAGACAGGGAAAGGAATCAGAATAGATCCCCTGCAATCCAGGAGGGATTAGTCAGTGGCCTGCTGTGGCACTTGGACACTCAGCAGTCTCTGGGGCTGGATGGGATTCATCCAAGGGCATGAAGGGAGCTGGTGGGGAGCTCCCCAAGCTGCTCTCCATCGTTTATCACCAGCCCTGGCTCACAGGGAAGGTCCCAGTGACTGCAGTGTGACACCATCTGCAAGAAGGGCTGGAAGGGGGATCCAGGGAGCTACAGGCCTGTCAGCCTGGCCTCGGTGCTAGGGAAGGTTACAGAACAGATTATCAGGGGATCCAGGGAGCTACAGGCCTGTCAGCCTGGCCTCGGTCCTAGGGAATGTTGTGGAACAGATTATCAGGGGGATCCAGGGAGCTACAGGCCTGTCAGCCTGGCTTCAGTGCTAGGGAAGGTTGTGGAACAGATTATCAGGGGATCCAGGGAGCTACAGGCCTGTCAGCCTGGCCTCGGTGCTAGGGAAGGTTATGGAACAGATTATCAGGACAACCAAGGGATCAGGCCCAGCCACCATGGGTTTAGGAAAGGCAGGTCCTGCTTGACCAACCTGATCTCCTTTTATGAGCAGGTCACCTGCCTGGTGGATGAGGGAAAGGCTGAGGATTTGTCTACCTTGCTGTTTTAGTTCTGTACCTCTCTTGCTGGCTCCCACAGCCTTCAACTATAAATGTCCCTTGTATATCCCACATCTTTGGCTTTACTGGCTTGCCTGAGGTATTGGATTTTGACCTGCCATGGCTCCGCCATTTTCTTGGGCAAAATCCCACAGGTGCTGATTTGAGTAGTGCAACTTTGCTATCAAAATTTTAATTTGCTCTTCTTCATGACCTTTCCCCCCACCCCTTGCTGAAGAAATGCTTGGGGCACACCTTCTTGCATCATCATTTTCTCCATAATATTTATCAATTGTCTTCTGACACCTGGATGGGAGCCCTTCTGCTAACTTTGTGTGCATCTTTCTCTTAAAAGTTAGTGTAGGATAAAGGATGTTTGAGACCATCTTAATCCTACATCTGCATCTTCTCTACCAGTCATGATTCAGTTCTAAGTTTTGATTCCCTCTGAGCAGCCTCAAATATTACTGTTGAATTTATTCTGAATTTTGCTTTTAATATTAAACTTTTTAATTCATATACCAGTGGCAATCAACATAATTGGCACTTTATTCTGTTTTTTCAGCCACAGAAAGAATGATAATATTGGAAAGCTAATGCTTTATTGTCCCTTCACTTATTCTTGATTATTTATTCTCTCCCTCAGGAGAAATTTCCAAGTTCTTAGGCTTCTCTATACTTCCCAATATTTAGAAGCTGATCATTGCAAAGAAAGTTTTTCAGATTTCTTTTTTTCTTTTTCCAGTTTTGGAAACAGAATCTGGAGGGAAAAGGTTTCAGATCACTTCATACTTATTCAGTTTCTACGTAAATTTACTTTACTTTAATAGGGTTTATTTCAAATGAAAAAAATCTAATCTCTATGAGTATCAGAACAAAGCACTCTGAAATTAATCTAGGTCATAAAAAATAGGATTTTATTTAAATTTATTAACCTTTTTTAAAAACTGCAGTTCTTTTATTCCAACAAAAGAAATAAACTAAAAAAATAACTGCAGCTCTATCTTAGTGGAGATATATATATGTATGTGTATTTTTATATCTATATATATATATGTATTTTAATTTAAATTATTGACCTTGATAACACGATGTCACATCTGGCTGGCACATCTAGAGGTACAAACGTTTCTGAGTGTGAATCACCCTGGACTTTCAGATCATAGCCCAATTATGCTTTTGCGTCAGAGCATACAGCTTTAAAGGAAATGTTTGGTTGGATATCTCCGGGTGCTTTTGTTTCAAATGGCTTTGTTTCTGTGACTATTAGTGCAGAATTTATTTTTCTAGCACATCCTTGCCGAAGAGAAAACGAAGCTTGTCTGTCTTGTTTTGTCTTTTAAGTTTGGTTTCCAGGGTTCTCTGTTCTGATAAAGTTTGTTTCCCACAACTGGAAGCTGTGAGTCCCACAGGACTTTACAGCAGCATCAGCAAAACTCGATTTCTCGTTACCAAAGCACTGCAGTGAGATCTGTATGTCTCAACTCCCCCAACAAATTCCTTGTTTAATTCACAGTAATTTTTGACCCACCTCACCACCCGGATTTATGTGCGTCTCTAACGTGAGGAGTATGTGCAAGCCCAGCTGAAGGCTCAAGCTCTCTGTGCTGACAGGACACCCGGTGTGTCAAACAGCAGCTCTGACTTACAGCCTGCTGGCCACAACTGCTAAACATAGCTGGGCTTATCGCAGTCCCAGTGAAGGGAGGTGTGGCATTCCTGGGGCAGGGAGCCAGCACTGGGCACTTCAGACGTGCCTTTCGTCACTCTCTTGCACTGGGATAGAAGTGGCATTCCTGTGTCTGTCAACCAACATCAACTTTGGACAAGCGCCTGCCATGCAGAGCCCTCACAGTTGTTTGGCCTGATAGCTGCTGGATTTACTGTGTGCTAATCAGTTGTTTTATGACACTCTGCAGTGAAAGAGGCAAAACAAGGCTGGAATAACGCAGGAATAACTAGAATTAGTGTGTGTGCAGCTGGACAGCTCTAGCACTGTGTGTCACCGTGACCTGTTTCCACTTGATGAAGCCAAAATGACCTTGAAACAGAAGGTCCTGCAGTGTGTTAAAACCAACAACAAACCTGTGGAGAGCCTGGAGCTTTGAAAGATGGTCATTGTCTCTGTTTCCAACTTAATTGAAAAGGGATTTCAAGGTGATTAGGATTGTAACAGAATTGGTGCCCTGTGGGTGATACAGACTCTGAATGCCAAACTAAAAGTGCAACTAATGTATGATTATTTGATGTATGAATTTTTTTAGCATTAGGAAACTTGGACCCACAAGGAGTTTTGCATCTCCCTTTCCATTCGTGCAGTGCTGAATTTGCACGTTCTAAAGCCACAGACAATGTAAATGGCAATGGCCACTGTTGTCTGGGGCCCTGCGAGGGCCAGGGAACGCCCAGCCCGAGTGCTTCAGATGCAAATGCCACTCACAACGGGTGCTGTGTTAACTCACAGGGCAGGGGAGCATGTGCAGGATTTCACGAATAGTTTGAACAAAACCTATGCAAGTCACACTTGGCCTCCTCCAATTTTAATATTAAAACTTAATGACAAGAAAAAGTTATCCCATTACATGTAATTTATATAGTAATATATAATACATATATATCTAGGGTACTTCCTGCTTTTCCTGGGTTTATAAACAGCATAAGGGCGAACTAGCTGAAAAGCAGGAACATGCATGTCTGAGCCCTTGTTCTCTGAAAGCAGCACATCCTCCAGCAAATACTATTTTCAAGAAATTAATTTCCCATCTGTACTATTGTGGTACTTTTACTGCATCTCTGCTGGAACCCAGACACTTAAAATATAAAAACTTGCAATTTATTTTTTTTTAATCTGATAAGCAGAAATTTGTATGACTTTCTTCTAGATGTAGTTTGTACTTAGGGATAAAAACGTGGAAAAAGCTCCTTCTATTATAGCTACCACATTCCCCTGAGAGAATTTAGGCCACAAAAGAAAATAGAAAAACAGAGGATTAATCAATATCTAAATTTGACTTGACTCTGTTCTGCTTCTCAGCAGAGAGGAACTGCTGTGGGGAGGTGACTGTCCTCTCCTGGGAAAGGGACTTGGCTGCCTCCCCTGCAGGGGCTGGCTCCTCTCTAGCCACAGGAGAGGTCCTGGTGCCAGCTACAGAGGTCACTGCTCATTTGCCCTCTGTCTTGAAATGGAAAAAAGGAAACATTGCCAAAGAAGAAGAAAAAAAAAATGCAATGGAGAGGAGGCAGTGTAAGGCCAAAGGCAGAAGTGTGGGTTGTTGTGGATATGCTGGAGAGGAAATGGCTACAAAAGAAATGTGGCAAATTGAGACATGGGCTGAACGTCCTGGGCAGGATTGATGGTCCTGGCAGCCAGGATGTTGACAAACCACCCCCTTAAAGGGAAAGATCAGAAGGGGCAGAGAGCAGGAAAAGGAAGGGAACACAAGGGCAATGGAAATCTTTTATTCTTTAATGATTATCCCTGTATTGTTTTGCAATGTGAACAGCATTGCCAGAGGTGTAATATAATGTTGTTTCTAGGTCTCTCAATACAATATGGTATCCTTAGGCTTTTACAGCCAGGGCAGGAGAAGGTAAATTGAAATTAAGTTGCAAAATGTTTGTTGTTTTTGAAGGAAAGAAAGAAAAGCGAGGACCCTAAATGTATATTCAGTATTTAATGAATCTCAAGGAATTGGTTGTTGAGGCAGTAAGACTGTGTGCTCTGGGAAAGCCACTAACAAAGCTTCTGGTATCTAGCTTTGACAAGGGAAGATGGGTTGCTCTGCAGGAGCAAAGAAGTGGATTAGAAAGAAATTAGATAAGTGAATTAGAAATAATGAGTGGAGTGAGATGAGCAGGTGAATATTTGGGTGCCTGGGGACCTGCCCAAATACCATTGTCAAGTTTTGTTCTGTAAGATTGATCTTTGCCATATTTACTCTGAATATGAAGAGTAAAATCTCAGCTTCTTATTATTGTCTGCCCACTGCCAGCCCCTGAAGCCCTCTGGATGGGTAAAGTTCTATGAATATCAGTGCTGCGAGCAAGCTAAGCTTGTTATTATGGGCTGGGTGTTGTTTTGGGATGGGTTGGACTCCATGGTAGCACTGCCTGTTCCTTCTGTTGGCTCCAGAAGGAACCAAGGTGGCCAGCTCAGATGTGAGCTTCTTACATTACAGATACCTCAGGACCTGCTCAAATGTCCCAAATTCTATCTGTATTCAGACTCAAATGTTCTGGCATGCAGCTGAAGCATTAGCAATATCCATAGATATGGATAAAAATGGCATGGATGGAGGGACAACTTGCATGATTTTTATTCAGCCTTTAGCGACTCTTGATGAAGTGTCTTCCCATGACACAAAAATTAACAACTTTTAGCTAATATTTGTGAGCTAGTTTTCATTGAAATGAAACCTCTTGAGAGATTTCAGGTCTGAGAGGGGTTATTCTGGGTTTATGAGAGTGAAGACTCATAGACAGAAGTACTAACTTTTTTTTCCCAGGGCTATGTGGAAGAGCTGAGCATTGAGGAAAAAAATAAGGTTTTGGATATACCATTCTGAAGTTAAAGCAATGAACTGGAGGGGGAGCAGCTATTGTCAAGCTGATTGTTTTTCTGCCTTTCTATAATCCTGTCAGTTCTGCCAGTGTGGCCGTGCTGTGAACCAAGTCAGGGAAGAGAACTCGTTTTAAAGTAAGATTTCTGGGGCAGTGGAAAGGAGGAGATGTTCTGTATCTTTACTGAGCCAGATCAGCTCTCCAAACTGACTGATAAAATGGCCACCCAAAAGATACCCATTTTTGGGAGACAGCTGGGAGGAGAAAGTGGGACGGACAGGACAAGAGCCTCTCAAGCTGATACTGCTGGCTAGGAAATGTCTCATTGCACTTGGCCTCAACTGAAATGCATTTCTTTCAAGGCAAGAGTGGCTTATAAAGTACTTGGTTCCATCTGGTTCTCAGCTCTCCTTCCTGCTCCCAGACTGTCCCTGGCATCAGTGTTTGTATAGCCACATGTTAAACAGATGTGAACTGAGTGAAAAATACTCTTTCTGTAAGGGTGAATATATGTGAGTCCTAGACAATGGAGAGAAACAGGAACTTACCTTTCTCAGGGCTCACACAGACACATCTGTACTAGAGACTGCTGAAAATGGATAATATAAACTCTACCTACTACTTCTGTCACCCAGCCTGGAGGATCCTGATTGCACTATGAAGGCATCCAGAGGGATAGAGAAGGAAGAACTGCAGAACAAGCAGTAGAAATGGAGGTTTCCTACCTCATAGAAATCTCTCAAAATAGGTTAGTCAATCCTTGCTATGCAGGTATCAGAAAGATGATCTTTGAGAGAGCCCTGAAGATAAGAGATGAAATACAAGGTGTCTGAGACATGAGATGAGCAGGAACACAGTTGGTTTTTTTCCTGGTGTAGATGGATCCTAGTGACAATATTCACTACAGAAGAGTTACATAGCAAGGATTACTCGAGAACTTGCTTTCTGTAGAAATTTGTCACTGCAGCAGGCCTCAGAAAATGACTGCATGAAATTAACCTTCAGGGTGGAAAATCAATGAGACTAGACCGTGTATTTTGAATTCCAATGTTGGTAGGATGTGTTCCTTAAACCAATAATCATAAATGGGTGAGAGGGAATTTTCATCTCTGCTACTGTGCACTAGCTTGTGTTAATGACTATAAAGAATTGGAAATAAAATCAAATCCATGTATAAAAGGACTGGTTTTTGGAGAGACCCAAAAATCTCTGAAGGGTTGAAACTTGGATGGTTCTCCAAGCCTACAACTGCAGATTGATCAGCTGTGATGTTTGCTTAGTGTGTTCTATTGCTAACCAAGCATTGTGCACTGGAAAATTAGACCATTATCAGCACAGCAAATGGCCAAATATCAGCCATATGAAGGAGTGGGAATGTGTCTTGTATTGCAAGTTGCCTGTTGGGCATGAAGCCCTGATGATGCCTGTCTGCAAGGTGGAGGAAAGGAAGCAAAAAGCAAACTCTCTCTCCCTAGGAAGCAAATGCTTGGCATAGCTTATTAACTTGACTGTAAAAAGATGCCACTTGCTGTTTAGTGTTCCTGAGACTCACCATGGGATCTTAAGAAGCCAACGGAGGCTTTTTGTCCTACTTCCCTTTTCTGTCTTGTGAAGGAGTTTGATTCCTCCTAATTGAAAAAAAAAAAAAAAAAAAAAAAAAAAAGATAGCTTTTCTTTTACTTGCCCTTCCTAAAACTGTAGGGAACTGAAAATGAGCAGATGTTTTTTCACCAGGACTCCAAAACCATAAGAAGGCTGAGCTTTTTCATGCATACATAGCTGGAACAGAGAACCTGAAACATATTTTGCCTTCCAGCCTGCTTAGAGTTGTTTTTCTTGGACATTCCCAATTTTCTATACCTTCACAGCTCCAGACAGAATCATTATATTTTTGATCAAGACGAGAACATGCGTTTCCATTTGCTGTTCTTTAAACGGACTTCTACTGACTCAAACTCTTACAGTACTGCAGTGTTGAGGTGGGAGGTAACAAGGCTGTTTCTGGGTCAGAGGAAGAAGCTGTCTGTACTTTGAGCAAACCAGAAATGTTGTGGATGAAGTTAGCACAGTACTGAGCCCTAGAAAGCATCTTCCAGGGGCAGGATGAGATTGCATGTACTTGTAGCAAACTCATGTCTGTCTGAAAAATACTACACTTCCAGAGATGGGAGCAGGAACAAAATGCACGAGGTTTTTCTTCTGAAATTGTGCTGTGAACTGTAAAATTACCACACTGGTAATTTTCTAATGCACCCTTATGGCTTTCTACCATGACTAGAATGAGTTCTATTTGCTGGCGGCTGAATCTGGATTCTGCTTCCTGTTCAGACTTTAATGGAACTAATCATGCCAAACTAAGGGTTTTCATGCAATGTACTTTAAATATCCAAACCTATAAATTGAGTACAGGTGTCCACAAAAAAAATTCTGTCAGGATTCTCTATATTTCCCTCAGGCATACCCCAGTATTCATTTATTAGCTTCATGATAGATAAGAAAAGGTTGGATTATATATTCTGTGGATTTTTTGCTTGCTTTTTGCCTGGCCTGTATTAGTTTTGATGGTTGACAAATATGTGAGATGGGACACTGAGCTTTTATCCGTGTTCAATGTTTCCACTTTATATCTGCTTAGGAAAAGCCAATAGTATTTCTCTAGAGACTATGGACTGCTCAGTTTTTGGGGAGTGTTTGCAGCTCTTACCATAAGTTAACTAACACCTGGCAAAATATGTAGCTTTTTGGGGAGTAAAATTGTGTAAAGATGTTTTTAAAAGCTTGATATTCACACTCAGTTCCTACTAGTTCATAGTTGATGTATGGCTTAACTCGTTTTCGAGAAGGTTGGTTAAAAAACAGAACAAACCAAAGAACAAAATGAACTCTGTGCTTTTCTGTATTCCCAAAGACATGGCTCTCAGCCATGGCTCTGCAAGGAAAGTGTGACTTAGGGTAAGGAAGGAGATGGTCAGAGAATGTTCAGAAGCAGGATTAATGGAAAGTTGGAACTTGGTCTAGAAACTTGGAACAAAATCAGAGGATAATTTTGACAGAATCACATAGTCAAGATCAATATTTATAGGAAGGTTTGTGTGGCTTTCTGTTTTATAGTAGTGAGAATGGAGTACACCCTGCTATGAACATCTTACAGACATCTCCAGAGACGAAAGCAATAGAGTAAAGAGAATCTCTTCTGAAATAATAAAATCTTAAGAAAATCAGAAAATATCTAAACAGGAGAGCTGTTCACATACAATGGCTTTGTTCATGGCAGAAACTTCTTAATGACCTTCAGAGTTTTGGGGCAAGATTCTCCATGTGGTTGACTCTCTGTGTGAAAAGGTTGGGCATCTTTTCTCTGATTTTTGACATTCCTAATATAAATTGACAGTATCAAACTGAATTGAAAGCAGAGTTTGCTCTTAGTTGTGGAGATCTCCGGTGTCTAATTCTAATCTAAGTATTCAAAGATGATAAATAATTTCCCAATTTCTGAAGGACGTGTTTTCCTGACTTTAAGAAGCAATAAAATTTGATACCCACTGCACTTCCAGTATATCTATTTCAGAAAAGCTATGAGTAGATGTGAACTGAGATTGATGTGTTCTCTTCTATCTTGCTTGGAAAGATGCAGCTTTTTTTAGATGAGGATATTAAATATTTAAATGGATCTTATAGCGCTCTAGAAGGTAAATATTTTTCTGGCAACGGGGTCGAAATTCTTAGAAATAACATCTCAGCTGCTGTTAGAGGATGTTTCCTGTATGTCCCTCCCACTGCTTACTCATCCCAGCACAGACGTTGCTGTCTTACAGTTATTCACTTTACACTGACAAAGAACCCTTTCCATGGAAAAATCTCCCTTTAAACCACCCCCCTAAACATTCCTGTGAGTTCACTGAGACTTACTTTGAACTTGGAAGACAAGGTGCTGCAGTTCCTAAGGTCTTAATGAAACATTTGAGCTATTTGCCTGTCTCAGACATGAGAGTTGAGTCTTACAGTTTCACAAGGACACTCCCTTGATTAAAGTTAGTCCGTGGGCTTTAAGTATTCTGGCTGGGTTGTGTGTCTATTAAACCATGATCCAGCTGCTGTCTCTCACTTATGAGACTCAGTAACATTCTTCTGCCTTTAGGAGCATACTTAAGAGAGAAAAATGAACTGTTTAAAAAAGGCTTTAAATTAGGATGTGAGGTGGGTTGGTTTTTTGTTAGTTTTTGGGGGGTTTCTTTTTGAGAAAAGGTAGCATCATCTCTTATCTGATCTGCCTAGACATGAACTTCAAAGCTCTGTCAAGATAAGGAATGTGATACCCAGATTATACAAAAAGAATGTTTGCAATAAACCAAATTATTCAGTGCAGTCACTCGATCACATTGATACAATCTATCTCTGCCAACAAATCCTCTGCACAGCGCCCTGCTGGTTCTCATCTCCTGCAGCATATGCTGTTAATGTTCATACATAACTTGCTTTTTTCCAGGTGATTAAAAAAATGGTGATTTTGACTGGTTAAGTTAGTTCCATCACCTTAGCATTGATGTTTCCACTTTGGAACACATTTAGGGTTTTTCTTTATACTTTCAGAAGAAACCCTTTTATGTATTCTAGGGGATGGGACCAATGGTGGCTCTTACTGCTGTCTTCAGCTACGCAATGAGGACCTACAGAGAAGGCAGAGCAGGCTTTTGCTGATGTTCACAGGGAAAGACCAAGCAGAATTAAAATGTCACATCAAGAAAACTCTCATTGTGCTATCTTTCTTTACTGACATAGCCGTCCTTCCTGTCAAAGGACTCCCTCTCTTTCCAGAAGGGTTTGCCCTGTAACTGTAGTTTGTAGCCTAGAAGTTATGAATACATGTTGGAGTATATAAATTAAACTGCTGTATATCAGGAAGAAAAATCTAAGTCTGGTTCTTAATCTAGCCTGCATGAATAACACCAAGAGTAGGGCAGCATGTCTAAAGGAAACCATGCAGTTAAATCCTGAATGTCCTGCGTGTGACTGATTAATTTTAAATTGTTTTCATCACCCTGAAAACTGGCCTGGTCTGTTCTGGCGCAAAGAGGGAAAACAGCTCAAATTCAAAAGATAAGTCAGTTGTTAAATGGTCGGTGTGGGGACTGTGGCTTTGACTCTGAACATAAACAAGTTTTTTTCCTCGTTGCTTAATGCTGTAAGGGCAGTGTAGCTGTTCTAAATGGGAACCATGTGGACGAGGTTAAGGAGGCGACTTCTGATCTGACAGACTGATTTGTAGGTATGTGATGATGTCTGATGTCAGCCAGAGTTGCCCACAGGTATTGTAGGGTAAGGGTGGTTGGGTTTCATTTTTTCCCCCCTTTCTCTGGGCCTGAGACTGCTGCTTGTGTTGTTGCTTGTTGTACAAAATTATGAGGAACAAGAGAGTTCTTTTTACTATTCTTTGTGACAATACCTGAAAAAATCTTGGTGTACTATTTGCCTTAGCTAGCAATAGACTTCCGTGAAGTTCTTTGGCATCAAGAAAATTAGGGCTGGCAGTTTTGGCTCAGTGCTTAGAAGATAAATTCCTGAAGTTGCATACCTAGATTTCCCTTGTGTTTGCCTTGATTAGCAGGCTATACATAGCACAAGCCAGAGCTACTAACCAATGCAAAGAGATCTGAAACTTGCCTAAAACTTGATGTCTGAAAGTGTCTTTCATATAACTTCAAAAATTCTCCTAAACAAGAACCAAAATGGGCAGGTTAGTTGTTGACTCACAGGTTTGAGCAGTGCTGCACTTCAGGGGGCACCAGCAGAGCACAAAGGACAGAGGACAAAATATGAGGAGTGTGGTTATTCCTCCTTGCATTTTAAGGATGTTAAAAGGAATAAAATTGATTCCTAGGTGAAATATAATCTGGAATTATTTATTTTCACTGGCCCTCAACTCGACTGCCAACTATGGAAGATCGATTGATTTCCCTTCAAAGTTTATAGCCAGCTGCTTGAAAGGGAAAGTTTTGAAAATCTTAACAATACCAAAGGGGTTTCACTTCCTGGCTCCTCGAGAAGAAAATGTCAACAGTGGTAGAAGCGTTATCATGGAACAGCAGTTTTCCCAGGCAGAATTCCAGCAGAATTCCCAGGCAGAATGCCTTAACTCATAGGGTAACCCATGAGAATTCCTAGCAGAGCTCCATGGCACAAATGCAGTGTTAAATTTCTATCAATCTGCTTGTTACAATAAGGTGGTTTAAAGGACACAGTTCTGGAAGTTCGAGTCCACACAACTGCATATGTAATAATATCCCAAATTTGCATGGGTACCTAATGAACAGGTAGCTTGTCCCATTACAATGGCCACTTAGGCATCTAACTGCACCACAGATAACTTGGAAAACCAGCAGGGTAACCTTGGAATGCCCAAATTGCAGGGTTTCGTGGAATTTTTTTTTTTTTAGTACGTTTTGATCTTGGAGGTTTCCAATATCCCTCTTTAAATGGCTACTTTTGTGTAGTGATGTGGGGGGAACAATCACAGGAAAACATAGTTGATTGATTATGAAAATTACAGTTGTCTGAAATGGTGAACAGGTCAGCAGCATTCGTGACATCCCTCAAGCATTTCTAGTAAAAGGAGAATAAGTTATTTACCCCAAAAGTAAAACACAGAGGTTTCAAAGGCCAACTCAAAATCTCTGTACTCTAAAGGCTCATTTTCTTTTCTTAGTAAAAAGTATTGTGAGAGGCCCACATAGGTGGAAGTGATGCATTAACACTCAGAGCTATGAGTTATGTAACACGTCTTACTTTCAGCAGTTTGCTGCACTCATTGGTTGTTTATATTGTGATAAGGCCTAGAGACAACGTGTATTAGACACATGAAAGTGTCTCCCCACCCTTAGGATTAGGAAGGAATGAGAAATAACAGATGTCCAAGGCAAATATACGTGTCAGAATAAGAAAATTACCGTGATATACAGCATCTTACCTGTCAGGCTGAAACACCGCAGCTCGTCCCATGTCTTGTAATGGTCCTGCTTAATTGTGTCCCTAATGGAAGCTACGAGATGGAGTTTGAGAGAAAATACAAGCACCTTTGCAACGTTGGCTCCAGTAGAAGTGCCGTGAGAGAAGTCACGATCCTGCTTCTTAGGTGAATGTCAAAATTTGTGAACCTCATTTGAGGTGATAAGCCTCTGTCAGGTGTCACAGCAGGACTTGTCACCTGGGGCTTAAAGGAGAATCACCCTGTGTTGTGTTTGCCTAGACTGCCTCTAGGAATGGATAAGCCCAACTGGCTTTCATAAAAACGTTTCACTAATGACATTTTCTACCCACTTGAAGCAGATGTCCCCTGTGCACAGTTTATCTTCACAGCTTATTTCAGTACAGATACACAAAGAGGGAGAAAATAGGCCAATAGGGTCATATTAAATTGCTCTTCTCATGTAAGAGGAAAATACAAAGGAATGCCTACATAGCAAGATGAAGGAAAAATGATCTCTTGATGAAGTTTTTCTGTGGTTAGGGAGGGTGAGTCCTTTGCTGCTTGCTGGAGTTAAAAGATCTTTTCCTCATGTAGCTCTGCTAACCATCTAGAGGTGGTATTTTCAAAGGCTATTTTTTTCCTTTTGAATTCAGTTTGTTCTGTTTAAATGAGCTACTGACACAATCCTCTTTTGTCCTTTTACTATATCAACTGATGATACTGAGCAAAGACAAAAATGTTCTATATCTTTATTCCTAAAAACGAGTGCCAAAAGTGAAATTCAAGCTGAAAAGAGAAATAAATTAATCTCCCAACTTTTCCTCTTCAGTGAGACAAAGATATGTGAGCTGAGTTATCAAAGGGCTGAGATAGGCATGTGTCATGCATTATGTCCTGCAGGATACACTGCAAATTGAAATTCAGAATAGTTTGGGATTTTTTTGCTTTATTTGAACAGTTGATGCAAGTCTTCAGATAAACATCTCTCTACAAGTGTTGTATTTGGTTGTTCACTCTAGCTAGGAAGACTGGGTTTACGTTGCCTTTTTTTTCCATTATTTTGAAATTAGAATAGTATTATGGGGAAAATAGCAAACTGAAAATTACGGGAATAGAATATTTATATATTTAATGCAATGGTCTTTCCCTGAGGGCTCATTAAGGCAGGTGGTCTAATAGATATACTAATGTGACTGGGCAGCCTGCATTAAATGCATACTTAACTGTGTGATTAAAGGACTTCAGTTTAGTTTCATTCTCTAAAATAACAGAGAGAGATGATGGCGATATCTCACTACTTTTGCTCATTTCTTTAGTTAGGTTTCTTTCCAGGAGCACTCTTTTACTTGTCAAAGTAGATAAGCACCTTGATAGCAGCTGTGATAAGAGCTAAGTTCAGCTACAAACTGGGCTAAATTTAGGATGGTCAGGGAGAGACTAGAACTGAGCATTCTCCTTGCTCCCCAGGTTAAAGCCACTCTTGCAGACACTGTGGTGTGATGTCTGCCCGACATCCATGTCAGAATAAGCACAAGACTACAGGTGACCCATGTGTTTTCTATACTCTGTGACTCATCTTCAGAGGCACTACCTAGAAGAAGGGTCAGAACTCCTTTGGGCTGAGGGCAGCGCTGGCTTTGCATCTCCAGCTTTTGGAGGGAGCTTTCTCAGCACCCATCTGCTCTCAAAGTGATGATCTGGCCCTTCACAAGATTAATGTGATTGTGTTGACATTTATTTTAGCCGTGGCCTGTGCACAGTGAGTGTTGCAAGCCTGTTGGGGATTCAGGTGCCATCCTGCCTGATCTTGGCATCTGACTGCTGCATGCACCAAACTTTTTGGTTGGGTATTACTGGGATCGTACATACATGGGTGGGAACAGAAATTGTCTGCTCCTGTCAAACTCTCATAGTGACAATAACCAATGTCCTCCTTGTTGATGCCTGGGCAATGATTGCCAGCCCAGTGGGGATGTCCAGGGCAAGCAAAGGTGAGTTTGGTCCTAAGCACACAGCACAAACCATTTGGGTAAATTGTTTGTGTACAAACAATATGGATTTATTCACTTACCCAATGCTATTAGCTGCCTATTATACAATTAGATTTTCATGGCTAATAACTGTCAAGTGACTAAGTGGTTTTCATTAGCATAAATGCCCAGCCTTTTGCATTTGTGTCAGAGACCTGCTAACCACTTTGAGACAGCTTATATGGTAGATCAGACTCTCTCACAAATTACTTATTCCCTTTTCCCACTTCTCTAATATGCCGTTAAAGGACAATATTTTAATTCAATTGCCCCATGTGCTCGCTTGCTCTGATTCCATCAGTAGTTTTAATTTTTGAAATTATGATCATTTTCTCTCTGAAAAGTTTCAGAAGTGAGCCTCAAGGAACTGAGAAAATAGTTTTGTGGTTTTTTTCTGTTAGCTGAAAGCTGCCTAGCATTTTCTTAAAGCGAAATGTACCTATTTATTTAAATAACATCAGGGACTGAGTGAGGGAACAGCTCACAGTTTTTATCATACACATTGTGTTTCATTTTATATAACTACCACAAGGCTTTCTGTTGGTATAAACAACACATTTCCTTCAAAACATTGTTTTCCGAGTCTGAGCTGTAAATTATTTATGAATATTATTCCTGGCAATATACATAGGCAATCATATGGGATGCTGCATCAGGAGCAAGATACCAAAATGTGACCAGATTATGCAATAGGTAGGACAGTACAGTATAAAGAAGAGATGACTTCACAATATGCTTCTGTTTTATTTGTCAATATTAAACAAGTCAACTAAGGTGGAAGACCTTGGTGGTGGATAGTCAAAGGAAAATATTGCAGTAGTACAAAATACTCTTTAGGAAAGTACTGACAATGTTGTTTATTCTGACCAAGGTATAGCCCATTCTCAGAGTATTTGTTTCATGGAGTTTTGCATCCTCTCTGCAGAGTAGCCAGAGAGAGAAATAAGCTTCTTGTGACACATGTTTGAGCCAGTCAGACCCCTCAATAACTTTCCCAGTAGAAATGTGTTAGCCTCTGCTGTCCACCCCTTGGAGCTCATAGCTCACAGCAAACATTCCATGGGCAGTCCCATAACCTCCTGCTGACATAAACAAAAATGCTCCCTTTGAGCAAAAATGCCAAAGTATGACCTCACTGACTGAATATTTATAGAAAGATGCTATTGAAAGATGAAATGAAGAAATTAATAAATTGAAATAAAAATATTTTTGGAGGAATTTTTAGTAGTATGTCTTGATATTTGGCAACAATTTGGAAAACATACCATGCGGGACCTTAGAGGGGTTGCTCACGGAGGTAGAAATATTAATGTAGTTCCCCAAAATTGCCAGTGGGCCTGTTCATGTGGGCACCCACCCACCCACTGCTGTTCCACTGAAATCCTGGCAAGAACATGGGCCTTTATTTTAGACTGTGTTTTTTTAGCAGCAGAAGTTAGTAGGGTACATTCTCATCTTGGTGTACACTGGGAATGATGACAGATGCAATCTGCATAATGTTACTCTATTTATTCTTACTTTCAAACCAAAAAAGTGAATGTCTGTCTTCTAAAGCTGTTGCTCACAGCTGGGCTGCAGGCAGAGCCCTTCTGAAGGTGAAGAGGAGACATAAAGTGGAAAAACTGTTACCGAACTTCCTTTTTTTTTTTACTTTTTTAAAAGGGAGACATGTCGGGTTCCCTATCTTTGTATACATTTCTAAGCAAGTATAGATAAATATTTTTTTACATTACTGAGGATATAATTTGCATGTTGAAAATGTCAGCCTAAATCTATCTAGTAATTTAGTAGCTGAACTTTATAGCCTATAAAAGGGACTTCATGAGAGCATTTGAAAGTGGGATCAGAAATAAAACAGCACTTGTCAAAATGAACAGAAATACATTTTGTTGCATAATAGTCTGGTTAGTTTGTTGGGGTTTTTTCTCAATGTATCTGTTCACTTAAGTGTTGATTTACAAAATTTCAGTGGCTCACAATAGGACATGAAATTTGTGTCTAGTAGAAGGTTTTCTGAAGTAATATACTGTTCAGAGCAGTTTAAAAAGGAGACATCTGTTTCTAATCTCAAAAAGCAATTGCAGAATGACCCAAGGCTTTCAAACATTAATTTTCAATAGGTTGCATATTTTTTTCCTTCCATTGGTTCTTAAGTGATGGACCTTTTCTGCTACAAAACATGCATAAATTAAAATGCATGTGTGAAAACATGCTTGCACTGTATGATGTGTGCTTTAGTGTTTTTGGAAACAAGGCATTCTTTTCCTGGAGTCAGATTTCCGAGGCTTGCCCCCTGACATGAGCAGTTCACTTCCTGCTCTCCAATTCTCAGGCAGCATAAAGCTGGGATTGGACTTTTTTTTTCCCCTATTATTTTAAATGAACCATAAGAAAATTGATACCATGTGATGTGAAAACTTCTCAGCATGGCAAATACACTTATTTCTTTTGAGCTGAAAAGGATTGAAGTTAACATTTGTTTCAGATTTCCAGCAATACCATCACTGCTGTGTAATAGCTGAAATGATTCCATCCATCCCATTATGAAGATACTTTGCTTCTTGACAAGAAGACATTAAGTACTAGGCAAATTGGGGGTAGGGAGAATCAAAACTGTGTGAATTGTTTAACCTTCCACCACAGTTCAACAAAGTTTAAAAAAAAAAAAGAGCCTTTGGCAAACTGCCTAGATTTTGTAAGGCCACTCACGCTTTGTAAGCCCCCAAAGATCACAGTGTTTCTGGCTCAAGGCTGAAATCCCATTGAGCCAGGGCTGAAAAAAGCCTTTCAAACCGTGTTGAGTAAACACTTCAAGAAACAGCTATTTGTCATGATGCTCTTAAATGCTGGATGTGAGCTGACTGCCGCATCTTGGACAAAGATGAACAGTAATGGTGAATAGGTTGTTTGACATCTAACACTTTGAGGAGGCATGGTTGCACTCAGTGCTAGGTGGAACAGGGTGTCTGTTTTTTCTGTTGAAACCGTGTACTGGAAAAAGGAACAAAATGATTAATTTGCTAACTGAACACTAATAACCCTTAAAACTCAACTGCATAAATCAACTTGATAAAAAATTGAAGCACAAGCTTCTCCCTATAATAAGATTTCTGATTTCTAACACCCAATTTTCTACTTAGGAGCCTGGAAGAAATCATGTCTCCAAGAAAAATACTTGATTCTGAAAACCTGGCACTACTGATTTATTCAATGTGGGGATCAGCTAAGAATGCAATTGGTGGTCTTGTAACCATTTGTGTATGTGGTTTTGGTGGTTTTGTTTTGGTTTGGGGCTTGTTTTTTGGGTTCTCTTTTCATGGGAGAGTTTGGGGGTTGTTTTTCTGGTTTGTTGAAGAAATGGTGGCAAAGCAGAAGTAAGCACTTTCGGTGTACCCAGGTCTGTGGGCTCAGGCAGGATCCACAAGATCCTCTCAACATATGCAACAGTTTACAGAGCTAAGACAATATCCTTTTGCTCACTGTGATGTCTTCAGACCATTGCAGTTTTATTTTAGCTGATTAATTTATAAACTAGAAAAAAAATTTTATGCCATTTTCAGTGCTTGAGTGCAACCAGGGACAATGAAGACTGTTCAAAATCTCATCATCAGATGACTGTTTCAATATTCATGCAATTAATTTACTTCAAGATATCAAGAAATGGGTGGTCATCAAGTTACCCAAGCTGCAGTGATGCCTCAGTCTCATGTATGCAGTAGCATAAGTAACAGCAAGCTTAAACCTGCTATTTTTTCCTACTGAGGAAAAAAAATGAGTACTCACATGAACAGAAGTTGTCATCTCCTTACTTTTTCATAACACTCAAAATTAGCCCAGCATATCTAAATACCTATCCTTGGATCACATTTAGTGGTGAACCCTAATTCACATTTAGTAGCACCCCTATCCTGGCTTTACCTTTTGTATGGTAATTTTATAGATGGATTGAGTCTCTGTGCTCTGGAAATCTCTATCAATCTCTCTTTAATTAGAAATGCACCACCTTTTCCAGATAAGAACTTTGTGTCCTATTAAAATCAAGAAGCATGGGGATTTGTGAACTTTTTGAACTTTTTTAGAGTTTGTTTAGGTTGCATTTCAGGTTAATATTCAAGATAGGGTTGAACATAAGCTAACTAAAATATTATGGACACATTCCTTTATGTCTTGCCCAAGGAATACAAAGTTATAACACTGGGGCACATAATAAAGAACAAAGAGAGAAGGAATGAGAGTATTCTGCTTGGAACTGGAAGCACCTACTTCAATGTTTGATTAATATGATGACTTTTCAGTTTTATTGTAAGCTCAGATTTATTGACAGATTTATTGTAACCAGGAGCAAAATTGTCAGATTTGTTCCTGCAGCATCAGTAAAAGGTATTTAGTTACATTGTCAGGCAGTTTGAAAAATAGTTTGGCCAGTTTAGGTTCAAACAACCAGTGTAATAAAGCAAATGGTATGAACACTAGAGGAAAAAAAATAGATGAAATTAATATTAGAAGCTTACAAAACTTTGAGTTTTATTCATCACATGGAAATTATGCTGATTATATATATATATATATACACATAGTCAAGTGTGGTATTTGAGGCTGTAACTTCTGCATGGTTTGGTACCACAAATATTTGGTCTTCAGACTCACTCAGCAAACCATTCCTGAATCCTGCTGCTGTAACACTGCAAGACACACCTTGTCATGTGTTTCTACTTAGAATCTGTGTCACTGGACAAATGTTTGTTGTTAGCAAAAGTTTCTCCAGATGAGTTTTACCGTACATTTTCTGGTTCATTTCAATTTAACAAGAGTTTTATATTTTGCCCACAGGCTAGAAAGCTAAGTTTGTCTCAGAGACTTCTACTTTCGCTATCATAGTCCAAAATGAACACTTTGTGTTAAAAAGAACCTGGAAGAATTATTGCAAAAAGGAGAATGCAATTTATTTTGACATTTAAAAAAAAATAACTCTAATAAACAAATACTTGATTTAGACCATACAATAAGTATTCAGTTTCACAGCAAATAGCTGAAGATGGGCTTGACAAAGTGCGTTGTTTTTATAGTAAGTTGTTAAGGTGGCCATAGCAACATCAAAGTTCTTTGCTAGATTTTAACTATTTTGTGTGGACTGCAGTCCAAGTTTGTTTTTCTGGATAAACTCCATAGCTATTGTGATTGCAGAGAAGAATTCTGACACCCAATGGCATCACAGGAAAACACTAAGTGGATGAAAACTGGTCATACCTTAGAAGTGTTGTCAAATATGTGCTGAATCAGACACTTTTACATAGGGCTTACAGTTAGATTAAATATTTTTTCTGTAAACAAATACTGGAGTGTCTCAACTTCATACTTAAGTAGTGACAAAACTGATTTAGAGTGTGCAACCTTTTCTGGTTTAAGTGGTATGGATTAAAACGTCTGATAGTTGTGCACAGAGGACACATCAAATTTACAATGTATCACTAAGTTTTGATCACTAGGGATTAAACATATGTGCACAGTTAAAGTTCAGGGCGGGTAAGGTAATTAATTTGTGGATGTTAATGTAACTGATGCACTCTGGAAGGCCTTTGTCCTCATTCCCATAACAATCTCTGACACTTTTTGAGATTTTCTGCTTTTGGACTAAAGCTTCTCATGTTTCATTTGAACTCTGATTTTTGGACAGAGAAAATGGAGCAAAGGGAATGTAAATGGGCTAACATGTTGATGTTCCTCCCACACATCCCTTCTTTGTAATGCATGTGTAGGAGGGATGAAGAAAAAGCTATAATTTCCTTTATTTGCTACAGCTTTCGTTTCCTTTCCCAACGTGAAGGCTGAGACTGGAAGAAATAAAAAATGCTCTGCACCGTTTGCTGGGATTTCTTGTTAAAGTTTTAATGTTTGGGTTTTTCTTCCACAAAAAATGTTGCTAACTTTCCTTATAGAAAACACATGCCTAAATAAATTCCTCCTTAGTCACCAGTCTCATGCAAGGATGTGTGTCTAACTCTAGGAACATCCTTAAACATTTTGCTGAGAGTTTGATACAAGCCTCAGTCTGTGCTTGGGCAGGCAGGCAATTTTATTAAGATTTCATTTGCCTAAAGATAGAGAAAAAAAAAATAAAAGTTTTCCTGAAAAATAGACTAAAAGTAGACCTCATGAGATCACAGGCAAGGCGGGCTGTGCTGTAGCTGTGGGATTCCTGAAAACACTTCCCTCATCTTTTCTTGAAGACTTCTGCTGCCAGAAATTTTATGACTTTTTAGGTAATCTTTTCCAGGCCTTCACTAATCATGCCATTAAAAAGGTGCTCTTTTTTCCCCCTATATGCCTGTGTAAGTCCACTATTTCTTTTCTGTCTGCCATGGGCACGGTCAACAAATTAATCATTTTATTCATTGCAACAGCTTGTCTGCTCTTGAAGATTGTTATCTTGTCTTTGCTAAGATACAGGCTCATTATTCAAAGATTTTTCCAGGTGGTATTTTCAGCTGTTCCCAGAGTTTTACAATCTCTTCTTAACTTCCATCTTTGGTTCAGGAAGGATGATGGCCCTCTTCCAAAGAAAGTAAATATAGGAAGTGGATCAAAAAGTACTTTCAATAAGAGAGTGAAGAAACCTAAGGAGACACCTGCCATCCAAATAGGTATGGCAGGCAGCCATCTGGCAGCCAAATATGCCAGGGGAGGAATTTCAGGTCCTAACCCTAGGATTAGGTGCCAACTGACCACTGAAGAGGCCTCAGAGAGCAAAAATAAGCTCAATAACCAATGCCAGTTAAGTCAGAATTCAGTTGTATGGAAAATCTTGTAAGACTTCAGTAATTACAGCTATTTGTTATAGAAATAAGTAAGTAATATAATAGAAAAATTAGCCTGAACCGTTTTTTCTTTGTAGTAGAAGGGACTCAAAACACACAAACCAATGCAGGACCCTGAATTTTTTGGCAAAGGTCCATTGGCAGGTAACGGCTCGTGCATGCAAGCGTATTGTAGTTAAAATGACCCCCTTCAGCTGAATTTTTAGTACAGTGTTAAATTCTTCAGGATAGTAACCCTTCTTCTACTCATCTGGCAAGATACTGAAGCACATACATAATTCCAACCTTGTGGCTAGTCCAGTTAAGTCGATAAATCTGTTCATGGTCTGTATTTTGTCAAACAAAGAAAAACCCAAACCTAGCAGGTTTCTTCTTAGGAAGGAAAAAATAATTTTAAAAACCCATAATCTCCTTTAAATACACCTCCCTGTCTTCTTTGTAGAGAAAAAGCACTCATCTGTCAGGAGTCTTTCTACAGGGCCCTGTAGTACCTTATTCTTGTTCCTCAGCTATTTAATATTTAAAAGCAACTAAAAGATAGCAAGTAAAAGAATGGGAACCTCTAAGTAAGGAAAGAGATGGAAATTAATCCGGAAATGGGATCAGGAAATGATTGGGATTGCCTTGGTCTAAGCAACCAAAAGATATTTCATACAACAAAACATTATTTAGGAACTAAGGTTGTTAGCTGAATTTCTGTGTGAGATTTCTCCTCTGAAGCAGTAATTTCATGCATCATGCACTCCAGGCCTTCCTCAATCAGCTTTGCTGAAGTTCCAGAGGACTTAGAACAAATGTGTATAATAAGCAGTAGAAATTCTTGTAAGAACAAAGTGCTAAACATTACTGTGTTTGGTGCTAGTTCAGCCACTATTGGAACACTGTGTAAGGTGCTGGAAGCCAAACTCCAAGCAGTATTTCCATAAACTGCAAATGGCTCTGGGAGAAACCACCAAGGTAACTTGGCAGATTCTTGTAGTTTGAAAAAGGTGTTGGGTGGTAAGTGGTCACATTTACTCCAGTCCTGTGGAACAGAACTAGACAGTTAGAGGCTCTGTTATTTATATGATTTATTTCTCCTGTCAATTTTTTTCTCTCACTCGTTGTGCTAGATTTGATCCAACAAGGTTTTTTTGTTACTTTTTAAGGGATCCAGACAAAGGCTGTCCTTCAAAGAGCTCCTCCTTTTTTTTAACTATTTCCAGTTGTGGAACATCCTCGAGCTTACCTTTTGACACCAGTCCTTGAGCCATCACTTGATCCTGGCTGTTTTGTCCTGCCTTCATTCTCCTTTTGGAGAATTGAAAAATATCCACAGAAAATTGTCTTAGCCTTCCCTGGCTTGCATGTATTCTTCATCTGCTTCCATTGCTTTGTTCCATTGTCCCACCCAGGTCTTTCCCTTAAAATAGTTATGGATTTTTGCTCCAGTTCATCATTGTTTTCATTATTACAAACCTTTTTTTTGCAATTTCCAGCTTTGCATTTTTTTTGGATAACTTGTCTCTGTCCTTGTGCCACCCTATTCCTTTAGCACATATAGTTCTTCTCTGTTCCTAGAACTTACTAGAAGTTGTGTCCTGTCATCCAAGTTCCAGTTTATTAGGATAAACAAATTAATTTAATCTCCTTCATTAGTCTTATCTTGGTAGGATGGATGAGATGGGTTTATCAGATCACTTATCAAAGACTTACTTGTGCAGAAACATTCCACTGCCACATATAAAAACACTAGTCCTAAAAGAAAGCATAAAATATATCTAGGGTTATTACACACTGGAAATCCAGTGTGTTCATTGACAATATTACTGGCAAGCTGCTTGCTGCTAGGGGAAGAAAAATTCCTTGCTTACAGTTAATCTGTACAAGACATGAAATCCATGGTCCTATATTACTACATGATCTCTGAGAATTTATTGGAGGGGGATTAAGAAACAGTTTTTTAAAAATAATAAATTTGCCTTCAAAAAGGGCATTTTTTTACTAAATGGTAAATGGTTGCAGCTGTTAAGTTCCTCCTAATTGTGGGAAGAATAGTGAAAGAAGTGGTATTTTTCATTAGACTACCCTTTCTTTCTCCTTAAATTCTCAGGCTCATTGGGAGAAATTAATGTTTTCATTTCCAGGAATTCTTGCTTCAGACTTCTCTCATGTATTTGGAACTGACTTAAGACCAACAGAAGTCAGAAACAACAGCCCAATGCAAGTCTGTTGTTGTTCAAGGAAAACTATTTTTTGAAAGTGTATTATTTGGGGCCTTAATTGATAAGGCAGCTGGAAGAAGGAACAGTGGAGTAAAAAATGAGTTCTTGCTGTAGACAACATTAGACCTGTGTCACTTCAGTAGCAGGCCAATTCTTGCTGTGGATTCCATTTCCTCGACCACGTGGTAATCCATTGAGCCACTGCTGACCATTCCCTCTCCATACTTGAGCCCTTCCTTGGCAGTGTCCACGTTCACTGGCACTGGGTCTGTTCCCATGTGGTTGTTTTAAAACTTTCACTCTCGTGTGTATCTGTGAAAGTGTGGGATCTTTTTACATAAGGGTGTAAATCCTAGGATAAACTGTGATGCAGAAGGCAGTATTATTGAAAACATAGCTAGAATGAAACTATTTCTGTAATTTAAAGAAAAATAAGTCTTATGCCCTTCCTTATTACAGAGATGTGTATACAGCCTCATAAAACATGTGAGACAAAGTTTCAGTTCAATCAGTAGTTTCCACTGCAATCTGTAGGAACTTTTGTTGATTTACTCAAAATAAAAATGCTTATTTAACCTTAAAAATATCAAGAACATCAACTCATGACTTGTCTGTTTTTACTGGAGATTCCTCTGGATGACTGGAAAAAGTTGTTCTGAGTTAAAAAAAGAATAACATGGAGAGAAAGCCAAGCTAATGCCAGAGGACAGTTTAAAACTGCTCAGGACAGATGTTTTGTGTGTTCTCTGGGTCACTTTGGGGAAAAATATGCTGCTGCGACTCCTCAGAAACTGAGTTGATACTGACAGTCTGGTCTGTTTCTTCATAAATAGAAAAGCATCATATCAGTTACCAGTAGTAGTGGTATTTAAAATGTATCTATTTAGTTATGATTAATTACATCATTAGTTTAGTCAAGATTTAGCTAAACTGTGGGCAATCAGAAACAAAAAAGACAAAAACGGGAAGCAAAAATAATCCCTGTAAACTGGGCCTTATTGAACTGGATGAAAGAAAATCAAGGAGTACTTAGAATTTTTTTACCAGGATGG
Source organism: Monarcha castaneiventris obscurior (assembly GCA_026261815.1). NCBI lineage: Eukaryota > Metazoa > Chordata > Aves > Passeriformes > Monarchidae > Monarcha > Monarcha castaneiventris. Next base: position 2,225,568 of record JAMPIT010000890.1, read on the forward strand.
AACAATGCCTGTGAAAACACTCAAGACATCACCTTTAAGGTTGTTTGGTTAGGCTCTGCTCTAGCATGGGTTGTACTGGGAGTAAGAAGTATGGCTGATGAATATAACTGGAACAGAGAGAGCCTTGGGGCTACCCTACACAGAGCCCTGTATTTTAATCATGTACTGAAATGGGTAATTGTCAGCCACCAGAGCAGTGTAGGTTTAGGAAAGTGCAAAGTGTGCTGCCTTCAAGGACAACAAGCGTTTTAATGTCCCTACATGCTGTCCAATATCATTCCCAATGCCTTCTTTTCAATAAGTGCCTGGTCTTTCTGGGCTCCACTGAATCATCTATGAATGACATGAAGGTGGTAAATCATCAACTGAGTGATGGCAGAGTAACTTAAGCATCATAGCACTAAGAAGAAATCAGTAAGGTATTTGTGTTGAAAAGGAGATGAAACAGTTCTCCTTACAGCTGGCAGTACACACAGGGCAGAGGGAGGGCTCTGTCACTGAAGGTTTCAGGGTTTTTAGCAGCTCAGAGGACAATTGGCTTGAGTTCCTCAAGGGGCACCCTGTGAAAAGCTAAAAATATTTTTGGCTAAAGTTACAGTGCCCGCAGAACACTGATGGGTTGTCATGGGTCTTACGGAGACTGGGAACTGAGGCTTGGAGCTGGGCAAAGAGGAGAACTTTCAGAAAGGATTTTCTGCTCCAAACAAATGTTCTGGGGAGCTGCACCCACTGGGAGTCAGGGGATCTGCTGGAGCTCAGTCCCTGAGCTGAGCGTGGTGCTGCCAAAGGGATTCTGTCTGCCCTGTGGTTATACACAAATGGGGACATTGCCGCCCTGTTTGGGTTCTGGATGTGGGAGAAGCATGTGGTGCTGGGCAGGGCAATCCTGAGGTAACTCTTTAATGCTCAGTAATTGTCCAGTATGTGGCCTGAAAAGTGTCTTTGGTGCCTAGAAAGCAAGTACCTGGCTCAAAACCTGACCATAAAGATTCATCACAGTAGGATACTGATCCTCCAGGATAGCGTCAGCTCTCTGAATCCTACCACTATGTCCGGAAGCATTCAGTCTGTCTAAAACTCATCCTGACATTAGTCTTTCCATACCTGTTTGAAAACACTCTCTTGCTAACAGTTCTTGGAAGGCAGAGTTAATGAAGAAATGAGTTAAACTTTCTGACTGATCTTCTGGCAGTGTGGACGTGCATCTGCTGCAATTGCACCTTCTAGGCCAAGTGCACGTCTGAACAGAACCCATCAGGGAAACAAAGGTGCAGCCCCTATTCCAAGGTAGTGGGTATCCCATTGACCTGGAGAAAGGAAACATAGACACAAGACTTTTCTTACTCTTGATGCAATTTTGGCAGCTTGCACAACAGGGCAAGAAGATAGCAGACCCCAAACAAACCCAACATAACCCTGTCAGAATAGAAGATGCAGCTCATCCCTTATGATTAATCTATTGTTTAATGATTTACTGAAGCTTCAAGTTTTCCTGTTTGGCCTGAAAAGTCCTGAATCTCCTATATAATGGTAGGATATAACCTAAATACCATGGCTGCAAAAACCATCAGCACCATTTTTAGGTCTGCCTATATTGACTTAACCAGTTCTTTTAGTTTTCCTCAGAGAAATGACTCTTATGAGCATGTCATCTTCAAACTGAGGCAAAGCACTTTCCCGGCTGTTGTTGACTCCTGCAATATGAACTTCACAGTTAAATATCTTCTACTGTAAACAAGAGTATAGACAATACAGACTTTGCCTTAGAATAAAGGATCCAAGGAGAGTTGTTGACTTACTGATTTTACAGTATAGGGCACAGTTACCACATTTGTTCTTTGATTTGACATTCCAGATATCAACCCACTACCAAGAAGAGAAATAACTGTAAGAAGCTGATATTTATGGAGATACTCTGCCCTGTCCAAGCAACAGACTCCTTTGTCATGGAACAATGACCCCTGCTAAAGCAAATCACTCATTGCTAGTGCATGAATTAGTAGCTTCCTCTGAAATAAATAATTCCAAGTGCTATAGATGAACTGTACTGAGATGAGTTAGCAGGGAATGCCACACATAAGGGAATACCCTTCTTTCTCCATGCAGTGGCTGAGGTGTGGGGATGCCCTTTGGAAAAGCCCAATAGGAGTTTCCTGCTGACACTGTGCAGAGCAGCTTTCCCACCGGCTGACATTGGAACACCCAGAAACATTTACAACAGTGGGAACGCTGTGGATTTCCCTTAAACTCTAGGAAAAACACCTTGAAAGTGGTTTATTTGCAGAACTTGAGAATGTATTTTCAAAAGGGCAAGACAGCTTGCAGCTGTGTATTCTTACTGACCCCCACCTGTGCTTAGCACAGAGTGCCTAGTCTGTCCACCAGTGCATATAAATAGAGTCCTGTTATTCCAGAGCACGGCAAACACTCCAGTGATATCAGTACTGCTGTGGCTTTACCCCTTAGCAAGCAGCTCAGTTGCTTTTATTAATAACCAGGCATTGTGCTTAACTATTTCACTTGCAGTGTTGCACAGCTCTCCTTTAAGGGACCATCTCCGTGTTTTCATAGCAATTTTACAGCCTTAATTCAGAGCTGGTGATAAATAAATCAGTTCCCAAACTTAGAAATGCCGAGAGCCAAGAATCACAGTTTCTCAAATCTCCAAAATAAATAAGTCATGTGTCAAACTTGCCTATCCATTGGCAAGGGAATGCCATGAACACTAATGTCTGATTGTTGATAAGGGAATGTGGATGTTGTGAAGTGTTGACTGATATAGCACTCAAGGGAATGGAAAAGAGAAAGTGGTGGAAGATGCAAAAATGTGTCAGCTGATATCTCAGTAGGGCGCTTTTTTTTTCTGGTTCGGTGAAGATACTGTCCTGATGGGTTGCAGAGGAGAATAACTCTCTACCTTCCAGCAAAATCAGTTTTAGGAGTTTTATTGTCGTGGTTTTGTGGTGATACACAGGTTGAGTAAGGTGGACATGGTTTTTTAAAGCGCATATCAGGTCTGGTACCCTTGGCTTCCTTTTTGGAGTTATGGATGCTTTCCACCTATGATGAATTACAACCTTTGTTATCTTGATTAGAACATCCAAGAACTCATGTAACAGAAATGATACTTTGGCTGGTTCTTTACTCCATTTACTTGTCTGTAAATGAGGGCAATTGAGTTCAAAAGGAGACTTTATCATCTTTTTTATTTTGTTTTGAGTCCCTTTCTACACATCTTGAGGCTTCTCTTCTCTTTTTGGTACTTCCTCTCTAGAACTATACCTCTTGTTCTGATAGGATGTGTCAGTCATCCATTCTGTTGCCTGTAAATCCACCAGGATCATTTCCAGTAACAGAGGGCAGTGTCATGATGCACTAGCACTGGTATCCCACAACTATAAATAGATTCTTCCACGGGCCTCAGAAGGGTAAATAGACATTCAGGGCTGCTGCAGTCATACAGGAGAAGAATAACAGCTCCAAAGACTAATGCCAGGACCCAATGTTTGGTTATTCAGAGAGCTGCTTTTTCTCTCGAAGGGCTTGGCTTGTGTAATTTTTTAGACATTTTTAATATATTTTTTAAGTTCTGTTTTATTTTATTTGCTTTCTTCTGGCACGTGGGCAAACTGCTGCTACCCAGCATGTGCTGTAGTGTTGTTATTAGTTTTCAGGGGGAAAAGGAAAGGTTTCACTGTTATGGTCATTTCTGGTTTTCATGTGTCCTTTTCATAGCTTCTGTCTCCACGTCTGCACAGATGTGTGATGTGTGTGTAAGAAGCTTCCCTGCATGCTGTGTGTAAGAAATCTGCTACTCGAATCAAGCAAGAATCATTTCAGTCAGGGGGACCAGCAAGTATTTGAAAATGGTTCATCTGGGCTTCCTTGAGTGCAGGAGTTGTTGGTGGCACATTAAGGATACGTGTCCTCTTTAAGAAAAGCAGTTGTGTAGTCAGAAAACTACTGCTTGCTGTGATATACATGCTAAACCTAATTTCCCTCATTTCCATCTTCTAGGACACAGCAAATCAGGTGGATGTCTGTAAAAATTTCATGGAATTTTTTTGATTTGGGGATTTAACAGACAACTTCTGTTCAAGACAACTTGATCACCAGTACCTTAAACTGTCTCCTTAATCTGCAGCTCTCAGCTATATCTCTGCTGGAGGTTTCTGCCTCTAAGCTGAGTCAAGGAAGTTCTTGGAGTCTCAGCTGTTGTAATGTGAAGCATTTTAGCTTTAAACAGTAATGAAAAAGTGTGTATCCCCTTCTTGTAAATCAGATTTGGGAGTAGTAGGTTTGGAAAGATACAAACCTACTACTGGGACTGGTAGAGATGTGTGGCTGGGGCTTAAACCATCACAGCCTTATTTGCCTTTTACTAAAGCCTGAGACAGGATAAGCCTCCTAACTTTTGTTCTGGTACAAAACCAAAAAAGAAGCAGAAGCCTCACTGACTGTAGGGATGGCTGATAAACACAGGGCTCACAAAAGTTTGGTTTTGGTTAAAGAAACTTCCTATGTCACACTTTCAGAGGACTTGATTCCATGTACTAATGGAGCCGTTACATTGGATGAATCCTCAAAAGGTTTTTGTCTTGTACTTAATGTTTCCTCTTTTTCAAGGACAGTTACAGCAACTGAAATTTCATGTCTTTTTAGAAATTTTGGGTCGACTTGCATAGGTGTAATAAAACACCTGGGCTGCAAAATAGTTCATATTTGATTTGATCTCCTTGTGTTGCCTGTATACGTTCTGGACTAGAACAAAAAGTGACCACATTTTGCCTGTGTTTACTCAGCACTCCTATTTGTAAAGCTCTTGATTCAACTGATTATGATGTGCCAGCTTTAAACCATTTGGCCTTGGCATTTCCATGGCATGTTTTCCCAGTAAGTGTCACTATTAGGCTGAATGAAGCTTTCCAGAAACATTAAAAGTGATTCAGCTTTCTGAGATAGAAAGGTGGAAAAATACATTTTGCCAGTGTGTCCAGAAAATACCTCATAGTCTGTTCAGTAAGTGGTTCTATCTATCTATCTATCTATCTATCTATCTATCTATCTATCTATCTATCTATCTATCTATCTATCTATCTATCTATCTATCTATCTATCTATCTATCTATCTATTATCTGACATGTGAGGTGTTGTGGTGTTAAGGATTTCTGGTTGTTTTGGCTTTTTTTTTTCCTGAGAAAGCAACTGAACATGTATCCTGACTGGAGCTTTTTTAGAGTTTGTCGTATTAAATTGGCATCTATGGACAAAAGAGAGGATGCTTTGAAATGCCTGAGGGATGGGACATTATCCAGAGGGACCTGGACAAGCTCAAGAAGAGAACCCATGGGAACCTCGTGAGGTTCAACAAGGTCAAGTGCAAGCTGCTGCACCTGGGTTGGGACAACCCCTGGGATTATTAATACAGGCTGGGGGAGGAAGGCTCAGAAGGACTTGGGGGTGCTGCTGGATGAGAGGCTGGGCATGACTCAGGAACATGCATTTGCCAATTGTAACATAATGAAAAAAAAACCAAAAAAAAACAACCAAACAAGCAAACAAACAAAAAAAAAAAAAAAAAAAAAAAAAAAAAAAAAAAAAACAACCCAAAAAGCAGCATGACCAGCAGGTCAAGGGAGGTGATTCTGCCTCTCTGCTCTGGTGAGATCCCACCTGCAGTGCTGCATCCAGCTCTGGGGTCCCCAGCACAGGAAAGATGTGGACTTGTTAGAATGGGTGTGGAGGAGACCATGAAGATGCTCAGAGGACTGGAGCACCTTTCCTTTGAAAACAGGCCGAGAGCTGGGGTTGTTCAGCCTGGAAAAGGCTCCAGGAAGATCTTATAGCACCTACAATACCTAGAGGGGCTCCAGGAGAGCTGGGGATGAACTGTTCGGCAGCGTCCTTTGGGGTAGGACAGAGAAAAATAGCTCCAAACTGAAGGAGGGTCGATTTAGACTAGATATAAGGAGGAAGGGTGGTGAAACTCTGGAACATGTTACCCTGAGAGGTGGTAGATGCCCCATCCCTGGAAACATTCAAAGCCGGTTGGGACGGGGCAACCTAGCGTAGCTTAAGATGTCCTTGCTCATTGCACGGGGTTGGACTGGATGGCCTTTAAAGGTCGTTTCTGACCTTGCAGCCATTTTGGGAGTGTGACAGCTGCGGTGCCCGTGAGGCACGGCGCTGTCCCAGGGACACAGATCTCCCGGGATGGCCGCATCCCTCCGTGCTTCCCGCGGCGGGCCCGGCGTGTGAGGCGCCCCGTCCCGCCGCTAGATGTCGCCGTTGCTCTTCGCCCGATCTTCGGCGCCCACACAGCGAAATTCCAGGGAGCGAGGTGTTCCGTGGGATCGCAGGGTCTTAAGGGCTGGGAAAGACCTGTAAGACCACCGAGCCCAGCCGTTCGCCCAGCACAGCCAGGTCTGTCACTAAACCGTGTCCCCAAGTGCCGCATCCACACGTCTTTTAAATACCTTCATCAGTAGAGACCCAAACACTTCCCTGGGCAGCCTGTCCCAATGCCCGACCACCCCTTCAGTGAAGAAATTTTTCCCAATAACCAGACTTAAACCTCCCCTGGTGCATCTTGACGCCATTTCCTCGTCTTGTTGCTTGTTATCTTGGAGAAGAGACCGACAGCCTCCTGGCTACAGCCTCCTTCCAGGGAGTCGTAGAGAGCAATAAGGTCTCCGAAGCCTCCTTTTCTCCAGGCTAAACACCCCCAGCTCCCCCCGCAGCCACTCTTCACAGGATTTACTCTCCAGACCCTTCCCCATCCCCACTGCCATTCTCTGGACTCACCCCAGCTCCTCAATGTCCTTCTTGTAGTGAGGGGCCCAGAGCTGACCAGAGGATTTGAGGTGCAACTTCACCTGTTCCAAGTGCAAGGGATGATCACAGCCCTGGTCCTGCTGGCCACAAAGCACACCCGAGGGGCGAAGGTCCCACACAGGCTCCAGTCGGACACAAGCACCCATGCATGGGGTAGGTTTCCCACAAGTGCAATTTTTGCTGGTTTTATCTACAATTTTAGTGGTTTGGGGGGAGTGCCCCTTCCTATGGATAAAACATCTAAAATCCACGTCCTCCACTGAGTTCACTATGTGGAAAAACAGAAGTGGAAATAGTGGACTTGCATAATTCTTTTCTTAATGGAATGAATTATGATTGTCTCAATACCAAAAAAATTAGTCAATATCACATAATTAAGTTTATCTTTGACAGAACTTTATGCTGCCATTTGTTCTAAAGTAACACATCAGGTTACAGTTCCCAAACTGGTACAGAATCATAGAATTGTTTGGGCTGGAAGGGATTTTTAAAGATGACCTAATCCAAACCCCCTGCCATAAGCAGGGAAAATGGGTTGCACTTTGGTTCAAATTTTGCGTCTTTGTCTCTCTTATAAATTCTGAATACTGTGTATATGATTTTATAGCATATTGCATTCAAAAATCTGGATTAACAAAGCATTATTAAAGCTGAAAAATCAAGCCCAGATGTTGAATTTAATACTGTCCATGCATCCTGTGTTTTCTCCTCTCTACAGAAATAGAAATTACAGTGTCTGTGTATACAAACACATGATGTTTATTTTTGCCATGTCAGTGCATTTTCATCTTCAGCAGGGATGGTCTTTACTTCACCAGCATTCAATGCTTTGTTTTATCTTCATTGAAAAAGATGAGATATGATATTCATATTCTGTCGTGATGACTGAGTTAGTGATTTCTTGCGGACACTTCTGTAATACTTCGCAATATCCATACAAAATCAAGCAGTGTTACTGGGCAACATGGGCAGTGTTGTGAGACAGAGTTTAAAATTGTCAAACAGCTATTAATTCTGGTGGTCATAGTGAGAGGTCTTGAGGAAGCTTTTCAAAGCACTCTGCATTTTTATACTATATTAGGCATTCAGAAAACCACTATAATACATTAAATTTTGGCTGAAACTGTGAGTGCTCAGCAAACCTGGCCAGATATTTCACATGGGATGTGTAAGAACTTAGAGAGTTTGAGGTCATCAGGTTAGTCTTGGTTTCTGCTTAGTCCTGCCTTATGTTATGTACAGAAGCAGATGCAGAATCTCATTTTTTTTAGCAGCATTCAACTGTCTTGACCCTAAGAATATACTTTTTTTTTTTTTTTTGGCATAGTGATCTCCTGATTTGCTGCCCATCTTCTGCATTATTAAAAAAAGCAAAAAAACCAAAAAAACAACAAAACCCAAACAACAACAGCAAAAACAACAGAAAAATAAATGAGACAAAATTTTAAGGATAGTAATAAGGACAGTAGCATTATTTATCACTGTAGAACAATGTGCACCACAGGGAGAAAGCACATTAAAAAAGAACAGGCATTTTTAATCTTGATATTGCTTATCTTAATAGCTTCTTTACTTGCAAGGATAATATTGGTTTTAATACTTCGTGTAATTCCCTAGGTTTTTAGAAAAGCAAAATGAAAACATTGAGCTAGGTTTTGTGGAATCATAACACCCCCCACAGGGGTCATCAGCAAGATGGCAATCTCTGGATGCCTCTGACAGCCATCTGCTACTTGAGCTAGCAGTGCCACTGACAGCAGTAGCAGGGAGTTATTTTTTATACTGTCTGTCAATAGAAAGGAAGAAAGGATATGCATTCTGTGGATTCCCTAACCTCTTGCCAGGAGTGGAGAAATTTTCCCATTCCATCTAAGTCTGGTTGACTGGATCCTCAAAGGCTGAAGCTTTCTGTCCTTGTCTGACTACTCCTCCTTTCCCTGCTTCAGCCTTCCATCTCATCCTCCTCCCTGCCACTGTATTTTGTCCCAGTATTCTTCCCTGAATCCTTCACCTCATTTCTCTTTATCATTTGTAGCTACCTCAGTGCTCTTTCCAGTTTCCTGGCTCACTTTTGGTTCAGCTGTCCCTGGTTTGCTGTCTCCCAAGCCCAGCTCTCTCCAACATTATATTAATTCAGCTGATATCCCTTTCAAATCTGCAAGTTCCCTGTTGCCTCCTGATTACTCCTGATGTCAGGCTCTTATCCCAGGTAGTGGCACACTTGCCCCTCTGCTTGCCATTTTCATTTAAATTCCTCCATCTCCAGTCTCAGTTTCTCTCACCCCATCCTGCATAACAGGGTCCGTTCTAATTCTTGGGCCTTAGGGTATTTTCCTGGATGGGGCCTTCCCTGCAAGCCAAGTTATTATCCTGCCTGTGTTTAAGTTAAGTAGGTTTTATCTTCAGATCTGATAAACTTTACCTCCATTCTTCAGTGTATTCTTTCCTAAAAGCAGTTCTCACAGAAGACATCTTCATAAGCTGTTTGAGGGAGAAGGGAGGAGAGTCAAGGACTGTCTTAGAGTCTGTCTCAAATTTTGTAGTTAAATCAGCTTGGTCATATTGAAAGGAGACAGGAAGGGGACAACACATCCTCCAGCTCCTTCCCTTCAGTGCGGGGTGTCACAGTAAGTCCAAAGAGGGTGATCAGATCATCTTGTTTTGCACTTGCATGCTGCTAACCTTTCTATTTTACTCCCTTCACATATATTGGAGCTAATACATTGAATTTTGGCACTGAGATGACCATAGCTCCTTAAACAAGGATTGGAAAGCCTGAGGATAAACACACAGGCTTGTCTGAGAAACAGTGTGAGTCACTGCCTTTGCCAATATGATGGTGTTTTTCTGGGAGCTGACATGACGGCAGTGTGTAGTGCAGTCATGAATAGATTAAATGGGTGATGTCATAGCATGTGCATGATGCTTTCTGTCACAGTTCTTGTGTTGCAGGGTTTTTTTTTTCATTGTTTTCATCTATTTTATTCCAGTTCATCAAAATGTAAAACATGAAAATTCTGCTAATCCTCTGAGTAGCTGTGTGTGTTTTCTATACAAGCAGAAGTGAGGAGCAAACTTTATTCTTATTAAGCTGAATTTTATTTGATCCTCTCCTAAGAAGAACTGAGTGCCATTTAAATATTCCATTATAAACCTACCGAAAGCAAATAATGCCACTGAGGACATTCCCTGAAAACACATGGAAGTTAAGAATTGTGATTTGGTTAAACTTAAGTTACTCATTTTTTGTCAACTTGTATCAACAATGAGAATATGGGTATTTGACTTGGCAAAGCCTTGTAATATTTAGACATTGATGAGTGGGGTAAGTTAATTTAAAGAGGTCTGATTTATATGGTTTTATGCATCATGCCCAGACAGTCTGTCTGATTTCCAGAATTTATGTTCTCTTAAAGCTGTATCATGCTTAATTTAGAAAAATTTCATGAGTGCTGCATGCATTAGTCCACACCATTATGAGTTCAGGATCTGGGGTGTTCAAGTATTTTTGCCTTTGAAATACCCTTACATTTATGAACCTTTTCAGAATCTTTCATTTTGAAAAATCCTCTTCCGGAACAACTTTCAAATAAAGAAGGACCACACAGAAGTTTGCTGTCTTTGCAAGAACAACAAAATTTGCATCCAAATTCTACATAGGCCCGGCACTTTGGATGGATAGAGGAAGGTGATTGTGTTTGAGTTAATATTATTGTGGCTCTTTTGAAGGAGCACCTGGAGACCCCATTTGTGATCAGCTGCCCAGTGAGTGTTGCATGTCCACACAACAGCCCCAGGTATGCACAAAGTCAGACGAGAAGGTGTTCTACTCCCGCCGGGCCTCAGCCTAGGAATAATAGGAAGACATTTGCTGCCCAGTGTTTGCAATGGAAATAGACCTGGCAGATGGTGAGGAAACATGGAGGTACCCTGAATTCCCACTTTATGGCTGGATAACAGAGACTGGTAGGCAACTTGCCCAGTGTCACAGAGGAAGTTGAGTTAGTACCAAAATTTAGACTGAGCTTGGCCATAAGCCTGGCCTTTCTCTTGCTGTGTCTCATAAAGAGACTGACCAGTGCAAAGGCTGCATATGATTGCCAGCCCCTCTTTAGTTCCCTTTGAGGGAGGTACACTGCTGTGAGGCAGTCTTTGTTGTCTGCACCTGTAAAAGATGCACCAAGACCCAGCCTTTGGACTCAGGTATATGTGCTGGAGCAGGACTTTGCAATTAACTTCTTCTCTAAGGCCTTAATGAGGGCAGGAAACAGCCTCATGCTAAGCAAGTATATTCATAAGTGCATTTAGCAAGCCAAATAAGCTAACTTCAGCAGTGATGGTTTCAAGTGTAAGTTCTCATCAGAGACTCCCTGAGCCTGCCCTTTGGACTGCCTTCATCCAAATTTTATATCTTTGCAGCATCCTGGAGGATTCTCACTATACAGGAAGTTGGGGTTTCTCTGCCCGTCCCAGCTCCTGTGCTCTGCCTTCTGCTGTTCTTAGAGTGGATGCAGCAAAATACATGAGAGGGTAGAAAATGCTGCTTCAGCTGCTCAGTGGTTGTGATATTTGCCCAGGAAAGCTGGGGTGTACTAAATATGCCTAAATGTATCTGACTAAATGTGCCCCGTGTCCTAGAAAAATGTTCCAGTTGCCAAGCTCTAACTCTCTGGCTTGGGACTGTGCTTTTACCTTTATTTGCCACAGAATGCAATGGGGTTCCTGCTTATTGTGCTGGGCTGTTTATTTGAATCTCAGTTCAGAGAATCTACATTTCTCCACACACTTGCTTAAGGAGCTCTGCAGCACTTCACAGGGAGGACCATGTAACCCAGGACTTGTGGCTTGTGCAGAGAATTTTCCATGCCTCGGGTTCCAAAATGTGAACTGGAAACAATGCACCTTATGCGGGGGAAGGCAGAAAAGAGGAATGTTTATTATTCTCCCACACATAAGCAAATCTAGAAAAATCATCTGGAGAAATGAGTGCTGTTAAAATAACTGTACTGACACAAAATTGTTTTAGGTATTTCATATTATGTTTGGCTTGCAGAGGAAAAAAGTTGCTGCTTTTTCCTCGTTTCAAACCCTAATCTTACATGATGCAAATCCAAATCAGGCTTTTCAGCAAAGATTTCTGATGTAGTGGGAAGTGAAAATGATCGCAAAATTTTCCAGTATTTCCCCATTTCCTTTTTCTGGATCTAATTGCATTTGTTACTCCCTTGTAACAAATTGTAACAAGTTGTGTGCAGGCTCTATGGCTGGTTTTCCTCCTGTGTAGCTGTGATCTCTTTAATGTTTATTTCTGAAGTCCCTGGGAACACGGCAAAAGGGACAAAAGTTGAGATGCAGTTACAAGGGGCTGTTTAAGGCTAAAATTTCTTGTCAAAATTCTGCATGTCCCAGACCACAGAAGTAACCAGGGTAAAAACTTCTTTCACAGTTTTTCTCGAAATGTATTTTCTCTTGCATTTAAACCATGGAAAAATCTCTTTGTGTCACAGTAGCAATGGGGTCACAGGCTCAAATGTCACTCACACAAATGACCAAATGCCCTAATTTTCACATTTGAGTATGCTGGGATTGAGTTCTTTTTGTAGAATTTTTGGGTTTGTTTATTTTTGTGTTTTTCTGGTTTGCTCTTAGCCAAAATGCAGGACATGGATAAAGCTGAAGTAAAATTAGACCTTTTTCTTCGAGAAAAATTTGAAGAGTTGTTTTGCACAAACAAAAATGGCTTTATTTTCTCTGTTTTTGCTCTCAACCCATGTTTGTCTTAATGGATAACGGAGTTTGGGATTTCTCGCTTGTTAAGAAAATTTTGAATTTTTCATGTAATCAGAGGGAAATAAAAATTGCGCTGAGCTACTTGTCCTTTGCATGTTCCCTGTTTGCTTCAGTGGAAGCATTGAGGTTGCTTTGTGTCATTATCATGGAGGTTTGCACCTATAACTGATTGCATGCTACATTAGGGATGTAGATGAAAACAAGAGTAGTCTGAAGAAGACAAAGATAGAACTGCATTATGTAGAGGCACATATATTGTAGGTGTTTTACAGCTTTAATGTGTTAACTCCTGCTTAAGACACAGGTGAGTCAATCATTGCAAAGCTGGCACTAGTTTTGGAGCAGCAGTTTAAGGTTCACAGACTGCTGTTCTTTACTCCTTTGGAGTGTCTTTGGGAAAATACTGTGCATTCAAGTGACTTGTGTACGGTTTATCCATGTGCTTGGAGGTCAAAGAAATGTGAGTGGGAGATAAGCATTCAATTAACACATTTGAAAAAACCCCAACTTCTTCCTCTAATTAATGCTTACCTTATTTTGACTGGATTGCTTTGCTTTTAAAAACTCGGATGAAATTCAGCACGGGACAGTTTGAGGGGTATTAATAGTTCTTAAAGTTGTGTGATGTTGAGTTTTTCAAGATTGCCTGGTTCTTCAAATGTTTAAAAAAAAAAAGTACAGAAACATTACTGAGGATGTATTCCACTTCCAGGAGAGGGGGAAAAGGAAAAAAGAAAAAAAAAGAAAGAGGAAATCTATTATTTAAGACAGAAATACAGCCAGTGTGATAAAAGTGCCTTCCCACGTCTTGTGGCCAGGTGCTACGTGCATATAAATGTTTCACGTTAAGCTTTAAGATCAAGGAAGAGTCTGTGGGGAACCTTGTTTCCTGGAGATCTGCTTGCTGGAGTAGCTCCCAAGTACTGACTTCCCATTTTTTATTTGGTTATTAAGGATGAAAGGCTACATCATTTTCTGGAACAGCGTTCCTTGCATGCCATTATCTTTGTCCACAGCTATGAAACATGCATTTCTATAGGTTCATGTGGATGCTTAGCCTCACTCAGCTTAGCCACCGTGACTCCTGCTTTATGTAAGTTTAATTCAAAGGATCACCTTTATGTCGTCCTGTAGACTGAACAAAAGATAGATGGTTTCATTAGTTGGGAAATTGTCTTTTTTACATACAGCTGAGCATCACGGGTCTCCAGCCTATGTAATGCAGGGCACTCTCTGCTGCTGCTGAAAAGGAAACTTTGAAAGTCTAATTTTCTGCCAGGATTCACTTTGGGCAAGGCAATGTGTGTGTATGTGCAAATTGCCAGTACGAAGTTTTGCACACTACCGAACATGTACAGAACCAGGAGGAAAAATGTGATTGCAGTCCATTTGTACTCAGTTTGCATCAGCAAATCATCCCTGGGATTAGAAATTCCAGCATTTACCTATTTATCACAGCTGCCCTGCGTATATATCCTTTCGACAAAGTCAAGACATTTTTTTAAAAAGACTGGCTGATTAACAGATATTTAAAATATAGCAAGTGTAGCAATTTTTGGGGCTTTTTGCTTGAAAAAAAATCCTGATTTAACTGCTATTTTTTTATTTAGCTAATTATTATATTTCTAGTAAATGCTATCAATATGAATGTTTCTGAAGTTCAAACCAGGCACTGCCTCTTTAAAAAAAAAAAAATCTTTAAAAAAGACCTTAATAAAAAAATTTAAGCTGAGAAATTACTGCAAAATATTAGTACCCATATAAATGACAGAAGTTAAGCTCAATCAAATGTAACATGCTGCTGTAAGATGGTAAATTATAATCATTATACAGAGGTAACAAGGAAAGCACAAGAGATGCAGACGTTTAGAATGAAACAAAACCCTTCCATGAGCAAAACCTGTTAATTTACCAAGAGTGAGGGGAGTAAGAGTAAGTATAGGTTCTTTGGGGTTTTTTAGGGATGAAGGATCCAACCTGTAGATACTGCTCCTACTCTGACCCATGTGCTTCTGTCTCACTCTTTAATGTAATTGAAGGTACTGAAAACAGGTGTCAGGGAGTTGCTTGGGGAAAAGCTAATAATGGCAATCTACTGTCTGGAGAGTTTATGCTTGTGCATTTTCTCTAACATGACACTCATATCAAATATAAACTTAACAAGGACTGATCTATATTCTGTACTCTTCAGATGTTGTTACTGAATCCATTTCCTGATGACTCTGGGGAAGAGTAATTGTGTTGCTCAAAACCAGGCATGTGGTTGGTATTATAGAAAGGGAAACATATTTCTGCCTAAACCCAAGGTTTTCTTTGTGGAACCGAGAAGCCCATATATATATATATATGTATGTATGTATGTATTTATGTAATGTATGTATGTATGTATTTATGTATATGTCTGAGTGCATCTATATATATAAAACTTCTTAACCCTTCTGACACAGACATCCAAGTGCTGCCAACTTTTTGCGTTTAGTTTAGAGGATAAACACGGATAAAAGCACAGTGAGCAGGGACCTGCTATCCTTGGCAGAGGAAGGAGACAGATACTCTGCATGGTCCATTGCCAGCAGCTTTTCGTTGCACTCAGTACTTCAGTTTGAATACTGTTTTTAGAACAGTTCAGTTAAGTTTCTGAAAACAGTGTAGGAGTAAGAGCTCAGGGATTTCTCACAGATTTCTCAGACCTGGAAAGGAATAGAGCCCATCTGACACCAACAGTAGTGAGCACTCACAGTTGTGCTCCTAATTTGAAAATACATTTCCTACCTCTAAGGATGTGTTTGAATACTACATTGAGGAATACGTATAAGCTTGTGAATACCTTCACTGAGAGAAATTATGCATCCTAAGGGTTGTGTTATCAAAGGAGCTAGACTTGAAGTATCCAGTATCCTAGCTTTAATATATCTTTGGATGGCAGGTCAGGATCAGTAAAGGTAGCAGGAATAAATGTTTTCCTAACTTTCCTGCAAAGTGTGGGGGTACAGTTTCTGAGCATTTTAACCTAAAACACTTCTTTTCTGGGGCCCTACAATACACGTTCTACTTTGCTTTCTGCCTCAGATGCTTTTTTTTGGTGCAGTAAGCATTTTGTTTATTTAAACACTTGTTACATGTTTCATGGCCCACATAAACTGAATATTTGGTGGGCAATTCCGATCTAGGCTTCCATGATACGGCCCTCTGTGACTGCAGGGCAATTGAATTGAGGGACAATGTGAAGGCCTGTGTCCTTGTTTTACACCTTTGTATTTCTCCTTCCCTCCACATGTATTCTCGTTCTAATTTCCTAGGTTTCTTCTGGTTTGTTTGGGGTTTTTTTGGTTTTTTGATTGTTTGGTTGGGTTTTTTCCTTCAGGAAGCTTTTCCATTCACCGTGGGTGTTTAACATTTTCCTTTTTTCCCCAGACTTATGTTAAACTTAACAGAGGCATTTTTACTGTACTTTCCCTATTTTTATTGTTTCTAATCCTTTGCTTTGGATTTTATTTTCTTGTCTATCTCATATTCTGTCATCTAACCTTTATTTTCCTTCTCTACTTCTTCTCTTTCTTTATTTAACTTTAGTTGTTCCCATAGTAGGCTGTGATTTTTTTTTTTTTATTCCTCCAAAATACGGAATATTTCTATTTCTATTTTTTTTATTAATTCAAGCCTGAAAAATAATTCTATTTTTGTTTTTTTTTATTTTTTAGGCTCAGCTAATCCTTCTCAACTTTCACATTATAGAGGGACAAGGTGGAGTCTTGTACTTCTGTGAAGGGATGTACAATTTGTTGGCATTTGCCCACAATGAGGAATAAAAACCTGCACTCAAAAAATAAAAAAGTAAAGAAAAATCCAAAGTGAAGGATCCTGGAGGAGCCCCTTGAGAGCTGAAAACCACCCTCCCCTGATGTGAAAGACATCATTTATGCTGCTTCTAGCCGGTCACTAGTGCTGTAAGGAAAGCCTTGTTTACTGATAATATTTGTTAGTTTGTTGTTAATTTGGCAATGGTTTGGTCTGTTCATAACTATGAATTTCAGAGGTGTGTGCTGGAAGGGAAAGGGAACTTTTAAAAGTAATGTTCCTGCTTGGAAAGTGTACCCTGACAGCCAGAGCTTGGATTCAGCTGGATGCACCCTCATGCCTTCCCTGCAAATGGAAGTGCCTGGTCATTAACACAGTGAGTCACAGTAATGTGTTATGATCTGATCTGGCATTTATAAGGAAATAGAGTGCCTAGCCTTGGATACCTCTCCTTCAGGTCATTTGTCCTAGTGATAAAGAGAGTGCTTGCTCCCCAGAGGAAGCAAAGCTGCCCATTATGTCAGCTCACACCCTGGAAAAGGCTACTGATTTCGGTGCCTCTGTTTCAGATGTGCTCTCTAAACGAGGTCAGTGTTATAACTGGGAGGAGGGAGCGGCTTCAGCTGAGTGAGTGCTCAGAGAAATGGCATAACTGACTCTGTCAGAGATGAATAAAAAATGTAGACAAGAGGGCTTGTTTTATATTCACTTTAAAAAAAAATACATATATAATGATTTGTTTTTTGGATCATTGATTTATATGTCAGACAGATGAAAAGCAAAATTTCTATGATGCCTTTATCATTATTCTGACAAGGACTGCTTTTAAGTTAAAGAGTGATAAAGAATGCCAACTTTTGACATTACTAGAACAGCCCTATCAGCTTTAATTTTCTTTTGTTTTCTTCTTGTCAAAGAAAGGCCATTAGAGATAAATTATGATCTCAAACTGGTTAATCTAGTGACGTGCATTTTTTTCCCATGAATTACCCCAGCCACCTTATAAAGCACTGTATAATCTCAAAGAGGAGCGAGCTACAGAAAGTAGAAATTGCAAATATCCAACGTCATCCATCTTTAGGCCAGAGGTTCTGAAACTCGGGGTGAGCTGCCCACGGCTGAGGCTTTGTGTCACATTGCACAGGTGGATGTGTGGAGCCATTTGTTCTGTCTGCCTGTAGTTCTGTGTGCGCCGTGCTCGTGGCGTGCCAGGGGCCGCTAGAGTGTGCTCGGTTACAGCTCTGATCAGCAGCACACGCAGTGGAGCACGGGCAGTGTTCAGGGTTGCTGAAAGTTTATTTTTTCCACTAAATTAGGGAGCTAGTGCTCTTGTCATTATAGAGCAAAGTTAATTGACCTCATGCCATTAGCATCAGTGTACCTAAAGCACAGAGTTGATACGTAAAGCTGGAGAGTTTCATTTTGACCTGTCTGTGTGTCTATACTGGTTTCACATTTCAGGTGAGGAGCAGCTGTGCAGACTGTGAAGATTTCATGCAAAAGTTTGTTTCTTTGCATCACACCTGGGCTTTGTCTTTTGCTGTTCCAAAGGTGTATTTTCCCCCTTTTCCTTTATTTTTCTTTGTTTTTCTTCTTTGTACCAGTTTACCAGTTTGATGAGTGTTCAGCTATGGTGTTTTCCATAAAACATTATTGACAGCTAATAATAATTTGCACCTCTTTAGCCAGGCATAGTCTGTGTTTTCAAAGCCTGTATAAACATGACCTGAATCAAGCATTACCCAGTCAGGAAGGCCAATATTATTCATGTATTTTGACAAGTAAACCAAGCTAGAAAACAAAATCAGTTTTCTTGAGACCACAAGACTGTGCAAAAGCCAAGAAAACAGCATGTATCTTTTGACATCTATTCCTATGCTCAACCATAAAATGCTTGAGTTTTTCCAAATATGTGTGTGATTAGCATTATGATTAAAGGGTTATTATTAACATTCTTTTGGGAATAGATAATATGACTTCTTTATATCTATACTAGAAGCTTTCAAGTGTAATATATCATCCTCAGTATGTTATAATAGGACTGACAAAAACAGAGAGTACACTAAAAAAAAATCCTTCCTGCAGCTCAGCTGGGTGCTAGCACAGATATATAAGGCAGTATGTGAAGTGTAAGAGACAAACAAAGAATTTGCTAGAGAAGATGCTGGTAAAATCAGCAGAAAATATAGAAAATGACAGAAAAAAAAAAAAAGAAGAAAAAATGTGAAGAAATATGGGTCAGGTTGGATTTATTTATACCCAGGGCTAAATTATATGTTATAGGTACTATATGCAGCATAGAATAATTAGATTTTATTTAGTAAAATAAGGACATAGAGCCTAGAATCCCCCAAGTTTGAAACAGAAATAAAATCATGTTTCCTATCACAGCATGTAGACTCTGCTGTCAGTCTATCCTGGTTTTAATGCATAATGGTAATGGAATGGAAATATTCTGTATGTTTCACTATTGTGATGTGATATGATATATCAGTGGGTATCGTAGCATATCATATTATAGCTATGTTATAAGAACTGAAATATTTGGAGGGAAAATTAATTGAGCAGTGAGTAGTAGCATACCTGTAGAAGGACAGAGCCCCAAAATAGCAATACCATGCAGAGAGTTATTATAAATATTATCACTCTATATTTTAGCTTGCAGATTGTGTTTGCAGTATCCTCTTTCAAGACTTCGGTATCACAGGATAACTTTTAGTGTTTAGTCACTTTCTGCTCCAGTGATTCCGTCTGATGGGGATTCAATTGATTTTTCACATCTCAGCATGAGAAGGCCCAGACTGTGCCCTCTTGCCTGCGAGTGTTTGGTGGCACCAGCAGTAAGGGATGTCAGGAAAAAAGCTTTTAGGACAAGAGCAATGATGACGGAAATACCACAGAGAGATTTAAGAACTGTCATGGAACTGCAGACATTTATCTGAGCAGTTCAAAATGTGGATTTTACACAGAAAGAAGCTGTGCCCTGTAAAATCTTGACTTTTTGCTTAGAACATTAAGAGAAAGGGTGTTGCTGTTTCTTAGTTTGAAGCTGCATTCGTTTCCTTTTACAGTTGCATTTAATACTCGACTCCTTAAGCATGAAATTAATTCATATTATTTTCTTAATCCTGTTAAAAGATAATCATGGGAAGGATATCTCTCCTGGGAAGAGCAGAAGGTTAGGGACAGATGTGGGACAAAAGCAGTTTATGCTATGTTGGGTGAGATTTTACTTTCTGAATGTATTGTACCACCAGGCAGTATGTTTTTATTAAGTGCATTTAGTTGCTGTCAGAGCACTTAAAAATTCTGAACTAACTGAGAAGAAGAATATATTCTCCCTGTGTCCTTGCTGCTCTCCTCTGCACCCCTCTGATCTCAGTTTCCTAAAGTGAAATGCAGACAGACGAGGCCATTGGGACTCTAGGGGCATTGTGTGTTAGTAAAATGAAAAATGGGACCACCAGGAGCACGCATGTTGAGAAATATCCAAGGTTTGGAACTGGATAATAATATCCATTTTGTGAGGTGGGGTGGGAATTAAGGGCAGGAAGTAGTAGTGGAATTTATGTGATCATGGAAGACTTGAACTTGTCCAAAGACCAAAAAATGTCCATTGAAAAAACAGACCTTTGAATACTGTAACTTCTTTTTCCAAATTTCTTCTCCAATAAAGTGAAGTCTTGGATATTCTCTGAAGTAAACTAAGACAGATTTTTTTTTACCAAACAATCAGTGAACTAGCAAAAAGTAATGATGTGTTACGCATAGTTTCACTAAACAGCAAGACTTAAAGGGTCTGGACATAAAGACTACCCTTAGAGCAGGTTCAATTTTGTCCAAATCTCTCTCTGAGAAATGTAAAAGGTAAATCCACATTTCTGGGGCCTTAGAAAGGCCAACTGAAAAACTGAGGCTATTTAGTGAGTGCTGGGAAGCATCTATATTTGAATGGGGGAGGCATACAATAACTCTGAGTCAAAAGAAGTTTCAGCAGCAAGCAAGATGATATTATTAGGAAGGAGTATAGATCTCCCTGGAATGAGAGTCATCCTAAACTGTGTGTTAAAAGTAAGAAGAGAACCCAGAAGGAATGCAAAAGGGGATTGATTAAGAGGAAGAATTATGCCCTGGAGGTTAAAAGATACAGAACTGAGACAAGAATGGCCAAAAGCTGTGTTAAACCAGACTGTACTATTCATTGCAGTTCCCTGCAGAGCTCTTCAGCTTTGCAAACAAAAATTGAACGAGGAGGAAAAATTCTCATCCTATGTCTTTTCCAAGGAGCATGCTCACACTAAATAGAGAGATGTGGTGGTGGCTTTAAACAACACCTCACACACCTGAAAGCAGATTCCTTGTTATTGAGAAGTTCTAAAAAGAAAGGACAATTGTCCCAGTACTTCCTCATGCTTTGTCCCTTTGCCAAAATCTACACCACAGTATATTTTGGAAAAATCTCTTCAGGGGGCTTGTTTTATTTGCTAGAATACCAGTAAATGAATCTTAACAAAAGCCCTCTGGCTTGCCAGTCAGAGTTAGGCTGCACAGGACTTGCATGTGGCCTTGCTGTTTCAAGGAGAGATTTTGAGACTGAAATGCTGGTTTTTGTGTGTGCCAGGTGACACACTTTGACTTCATATCCATAGGGGCTTTCTGGGAATGAATCTCTGCTTATGGGCAGAATTAATTGTTATTGCAATTACTCTAAGACACTAATAAAAGCTTTGCCACTGAAAGCATTAATTTAAAATTTTAGTCTTTATTTTATCTTAAGACTTTTCAAATGATGTTGTAAATCCTGGTTAAGGGAAAACAAATTAGTAGACTGCAAGATTTTATAAACCATGAGCAAAAAGAGAAGCTACCACTATTGATATTACATATTATTTCTATAACATTGTGCAACAATGACTTCATTTTGCTCTTACTCACTCTGCTGGGTGAGTCCTCAAGTTTCCAGCATGGTTGTAAATATTTTTAAGGACAGGCCAGCACTTCAGCATCTCCCTGGCTTCTGTGATATAAGCACAGCTTCTTCTGCCCTGGTTCTTGTCTGTAATGTGATCTTGCTGCATGTCTAAAAGAACAGTGGATTAAAGTGAACTAGAACTATAAAGCATGTTTTGTAAACAGCATCATATCAGCAATGCTGCTTATAATGTTAAAGAAGAGAATTAGGGGTTTGTTCTTCTTTGTTTTGTTTGCGTGTTTTGAGGGGTCGTTTTTTACAAAAAGGATGAGCTATTGAAATGATAGGAACACGGAATATTCATAGATATTCCAGCACATCTTCCCTTCCTGAGCTCCTGTTTCTCTGAGATTCATATGAAATTTGACTGGGATTTTTTTCCCTTTATTTTCTACCCTTAAATATTGTAAATCAAACACTCAACACATTCAAAACATATCAGTCCTTTGAATCTTCCTGGAAGACTCCCTACTGTGCTCTCTGAATTTTTAAGCCTTTCAGCCTCTCATATGACAAGTGTGTTTTCTTCCAATGGACACGTGCACTGCACAGGCTGTCGGATTTTCCCCAGCGCTGTCGCTCACAACGAACTTCAGCTTTGCTCATATCAACTCCTTTATGAACACTGGAAGTGTGCAGGTCTTTCTCAATGAATCTTGGAACCATAATTTTTGCACTGGAAGAATAAATGCAGATTCCTGTAGCCCCTTGGTTAATCTTTGCTCACATTCAGCTTTGCTTGCAGGCTGGAGCCACCAAGGCAGGCAGTGGTTTTTGTTTCAGCCTAGCTCTGTGTGCTTCCTCTCGTGATCCAGCCACGTCAAACCCTTCCTTCTGAGGGGGAAGAGCTGGAATTTCCCAGGTGCCTCACAAAACGTTTAATGAAGTGTGTAGCACAACCATTTCATTACAACATATTGTGTACTTTTGCCTTTAATAACTGCATTCCTCATCTAAGATGTCTCTATAGCTTTCAAAAATGAATTACAGTGGTATTATTTTTCTCAGAATATATTTTTCCATGACAAGAATAGCACTTTCCTAAACTATTGTATTTATTAGCAACCTGTTACCCTCTGACACTACTGTCATTTTCATCAGCTTGATAAAGTGAGTATCATTTAAAATCTCTTTAAAAATTATTAAACCAGTTTTAGTGGTTTCCTTTTTTTTTTAATTTCTTTTTTTTTTTTATTCTGATGGGATGGCAGTCAAAAAGCCAGATTAGTTTGAGAGTGAAATAATTTCCTGAGGTGGTACAGAGGAATCACACTGTCCTGGCAAAGAGCAGGCTGAATTAGAAGGTGGTGTCCATCTCCAAGCCAAAGCATGAAGCTCTGTGCTGCTCGGCTGCTTCAGCTTCAGGAAGAGTTGCTGGTTTTGCTTCTTTGCTCCTTCATTGTTTTTGCACATTCCTTTCATCTGCTGCATTTTTCTGGCTACTGAAGATGTGAAGATAGGGATCAAGATTGTATGTAGATGGGGAAGAAAAAAAATGTTAATTAATTAGCTTTGGCAGTGGCAGATTAATTTTACCCTGTTAGAGGGATATAATCAAATCAGAGAATGGTTGGGTTGGAAGAGACCTTAGAGATCCAGTTCCAACCCCCCTGCCATAGGCAGGGACATCTTTCACTAGATCAGGTTGCTCAGATCCCCATCCAGCCTGGTTCTGAACACTTCCAGGGATGGGGCATCCACAGCTCCTCTGGGCAGCCTGTTCCAGTGCCTCACCACCTTCACAGTTCAGAATTTCTTCCTAATATTTAGTCTAAAATTACTCCCTTTCAGTGAAGCCAATCCCTCTTGTCCTGCTCCTACCTGCTCTTGTGAATAGTCCCTCTCTATAACTTTCTTGTAGGCTCCTAATGATGGCATCAGGGAATTTGTCCCTTGAAAGAGAAAACAAAACATAAGAAACATGATTAATGCATTGCCTCTCTGTACCTTACAGTATCTCTGCTTTAAGTAATCATTCCTGGTTTAATAAGCAAGTTTTTTAAAACAGTTAAATAGTTACTGGTTGACAGAGCTCTGAATTAGTTACCACTGGCACCTCTTAGCTAGGTTGTGGAATTAAAGGCAAAGAGATTGAACTGCCTTTTGATCCAAAAGTCATCCTTCTGAAATATGCTCTTACATCTTTGGAGAAATCATGTGTGACCTAGTTGCAGTGGACAGGGATAGGATGCATACTACTTCCAAAGAGGTCTTTTCAGTTCAATCCCCTGTAATAAGTGTCATTATGAAAAGCCTCACCCACTGTGTAATTCAAAGGAGTTAGAAGAGTTGTGATCAAAATAATTTTATTTCTCATATAGCTGCATAAAATTCTTAGAACAAACTTTGGCTTTATTGCCCACATCATAATTCTGTCCTTGGAGCAGCAACCAGCAATTCTACATCGAAAACAATCTGTATAAAAGCAATCTGCAATTAGCCTGATAGCAAATTTTGTCCATTGCTATTGTACATCAATTTTCCATACTTTCTTCTGATGCCTCTCTCTCAATTAATTCCTGCAGTTGAAGAAAAAAACAAAAACCAAAAAACAAAAAACTTAGAATATTTCCTATCATTAAGAATCAAGGAAGTATGTCAAGCAAAAAGAGAAAGCAAGCAAGAAAGCTGTACAGACTGCTTTCCTTGTGCAAGTCAGAGACAAGGGGGATGTGAAAGCACTGGAGCATTCCAGGTCTACCAAAAAATGTGGACTTGCTGAGTGGATGGTTCATATCAGCTAGAAATGAGCATCTCTAGAGACAAATAGGCAGAAACTGCAGGAAACAGCAGCTTTTTCACTTGCAGAGATGGAGGTAACAAAGCTGAAGAGACTTCTATAAGCCATAAAGAAAGATGATAATGTATGTGAGATCTGTGCATATGAGGTTTTTCTAAACATTTCTTTGAATGCTTCGTAAAAACTGAAACCAAACCAGAAAAAAACCAGTTTCTGGATATCAAACAGAACCAGCCCAGCAAACAAGAAAACTGCAGAAATCCATGTGAAGGCTGTGGGCTTCAGCAAGGGGGTGATGGAGGGGAAACCTGATCCAGAAGGAAGGCTTGCTAGGAGTTTTAAAATGGGTAAGAGTGCATCTTCTCTATAATCATGACACAGCTATTCAAGGCTGCTTTTTTTTTCTTCAGTTTTTTGTAAAATGAAATTGTATCTATTTTCCCTTTCCCTAATTAAATTTCCCTATATTAAATTCCTTTTCCCTAAATGAACTACTTTTTTCACACTGTTTTTGATCTGAGCAGTAGTTTTACATTTTTAATCTGCATTTAACATTCTCAATGCTTTGCCAAAAATGCTTGACACTGCTCTGCAAATCATAAGGTAACTAATTCTGAATATTCCCCCCTCATTTGTGACCTGAGTCCAGAGAAGTTCTACTGGAATCTAGAGAATGTGAAGCCAGTGTTTGCATGTATTTCAAGTAAGATAAAAGTAAATTTCCATTTTACTGTAAATGTAACCTTGCACTCCAGCCCTCCCCCCAAACCCCGAAACCAGCAAAGAATAAAATAACAGAGGAGTTGATCTGAAGAGTTACATCAGTCAAATGGTTCTCCAAAGCAAGGGAGCAGCTCAAATACAATTTTAGCACCTCTGCCTTTCAGAACTCAGTTGGATGTAATGTCTACATCAAGGAACTGACAGAATGAAGCTAACTGGTGTGAAAAAAATCCACTCCTTCTGAAGAAGCTTCTAAATACCAGTTGTCTAAATCTATTGATAAGCAGGGATGCATTATTAATGAAGCCTGCAGCCTGCCTAGTGCTGCTCAGATGGTTCAAGCATTTAGTAGGAAATATTTCTGTGAAGTGCTGCACGGAATAATGACAGTGTCTGTCTTAAATCGAACAAATGACTGTAGCGAGCTCTGGGGAGGCTCAGAGCAAGCAGATGCTTTCCAAGTGAAAGGCAGTGGGGTACCACCTGCTGTAGGCAGGCAGGCAGGAACAGTCCACTAAATATTGACTTGTTAATAATTCAAGACAACAGGAACCCCTAGCTCTTCATGCATGGCACTGCCCCTTCATCATGTGGCTTTTCATCACCCTAATGAGCTACTTGAAGAATCAGACACTGAAATGTCTTGCAGACATTCCCCAAAGACTGGGACTCAAGCTGCCATAATTCTGAATAAGAAGTTTTTGCCAGTACACAAAATCAAGAGAATTTTAAAAATGGCAGGATCAGTGCTTTAGCTAAATATTGCTGCTTGCTGTGTGGTGACTCAGTCTGTGACTTGTACAGCTCCTGGGCTAGAATGTGTGCCTGTTGTGACATTTCTGTGGCTAAGAACAATTGATATTCTAGTTTATTAACAGTTTAGTTAAAACAGATAGTTTTATTTGCAACAAGGAAAATCTACAAGAGATAACTTGCAACCAGGATTCTCAGTTAATACTCTGTAAAAACTTTTTAGTATATGCTTGGGACCCTCCACAATTCCTACCTTCATCAGGGATGTAAAATCAGCATTTTCAAAGGAAGACTTCAACTGAAATTTTTGAAATTGAATAACCTGTTAAAAATTAATAACCCCTCAAAAGTCAGCAAAGCTTCTATGCAGACTTTGTGGGCTTCTTGGTTTGCTATTAACAGTAGTCTGTCCTGCTGGAGCACTGCAGGTTATGATGAAATGCAGGAGCTCCTCTATTTGCAGTATACATCCTGGTGATTCTTGCTTCTCTTTCAAGATGCAGCCTTCTCAAAACCAGGGAAGGTTCTGTTTCAAGGTATTTTTCTCCCCCAGATATAGGTTTTGTTTACTTTGGGATAATATTTCTTGTTTGCATGATTTTCCTAGCTGTTAAAGAGTTATTATCATTCAGCTACTTAACTTTGCGAACGTCACTGGGTGTTCTGCTGCGCTTAATCCAGCTGACGAGGCTTCACTCCATGAACAGTCTTAATAATTCCAAATGGGATATGGTAGGCTCTTTCATAAAGCAAGTGATTATCTATGAGGAACTTAACCCTGAGGAACTTAAAAATTACATCAAATTCACTAGTGTTGCTACAGAGTGCTTCCTCTGTGTCACAGTCAGTGAAAGTGTCTTGTGGCTTTCCAGCACTGAGCACAAAGCTTTAGTTAGAAGAGCCATGAGAGTGTGTGACTTCCTCTGCTGCACTGCCGAGCATCTGCTTATGGCTTCCCAATATTTTGGTAATCTATATGCATTCATAAAGTTCAGATTTTCCAGGACTTAGAAAATGACCTGGGCTCCCTTACCAACCTAATTGAAGTTGCCTCTGGGCCTCCACAAACATCATGGTTTTGTCTGTCATTTGTGCTTTTGGAATATTTAAGCAATTTGTGCTGTTTATTCAGTGGTGGCTGGGACTTACTGGATCAGTTGGAAGTGATGAGTGTGAAATCACTCTGTAAAGAAACCCCAGGAATTTAAAACTGCAAACAGTAGTTTTTTCCCAGGTATTGATTGTTTATTCATGAGAAGTTCAGTAGGATAGGAAATATCTTTTAATTTCTTTGTAAGATGGGAATATGGGGGGTTTATTTCAAGTAAAACTAACAGCTTAGGAAAGCAGTGTGTACTGCATTTCTCTTTCCTTTGCCTAGGACACTGCTTTATATTGTGGCTCTGGTAGTTTATTTCTGTTTGTATTGTTATTTTAGATTCTCTTCTCCACTTCTCAGCTGCAGCTGTTGTAGACAACTGTGACAAAGTCCATACATCATAAATGATATAGGCAGATGAGAGAATCTACCCTGCAAAAGTAATTTTGTCAAAATAGCTCGGGGTTGTGGCAAGGCTCTGCTGTCCTCACCCCTCTTTTGAGATTGTGAGGAGAGAGATGTTTTCAGTGCCACTGATCCAGTTACTGCTGGCAAATCCTCACCTCCAGCTCTTTGACAGCTACAGGACTGGTTGGTCTGTGTTGTTGCCCTGACTGGCTCAGCATCTATCCCTGAGTGAGGACATCAGTGTTAGCAGTGCTCCTGTAGTGCTGGATATGCAGCTGCCATTGCAACACTGAGGCAAATATTACCCTTCCTTCTGCCCCAGAAATTGCTTCTGCGACACAAAACTGCTGCTCTTTGGATGCAAAGGAGAAGCAATATGAGCTTTTACTGAGGTTTGGGGGTTTTTTGTTGCTTAGACAAAAACCTGTTTTACAGTAGAGCAGTTGTCAGGTCAGACATTATTGCTAGAGAGTATCATTTCTTCTGCAGCTTAAAAATCACTTTATCCTGCTTGCTAATTCTGGGATAAACCTGAAATGCCATAGCATTGGCCTGTTGGAGTGTCCTAGATGGCTCTTCTGAATTTTGCTAAGTCGAGATTACTGGTACTTGTAAAAATGGTGCATATTCCCCATGACCTCAGATAAAATAAAGATTAAAAAATGTCAAAACTTCTCATGGGCAGATAAATGTAAAACCAGAACCAGATGTGTGTTTGTATGATGTAGGTAGCTATAAAGCTTGAAGATACTGGCAGATGAGAATGCTAATTCTTATATATATGCTTGCGTGTTCATTTTGCCTGAAGAATATGGGGAGTCTGATTCAAATCTTTTGGAGGTGGCCACAGGTGCTAATATTTTGTAATTTGATTTTTGGATTTTTGTATTTGAGAAAACCAAGTATTTAACAGCCAAGATCAAGGTTTAGACTACAAGAGAATACAACCAGGTAACAGTTGGTCACAGATCCATGTAAGAAAGGGAGCTGAGTTTAGCTGGTATCTTTCTCAGAGCTCGTTTGCTTGGTGGGAACAGCTGATGCCTCCCTGTCCTTGCTCCTCGAATTTGAGCCAACAGATAGGAATTAAGGCCCATTAGTAGGCTGCAATATATCTAATTTTTATCCCAACCTCCTTCTCCCCTCTTGTCAAGAAGAGAAGTTCTGTTTGTCATAATGGCAAGGACAAATAATCATGCAGGTTCCATGGACAAATTGCACATTTATTCATATTTAGCTATTTTGTTCAAACATAGATAAAATAGTTTAGACGTGAATGTTTTTATTTTATTCTTATAAATGCAGTCTGGATAAAACACAGGTGAGGAGCTGTATGGCCAACCATCATTTATGGTGAACCACCTGGCATCTGCACAGAACAGTCTGGATACATCCTGCCTTTGCAGACAGGAAAACAAAGCAAAAATGGCTAGAAATTTTCAAGTCAGAGATTGAAAAATTTGTCCCCAATTTTATTTTCAAATAGATGTTACTTTCAAGGTATATGACTACAAAGTGGCAACTACATGTTTTTCTTGCCTGCAATGATATTACTAAACATTGATCACTTTTCAGCTTTCTAAATTAAGCGGTGGGATAAACAGCAATCTGGTTTTCTCAAAATATTGCTATGTGTTGTCACATCCTGAGATGTCAACAGAATATGTGACACCGCGGAGGAGCTCTGTGCGTGCAGTTTGCATGTTTCAATATGCTTCACGAGTAGAAGTAATAAATTGCCGAATTCCTCACCAACACTGCCAAGCAGACAGGATTTAAGGAGGAGAACATAATAGTGTGATTCAGAAGTGCCTTTGATCATGGGAATCTTAAGCTTTTGAAATATCTTGCAACTGGCTAGCTTAGAATGAAATTTTTAAAGGCTGCAAGGATCTTAAAGCCTTCAAAGGTGTGCTTTCCTGTCAAAAATGGCTGTGATTGCTCTGCTGTGTGAGGCTTTGCTAACAGGAGAAATGCTTGCCTGGTACATCAACATTAGCATCTCTGAATGCCAGAAATGCTGTCAGTAAATGAGTTTAAATGCCCGTTGAGCTCTGTAGCCCTGCCAGGGCCCCATCAGACCTTCCAGAGAGTGTTGAGGTAGATGCTGCAAGGGTCTGGGAGAAAGCACAGTTGGCAGGCAAGACCCTGTCCAACACTGAATATGTGTTTGGAATCAGATATGGCAGAGGCAGGGACATAATTAAGTCTGAATTAGGCATTTTTTAAAATGTTTCCCTGTGTTTTTAACCAAGGAGAAAGTAAAGCCTTCATTTTCCAATAGCTTTAGTATGATCAGAAACAACACTCCAAAAATCTCTACCAAAACATCAGAGGAATCCCAACACGCTCTTCACAAAAGGCAAAGTTGCTGAAAAGGGAACGGAGTAAAATATGCCTTTTTATTAATTCAAACTTCTTCTGTGATTAAAATTGTAACTAGTTTTCCTCTACAAAACCAATTTTGCTTCATCTGCTGTTACTCATGTGAGTACTCCTTTGACAAAGGAGAAAAAAATTGCTGGGAATTTTGCATTGTGGCAGTACCTGAGATTGCATCTCCTTGGCGACACTACCTGCCCTGTTGTGGACTACAGCTGCTGCTCCATTTTAAAAGTCTCTATCCTGCCCTTCCTCACATCCCTACTGATTTTATTACTTTTGTTTCTCTCTGAAGAGAGAATAGTGCTACAGAATGCAGTAGGTTAGGAATGCATATATTCATTCTCGCCTCTTAATTTGATCTCATTTTTCTTTAATTATCTGAACTCTCCAACTCCAAAACCAAAAATATGCTCAGAATTTATGCCATTAGACATGCAAATGCTTGTGCTGATTTTGCAAATAGGTTGACTAATAGGTTGACTAATAGGTTGAGGGGCTTTTAAATGGAAAAGGAATGAGCTGTTCCACTAGCACAGCTGGAAGTACAGCTCACCCTGTTGCTGATCTGTTTGTGCCCTGGTCCTGCTTCTGACTTCCTCTTGTGGCCTTGGGCAAGTCCCTTCCTCTCTTCCTCTCATCCTCTCTCAGCCTTCCACGTTTAGGGCCTCATTAAAATTATTTCCATGGACTGAATTGTTCAAGCTGAAATGCACACTAAGATGAGAATCTGATTTGCAGACTGAAGAAATGAATCACTAAGTGTGCTATGCAGGGCTGCTGTAAGAACTCATGTTTTGGGAGGATGCTGTGGAAGAGCTACCTGCTCTGGTATCATGATCAGGAGTCTTTATACCTTATAGAAAAAAGTGCAGCATTGGCATCAGAATCTACACCAACCACTCCTGCTTAGTATTTGTCTTTTTCTATATAGTATATTAATTTAGTTTGCAAACAGAGTAATTTTTTAAATGTTCATTTTTTAACCAGGAAAGAATTAACATAATACGGTTGTACAATAGTGTGACAGGATGGTACAGCATCCTTTGGAATGTGAAACAGCACAGGAGTGGCAGTCCCTAGGAATATTGCTCTAACAAATGCCTGTTGCACACTATCTTCACTTAAGGCAAGAATGTCAGACCAAATTCTGTCACCACAAGATATTGTGGGGCAGAAAAATAACACCCAGGATTCCTGACCAATGTGGATAAAACCATGTAGATGGAGAGTTACAGTCTCAATTAAGTTGGAATATTTACGTTCAAATTCACTTTTTTTCCATATTTGTTAAACAGTACGAGTTCCTGGATCTCTTATTTATTCAAGTAAGCAAAATGAAGCACAGAAAGCTATGTGAACTAAAATTCTTGGTACCAAGGTGTTCTGTGTAAGAACCCTCACAGGACTGAAGCTCTCACCTTGTGCAGCTTTTCAAGAGTGTAACATGAGGAAACAATGAGTGCCAGACACTACTGCACCCACAAGGAAACAGACCTTCAGAGCCCTTCAGCCTTGATTTGCTGACTAACAGAAGTCTATGGATGTAAAGAGAGGAGGAAATAATTTCCACACAGGTTTCTGTCTAGAGAGCAAGAGTGGAGAGCATCATACAGAATACATTAGCTCTGACTATAGATAAATGGGTTTTATCATCACTGGTGTTACAGCTGTAATTGTTTAGAGACAGAAATGAGGCAAGGCTTTAGGCAAAAGAAATCTCTTCCATTACGTGTCCATACAGAGCAGCTTTCAGGAGCATGGATCTCTTCCTCACACTTCTATAACAGGATAGAACCATTACCCACTGCAGCAAGGGCTGGAGCTCTGACAGCTGCTGGCTAGTGGGGAGAACCCTCTTTTAGTGAGGCCACCTTTCCTCCACAAAGAGGAGGAAACAGCAAATGGACAGGGTCAGAAGTCTTCCATGCTAAAGGAAATGAAAGCTGTTTACTTGGAAAGCTGGTTAAAGCCAGGATGTATGCTTTATTAAAAAATATTTACATTTAAAAATTTTAAAAATCTTAAGAGATTTTTGTTTACAGTGGCTATGTTGTTTAGTGTAATTGGTTGAACAGTCTATCACCTCAAAATCATGTTGTTTTGGTATGGGAAATGCTATTTCCTCTTCTAGAAAATGACTGTTATCTTTTTCAATCAATAGCAAATCACTGCTTTACTGACACCTTCCCTGTCTGGCTTTTCAACAACTGATTGGTTGCAAACTACCTTATAATGCAATGGGAAACTTGCTGGCTCACAAAAACACGTGGAGTACTGTTTCCATGATACAAGAGGGAAAATATTCTAAACTCATTATCAATTTTGTTATATTAGACCTGAGATCACACAATGTCAATTGTCTCTCTTTCATTTTCTTTTTTTTTATTTCAGCTTTTGCTTGGGACTGTCACTTTATTGCAACTTTCAGAAGTGTCTGGATGCTTCTTTCAGTGAACTGATCTTTCTAAATGATCTATTTTAATACTATTCTTCCTTTCCTTAGCAATATTCACTATTTGATGCTACCTTTAATAATATGCTGAGAAAGAAAGTTTTAATAGCAAAGGCAATTGGTCAGTGAGAACATGGCCATGGTATTTAACCTGGTTCCATGTTCTGTATAAAATATTCTTACCAGAAGAAGGACTCTTACTCCTTTTTTTCCTCATTTTCCTTTTAAAGAACTAGTGCATTTTTAAGTACATCTTAAATAAGTTTGTAATTTTTGGCATCTTAAGGTGCCAGAGCAGAGAAATGAACCATAAATGAGAAACATCAAAAGTAGCTTAGAAATTTTTTTTAATATTAAAGCGATGAATCACAGGCCAAATTAACAAGTAAAGGAATCCGCCTATAATGAAATCTTTTTTTCTAACATAACTCTTCATTATAAAGGGAGTTTTTCTATAATAGTAGCAAGTGTAATTACATTTTTATATATAATTAGGACATTATTATCATTTCACCATATCAAAGTTCATTATAAGACATCTCCAATGCATTTTTCATAGAGGAAAAATAAAAGGAGAACAGGGGTCCTTCAATTAGACTGGTATAAGGACATCCACAGAGACTGAGGGAAGCTGATCAAACAGCTTAGCCCAAAAGGGACCAGGTAGAAACTCAATACTGCTCTGGCACAGGGAAGTTGTGTTTTTACATATCCTACTTGTTATTAATTATACTCTTCACCCTTCTCATCTACCACTACATTGTTTGGGAGACAGAAATGCTTTTAAAGTTGTAAACTAACTGAACTGAATATGGAAGATATAAAATACCTGTATTCTATGAATTTGAGTTTTGAGATCTCCTCTACCTTCTTGTGCATGAGGCTGTTATGCCCAGGAAGGTGCATCTCTCCCACCAGAAGGACGTTGCAGATGGAATGCATGGGAAGTGATCCATTTTCTAGATTAGTTTCAAAGTGTTTAGGTTCTCTTTGTTTTCTAGTTTGAAAAACAATTGGACCCTTTCCTCTTTCAAAAATCCCTTTACTCCCTGAGTAAGGTGAGGATTAAGGAGTTACTGAGAACTGGCACAAGAATAGTCAAATATCATGTTAATTTTTAGTTTGTCTATTCCTCAAAAACTGATAAAACTATGCATAGTTTGATTATGCCCCACCTACTTCCCTACTCCTGTAGGATTTTGTTTGCTGATTCACCCATACACACAAATCCCCGTATGCTTTTCTAATCTACATAATAGGTGTGTTCTCTTCCTCCTTCAAAATGCATGTTAAATCTCTCTGGCAAAGCTATGGACTGAACAGTGTTTAATTTTGAATTAGCATTAGGCTGAGGGTATTACATCCCATTTATGTATTGGTCTAGAAGCAGGAGATAGCTGGGTTAAATCACAAATTTAGTAGGAAATGGAGTATTTCTAGTCTTGATTCAAGCAATATATTTCAGGCCTGCATTTTGGAGAATACTCCATCTCTGTGTCTGGCAGAGGCTGGAGGTGAAACCCCATCCCACACTGCCAACAGCCCTGACTGCCCACAGCCCTTGTGCTCCCCTACCCCAAGCAGACAGGCAAATGCATCAGTCCTGCAGGGCTGAGAACAAGCTCCATCCTTTAGAGCAATAGCATGAGACAGGTATTACATCCCTAAATTAAAACAGATGCTCTTATGTTTCATTTCTTCACTTTTTGACTTTTTCCTTTCTTCTCTCTCTTAGCAACTGTCATTAATTGTTTCCATTTAGCTTGGGATTATCTCCTGTTTGCTTGTTTTCCTCTTCTCACTTCCTCTGGACTTAAAACCCTTCTACATAACCATCTGTAGCCAGCTATATTATTCCCCCTGACTTTGCCAGATATCACCAGGATTTTTGTCCTGTCAGGACAAATGTTAAACCAGTTCAATTGTTAAAAAATGGGGTAGCATTTTTAGGGATCTGCCAGTTCTCTCCCAAGAGGAGAAAAGACTGAGAAGGCAACAAAGGGATGACAAAATCTGCAGATCACTCGTGTACACATGTAGACAACTTCTGTGAGTAACCACAGGTCTCCACTAACCTCACAGTTGTCTTTGAGGCTCTCTGTAACAGCACAAATGACTTTTGAAAGGTCTAGAAGGAAAAGGATGTGGGGGTCTCAGCTTCAAGTTATGTTTCACCTTTTAGTCTGACACAAGGGCTGCTGAAGGCCACTGTAAAGCTGTTAAATTCTTGCTGCTTATTTCAAAAATACAGAGAAACTCCCTTCCTTATTTACCAAATCAGCAAAGACAAAATCATGAAAATATTGCCTGTTATGTATTGCCATGTGAGTGAGGTTTGGATGATTTAGGGAATTTAAAACCAGTGAACTAAATATATTGTATTTACTGAGGGACTTCTTTTAACTGCTCAAAAGAAGGCAAGCATGTCACTTCATCTTAGTAGTACCTGGTAAAAATCAGGCTAATTACCATTTTTAATGCATCATAGCATATAGAGAGCCAGAAGTTACACAAATTTCCTATTCTATTAATCACATGGAGCTCAATTATTTTGTTGCACTCACAGCCAGGAACAAAATGGTGATGTGGAAAACTCCCAAGCTTCCTAAACTCCTGCTGTGCCTTCTCTCCATAACACTCTTTCCCTTGCAGAGTGGCTTCATTCTTTGAGAAAATAAAATACTAATTTTTAGAGGAAAAAAACCCCACAAAAATGGTTTAGTAAGGAGCAAAAATATGTGAAACCAGTCATGAGAGGAGGAAGATGAAACTTCTGCATCATTATATTCCTGTATTTCCAAGAGAGTAAGGCAACAGATGATGTTTATGATAAGTCTATGAAGTGCTTGTAACTGGATGATGTGAGGCTCTGCTGCAGCCTGGGCAGCTGAAGCCAAATAATCCCATTACTGTAATGCTGCTCCTCACTGCAGGGCCCATTGACTCAGTTCCATCAAAGCACTGGCCATGGCTGGAGGATTTCGGCTTGGAGTGATCCGTGCCTGGAAAGCCCAGAGAATGAGCAAAGTAGGCTCTTGTCTGTTTGAACGACTGTAGGTGTACCAACAACCACTCACCACTGCTGAGCCTGACATTCAAAGTATTTATGCAGCAGCTGTTTGGCCTTTGGCCTTTTTTATGAAAGATTTTTTTTTGCACTCACATAGATAGCTGGTGGAAGCACTGTGAATTTCTTGTGCAGGAGTGCTGAGCTAGAGGAAATCAAATCTCAAAGATCTAAGTAAGATGCTGGGAGTCCAGTTTCTTGCACTGAAACTTTTAACACTTGGACTTCTACCTGATATAATTTGAGTTTAGTTTTCTGTGACAATCAGCACTAACACAACTCTTCTTAGCTGCAGCTGGGAGAGGCCAATGTATTTTAGACAAAGAAGGAACATAGGAGGAGAACTGAGAGAGAAAATACAGACCTGAGCATCCAAAACGCAAGGGACCTAAAATGAAGACAAATAAAAACGTTTAGGCAAAACTTCTGTCTTGGTTTTTCCTCTCTGTAAAGTAAGGATGTTAACAGCTACATCCCTCAGAAACTGATTTTAGGAATTTTAGTATTTATTAAAGTCCTGAAGAAATGTTGTCTCTTTAATTAAGTTCTTGGGAAGAAAATGAGTTTGGTGTTAACATGATTCTGTCTGCCTTTCCTTTTACTAGAGAGATATTCCTGTCCCCAGTAAAAGGTCCATACTGCATTTGCAATGTGGCAGGTAGGAAAACAACTTGAAATTTTGCCTAGAGGAGCTTCTCATACACAAATATTAACACAGGTCGCTGCAAACTTAGGCAGGTATCCATGATTTTTTTTTTAAACTTACATAATGTTCTGGAATTTTTCTTTATGACCAAGAGTTTTAGAAAAAAAAAATTCAACAAAAGTGTGATTGTCTTGAGCTTGATGAACTTTTCATGAAGCTTGATTTGGAGGTACAAGCCTGTAGTTTTTCCTGTAGCCACAATTCCTGGTGTATCCATCCTCAGGAGCTACTCTGTGCAGGGAGGGTAGGGTGGATACAGGAAAGGAGTATAGAGCACCATCATTGTTTTGTCCACTAATTGAACCTTGTTTCTGACATCAGTTTCCATCAATTACATTTCCATTGCATTCTTTCTTTTACTGGTCTTGGTCTTTAGACAGTCTCATGTTCAAGTGACTTCTGTTTTTTGGAGGTGAGAAGGTACCTTTTAAAATCATTAAGGCCAGAGATGTCCCCTACTGTTGACATTCTCCTTTCCTAGGAACACATTTCATCATGAAGGTATTGTTTTAAAGTTGACAATAATGTGTTTCTAGTGATTGTTTCTCTTGGGGTGCCCTCTTCTTTCTCTTGCTGCCCAGTACAGCCAATCCACCAGTGCGCAGACAATGAGGCATTTCTCAGAAGATTCCCAAACATGCTACAAATGCACTGGCAAATGTTGTATTCTATGAATCCTCACCCAGGTTTGACGACCGGAATCACTCTACAAGTGCAGGGTATGCACTGCCTCAACTATCAGAATAGGACAAACAATACAAAACACAGAAGAAGAAATAAAATCAGTCAAAGCAAAATGCTCACCTTGGAACAAAGCTATGAAAAGATTACCGAGAGGTACTTCAAGGACTGTAATGTCTATCAGATATGTATTAGAGCCAAATAAAATGATTCACCAGATGCATTAAATGTTATCAGTATAAGCAAGTGGAAAAACTCAGTGAAGAGACACAGTCCTTGATTTGGATAAGCAGCATGACATCTGGTGAAAAAATGACAAAATCCATTTGCATAGAGCAATTCATTTATATATGGTACCGAGATAAGCTCAGTAACAGATGCCTGCAATTGAGGAAATCATATCTGAATTGACTGGAAAAGCACAGACTGTCTCACAACCAGGCAATTTTGCATTAAGCAAGCAATTGTTTACCTTAATCTCCACACTGCAGAGTATAAATGGAAGGCTGAGAGACAATGTGGATTAAATTTTCTGTAGAAGAATATTAATGCTGCCAGCCAAATGTGCTAAGAAGGCTCCTTGAGATAAGTGGTGCTCCTGGTGATCCGCATGCTCAGGTCTAGTAATTTGAAGTTAGGGGAAACTCAAGGTAGATCATGTCTGCAACATCATTTTGCTCAATGAGCAAGCTAGGGAAGCATAACTAAAATGAGGGAAAAACAAGAGAAGCAATGACTGCCAACAGTGTTACACAGGGGTCACTTGCTCTCTGTTGTAAGTATTCCCTAAACCTGGAAAGACTAAAGGAACATGACAGCCACCCACACATAAAGTATGCCTCCTTCCTAGTGAGGAAAAGCAGACTGAGAGACTTTTAATAGCCACAAGTTTTCTGAGCTAAATTTCTCCCAAGCATTTAAGGTGTGAGTTGAACAAAGATGCAATGTGGACACAACTGCTTCAGGCTGGTGCATGCTGTGTGTCACCCTGGGGCAGGAGACCGGCTGCTCTGTGCACAAATGCTCCATTCAGGAGGTAGGGACAGATGAAAAACGTGATGCCAATGAGAAAGTGTCTGGAACATTGCTACTCCAAAAATGACACCAGGCAGCTTTCATATCAAAACTGCTGTTACCAACGGAATGCAAATTATGAAAGTCATGAATTGGCTTTTTAATACAAAATTTGGTCAGTTCAATTTTGCTGTTTGGTGATTGCAAATCAATTTGAAAATGAGTGTGACTGTCAGAACTTTACTTAAAACCGTAGCAGGTGGCATCAAAATGCTTTCAATGCATCAGTTGAAAAATCTGTTACCTTCATGCCCCAATTTAGATTAATCCAACAGGGAAAAGATTATGTAAACAGCAGAATTACAATATTGTAGCAAAATATGTCAAAAATTTTCAATCTGCAAGAAATACAAAAAATGTTTAAAGTCTCCAAATCCATCAACAGACAATTTTAAAAGCAGCTGGAAACATCCAAAGATGAAAACAACAGTAAACAACTAAATGTCTGTTGATCTGTCAGTCTGGCCAAACATCAGGAGCAAAGGACCCCACATACACAGTGAGTTGAAAGAATAAGAATTATCCTGGTAGCTCCTTCTAATACCCAGGCCATTGAAAACCTGATTTCTAAAAACAAAAACAGCTCTCAGACTGAAGTGTAAGTGCTTTGGAGTCAGCACATGCTGGCCACACGTCACCCAGGTTAGAGCTTTCCCATTACCAAAGCAAAAGCTGCCAAATCTGTGTTTCTTTCTGGTGTCCAATGCATAAGACAAATATGACAGCAGAAAAAAAAGGAATCAGACACAAAATGTGTGAGGTGTTTTATCTAAAAATGAGGAATGGATGGATTATTTCACTGTCTCTTTGCAGCCTTGCCTTCAGTAAGAAATGTTTGGTTCTCCACCGTAAAACTGTTTGTGTATATTTTATTGTAACTGTAGATTTGTAATTATCATCATCCATGGAGCCAAGCTGACATTTCCTAATTACATTTTTTCCCCCCAGTTATCTGAACAAGTGTGGCAGTGCTGTTTAGATTAGGTTTGCTCTGTTTCACCAGGATATTTTAGAACAATGTGATTATGCATAGTTGCACCTAGCTACTACTATCATGACAAGTACAGAAGTTAAATTATGAAGCAAACGTAAGCTTTGAAGAAATTTTTATTTAATCTGTATTCCCCTGTTTCATCTGCTCATCCATCCAGCACAATCTGCATCATTATTAACCACACCATATTTCTAAAAAAGGAGTATAAAAAGTAAGACATCTGTGTTATAGCATTAATATATTCAAAGGTTTTTACTTTCATCTTCCAGGCATTAACACTATGTAAGTGCAATGTAGGCGCAACTTACAGCATCGATGAGATACCACGAGAAAAATGTACTAAGTGTCAAAAAAGAAGGAAAAGAAGATACAAGTAGACCGAGTATTATGTAAAAAGAGGACTTTTATTCATAAATAGAGCACTTTTGCCTATTGCTTCTATATACATTTATTTCTAATTGCTACCACAATTTTTAAGGCACTGAGGCAAGCCTCCAGCAGTGTGCTGAAGGTGTGTTTGTGCTGTTATGCCCTCTGGCTTTGCTGCCAGCCTATTCCCTTAGATCAGAGCCAGAAGGCAGACTGTTTTCGAATACCGATCACCTCACCCGGACCTAATCCTTTGAGTTCTCTTTGGCATCTATTCCTTCTGCCAGTTTCCTCTTCTGTTCCTCTCTTTTCTTCTGAAGTTGACAACAAAGACATCCTCAGGGCCCTCCTTGATGTAAGACCACTCTTGATGTTGTTACAGTGTGGTTTTTTTTTTTTTGTACCCTAAAGTTGTGCTACTTTTATATTCAGCTAGCACAATATTTGCACACCAGAAGATAAAGAAAATGAGAATATGTTACACAGAATGATAGTTTCTTTTTTATTCGTACACCTAGGTCCTTTCAGTGGAAACCTTTTTTTTCTTTTTCTGTCATTCATCTACATACCTGATCAAGAACCTAAAGGTATCTTTTTACAGGCTGTGCTGCTTATATACCTTAAATTGGCCTGACCTGCCACTTTTAATTTTAAAAAGATGGCTGTATGGGATGTGGATGAATATGGAATTTCTATGAAGCACAAAACTTTTGAACGGTTCCTGTCCTCTGTGATAGTGAGTTTTAAAAGGGAAATCTCCAAAGAGCTAATTAGTAGACAAGTAGAGCTCAGGCTGAACAAAGCTGAAAAGATAGCAGATAACTAAAAGGACCTGGCCATAGCTGACAAAAATCAAAGCACTGACAGAGAGCTGGCAGTAACCTTGGGCTGCTAACTGACAGGGACAATAAAAAAAGCCTCTGAGTGTGGCACAGAGTGACAGCCACAACCAGAGGCTCTCTGAAGTGCCTGAAACCTCCACCAAAACGAAGATATAATCTCCTGCCTGGCAGCACCACGCATTTTCCCTCCCATTCCAAATTGGGCAAATTGGAGCTTGTCTAAATAATTCTGCTGCATGAATGTGAGCCAAGAATGGAAGTGTCCAAGACTGGTGTGCAAAGTTTAGTGGCAAACCTATGGTCTGAGGGGACAAGTCTGCAAAAAATGTAAGTTTGATTGGGGGGCAGTGAAGGTTTCTTTGCTCACTCTGGCACTTTTGCTGGAGCAGCTACTGAGTCGCTTGTTTCTTACCCTCTGTAAACCTTCATGAGATAAACATTTAGAAGAACCTGAGAAAGACATTTAGTCACCATATGCTCCCTGAAGTGTAATATAAAATGGAAAACAAAATTAGCTTCTCTGCAGTTGGTGGGGCAGGAGGAGTGCTCATTGCTGCATTGGGTTCATAGAGGAAAATGCGCTTGATCTGATTCTATAAGTCACTTAATAAATGGTGGCAAGGCTTTGCATTTGTATGCCCTCACTGATTGTAAACATTTGCACACTGTGATCAACAACCTGTGAAACCCTGTTCAGCAAATGATCCCTCACAAACTAAAATATTGAGGAAGTGCACACATTGAACCAGCAACCATGCAAATGAGTTGTACAAAAAAAGCCATGGAGGTCATTTCAAGAGACAAGAGATGGTAACTCCAGGGAAACTGAGGCTGCAGAGAGCATTTGTTGCTTCTGGGCATATTCATTTTAAGACAGAGATTTCTTAAACTTGGTTTTCATATTTTGGTGCTCTACCTCCTACCAACTGGTCTTCCATAGAGTGAAGCCATGACAGACCATTTTCAAAAGTGGCCAGTTCCTTTTATCCTAAATGCTGCAGTGAGCATACTGTACATCAACAACCCCCCTGAGTCTTTGATAATTGCAATACAATTGCTTGGGAAATCTCTCTTGTTTTATGGAAGGGATGGAAATTATTTTAATATTAAAGAAGACTTGACGTTTTCTTTATGGATCCCAGAAAATCTTGACAGCTCTTAACAGTCCTTGGTTTACCCAGTCCCAAACCCGTCACTGTGGCCCACTCTCTTGGATATGTGTGTTTACCTTGATCTTTCAGCTAAAGGCTCAGTGATGAAATGTCATTCATGTGTTTGAAGCATTGAATAAGGCTTAAAAGTAATATATGCCCCGGATATGCAAGAAAAACTCATATGCCTCAGTATTATTATTTCAATTTGCTTAAAAGCTTACAAACGTCTAAGTCCCTTTTTCAAAATTAAGACTGCAGTTCAATCGTTTCTATCTGCAAACCAAAGCAAATCCAAACTCTTCTAGAAACTGGCTTGCAGCTTCTCAATCTCATAAAAGAGATAACCTTTTGCTTATACCTGTAATATACCGTATTATACCTGTAATTTTACAGCTTCAAGACTGGGAAATTATTTTATTTAGAATTGTTGAATATTAATATTTTTTTAAATTTCATTCGTTCTCCTTATCATCTATTTTCATTCTTGGTTTCATAAGACCAAAATATCCTTTGACTATGCTGCATTTCTCCTTCTAAACCATGTTCTTCCCTCTTAGTCTTTGGCCTGAGCTGTCCCTGTAAGATTCCTTTCCCCTTCTTTCATGCTACATGTCTTACAGTCTCTTTTCAAGCCTTTGAGTTCTACTTCATGGCTCCCACTTTCTTCTCTGCAGGTGTTCCTTATTCCTTGCCTACATATATTTCACTTGCACCCCCTGCACAGGGTACATTTCCCTTGCCTTTCCCTTAGAAAGTAACTTTACTCTTCCAAGTACTCACTCTTTATTCATTTTTAGACACAACTCTGTAAACACATATGAACCAGAATGGCATGAAAGGGCCAGCAACAATATGGCCATCTCCTTTCTTTCTCACACTGCAGTGTTTTCCTCTGTTTCACTGCACTGTGTTAGCAACCAACCTCCCCTTACAAAACAGTTTGCAGCTTCAGCCTCTGCTCTTACACTGATACAGCTGAAGAGAAAAGCTTTTACAGTCTGTTTTTGTTAATCTTCGTGCTTTAATTCCTCACTGGCTAAAGGGCTAGTACAGGTTAACATGCTAACTCGTTTATATACTAAAACCCTTGTAAATTGCTTTTGGAAGGTAACACTGTACTGCATTGTACTCAATGCATTCAAAATGAATACAGTTTGGAAGGGTGACATTCATTTCTGGTAGCAACTGAAACAAAATTGGACCAGTTTAACTGAGATTGACATTAATATATCACTGAGCAGTTAGTTATATCACATGAATTAGATATTACAAATTCAAGAATCATTTGTTATGCTTTTAATACAAATTTTCCTGACATAAGTGAGATAGAGATAAATAGCCAGTCACAAGGATGTCATTTGGTCTCTTGGGGCTATATTGATGATTCCTGCTGAGAAACTGTAGGAGCAGTTTACCATGCAATAAAATGTGGAACAGGCATCCATGGTTTTTGTAGGGGTCTTTTATGATTGGTTCCTCTCTTTTTAGTATTGATTTTTATGAGGAGCGTGTGTGTGTGTGTACGCGTGAATATTGGCAGAAGAAGCTCCACTGAGAAACTTTGGAGTCTCTTCGATTTAACTAACATTAAAAGAAATGTCATAATGTAATGATGAGTTCTACTTTGTTACTTCTTTCAGTGGCAGGAGTACAACTCTAAGTAATGAGGTTTTATTTTGGGTGTTAAGTCAGATAAATTTTTACTTCTCTCTGAACTACCCTTCTGGATGTCAGCATACTCGCTGTTCCAATAATTACCTTCAATTTTTAAATACCTAAAAAAAAAAAGTTAATGTTTATTGTTTGCATGTCACATTCCATTTTTGTAGATAGGTTCATGTATTGCTGTATATAATTACATTATGTTGAACTGCTCAAAATCTTTTCTCCCTGAGGTTTGTGGGAAATTAGGAGGAAATTCAGAAATGCTGCCTTGTTCTGTTTTGAGGCAAAAATTCAGAAATGACAGAGTTTTCTCTTGGGTA
Organism: Monarcha castaneiventris obscurior; assembly: GCA_026261815.1. Taxonomy (NCBI): domain Eukaryota; kingdom Metazoa; phylum Chordata; class Aves; order Passeriformes; family Monarchidae; genus Monarcha; species Monarcha castaneiventris. Next base: position 2,268,395 of record JAMPIT010000890.1, read on the forward strand.
AATATCTAAGCGTAAGTATCTTCTCATGTGTAATCTTTCTCAAGTACAGCTTGGTGACTCTGGGTCTTGTGGGCAGCACTTGTGTCCAGGGAGCATTCCTGGTACTTGGAGGCAGCAGGCAGGGGCTGTTTGTCTACAGGTGTAGATAACACCAGCAGGTGTTGTTCTTGCAGCACACGGGCTTCATTTCCCTAAACAAAAGTATCCACTATGCAAAAGATGGTCGATGAACATCGTGCCCATTTGGAAACATCCAAATGGAGATGTGCATCACAGATCAGCTCTTTATTTCTTGTACCCTTCTTGTGAGTCCTCCTGTCAGGCTGCTTTTTCCCTGGGTCTGCAGAGTGGCAGTGTGGCCTCTCCGAGGCTCTCTGTGCACACAGAACCCGTTGCATTGATGAATAACTCGATGCTGCTGTGAGCCTGTGAGGGCTGGGGCCTCATGGGCCTCATCTGACTCTTCTGAAACTACTTCTACATTCCAGTGATGTAAATGAAAGCGCCCCTCTTACAGCAGCAAGAAGCTTGAAGTGCCTTTTCTTTTCATATGCACGTTCCTTGAATGCTGTCTGAAATGACCAACAGCAGAATGTAAAAAAAAATGAAAGCTGGAGCTCCTTCTGCCAATGCAATCCCAAATCATCTGTTACGGCAGGACTGAATATTTACTGAAGAAACATAGTCACAAAATTAAATTAATATGAGTGCTGCCGACACAGCCTCGCAGAGGAAATGTGGAGAAATCTAAAAATCCTTTTTCTCCCAGTCAAACTACACTGCACATCCTTCTGTAGTTTTTCCTTTATACATGTAATAAAGCTATCAGACACTGCACACATACTTTGGTCCACCATACAGAGGTATATACAGAGCTATCTTTAAGTAGCACCTGCAAGGAATTAGTTTGTGTATATCTGGTTTGTGAGAACTGTGTCTAAAAAATGAATACAAAATTTTCTTTTGTTGGTATAATTTTGAAGTAGTTACTGTGGCATTAGTCAAACAGGATCTTTTTCAGTCTTTTCACTAAAAGAACTTCCTTTCTTCTTCACCAAAAATTTAATTAAAAAAAAATCTTTTATTTAAATGAAAATCAATAAAACCCATCTTGCAGCTATTGCTGTTAAGTGCATTTTAGGGGGACTAATGGTTGCTAGAGTTCTGCTTTTTATTATGAGAAAATGGCTTCTGGTAAAATACACCTGGAAATATATGCAAAATATTATTTTCCCTATTTTTTATGGACAAATAGTAATATTTGGAGCCAAGAGTGCTTTCTTCCTTCATTCATTTGGCAAAGAGAAACACAAATTTTCCTTTTGGAGATTCATCTCCACGCTGTTGTGCATTCAGGCCGAGCTAAATCTGATGTCTCTTGGCATCACACAGGATGCGTGTGCCTGCTTGCTGTGGTGGGATTGCTCACAGGGAAGCTTGCACTTGCTTCCAGATTGTTTCCAAACACAGGAGTTTTATGGTTTGAGTTACTGATTAAAGGTCACTTCTCTATTTGTATTCTACTTTGACACTTCAGATGAGATGAAATTCTTGAATTATAAAGATATTTAGGCAGCTATGAATTGTGCTGAGCAGCGAGAGCTCAGAGTTCAGCTCCCTGCTGACTGAAAAAGACCCAGATTGTTCCCCTAGAAGCTTCAAGGGCTGATTTTTAGAAGAGACTTTGTTGAGACCAAAACCAGTAGTTTTGGAGCAGTTTTTTAATTGACAGTGGCTCCATTAGTCCGATGTATTTTAATACCATACATTATTTTAATCTTATAAGCATATTTTATAAATCAAAAGGGAGATGTTCTATTGTATTTAAAGCCGTTAAAGAGAATACTAACACTATTTAAAAGAACCAAATAGACAGCATATGGGGATAAGTATGAAATAAAAATGGGATGACACAATAACATCTTCACACTAAAAATCTCACTCATTCCTGTGAAAAAATGTTAATTCAATTCAGTGTAAACTAAAATTAAGTACCAATATTCCCTATTCTTGTGTGTTCACTGACTGCAGTGAAACGATTTCTGAAATGGATCTGGCCTAGTGACACTCAGCTACCTGTGCCTGATGATTTGAAATGATGCTTCTCTTCTCAGGTCACCACAGCCTCATGGGGCGCTGGGCTGAATTACTCTGGGATTATCGGAGGTCTCACTCTGTGGGAATGATACCTCCTTCCTCCTTGCCTTCCCCCAGGATCCATCAGATGAAAATTGATGGGAGGGTGACACATAACTTAGGCAAAATTATCTTCAAATCATATAATTTAAATCCTTTGTGCATTTTCATTTTAATTTTTCATTTTCATTCAAATTCTGAAATATTGTCTCATCACAAGTTTCTACATTTCATTGCAGAGGGGAGGTGGGGGGGAAGCTGTGTGTGCACATCCAAATAGCTGTCAGAAAGATACCTGCCAGAATTTCAGTGAACACAGTGGTTGTTCATATAGTTATATATTAAATATAAATATAAACTGCAAAGCTGCAGTTTAGCTTAACTGAAGTCCCAGTTGTCTTCCCTTTCTTTCCCCAAATTACCCTACATGTATAAAGCAAACACAGGGGAAGTCTCACACAATAATTCAGGGAAGCGTTTGCTTTACTCCAGTGCAAGGGAGACAAAAATATGCTCTGAAGAGTCTAACTCTATGCTTGGTTGATATTATGGCTTTTGGATGCACAAACCAGGTGTGTTAACTTGACTCTCTTGCTGTGTAATGCTAAAACATTTTGTTGATTCTGCGTAGAAGTTCTCAGTGTTCTCAGTCTTGTGCCACCGAGCACCAGTAAAATCTATGAAATATCTCATAAATCAGAGAGAAAAGCAAACAGTTAAGTACCAAAGCTGCATAGCAGTACATGTGGCTTTTAAAAGTTATTTATTGTCTGTCTTTTTAACTGTAAAGTGCCTGGTAAGGGCATTTGATTGTAGTTACCTGTTGCTAACTGCTCCATTTTAGTGGGAAAGAAAAGAAACCTGCTGCAGCTTTTTAATAATTTTGCAGACCTACAAAGACAAGAAAACAATGTTTTTAGATTGAGCAGAAGCAATCAGGGAACACAGGAGCTGCAGTTCACTTTTTTGCTATGTTTTTATTAACATTTATTATAAGGGTGATACATTTTTATATTCTGATCCTTGTGATCTTCAAAGTCAAGCTTTCAGTAGTTATAGGCCTACAAAGATTTTTTTTAAAAAAGACACATATTAAGGTGAGTGGTTTGGTTTTTTCATTTGCAAAGTGGCTGTTCTGTTTCAATTAGGCTAACTCAAAGAAATAACATGAATTAAATCGGGAAAGGCACCCCAACTAGGTAGAACACTTCTCAATCTTTAGGAGTGTATGAATTATGATAGCCTTTGGCTAATCATTTTGCAAGATTTATAGCCATTGCATATTCAGTTGCTGACTGTCAACCTTGTCAGGGAATAGAAAGACCAACGTGATGAAAGAACCTGCTGCTGCCAGTGGCTTTTCTCCACTCCCCTCAAAAACACACCTCACAATGAGAAGTCAGAAAAACACAGAAGAGCACAGGCACCAAAAATGCTTTGAGTGAAAGTTTTTTGCAACTTTCAAGAACCAGCCCAAAGGTCTACTCCAAGTGACCCTGCCTAACAATTCAAAAATCTTGTATGTTATAAAAATCACACAATGTAAAATCAGACCACCGAGAGCTGATGGGTTGGTTCTCTTCAAAGGTGTGTTACAGTGCTCCTCTACCTCTTGTAGAGACACAAGAGAATTCAGCCCAAGTCTTGGCAAAATGTTGACTCGAACATTCTGCTCTCCACTGAGACAATAATAGTGATATCCCCTTGATCTGACAGATACCTTTAACAAAAAAAAATGGTGTTTATTTTCCACCAAGTTTGTTTATGTTTACCACAGGCAGTTTAATGGTCAATAGGAAAACCTGGATTATAATTTGAAGACTTGAGTCAAAAATATGTTTCTTACAATGTTGTAAAATTTGCCTGGGAGGACAACCATGCCAGTGAACTCAAAAAAGAAATGTACAAACATGTAAATATTATTGTATGCTGTAATGATTATGGCAACACTTTAATTCCCTAAAATAATAACTTTGCAGTCAGGCTATGCATTACTTATAGACTTTTTTGTTTTATTTTGAATGACTGTATCTTATTTTAATTAGTCACATTCTCCGCTAGTGATTCACTAACAGCACTAGACAAGAGAAGCTTCTTTATATCCACAAATAATCCAACAAAAATTGCTTCACAGTCATAAACACTATTTATTCATCTTCATCCTTCCAATAGATCTACAAACCCTTGGTGATAGTTGCAAACAAGCTGTATAAAGCAGAGGCACAATGGCACCTGCCACTCTCAAAGCTGTTGAGTTGAAAATTACTCTTCCATCAGTCCCTATATATTCCACAAGTAGTCTCCCCAAAAATCAACCCCAATACAGACACCCCAAAACACACAATTTGAGGGAGACTTTTAAGACATAAACCAAGAAGTGTAATATTAAAATAAGACAGATTGTTCTTTTCATCTTCGTTATTAATTCCACAGCCAAGTTTATCTCTGTTTGGTTAATAATTTTGTGTGGTATGTTGTTAAAACCTTTTATCAAGATCAGGGAATTCAACCTTGCTCATAGTCCTATCATAACTCCGCAGTATGAGATGGAGTAAATTGTCTTCTACTTCAGTTCTTTATCAACAAATGGGAGTAATAGTGCTTTTCACAGCAAACAGATGTTGGTGAAAATGTATTGGTAATCCTGATACAAGCTCAAAGCATGTGCTTTAAAAAACATCTCACTTCTTTGCTGGTGCTGGTCATTCTGGGAAAGGGTGAGTTACAAATGGTGTCTTTTGTTTTTAAATTGGTTGAGAGAGTTTTAGAAAAATGGGAACCGGAGGGCAGGGAAATTTCTAAGTTGCAAGACTTATGAAAACAACAGTTATTGAAGAGTGAATGGTAAATATAATTGTTTAAAGGAAACTGAGGTCAGCTGCTTTCCTAAAATTAATCTGTGCTTTTTAATATCAACTACACATTGGTCTAACCTATCTGAATTCAGATGAGGTTAGCTATAAGGGAAGGTTTCAATTACTAGAAGATTGTTGTAATTAAACCCGCAAGGGATAAGCAATTTTTAAAGATAGTAAATGTCCCCTTCCCTGGTACCGCTGCAAGCAGTTCCTGCTGGTGAAAAGGGATGTATGCTCCTTGCAATTCTTTTCTGAGAAATCATTTATTCTTAAGCAGTAGTGAAAATAAATGCAGCCTCCTACAGCCAGGTGTACTGAGCATCAGGCAATTGTAACCCTAAGACTGCAGATAGAAACTGACAAATTTTTGAAGATAAAACAACTGCCTTTTGAAGACTCACCTAAGTGTTGGTAAAAATAAAACTGCACATCTAAATAACCTAGTTGATGCAACCAAAGATCAAGGACACAGCTAAAGTCACTCTTGGGATTGATTATTAGCAATACTGAAAAGAAAAGAAAATATTACAGGCTTTTGGAAGAAGATCAGTTCAGTAAAATGGACATGAACCTAATGGAGATGTCAGAGTTTCCGAGCTATTTTCAGAAAGGAAGACTGTTAAAGCTGTTTTCACCAATAACATCAGATGATGTGCCCTCTTGTAAACCAGGCAGATTACTTGCACATGTGCCAAGAATACACTGAGACTAGGAAGTGACCAAAACAGAATGAGGGGAGTTGGGTATTTCTTGGATACTGCAGAGATGCCTCTGTGTGTGTTATTTATAAACAAATATGTTCAATATAGTTACTTCAGATGGCCAAGCCTAGATTTCTCAAGCACAACAGGACCAGGTGTACCAAAATAGGAGAAGAAAGATTAAAATAAATAGATTAAATTAATTTCTCCATTCACACAGATTTATGTATTCTGTCTAGCATGGGTGCCTATTTCATCCACTGAAAAGGTGTTGCCTAGACTTGGGATACCTTGGGATACCTTGAGATACCTTGGGATTCAGGCATAACTGATTCAAGTTAGAATAGAAGCATCTATTTCTGTGAAGTGTTCTTATGTATTTACAAATAAAATGGAAGTTCTTATCCAAGTCTTGCAGATGAGGAAACTAAGACACTGAATGTTACGTGATTAGAGTAAGCTTGTCATGCAAGCTAAGGAACAGGGTCCACCAAACTTGGTGCTGTTGCTCCCCAGGCACATTGATGCCCCTTCAGCCAGGACTGCATATATGAGGTCAGAAATGTCATATTTTTTCTGATGTATGGGATTACCTGCTTAACAGAAATACTGATTAATGTTTTGGGCACATAGAACAAAAGTGAGCACAAGGGCTCACTAACTCAAGTGAGTCAAGGTCAAGCTATGTGAATAAATAATTCATGTCTCACATATCAAAAACTGTCTGGACCTCAGATCACAGAAATTTGCTATGGGAAAAGATATTTGAGGTTATCAGTTGTCTCTTGTTTGGCTATGTGCCTTCACTTCTCACCCTCCATCTCAGCTCCAGTTGCATCTAAAACCTTCTGCCTGTGCCTTTATACACTTCTCCCTGCACCAGATTCACATTTTGGAGCCTCCACAGGACTTTTCTACAGAAAGACAGCTCAGTGGTACAAAGGAAACATTACTGGGAAAAAAGCTAATAGAGCTTAATCCAGCTTCCAACCCTGTCTCTCTGCTCTCCCATGCTGCAGCGCCAGCCCACAGCTCTGCCCATGCATGGCGTTTGGAAAGGCAGTCACAATGCCACAAGGGGTGCCAGGGCTGCTGATTGTCTGTGCCTCAAGCTTAAATGTTTACATGTGACAGAATTAAGAAAGACTTAGATAGGACCTGTTCTACTCTTGTTCTCTTTCCATGCACCTTGGTATGACAAGAAAATGTACGTGCAAGTGTTTTGTTAAAAATGTGAATGCTCCATGTGTTTTTCCAGACTCTTTACCATAATGATTTCATTTGTGTTCAGTGCATGTTTCAGATCTGATTAAAGATATTTTGGAACTGTTGGGCAGAAAGAGGTGTACTCATGTAGGACTGAAGGTCCCATTGAAGTCAGCAGCTGTCACATGTGCAGTGCTGAGCTGAGCCCAACAGCCAACCTGACAACAACAAATGCATTTCAAGCATTTGGACACACGTAGAGTTTGAATGTACTGAGCTGCTGATTTATTAACCATACTTTCAGCTGGAAGACTTGTACCTACACCTTTCCAGAAAATGCTTTTGGAAGTTTAGCTATTGTACTGTATGCAGCTTGTATTAACTTCGTTTGCTGACTTCAGTGACCTTCACAGAAACAGACAGTTCCTCATACTGAAGCAAAAACATTTTGTATCTCCTTTTCAATTACCTGCTGCTATTACTCTAAGTAACTAACTTCTACTCACTTATTCCTAACAATTAACCCATGGAAAACAGGAAATAAGATCTATAAAATAACGCTGAAACACAACGTATTTAAGCAATGAAGCCCGTGGCTGGAGCTGGAATTTTGGTCAAGTTGGGGTCTGATGTTTTAGTCTACAGCATTATGGAAATGGTAAACTGCAAGTTTAGACCCAGCATTAAAACCTGGCATAGTGTGGTTCACATGATGGCAAAGATGTAACAATCCACTCCCAAGTAGAGAGATGTATTTTATGGAATTTATCCAAATGCAAAGAACTGACAAGAACGGGAATATTGTTTTTCCTCTTTTTTGTTTATATACTTGCTTTGTAAATTCAGATAGGGAGATTACATTCAGGACTTTGAAAGAAACAGTTTTCCCAATCATTGTCCAAATTTATCAATTAAGTATTGTCTGTTGAGGCACTGAATTCTTTTAAGGAAGAAAGCAACTCTTCCTCGCCCCTTTTTTTTCAGTCTGGAGGGAAGATGTACTCTCTTCCAGGCTGTTCCTCCAGAAGGATTTATTTCTACAGATTGCAGAAAATATTTTGCTTATACACTTTTATTTAGTAATTTTATTTAAATTGGCACCAGCCCAAAGATGAGTATCATGAAAGTGTCATTAAGTTTGTTGGATAAAGCCACCCCACTGCACTTGGAACTTAAAAAAACCCACACTTATGTCTCTTGTCCTACAAACTTAATTTTCAGCCTCTTGATATAGGAATTATTTCCTTTATTACCTAAAGCATTTATATACCAAATAGTTTTTACAATCATTCTCATTTTGCAGGCAGTTTGTTAAAATATTTTACTGGGTTTTGTTGACATTGAGTGAGATCATATTCTTGCTATTTCTTCACTGGCTGACAATAATTAGTAGCCAGGTTTCTGGTGTAAATACCAATATTTAGGAGTCTGCTACCTCTGTGAAGGTTCCCAGCAGAACACCAGTGGAACTGAATTTCTCACCTGAGGAGGATGGGAGAAACAGTTTAAACAGTCAGATTTTTTTTTTTTTTTTTGCAAGCATAGATGTCTTTTCAAAGTTACTTACTCTTACTTCTTTAACCAGCTGGGTAATGCCTTCTTATTTCTTTAACCAATGGGATAAGTGTAACTGGAAGAAGATTAACATGTCCTCTGACGTGTTCCTCTGAAAGATCAGGTTCCTGATGGAATGCAGCATTTCAAGGAGCCTACACATGCTGGAGCATTCTGATTTCATTTTACCACATCTGAAGGCTTACTTGAGTACAACCCAACATAGTCTTCAGCAATCTCAGACCAGTCAAAATATTGCCAAGTAATTGTTGATCATAAGTGACCAGATAAAGAACATTTATGTTTGACAAGTTTGTGTGATTATCACCAGAAAAAAATGTGCTGAGGAAAAAGAGCTTAGGGAATTCAGCAGCACAGTGGTTGAAATTGGAAAGCCCTCTAAGATTTTCATTGTTTTCAAAAGTAACTAGGCAACTCTTTGAGCAGACATGAAATTATTCATTTGCAGTCCCCAAATTCCCATAAAATGATCCCCTTTCCACTCTCCATTTGGATGACAGTACAGTGCAGAAGAAACAAGACTGTTTGCCTGATGGGCTATATGTTTTTATTCACACATATCCAGAAATAATGGAACGAGTCCCTCAAACTTTCAAAAAATAATTTTAATCCGACAGAGACCTAAACTATGAAAAATTTCCCCCAGCAGCCAGAAGTTTTCAGAAAGTTATGAGCTGCTGAAAATGGGGATAGCATGGCAAACGTCACACAGCCTGAGCAGTAGTAGTCATTTTCTCTCCTACTGTAATATGTAGCCATATAATTTATTCATGTTCCAAAATACATTAGGTAAAAGGAATGAATTCCTAGTGCTGGTAGACTTAACTCAAGTCCTCTAAAAGTCAATACAGTTTCTCACGTGTAAGATTAAAGTGGGGGGGTGCCTCAATTAATTGTTTTCCAGTTGCACTAAATGAGCAAGACTCCATTTTGGTTGGAAATACAAAGTGCTTGTCAAAATGCCACTTCCTACTGAATTTCAGCTTCCTGCCCTGGGAAAACAATCCTTAATAGCTTCCCCCTCCCTCCATTGACTAGTTCTCTTCATATTTTTTCTGCTTTTTGAAAAAATTATGGAAATTCCTAAGAATAAAAATGCTTGCCTGCAAAGTATATTGTTTTAATTTAATTCTTCAGAGAGGAGAGATCTTCAGAAATTAAAACATACTCTTTTCTAGCTATTGAGCTACAGTGCCTCCTTCTGCTTTTTTTGTGATCATCTCCACTTTTCATACTGAAGCGAGTTCCTTTTGTTGTTCATTTCACAGAATTCCATGGCTTGAATTTTTGTTGGTTTATTTTTTTACATAGAACTTAGATTTTTTTTTCCCCCCTATATAAAAATCTGTATACATAGGATCAGAATCAGGGCAGGATATGTATTTAATTATCCAGTGATATCTTATCCTTGGAACATTAATGGGTAAAGACAAAGCTTATTTTCATCAAAAAAAAAGTTAAGCCCCTAATGTATTTAAATCGTTTTGAGTTAATAGGCAGCATTCACTGCAAAGTTTGTTTTATACTACCTTTTTTTCTTGAGACCATCAGAAATTTCTGTTTTACAGTAAGGATTGCAGTCTGTTCTAAGCAGGCCAGGACTTCCAAAGCATTATTTAAATGCCTCAGCTGAATACCAGCATTCTTTCATCCCATTTCACACACTGAAGTACCAAAAGGGTAAATAACTTGCAATATCATTTTTGACTGACTTGACTTTGAAAAAGGCACAATCTACACAAACAACGGAGCAGTTGTTAGGTGCTTAAGTGGATCTCTAAATGATCCCATATGCTAGTCTGCTAATGCTGATAATGATTATAAACACCTCAGTTCATCATATTAATGAGTTATAGCCAATAGAAAAGGATAAAATATATAACTTTTCCACAAACTTAGTTAAATGTCAAGGTTTTTAAAGGCCTAGTTAGCAAGTATATTAGATGAGATATGTCAGTTTCCCAATTTACGACTCTGACTTGTCTCTTGTGATTCCTTATAGCCTCTAGCCATTCTCCTCTTACCTGAGGCATTCTCTGGCAAAAACCTGATGCTTCCAGTCATTCTGCATTCTTGTGTTCCTTCAAAAATAATTGGACAGGCACCTCTCCATAAACAATCATCATTAGTCACATAAGGTACACAGATAAGAATACCATACAAATAAGTTTCAATAGAATGTCTTGAGCCAAATAATAATAATAATTTGGCCAGCATGCTAAAAATGTGATTGACAGGGAGTTAATGCACTTAACACTTTTCCAGCAGGCTGTTAAAATTAGTTCCTTGATGCTCAAAAAGTCCTGCTCCCAGAAAAGTGACACCGACATTGACCAGTGAGTTTGTTGCTGTTCAGTAACCTGCTCCATTTCCAGACTATATGATTAAAGTCATTATGGGAACTGTCAGGAGGAGGGAAAAAAATGAAAACTGTCATAAGAAGCAACTGTTGGAAATCTTGGTATTTTTTTTTTATTATGCTAAACTATTTTAAAATATTGTCAGTAATTTTAATATCACAATATCCAGCCATATAATAAGGATCCATATAATAAAATAAATCCTTTGAGGTTACACATAAAATTGTATATATGACCATTTTTTATTACATATATAGTGGGAAGAAAATTAATCATAAATTTCATTCTACATGAAAGGAGTGAATTCGCTTACAAAAAAAAAGATTGTTGTTTTAAAATTTACTATCAGATTTAAATCCTCTAAATTAAATAAATAAAATAGAGAGTGGGGAGAGAAAAAAAAGGATTCATTATTAAAAGAATTTTGTCCTTTAAAAAAAAGCCTGTCGACAATGTAGTGCTTTCTAACATCAATCCTACAGAGCCAGTAATGTGCCTCATGTGAATGTACTGCATTAGAAAGTTAAAAATATCCTAATTTCAACTTGCAACTTCTGTAAATTTTAATATTTGATGCAATTATATAGGATAATTTTACAGAATATTTTACGCTCTTATATACCCACTAAATTCTGGTTTTGCCGACCCACCAATTGCACTGTAAATTGTTGTTAGTTTTGTAGTGATTGCAATACATCTCCTGTGTTGCTCAGACATAAATTATAGTGTATGTCTTGGATTCAAAAATTGATTTAACAAATTTGCAAATACTTAAAGTGTTCAAAGATCAGGAGGTTTTACATTTCAACATAAAGATCTGACCCTTTCCTTACTTACGTTTAAAATATTTTTATAGATCCAAGAGGGTGCTTAAGACGATAGTGTCTTTTATACAATAATACCAACACTATAATTATCTTATATTTATTTTTCTTTTCTCACCTGCTACGCCTAGGTTTTGACATTAAGGATATTGCTTTTGATATTTTCAGCATTAAAAACCACTTTATGCTTTGGTTCCATTTTACTCCCAGTCAGAAAGATCAGAAAAAGCTCAAGTCACACAGTGAGAAACTTTATCCACTGAATGAGACATTATCCATTCCACCAGACTACAAATCAAAGAGTATCTCTTAGGCTGCTTAAAAATTCATTTTAAAATCTGATCCTGATTGTACTTTTATGGTAATTTCATACCATCAATCATCCTTTTACCTTTAGTCTCTAGGTCCACTGCTTTCCCCATAGATCTCATTCTCTCTACCTCATTATAATTCTTTAGGTGAGAAAACAGGGTAAGAAACCTTAACAGAAAATGAGAGAAAGATGTAAATTTCTTGAGGAAAGTCAGGTTCACTAAGAAGCACAGCTAATGATATGTTCTGATCTAGGATTTTTTTTAAATTAAAAGATGGAGGGGGATAGAATAGAGTGAAAAACACATTTGCCATGCAAATAATGTGTTTGTAATCTGCATTCTAACTCAACAATATCATTTGTACAACCAAGTCGTCAAAATATCTTCTTGGATGGAGTTCCTTAAAAAAAATAAATAAAATAAAGATTTTTATATATCCAAGAACTTTTCCTAATTAAGTGCTGAACTTCCTACAATTCTGCACTTTTCCATTACAACAGAGGCTGACCCATCTTTGCTAATACTATGGATTATGTGAATTGCAGTAATTAGGAAATGGAACTAACTGAGGAGTGCTGGAAACATACTGATCAAAACCCCTTTCTTACACCTAAAACTGAAGCTACAACATTATGTAAAATGAACTTAAAGCCTTGTTGGTGGGTTCAGCAGCACTGGTGCCTTCATCAAGCTGATCCCAGGAAGGGAAAGCTGCCCTGTGTTGTTCTGCCAGTTCTTTGTGGCAGCTACAATTCTTGGAAATCGTCAAAATATGGTCTGCTTGTGGTGGCTTCTACAAGAGCCACACTTTCCCAGAAGTCAGTATTATAGTTTCACTCTTTTCGTTTGAATCCTGGCCATAATGAAAAGCCTTTTTTACAGCATTGGGAGATTTGAGAAATAATGAAACCACTATTCAAGACATCTGGGCTGGAAGAAAAACTATCGTTAATCACAAGGGAAAAGGATTTTTTCCAGTACTGTGGGCTTGTCCATGTTACAGTTCCTAATGTCTTTAACAAAATCTAGCCATAAACCACTGAATTCTGGTAATAGCAATAATCCCTCCAAAATGGTTTGTTACCAGCAGTTAGTGACCAGTTTCTTAGTTAATGGCCTGAGGGGAAAGGCTTTAAAAAAGCTGTATGCACTATTTCCTCTCAGGCAATTTAACTGGCTGCATTAAACTGTATTTTCATTGAGCTTCCTAACATTTGTACTCTGATAAAATTCTAGTCAGGGAAGGGAATGAGGCGGTGGTGGAGTATGTCATCATTCTACTTTGTAAGAGAAACATTAGAAAAAAAAAAGCTATCTAGTGTCTTCCTAATCTGAATAACGTTGGGACTTGGTTCTGATGGTAATAATAAATGTTAAAGTCTTTAAAGATCATGTAAAATTAAGAGTAATTAGCAACTTTATCTGAAGAAAGATGAAAGAGTCTTCAGCTTTATGGTATGATACCATGCCCTTGAAACAATCAGGGAATACAAGAAAAACCATTATGTGCTTTCATGCAAAATCAAAATGCTAATCTGAAATGCTCATTTATTTTCATAAACCGAGTAAAAATAGTACCTTATTTGGAGGAGTATCACACTCTAGCATGATACTTGATAATATTAAAAAGTTAATAAAACATGAGTATAGGAGGGCACATAAAGCAATTAGTACACAGTTTACATTTGTATTTTCCTGAGTTAATACATTGTTTCATAAAGTGCTTTCAACTATGTCACTGATGTACTGACTTACACAAGTGGGAATTTTTTTTAAAATATACATGCTTTATCCATACTTTATAAAAACATTTTCAGTAGATGAAAATATTGTACAGCACAGTGCTCTATTAAAAGGTAAAACAAGAATATTCCTTCACTATTTTAGTTGTGTAACAAGCTGGAAGTCAGTCAAATCCATAAACAACCCTATGCTGATTCCTCTGCCTGTTCCACAACTCACTGGGCTTAAATGGCATCTCTTCGTTTTTTGCTCACATGGGTAAAATACTCATTAATCAGAAAGTTTTTCCCAAGTATGGCAATAAAGGAATGATTGGCATTACACAGAACACTCTGTAACATACACACAGGAATATAGCCTCTCATTACGCACAGCATATTAAAAAAAATCCAAAACAAAATACTGTATGCCTTTACTCGCGCTATATCGGATGCAGGAATGATAGGGAAAAACCACATGTAGGGAAGTGGGGGTGAATGGAGAGAATGTGAGGGCTCTGGAATCCCAGCAGGAGTAGAAGGAATCAGCTCTGGGGATCTCTGACAACCTGCCTTACTGCTTTGGGGAAGGGCTGTAGATGGCACAATCCCAAGGGAAGCTGCTTTTGTGCAGGACACTGATGTGAGGGTTTGTTGGAACAGAATCATTCCATTTGTGCATGGCCTGCGTGAGGCCCTTGAGCAGTTGGTGCCACTACCCGGCCACATCATAAGTGGTAAGACTTAGTGAAAATGGCTCTTTCATGAATCTTGCTTTTATTAAGTGATATTGGAGCATTTTTTGCTGTCAGGTCCCAATTCAAGTCTCTCTGCCACCCACTGCAGGGAGAATCCTATTCCCAGTAATTTGGGATCTACCCCAGCTATTATGTAGAGTAGACCAATTTCACAAAACTGTTGGTGGTTTAGAACAGCATTCTTGTGCTGAGGTGGGCTCATTCCAACTTTGTCATCTAACTAAAGTCAACTGAATTACAGAGAGTGGAATGAACTACACCACAGCCAAATATTTAGGAATAAACAGACACGGTGCCGTTGGAAACGCACCATTCATGCAGTTATACCATAGAGTGTCTTAAGTAAATAAGTAGTGGTAATAAACAGCATTAAAAATTACTGAAGTGGAACTATTAGGTAACAACCCTGGAATTTTAACATAGTTATGTGGAAATGGGAAAGGGGCAAAGAAAACTAGCAAGAAGTGGAGAGAAGGTCTTACGATTTGAGAGCAGAGATAAAGGTTGTTTTGGAAAGGAAAGGCTGAATACACTTGGGAAAGGCCCTCATCCAGAAAGATACTTATTTTAAAGAGTAGACTTATGTCACATTTACAATTTACAATTACAAGCTGAAACATTATTCTTTAATAACAAAACAGTAAATGCACTTTTTTTTTTTCTGTGTGTATTATATATAAGAGGAGATTGAAAACCTTTTGGGTTTTTGTGGTTTTCATGGCCTTCTTAATCCTCAAAATATCAGATGTTAATTCCAGTTTTGCTGGAGGACATTTTTGCGGATATACCTCCTGTACGTGCCTTAATTGAACTGATAAGAGAGAAGGGACTGAACATTTAATAATACATTCTTCCTTCAAAAAATTAATGAAACAAGAGCATGAAACATTAATGGAATTACTTCATATTAAACTATCCAGAGAAAGTGCTAAACATAAAGGGCCTCGTCACTGAGGTGATGGTATAGGTTAAGTGCTCTGTTTGGATGGAAGGGGATTGGAGGAATCCGGGCTCCCCTGGACATTGTTTCATCTCTCACGCCTACAAGGGGCTGAGCTGTTAGTCACTTGTCTGAGGCCAGGCAAGGTTTCAAAACATCAAACTGAAGACTAGTTCCTGTGAGCTGAGGGACACCTCAGTTCAAAAGCTGAGCAGAGGAAGGAAAGGAAGAGTGGACTAAAATCAAGAGAAAGAGATGAGAGAGAAGAAAGGGACTTGGCATCAGAGCTGGCTTGGTGCTGTCTGACTTGAATATTTTGAAAACAGAATTATTTCAATTTGGATCATTGCTGTTAAAAATAAAACAGTTGGTGTTCATGTTGAGTACAAAGACACCCAGAAGCTGGGACATTTCTCTTTTAGCTGTAGAAATCTAAGAGCCATTGTAAAATCCTGATTCTGCTATGACTTCTAATGAAGCAACATTCATTTCACACTGACTTGACAACAGAATACATCTGATATAGGAAAAGTTCCTACCTCTGAGAGCCTCCACAGAAGGAGCTGGACTGGCAATAGCAATTTGATTTCTAGATAATTTTCTTACACTGATGATGAAGCAAGAGCTGATGACTGGAGTTGGAATTTGAAGAAATTGCAGCGGGTGGCTTTTCCGTTTAATGGTATTGTGGAAATTTACAAGTTGCCAGGTACACAACTAAACATTTTAAGTTTACTCCTTCAGAGCATTTTGTCATTAGGATGACTGTATTCCCTACCAGTTGTTTTGCAGGAAATTGTTAGCTCAGGAAGACGGGCAGACAAGTGCCCTGCTGGTTCCAAAGAAGTGATTCTTTGCTTACTTGGTTTGTTCCTGTCATTCTCCAAAGAACTCTCAACTTGTTTCACTTCCCAATGTTTTATTTAAATCCCAGTGAGATAATGGAGCATGGGAAAAGACCTCCTATTTCATGGCTGAGCCTCCTTTCAAACCTGCAGGCTCAAACAGAATTGCATAGTGACCCTTTGCACTGCCTGTTCTGTCAAAGCTTTGGCCACATCCTGCCCAAGTGGTCAGTGATGAAGAGAGCTCTGCCATGATTTCTGCAGGATTAGCATGGTGTGAAAATACAGGTATTCCATTTAAAAAAAAAAGAAACAGAGAAACACACAACAAGTTGGTTTTGTTTAAAATCTTTTTCTACTTTAGTCCTCATGCTAATACATTTGTGACAAATATTATTTTCCCAGATGACATTTGTACAGTCGGTCTATAGGAAATGTCAGCCAGAGGAAAAAAAAATCCTGCATTAATCTGCATTCTGAAAGACTTCTCATTATTTCTCATCCAAACTAGGAGCTTACTAAATAACAAAATAGAATGCAAATTATTAAATAATGCAATTAAGCTCATACAGAGTTAGAGCTGTCCAGAAATAACAGGGGAAAACTGCACACCATATTTATAGGTGGATATATGATTTATAAAAGAAAAAATGATGGGGTATTGATTTTATGCACACTTTATATTCTTATCACTCAAATCATGTGGTAAAAAACTAAAGATCAGTTAAGCTGATACTGTGCTATGGAACAATGTACAGTGATGAGTCCACTGGAATTTGTCACGGGTCATCTTTATGGATCCTTTCAAAACAAAAGTTCTGTATGGGAACTGCAGTGGGGGGAAAAAGGAAAGTTCAAAAATATCTCCAACGTATGAGATTTTAAAAATGAATCTTTTAAGAATCCTAGATTACACCTAATGTTTACAAGAAATTATTTCCCAAATTTTTGTTCTGAAAGGTGGGACAATGAGCAATCATTCCTTGACAACTTTCTTCATACTAGTAATGATTATCACAGCCTCCAGTTACTCCTGTTTTATCAACTCTTTCTAGTTTGCATCAGCCTTTCTCTTACAGAAACTCTTCCCTACCCTCAATTGTCTTGATGATTCTGCAGAGATCCAAGGATGGCCCCTCAGGGGGAATGTCATGGAGAACAGGGAACTCTGTCCTAGTCCCCTAAAGAAAGATGAATGTCCACTGTGCCTGTCCAGTCCAGCCTTGTCTTAGGAATATAAAACTGTGCTGTTTCACAAATGTTCTGGTCCAGAAACTGATGCACAGTATGACACATTACACAGTCTCTGTGCAATTTTCCTTAGCAAGACAAATTACTGTAATTAAAGGGATTTTTCTTCATCTATTATGTTAACAAGGAAGGTTTAGAAACTTCCTGATACCAAAATCATAAAGGGTCCTAGGGCAAAAAGAAACATTCTTTTGACTATCTTAAAAACAATGTCATTTAAGCTTAGAGCAGTGAACAGAAGATACCCAGTTCAAGGGGTTAAACTCATCCCCTTGGGGACAAGGAGATGTGTGACCTGGAGGGCCATGTAGAGGAAAGAGTCCTCATAGTCTGGAAATGAGAAAGAAAGTAATTGCACAGCAGCTATTGACAGGACATAACAAGTAACTTTCTGTAAATAATTTCAAATAAATTAGGAAACATCTGCATGTGGACCAGTGGCATTTATCTAAATGTTAGAGGCCCTTTCTTAAGTCAAGCTGTGAGGTTCACGCAGTCATAAAACACCAAGAAATGAAGCTGGAATAAAAACCTTTTATATAGATGAGAATTTAAAAATAATTATTTTTAAATTAACAAAATCAGTCAAATTTAAATTTCAGATAATTTTGTATTTAATCCTGAGTCTATTAAACAAGTAAACATACATGAAACTCAATACAATTGCAGGAACTAGTAACAGAGAAAATATCTAAGGAAGGAGAAATCAGCTCTTTCGCTAACATGCTACAGATTATGAGAAATAGTCTTAATTTTAAATAATTTGTAGGGTGTTTGATGCTACAGTGGGGAGCAGTCAAGTAGTAAGACACAATTTTCTCTGCCTTCTAAAGGGTCCCTGGTCAGATTCACTAGTCAGGTCTGACTAGAGCCCCCTATTTTCAACCAATCCCTTATATCCTGCTGATCTTCAGCCTCCTGAGAGTATTTTTATTCTATCCTAGTGTTAAGGACGTTAGAGAGAGAATTTGGGAAGTTGTATTAAATTAAAATTTGTTTTTTCATAATTTGTTACACTGTTGACATGCCAAAAGAAAGCCGCAAATTAGTCACAAGTATTTATAAAGTGAATTATCTTTTTAATATACAAATAGGCATCACTAGCCATGAAAACCTCTCCCTTATGAACCAAATCATGATCAACACACCCAGAACATTTTAGACATCTCAGGAAAGTGCTTCAAAAGTCTCTGCTCTACAAAGACTATGACAGTCTGACATAGAGAGTGAACTCTGCTGAGAAGAGCAGCAAAAGTGCTGCTTGTAATCGTGAGGGCAGCTTTGCTCCTAAAAACAAGTAAAGCAGAAGGCACTGAAGTTACTCACGTGGAGTTGCAAAGGTCCAGGTGTGCGTGTGATGCACACCCCCAGTAGCTCCTCTGCTCCACAGCCATGGCAGCAATGTCAATAATGGACAGCCAGTCCTACGTGTCTGAGAATCCACAGAAGAGAATGCTCTGAAGAGTCTTGACAAGCAGTGCCCTGGGAGTTACTTTGCTTTCAAGAGGCTGACTGCATTCTTTGTGCTTTTGGCAGCATCACTAAAAAAAAGAAAAAGGAAAAAAAAAAAGGTGTTCTTGGATCTCAATTTTGTTTTCTATTGTTCAAAATTATTTCTGAAACCAAAAGAATACAGCTTTGCATCTGCTAGATGGGAACTACAATGTTAAAAAGATCAAAAACTTTTTTGGGCTGGTAAACTGAGCAAACACAGTATGGAAAGAGAAAACATCTATAGAAACTATGCTTTTAGACATCAGATTTTTGAGAGAGGGCATGTCTTAGAGTAAAAGAAATTCAACGTACTTTTCCATCAATTTTTTTAAAAATAAATTTTAAATTCTCTGTGCATATTTTGGAGTAGATTCAAAATTTAACTCAAATTTGAAAAGCATAGGTAGCTCGTTTCTGTGATACATCTTCCCCCTCCCTTTTCTTTCTTTTTATCTGTTTCTCCTGTTGACAAAAAGTCAACAACTTTCAGGGTAGTATTTTTCTAGTGTCACAAATGTGACCTTGATCACCCCTTCTTCTGTTAAGTCTTCAGAACATTCTTGTCACAACCAGCCATACTTTTCCAGAATAATACTAAACAGCTTGAGAATTTATTCAGTCTTCAGTTCTAACTATATCTTTCTCTGCTCCCTCTGATCAATCTGTCTTGGGTGCTGTTTTACCCTGGTGTATTGTTTTCTTTCCTGCCCATATTTCTGAACAAGTCTATTTAGATAGTCTGTTTCATCAATTTTAACATCAAACTCTATCATTACCTGTTTTGCCTTAAGACAAAATAAACTTTCTGGAATCCCATAACATCCTAACTTCAGAGCAGCTGTCTACCTAGTAAAATAAAGACATAACTTCATTATCATGTGTCAGCATCCCTGGTTAGCTAAACCCAGCTAGCACTGGAAACAATAGCCTAGCAAAGAAGGGTGCAGCATGAGCTTTGCAAGGCAGGAGTGCACAGGATCCTTGGGAACACTGCACTTGGTTGTGCAAAGCCAGCACAGCCCTTGATCTGACCACAGGAAATAAGGAGCTGCTCTTTCATGAGGGCCTTATTCAGTTTTCTAGACTGGAAACTTCTTTCTTCCTGATTGTATTTAATTCATGCACTGTCTCTGCCACTGCTGATCCCACCTACTGTCCTGAAACAAAAGCACAAGCTGTGAGTGTGGTCAAATACTTTGTTCATAATTATTTTTAGCCCAAAATAACACAGTGCAGTATCATAATGTTTTTACTAAAATATTTCTGTACCGTTTAAGTAACATCACTTACTTACCATCAAAAGAGGATAAATACACCTGCCAAATCAGGCAGAAACAGCCTTACTCTCTTTATAAACATTTCTCTCACCTGTACAAAGGCATATGACATCTCAGTGCAGAATTATGACACAGTCTTCCCTGTTTGGATGTTTCCTTCTCACTCTTCTATCTACTGGTTTACACTCTGAAATAGTTCTATGTAGTTTTTCCCCCTTTTCAAAGCCAGACACAGTTCTATGGTTGAGCACTGAGCTTTTCCTTTTTTTTTGTTTTTTTC
This sequence comes from Monarcha castaneiventris obscurior, assembly GCA_026261815.1. Taxonomy (NCBI): domain Eukaryota; kingdom Metazoa; phylum Chordata; class Aves; order Passeriformes; family Monarchidae; genus Monarcha; species Monarcha castaneiventris. Next base: position 2,288,935 of record JAMPIT010000890.1, read on the forward strand.
AGTTGACTATTTGTTGCTGCATTTTAAAGTGCTATTCAAATCTGGAACACGATACACTGATGAGCTGCTAGACTTAATATGTGCATATAAAAACACATATATATTTATATATGCTAATCCATTTAGAACACCCCTTATTTAGGAAATGCATTATTAATTATGATCTCAATAACTGCGAAACAACTAAAAACCAATGCACTATGAATAATTCTGAAAGTAAAAATATTCTATTTCGTAAAAATATTTGTTAACAGGTATGAACTCTGAAACATCTGTTTTCCTGACTTTCCTTATTTAGAGAATAATTCTGAAAATATCACTGATTTCATTTTTTTTCTATTTCCATCACATGATACAATAAGTGAAAGGAGGTCATAGGTCATGTTCTCAGCTTGTGAAAAACGGCACGGCTAAGTGAGAGATCCTTTATGCTAACTGAGAGTCTAGCCTCACATTTCTAAACATTACTCATTTACTATTTAAAATGTATTTTTAATTTAAAGAGTATAAACCAATGAAATTTGGAATATATAGACAGGAAGCTGTGAAGCGTACTGCCGGCAATTACAAAAATGAAGGTCTGATTAATACCTAATATTAGAGTTTGCTAAGATAATTTGTATTCCTTCTAGACAAAAGAAACACAAACAATTTCTTATCTGCACTTTAGAATGGAGCCTAATACAATGCTACATGGGAGTTATTTTTTGCAGTGGAATTTTTACAAGAAAGCATGGAGGGAATTCACTGAAGAGGAGATGCTGACATACTACGTTGAAGGCTGAAATAGTCAAGCTAAGAGAAGCTTTGTGTAGGGTTCATAAAGTAGTGGTGAGGGGACAAATCAGACGTAATACATTCAAAAATTTATTGGAAATTGGGAATAGATGATTCAAAGCAGAGAGGAAGTTTTAAACACAGAGAAGCATCCAAATATGCAGAGAAGAAAATCACACTGGAGGTTGGACTGATTTCAGTGACATGAAATTTAAAACTACCGAGCACAAAATAACCTATTTAGGGACTAAATGTGCAGAATGTTTCTGCAAGATCAGGTAAAACTTCTGAGTGGGTTCAGTTTTTGGAATTACTGTGAAGTAAATATCCAAAGCCTGGAGAAAGAGGAAATCCATGACAAGTTTTAGTGACAGCTTCGGAGCTATGAAATGTAGGGCATGTTATGCAGGAGCACAAGTTCCTTCCACATGGAACTGTTCTAACTGGGATCTCATTCAAGATCTTGTACTAAAAGCGTTTTATCAGTGTCACATTATTTACACTTTTCTAAGTCACCTTCAGCTTAGCTAATCTCCTCCATGGCAGGAAGAGACTTGTTCTATCTGCATTTGCTATCTTGTCCCATTTCCTCTGGTGCTCTGGCAGTGAATACCACACCAAGGCATGGGATTTGTAGGGCTTGCTTTGACTTTATCCCTGGCAAAACAGGTCTGAGGAACTGGGCTGAGCAGCCACTACTTTTTGTCTTCAAATCTGGCTACTGGGTTTGTTCTTTATCAGTGTTCTAATTTTAAATGTTTAGATCTAATTCCCCTACCAGCTTTAACTGATCATATTCTATAGCTAATAACATATAGCAACATGAAGTTTTTTGCCACATGAAAATCTTATGGGGATTCTTAAACAAATCCTCTGTTCTCCTATAAGTCTACCTGCTCTGCTGGAATTTCTGTCTCAGAAAAAAATTCTTTCTTCCAGCATCAGTTACTCCTTTATCTCAGCTCTTGCAATGCTGTATAGAAAAGGTCAGCTCCAAGCAACACTACTGTGTGTCTTTCTCTCGACCTAGTACTGGATCTCTCTTCTCATCTCTGCTGGATGCAGCAGTGCTGGTTTCTCTTCTTTCTGAAGTGGCTTAGGAAGAGCACTCTTCTCCATTTCAGAGTCTGCTGCTTTCCTCCCTTTTTATTTAGGAAAGAATAAAGCATAAACATGAGCACCTTCTTCTAACACAGCAGCAATTCCCTGGCACACAAAGATAAAAATCAAAGCCACTACTATTAATATTTTTTTGCAACTGAGAGGATATGCTAAAAGGATACTTTGTGTTCCCCTCCCTTAAGAGAAATGCCAGATGGAACTGTTACTCTCTTTAAATGGTGCCTGACTGAAGATCTGTTAACATGTGGAACACAAAAAGCAATAACAAGATAGTTCCTTTATCAGGATATTCCCACCTGGAAGTTCAAACCTATCCTACCAAAACTAGCTGAGAATGGAAAGTCTGTTCGCATGTCACATCTGCCCTGGACATCTCACCTACCCTTCTAAACTGCCAGGCACTGTACTTGGCAACTCTGAGATCAGTCCACTGGATATCCAGTTGTAATCACCTGCATTTTCACTCTTCTTTTCTCACACAATACCCAGCCCAAAAGTGTTTTCCCTCTGTTTTCTCTCCAGAAGTTTATTCAACTGGTTTTTAATAACTTACCCTTTTCCACTAACATTAGTTATGCTTCTTCACATTCTAACATCTTTAAACATTTCATCCTCCTCCACATTTCCTGATCTTTCTTGACTATTTGTGTTTCTTTGAACTACTTCTTTCCTGTCAGAAGTTTATTCTCCTTCTCCTTCTCTTTCAATCTTTTTCTCAATGTCGACCTTTATTTCAATCCTTATCTTATTCTGAAAAGTCATCCTCAGTTTCACATACATCCTTTTACAAAGGGTTTTTAATTCTTAAAGTGATATGCTTGGTCTTCCTAATGGTAAGTCTCAGGTCATCTCATAACACTGATGAACAAACATCTGAAAATTTGCACTAAAAGTACAATTTGTTACAGTGGATCTTTTCAGGGCTTTAAGTCCCTTCTCTCTTAAAAGCTCCTTTATTGTATTTAACTGTATCACCATGGAGAGGCTTAGCACGAACTGACAAGAGTGAATGTAAAGGCAAATTGTGAAATGCATCTGCAATGGTTTCATATCTTACACAACCCTCTCCAAGATTATCTTACAAAAAGCAATCTGGGCATTTTCTCCCCACTAATACCTAGCATCATCTGACCTGTATAATTAGAGAGCAATATAACCACTTTCAATTTAACCACTTAATTTTTCATTTACTAGCCATGAGTATATTTTTTTTTTTAAGGTTAGATGAGTCAGTTTTACAGTCAGTGTTTTTGTAATACAATAAAATTCTAGTCAAAGTAAGCACAGAACAAGGTGAAGACACTGTATCACAGAAGAAGGAGCCCTCTAACTCAATGAATAATTCAATTGTGAACCATGGAGGCCATAAAAATCTGAGAACAATACATAAATATAATCTGCACCACAAAGCTTGGGAGTGCTGAGTGGGGGTTACTCACTTGAGCCCAAAGACAGTGGTAACAGTTTGGTTCTGGCTGCCCTGCCAAAAGCTCCAGGACTATGTTAATATAATAAAAGCTATGATCAGGTCCCTTCAACCTCAGGTGCAAAGAAAATGCTGCAGCGGAAAAGCAGCTGTCAATTGTTTCTAAAACAACTGAAGAAAATAAGTAGAACATGTTGCTAATCCAAGCTGATGAGAAGAATGTAGAAAATTAAGAGACCTTTACGCCAAAAAGATCTTCAGTGGCTGGAGGCAACGAGTGTAGGAAATTTACTGTGGGCTATAATAATTGCTGTCTGCCCTGGGAAACGGCATCAAGGCCAGAGCAGTCATGGCTCCATGCAAGCACATCCTCTAATTATTGAAAAACCTGTGTAGAGTCTCAATGTTAATCAGTCTCTCAGAGACTTCAGCTTTATGTGGTTAGTGCAGATTTATGGTATTTTTCTTTTCTTGTTATTAAAACTGATATTTCACAAGGAAGAAACTATCTCCAGACAACTGTTAAAATGCAAAGTTTCAGTCATAAAAGAGAACTGCAGAATTATTCTGCGACTATTCCACAGAGAACCCAAACAAGAAGGGTAAGAAACAAAACATCAAAGACACACGGAAAAATCGAAAAAGATGAGACTTTAAAATATTAACTAAAGACGCAACAGTTGGCCTATAGATTCAAGAGGTTATAGTGTAATTAATTAAGTGCTTGTTACAATTAGGGAAATAAACAGCGCATATGCTAATGCAACATGAATAATACATAACTATAAAAAAGTAAAACAAATTGAGAGCTTTGCACAGTCACATTACTGGTGTAATTTGCATTATTGTATCAATGATGTACTTAAAAAACAAACACAGAACTTCAAAAATCTATTGCAAGGCCACAGTTTGCTTCCTTTTACAAGTGCTGCAATAATAGTATAATGTACAAATTCTGATTATTCCACTGAGATGATTTTATATTATATTTTGGTCCCTAATGCTGAAGCAACTTTGAAATATTGTGCACAGTGGTCTTGGACAAATAATATGTTTAATCAATATTTCAGATTTTCTACCAGCTGGGTCTGCAGATTTCTGGAAAATAAAGTGGGGAAAGTTGTGTGTCTCAAGATCTTTTCTCTTACTCTTACATATTACATCAATCCCTACTTTCCAGAAGTACCTGCCACTTCATAAATAGACGAACCCTGGGAGAGTTCACAGAAATGAAACCACAAAAATTGTGAACTTCTATGTCACTGACAGGATTTGAGAAGGGCTTGGGGGTGGGGAGGGCAATAGATGTGTTATTCGCACCTCATTTGGTTGTCATCATTCTGAAAAATATGAAATAATAGATCTGATTTGTCTACAGGTTTTAATTTGCTGGTGATGGCTCACTGTGCTCTTCAGTGGCCTAAATTAGCATCAAAATAATCTTTCTGGAAAGACGTGCATAAATACTGCATAAAAACTGACCGTAGACTGTACTTATAACCCAAAAGTGGCACATTTATTCTGTCTAGAAAAAGACTGTGCAAGATACCCAATTATCTATATGGGAACAGGAAGTTCAAAAGATGTAACTGGAATAAGCAGTGGGAATGCCTGAATTAGAGCAGAAGACTGGAATCAAAAAAGGAGATGCAAACTGATACCTGACATCAACTCTTTATTCCACTTAAGATGCTAATACTTGAAAAGAAAATAAGGACTAAAATACCACGGCCATATGTGCAGGAATGATGCAGAATTATTTGAAGTACAAAAAATTTTACGCAAAAGCAAGCAATGTGTTCAGGAATGCTTTTATCAGCATAGAAAGCTCTTAGATATAAAGACATCTGGGACATTATTTTAGACTAACTTGCAGCTGTAACCTTAACTATGGTAGTATGATGACTTAAATCATGTCGTGTGCTCAAAAGCGAATCACAGCTGCCAATTTTACTACCTGGTTTACTCTGAAGGTGCCATCAGTTACAACAATGAAAATACATTAAAGCTTTCGAGTGATTTATCTTCTGTAAAAATTATGACCTAGTCCTACTCAGTGCCAGAATAAATATTTCTCATTTTGAAATTGAACTCGAACAAACACCAGCTAATCCAGGGAGCGAAAACATGCAGTGGGATCAGTATTTTATTCCCAGAACGACATTTGAGAAATGTATCCCCGTGTGAAGTAACTTGGCTGTTACTAGTGCAACAAACACTGCAATAATTGTGGCAATATCAAATAGAAGTAACAGGGGCAGCGTGGAAAGCTGGGTGTGCTGCTGTTTGTGAGCCAGGCTGTGCTGGGTTCGGCTGGAGCAGAGTCAATATTCTTCCTAGTGGCTGGCATGCATCTGTTCTCTGGATTTGTGCTGAACACAGGGCTGATAATGTGGAGATGTTTTCTACTGCCGTGTTGGCCAGGAGGTGTGGGAAGGTGGCAGGAGACTCAGCCAGGACAGGTGACCCCAGCTGACCAAAGGGATATTCCAGACCGTGTGACAACATGCTCAATGTATAACCTGGGGGGGAAATGAGGCAGTGGGGGATGTTTGGAGTGATGATGTTTGTCTTCCCATGTCACCTGTGACGCATGAGGGGGCCCTGCTCTCCTGGAGATGGCTGAACACCTGCCTGCCCGTGGGAAGCAGTGAATTAATTCCTTGTTTTGCTTTTTGTGGCTTTTGCTTTCCCTGTTAAACTGTCTTTATCTCAACCATGAGTTTTCCAGCTTTTACCCTTCCAATTTTCTCCCTGATCCTGCTGGTGGGGGAGTGAGCAAGGGGCTGCCTGGGGCTCAGCTGCTGGCTGGGGTTAAACCATGACACAGGCAAAAGTAGTTAGACCAATGATTGCTAATTACAAATCATAACTCAGATGTTAGAATAAGAATAAAGAATAAAGACGAATAAGAAAAAGAATAAAACCACTCCGTAATACTCGATGTTTTGTATTTAGCCTTTAGATCCACACATTTTTACTGGTGTGCATTTCTGTTTCTCAGCATTAGCTACCACTTTCTGCCTTAGTAATAAGATCCACATCCAAAAAATCTGAAGGCTTCCTCACCCTTTTATAATAACATCATATGAAATGCAACTGTATGCAGATTATATAAACATAGGCAGGGAAGTCTAGATTTTCACACTTGTTTCTCTGTCTGCATAACTGTATCTTTGCACTTGCATATTTACATGTTTACAGCACATTAATTTTAAAACATGAATAACTGAGTTTTACTGGGTGAAATATGAAGTGCCACCTTTATAAAACACAGTACTCTACAGTAATTGCTGCAAACTGCAGTATTCTTCGTATTAGAGTGTCTTAAATCATTGCTACAGACATCTTGTAGTATTATTCTTTGAAGGAGGAGAAATGCTTGATTTGTATAGGTACACATAGTTTTCAATCCCAAAACTTTTTTAACCCACAGGAAAATTAAAAATAGTTAATCAATTTTACTTTCAAATGATAGATAAAATTATCCAATATATTTATTCTCTGCTTCAACTTTTATGCAAACATAAAGAAGTATAACATATCTATTTATTCTACAATACATTATTATCAATTACTGAAAATAAAGCTGGCAGCTTCAAAGATATAGACAGCAAGTAAATTTTTCTAAAGATTTGCTTCACTGCTTTTCTAACCTGCCAGTTATTGGCCTTATAATAATGAGAGGTTATTTCACCTTTTAAAATAAATACAAGATTTTTGGATAAGAAACTATTTAACTGAACAGAATCTTTTAAGACTGTGTGTCAGATTTGATTGGAGCTTCCTCACTTACAAATGAAAGAGATACTCTGCAAAGACTTAAAAAGTTTAAATCAAATTGTTCCATAAGCAATCAGTAACTGTATAAGAACAAATGAGTGATATTAATTTTGTTTCATTATTTAATGAATTTTCCTTAATTTTATTTTATAAACCATCTATCTACAATTTTATGTTGACATCCTACCTTTGCCACTTCTTTTATTAGATATTGTAAGTGATGTCCTGATATGTCTTCATGTATGTAAATAAGTGATCTGATATGAATGTTTCTTGACTAAATCTTTCCTGGGAAATACCTAATTCTTACTTACTTTTGTCATGGATGTAACTGTGCCATAAGCCGTATGACCTGCTTTTCTGGGCATGCCTGCCAGGGGTTCTGTGTGTTGTGCTGCCCTGTTTGCCTACTCCCTATCTGTATGGATACAGAATTATGTCCCTCTTCAAAAGATACCATAAAAATACTGAGGAAAGTGTAGTAAGATAAAGAGAAAAAACAAAGCACTGCTCTTTTAGGAAGAAGGTCCATTTTGCTATGAGTTCTAGAAAAAAAAGTATTTAGCTGTAAATGAGGGAAAGAAACACCAATACTTGAAGAAAAACATGAGGCACAAGGAAGAAGAATCCCCAGCTCTTCAGAAACAAGCCAGACAACTGCCTGTATCTCACACCTTTTTTTTCAGTTCTTTATATTGTTAAAATCAAGGTAGGATCTCTACAATATCTCTATTTCATACTCTTCAATCGCCACATTTCTCTGCTAAGATACTTTAAGAACCTTTGCCAATTAATTTGCAACTGAGAAAGGAAAGAAATTCCTGATGGCTCCTGAGGAGCTTGTCTTTGTAAAGAGTCTTTCCTGGTTGGACAGCAGGACCCAGCTCTCAGGGGAGTGTGCAGGACAGGGAAACTTCACGCTAAGGCTGAGTACAGAGGCAAAAGGCAGTGCCTGAACTCTGCTCAGGTTGAAGAGGGAAGGGATTCACTATGAAGCCTTGAGGAGAGTTCAGAGACAAAGTTCACAGGGTGGACAAGAAGGCAGCTGTAAAAATTACAAAATTAGATGATTATAAGTTTACAATGTAGGTTATTATAAACCTATATTATGCAAGATTCTTAACCCTGCCCTTGTTTAAATTGTTATGGCAGAGAAGGCTGGTTCTGCAAAGCAGAAGCATCTTGGCTGAACCCTCCGTACTGGGTTCTGGAAACCAGAAATTCCTCTTAACAAATCCAACACCAAGGACAGATGGGTGCTGATATTACAGTGTATCAGGAGGAGTTAATGTTGAATTTCATTATGGATATTAGCTTCTGGTATTTCTTGAAGTAAACTCAAATTATTATCTTTAATACTGCCATAATCCAACTCTCAGCCATGGCCGTGTTACTAAACTACAATTTCAGTTCAGCTTGTTCCCATGTACTTAGTTCAAACTGTTTAAATAACATTGTTCAAAGAAATTATCATTAATCACCCTGTAAGAATTTCTATCTGGCAACACTTTAAGACAAAGCTGAAGACTGATGTTGTTATGACATAAAGGTAATGGATTGTTATAGAATCATCAAATCACAGAATGTTTAGGGTTGGAACGGACCTTAAAGATCACTTAGCTCCACCCCTTTACCGTGGGCTGTTAAAATCCACTAAACCAGGTTGCTCAAGCCTTATCCAACCTGTTCTTAAACACTTCCAGGGTTGGGGCATCCACAGCTTCTCTGGGCAACCTGTGCCAGTGCCTCACCACCCTCACTGTAAATAATTTCTTCCTAAGATCTAACCTAAATTTTCTTATATTTCCTAAATTTCCTGTCACTGGGGCTCCTGCCAGAGTCCCTCTCTGGCTTCCCTGTAGCTTCCCTGTAGCCTGGAAAGTTGCTACAAGGTCTCCACAAAACCTTCTCTTCCACAGACTGAACAGCCCTAACGTTCTCAGCCTGTCTCCGTAGGAGAAGGTGCTGCAGTCATCTTAACAATTTCATGTCCCTCCTTTGGACCTACTCCAGCAGTTCCACGTCCTTCTTATGTTAGTGGTACCAGAACTGTGCACAGTACTCCAGGTTATGAAGGTTCTGAATTCATGGTCAAGTCCCAAGAAAAGCTGCCCTTAGCATTATCCTCTCTGGAGCTGAGTGAGTGATTTAAAATTCAGAGCACCTGTAAATTTATGGAAAATGATGGCCAGGATAGAGCAAGATAGACAACATTCCTGAATTCTCTGCATCTGAGGAAACTGTGGTGTGAAAATGCGACACAGATGTGTACTACAATTACAATAGTGTGAATGAAGTTTGTCCATGGAAGAATTCCACGAACATCTATTTTCAATAAACATGCTCTCCCAAAGCCTAATTAACGAGAAACTGTCTGACACAAACTTCTGTTTCACATTTAGGGGAGAATGTGACTCAACAGTTTGGACCTTGTGGTCACCACAAGACAAAGGCATTTACGTCAAAGCCTACTGCAACTGCATGCAGATCCAAGTTCAGCCCTTAGCATAGTGATAATGCCTTCTTCAGGATTTATGGCCCCAAACTGTCATTTCCAGCTGCTGTCTTCTGCTTCACTCTCCAAAAGATTTTATTTTGACCAGATAAGCAAGCAGAATAAGGGTAATGCTAGACTGGATCAGTATTAACTTGAGTTACACTTAGACATCCCTGCAGACTGAGGGACAATAAATATCACCTTCATCTGTGAACACTTCGTTTTGAGGCAGATCCATAAAGAATAAGTGAAGCCAGTGGCTTTTGCTGGGAAACTCCTGCTTCCCTGTTCTGGACGTCTTGCAGGCAGCTAAAAATCTTCCTCTTCTTTGCATGGTAGTGAAGAAAATCAGGCAAATGTTTCTGATTCCAGTAAAGTATTATTCCAACAGCAGCACTTCACTGAATTCTCTGGTTTTATCAGTTCAGTTATTATTTGTGTATTATCTGGTAATTTAGATACAGTTATTGTAGATTCTTCAGCCTGTGTTAGATATTCTCTGTACTCCCCAGAGTTTTGTATCCTGTTTTATACTTCTTCTCTTGTTTTTATCAGTTGTCACCTATTGTGCCTCAGTATTTTACTCTCGGGTACTTCAATTATATATGAATGTGATGTGCTTCACAGCAGCTACTTTCCATTTGCCATCTAAATATCTTTGTAGATGAATGTAGTAACCTACATTTAACTTCACAGCAGTTGTGCATTCTACTGTGTTTCAGCTTTTGGGTTTGGTGTGGTTATTTTGTCTGCTTGCTTTTATCTGATAATTGATTTCTAGATTTTTTTTTTTTTTTTTTTAATTCTCTGATTTCCAAATCAAAACTAAAATGGGAAAAGAGAAAAAACTCAACGGGTTAGGAAAGTCACAGAGCCTATTCCTATACCTGAAGGGAAAGAGGCCAGTTTGGGATATTAGAGGGCTCATCTCTAAGGTTTAATCATATTGGCTCCCTTCATGGTGCTAATTTACTTAAGTTTGGCAACTTTTAAAGAAATGTCCTATTACAAGACAAAGTAGCTTGTCTGGTTTCAATGTCTTAGCAGAAGCAGTAAATATTTGCAAAGCATTGGTAATACCTCACCAGACTGATTTTCAGAAGTGCTTTCATCCCACAATTAGGCAGAAACTGTTTTCCCTGTACTCCTATAAATAAGACACTTTGAAAAGAGAGAGGCAAGATCCCTGCTCTAGTATTGCCTACAGAGATAAAAGCCAGGTAAAGAAGGTGGCAGGCACATGAGCTGGCATTAACATTTATAGGAATATCCTTTGACTTATTTTCAGAAAATATCTGCAATATCTGAGACACAAATATTTGTTTGATATTTTTGTAATTTGTTTATGTAACTATAAACACACTGAAGGAAAATCAAATATACCTCGCATCATGCTTCCCCATGCTCCTCATACACTATCACAGCATAGTGAAATAGAATTTAGTATCAAGTTCTTATAACTTTGAGGTTGGGCTCTAAGTCTTATAATTATACAAAATAAGAATCAGTGCACTACATTATCAAAATAATTTTTATTTTTATGAGGTTGGGTTTTTTTTCCCTCAGCTACTTGTCAGATATTTTCACCTCAGTCTACAATATTCAGAAAATGTTCTGGGTAGAAAACATGTGCTCAAGAAAAATGACCTGCCCACAAAGCTTATGACTGACCACAAATGTTTTAAGGGTGTTCCCAGTTCTTAAAGTTACTTCACAGAGCAGATAATGATCTTCTCAAACTCATGGAAAGTAGGGGGCTTTTATGGAAAACTGAATTTTAGAGACTAATATAACAGTTTCTTAAGTAGTCATTTTGCTGCTTGAATCTTAAACTACATTTAATATAATATGGCAGTATTCAGAAAACCATGTAAAACAATAAGCATATATTCTTGCAGGAAAAAAAAATCCCAGTGCTAGAAGAACAGAAAATAGCTGCATTGGACACAAATAATTCAAAAGAGAAGCCTTCGATATATAGCAATAATACACCATATTTGTTTGTATTTTTGCTTTTCTAAATCCCATGAGCACCTAACATACCTTTTAGACTGTTTTGAAATAATTTTAAATGTAAATTTGGTAGGACTTTTAAAATCAATTGTTAACCCATGATTTGAGTGGCAGTCCCACTAATCGGGAAAACAGCATGAACAAGGGGTAAGTAAATACAAATCAAAACACATCAAGAAATAAATGTCTGAAAAAAACCTCCAGCAATGCTCTAGGGAGTTCTCTGACTTCAAATCTGTGCAAATACAGATTGAACTTAAGATGTGTTGTTATTGGTTAAACAATTTTTAATGAAATATAAAGACCTATGTGCTCTTAAATGGATAATTTATGTGCAATGTTATTGTCTCCCAAGGTTTAATTAAATGTTTGCCTTGTGGCTAATCAGCTACAATTAATAAGTGAAGCCTATATTCATGTCACTGATAGGGAATGTTAAAATTGTAATTTCAATATCACTTTTACGTCTGGTCGATAACAACGATCTACCTAATGTATGAGAAACTTCCACAAAATAATTTGGTAGGGCCACTATGACAAAATTCCAGTAGTTTAATGCACAGGTTTATCACAATGCATAATTTCAAGTTCAGTTTGGAGGTAAGTACCCAGCAGTACTGGATGTGGAAGTGTATGCTTACAAAGTGCTTTTCACCCCCAAAGTTTCCAAAGTTCAATTTAAAGACCTACTCTACCAAAAAAAGGAGCAACTTTTCTCAGCCTTATGGATAGAAAAGAGTTTACACAGTGGAGCATAAACATCCATTAATCACCAGACCTACTGAACCCAAAGGATTTGAACTATCTCTGGCATGACACACCTAAATATTGCCTTAGACTATGTAAGAACAACACATTATTTTCCTAGACATGACCTTTCCATGCCTTTTCACTCCTGCTACTTTAAGTTATAAACCTCTATAGGTAAGCCTTTAAACTGTAGCTGAGCCTCTGCTGGGTAATCTCTCACCTGAACACATCTTATAAATGCTGGGCTAACAGAGAACAGGCCAAAGGCAATGCTGGCTGTCACTGACAGCTCTCCAGAAGTCATCTAGAAAGAGAGTTTTAGATCTGCTGACCTCAAAAGACATCTGTTCTCCGTAGTTAGTATATTGTTATTTGTTATTTATCATTTACACTGTACTAAAGCACAAAGGTCTCAGGGCTGGGCTCCATCACCAAATGGGATCTGTAAATAATTGCTGTTGCCTGTCTGTGTCAGTGTTCTAGACAAGATGCAATCAATGGGTGTGACCAGAACTAGAAAACGATAGCAAAAGAAGAGTTTAATAGCAATCAAGAACAAACAATCGTCAGGGACCAAGTGCAAAACTTTGGAGTTTCAACTTACTGGGGAAAAAATAATCTTTTTCTGCTAGCTGAATATGATCATCTCTTGCTGGCAGACTTTCTTATTATCTCAAATCATTTTTTTCACCAATTTAAGCATAATTTATCATACAAGGAACAGAACTGTACAGGATAATTCTACTGCCATTGCTTAAGTCATTCATTTTGATTGCACCTCCTTTGATTTAGTTAGATTCCCATTCAGCCACAAGTCATACCACATACAGAATCATGAAATTCACTCAGAGGAGTCTGAAAGGCTGTATATACTGCTGTCTTCCATTAGGATAAAGAAAGGCATAATTAATTGCAGTACAGTAAGAATATTGGCTGCATATTTTGTCTCAGGAAATGAAAACTTATTTAAGAATAACTTATTTCTCTTGGGGTTATAAAGACATCTTTATCTGTACATCACTGTTCTTTTACCCAGGCTTCCATTTATTACAGGATGAAGACTATACAAATTAATGGATTAGAACTATTTAGCTCAGCTCTCCATGAAACAGCTTGTCCCAACATACACCAGATTAAACAGATAATCACACGTGAATACTGAAAATACAGTCAAGTTTTCTAAATGTGATTACAGTGGCCTTTTCTATCAGTTACTAATATCAGTTCTACACATAGAACATTTTTTTAAATGCTCTATAGGATAAACAGTCATAAGCTAATTCTGATTACAATTTCCCATTCAATCACGAAGGAGACCTTCAAACTCACTTGCCTGAGGCACTGAGAAGCTCCAGGTCTTTGACGCTCATGAAAGAAAGATAACAATCACTCTTTAGGGGAGAGAGATTTTATTATACATACCCCGTGGGTTTTTTTTATCCTTTATCAAACTGCACCTTTGTGGGCCTTTAATTTCTTAATGGGTTGTTTATCCTTTCCCCCATAATTCATGATGATAAGCTAGATGTCACAGAGATATTGTTATGGTGATGAAAAAGTTGTACTGATGAGCTGAGTCAGTGATGTAGTTTGATTAACTTTTTATATAAATCTTTCTAGACAGCTTTCAAAAGAAGGCTAAACAAGTAAGTTGGCAAAGTTACAAATGTTTCAGTAGGTGAAAATCCATCTGATGCAGATCTATAAAAGTACCTGAAGTAAGTAAATAGAACCAAGAGGAGATATTGATGGGATAAATTTTGGTTTATCATGACATATAAAGTGCACGCTGGGGCACTTTTGTCTGTAATGCATGTAGAATATAGAGCCTACAATGGCATGATGTAAAGACTTCAGAGCATGAGTTTTGGAAAGAAGTATTACTTGCAATTCCAACATTCATGACTAAGTTTATTAGGTGCTCTCAGGCAAATGCCAAGAAAACTTTGTACACTGATTGTTCCTTGGTAGCATGCTCAGTGTTGCCCCCCTCCAGTTCCCTGGTTTTGTATTTTTAACAATCTGGCCTTTCCTCCTTTTTTTTTCTTCATACTTTTCTCCATGATACTTCAGCTTTCACCAAGTCTCTTCCTTTTTCCCTCCTTCTAAAGCAAAGGACTGGGGACACTTCTGATTTGGGGGGTTTTTGTGTAGTGGGCAGGTTGATAAGTAATAGGAAAATCCAAACTACCAGGGACAAAAGATGGACGGTTAGGCAGGAATGAAAACACTTATTTTTTTAATGAGCAGTATTCAAGTATTCAGTATTCAGGAGTATCCTGATATGTTCTGGTAGGTTTGGGGCATTGCCACATTTAAGCACAGCAATTCCTTTTCCATGTAACCATTAAAGGTGCACAAACATATTTCCTAAGGATACCAGCTACTCATAATGATCAATACATTGCACTTTTTGCGTCTCTAGGTTACATTTTTGAATATGCCAATGTCTGAAATCAATTTTTTTTTTCAAACAAATTAATTCTTCACACAGTTTTTGCAAAGAGTATCTGCTATAAAATATTATCCTTCCTTGGACATTATCATTGCTTACAGAATTGGGAAAAAACCTACTCTAATGATAGGAACAAAAAAGTGCTAGCAACTGAATTATTTTTCCAGGGACAGACATCCTTTCCATTCAGGACTTGCAGGCCAAACATTTCTAGGCAAATTAAGTTGGTGCTAAAACACAGCATTGTAATAGGAGCTGGTTTCATCCTTAACCACAGAAAGGCTACTGCCTCTTCCTATTACTATGGAGATGTAGACTGCCTTTGATTCTCTGCTAAAGAGTGCTCTCTCTAACTTACATATTGTTTGGCATGCAAGATCCTTTGAACACATCTCCATAAAAAAAAAAAAATTCTTACTTTGCTTCCAAGTCAAATGAATTATATATGTTTAACACAGGAGATGTAGCCATGGCGTAAATGTCTGCTTGTGAAGTACTTCAGATATCATTCCAGAATATTAAGAGTAATTTTAAATCTGCTGGTTTATCTTTTCGGTTTTTACAAGTTTTCTTTGTAAGTTTATGTACAGGATACAAATAATTGTGTCATTGATGGGTTTAATTCAGAAAGCTAAATGATAATAAGTCAAATGCTTTACTGAAGTCTAATTAAATTACATCAATAAGCAAAACCTGCAGCCTCATTAAGAAAGCAAAGTCTGCTTGTAAGGCTCTATTTTTCTGCCAGGATACATAGATTTTTTAGCAGAAGACCATGGTAATTGGAAATATCTTTCTTCTTTTAAATTATTTGCTAACTGAGTTAACAATATTGTCTATCCTGAATTTTGCCTGAGCAATGTCAAATTGGTAAACTATTATTATCCCATTTATTCTTTTAAGGTATTAGAACAATACTAGCTTCATCCTCCTTAAAAAACTCTTAGTGTTCCAAGAACTTTTGAATAAACATTGATTGATATGTTCATTCCAAACACTTTAATGGCAGTTTTCTTTCAGTAACTGAACCATTCTCCCTCATCATTTGAATAGAAAACAACTCTTCAATACTAACAACATAATTACCTCAGCTGCCATCTTCCCAAATGGACAGAATAAATATGTATATCTTTAATATTTGCAGTTTGTCACTGGTTAACTCTCATCCTCATGTCTTAATAGGGTCTTCTTACTAATCAGAACATTTTCTGTATTCTATACTTGAAAAACCTTCCAATTTCCTCATTTTAACTCTGTTGACCATATGTTTATTTCCCTCATAACCTTTTACTTGGCACAGTAATTTTCTAAAATCCCTGCCTTTCAGTGTACAGGAATGACACCACATTCTTTCTTCAGTTTTGCAGATGTTTGCCTTATAAACCATCCTGGATTTTCAGCAAACATATTCCTTAGCTGTGGCATTATGGCTGAGTGGGTATCTGCACTACTATCCTTAAACCATTTCCAATTACTATTCTCCCACTTCAGATTAAATTTCTTCTCCCGACAGACTTGCCTTATAATAGTACTCACCTTTATAAAATTAGCCCTTTCAAAGGATTAAGTATATGTATTATTGGCTTGGATTTAATTCTGTTTGCACATAACAAATGTGATCAAATCATTATCAGTTATACCTAAGCTATGGCTAATTTTTAGTTCTGTGATCAATTCCTTTTCATCTGACAAGATGAGGTCTAATATAGAATTCCTCTGTGTTGGATGCAACATTTTTTGAGTTAGGAAATTGACATTTTAAATATTTTGAAATTCCAAGTACATTTTAACACTGGCGGCATGAGACCTTCAGCGTATGTCACTCAGATTGAAATTCAGTCAGTACAGCAGTGCTTTCCCTATGTGTTGTAGGTGGGTAAGGCATAGGTCAGGCTGTTCTCTAGTGTGATTTGATATCAGCTAAGTACCCTGTCAGCTTCTGACTTATCCACTAGAACATTGACCCATAAACATTCAAGATCCTTTGTTTCCGATTGCCATCAACTCAGAAACAGGTAATGCCATTTTTGAAGTGCTTTCTGTCCACTTGATCCTTCCAAAACAGATTATAGCAATTGATTCTGACATTCCTGTTTTCCAAACAGTTGTAGCAATAAAAACCAGGTCAAATCTGTGCTAAAAAAATTATCTCCTGCTGGTGTCAAGTTTTCAACACAAAAAGAGAAGTCACTGAAAAATCTCTGTTCTTTATATTCTGTAACATCCCAGCTGGGTTTCTCTTATAGTTTTCATTTGCACTTAACAAAAGCTCATTGATTCCTTCTCAATATTTCTATTTCTGACCAGCCCTCAGACATCCTAGCAGGCCAGCCCCTTAGAACAGCTCCTTTGTGACAGTAAATAAAGCAGCAGGTTCTCATTAACATAAAGTGAGGACATTTTCCACAAACCAAATGCCTTCATGTTATGTCACTTACTCAGCGATTCAGTCTAATATTTCTTCTACTTGCTCTTTCCCCTTACTCAGAAGTCCTGAAGGATGTCAGAGAGGAGCAGGAGGTCCTGGAAGGATGGAGGGCAACAGAGATGATGAAGGGACTGGCGCATTTGTCTTACAAGTAAAGGCTGAGGGAGCTGGGCCTGTTCAGTCTTGAGAGGAGATGAATGAGAAAGGACCTCATGAAGGCCTGTCAGTACCTGCAGGAGGGGTGCCAAGAGGATGGATCCAGGCTCTGCTCAGTGGTGCCAAGCAATAGGACAAGAGGAATGGGCAGAAACCGATGCACAGGAAGTTTCACCTGAACATGAGGAATAACTTCTTTACTATGCAGTGACCACACACTGGAACAGATTGGCCAGAGAGATTGCGGCCTCCCTCACTGAGATATTCCCGGACCATCTGGGCACATTCCTGTGCCACGTGCTCTGGGACGACCCTGCTTAAGCAGGGAGGTTGGACCAGATGACCCACTGTGGTCCCTTCCAACCCTAACCATTCTATGATGCTGTGAAAGAAGAAAACCTGCTCACCGCAGGTATCCATTTATCATCAGAGAGATTGCTCGCACTTCCTTAGGTATCCATACGATCCTGGCTCTTTTCTTGCCAGCTTCAGAAACTCGCTCAGCTTTGAGGGATGCTCCCCTTTGAGGCAGCTCGTTCAGAGCTCACCTGAGCTCCTGGAAAGCACACCAAGCCCTCGGGCCGTGCCCATTTCTCACAGCCCCCGTGTTCTCCAGGGTCTAACCGGAATCAGCAGCTCCCCAAGCCCGCCGGGAAGGGCTGGGACGCTCCCTGACGGCTCCCGGGAGCCCGGCCCTCAGCGCCGCCCGGCCGCAGCGCCGCCCGCCCCCGTCGCCATGGCGAGGCCGCGGCGTCCCGTGAGGGGCCGAGCCGGCGGGGAGCTCGTCCAGCGGCCGCGCCATGGGCCCAGGTCTGTTCCCGGGGGAACTCCGGCTGATGGGGGCTACATTTCACTGGTACCGGAGCCGAGGGCCAGGGTGTGTAGCGGGACAGGCGGAGACAAAAGCTGAAGTGTCCCTGGGCGGTGGTTGGTGACAGGCAGGCAGCAGCAGGGGCGGCTGTATTCCCAGAGCTGCATGGACGGAGGGCATTCGGGATGCGGGTCAGACTGGGGCCGTGGTCTCGTCGGGTTACTTGGAACAAATAGCATCTCTCACGCTGGCTGCTGATTTCAAAAATTTCTTGCTCGTTTTCATTTTTTTAATCAATTTACTCTCTTACTTTCAGTGTAATAAAGCAGCATGCCGGTAAGACTGTCCTGTCACATTCTGGTGTCCTGTTCTCTTACGAGGTGCCAGGTAGCAGCAGATATGCCCACAAAGACATCCATATGTCGAGGCCATTCCTGCTTCCTCACCTCCTTCCCTCCTTGGGAAATCCTCAGCTTCCAGTACCTCGGAAAATGTGTGGGAAGAGCTAAGAGGCAGCCAACAGGTTTCCCAAAAGTTGCTGGGAAGGGCACCATTGCAGTCAGCTGGTGTTTTACCTTTGGCTTCAGGGCACCTTGGAGCAATTCCAGACCATGGGGAGATTCCCTCCATCCTGGGATTAAATCGAGCGCTTCTTGAGAAACAAACTGCACCACCTCATCTTTCACTGAATTTTCTGGGTTTGATTAAGTGAATGAGATGTGGCTTGGGCTTTATAATAAAGGAGCAAGATGTAAATTGGTCTTTAAATGACCACCAACGAAATTTACGTGACTGAAATAGCATGGGTTTCAGAAGGATGTGTTGCTGGTGCCTTCTGTCATGTGTCTGTGGTTGTAATTTACCTGTAAGGATGACATTTACCTTGGAAATTAAGGAAATATAGCCTCTATTTCACTCTGAAAGCAACCTCCCAAGTCTAAAGCAAAAGTTCAGTTGGCATTATTATGAAGCAGTTTGGGGTTTTTTTTCTCTCCCAAGCTTTGAGTTTGAAATAGGAGCCAGGGCAGTATTTTAGTCCCTGTGAGGCAGGAATGTACTAAGAAAAATGTCTGTGTATGTGCCTCATGTGAGACCTGTGTTCATGACAGCCTCTTTTCCCATAGACTTGATTTTTGTGGATTGGGAACGTGGAGCATGTGAACCAGCAAGGAGCTGTGGTGTGCTCCAGCCAGGTGCCATGAGGCAGTCCCCAAATTACAGCTCCCCAAAAGTAGCTTTCCATGGCTGCAGAGGCTCTATGGGGGTCTCCTTTCAGGTGCTTCCCCTCCCTTTTCTGCTCCATAGCTGCAGTCAACCCCCCGGCCTTGCCAAATTCACCACCTGCCAATAAGGCGTGGCTGTTGTCATTTTCCCACTTAATATCTACAAACAAAAGCTGTGCATCTTCTCTGGGCTTCAATATTGTTGTTCCAAAGTTTAATTACTATTTCTCACGGAATAGCATCTTCCTGAAAAGAGGTTTCCTTTCAATATAGTTTTTATATGCAAAGTTGTCATTCTCTGTGAGAAGTGTAATCTTTTATAGTGATGAATTACCCATATTTTTTTATTCTGTTGATTTTTTATTTTCCAGGACACACTTCTGTTAAATGTTGTTGCTTCTAATTGCAGATCAGTTTATTTATAAATAATATCTTTTTTCTTTCTGTAAAAAATGTTATCATTAGCATGAGGCCCCAAAAGAATGACTTAGGAGAAATACCCTATCCTGTCATCTTTTCAAACTATAGTTCTCCTTATTATTCAGTTCTAGGTAACACAATTTAAAAAATTACTTCACTACAACCACAGCAAAATACTGCATCAGTGAAGTGGCTTTTGATCCCAGAAAAGCTAAAATATAAAATATCTGTTAGTCTGATGCTAATCATTCAGTAACAAATTGATTCATAGCTAATACTTATTTCCCAAAAACAAAATTTCCTTTCACTAAATGTAGCAAATAGTTAAATTCTTTCCCCTCCTCTTATTATATTCTGTTTTTCCATCCCTATTAAAAGTTTATGCCTTCAGGCCTACCAGCAGGGCATGCAATACCTACATTAAACCAAATTTAAAAGTAAGGGTGCTCCTGCTGCTAACGTCCTCAGATCACAGACATGCAAAATGAAGGAACTGGCAGCTGAAACTTTAATGGTAGGAAGTGTAGACTGAATACTTGGGGAAAAAACACAGTAGCTCTATATGACAAAAAAGTCCTATTAGCATTTATGTACTTCAAAATGACAAGCTAGACGATTCTACATAACTGTGGGGCTTTTGGCTTTTGTTTTAAGTAAAACTCTGTGTTGTAAGTATAGCATTACTTACATTTTTTCCCTTAAAAGATTGTTTCTATTATGATAATGTAGGATTTTGAACATTAACACAGTGCTTTGCACATTGTATATTCTGTCATTTGCCCACATTGTGTATTAATTTAAAATACTATCAATACTTGAACCTAGATAGTTCAAGGAAGCACAGGGAATCCCATGCAAGTATGGTTCCTGAATCAGCTGTCCCTGTGGAAATCAAAAGCACCTCAGTGAAAGAGAGAAAACCATGGAAAGTTAGATAATGACCATTCCTTTGTGTCATGTCCTACTGAAGTAGTGCTGCGATTTTTGTGGAACTGCAGTTGGGTCTTCATGCCCTGGAAATAACAGAGAGTGGGCTGGGAAGCAGCACGAGAAGGAAAAGAAACTGCATTGCTGTGAAGGGGTTGTTTCAAGTAATGTTGGTTTTGTTTGTTTGTTTTAGTTAAATTGAACGTGTTGCCTGAAGCAGTCCTCCAAAGCCCAGGGGAACATCCCAAGTTCATAGAGCAGGCTCTTTGCCCCCCATTAGACTTTGCAAGGTAGGTACCTCTTCTCTTTCAAAGCATCATTTTTGCTGCGAACAGCTTCAATCAGATGTGCCTAGGTGACAAATTATATTTGCTCTTTTGCAATATTTAAAACAACAAAAATCAGAGGCAAGGAGATTCTCTCTTAGGAAAGTTCCGCAATTAAAAGGGAGAAGAAAAGGTGTCCATTGGATTAAAATGGATTTCTCTTTAATAACTGAGTGATTTAAAATTAAATAGGAGCCAACTTACAGGAGAAGTGGATTCTTTTTATACACTTTATGAAGTACAGTGAGTCATTATGGAAACACTAGAGAAATAAGGATAAAACAGCTTAGAAAAAGCAAGTGACAACTTCTGGAGGAAAAGAAACAGTGTCTTTTAGCAAGTGCCATCCTCACCTCAATTCTGTATAAAGAAACAATGTCCATTCCAAGTCACAGTCTCTTTTCTTCACATTGATTAATTAATCAATTAATTTTAATGTTTTTAATTCTCATTGCTTATAGGAAGCCATAATGATTTTCTTGAACTGATGGAATTTCCTAGCGTATTTTTCCCTCAGTATCACCTGCCTGTCTTTTCTGTATTATTGCTACATTAACAACATTGATCATAACAGCCAGGATGAGATGAGTATTTGTTATTCTTAGTAAGCTCAATTCTTTATGATGAATGACCATGTTTGTAGTTGCATCAGTCCAGTACAGGTTATTACAGAAATTTTGTAAACAGTAATTAGTTTGCAAGTTTTTGCTAGTGTTTTTTCCCCTTGGCTGTAGTTTTCTTTACATTTGAGGGTGTTACCAATCAGAAGTCAGAAATTTATACATTGGCTATAAGGCAGGTGGCATTTTAAATTGTATATGATTCTAAGGGCTTTTCCCCTGATATTTTAATTCTTTTTTTATTTATTAAAATACCTTTGTAAAGATAATGGAAAGGCATCAGTCTGTTTCATTTTGAGGTGGTTTCTAACTGCAGTGTGGATTAAATTGCAGCAAGCTGATAGGAATTTGTTGTATTCCACTGTTTCAGTTTGGGGGTTTCGACTTTCTCTCCCTTCTTCCAAATATCTTCCTAAATTGTAATTATTTTGATGTGAAAATGTTGATACTGAATACATTTTGGTGTTGATTATAAGGGAATTTTTATGGCAATATCTTAAGGTGTACATTTAGCTGTATCAGCAGCAACTCCTATGGCTTGTGTTAAGTGCAGCCTGGAAGCACAAGCCTCTGCTGGTGCCACTCAGCAGCAGCAAATTCTGGAACAAATTTAAAGGCACTATTTGTGAGGGAAGTTTTCACTGTTCCATTGTTTTAAATACAGATATGTCAAAATATCTCTGCTTTGCTTAGCTATTTTGTTTTCATTTAAATGAACTTCATGAAGTGTCTTTGGTATTCTCAGAGCAATAAGGAGCATGACGCTTATATTAGCTAACATTATGAAAAGAGTTTACTCTCATCACTGTAATGAAAGACAGCAGTGTAATACAGACAGAGGAAGAGCAAAGTAATAGATTTATGTGGAACACTAATGCTGAATTTCTTTTATCTTTGAGTGATTAACCAGACAATCTTTATGCTCTTTCTCCGAAGAATAAAAATAAATTCACATTACTTTGATAAAGATAACATCCTCTACCGTCAGGATATCAGATTCTATTTACATACACTTTATGGTCAGTAAGTGCATATTACCCTTTCTAGGCATCTCGTGTGTATCAGAGTGGAGATGCAAAGATATGATGCCTGAAGTGAAAGGTGAAATGATGCACAGTTCAAATTTTAAACTTAGATCTATGCATCCTGAAATTTGTTCTTTATTTTAATGCCCTTCGGATTACCCCCTCAGTGGACCACCTTTTGCACTGTGCTGCTCAACTGTGGAAAGCCAGGAGCAGGATTAAAAGATTGCATTGCACCATGGAAAACATTTTGAGCTGGATTTGGGAATTCTTTTGTTGATTTGACTTTGGTTTTAATTTTGAAGAAGCTAAATATGAAATAGATTGGACCACTCTGGTCCATACTGATAATACAAAAATGTAATGGTTCTGGTTTAGGAAACAGTTTAAATATGGATAGCTTAATCAATTATTATTGATTTAGCTGATACACAATTTCTTCTAGTTTAGACAGAAATATCGGATAACCAGATCCCTGAAAGCTAATCCCACCTCTGTTTTCTTTTAGAAATAAAGATTTGAAATAGCTACAGACCAAAAATTAAAAAGATATTTGTATGTGCTTATAGAATGTCTGATACATTACTTTGTCAATATTTCAGTATTTAGCTCTACTTGGCAATGATAATATATTATACATGCTGCAGAAGTCTATGTTAGCACCTTACAGTGTTTCTTTTAATTTTTTTCATTTAAATTTAGGATTCATTTGATCAAAGACAAAGATGCCATAGATGATTATTTGGCGAAGAATATCAAAGGGGTGTCAAAACAAGAAGCTGCTGCGTAAGTTGGCTTTTTCGAGGCATTTTAACATCCATAAGTTTATTGTTTCCTTTGTTTCTAGTCATCATAGTCATTTAAATTTAAAGTTCCCTAGGCCCTACCCTTTTTAGTGGAACTTGGCATTTAAAAATTGAAGTTGATATTAAATAATGATGGTTCATTTCTCCTGATGTTAAATATATCAAAGCATTTATCTCCTTGGTTTTACTAATTTGTATATTTACCAATTAGATCAAATTTGTAACATTATTGTTAAGACTGTGTCAGTAATTATTATATTGTGCTGCCTTTTTTTTTTCCTTTCTCTTTTTTTTTCTGAGCCTTTGTGAAATATCTCCTTTGGGGTGGGAGCTTAGCGTACCGACATACACGTTCCTGTAATTTTGAATTACTATTTAGCCAAGCCCAAGTGCTGACTTCTGTGGTGAAGCATTTAATACCCCATTAGTTATTTAAAAACCCAGTGAATGAAAGAAATCTAGATAACTTTTGATTTCTTACAGCTGAGGTATTTACATTTAGAAGTTACAAGAGACTATGACTGACTTATTCTTCTGGAGTCTTTTAACAGATCTGGGGTTCAGCACCATCAAAATTAATGAAAGAATTCTAACAAACTGAATTGCTGGTTGCTTAAGTGAGCTGATTTATTTATTTCAATATTTAAATAATAAAAGCATGCATATACAAGGGCTCTAGGCGCCTTAACAATGAATATTGCAACATCACCCTTGCAGCATAGAAACATTCTATCAGTCCGACAGGAATTCCACCAGCTAGTTTCTTGCAAAACATGCTTCTTTTCTCCTTCCTAGCCTAAGAATGTGCCTGCAAACCTTCCCTAAAAACTTCCACGTTGAAATCTAGAAAATTACTAGAAGTATCAGACCTCGGGGAGCAAGCACAGAACTAAGAACCTTCCCTTCCTGTCACCCTGGGTCCGTGCCAGCTGTGGCTGCTCCACTGATCACACTCCAACAATTGGCACAGGCTGGGTTGTGCCTGTGGAGCTTCCCAGGGAGCTGTTTCAGTCATCAGCCCCAGCGGACTTCCCCACACCCTGCCAGGGACACGAGTGTTCTCTCTGAGCTGATTACACGGGAAGTCACCTCTATTTTAGGAAGGCCTTGGTGCTTCAAAGTGCATTTTACAGCTCTGATTTGATCAGGTCAGCTTTTCACTGCTATTAAAAAAATCAAACAAAACCACAAGCAAACAAAAAAACAATGCAAAACCCCTCCTAAATGATGTTTTTTTATCCAAACCCTGGGTCTGGACACTGTGGAAAAGGAAACCATCAAGGACATCCACAATGAAGCAGGAATTTTATCATCTGTTCTGCAATACCGACACAAAGTGGAGTTCCCTTAGCGTTTTGTAAGAGGCTGTTTTTCCAAAGTTACCAAAGCCTCTTAGAAGATTAAACTGAAATATCATATGTATCCTGGCTTATTTCTATGGAGATTTTTAAAGTACCTATTTTAAAAGGTTACTTTCATGTTCTGTGCATTTAATTCTTCTTGGAATTTTAGCTTTTGATAATAGATCAGCAGTTATGAAATTTCTCTCTCTGGGTGTAATTTTCTAATGCTCTTCCGTAACCTTGATAAAATCATTTGAGAGCAAACAAAAGGTAACAAACTAACTACACAGTTATATTAGTGCTATGCTAATCTAGTTAGAAACAGCTAAATGCATCCAATGTAATTTAAAACCAATTTATAAAGTAAGGCAATGCCATGTCTGTAAATGATCTTAGTGAAATCAGTGTAATGCTTGGTCTGTCTCAGCAGACCACGGGTGTTATTATTTTAAGAATAGGAGAGATGGCTTGTAATATGCTGTGTAGTTTTTCAATATAGTTTCCATTCCAGAAGTAGATTATTACACTTCTTTATAAAAGGACTGAATTTCCTTCCTCTGACACATAAATATCTGTACATTTGTTTAATATGGAGGTTAACTTAACATGCCAGTGATTATTTCATCAATACAAATTCCTGTAACCACACTCCTGCTTAATATTAAACACCCTTTTTTTAAAGTATGTGTTAGGCAAACGACAAGTTTATTATCTTCTAAATAAGGGAATGTATAGGTAGTGTCACATTTATGGAAAAAAGCAACATTCTTTCAAACTTTTCCCTTAAATTCTAGCCTTCACAATATTCCTTAAAAATGAGATGTATTATTGAAGGAAAAAGGTTGCAGTTATTCTTGTACTGTATAATGTTGTATTGTGTTGCAAACTACAGGAAAAGAGAAGAATTCCATCAAGTGTGTTCATGATATAATCTCTTCTTTTTCTGTGGAAAAATGAGGAGATGTTTTTCATTCTTTTCCCTTTGTAGTAATTTTTTGTCCCTGGTTGATATGATAGAAGCGGGAGAAGAAATAGTGCTTAAGAGAGATAGTACTTTAATTACATTAAAACAGGATATTGCTTTGTTTTTTCATTGATTTTGTTTTGCTTCCTTCTCAAAGACTTTAACTGGAAATAAGAAGTGAATGTGGTGCAAGGATCTGGAAATGGAAAAAAAGTAAAACTTCCCTTAATGCAGAACATGAGTGCTTTCTTGCCATAGAATTAGGCTTTTGCATGAGGACATTGGCTGACTCCAGTGGCCTTCAGTGTGCTTTCCCTGAAACTTTCTGTTCTTAGTCCTGACTCACCAAGTCATTAGCGGCTCAAAATCAGATTGCAGTAAAAATTAAAAATAGTTCTTATGACTGAACTAAGAGTCAAGAAGTTCACGATGAACTGTGAAGTAAAGCATTTTTTATCTTGAGATTAATTCCAGGATTGAGTCGTAAAATGAGTTTAGAGCCTAAAATGGGCCTGAATTTGATATTGTCATTTTTGTTTCCTGATCTTTTTGTCAGGGCCAGAAAGATCAAGTAATAGTTCCCTCCGCTTCATACAAATGAAAATTGTCCAAAGAGGACCATGTCATCAAAAAAGAGTTGAAGACTAGAAAGAGAGACTGTGAAATGTATTTGATGAGAGGAACAGCTTTACTCAGCTGTAAACAAAACAAAACAAAACAAACAAAACAAAAAAAAAAACCCACCAAACCAAAAAAATTGCATTTGAGTTGAATGGTGGAGTTCTACTGTTCTCAAGACTCTGGTGGTCAAGTGAAATCCAAATTATTATACAGAGATGGCAAAGGCTTACCTAGGTATGCAGAAAATTCATATTTGTGTTTTCTGTCTCGTGAGCAGTGGATCAGTGTGCTGTGGAAAGCTTGCTTGATAAATCTGTGTCAGTAAAGACAGGCTCCGAGATGACTTTTTTCAGGCAGGAGACAAGATTCTCTTACACACATTCTGTCAGATATTTCTGAGATACAGTGGGCTGTTCTGCTTGGAGTTCTCCAGTGGCTGGCCCACTTTAAGATTAGCTGGAACAGAAAAAGGCAAAGGCTTTAATTCTCAGGTGGGCTGTGTCCTGCAGAGCAGTTGTTGGCCATCTCTGCCAGTACTGGGAAGATGGATCATTAAACTACTTTGCAGGTTGTAGACTGCAAAATGGAACGTAAAATTTCTGCTCTAGCAGTGATGACTGATGAATATAGTGAAATATAGCTTTTGTAAACTCCCTGCAAAAAGAGCAAAGGGGCTTTCCCCCAGGTTTAACTGATCCAGGTTAATAACCCCAGTCGTGTGATTAGTTGAGCCCCATCTTTTAGGATCCAGACAAGTGCTTCAGAATAAAGTGGATTATACTTTCGAAGCACCTGTTTCTCTCCATTGCTTAAAGACAAATTGTAGGATGATGAGCTCAGGTGTAGGCACGTACATTTACCACTCAGTCCCACACTGCAGAACTGTAGGTTTTTAAAAGCTCTGAAAAGGATGAAGTAGAAGTCTTAGAAACTGATTCCCGAGGCAGCATTTTTACAGGAAGCTGCCAAGTTCAGACTAGAAGTGGCCCGGGATCCGTTTTAAATCTCCTGCCATCTGATAAAAGATTATTTTTCCATTCTTCAATCAGAGACAAATTATTTACTACCCTCCCCAAGTTTCTGCTCTTTTCAGTGTCAGCATCAGCTAGGTAGAGTTAAGGAAAAAAAGATGTGGGAAAATTTACGGGGGATTAAGTGCTAGATGAGTTTATGGAAATAAATTATTTCTTTCCTACATCAGTACGTCTTCCACCAGTTGATCTCTGAATACTCAGCCCTATCTGTCCTCCAGGACTAAAGAGGGAGAAACTTCTTCACCTGACTAGAGGCCAAGATGATCTGGAGAGTTCACTTAGGGAGAAAAATGGGGTTTGTGGGCTGATGGAGAGGAGAAGGCCTAGTATGAAGAGTGTTTTGTTCTGTATTTTCAT
Organism: Monarcha castaneiventris obscurior; assembly: GCA_026261815.1. Taxonomy (NCBI): domain Eukaryota; kingdom Metazoa; phylum Chordata; class Aves; order Passeriformes; family Monarchidae; genus Monarcha; species Monarcha castaneiventris. The sequence continues at coordinate 2,316,819 of JAMPIT010000890.1, forward strand.
CCTAGCCATGATGGACTAGTAAGCCCTATTATTAGACTGAGATTTTTCTGACCTTATCCTTTGTTTGTAAGTTATTTAAATCATGAGAGTTTCAGTACTCAAGTTTTTGATTTATTTGCTTCTTTATCTGTCTGTATTCTGGTCTTTTGCATTTATGGGCCAGTGCTTTGAGGAAGCTGAACACAAATAGCTGGTTGGGGATTTGATTAACCCATGCCTTTAGTAGCTGTCACCTCTACCACATAAATTAGTAAGGTGACTTCTTAGGTTACTCAAAAAATAGATGGGGACCTTTTTTTCACTGACATCATATTGCCATGGTTTTTATTTCCCAATCTGGAATCTTTACTGGGGCTTCCCAATTTTAAGGGGCTTAATTTAGGTGTGGGGATTTTGTATTGTAAGGTGGATTTGACCATTTCTGGAGACAGAACAGGGACACTGCCAAGGATAAGAGTAAGGAGAAATATCTTGTTGATATGGGATTAAGGCAAGGAAGGAGGAGGTAGAGCTGCTATTACTAGCAAGCTTGCAAAAGGAAATTTGGGATGCAGACAGATAAAATGTAGGTGCAGATTCTGCTTTTCCCTTGTATTTCAGCCCTGGATTGCAGAGTATTTGGTTCCAGTGATGCACTGCTGTGAGCTGCTGCCATTTCGTCCGTGTACAACGCTATGGAGACAGAGGGAGGGAGGCAAGCTCAAGGCAGCTGAAGAAGGACATAGCAGCAAAGAGAGAAAGAAGTAAACTTCTTTCCCTTTCATGTTCAGTTGTAGAAAGATTTTGCTGTTCTTCCTGGTGTCAGTCTTTGGATAGGACCTGTAAGCACCTTATAGCCTTCTTTGTTCACATTACTCTGGTTGAAAACTGGTGGAATGTTGTGTAAACTCATTTACATTTTATGAGGGTATTTCTTCACTTTTAGATACTAAGATCTATGGAAGAGGGTAAATCAGAACCAAAGAAATTTATCCTTTCATGGTAAAAGAAATTTTAAATTAAGGCACTCTATCCCAAACTCCCTGCTGGTTGTGGAAAGGGAGATGGCACAAGTCACTTAGTGAGCTAGATGATAAATTTTAAATTTCTTTCACAATATTATTTAAATATGTATTTTTTTCAGTCTGAATAATTCCTAACAATCTTGCTTGCCGTGACCAGGATTCAATGTTTATTAAACAACTTTCAAAAAGAGATTTTAGCACTTAGAGGCACACATTCTTTTTGGTCAAATGAATGATCTCTGTGAATTTTGGGCCTGATAAGCATATTATTTAGTGTAATTAGGCAGTGATCTGAAGAACAGAACTGTGTAGGAAGCAAATGGTTTGCCTTTCCTAAAGAAACTTCTCTATGCATTTGTGTAATGTGAAAGATTTTTCTTGAAAAGGTTAAAAAAGTTCTAATCAACTTCTGTACATTATGTAGAACTTCATTTTCTAAACTCTGCAAAAGAAAGTTTCATATTTAATGGGAAATCATGAATTATTCCATTTATTATCTACTTCCTCCTTTCAAAGACATGATCTGGATAAAAGGCGGGGTGAATAATTTCAAAAAATACAATACATTTTTAATGGGAAGGTGCAAACTACAGATTCTCATGACTATTAGCAAGTATAGAGGAAACAGAATTTTACTTGCAAAAACTCATCAAACTCTTGCAAAGATAAAATACATGACATACTTTAATAAAGAAGAACACAGTGAGCTGAAGTTTTTTTTTTATGTAACTTGTTGTTTTTACTAAGTTTGGTCTTACGGTTTTTTAGTGCTTTCATTTCTCAATAGTTCAACAATATTTACTACTGAAGATAATGTACAAGCAATACACAACTGAGTTCTATTTTTAAAACACTCCATAAAGGTGAAGCATCTCTAACACACAAGAAGAGTCTGAGAAAAATAAAGATTGTCTAATCTGCCCTGGTACAGTCATGACTTCCTAATAATTTTTCACAGTGAATCCTGCATTGTGTAAAATCCTTGCTTTCCCTTTCTTCTCAGTCTCCATGTGGTCTATTTGTCCTTATCCTACTGAGTCAATTCAGCTGGGGACTTGAATAAGAGATATCCTAAACAAAAGCAAAAGTACTGTGGGAATTGTTCATCTCAATACTGCAATGAATGCAGAGCCTTGTATAGGGTTTTATGATATTTCATAACATCAGCTTGAGAAGATATAAGAAGTAAATAATTATGTTTATCTGTCTTGTACACTGTGAAAGAAACTTGCAGAGAAATTTAACTACTTCTTTGATATCATGCAACTCACATGGAAAGGATTCCAAACTCACATGTTTCTAGCTCTCAGTCCATCAGGTCAGCTCTGGAATAAAAGAGGGAAGTTGAGAAATACTTCATTTTGATAAATAGTAGTTCATCAAATATGGTTGGAATTACTTTTTGTTAAGGAAAATTATTAATTTAGAAAGAAAAGCAGAAAGATTAATGAAGACAGTTTTCTTCTGATTATGCTTGAAATAATTACGGGTGTGTGTACTTTTGTATGATGAACATTTTTATAAGGGTAATACTTCTATCTTTAAATAAAGATATTTTTTTCTTTGCATTTATGTTTAGGGACAGAATGTTTCAAAAGTTCATTGCTAAATTTGTATTTCCATTTTCTGGGTTAATTAGGATTCTTAATTATTACAGTACTTACATTCATTTTAAAATACTTTTTCTGTGTCATCCTTTGATGTTTATAATTGATTAATTTTTCATTTTATGTAGCTTTGAACAAAAGGAAGTGAATTCAATATATGTGTTCTTTGTGGGATCCTACTGACAGGGTATGCATCCCCCTTTGATTGCATGATTTAGGTTCAAGTGTGGTTTGACAACAATCCAGTGACTGAGGCAGGAGATGAAAAACACTGCCTTGCTAAAGATGAAAGTTCTTGTACATATATATATATATATATGTATGTATATATATAGTATAAAGTACCTACATCTCTTTTTTTATATATGCTTTATTTTCATCTTTCTTTTAATAGTTCTGGATACATAGCTTCATAAATCTTTTCTTCTTTAAAAAATCTGTATTGTTACAATTGCAAGTGATGTTCTTCCCTCCCACGATGTGCACAAATTGTCATGCAATATTTTTTATTTGTAATTAAAATAGGGAATCCTTTTTATAACATTGGGGGGGGGTGGATTTTATTCTTTTTTGTAATAGGATATTAGCTATTTCAAGTTTGAGGTTTGGAATTAAAAAGCAGGCACCCCACCCAAATGTAATTTAACTCTCAGCCTTAGTAGGAAAATATTCTGAAGTGTAAGCTAACTGTCTATTACTGCTTAATGGCATTTACTGTACTGTCATATCTTTTTTTAATGAGATTACTATAGTCTACAATTTAACATATTACCATCCAGTAAATATTTCATTAAAAGAAGAGTATTTAAACGGACAGTCTTTAAACCAGGATTAAAGAGGCTGTGCCCTGATGCAGTTAAATAGCTTTGTATCAGTAGCAGTACGTGGTGAAATGTGCTGAGTGCCTGGACCATCTAAGGGCTTGACTTACCAGAATACTTATGTGGATAAATTTTCACACAGAACTGGGATATCACAGGACTTGGATGTATTTTTAAGTTAGCTGTGTGCCCCTTTGGTGGGTTGCAGCCCAGGAACATGGCAGTGTAGACATCAGCAGTGTGAGTACAGGGTTTGACACCACTGGAACCTGGGTGCTGCAGGCAAATCCTCACTTTCCATATTTGCCAAGTATTTGCACGAGCACTTTCTGTGTTCCACAACTCCCTGCACAAACTTTAACTAATTTGAGGTGTGGGTCACCAACAGTGTTGCAAAACTGTTCTTGTTTTTTGGCTGTCCAGCTATAATCAAATAATAATTCCTCTTTCAATTCCTAGGCAGAGCAGCCTGAACTTACAAATTCTTACAGCACATTTGGCTTTTTTTGTACTTTGTGGTTTATATACTGTATTTGTTTTTACTTAATGCATGTATTTTTCAAATTTTAGGGAGGAAATTCTGATATCCCCATGTTTATACTGTGGGTTTTTGCATATAGGTTAAACAAAAAGTAGCTAAGTGTTCACATACTTTATGTAATTTTAATTTTCCTGTAGATTTATAGACAGGAAATGGGGGGAGAGTAAAATAAATTTGTTTAAATAAACTTAAGCAAAATATCTTGATTATTTTTTCATAATTTTGTGATGCTTATCTAAGGCATTTATATTAGTCATTGACTTGCCAACTGCAGAAGGAAATCCCAAGTGGATGAAACCTATTTGAATACAGTTTTTAAACATTATAATAATTGGTAGAGTAATTATTTTACACTGGAAGTACAGTTTAATATTTTATATACTATCGTTGTTTAATCCATGCCATTTTGTTCTTTACAGAATGGGATTTCTACAGTACGATACAGCTACTTGAATTGTAATCAGCAGCTGGAATTAACTGGAAGTACTAATTAGGACATACAAAATCTAAATATATGAAACTTGATATTAAAAAAATATATATTTTTAAATTTGACATCTGAAAATAGTAGTCTTTTGGACTTATTTTGCATGTCCATAATTGACCACCTCAGACAGCAGGCATGGAGAATTAAGCCCCTGATAAAGGATTTTGTTATGCTATACTGACTGTTTTGATTATTTCTAACACCAGTACCTGCCTCTTGGCCTCTTCAGTTCCTTTCTCTGTCCTGTCTTTCCGTGTAAAGGGTAGAATGCCAACAGCCTTATTGTGGAGGATTTTAAGTTAAAGGGAACATTGTGTGGTGCTGTGCTGATCTCCCAGCATTGCTTAAGGGTCTTGTAAAAGTGCAATACCATAACATAGGAAAGTCCTTGGGACTGGAACAACATTGTAATTTCATTAGTCTCGCTGAAGGTTTACTATTCATTATTTTTGCACTGGTAAAGGCAGTGAGTGAGATTCCTGTGATTTCTCAGCATCAGACTCTGTATCATTTCGTAATAGCAGTGATAATACAAAAAGAAATCCATATAAGAAAATTAGTGAAGTAGCTGTAAAATTTAATAAAAAATTAAAATGCCTGTAGCAATATCTGGGTACGCTTAAATTAAGCCCAGTGTTAACAACAGCAATGTCTTTTCAAGCTCACAGATCCACATTCAATCAGTAGCTCTTTCCGCCCATGGGATATTACAGGGCACAAAATCATCACCTGTTCCATGGTGCCACTAAAATGGCAACTTTAACGTTTGGTTGTTATTTATTTGGTGCTGGAAACTCCTGTGACACACAACCCCCGTCATGACACGGAGACTCTCAGAAGCTCATAGAATTTTTCAGCACTTTCTGATCGAGCACTGCATCCCAGGAACTGCCGGTGTGGGATCAGATCCTCCTGGACCTCACTGCCCAGCCTGTGTAAATAAACATTTAGCAACATCACGGGCTTTCGGCAATGACAGAAATGTGTGCACAGGCAGAGGAACGGGGGATTCTCAGCATCAGCTGGCTTTGTCCTAAGTGCTGTGCTTCTCATCTGTTGAGTTTCATGGATGAAAACACCCAAACCAATTCTGCTTTAAATTGAAACCAGATTAATTGGTGTCTTTGTTTTAGCCATAAATACATAGAAATGTTCCAGATGTCATTAAAAAATAGTTTGCTTAAAAAAAAAAAATACCCATCGAACCCTTTTTCTCTGGTGTGATCTCATGATCACCCGAGGGGAGGGAGGACTTTGGGTTTGCAGTCACATCGCATTCAGTTTGAAAATGAAACCCGGCTGACATTACCGAGCCGTCTGCTCGCTCTGGTCCGACACATTCCCTGGCTTGCAGGCGACTGTCGGGCCAGGCGAGTGCCCCGGTGGCCCCTCGCCCTGTGCCGGGGTACGGCCGGAGGAGGGAGGCCTTTGTTCCGCCCCGGGATCCGCGCGTCCTGCCTGCAGTTTCCTACATTTCCAGTAGATGCCCCCAGAGACCATTAAACCCCGTGCACGGCTCCGCTCCGAGCGGAGCTAAGGGCAGTCTTTTCTCATTTCGCTCCTGGAAATAACATAATTGTTCAAAGGAAACCTCAAGTCGGCGCGGGCGAATGCACAAAAACCAACTCGCTTGTTTAACAATAAATCATAATTTATTAGGTAGTAAGGTTCAAAGTGTTTAGTGTAAGGTTGCTTATTAATATAGAAACATGCTACAGTAATGTTAACAGTGGGATTTTATAAAATAAATCATAGAATCAGAGCATATCCTGAGTTGGAAGGATCCTTGGATATCACGTTTTCATATTGACATTAGAAATCAACTAATCTTTGGTTATCTAAAATATAACCTTGGATTTTGCATGCTGCATGACGTCATAAAAAGCAAGATGGAAAGGATTTTGAGGATTGAGGATTTATAGTTTATGTCAAAGTATCATGAAAACTTTACTTATGTCACCTACACCACACCTCTGTTCAAAAGAACTGTTTGATGGGGAGAAAAAAGGACACCGGAATTTTCACCTGGAAGCACTTTGATAACTGTAACAATTTTAGAATTCATTGCAGTGTCAAGCTCTTTTAGGTGATACAAATAGCATTTATCCCTGTAATACCATAAATCTCTTGCCCTATTTTATTGTTTGTGTGTGATCAGTCACTTGTGGCTCGTATATTACAGCAACTTAAGGAAACAATAGTATTATTATTGTGTGCTTTGTGTATTATAACTGAGATTACTTTTATTTTTATGCCACTAAATTTGAAGGGCTTTACAGTAGATAGCTTCATTGCTTGTGTGCTAAAATCAGTCCTCTTTGCCTCAGAAAAAAACCTGTGCTCAGCACAGTAGGATTACTTCAGCATTATTTCAATTTCTTGATTAATTGGGGTGGGATTTATTAAAACACTCTTGACACTGATTTTTAAAACGGACGTGTTGTACTATGTGCTTTATTTTCTGGTATTGGTTTGCTAATAATGCTTTCTTGTGGGGAAAATGTGCTTTGACTTCAACTAAAATACATCAGTCTACAGAAAATAACGTGTTACACGGACACAGTTTTTCTGTTTCTAGGAATATTTGTTCTATGCTCAGTGAGCATGCAGTGAGTGTTAAAAATTACCTGAATGACATTTTGGGTAGTGACTGCTGATACCTTTTAGCACTACTTCCTTGTTTGCTTCCAGTACATCTAATGATCTAATGCATGCACACATACAAACATGTATAGGTCACATTGTATAAATAAATAGGAGTGTGTATGTGCCTGCTATGCAGATTATTATTCCACTTCTCTGAGTTATATTACCATAGGATTCGCTCCCAGGCCTTGGAAGTTGGTAGGAATTTTTTACCTATACTCTTCAGAGTTTTTTTTAATTGCATAGAAATTTTAAACAGGAAAGAAAAAGGTATCCATATAAAAAATAGAGAATACATTGCGTGGTATTAGTGTAATATCTTTACTGTATTTTGAAGCTATATAGTGTACATTTGGTATATGTCAAATATAGCATATTCTAGCAAATTAAAATTTGAATGTTTAAACATATTTCTCTTTTTTTTTTTTCTAAGATAAATATTGCAAATATTTTCTGGTGCAGAATAGTTATATCTTTTCCCTTATCTGTGGAAGCAGTGTGTGATTTTCAATCTCAAAAAAACTATCTATATATTAAACACAAATTCGGTACTGTCTGGAGTAAATCGTATCAGGATTATTTAATATTTTTATGTTCAGTTCTGCAACAGAAATGTGAAAAATACACGTGAAGGATTAATGTGCATATATGTAGTAAGATATTTTAATTATGTCAAATATGAAATAATGCAGATTATTTGCTTCCTACATCTTACATTGCTATTTCATTGTCCATTTCACTGATATCTAGCTAAGAAGTTTTTCACATCACTTCCATCTTATCAACATTGTTAACACATTGCAGTAGCTCTTTTTAGGCTCCAAGTATTAGTTTCATTTGGCTGTTATTTTTTACTATAAATCTCAGTTTTCAGAATTCCGTATTTATTTCAAAGCTGAGTTAATTTGAATTCAAATTGATTTTAAGCTAAAAGGGCAGTCTTGAGAACAGTTTGGCGACTTAATGGAATATACAAGATAATGTAACACATCTTGGTCCTTGCCTTTACTGGGGTAAAGGTTTGTTTTTCCACACTGGACACCCATCTCTGCGAGCCTTTACATCTGTACCTTTGTGTTGCAGTCCCATTGGGACTCATAGTTCTCTCCAGAATAGGACACAGTGATTGTTTCATGCCACATAGAAGAAATATTTTGATTATTTACATAAATAATACTTCAGAAGGTGTATTACCACTTGGGAGTATTTGATTACAAAACTTTTTGATATGTACATCTTATTAGAATTTATGAAGGCAATAACTTCAATAAAAATTCACCATGGCATTGTTTGATTGTAAAATTAGAGAGAAATTATCAAACTTCTGCATCAGTAAACCAGCTGAAGTTATATGCTAAACAGAAGCAAAATAGTATCTAATGATTGTTTCTGACGTAGCATTTGTTTGACATTTTTAAACCAAGCCATCCTGTCCTACAGCAAACCAATTTAATGTATAACAACATATACATATAGCATATAACAACGTATGTATAACACATAATAACAATGTTATATATAACAATATATTTATAACAACATAGACATTGTTTTGACATGTGGAATGTGCCTCAATTTTCCCCATGCACCATCTTAAAGCAATCTAACAGTTCATTGTGTTTTCATGAACTAATGTAAACGTGTGGGGGGGTTTCCCATCAGTCAGCCTTTTTTACCAAATACCAGCTAAAGAATGCCAGTGTATTTTTTACTGTGTTTTCAATATGTATATTGGTATTTATTCATTATTGCCATGTTTGCTTCCCTAGGGTATGACATTTACAATCATATTTTAGCAGATCTCTTTTTGAGCAGGGGGGATAATACCCACTCCCTGCTGCTGAACTGCAGAGGTCTCTTCTTGAAAGCTGTTGTAGTTATCAGCACTTATTTGGTAAGGTGGAGAACAGAATACAGGTTTAAAGGCTTAAAATCTCCCTTTCTTATTCCCAGTTACAGGAATTCATACAAGAAGAACATCTGCATAGACATGCTGCGCCAGGGTTATCACAAGTCCTTCTCTGAGCTCCTCACTCTGATCCAGAAGTGGAATGCCTTGAGGGAGGCTGCAGGGCCTGGGTCAGCCATATGGCATGAGAAGTCCCTGGAGGAGCAGCCTGATAAGCTGGATCAGCTTTACCACTTCCTGACCAGGGCTGAGGCAGCCCAGCGAGCAGGTAAATGGGGGGATTGTGGGTAGCAGAGCAGCGGGAGCCGCAGCCGCCAGTGCCTGGGGGAAGCTTCCAAATTGTTTCATGTATGAATTTGAAACGTTACTGCATCTTAGCACATTGCAGCCTTAGTCAACTGAGCTGTATTTATAGAATAAATGATTAGCAACTGCAGATACCAGGAGAGGTTTTGTGAAGAAAAAAAAGGGAAAAACATGTAGAGTGCATTTTGATATCATCAGAAATGTTTGATGTATTTATAGCTTTGATAACATCTCAATTATTTTCTCATAGTTTCATTATTTATTGTTTTTCTTCCTCTATTGATTTGAGTAGCTGGTTATGTATTAGAAAAATTTAATAGGTGAAATGCTGTTTCACACAGTAATAGTTTTATAAATCTGTTTTTATTAAATACCCTGTCTGCTAACTGTGTTTGGATTTGTGACTGACTTAAAAAGGATTGTGAACATGTCAAATAAAATACAGCACACAGATGTAACATGCCACCTGTGAATTACTAGATATTAGCGAAGACATAACTCCAAATTACTGTGTTTTCTCTATTGCTTAGTATTTACTAAGCACTCATATTTATCATTTCCTTTTACTATAAATAGTAACATAACTTACTCCATCTTTCCATCAGAATAATTGTAGGGATGGAGGCAGATAAAGCTTTAACTACGATCCTGTTTTGTAGCAGAATTGATTTCACTGTAGTTGTTTCAAGTTGCATTTTGATCATTACAAATATGAAAATCTGCAGTAAAGCTTGCGTGTTTGGAATCTAAGCTTTTTGGCTGAAATTTAGAAACAGGCAGCTTCATTTCTAAAAAGGAACTGCAAAAGGAACCCTTTTGGCTCTTCAAAAAAACCTGTTAATTTTAAATGTTGATTTTATGTTTGCCACGAAAGCCAGAAGTTGTGCTTCTTTATTTAATTCACTGTAATTCTTGACAGGAAGTCCAGCCAGCCATGATTGAAAGGAATCTTTAGCTTTTCCTGGAGTATGACTAAAACCTGAGTAGGCACCCCTGTAGCTTGCAGTGTATGAGAAAAACGACTGCCCTGACAGGAGCATTGTGCCAATTGATGGTCAGAAAGTACTGGACATGGCTTATCCCAATGGGCCTGCTCCCTGCAGCCTCTTGAGGAGAGCAGTTTGCCTGCCTTCCGTGCATGACATTTGGCAGTGTTACAGACTGATGTGTGACAACTTAGGTGGCAAATGGGCTCCCAGAGAGGCAAGGCATTGCCAATTGTGCACTTCCTGCCTTTCTCTCCCTGAACCCGGCATTCCTTTTGTGCTGGGCTCTGTAAGTCTTTCTCCTCTCCCAGAGACAAGGTACTACCACCAGCTGCCTGATTGCACCTTGCCTCTAAGAGAGAACATCTCCCAACTTTGCCTGTTGATTAAAATGAAAGAAGAAATAATATGAGAACATAAGAGTTGGCAAGCATCTTTATTGAATTGCTAGATCAGGGCATAATTCTGATAATTCTGATTTTTTTCACCAGTTTCAATGCAAACCTTTGCACAAATGTTTCTATAAAATGACGTTTGAGTTGCCTGGCACGTGAAGGGGTGGATGGTAGTTCATGTTGCAGGTCTGAGAGCCAGCAATGCAGTGAAGATTCACATGAATTGTGCAGCTCAACACTAATTCAGTAGTTCTGCTAATCCAGTTACTCTCTGATTCTAATCAAATTGCTTGGGGCTCTGGCTTATGATCTCCTGACAGCTCCAGTTGACACCATTTAAGAATCATTCAGCAGTTCACCTCAGCTGGAACTTACCATGATGTAGCAGCCACAACAGCATCTGACCTGCATTTGCTCTTCAGCTGCCACAGTTCAAGCTTAAAAGGGTGAAAGTAATATTTGGGTCAGCAAATTGTGAGAGTTTATAGCATGGTTGATGTTGCTAATACAAGATTGGCTGAAATTCTACCTATCTCAGGTAACAATTGTGCTGAAAAAAGAGAAGCAGGTATAAATAATGACAGTAGAAAATTCATGACTTGTAAGTGTTTTGATGAATTTAAATATCATGAAATGTTGGGGTTTGAACCTGAAGTGGTATGTGGAAAACAAAACTTCACTTACTATGCCAGCAAATAATTTTCTTATTTGTTATTTAATTTTTTCATCTGCTTTTTGGATCATAGAGTGTTGCTGTCTTAGTTATGAGTATAACTTAGAACTTCTAACTTTAGAGTTTTATGGCACTTACTGTAGTGTACAGAGCAAGCTATGTGCACATTCACTTTTTATATTTATTGGTGGAAAATCTTTTAATGGTTTCCATAGTTTATTGTTCTAGGACACTTCCATATTGGACATAAATTACTTGCTAGAACTGAGTCAGAGCCATCCAATACAATGTGCAGGCTGATATCAAAAAGCAAGTACTTTCTTTACTGCTGGGTTTGAAAATAGTAACATTTTGTTTACCAGCATTATTCTGTACAGACTCATCACCTTTACACACACCAGTAAATGTTCCCTCTGTTTTCATTTTTAATGGAACGTTTTGGTTGAACTTCAAATCATATAGGAGTTGTCTTTTTTTTTTTTTAATTGCCTATTACCAACATTTTACTGTGTGCAAAGAAAATAGCTTTTGTTCTGTCCAGCTTAAGCTCATTTTTGTTGCATTTGAATATCTCCCAAGTATTTAAAAAATAGAGAGGGAGCATTAATCCTTGCAGCTTCTCAGAAAAATGACTGATGGAGTTATTTTGCCCCTAGTTCAGCATTATTTTAAAAGCAGTGGCAGAAATATTGGCAATGCTTGACTGCATTTTTATCTTGTCTTCTTTATACAAGTAAAGTAAATGTTTCTGATTTCAAAATTAAGGGTGTTTTAATTGTTCTTTGATATTCCTTTATCCTGGACTAACGTCTTTTTTTTACTAGTTCTGGTTTCAGAAGCTTAGGAAGAAAAAAAAGGCAGTAGTTCAGCTGTTTAATGTATAGTTGAAGGGCTTTTTACAGAAGAGTGCAGGATAAATGCCAGAGTAATGGATCTGCACAGCTCAGCATTTGGTGTGTACAGTGATTTCTTGGCACGTATATGGAAAAGCTGGGTGTTCCTTCAAAAGGCTGGTTATATTTTTTACGTATCAGTACTTGCTAGAGTGAGCTGGTTTGCTTGTAGTAGTTGAAGGGAATGCAGAGCAAGTTTCAGCTCAAGAACAATTAAAGGGAGAGATGTCCCAGCTGTTAACTCTGCTTTGCCAGAGCAGGAATGCAAAACCAGGGAAAATGCCACAGTACAGTGGCTGCAGCATGTGTTGGGCAGTCAGCACTGTAGTGGCAGATCCCTGTGCCAAAGTCAGAGGATGGAATCCTTGGGTATAACCATGCCTTCAAAAGGGCAGGACACTGCTTATTAGCTGATCACTGGAGCAGCTGCTGGAAATTAGGAGTTTAAACCTGGGAGCTGTTGCCTTTCTGAGATTCCACCTGCTCCTGGTTCCTGACCCTACTCAACCTTTGTGCTATGCTGCGTGCTAAATGCTGAGTCAGTGCATGGGCTACAGGCTGCTGTCCCTTGTTCTAGACATTACCAGACACACACAATTAGAAAGAAGTGACAACTTGGCTTTTTTCCCTCACTTCAATGTAGAGAAAAATTTTGACAGTATGAGTTATCATTAGTTTTTGTTGTAAAAGATGTCTTTTCATAATGTATATGAAGAAAGAATGAGTATTTGATGTGCTGGCCCTGGAAAATCTTTGTCCAATATACTTAAGGTTGAAAACACAGTTTAGCGTTTTACAGTAGAAAGCTCTTCTGTAAGATTTCACACTTATGCCTTAGGCTTGGGCTAGAAACATTGCAATAACCATATTGCCCATGCTATTTTGGAAAAAAAAATATGGGAAGAGGTTATGCATTAAAAGAAAAAAAGTATAACATACCCAACCTTCTTTTAATATTTGCTTGGATGAGGCATAGTTTTGTTTGCTTTTCAGGGGCTGGGCAAAGGAGCACGGTTTTATTTTCTAAGCAGGTTTGTCATTCCCTACTTAATATTTCATCACAGGAAAAAATGCAGCAGTTGCTTGAGACCAGTGGAGGATTTTATTATTTTTGTAATTATCTTACAAAAAGTTGAAGTGATTCTGTACAGGAGAGAAACCAAGCCATCTCAAAATACAGCCACTTGTAGAACTACCATAGACTTCAACAGAAGCAGCACTTCTTAGAAAATTTCTGTAGTATGTTTTCATTGCAATGGCTTGGAGTCCCCCTTTAGCATTCCAGATTACCAGTTAATTGCTTTATATTATTATCATTAGCTGGATTTTTTCCTTTACCCAGTAAAATTATACCCTGACCATTTCCTTAGCATTTTTGTATTGATTGTACATTCTTTAAGCATTTTCCCTTTGTGTACCTGGCAGTGTTGGGAGTGGTGTGCTCTGTGTACACTCTAGGAAACAGACTCTGCCTGAAACTGGGTGTCATTATGCTCACAACTCACATTTTCACTTGCTTCATTTGTGGATTTATGGCTAAACAGTCAGGAAAAAAGTGTATCCATTTATGAATAAACTCTCTGGAAAAAAGGATGGTTGGGTGGTCCTCTACCTGTAGGTGTAGACACATCCTTTTTCTGAACAGGCAAAAGGGACTGATTCCTTGCCATGTATAGATTCAGGTGGAAATAACTGATTGCAGCACCACATTCTACTGCAGTTTCTGCTTTTTCTTGATCCAACAACCTCCGTCCTGGATCTTTCTGTGTCTCGTGAGTTCTTCACAGCATCAGCTGTCTTGCTATTAAGTCACTGATTTTTATCTTTCTGACAAAAGAAAAATTAAACTTTCAGCATTAATAGTGTCTCATTCTGGCACAAAAAAATTACTTCTAGTGACTTAACTGACCTTAGGCCACTCCCTTATGCCTTCAAGAGTGAAGGATCAATTATAATCCAGTCATACACACTTTAAACAGCTAAGTGAAGTGGAGGATGAGTGTTAGCAGCTGTTGAAAAGTTTCCATATGGCCTTTGTCTGGCAGGAACAAAGGACTGACTGGTGGCTTTTTGAGTAGAAAATACTGAATCATAGTTGGATGTTGAAAATTTTCTTTCCGATCCCTGTAGTTTAAAAATCAGTGCAAGTTCTTGTTAATGGAAAATGGAACGGCTGCTTCTTTTATTCTTCAAGGGAAACACCAAGCCTGGATCTCTTCGTGATGTTTTCATCTGTTCTCTAAACACCATTACTGTACTTTTCCTTTCTTCCACTGCATCCTGTTACAAAGGAGATCATAGATGTGGCACCAAGTTGTACTTGAGCCACGCTGGGATGGCTTGCTGACCTTCTGTGTGTTTCTTTTCTCTCCTTTTAGCTCTGTTGGGGTTCTCACACTCAAACTGCACCTCACTATCCCATGCACTGCGCTACTTAGTAGTTGCCTAGCTGAGCACAGCAAACATGCAGACATGGATTTGAGTGATCCTCTGTTCCATGCACATGCTTGCTAAGGGAACAGGTCCTGGGAAGAGCCCAGGAGCTAAGGAATTATTCAGTGGGCTGATCAGGGTCTACAGCTTGAGCACAATGAGGGGAGGTGGTGCTTGACAGCTAAGGTGCACCTAAAGAGATCCTGATACAGAGTGGGGAATACCCTGTGTGTTTAATATATGGGATTTAATGCTTAAGCTCAGAGATTTTTTTTAAATCTCTGTTTAACAGAATGAGCTCAGCAAGGTTCAATAGGAATATTTTCATTTTGTATCTAGACACTCAATTCGGAAGTTGTTTTTCATTTTTGTGATCAATAGATACATAAAGATGACTTGTCTACTTGTATTCTATTATCAGTTGTAGAGAATTTACTCTGCAAAATCAGTTCAAAGCTTGAATATCTGAACTACTTCTGAAGATTTTATAGAAGAGAGTATTTACTATTCCAGTATTCTTCTACTGGGGAGGTAAAAGTTCACTTTCACCAAGTCTAACACGCTAGCTTTGCCACTGTCAGAATAACAGCAATTAACTTCTTGATTGGTAACTCAGACTTTGAATCCAGAAAACAATATGACTTTTAAAAGTCTGGGGTTTGGGGCTTTATTTTATGACCAGCATATCTGGTCAGCCACTGTCCAAGACAATGACAGAGAAATGGTTGTCTTTGTGCACTTCTCATTGTTATGCACCGGCAGGATCGTCATCAGAGGGTCACATTAAAGTTCATTCAATCAAAGCTGTGGCAGGAGCTGGAGTCCGCCTCAGGTCACTTCCATCCCTTGGGATTTGTAGGGCACTACCTGAGTTATTTGCGTGATTTTATGTCTTTTGAGTGCCTTGATACTTTCTAGCAATGATTTCAAAGGAGCACATCTGTATCCAGTGTGTGTGTATCCAAGTATTATCCAATTACCTTTCTCTTTCTGTTATTGCAACCTTTTGTACATATCCTCTGATATCCTCCTAGTTCCTTTTCACTTAGCTGTGATCTGTATATAATGTGTATTGTTATCTTCATGTTAGTGGTTATAATTAGGTCTTGTATTTCTCTGCTCATGTGGTTGTGTGCTTGTAATTGTGGGAAGCTCTGCTTCTATGTCTGAGATAATCTCTAAAAGCCCTCCCTTGTGCTGCAAGAGTTAAGTCAGGATGAGATAAATCTCAGCCAAGAAGTATCTGCTTTTCCTCACTGAAAGGAAAGGGATCCTAGGTAACTCCTCTTCATATCTACATTGGTTTGTCTGGATGAATCCCAACTGGGTCTCGACTTTGTCTGTGTGTGTTGGCCTGGTTTTGGCTGGGATAGAATTAATTTTCTTCTTAGCAGCTGGTACAGTGCTGTGTCTCAGATTTAGTATAAAAATAATGTTGATATGTGTGATGGGTAATGATGTTGTACAGATGTATAAATTTATCTGTTAGAAACATATACATATATATATATATATATTGCACATGCACTCAGATAAATATATGTACATGAAGCCCAACCCAGTTTTGTTGCTTCCATTCAAGAATCATTTGCTAAGATTTTTTTTTAGGCTATTTTACAAAAAAAAGTCTTAATTTCTAATGTATAAATAGGTTTTATATGATATACACTCTGGGACATTCTAAAAAAGAGGCACCTAAGATGTACTTTTTTCTGTCTTGCGGGGAAACAAAAGGCATGAAAACTCACAGCCATGAAGAATGTTCAGATTAGGAATACATAAAGTCTGTATATTAATAATTATTCCTCTCAAAGCTGAATTTTGAAACTTAAGCTGATGTTTTGGTGTAAAACCTTAGATGTAAATGTTGAGATGATAATCTAAATGTAATTTCTGAGCTATTTCTATTTTGTGATTTTAAAGAGATTGTAAATCACTCATTTATTGGAAGGGATGTTATCTCTTTTAAAATACTAGAAATAGAAAGGTATATAACAGACTGCTTCAAAATCATAATGTTATATATTTTAATGGGTATTATTAACAAGGTAGAAATCTGAGGTTACCACTTCATAGAAGGAAAAACTCTGAGAAAATAAATAGGAAACCAAAATAATAAATAAAATAACACAAGCAACCAAAAAAAAGTATTGTTTACCATTAGAGGAATGAATTTTTAAATCAAAAGACAAAACCAGAGAGTGCTCAAGAATGGGAGAAATGTTTCAGCTTGATTTCAAAAAACGTTAGGCAGGGAGAATTCAGACAATGTTCTCTGAAATGACCAAGATGGAGGAAAAAAGGAGGGGAAAAAAGTAGCGCATAAACATCTTGAAGTGTGCAGACAGGATTAGGTGGTAGCATAGCTTTTTCAAAAGACAGAATTAAGTTCTTACTGTGTTGTGCAACACACTGAAGAGCTTTATCAAGATATTCTGAAGTCAAGTAACAGTCATGACAACAGAGGGAATGAGAGATTTACATTTCTTCGATTAGATAATTTGTAATTTGTAATTTTGAGACAGAACATACTAGAGATGAGACTGACAAAACCCTCTTGTGTGGTTCAGTGATGAATTTAAAGTACTTGTTTGAGTAATTGTTGCTGTGTGTTCCAAATAGTGCAAGTGAATTGCATAGATGGTACAATTTACAGTCATTAAACTCATCCTTTTGGAAGTTGGATTTCCCCCAATTCTTGTAGATAGCAGAAGAGGAGAATTTAACTGCATCTTTTGATCCAAGTGTTTTGATATGGTTATCATAGTTTTAAAACACATGGGAAAGATCTGGACTTCGAGATCTTGCCTATGCTGAAAAGATTTATTTTTTCCCACTTGATTTCTGTGTGGTGCTCCAGACCCAGAATTAAGAGGGTTTTTTCTTTGCTCCCTTTTCTCTCTTTTTTGAGCAAAGCTTAAAAATTGCAGAGCTCCTGAAAGCAAAGCAGTTCTGTTCGCACATCCAGCTTAACCAAACAGTCTCTTACCTGCTGCAAGACCTGTGCTTCTTAACTCCTTCTTTACCTAACTACTTGGAAATTCCTTTTAGAACTGCTGTTTGGCTCACATTCATTTAACAGCCACAAACACACTCAGTAGCCCACAAAACTGCAATGGAAGTTTAGCTAGTTATTCAGTTTCACATCTGGCACAGGTAGAGTTTGCAGAGAAAATTAATTTATTTTAGCCATGAAACATAGAGGTTCATGCTGTGTTTTATTATCTCATAGATTTTTCAGCATCCTATGAGGAATAGATCTTTCTAATTCTCTTTAGGGAGAAACACTATGACAAGATTTGTCAGGGAATTTCCAGATTTCTACTCCAAATTAGTAAAGTTTTGGAATATTTCAAGGAAGGGACCTTGTGGATTTTTTATAGAAGCTGTTATTCTGCAACTTGAAATTGTGAATAATATATTTGTGGATAATTTTGTAATGCTACTTAGATTTAGGACTTGAAGGGTTTTTGTAAATTTTAGGGATGATGTGTGTTCATTCAACTGTCTGAGATGGTAAAGAGTGGAATCCAAACTTCAGGCCATACAGAAAATCTGTGACTTTGAGTCTCCCCTGCTTTCCACATTTGTTCTGAGAACAATACCTTGGTGAACTGTGAAGGTTTTTTTAGGGGAAGGTGTACAATTTCTATTTGTCCTTAATTTCTAAGAGTGCTAAGGTACTAAACATGGGAGTATACATGTAAACTCGAAGCCTTTCTTGTTAGTCACACTTTGAACACTTAAAATCATGTGAATTAATGGATTGTGTTTGCAGACTGTTCTTTTTGGTCCTTTATCTCCATCAACACAGTTGCTACCTTAGAGGTCTAAGGTTTGGAAAGCTCTTGGACCTTTTCAGGGCCTTATGGCTCAGACAAATGCTTCTGCAGTCTCACTCTGACTTCTCTTTTGACTTGCCAGTGTTTTATCCAGGCTCTGTGTGTTTTATTGAACTGACTTTTGGTTTTGCACACAGAAATGAGAACAAAGTTGTGTTTTCAATTGTGCCTGATTCGTAATGGTACAATTTTCCTCTTATATTTCTCTGAGTGGACACTTAGCAGAACTTGATGGCATTTGAATGGTGGAAATATAAATAGCTCTTAATTTTCATTATATGATTATTGCTGTAACAAGCAAGATTTCTGAACACTGATGATAATCTGATATTTTTATTGTGTTTTTTGTTTTTAAAGGGCACTATGAAGAGGTGTATGACAACCAGCTTAGCTTGGCCTGCTTTTTCAATGAGCCTGAGGACAAATGGTTAAGTAACTACTTTTATGAGCGAAGCTTTAACACTGCTCAGTTAGTAGAAATTGATGGTGGGAAAAGAAAAGCACAAGCATATGTAAACATGGGCCTCATCAATGAGGAACAAGGTAAGTCACTGACATCATAAAGCTACATCGGATGGCATCTGTAGTTGCACAAACTGGGATGAATTAAAAGAGCTGTGGACATGTAATTCTGTCATGTTTAATCCTGCTTCCGATTTACACTTAGATAAACAGCCTGTATTTTTGTGTTCTTTTTAAAATTACCTTCTTGGATCTCTTGACTGCAAGTGACACCCTCTTTTTTGGTACGTGACTGCCACATTGGTGTTGGCTTCAGATTTAGACCTCACCACAAGCTCCATTTCTCCATCCACATCCTTAAACTGTGAGTCACTGAAATTAGAAGATATTAATAGAAATAACTAGAATCATAGAGCAGCCCAGGCTCTGAGGGACCTTGACAGATCATCTGATCCAGCCTTTCATGGAAAGGGAGCCTAAATGAAGTTATTTTAGCACCCTGTCAATTGCATCTTAAAAACCTCCCGTGATGGGGACTCTACCACATCGCTGGGGAGCCTGTTGCAGTGAACAGTTGTTCTCACTGTAAACAATATTGCTTTCTTATATCAAGATGAACCTTGTTTCTGTATTTAAAAGCATATATTCCCTTTCATGGCAGAGGGGTTTGTGTGTGGATAGCAGTCTGAGTATAAAAGTAGTGTTTTCCTCTGTTTGCATAAAATCCTTTCATGTTATGAGAAGACAAGCAATAAGTGAGCCTCAAGTAATCGAATAAAACCTGTCTTCCAGTTCTAATTTGTAAGTGTACTGCATGCCTAACTGTTGCTTAAATTATGTGATTTTTGTAGCCACTATGGTTTTGTTTCTAAACTTGAGTGGGGGTTGAAACAATTCCAACTCTGAATTCAACTTATGGCTGGTTTCTCGTATAAAGGGGGTTCTTTTAAAAAAAAAAAAGGTTCACAGAAATGGAAAGATTTTGTGGAAATAGTCTAATTCCATTAAATGTCTGACAGAATGGTTGTGTTTTAAAAGATGGCCCAATTTCCCAGAAAAAGCCTGGACATAAACATAAAGTCTGCAGCCTTTTTTTTTTATTTGGAAGGGTGTTGTCCTATTTTTTTCCTCTTTTTCTCTTACAGCTAACACATCACACTTTTTTTTTTTATTTCCTCACATCTTTCTAGACTACTGGTCATACACACTGTTTCCTGTCAACTGTTGCCTTATACTTCTTGCCTGCAACACCCAGACCTGGATTCAGTTTTAAAATTTGAGCACATACCAATAATCAGTAGAATGGAAAGATTACTTATCTTACACATGGTATTTTTATTTGTGATTGCAGGTATGTCATCTACATTCTATATTTCAGCATGGGTTGCATAATGATAGTTCATGACTTTCTAAGTTGTTTTCTGAAGATCTGTTAACTACCTGTCCTGTTCTGAGGCCTCCAGTTAGTTGTACCTAAATGCAATTTGTTGCTTTCTCTTTGCACCGAGTAGCATCCTGTGGTTTGGTGGTGGTTTCTAGAAAATATCGGGATTGTTTTGATTTCTGAAGTTACCCTTCAGCATGCTTTCTCTTCTTCCTGGTTTGATATAATTAGAACATTTAAAAGTAGTTTTCTACCCTGTAATTCAAATCCTTAATGAAAACACTAAGTAATAAACTGGCCATAGGGAAGGCACCTGTGGAACTGCACTGATTATTATTTCCACACTCACAGTGAACCAAAGTCTAGGGAGGCTTTCCTAACTAATTTGCACTCACCTGACAGCAGCTGCAGGTGAACTGTGTTTCCCTGATGCTTTACACAGAAGTTATATAATTAACTTAAATGGAAGACTGGTTTGATGATATGCACTCTTGATATATTGACATTAGCTGTAATATTTTAATGTTTTCTTTAAATACTTGGTAATAATGTGATTGATTACTTACTTATTCCGGTGTTGTTTTGTTCTAGGAAGTGAAGTTGGTCAAAATCCAGTTTCCCAGTTGATAAGGTAGCAGTTGCTTAAAGCCCAGCCAGTCACAACCAAGTCATTTTCATTTGGAATGAAAAATGCTTAGTTAGGTTATCTATTTCTTACTCAGTAGAATAAAATTACTGAGAAATTGCTGGATTTTAATTTTTTTGCAACCTTTTCACTTGGTCCTTTAGTTCTTAAAATTTTTTATTTTAGTAAGGTGCAGACAAGCAAACATTCGTATCTACTTGTAACTTCAAAGGCTCTGAGTGTGACTCAGTACTGTTATCCAAGCACTGCCTAAAAGAAAATTTAACATTTTCTACTTTTATGATGTCTTAAGCAAAAGTTGTTGAATACTTAAATATCTTGAGGCCCACTACAAAAGCACATAAGTAAAGTTATGAAATAGCCTGAGATGATCAGAGGAGCAGAAATTTTATTTTCCTGCTGAAGAATATTAGAAACTTTTAGAAGAGAAGCTTCTTATTAACCTTGGTAAAGAGAGATAAAGCAACGTGGATTTTCACTGTCCACGGTAAAGCTCCACTGAATCTACAGGGTCTGTCTGTTACAAGTATTTTTTTTCTATAGAGAGAGGGAGGTAAAAAAATAAAGAAGCTGAGAAAGTAAGCATAGGATTTGCTTTGAGGGACCACTGAGAAAAAAATAATAGCAGATGTATTCCATGCACTTTGTATTCCAAGGGTGAAAAATTGATCCAAGGGCAAGTTCTGATTGGAGAAAAAGTGTAAGAGCAGATCTTGGCTTGGCATTGTATAATATTGCATCAGTATTAATGGTGTTATAAGTCAAATTTTAAATCAGCCATTTTATATTTTTTTTTTGTTCAGTTATTTATAATTTGGTAATTAATTTGTGAACCAAGTTAGCCAGATGCCCAGTTCTGTGGGGGTGTATCTACGGGACTAAATGTAAACATCTGGTCCCAGTTCTTTTCAGTTCTCTCAGCCAACAGTGTATTTTTCATTACTTGGGAAAGGAAGCTGTCTATATATGCTTAGGACTGATTGCTTGGGAGTATAAAGTTAAACATGGGCTTGTAAAGATTGTTGTTTGCCTTGGAAGAAAATCAATAAATTTTCTGGGTAATTTTTGTGTAATCAAATTTAAAGTTCTTTGACTTTCAGCCGGGTCCCTGTCCTAAAGGCTGGATATAACCTGATGTTCATTAATCTTCAAAGCTAAATATTTGAGGTGTCAGTGGTGTAGACTTCAGTCATGACATTTGGATGCAGGCCATTAGTAGCTGCCAGTAAGGGAAAGAAAACAATAATAAGTGAGTAGGCTGCTACGGATACAAATGGAACATTCTGCTTGGAGCAAGCATGATTATAATGGCCTTTCTTCACAGAATGAGATTTTTAACCTCTTCTCTAAAATACTCTGCCTGTAAAATAAGGTCTGAAGCATTCATTGATTATTGTAGGAGTGTTCATGTTATGATACTGTTCAATTAGCTGTGCTCACCCCCTAGTTTGTCTTTCCTTAGAGGGCTAATGATAAGTCATTTTATTACTTTAGTAACTCATTATTTTACTATAGTTTCTAATTTGTTACTTTTTTTTTATAGCTCTTTAATATGCTGATGTCACTTTGCAGACACTGAAAATGCAATGACATAACACATTTTTCTCACATTAAATCCAGAATTACTTGTTGTCCAAGTAAGCACAGGCTTTGTGATAGAATCTCTCTTAGGAAATATGAGTTTAAAAAAATAGTTTTCTTCCTTTGCTTTGAATGCGTTTTCAGAAGTAAAATCAGTCATCATAAATGTGTGCAGTATTCTGCACGTCAGAGAATAAGTGTATAATCATAGTATATGGTAGATTATATTATTATTAACTTTCTGCTGAAGTTAATTGGGAATTTGAGGTTTACACTCTTGTATCCTGCAGAAGAAACAGTCTGAGTGCACTGACAAACACAATGTCTACTATTGGTTTGTATAGGTTCTTATATCATTGCAATATTTGAGTGCTTTCAGTTTTGTACTAAATGCTTACCACCTATCATGCATGAAGTAATATACACCTTAAATATATGCATTCCAAAGTTTAAGATAACTTATATCAATAAAAAGAGCAGTCTGGGGAAAACAAGGAATTTTTACTTGTAGGAGCTATTTACTTCAAATAAATTGCAACAAAACCAGATAAATTTCTATATTATTCAAAGGCATAGCAAAACCAGACACCTGAAATTAGGGTACCTGTCAGTTGCAGCACTTGGAAACATTTCTGGATACATTTAAAGAACTAGTTTGAGAAAGCATATAAATATCACAGTGGAGTCCAGTGAATAAAACTTTCACAATGAATTACAAAACTCTATCAGTGCCACACCAGAAACTGGATCTCCCCTGGTATGAGAGCTGAGAGACATGTGGAAGTGATGCCATTAGTCTCAAGGCAGTGGTGACTTTGAATTAGTCATCAGGTTTATATTCTGCTAGCACATAAGGATCAACAAAAGTGGAGGTAATGCTTTATCTGTAGTCTTTACAGGCTGAAAAGATTAAAGGCAGGCAGAACTAGTGAGAGAAAGGGACCAAGTACAAAGCAAATAGCAATGCTGGTAATCTCAGAGCTGATTCCCACAACATACAGTTAATCCAAAAACTCAGTTTTGTCTGGTTTTATGTGTTTTTTTAGCTTGTGAGTCTTAGGAGACCTTGATAAGGAGTTCCTTTAGTCCTTTCTAAAACAAGCTTAGGCATTTCAAAGATTTGCCATATTCTGCAAATTAATGAAGGGTTTGTAAGTGTTCAGTCCTAATTCAACTCTGCCTTGATTAAAAGCAATGTTAAGGTCTGATTGCTTTTCAAATAGAGCAATGTTATGCCAGAGTTGATCACTTCTGACCCTTTTGCACCTACTCTGAAAATACTAATAAATTGCACCTGATTTATTTGAAAAGGCGTAGTTGTTTTATCTGTGATCATGGCAAAAATACGGTCTATTTCATATATTGGAATTTGACAGAAACTTTTGTGGGTGAAAGACCTACTGAACACGAAAGACTTGTAAGTTTAATTAATTTGTTGGGGAATAAAACCACCACAGGATTCTTGCAGACTTTAACAATCTCGATTGAGACTGAGGTGTGAGACTTTGCCTATCACTTTGCCATAACATTAAAATTCAAGTTTTTATCAAGGCATTGCAGAAGTTGATGGTAAGATTCTGATTGTGTATTAGGGGCATTTCACAAAATGGCTGAATTGGAAGGAATCTCTGAAGATCATCTAGTCCACTTGCCCTGCTAAAGTGGGTAGACCTGAAACAGGTCGCACAGGATAGCTTTGAGTTATTAAGCTTAGGTGTTAATTACTAGATATATTTGCTTAAAAACAACTTAAAGATGGTTCATGACATCTTTTGGTTTTAGAACATAAAGTCTAAACTGTTTATTTACTTGTTCTTAGTCAAGAAATTCTTGCTAAGAATCCATTCTTACTGAAAAATTGTTGATTTTGTATTTAGAATTGTTTATGGCAAGTGTTTTTTAATTGAAAACTGTAATGTATAAATAATTGAGAGAAACTCCGCATAAATTCATGAGTATCTATGCAGAGGAAATATGCACGTTTAAGCAGAATTTCCCCAATTGGTTTGCCTTCAGGCAGAAATAATTTATATTCACACATAAAAAAGAGAATGTTAATATTGCAAAATGAAGTACTAAAAAGGTTTAAAAAGGCAAAAGTTAAAATGGCTTATGAAATTTCATATGCTTTTGCGTGTGCACAGTTTGCAACTTTATTTTAATTACATAAAAATATCGTTTCTTTCTAGGAGATTCCCAAGTATAGCCAGAATAAAATTCACCTGCAGGATGGGTGACCCACGTGCACCTTCTACATTAATAGAGCTTTATGTTATCTGTGCAACAAGTCTGCCAAGCCCACTTAAACAGCAAATCCTCCACAGTATAAGGGAGAAAGGCTCTGCTTTACAGTCTGGTTGCATAGTTGCAAACAGCTGGTAAATAAACCAGGGGGACAGCAGTTGTGAAGAAAGATTAATTTCTTCCTCACTACCTGTGGAGTGCAGAGCTGTCACTGATAGCAGAATTGCTGCATTTGAACTATCCAGCCTGTCTATTTAATTTAACACTGTTGTGTTTCCACCATAAGGCCCAGTATCTCAGATCTCCATACTGTTGTATCCACAAACCCAGGTCAGACACTGGAAGAAGCCAAGCTAAAATGAATCCCATCTCTTTGTTCAGGAACAAAAGCAACTCAGATTATCAGCTAAAAGATAGGTTTTGTCTATCCTTGTGTCTGTATTGGAGATTCCTTTCTGTAAGCAACTTGTCTTGGTTTAAAATGATACCCAGTGAAGTTTGTGATTTTTTGGTAAAATATCAACCTCATCATTATATTTCTCTTTCTTTTTACAGTGACATTTGTCACTGTGTGGACCAAAAAGAGGAAAAGGATTTAGAGATATAAATTCCTATGTAATTTTTTTTTTTATAGGAAGCTTTCGTGCTAGTTAAAACATGACAGTGACTTAAAGGAGAGTCATAGTTCTAGAGATTTAGAGATTCTCTATCCTTTCAGGCAGGAACCTGTTTGTTCTGCATTTATACAGTACCATTTCCTGTGTGCTCCTACAGCACTTGTACTTGGTGAGTACTGTGAGTACATTTATCTGTGTGTGCTGTGATAAACTAAAGCTGGATGAGAACATGCTGCTCCCTGGCCAAGCACAGTGCTGCTGTCTCAACATGTACAGCAAGTTCTGCCTGTCTTTCTGTCTGTCTGCAGTTTGGATCAATGTCTATCCTCAAGATACTAGTTTTTTTAAAAAGTGGTGGGAACTTACTGTCCTACTGACTTCTTAACAAATTTGCTTGAAATTCATTCCAAAAGTAGTTGAAGAATAGGATGATCATATGGGCTTGTTCCCTGTGGAACCAAAAGGTGTCTTTTTGTACTCTTCATTGTCTGCAGAGAACATGCATATTTATATGACAGACCAAATCCAGTAGTAACCAAATCCCTTGGGTTTATCATGATATTCCCCCCTCCTCACCCAACGTTGCATATCCCAAACTACTAACTAACTTCTCAGATTTATTCCTAGTTGTGATTATTTTTTTTCTAAACCACTTTTTCAGAAAAAGGCACATGGGAATATTTCAGGCCTGCAAACATACTCACTTGTTTCCAAATCCCATGTCTTTGACTACATAAACCTGTTGCTAAATCTTAGACTTATGTAGAGACATTTATTTTAAAAGAGTTTCCACATCAGGGAACTTTAAAGACAGAAAGAAGCCTTCCCTAAATGGGACATAGACTTCTGCATACCCAGTTTGACCCTTTAAGGCACTTCCAGTCATGATTTTCACCACATCAACTGAAGCTAATTCTACCCTCTGTTATTCTGCACTTACTCTATCTCACAAAGTGATTGTATTGTTTTTCTGATTGCTTAAGAATTGAATATATGAGTTGGCTGGAAAAAACTTGACTGTAGAGCATAATTTAAAAAATTTAAGCAGCAAATTGCTAGGAGTTAGTCTTTGGATATGCTGCTTTTCTCTGTCAGTCAGTAGCAGTCAGAAGCAGCCATAAATCCTGCTAGATTCTTGGGAGGACAGATTTAAAAGGTTTATTAAATAACTGGGCTCATCCTCCTGCAAGTGCAGAAAGTAGATCCGCAGTAAATGACATCTTCTTATTACAGGGTTGTTACTGGTATTAAACTAACAAGTACTGTCTTGAATTGATGTTATAGAAATTAGGAATGTTTTCAGTTCAAATTAGCATAGTCTTAAGAAAGTCTGAAAAAAGCTTCTGAACATGCAACATGAAAGCAAAAGGGGCCTGTTAAGTTCATAAAAATATTCTTCATAAAATTATTGTTTATTCTTATTTTTAAAAGGTATTGGTAGGCAATGAAGATGTTTTGAATGAGAGAACTCAGGTAGAATTCTGTAGTGTTCCTGTTTTCACTTCTGAAAAGAAATCCTGTGAAAATGTAATACTTTCTACATGCTTTTACTTCTGTTGATTTAAATCAAGGTTTATTATTAAGCACAGGAAAGTAATAATATTCTCTACACTAAGAAAAAGTAAGTTTCCTTAATCCTTTCATGGTCCCTCCCACTTTCCTAGCCTAATTCTTCAAATGGAGAAACTCTTAGTTCTGATATAATAACTGGGGAGAGGTCTGTATTCTTGCTTTCTAATAAGCTATTCAGAATATTCACAGCAGTGCACAGGTGCTAATTCTAAACTGTCATTTTCATTGAAAGTTTTGACATATGAAAAAAGATCCTATATTAGTTTCCATTCTTAGGAGTTCAGTGATTGTAAAGTTCACGTCATAAAACTACTGGAAAAAAATGATTGCTGTTTACATTGAACTATGAAATTGAAATATTTTAAAGAAAACATTAGCTGTGTGCTTGAATATAATGTGTAGCACTCAGGTGAACTGTTTATGTAGACACTTCTGTACCAATCATATTCTAAATGTTTTTGGTAGCAACTATTGCTCTGTTTGCTTTATGTGCATGTTCATAAGACTATGACATTTAATGAAGAGATCTTTTTAAAGTATTGATAGCCATGAGTAAATTATACTGTGTTTGATCTGTGTTAAAGATTCAAAGTCCAAGATATTTGAATAGAACTTAGAATAAAAATGTAATTAGGTTACATCCCTAAAGTCTGATATATCTTTAAACAAGACTGCAAATGAAATTTTATTAAAACTTCAAATGAATTATTTCTTTGCTTTTTTAAATTCTTTTTCCCTCTCTTCTCTTTCATGTCTATTACTGACATTGCTGCTTGTATTTTACCTGTCTTTTCCAGGGTATTTTAATTATTTACTGCTTAATGACTAGTACTGAGATGAAGCTGCCCTCTCACTCACAGGGCTTTTTTTCTTTGCTTCAAAGCTTTGAGAGGTCTTGGAATACTGTAGCTGGACCAGCAGTTGTCATCATAAACTTTCCTGGAGGCAGCGTTTCCTTTCAGTAATTGATAAAGGAGGCTGTTTCCAGAGGTGTCTTTCCAATGTCACTGAGAGCTAACGGGATTGCAGGTCCTCAGCCATTACCAATGATCTGTAGAAGCCATAGGTAAAGCAAACATGAGGCTCTTAATAAAAATATATCCTACTCTTCAGAAGATCATTCAGGTTGGTCAGGATCTTAACAGGTCATTAGTCCAGCTGCTACTCAAAGTACACTTCTGAAGTAAATCATCTGTACCACAGAACAGCTCCAGTGCTGGAGCACTGCATCTGATAATAAATTTATTATTGGAAGCTATGAAAAGTAAGGGGAACTGGGTAGACGCTGAATAAAATGTAAACACTGCCCAAAAAAAGTATTTAAGCCAAGGCAAGTATTTGACTTGACATAGCAAAAAAAGTAATTTAGTGAAACTAATCTGCTTCAGTGTCACTTTCTCTATTTAAAAGATAACGATCATATTAATCTTTGAGGTCAAATGCTAATATAACTTGTTTTCATTAGTTCCATTGAATTTAAACTCTCAAGCCCTAAAAAAACAGAACTGCAAAAGTACGTGCCATTCATCACTGAGTTTTCTGGTGCCTTCCCTTTCTGGGAATATCCACCTATAGACATGGAAATATTTGTGAAACCCGAAATGGTAGCGTCCCACTGAGTGTGGACCCACTCTCATCCAGAACCTGGAGCCTTAGAGTGTGAGCTGCCTGAATACATTTTGCATCCTTGGTAGCCTTTGTATATTGAAAGCACTTCGATGTTCTGCAAGCATAAAAGAAGGCTTGAATATTATTGTGAACCAAGAATTCCATTCTCTCTAAAATGGGTGTGTGACCGTTTAGCTAATGTTCAACATTGTTTGCAGTGTTGTCCTCTAGATTAAAATTGATATATATCAAAAAGTGTTTATTTATGTATAATCAAACAAATCAGAAGGTGGTGTCTGACAAATGCTGCTTTCATAAAATGTGTTAACCTAAAAAGATAAAGGAATTTTAATTGTAAACCAGAATTTCGTGTTGGTTCATTTCAATATGAATGTAAGACAGACAAGTTAGTGGAATTTTCACTTGGGACCTGTTTGGTTGTTTTTTCCCCTTGTTGGTCCACAGTACCCCATTCCCAAAGCAGCTGTCATTTCAGCTGCCTGTGGAAAAACCCTCCTGTCTGCAGCTCAGTAGTGCTGGCAGCAGGAGGGGAAGGGATTAGAGAGCAGCCAGGCAACCAGAAAAGCCAGCATTATCCCTACCTTGTGAGGTGTCTCTGGGAGAACCCTTTAAACAACACCTTTTTAGAACACGTTTGACATCCCTGTGTGCTGGTGGTGTGAATACAGCGCGTGTGAACTGTCCCACTGTGGGTTCTGCAGTCTGCACTGCCCTCTAGGTTTGTGTAGGTGTCTTTTGAGTGCTTGAGCTTTAAGGCAAGTAGTATAGGTCCTCAGAGGACAAGACTATATATGCTCTAACGCTCACTGGATTACTACAGTTATGACTTTCTTTTCAGACAACACACATTTAAGTAATGTAAACAGAAATAATGTACCATCCTCTAAACTGCAATACCAAGGACTAGCCTGGCAGTCCTTCACCCAGAGAAGGGAAGATAAAATATTGTCTGTTTGCACTGTAGACAGTCCACCAATGCTACATCTCAGGTTGTGTGAAGCTCAACTTTCCTTTTCTCTATTCCTTTCTCCTTTGTGTCCTCAAGTGCTCCACTTCTCAGGCATGATTTCAGCTCGCCTTAGGCGACTTGGACTCCAGGTATGGTCTACTTGTGCATTGGCAAACTGGAGAAATGGTCAGAATACCCCATGGTGAGCCAGCATGGTCATTGCAACATTCTTATGAACTGCCTACATCATTTTGCTCAAGCTCATGGTGGAATGTTTCTGGAAAAAAAAAAATTAGCTTCCGTAAAGTAAATTAATATAAGGTTTTAGCCATTATCTTTAAAATATTCGCTTTGATTGTTGTCTAATGATTGGTTTTGTTTGAGATGGATCTTGCAGAGTTATGAAACCGCAAAATTTTATCTTAAATCCCTTCCGCAATTTTTTTCTTGTTTTTTCAGCTGGCACATGAATTCAGGTTATTGCATGTGAGAGGTGTCCCAGTGGCTTCTTTACAGTTCATTTTACCTCAAGAGTCCAAGGTGGTTCAACTGTTTGCTGAATGAGAATGTTTTATGTTTCTTGTGAGCACACCTCTGTTAAACACTTTTGTAACAATCTCTGTAGATTGGAAACTGCAGCAGACTTGAGTATTTCAGCATGAATAGTGCTGTCATAATTGGACATAGAAACTGAGCATAATACAAGTAGTTCAAGCAGTTAGACTGAAATGTAAGCATATATCTTTTGAAAGATAACATTTTTGGTTTTCGTTACCATTAACTGATGCTTCAACCAGATTTTGTGTTCTCATTTTATAGCAAAATAACTGATGGCAGGTGATGCTCTAGATTAAAACATACCATAATAAAGTTTATTGTTCCTTTAGGTTGTTGTTCTAATCTACAGTGGAACATCTTCTGAAGCCCTGAACAACTGTTTGCAATTTAGAATTAAATGTGCTTTCTGCTTCTAGTGGTGCTGCTGAGGCACCTAACAGACCTGTCACTTTTCTAGTGCAGTTGCTTCTGTGGCATTATTTTCATTGGCAAATATACGAGCTGATAGAAAAGGAAATCATTAGGTGCTCTCAGTATTGCTGAGGCATGGAGCTAGAGCGGGTCAGTCACTGCATTTTGCAGATTGTGACATTTTAAATTACCTGTACACTACTGAAAGCAATCTGTGGACCTAATTAACATCTCACCTAATTAAAGTCAGGACTGTATGTAGAGAATTCTAGATAGTTTTGCACTGCCTTTATTTATTAAATACCACATTATTCAAATTTCAGTCTCTAATTTCAGTATTGAAAACTTCAGGTTTGTGTGCTGTTTTCTTAAGTGGGAGTAACTTTTTTTTTTCTCCTTCAAGTAATCAATGCACTGCTGAATGAGTTCATTTTAATGCACTCAATCATGCCTCTAATGTTTGTAGCTTACGGGCGCAAGCATCAGTAATGCAGGAATGTTATATGGCTTTAGTTTGGGCCATTTCATAAAATATTCATGGAATCAAAAATGTGCATCAAAATAGCGGCTGGGAGAATTACATTTATGTGCCTGCTTTTATGGCAGCTTCACATTTAAACCCATTTGTGTTAATATCTAGTCAATCTTTCTACTTAAAAAAAAAAGCAAAATAGTAGTCTCCATATATACCCTTTTTGGTTTGATATCTATTTTGATATAACAAATCTGCATTTTTGGATTGGGTTTTAAGAAGGAGAATTATAAAGGAACTTTTAGATGATCTAAAAACATTCCTCTTCCGTATTTACAAAATTACATTGAATTATTTTTCTTGAATGAATAGATTTATTTTTTTACTTCGAAGCAACTCAGTGAAAACTGTAGCAAAAATCTGTCTGAATTTCTTATATTCATATATAATTGTTTAAAACTGATTTTCTACTCCCAAAATTATATTGTTACAATGTTTGCCTCCCATAGTTAA
Organism: Monarcha castaneiventris obscurior; assembly: GCA_026261815.1. Lineage (NCBI taxonomy): Eukaryota > Metazoa > Chordata > Aves > Passeriformes > Monarchidae > Monarcha > Monarcha castaneiventris. The sequence goes on from JAMPIT010000890.1 coordinate 2,348,400, forward strand.
GATTAAACTCTTGCTGATAGGATTTCCTTTGTTACGCCCTGAGTTATATTAAACTATAAAAAATTATTAAAGTGTAAAATTTTAGTAGTGGTAGTACATATGTTGTAAGAGTTACCATTCTGGTTTTTGATTCCTTTTATAAGAAGGGAAGAGAGACATCAGAGATTCTCCAACTCCTTTTGGTATCCACTGAGATAAATTCTGCTTGGCAGTGTGAGAATAAATATGCAATTGCTACTAATGTTGCCTACTGAAAATAGCTTTACTACTTTGTGTAACATTCTGCAAATAGATTTTTCAAACATGGATTTCCTAGAAACACCTTCTGGATTTTCTCTTTAAATTCCTAGACCTATAAAAATACATTCCTGCAAACTATTTCAAGTGGTTTTCTTACTCCATTGTTTTTCCTCTAATTTTGGGTTTTTTTGGTCTTTTGGTTCTTTTAAGTTCATAATAAAAGTAATTTAAAACTTTGTCTTGTCACTGCCTAAGTGAGATAAAAATGCTCTTATTCTCAGAAATGTTCTGTAATTGGCTAATTACTTTATTTTAATGTTTTTCAAGATTTTCAGATGGCATTCTATGGTATGTCTGCAGCCAACACTTGCAGTAGTTCAGTGATTAAAAATTAGAATGCACTGGCCAGATCAGTTCCAGCTGAACTGACTCATGACAAGGGAATAAACTCACCAGCCCCCGTAAAGATTCTTTTCCTACAACATTTGAGTTTCACATAAACATTATGGATTAAATAAATAGGCTAATATGTCATTTGCCAATGGCAACAAGAGATTTCAGGTTGTTTTCATGGAAGAATGAATTCCAAAGTCTGAAACATTTCACTTTCCATGAATTTAAGAAATGTCCACATAGCCAGTTTTATTTGGGAGAGTCTTCAGTGAACGCATTCCCAGCCATGTAAGGTCTTTCATGTCAGGAATTCCCTCTCTTCCTTGTTTAGGAAACTAGCAGGTATTTTGACTTTTTGCTCAGCACTTTCTTTTTAGTATTTTTTGTGAGCAGATCATTTCACTTGTCACTTCATAACCTTTCTCGGTAATTCAGTGAAGCCAAATGTAGTGTAGATTCATTTGAATATTACCAAAAAAATCATATCACTTTCACATTTTGAAGCTTGCTGTAGATGGATTGTTTCCAAAGAGGTTTCACTGAGATCTGGCAAAAGGAGTGTCAGGTCACAGCTCTTATGGTTAGGCCGACTCTTGAGAGCTATGGGGTGCATGGAATGCACAAGTTTGATTTCTAGTCTGACAGAAACTTTCTCAAGGGGATACTGCAAGAGGGGAAGCTTGGGTAAGAATCACCACACCTGCTAGTTCTAACAACCTGAACAGTAGTTCTTAAGATTGCCAGTATTATTTACCTAAATGCTGGGTCCTGTTAAGAGATCACATTACAGTGTTTTAGGAGAAACTCTGATTCTGTGTTCAGATTTGAGGTGATACCACTCATTTGTTTGCTGCTTCCCATTCCTCCTAATAGTTTTTGAGTAACACATGAATCAAATTCTATTAAAGAATCCATTACACATGCAGTGTAATGTCCCGATCACTCAAATGTATGACTATACCCTTTCAAAAGAACAGTCTATTTATTAATGAACTTTGGGGGGAATTCCAAGGAGGAGTCTGTATGTGTTTATGAGAATCCAGGTAAACAAAATGCTGGATCTACCTGTTAGCATTAAATTTTAACTCAGCTTTGAATCATATGTCACAAAGCCAACCTGACCTTCTCCAATATCTTAAATCTGCATTTAGCAACTTGGATAACTGGAATTCTGTTGACTTCTCAGTTGACTGTGCCTTAAGAAGTTATCTGGACTGGAAAGACAAAAATTCAAATTGGAAGCCTCTTGAGAATGGACAAGGGTTTTCATCTGGCTTTAGCAAGTCTACATCTCTATTTTCTGTACTGTCTGGGAGCCTGTAACCAGCTTGTGCTGGTTGTGATAATTTCTCTTTGCCTTTCTCTTTGTGCAGTCTGATGTCAAGTACGGGACATTTTGGAAAGATTGTGTAGAACCTTTCCTGTTTTGCCAGTGTTTTGGACCATCTCTCCAATACCTGTCCCTAGCTAGAATGGAACTGAGTAAAGCCTGATGTCTCCTCTTTCACCTGGCACTGCCCTCTTCAGCACCTTTTGTCTCCTCTGGGACTCTTACACAAATTGTAGGCTGTAGAGCCATAAAATTATTTGTCTGTGACACTCTTTTAATTCTTTGTGTCTTAGAAAGAGGAGTTTCTTGTGCTTGTCAGTTTTAGTTGAACTCGTTTTAATCATCAGAGAAGCTTAATGTGAAAATAAATTTAATTCTAATAAAGATGAGTTATGTTTTATATTGCAAAGTTGAAAGTATGGTTATAAAGGGGTAACATATGCAAAAGACAAATCTAAATTGAGTTAATAAGAGAAATCTGTCATAGCTGTTCTGCTGCCTCTAGGTTGGCTGGAGGCCTGGGGAGATAACCTCATTTTCTTCAGGAATGCTTAAAGAAGATCCTTCTCCAAGCTTTTTTCCCTTCCTTTCCTACAACTGGGAAACAACTTTTCTTCTTCCTGGTTCTTTTTGCAGTTTGACTGCAGCACTGTAAAAAGACTGCAAAACAGCAATAGTTCCTTTTAAATCACATCTCAGAAGATGTGTAAATTACAAACGCTTCTAAGTGACTTTATTGTATGGTTTATTTCAGCTTTTAATAGAAATAGCAGTTGCTATATTGACAATCTATGGGACAAGATTCCTCCATCACGCACACACAAACTTACGAAGGCAGGGTCACATTCACAGTTCTCCCTGCTACAGAATAGTCTTTGCTGAACAAGATACTGTGACCAGAGTGCTTTTTTTAAACCTTTTTTTTTTAATGTAAATAGTCTTATCTTATCTTATCTTATCTTACCTGCTTCCCGGCAGTTTTTCTGTACCCATTAAGTATAACCAAAAGCTTTTCTGTTCTTTCCAAGAGCTTTGAATTTCCATTGTCAGCAGGTATGGAAATCTCCTAGATTGAATTGTATGCACAGAGATAAATCCAGCTGAAGGTAGAGGGAAAACTACCTGCTTGTGAAAATGAATTGAATTCTATGTTCAAACTTTTCTTTGCCTTAAAGATGTTTGAGTAACTTACATTTGAAGACCTTGGAGTATATTACTTCAGGCTCAATATCTATCAATGGTTGATGTTCTTGCAGTAAATCTACTAGATAAACTCACCAGAGTTGGCCTTGCAATAACTGTTGAATAAATTCCTTTGCATGATAATTCTTTTTTTCAGCAATTAAATGGTTTGAATGAAGATTTTTATTTTTTCTTCACAGTTTTGATACCTTTATCCTCCACATTTAAAATCTTTCAGCACAGGTTTTCATTATGGAAAAAGAAATATGAGGAACAGTTTCAGTTGTGATTATTTATGCATAGATGTGATTTTGATGTATGAGAACCACAAAGGCTTTATGAATCTAGAATAAATTTATTTTCTAGAAGATCCTGACTTTGCATCCATGAAATCACACCCCTTCAACACTGTGAATTTACAAAGGAAAGCTAATCTAAAATGTGTTAATTTTAATTTAGAGCATTACTGGGTGCTGTGAGATTTGGTGGTATTTTCTAGTGATCTGTCAGTTGTGAACAGAAGTCTTGAAAAATCTGTGGAATGTTTGGCTGCAACTTACTTTTAATGATACAATTATTATAGACTACGAACTTTTACAATTTTTGTTGATTGCACTTTTGATTGTTGACTTTAATTATGAATTATGTTTTTCAGGTCATGTCATGAAAGCTGCAGAGCATTTTGAAGCATTTTATCAGCTAACAGAGGGCACACCATGGAAGGATGAGACAGGCCGTACTTACACTTCACTGGCATGTCAGCACCTCTGGAGAATTTATACATTGCTAGCAGACCAAATGCTAGAAAATAAAGAACACCAAGAGGCCATCAAAATGCTAATGAAAGCTTTAAAGATGGCAAAAGAAGGTAGGTGGAAAATAATGCTTTCCCAATCCTTCCTTCGATGTGCAGGCCATGATTTTGCCATGAGTAAAGTAGACAGTGTCAAGGGTTTGACTGGGTGATTATTTCCTATGAAACTCAAAGACAAATGCTGTCACTACACTTGCAGATCTCACTAAAGCAGAAATGCCTTCTTGTTGACAACAAAGAAGCTTTTAGGTCCCTCAAACCTTTATCTCCCAAAAAAACCTCACAGCCTTGTGGGAATAATAATATAAACCTGTGAACCCCTAATCAGAAAATGAGGTCACTGATGGAAGCTTAGGTCATTAATTTTGATTGGCTGGTCACTGTTGATTTGGCAGTTTTTGACTGATATTATCTCCTGGAAAAAAGTTACCTTTTCACTCTACATAGTCATTTAATACTTGAAAAATACAGATTTTTATCATAAGCAAGCAAAATTTTCTATCTCAATACACATAAATACTTTGAAACCAAAAGTAAAAAATCACAGAATCACAGAATAGCAGAGGTAGGAAGAAAGACCTCTGGAAATCGTAAGGTTGTCCTGAGCAGGCTGCCCTAGACTACATCCAGTTAAGTTTTTAGTATTTCCACAGGTGGAGTCTCCATAACCACTCTGGAAAAGATTTACCACTGTTCAAACACCCTCACAATGAAGAAGGGTTTTGTTTAAATGCATAATAATTCAATATTTATCAGCACATACCTTAGGGTTTTTTAATTTAATAATGTATGTGGAACATTAATCTGTGACCCAGTCTTTGAGTAGTAGTTGGAATAGATAAACAGTCAAAAATGGCAAAAAAAAATTGAAATATTTTCCATATTTTAAAATAAGTTTTGTGACAAATAATGTTATGACTGTACAGGTATAATACAAGCTTGTAGTGTTTTCTACAGCTATTGTCTATAATATATGCTTAAATCACAGCTACAGTTAAACTTCTCTTAATATTTAGTGTAGTAACTAGAAGGACTGCTGATGGAGTCTCCTGTCAATGTCTTCTTATTGCTAGTGAAAACTGCTGGATATTAAAGGATTGTCAAACTGGATCTGATGTCTTTCCAAAACCTTTTTTGACCAGGCAGATGTTCTGGTTCCCTTATTTCACATCAGTCACTTCCACATCATCCTGAGGCTTGTATCACATATCACTATGCACAATGCATGTGCTGTTGTTCTCTTTAAATTTAAGCTTTAGGAACTTGTTTCTGAGGAGTTCTCCAGTCCTCATTCCAGAGCCATACTGGCTACTGGATGTTATCTGTTATGTCCATTCTGTCCTTCTGGACCATCATCTATGTTTATGTATTTTAAGGATTAGGATTAGATATTATCCACTTCAGACTGTCAAAATCTTCTTCAGCAAGAAAGTTCTTTATGTCCCTAGCAACTTTTAACTTATTCTTGTTCTGTGAAACTGTATTTCTGTATCCTTTTGTCTTATTAAGCCTTTTAAGGGATACTGAATATTGGAAAAGACCACCAGGTTTTTGAGTTTTTGAGGCTTTTAATAACTTTAAGGAACATATTAAGTGCTATAGATAGAGCACCGCTATGGTATCAGCAATTATTATCGTTCAAAGAGTTTCAGAACTAGGTGTAGGCTTCTGTGTATTTGGACAGAAAGAATTAATCTGACAACTGTAAGCAGATAATCTCCACTTCATTTCAACTATATTTATTTATGCATTTTGCAAAATATCTTGATATGCAGTTATGCTTCAGGTTGATTGTGTTGGAGCAGATTGATACTGAGCAGCAGAAAGATTGGATTTTTGGCTGTTTTTAATGTAATTTCATCTACAGGGGTTTTTGGTTTTTTTTTTTTTTTTTTTTGCTACTCATGTTCTGGAGGGAAATTTTTAAATATGGTGTGATACTTTAAGAAGTTACATATTTAGTTTATATTTATTTTGGTATCAAATAGATTATTTTTCTATTGAGGGAGCCATGCAAAAGGACCAGCAAGCAGTGTTTGTTAGACAAGTATCAGTGAAATAAAACCTGGCATGGGAAGATGTGATGCACCTTAGTTAGCAGCAGCCTGTACAGAATTTTCTATAAGTACTGCTTGCAAGTGTAAGTTACCCATTTTTTTAGCTATTTTAGACTACAGTAGCTTGTAAAACAGACAGGAGAATAAGAAAGATGAACCTGGTCAACTGGTTCTCTTCTTGGTGTTTCACTAAGATTGACATTAGCAAAATGTGAGGGTCAAGATACATCTTGTGTTTATATATTAAGGATTATTACTTATTTGTAGCCGCTTTTATTTTATACTGAGTGTTTAGAGAGACTACTGTAATTTTCTAATGTGAAGATACTAGGGCCATTATTAAACAATTAATAACAGACAACCTTACATATGTTAGTTCGATTGTACTTCATTACTGAAAGATATTTGCTCTGACTTTGCTGAAACTTCCTTGGTGAACTTCGTTAGAATCTATAGCCTCTATTTTTAATTACCACTATATGTTTTGGGAAAGAAATATACAGCAGGGGTAAGGAAAAGGAAAAATTTACTACAGTATTTTAACATCTGTACGTTGTTTAAGCACCTGCAAGAGCTGTCTGTACCGATGTCATTTTGTTCAGATCATGCTGGTAACTCTACCTTTAAACCTTTCTTTAGGAGGTGATACGAAGATGCAAGGAGAAGCAGCCTATTGCTTAAGTCTAGCTCACCATTTTTCTGGAGAACATGAGACAGCATTAGCAGTAAGTTTATTCTTTGCTTAACCTTTCTCAGTGCCTTTCTCTGCCTCCTCGGCATCTTAGGCATTTGCAGAGTGGAAAAACTTGGAGAGACTTGGCTCATGGACCTTTTATAACTGTATCTAGTTCTGGAGGCAGGGATCCATGTGGCTCAAGCAGTTGTGGTTCCAATCAATTCCAGAACTGTTGGAGTCCAGGTTTTCATGCTTGGATCTGTAGAAACAGTATAAATTAACAGTTCAGGTTATGCGTGTGTGGCTTTCCTTTTCCTGTATATGCACATATACAAAACAGTCTCTGTTTATTTAGGATTTTGTATAAAACAGTTTTGCAAGTTAGTTTGGTACAGTGTGTTTGTAAGCAACAATGAAAACTATATCAGTTCACACACTGAGATTGTTAGAAAATCAGTAAGTTAGAAGAAATATTAATTGCTTCTGAAAAGCTCTAATGCTGATGCTATTCCTGCTGTGGACACTTGAGTTCAAACTCCTCCTCTGATGTGTCCCTTGAGCCATAATAATTCTAAGACAGTGAGAGTTGTATATGTGAAATTGTAGTGTAGAAGGAGGGTTTCTCTGCTTCCTCACAGGTCAGCGCGAGAGAAGGGATAAGCAGCAACCTGATTCTTTGGTGCCAGTCATCAGTCACAATCCTCCATGATTCTCTTAAAAATGTTCTGTGGAAAACAAGTTTGAATATTTTGTTCATGACTATTGCAATTAATCAGGTGCATAATTACTCTTTGTTTTTGTTCTTTTAACTGCAGAATGACTCAGTATTCTATTAATGAACTTGTTTTATAGAGGTCATTTGTTGTGGGTATTTGTTGTAGTGGGTTTTGTTTTGGTGGCCTTTGTTTTGTTTGTTTTTTTCAGAAACAGACCACTAGAAGTCTCAGAATAAATTCATACATTTCATTATTGCCTGCTTGGCTTCTGCTGTGTAGAAGGGGTTCTAGATTTCTGTCTTGAAATGTCCTTTTACATGCCTTTTTTTTCATTTTTCTTATGATTTTTTTAGAAGTTATTGACCACCTTTATACATAATTCTTCAATGTTGAAAGTCCTATCTTCTGCATAAATCAATCGAATGCTGGAAAGGTGGAACCTGTTCTCAGTGAATTGCAGTTAAAGCCTGTAGCTGAATGTGAAAATATTTTAAAACTAAAAATATCCATATAATTTTATAAAATTGTACCTAATAGTTGCAACAGCAGCAAGAACATGGTATTTGATCTCTTCCAGGAAAACAGTATGACAGATTAGATGAGAAATTTTCGTACTTCAGTTTACCTGCCATTATTTTTTTTTTGCCTGACAAGTGTGCTGGCATTCTTGCCTGAGCAACTTATCTCATACTCTCAGAATCTTAAGTTTATACTGTGAATTCTGAAGAGCAGCAAGATAAACAAATGTGCTAAATAAAGAAGCCTGCATGCATGCTTAATCTCTCCGGAATATACAAAGGATCAAACTACCCTTGAAAGTATCAGAAATATTAGTTGTCCTGGCATTGTTTCCTGAGGATCAATTTTGCCTACATTTTATAGCTATTCCTTTCCCTTCATTGCTGCCCCATGTCTCCTGTCAAAAAGTTACAGCAATCATTTGGAAGTTGCATTTCTTTTTGTTGCATGCAGTTTTTGGGTTTTTTTAAGGAAGCTTCTGAAACCCTGAATTTTGTAATGGACTACTATTAATTTTAAATATATAACTAATAGGTTGTGTCTAATGTTTTTAGTCCTACAAAAACACCTGACAGTCAAGGGAAGCAATGAGCAAGGGGAAAAAGGTCCCTATAATACAAAAACAAATGATACGTTGTGTTAAGATTATAAAATGTTATTTTAACAGTAATGGAAATAACACTGCTTTTCAGTGTTAATAATACAGTGGCATTTTCTAGTATAATGGCATTACCAATAATATTACATGAGAAACTTTTTAGGTACTTTTATTCAAAAACATATAGTATGTTCTATGGGACAAAGAAAAGGGGGTACAGTTCTAGCTCCTTTTGTCCTTTACAGTGGTCAATATAAACAGCAGTAAAATATCAGTGGTTGACAGCACTGTTGAGCAGAAGTTGTCTTCACTCTCCAGTTGGAAAGCGTTGCCTAAAATTTACCCTTCTGTTCTCAGTTTAATGGTCTCTGTATCCAAGGGGAGCTCAGATGCTTATGGAGATGAAATCATTGCCTCCTGTTCCCAGGGGCCCACTGGTTATCATTACACATAACATGCAGACAATACTGCTAGGAGCCAGTTTGCCTCATGGTAATATGTAGTTCATCACCAGCTTCTGTAGCATGCTAAAGAGGTCTTGCCACACAGCTTGGGACTATTCGGATGTAGACTCAGGGGTCTCAGCAGTTATTTCCCTGCTTTGCATCAGTTTTCATCTTCTTTATCCCTTTGTGCCGTGGTCCACCTCAGGCAGTCTCCTTCTAGGGGAATCTGAAAGGAGCAGCTGTTACAGGCACCATTTCCTCCAATTGTTGCCACTTGGTTCCTTTTGCTCTTTAGCCTCCCCCAACGTGCACGCACAGTATCATGCATATGAACTTGTTTCTCTTTCATTCATGTCTTCTAGCAGGGCAGAGAAGCATATGTTCAAAATAGTCATTATCTGATGCAGTAATTAAAGATTGAAATGATTAAGCTGCAGCCTATTCTATAAAAAATATGCAGTCACTTTGTGTCAAATGGGCTGGTTTTGTTAGAGAAGGGTTTTTATTTGCTAGGGACTTGGTGTTTAACATGATTTGATTTGCTGTATAATCTGTATAAATTAGTTTAATTCGATTTGATATATATGATTGATTTCAGTGGAGCTACTCGGATGTAAAAATCTAAGTGTGTGCAAGTTTAAAAGCCTGAGAACTAATTACTTTCAATAGCAGTGGGATATGTTCACGGTATTTTTCATATCATCTGGTTTGTAATCAAGCCTAATGGTTTTTCCACAAAATATTAATAGTTCACATTGTATAGATTTCATCTTAAACATTATAGATTTTGTCATGGAGAGTTCTCTATCCAGGCTAATTTTAAAGTAAAAATTACTGTTTACTTGTTTTTTCCTCAGACTCATTATTCAAGCAGAGTATTAAGTGAAACATTTCTGTGTCATTAGAAACCTTGCATAAGGTATTGTAATGTAATCCAATGCTTGATGTGGGGATTTATTGTTTTTTTTTTTTTTCTTAGACCGGGCTTTCAGGAATGCTTCAAAGCGTAGAGTATCATGGATTTTTTCTCTTTCAATTAGAGTTGCATCCCAAATCATTAGGAAAATTCCAGTCCTCATTCCTCATCTAAGTGTTAGGGTTTTTTCTAAGTTCCTTTATTTGAATCCTGTGCTTCAGATATGTTACATATTTAAATAAAAGAGGCCGTGTTCATGAGTACTGTGACTCATGCCAAGCTAAATGTGGTAATTTATGACATAGTGCTATCTGCATGAATTGTCAGAATTACAATACACAAGCCACAGGCATAAAATTATCAAGAAAATTTATGAACTTGCAAAGACATCTTCACATTCAAAATGACCCTATTAAAGCAATCGGAAGTGATTAATGACCATAAACTTAATTTCTGAAAAAATCTGTGTCAAAACAGCTGGAAATTCTCCTCTCATGCAGCTGGGGAGAATTTGTGTGTATCTGGGATGCAGATATTCTGAATTTGGTAGGTACAGCGTATTTTATCTGATTACATCTGTTATATATGATTTTAAGGATTATGCCCATACGTATGGATGGCTAGATTTGGTGAATCAAGGAGAATCTTAGCAAGTAAAAGAACTCCAGAAGGTGGAGTAAATGGTCTCCTCTTTTCTCCCAAACATTGGGTAAGGTGGTTGAGAAGAAGGAGCGAGTGAAGTTAGAAGGCTGAACTTCAAGTCAGTGGAGTCCGAGTAGACCACTGAGCTTAGGTTTAAGCTTTCATTTTTGTTACCACAAAAAAACCCCTCTCAAATGGAGACTCACAATACACATCCAAAGATAGCATTCAATGGAAATTACTTCAAGCTTCCTTCTTTTAAATCATCCATGTTGTCCCTTTATTCAACTCTGAGTCATACTTAGCCATTAGTAATGAAGTGTAACATTTTCAGCTTAGCAAATGGTGTCACATGCTCGGAAAAACATCTTAGCATCCCAATTTAAGAAGAGGTCTCGTCATTCCTAGAGGCTCCACTTTCATTAAAGTGATTTTTAAACTGTTTTTAAAACTGTCTTCATATAGAAATTTAGTGGTTTTCATATCTGAAACTCTGAGCCTTCTTAGAAGGTAGGCACTTTTGATTGATCTTGACACTGACAAGAGATTATGTACAGAGAAAGGAGTGGCCCAATTCTGAAACTGATTAAGTTTCATGTTCATGAAGGGTCCAACTGCTGATAGAAGAAGCAGTGAAGTGCTGGTGAAGATAACACAAACAAAATCATGTGAGAGAATTAATATTGGGAATGAACTTTGTCCTGACAGAATATACTGACTCAGGTGCTGAGGGAATTAAAAAATTAACTTTATTTGTGTTGAGAATACTAAAGAAGACCTGGAACTTCAGGAAAGAGATGAATGTCTGATCATTCAACTATTTTTTTTGTTGTTGTTAATTTAGCACTTCATTCTTAATGTGAAAGACAGCTGTAACATTTTATTGAGAGATGAAAGTTAACAGTCTCCTAGTGAAGGAAGGATTTCTTCTGTTGGTTTAATGTAGATAAGATTTTTCATATCATAACCAATTTCTTGAAAACCTGGAAAAAAAATGTTCCGATTTTCCCTGAAATGCAGCCATGCTACTTTCCTTCAATACTTTTCCATACGCCACACAGATTTGCACCTTGGTGTTATGGTGTCCACTGCACTTGCCTTGAAACATGGTGGCATTTTCCTTTTCCATCTGTGGTTCAAATTGCATTTTGCTTGGTTAATGGCACCACAAAAACTCCCTTCAGTAATGTGGGTTTTTGTCAAGATAAATGTGCCACAAGAACATGTAAGAAAACACTCTTAAATGCAGTACTGCTACAGAATTACAGTAGTCTAGCTTTACAAAAAGTATAGAGCATGAGAAACAAAAAATATTAAATACATAAAAAAATCTATTACCTGGTGATAAGAAAATAATTACCATGTTTTCCCACAGCAACAATGAAAATAAATGCTCTGCAACTTGTTGATATTGACCTTACTCTTCAGGAGTCTCATATCCCATAAGAATGGCTACCAAAACACCATGAATGGCTGGATTTCTATTTCATCCATTACAATTTTCAGTTTACTCATTCATACACCCCCAAGAGTAGGACACCTGCAGTGAGTTGAAGGTTTGAGTGCACGATCCATTAGATAAAACTATAGCACCTTTTTAGAATTTTAGAGTTATCTGACCACTGGTGTTCTCAGGAACCTGAATACAATTTGGTGACAAAAGGTTTAAAACCTCAGTTTTGACGGTTATGGCTGGAGGACATTGTTTTGTTTGTTTCTAATTCTGAAACAGCATGGAAGTTGCTAGGTTTAGATATATTTATAAGAATATGTAGCCTTGCTTAAAATATGTATGTTAAACATCCTGTATTTAGAAGTTTTGCTATTTAACATATCAAATGGGGTTTCCCAAACTTCAAAATCTATTTTTGGTAATATTTTTACTCTACTAAAAATGATAAATTTTATCATTTTATTGTTATTAATTTTTTTATTATTGCCTTACACGCACATGCAGGCACACACAGACACTTTCTGTATGAGTATGGAAAAGTACTGGAGGGGAGTGCAGTGGAGAACAGTAAAAGTATATTTACATCATAAGAGAGATTCGAAGATCAACAGAATTCTTTGTCTAACTCTGAATGATTTCTGTGAAATCATTGCTAACTGTTAAGTTTGAACTTAAAATAAGCAAACTGCCCTTACTGGGGGTTTGCTCAGCTGTAATATCTTGAACAATTGAGGACAAAGCCATAAAAATTCCTTAAGCTGCTCTGCTAGGGAATAAAAATATCTTTACAACTGGTTTTCACAAGGCCTGGAGGGCAGAGCACTTGGCAGTCATGGAGCCTCAGCTCAGGTCCCACCTTTTTGGTGTTGCTGCTGGGATGGAGCAGCCTCTGTGTGCTCTCTGCTGGTGTGGCCAGTGCAGGTGGCTCTTCCTTGTGCTTCCCCAGTTGGGAGAGAGATTGTGGACACAGACAGGGTCTGCTTGTGGGAAAGAAGGTTACAATTAGTCCCCTTGTCCCAGCTGAGAGTTCTAAACTCCACTGTCTTCTGTCAGTAACGATGTGATTTAGGCATTTTCTCTGTACTCTATTGAAACTTTTTTTAGAGTAGCTAACAAAATATGCTCCTTTTCTTTCCCCACCCCCCCCCTTTTTTTTTTCTTTTTTTTTTTTAACACCTACCAATGCAGAGTTTCCCCTCATTTCATTCCCACGCTGGATTTCTAGCTCAGGTGTGCTGTACCTCAGGATCTAAAAGCTGTACATAATTGAGGGAAAGGGATAGCTACAGCATGTCTAAGTCCATAGCTTAGATATGTTATAGATTGTTATTGATAACAATAACATACAAGATTCTAGGAGCTGCCAGCCCATTAGCATATATCCACTAGTGGAACTGCACATTCTATACCCAGGGCTGTAGCAAATGGCTGAAAAACTGCAAGAAATTTTTCTAATTCTGTTAGATAATCGACTTACAGAAGTCAGGCTCTTAATGTGTTGTGAGAAAGGAAACATTTGTACCCACATTGTACAAATTCAGGAATTTTAGTACTTAAATGCAAATGTATTCATAATCTGGGAGGTTTTGTTTTCCATTGTATAGTTAATTCTAATGAACAGATGATAAAAAAAGATTCTGTAAAGTAAGGCTTTTAAAATTAGATTGGTTTCTCAAATTTGTATAGTTCAAGCTACAGCAATTCACTTATTAAATATGTTTTTAAATTTCAATTCAGTTATTCTTGATGACTTCAGGGGGACAAGTCATATATTCAGGTGTAAGCAAATGCTTAACAACTTTGCTTGATTAGAACCATCGATGGCAAAATTGGAAAATAGATCTTGATTCAGGCATTAGATCTTGAGGAATTTAAAATTTATCCTTTGATAGATAAATAACCAGAGAAGTTAAAACACTGAGGTGTGCCAGTGTAAAACCTAGAGCTTGGTGCCTCCTTGCTAGAAGCAATTTGTTTTGCTGTTTTGCTTTCAGCTTATGTATTATTTCAGAGTTGATCAAAAGAATTGGTAGCAAAGTGTGAAATAAATTGGACTTCTAAATAAATCGATTTCACATTCCTTGCTGCTTTAAATGATTTTAGTAATATTAATATTTAAAATATTTCTGTCTGAAATCTTTTTATGCCTACATATACCAGTAAAGGTCCCCATTTCATTCAGCTGTTTTTCATACTAGTATATTACACAATAAACATTGTAGAAATACTGTCTTTTAGCACTGAAATGGATGCAAAGGATCTCAAGTGTCTATTTACATCTAAATGACTCAAGTTTTATTCAGTCAATAAGAAGAGTCTGTTAATCCTTTTACTGCATTACATGGGTTAAAACTTGAAGAATATAAGGTTTTCAGCTGAAAGAGATCTCTTCCTTAACTTTTATCTTGGTTTGCAGAAAAGTAATATTTTTTAACTAACATAAATTGGTTTTATACTTTCCTAGTTTGTCTCTACAGTTTTTACCATTGTTATGCAAATTTTAACTGTTTGGTTTTTTGCTTGCTTTTAGCTAGGAAAACTTTATGTAGTTAAAAATACCTGTTTAAGATATTGGTAAGCATGAAGCAGAATATTTATAGGTGATTTGTCTAAGAAGTAACGGGAATTTAAGCATGCACATATTTATATTATGGTATTACTGTCTTACAGCCCACAGTGATCTGACAGCCAGGTACATTCATGCAGACACAACAATCTGATAAAAGCAGTTCAGACATCTGGATCACAGTGCTGCTATACAAGAACATTTCTTAATTCACATTATTGCACTTACCCAAATTTCCAGTCCTGTCCACCCTTTTCTCCTGTTTCCTCCCCTGGCTCTGCCTTTGTCTTTTATGTACTTGCAGAATCTCATTTTTCCTTTACAAGTCACCTCCATCTGCTTATATGTCAGAGTGGCCCTCGTGCCACGCATCACATAGAGGAATTCTCAAGATGAAGGGCTGTATTCACATCACTACTTCTGTCTCAGCACTGTTTCATGCTTGTCACTGCTCAGCACTCAGCGCCACACTGCCTTGTTTTGTCAATAACCATTTATTTGTTGCTGGAATAGTAGCAACCATTACATCTGACCTCCCTGTTTCATCAATTATGAATAGATTATTGGATGTGAACATCTGCAAAAGCTTGCTGTTGAACTTACCTCCTGGCTGGGATTAGATAAAGTATTAAACTGTTGTTTATTGTCAGGCCAAAACTCTACTGGGAAGCCAGGGAATTCCAGGACTAGCAGACTCCCATCAGCAAGCACCAAAAATTGTTTAGTATTGCCACCGTTTCCCATAAGATTGTAGCCATTTATTATTTACACTTATTACTAGTTGTTATAACATACTTGATAAAAGCTCTTGGCAGGCACAGTGTTTCCAGCTATTGTCACATCTGTCAGGATGGAAAGGATACATAAACTGTTTTTTCCTCTTATATTGCTGTTAAAGGGTAACAGATGAAGCTTCTTCACTCCAGACTGTTAAGCCATGCTTTATTTTGAAGAAATATGTCAACAATGACTGGCTTGGAAAACATTACATTCCTGTCCTAAATATAGATTACAATAACCTTTACTAGGGCAATGTCTTTTGCAGTGGAAATTTCAAATTGTACAATAATATCAAATGAAGATACTTGGATGTGATGTTTGCATCGTTTTTTGCTCTGAAGGACCTGGATGATTTTAAAAAAATTTTTCAAATATGAATAAATAATAAAACCCTTTATGAGGTATAGGAAATAAGAAAATTATTACTTCATTCCTGCAAAGTTGTTGTGTAAAGAATCAGAATTAATACAAATATTAGTGGCACAGAAGGCCAGAATTAAGGACAGTAATTCAGAAACAAAAGTTAATGTTTATTCAATCATCTGTATAATTCATCTCTTTTAAACTTTCTGTGCAGCAAAACAAAGCATACAGGGTGAACTCCTGACCTTCTGGAAGCCAACAGAAGTTTGAAATTACTCTGGGGAAAGGAACTTTTTCAATTAGTTACTTGTATTTACATATCATCCGTTCAGAATCAAAGCAAAATGTACATGCCCTGAGTGTTGTACAAAGCAGACAAGTAAGACTTGATACAGGCAAAGAGCCTTAGGCCTGATCTTGATAGACTGTTAAGGAATGAGTGAAATGTTTGTCTTCCCTCCTTTAATCCTTCAAGCAGATGCAGACACGAGTAACCTGAAGCGTGTATTGCTGAGTGTTTGTAGAGCATGAGGGTTAATGCTGCACTTGATAGCCCAGTGGATCAGAGGAGGAGTGTGGGCTGTATTAGTTCCCCACAAGGGAGAGTGGGAGCCAAGCAGCACCTCAGTGGTAGCTGTGTCCTAGCTCTGGAAAGTCTTCAACAAGGCTGTTTCACTTTGACATTTGGCTTGGACAGACTTCTGGGTGGATTCCTCTACTTCCCTCGCCTGTCCCTGATCCCCTTGCTCTCAGATGTGTGCTTATGCTATGCATTATCCAAATAAAGTCCCTGGAATAGGAGTTCTGGAACAGACCAGTTTGGCCAATTCCAGACATATTCTTTCTCTCTCTGTAGGAAGATTGACAGCATTTGTGGATTTCTGGTTATTTATACAAAACTATAGCCCAGTGTGAGCGGATGTGGCTAAGGGCAAGGAGTAACATTCACAGGACTGAGCTGGTGAATTTTAGTTGTGAGTGAAGAGGGAGAAGTAACAGTTCAGGCAAATCAGGGAGTGCTGCCTCTTTCCTGGGCATGGCAGCCAGTTTCCATAACCCTGAACTGTGAGCCTGCAGGTGGAATGCTGTGCAGCTTCTACCCTGGGTGCTCACTGTGCCTGAGCACATTTGGCATTTAACAAGGTGTGGCCTGCCATTCAGTTGATACTAGTGTGTAACATTGCTGGGATCAATGAGCTCTGCTCATTGGGATCAATACATTACATGGACAGTAAAATTTTCTTTTTGCTGTCCAACCTCTCCCATGCTAGGTTTTGGCAAAAATAAGAATACATCTGGGTTTGTATTATGAAACTTTTCTTTGATCTTACTCAGGATGGCCACAGCTATTTAACCACTCAAATTATGGTAATAAAGGCTGCCCTTTTTTTTGTTTTTAAATATGAATTTCTGGGGCAGCTACTGGGCAGAGTTCATTGAACTGCAAGGTGCCTGCGCTTCTGTTGTCTCTTATTTTCACTGGCCTATATCAAAGTGATCATTTAGCAACCATCAGAATCGTGTGGTTTTTTCCTGAAAGTATTTAAGAGGTACTAAGTGGTATGAAGCCAGCAGTCTTACTTGATTGCATTGTCTGTCTACCAACACCTATTGTTGGCTTCAGAAAAATACTGTCAGATGCTGCTAGCCAGGCTGGGCCTTAGCCTGCCACTGCAGTGCCTGTCAGGAATCATTAGCTACTAATCTCTTTGACTAATGGTCCAGTTGATTGTCTGATTCATGTTCAAGATCTGTAAATGAGGCAGAAGCATCTTTCCTGCTCACCAGCTGTGAAATGGCTAAACACAGCTAGATTTGCAGAAATCAAAATAAATGTATTTCCAATAAAGTTTGGCAACAATATCAAATCTAAAGCTGAGAACAGAACTACGTTTTTGTGGTTTTTAAAGTTACAGTATTATAAATAAACATTATCTTATTGTGTGCTTGTCAGAGAAATGTATTTTACCAAAACAGTGAAATGCTGGTAGTAGCATTAATCTTGTGTCGAGTTGGATAGATGTTCTTTATTCAACATAAATTCATACTTTCAATATTTGCTCTTTTGTCCATTATCCCCAGATGTATCAGTATTCAGCAGAGCCTCTGTGCTTTTGTCTGAGTCCTGTGTCTGCTAAGGGGGTGTGTGTGCATGTTTTTATGTACGTATAAAAGAATTACAGGTGTGATAACAATAAAAAATAAAGGGTGGGGTTTTGGATAGAGGGGGATCTCAGAGCAGGAGCTCCTGTATCTGTTTTATATTAATGGAATAACCTCTGGAGGGTCAGCCTGGCATAATGCTGAGATAACTGAGAAGTAAATCTGGGCCTGAGATCTCACTAATATTTTTCTTGGAAAATGAGGTAAATATGAAATTCAGCTTTAGCTAGAGAATTAATGTGAGAGCCATACCACAAATAGGCTCTAGTTTGTGGATTTAAGCAGAGCTTAATACTTTATTTTTACACTGTAATTGTAGACACAACAGACTTACAGAGACACAGAAAGAGAGTTGATTTTGTGAATGGATGCTCCCACAGGATCTATCCTGTGGTCTGTTACGTGGAAGACGAAGTCCACCTTAAATTTCTACCTTCCCACATCCTGCACAAAGGAGGAAAAGTTATTTGAACCCACTGTTCATTTCTGTATTAGATTTTGACTTTCATGTTATTTGGTTTATTTTACACCAGTGTTTCCACAGACCCACAGAAGTAGAAAGTTTGAGGTAGTTGATGTGCTTTGTCACATTGATCCAAAAACTGATCTGTGACCAGAATCAGTGTGGTTTTTATAATTGCTGTGTTGTTAAACTTAGGTTACATTTTTATATAGATTATTAATATAAAAATATTATGTATTTTTATATAATACATTAATCTACTCTGTTCAACCTCATATACAACAATCTTTTCCCACTGTTTGCTAGGAGTATCAAACTGTCTTTGGAACAATATAGAAATTTTATAATTTTATAATGGAGTCTAGCATGATCAAGATAAATCTATTGCAACAGCTTCCTTCCTCAGAACTCTTTGTGCATAGTTAATTCTAAAATAACAAACAAACAAAACAAAATGTAAAGGAAAAGAAAAAAGATATTTTGCCCCTTCAGTAAGTCTAAATCTCTGGAAACTTTGTCTAACTTTTGAGAAGGAAATTTAGCTAAATTTCTGTGATACCCAAACTCTCTGGTTTTAATGTACCTTACCAGTGTAGATTCTTACATAGTCCCATTCAATATCTCTTTACACATTGTTATATATTTTTATTAACATTTCCTGAACATGAAGAAAATTACCAAGATGACATTTTCAAACACAGTATTTGCTATATAATACTGCAGCAAAAGCATCTTACCTTAATAAGATGTTTTTTCCTTCGTTGTCTGAATTTTTTTGCCGTCCAGTAAAACTGCACATTTGTGTAGGAGTTTTCAGCCTTAATTATTAATTATTCCACCTCTTCCTTGGATGTCATTTTCCCCTGCACAGAATGGCCAAAATAGATATATATATATAATACCCATTTCTGGCTATTCTTCTGTCTAAAGGTAAACTTTCATTGGGAGCCTATAAATTCCGTTAGATCCAAATGATATGTGTTGCCAATATTTATCCACTTCTCAGAGAGCTGGTGGATGACTGGTGCAGCCCTGCCCACTCAGTACTCTCTGCCACATATATGGCTTTTCCCATGTGGTATCCACAGGAAGCCAGGTGGATGGACTGGTTGTTCTATCCCATAAAAATAAACAGGAATATTTGCGTGCCTATTTATTGCTTTTAGGCTTTTTACAGATTCTGTGCAGGCATCACTGTGTTGATTCTACTTGATTTTCCAGCATGCAAGCTTTATAATTTTTTTTGTTTTAAATAAAAATGAAAAATGTGCTGTAATTGCAAGAGACTGGGTGAAATCCTATAGTTCTTTTGTGTTTTACCATCATTTTAGCCTGCCCTATCTGTTCCTCTTTTTCTATCCTGAAAAGGTTCTTTCCTGAAATGTTTCTGTCTTGAATGTTGAAGGTCAGGTGTACACCATAGGAGAAGAGACCTTTCTTCACTTCTTTCCCCTAGATGGGTACTGGGCAGTTGTGGCATCCAGGGGCACTACACAGCCCCTTTCCATCAAGCCCCTGTGTCCCTTTCTGTGTCCCTACATATTACCTGAAGCTGGGGGAGTCATCTGAAATGCAGACATAAAGAGTACATTTTCTATGCTCATTTATCAAGATTTCCTCCCTTTCATGTAGATGATTTAATTAATGTTATTTCCTCATTATTTAGAAGGAAATATCTGATTTGTATGAAGTAGTAGTAACCTGGGACCAAATGAGCACTTTTCATCAATATGAATGAGTGGCTTTATTTATTTACTTCCTTCTTTATTGCAGCTGTTGCAGCGATGCAGTGAACCAACTTTTTACTTCAGCTATGCTGTGTATGATTTTTCCTTGGATTGATCTGTATTTTTTAGGCTTTGTGATACCTTTAATAGAAAAAAAAATGTGCAGTAGCCAAAGCCTTAGGTTCCTAAGTAACCTTTCTGTGCTAGATAGTAATGACTAAAGACCCTATGTCCAAGTTTAATATTGTAGAGGCCAGTTTAAAGTAGGAGTGATTTCAGTCCAGCACATAACATTTTTGACACCTCCTGACACTCTAATGGCAGCTTTTCTAATATGGACACGATTATTACAACAAATGCTGTAGGTCCCCTGAGTTAAATGCAATACTAAGAATTATTTCTTGGACACCTGTGTGTGTTCCTGCTACCATCCTGGATTATTAGAAGGATGTACTGCAGGCATTGACAACATCGAGTATGTATTCAGTTTAGGGAGAGTTCTGAACTGATGTGACAACTTCCTAACTGAGGTGCCTTTGTACTCTCTCTGTCACACCTAATGCATTGATAACTCAATTGGCAGTGACCTGCAAGGATAGGATGCAACATTAGAACACAGCTGATAAGGAAGTACTTGAGGCATGATGAATAGGGCAGTGCACATTAATAAATGCTGGCTTTTGTGCACACAGAGCACAAAAATGTAGCTAAAAAATAACAGCCATGTCTGGGGATACTGCTGCATGTAGTAAAACTCTTTCAAGAACCAGGACATCTGAGTGGTGGAAACAGCAACAGAAATGGTGACACCCACAGCATTAGCACACACAGGTTGTCTTCTTCTGAACCATGCACTTTGCCAGGGACAGGGGATGCACTCTTAATAGGAAACAGCCAATCTTTTACCTCAGTATGAATAGGCATCCTGGGGCATGCAGGATACTGTCATATGTCCCTGGGCATCTCCCATCCCCCTTCAGAGCTGGTAAATGACATTCACTACTCCTTTCTTGGAAACGTGCAAAAAGGATTTCCATAGAGGGTCTTTGGAGATTTCCTGTTTTCTCATGTGTGTAATAGATTGGGTCAAGCAACAAAGAGGAAGGATGAAAGAATAAGATTTAATTTTATATGCACTCTCCTGTCATCGCCATTGAAAAAAAAAAATGGATGAAAAGAGAAATTCTGCGATACAGGTGATGTCAGTGTTAAATTAAATTAAGATCATATGTTTTTATGCAGCAGCTGTAAGCCTTCAGTTACGGGAGGGTTCATAATAATAGAGTAGATTCCAAGCTAATGTTAACAAACTGCTTGTGTATGAATAATCAGAAAAATGCCAGCATTATCTACAGTACTTTAAGACAACATAGATTAAATGTATAACCTGTAATTTATTCAATTTTGGGGTGTCTGAGTTGTACTAAGATAAATTGTGACAGGTTAAAGAAAGAAAAATAATATTGAGTTGTACTTCAGCATATCATTCTAAACCACTACGAATGCAAAGGATACCATCTTAAGTTATTGATTATCAGAAACTCATAAAAGCACAGGCTCTTAAGATCTTTTAAATTATGGATAAGGAAATTTATTCTGCAAATCAGGGAGTACCTCTTTGGTTTTTGCAAATTGCTAAAATACTGAGATATAATTGCAAGTTACATCTTTTTGATTTGTAATTATTGAGTAGTTTCAAGCAACTCTAAATAATTATCAAAACCCTAGTCCCATTATGGCTCATTAGAGAACAGTTGTAGAAGTAGGAAAGCTCTAATTTTGTCTTCTGTGTGGACAGAGAGATTGGGAGGGGAATAAAAAGTGGAAATTCCTTTTGGGGTATTTACCGGTTTTATCTTCCTGTTTCACAGATTTTGAAAACCTCTGTAGAAATCTTCACAAGCCTTTGTGATTCTGGTGGCCTGGGCAGAGCATATGCAGCTGTAGCCAAGATCCTGGCAAGGTAGGTTAGCACATCCTTGTCTGACTGTCAGTGCAGATTCACTCAGCTGTGAAAGACTTAAATTGTTAGAGGTCTGTCGCTTCCCATTACTGACTGCTTAAATTTTAAGCAGTGCCCTTCTTGCAGTAAGTGACCCTTTCATTGAAAGTTTTTTTAAACTGATGTTTTAGATGTTTTTTAAAGTGTATGGTCCTAGTTTTTCTTTACCTGTAAACTATAATATGTCCTTTTTCTTCCATATTCTGAGGGCTTTTTAAGTTGTTGGGATTTTTTTTTAAGTTTGGGAGGGGGGCCTTACCTTACTGGAAAACAGAAATGCAGGCCTATTTTCCAGTTTTAAAAAAGAGAGAATACCTGGAAGAATGTAGCAAGCTTCAGTAGGTGTCTCAGTGTAATATTTTCTGAACTGTAAGTTTCCATTTATTGCACTCACTTCTGTGGAGGCATTTCTGGTTTGTGCATGTGTGACTAGGTACAAATTTGTTGCAAATACAATGTTTGTGTTTGATATTTTTGTTTCAACATCTGACATTGAAATTTTCCTCCAGGTGAATTAGTTCAGATACAAATAATTTTGACATAAAGTAGTCTAATGAAATTATCATATGAGGTAGGGAGAAAAGAGATTAAAGTGAAGGTTGCAGCTTATTCTTGATTTATCCTATGTTTGAAGACCACAGTGCATATGATGCATGATAGAGCTTGGCAGTTGTTTATGGAGAGGGACTTGTCACTGGGCTTATTTCAGTGTGCAGAGCAAATTCTCCTCTTTGAGTCAGATCCCTTGTCTCTTGGCCTTATCAGAGCACATAGGGATCAGCCACAACCACAGTCCTCTTCAGCTCTCTGATGCATAATTCATGTCTACATGTACTCTGAGCATCCTAAGTAAGGACATGGGATAAGATATTTAAAAAGACACAGAACAGATGAAGAATACCAGGTCCCAGTTTTAAAACTCTCTTAAGCCTAACCAAGAAAGATTTGGTAGCTAAAACACCGGCTGTTACAATGAGTACAAAGTTTTCTGAGCTCTCAGTAGCATTCATGAGCTCCTTGTATTCACAAAAAGCAGCAGTCTGGGTAGAGGCTGGGTTAAGACAGTCAAGAGAACATCCCTGGTAAACCATGTATATTAATTTCCTTTCTGTGATTTAGGCATTCTGGAATGAGGGCACATATATTTATTTACTCAAAAGTCACAGATTTTGAGATCTTTCTGAAGTCAATTTGCTAAACCCTTCATTTGAAAGACCATGCCAATGCAATTCTTTTCTTAAAAGCAGACCTAAAGAAGGAGTGGATAGTAATTTTCTTCTGCATCAAATCTGTACTCCACACCTTCTGGGAGCATTCTTTAGCTGTCCAGGAATGCACAGTCCCACTGCTTTCCAGTTGTTGCAGTTTGAAAAAGAAGGAAAACAGTAGGTGAGGAGTAGTGGGAGGAGATACTAAGAGCAGTAAGACTCCCCAGTTTAGTATTTAAGGCATACTCATAGAAGAGGAACATTCTGATTGATTCAGGTGAAGGAAGAATTCAATTTCATGTATAGGGTCAGGGATTTAATCTATTCAGTGGTGAAGACGCCACCATAGACCCTGTGTTTGGAAAATGGCTGTTGTAGTACTTTTCATAAAAACCATCTGCTAGTTATGCTATGAGAGCATTTACCAAATTAAACACCTTACATATGTATCTGCTTTGAAGAGCTTTGGGTATGTGATAGGCATTTACTGTTCAACCCTGCAAAAGATCATGATGGTTCTCAGCAACTTTCAGTTGTTTGAGAAACTTGTATGTAGAAAAGTCTGGACACCTATGAATCCCAGAATGATAGAATCATGAAATAGTTTGGGTTGGAAGGGATCTTTACGTGTCAGCTAGTCCACCCTCCTGCAGTGAGTAGGGACATCTTCAACTGGGTCAGTTGACTTGAAGCCCTATCTTGGCTGGTCTTGAATGTTCCCAGGGATGGGGCATCCACCACCTCTGTAGGTACCTTGCTCCGGTGTTTTACCAGTCTCATTGTAAAACATTTCTTCCATACATCTAAATCGACCCTCCCTCAGTTTAGAACCCTTGCCCCTTGTCCTGTTGCAGCAGGCCCTGCTCAACAATTTGTCCCTGTCTTTATTATAAGCTCACTTTAGATACTGTAAGGTCTCCCTAGAGACTTCTGCAGGCTGAACAATCCCAGTTCTCTCAGCCTGTCTTCACAGGAGAGGTGCTTCAGTCCTCTGAGCATCTTGGTGGCCTCCTCTGCACCCACTCCAACAGGTCCATATCCATCCTGTGCTGAGGATGCCAGAGCTGGACACAGAACATATTAGATAAATGCTCCAATATTTACTGCTGGTGACAGAATCCCTGTATTCAGTTTGTTCCATTTTCCTTTACTTGTATTTTTACATTATTTAGGCTAGATTTGTGTAAATAATTTTAAATTTGAGGGGTAACATCTTCACACAAAGACGACTGCTTCCCAAAAATAATGCATTACAACCATAATGTCTGTGAGAATTTGCACTGATTTCCTCATGACAGGCTGGAGAAAGTGCCTGAGCCGTCCCGAATCGCTCAGAAGGGCTTTGGAATATTTTGTGAAATCTTTGCTGCAGATGTTTCCAGAGACCATGGGAAACTGAAAATCTTTATCATGTGCATTTAGGCATGTCATTTTCCAGGGGAAAGAATCTGACATAATAGCATCATGTTCTTGACTTATTCTGCCAGTGTCCACCATGGTAATGACTTCTTGTGGACACATGATTTATATATCCAATTCCATCACATGAGCAATCCTATAAAAGGTGCATATTTTCATAAAAGTCTAATAGGGGTAAAAATCTCATAGGGCATTTTAGCATGAAACTGGAAAATGAGTTGCTGTAGATGTGTAATCTCTTCTGCTGAAGTCATCATAACTGTTCTGTGGGATCATGAATGACTATATCTTTTGGAAATTGCATTTTATGCATTTAGGAAGGTGATGTCTAAGGAGATAGAAAGTATATGGCTGTATAAAATAACATGTAGATTTTTGAAGGAACTATAAAATATTAGCCCTTTGAGTAGGAAAGACCGGTTTATCATGTTATCAGGTCTTGTGCAGGATAAAGTGTTTCAGTAATCCTTCTAGCATACTTTAAATATCTCAAGCTGTACTGCTTTTAAAAGTACTTCCTTTGAAAAATTGTTAAACTGTACCAACCAATTGCTACCTGGCATAAGTGAAGTTCTAACAGTGAGAAATACCTTTCTGATATGTATCAAATTGATTCCTGTTTTCCTCAAACAGGTTATATGCCCTAGCAATTTTCGTATTTTCTATATGTGGAGCATAGGTTTTGATGTGAAAAATAAAAAATGGCCAAAAATACATCAAAACATTTCTATTAATTCATGAAATTAAGAAAACCTTTTTACATTTTCTCCTGTCACTGATTCCATTTGCTTTATTACTTTCAGCCTCTAGCCCACAAACTTGGTGGCACAATCAACAAACCCCTTAGTGGCTGTTTCATCTCTGCTCTATTTGATTTCTCCACTCTGAGTAAATGATTAAGTTTTCATGCATTGGTTCAACCAAAATCTATGTTCACTCAACCACATCCTTTATTGATTACTTCTACTGCAAACAGTAGGCCAAGTGTGATATACATAATTGGACAGTTGTCAGGGGATGTGGGTGTTAACAGTCCTGTTTTCCCAATTGGAAACTGGAATCACCTTGATACACAAATATTCTGCACTGTTTCATTCTCATTCCTTGGACCAAGGAGTCCTTTTCCTCAGAATATATGTTTTTAACTCTCAAAGGTCTGGTTGAATGGATTTAATGATTATACCATATAATATGCTCTTCAAGTTGCACCTGTGCACTGCATATAGAAAACTAGAAAAACTGGAATTGATATTTGTCTAACACTTTAACCTTGTCCTTTAACTTATATAAATCATATGCTGTATTTCTGTAGGGAAGCATTTGGTTTTCTTTTCTTAGGAAAAAAAATAGGTTAAAAAAATATGTATTTCTAATTCTAAAATTTAGAAGCCTTTTGACATTTGGCAAATATTTACAGTCCGGTATGTTTCATATTCTCATGGTAATAAAATATTTACATTGGGAAAGTTTAGTAAATCCAAGTCTGCTAATTGACCACTAAGCTTTACAGTAGCATATACTTGAACATTTCAAGAATGTTACTTTGCAGTGATTTAGCATCCGCTTGTAGCAATCTTGCCCTCTCAGTCACATACAGATAATCACTGCAATATTGTCAATTTGCAGCTAAGCTTTGCTGTGTTTCCTGTTTTGTGGCAGGCTGCTATAATTACCCCAATAGTGTAAAACAAGGAAGTGCAGAGTTCTGTCAGATTTTGAAAGCACATATCCCTAATATAGTTTGTAATAAAAACTGTCATGTAAATAAATGCCAGGCTGTCATTTGCTGCAGGAATATAATGTGAAGGTGGTTTAAGATGGTGAGAAAATAAATCACAATTCTTTATCACTTACAGAAACTATTTCTGTGAATTAATTAAGACTGGATTTTCTGTCTTGCTTGGTGCCTTGACATTTAGCATGCTACGCTGCTACATTAGTGACTCAAGTTCATGGCTAATATTGAGGTCAGCTGGAGTAACACTCTGGCCTTAAAGGAAAAAAGGGCACAGTACCTTATTCACAAGCAAGCTCAGATGTCTGTCTTTTATCTTGCAATCACACTGCTGAGATCTTATATTGTTAATATGACTGGCTTTATTAAAAAAAAAAAAGCAAATCTGCAAATATTATTGTCAAAGTACATTAGCCAATTTTCAAGTTAGATGCAGCCATGACCTCAGGTTGCTCTGAGCTCACTGGGATTTGGGGGTGGCACCTGCAATCCACAGTTTATAGGTTTGCCTGTGTGACCCTGGCCACCTTTGATCCACTCAGCCAAAGGGCAGTATTGTGTTCCAGGGAAAGGCTGTCACCCCCAGAACTGAGATACAGCACTTTTGTGGAGCTGCTGCTGCACCACTAGATTCTAGAGCATGAAATGGCAGCTCGGAATGACAGAAAACCTTACAGAAAAAATAGCCTTCATACCTCCTTCCCATATTTTGTCAGGATGTGAGGTCGAGCTGAATTGAAAATATTATCAGCAGCTCAGTAGAAAAAAAAATAAAATAATTGAAGGTCCAAAACCCCTGTTAAATCATCCACCTGTGTTTTCATTCTTGGCCTTTAAATATGGCACAATATTCTGAAGAAAAGTTTTGTTCTATTTTGCTGAAAGGATCCAGTTTTGCCCTCAGACATTCTGTGTGGAGTAGTCTCATTGGGCTGAGCACAGGTAGTGCTAGAGGCCATTTGGAAATAAAATCCAGTCACGGATGAGTCATCACAAAGTAAAGTTTCTTCAGAACAAGGGGGCAGATCTTCAGCATTTGAAGAAGCCATCTGAGTAAATATTTAATTTTGTCCCTGTCCTTTGCTTCAGTCAGGGAAAATCAAATGAAGCTGTGAAGTGCTTGGGAGAGTTTATGAAGGATGCTGAGAACGCTCATCTAAGCCAAAGCCTGGTGGATGCAAATGTCTTACTTGGAAAAGTTCACAATGAAAGAGTAAGTGCTGTTTGTAGTAATGATCTCAAACAACCCGGTTTACTTCATGGTAAAGGCTGGTTTTGCATTTGAGATGACGCAGGAGGATTTGATCCCAGTGTTGCATCTTGCAGGAGTTACCAAAGGAGAACTCACTGTGTGACTAAATGAAATGTGCCTTAATTTTCTGGGAAAGGTGAGAATTTCACATCATATTTAACACACAGAGCTTTGTTCTAAAATAGATGAATAAAAAACTCCAAATTCGTATCAGAACCAACTTTCCATGTTGTGAAAAATCTGCATCCAGATCACCATTGGGGCCATATATGCCCATAAAGAGTCATCGGTTAATGCAAATGAAATTTTATTGCACTATCCATGAATGTATGCTCCATTGCATACTAATGAGCTGTTTATAATCTTAGCTCCATTTCTTCTCTACACTCTCTCAGCCAAATTTATGAAATGGGTTCTAGCAGCAAGTATTTTGTCAAAGGTCTGTTAGTAGTGGAAGGACTCTTTTCCGTCACTGCTCGCACTGCAGTAGCACTTGGGCTTTGAAACCAGAAGGGTTAAAGACATTGCTGCAAAAGTGAAAGATTCTTGCTGAGTCCTTTAACACCTGTTTTAGAGCTGAAATGCTACATGAAATTATTTAAATACAATAAGTAATAAAAAGAATCTGTTCTGTATGCTGGGTAATGTGGAACTTAGGAAACACTTTCACTATGAATAAAATAAAAATAGAAATACCCTTTCTGTCTTCTGCTGCCTATTTTTTTGTCATAAGTTCTGTGTGTAATGTATTGAACAGAGTACTTTCCCCTTTTCACTTACACTACCCCTAAATGCCTTTTTTTTTTTTTCTGGGTTCTTCTTACAGAGAATTCCCACTACCAAAATTGCTGTCCTGTTTTTATTTCATAAGCAGTAAAAAATATTTCTGTCCTCTAATATCTAGCCTGAGAGTTTTCTGTTTACATGTGTTCTTAGCATAAATGCTGAATTTCCCATTGCAAACTAAGTTTTAAAGTCTTTGACAGCTTGATGAAGTAACTGTAAAATGGATCTGAAACTTAGAAGAAAGCAAGGTGTTATGACACTGTGCTGAATTATTCTTCTCCAAATCTGAAAAATAATTGAATAACTTCCATTTAACTACTTCTGTATTTCATTCCTTCTGCCACCATTGCTAATAATCAATTCAATAGAACTGGTATTTTAAGAATTAATCTCTATTTGATTATTCTTTAAATTCTCTCAGTTTAGAATTTTCTGCCTTGAGCTGGGGCAGTGGTGTAGAAGGGCACAAGTGCAGTAACTTAATCCTATTAATTATATAAAATATTTAGTTTAAACATAAAAAATTCTTGATGTTTGCAGTTCCCTATTTTCTATACCATTTTTTTCTGCAAGGTCAGCAGTGTTTACCAAAACTGAGTGTAAATTAACATTTCCTCTTTTGGATCACTGCCTGCTGGTGTCAGCTGTCATCACTGGTATTCTCTAAGTTAAGTCATTATTAGGGTCTTTTTATTCATCTCTGTACACCCCCCAGTGATAAAATTTGCAGTAGTACTGTCCATCAAATTAAAGATATCTCTATCTATATCCAGATCTATCCTTGGGGACCTTTAGTAAAGTGGGGAGATAACTCTTCCTGTTCTTCCAAATACAAGTGACTTTGACCAAATTCACTTTGCTCTGTCCATACTGTTGCTGTATCTTTACAGTTCTCTCATCTCCCTATTCCCTCACCAGCACTGTCTTTCTTTAATTCTGTACACTCCGTTTGCTTTCTAGTCGTGGTTGTTTTACCCAGATGTTTCTTGTTTCCTAATATGCCTGGGTTTGTGTAATGGAGGAGTATTAGGTCTCATTTCCCCTAGTTTGTTAAGCAGGTTGCTTACTTAATATGTACACTCTGAAGTTAGCATGATGCACTACGTCATTTCTTATTTCACTTTTTTCAAGTCTCTTAGTCTGATTTGCTGCATTCCTCTCACTAATTGCATCACTTAACCTGCTATAGTTCTCATGAGTATGGTAGGTAGGTGTTTCTGCTCTTTTTTATATTACAGCTTATCATTCTTCATTCACTGCTGTGTCCTCATAGGCCTAATTCTGCTCTTCTGCTGTATTAAACAAAGCTGAAAGACTGCCAGAATTTCTATTACTCTTTTTTCCCTTTTTTAATTACAAGCACGTTTTGGCAGTTATAGGAATTTTCATCCCAAAAAGTGGTTTCAAGTGAAACAGGTACCAGTTGGAGTGTCTCCTTCTGGTCTCTATGCAGAAGGGAATTTCAGTCTTATTAAATCAAGATGAGAGTGAAAGGATAAGACAGTTCTGAAAATGTTTTCAGTCAGGAAGTTTCTGCCATCAGGGCAGCAGAATTCCACACCAATGGTAGGATAGAGAGATAAATTATTTGAGTTTTCTATTCAGCAACAGTTGTGTTACGTTTCTCCTACTGTTTGTCTTTTTGTGATTAGGAGTATCCCTGGGTTTTGGTATATCCCTTTCTTCCCCCATAAATGAGTAAGTTTTAATTTCCGTTTTCTTCTGTGCTTTAAGTCTATCACTTCATTCATTATCCTCTTTCTTTCCAGTTTTAGGATTTATTTTTTAGAATTTAGTACCACCATAAATTAGGACCTTTCCTCCCACAGATGTGTTGAATGCCATGGAAGAACAGGAATAATTTCTAAGTGCGCTGGCTGCGATCTTTATTAATACTTACCGTTGAGATACTTGGGTTTGTGTGTCCAAACGCTACAGAGATAACCAAAAAACAATTCAATTCCTGAGAAAGACATGAGCAGTGTTACCTGGATTGTAAAGGTTAGAAAACAGCAAGGGAGAGTGTCGCCGTTGTACCGAGAACAGCGAGGAACGACACAGTCCAAGATCAGGAAAAGAATGGCATGGGCCCTTTATTCTTCTACAGACCCATTTTCATACCCCAGTTTGCTAGCATGACATCAGATCATTGGTCATTGATCCTCCGCCTCTCGTAGCAGTTGGCTACAACCCACAACACCCACTGCAAAATATTTTTCCAATGTGTCCCATAACAATTCTGCAAAACAGAACCCAGGTGCACAGGTAAAGATAGTTTACAAAACTGTCCTCGGTGTTTTCATCTAGTCTGCATGTGAAAGTAATGTTCTCATAGAATATTGAGAAAAGGCTGAAGAATTTCACTGCTTCTAGCTTTTTAGCATCCACAGGAGAGTGATTTGCTTCATGTCCTGCCACATCTCTGAGGCGTCAGAGTAACGGGCTCTAATGTCAAGGTAAAATACAGGTGACTAGAAGTAGTTTTTAATTATTTTTTTTTTCTCTCCTGTACTAGGGGAACTACAGTGAAGCTCTGGAGTGTTTCAGTCAGGCCTCAGAGGCAGCAAAAGCTCTGAACAATTTGCCCTTGGTGGCTGAAACAGAGAGTTACCGTGGCATTGCGAAGGCGCACCAGCTGATGGTGGCGTTTAACAGCCACGTCGCCGCAGCGGCGCATCCCCGCAGCCTGCAGCGCCTGCTGGCATGGAAGCAGAGCAGAAGTGACATGTGCACTGACCCTCTCACAGGCGGTAAGGCAGTGCTTATGAAACACATTAGTGCTGGCTTGTCCTCAGCCCTTCAGTCGTTGTTCTTGTAGAGTTGTAGTGTATTATTTCCTGGGTTTGATCCTTGTACGGAATGGAGGTTAGGCCTACTCCTCAATGCGTTCGTTTTAGAGGCTGAATTAAACAAGTTAAAATACAATATAACAGGGAGAAATAGATGGTAGTAATTGCTCTTGATGCCATGATGATTTTTGTCTTTTCTTTTATACCCCTGTTATACCTTTCTGCAACTTCTGTATTCTCAGAGCTTTTTGCCTACATTCTTGGACTTGTTTGTTAAGCCAAGAGACTAAACATTTTAGAGGCTTCGTAGTTAAGGTGCCAGGGTGCCCAGACCCCAAGGTCCTCTCCAGAACACATTTTGTAAACTAAGATAGAACCATCCAGGGGAAGGTTCCTTGGGAGGGGGGGCTCATTTGAGCCTCTCATTGGGGAATATTTGATAGATATGCTAATTAGTAAAACCTGGAATGTAAGACCAGATCTAGGAGAGGAAAGACTTTGCGGTAGTGATGGTGGGGTGCACAGAAGTGTATTCGACCTGTTCGTGGTGCACCTAAGGATCCTTACAATAAATACCAAGGTAAAACCCTTTTCCCCTTCTAACCGTGTTCGCCTCTTGATTTTTAAGACCAGGAAAGGCATCACTCTGGATGGTAACTTATATTTTTTCAATGCTGTTTGCCAAAACATCACATTTACCTGTTTTAGTCAAAATATAATTGTTTTAATCTTTAAAGAAAATAACAATAATCTTCATTTATAGTACATTTTTCAAGTGCATCCAAAACTAAGATCCCTTATACTAAAAGTGAGAAGTAATTTCTGCTTGACAGAGTTCTGAATCCAGAAGAAAAGGCTGCTTTATTTTTGGTATCCTTGTACTTGACATTAGAGAGAAAGGGAAAAAATAAAAACAAGTCTGGTGTCTTTCCTATGTTTCCTTATCTCAGAAAAAGCAGAGGAGGACTTTGTGTGGAGTAGAACTCTTTCTTCATGGGTTAAATCTTCTTTGCTCTTTTCCCCTTGTACAATGCATTAATACACGACAAACTGAATTATGCATTATCTCCAAGTACTGATAGCAGTAAACTGCGTTGTACTGAGGAAGGGGGAGGTATAAGTCTACTCTACCTTAAAACTTCCTCCTCTGCATTCCTGTGAAGAGTGTGAATCTGGAGTACAGTGGAAATAAATGACAGCTGGGGCAATCACAATATGGAGCTGCAGAGTTACCATGTTATTCTCTCAGTAATCCTACTCCTAAAGACAAAGAACTGCCTGGCTGCTGCTTTCTTGGGTATCTCACCCTTTCACAGAAGTGGGAAATTAAGTATAACTTCAGTGGGGAATTTTTTATCTAAAATAAGTGGTAATTGAAGATATTAGCAGTTTAACAGGAGCCGGGATACTGGAGGCAACACTGGGAGCTACTGAGAGTTACGGAACACAGGCATTCATTTGCAGGCTGAAGAGATAAATTAGATAGCATTCTGTTGAAAGTTCTAGTGATGGTAACACTTTTTCAGTGGCTATATTTGTGATTTGTGTCTCAATAAGTGAACATTTAGCACACTAAGAGATTTTGTTGACTGTCAGAGTTATTTGGGTGCATGTCTCCTGTCTAGACCTGCAGTGCAAATGCCAAGACTTCCAACAGAGATGGTCAAAAAAAGAATCCATAAAAGAATTTTATATCTGTTTCATATGAGGATCACAAACTGTAGCTGATACAAATAGGAGGCAAACAAAAATCAACAATGGCAACAGCAAAAAAACCACAGGAACCTCAAAGACATAGAATGAACTTTTTATCTCCAATATGAATTTTAGTTCTTGCACCTAAAGGGGTTTTCTGTTCAACTTTTATACATCGCTTTTTCCAGTCGATTGTGAAACTCATTTATATCCTGAAATGATATGTGCCCCTTTAAGCTCGAGATTCCTGCTCCTCTTTAACTGTACTTCAGGGATAAACAGACTATGATTAGAAAAGCCCTTTATGTCCTGGCAAGCATGGTACCACAAACAAGTTTTGCCTGCTGAGATTCTCTTCCTTCTGTATTTCTGCCTAGTTTACCCTCTGTTGTTCCAGTATTGCAGTTTTCATTTCAGTTCCAGTTCACTCCAGGAACCCTGTGGCTACTGCATATTTAGCAGCTCTTCCAGTTCAATATCATTCTTCTCATTAGTGCTCCAAGCTTACTCTCATGATACCCAGATTACATCCAGGAAAACATAGTGTCACACTGTCAGCACAATCTGTAACATTCCTCATGTTTCGTGTGCCAAATCTCTCGTTAGTACTGGCATTACATTTTTAATATCTTTGTCTGGCAAAACATGACCTGGCACCAGTTCAAGACTAGGATTTGCTGGCTTTGAGTTTCAGGTACAGCCTTTTTTCTACCTTCCAGTAGAATGTCTGTGCATCCTATGATGAACTCATCACTTAGGAAATTCCTGCTGTGATAATAGAGCAGTATTTCTAGCTCTTTCAAACAGCTCAATGTTGATAATCGGCTAGATTTTTCTCAGTCTTTTTGAGGATAGAACAGAGAAAGACAAGATACAATGGTAGTTCTTAATCCACAGGGAAATTTAATGGAAGGGAGAAGAAAGGTAGTAAGTTTTTATTTATAACTGTTCTGACTGAAAAATTTTTCTGTGTCAAAAAAATAAGAGTAGTTTCTGTAGTCTAAGGCAAAAGAAATACTTAAGCTAGTGGGGGAACAATTACATTTAAATTCAAGTACTGCCGTATTACCTTATGTCTTTCAACCAAGACTTATTTTCTGAATCAATCATTTCAATAACCAAGCAGGAAGAACCATTAATTACTCAATTTACCTCAACATTTATTAATAAAACAGATGTTTTCACCAGATTTTTCATGGACAAAAGGGATGGGATTGTCAGAAAACAATGTTTAAAAATGCAAAGGAGAATGTGTTTTTATCTTCTGCCTTTGACTCAGTCACCTGACTTCACTTACATGAGAGTTATTTATATCATAGTGAGATGCCACTGCAACAACAAATACGGTTTTATTGCTCTTCTTACGTTTAGTAAAATGTATAAAAAACATTATCAGCAGAATCAGTAGGCAAAAAGGATTGTGACTCCACATAAAATCCTAAAAAGAAGCCCACAGCCTAACACTGTCTGATGAGAAAACATTTCACAGGTCTTTCAATAAATAATCACCTGACTTGCTGCCTTCTAGAGGAAAGAAGAATAATTAAAGGTGCTGAAGGCAGGAAATTTTTGAATCAGATTTTGTATGTTGATGACATGAAATGCTGACCAGAAATTGTTTTCTGTGAGTCTGGCAACTCTCAGTCCAGGTTTTTGCATCTGGCAGGGCTGTGCCTCAGTAAGAGCCCTTGAATGCTTGAAATCGTCTGAACACTTTTAAGAGTAGACTTAAAATACAATGTTTTCCTCATCCTACAAAGTCTTCAGTTGTTTTCTTGAGCAATAGTATGTGCTACGTACTATTGTGACCACAATTCAAATTTACATTTCTTGAATTTGGAGAACTTGGCAAAACTGACACATTTTACCATAGGTTTCCTGAGTTTATTTTGTTGGAGGTTTTTATGATAGCTTTAAATACTGCATATTGTCTTCAATTGTGTAGCCTTATGATCAATGGAATTATCTGGTCCCATCAACTTCAGCATGATCAGGACTATTTCTAGCATTGCACACCTGAGAAGCCTTCAATATAATTTAAAATATGTGCATTTTCCAGTTTTTCCAGCTAAACCTGTAGCTTGGAAAATACAAGCCAATGAGCTTTTGTTCTTACTCCCAAGTATGTAGTCCCTCAATATTCTTTCTCCAGCCTCCTCTCATGGATGTAAGGAATGGTACTTTCTGTAGTGTGACTGTGTCCTTTTGTGTTGTTCAAAAAATTAAATTTTCATCCTACTCAGTCACATTTTTGAAATGTTTTATAGTCCTTTTTCTGTAAAAGGTGTGTTTAGCACAAAATTGCTAATGTTTTGGAAAACAGTGATCTTACCAGGTGCATTTTAGATTGAACTTGTGTGTAACTTTGTCCTTTTTTAATAAAAGGATTATCCCTAAAGGGTGGGAGAGTCGGAAGTGAGATATGAGATCAAAGATTATGCTAAACAAATTCAGTTAACATTTCCCTACTGTAACTTGGCACAGTGGTGTAATTTATGGGCCATTTTGGTAATGGTGTCCAACAGCAGAACAGGCTGCTTCATAATGTGATAAACTGCTTTTTTTTACTGTCTCTTTTGTCTAAAGTGCACTAGTTCCAGGAGAACTTCTAATGTCACCTCCTTCCTCTCAGCACTCTGTGCACTGTGTGCTAGTCTGGAAATAGGGAGAAATTGAAAGGATTTTAGAGACAGATTTTGGGGTTTCTCAGAAAATGCAGCTGAACATGAAGTAAGGGAATTATACACACTATTGTTCATTATATGTAGTGGGTATATAATTGGACACATTATTGTTCACACTGGTAAATAAGAACTATGACTTTAAATTATGTAAAGGAGGTGTGTGACCAGGTACAGACTCCAAGGCTGCCTTTGTGCCAGAGGCACAAAGGCTCACTTTTTAATAAACCTGTTTTGAAAGTAGTTCAAATGCTTCAGTCCCCTACTGAAATTCACAGGATGGCTTCTGCACCTTTTTGGGGTTTCTCAAACAGAATTATTTGCTTCCTTCTGGAAAAATACCATGGTTTAAAATGCTGAAATATATATATTTAGGAAAATTATTAAGAAAAAAATTTTGAGAGGTGATTCTTTTTTTTTCCTTGAAATTTGGTAAACTTGTGCTGGCTCTTCTTTGTTCATGTCACCTAGCACTCATCACTTGCTAAATTTTATCTTGTCTCACCTTTAGCTTTTTAAAAATATCTGTCTTTTTCATGTTAATGCTAGATACAGTCTTAAAATATTCTTAACTAAGTCTCAATGCGGCCTTAACTAAGCATTGAAATAGACCACGCTTGTGTAGAAATGTGGATGGCATGGAACAGGTGTGTTTCTGCAAATCAGCTTATGTGGTTCATATAGGTTATGTTATTTATTATTAGTGGGGATTTGTTTTTTAAAGTATGTGTTAAGTCTGCTTAGAGATACACGGATATTTTTAGCAAGTGAGAGTGATTATTTCTTGGACTACAGAAAGAATCAAGTGTGAAGAGAAGAACTGAGGGTGACAGGGAGGTTTTTCAGCACATTGTGATCAGTGGCCGGATGCACCAGATTCTCAGTGAAGAGCCTGAGAACAGAGTATAAACATCTGTGTCTGTTTTGCCAGGAGTGCAGTAGCTTGTTCTGTTTTCTGTTGGTGGCTGAAGTTTGTCTGAAAAGATGGGAGTCCTGATATTCAGTGTTCTCGTGCTTGGTACTAATCCAATATCCAGGGGTTTTAACTGTGATTTCTTTTTAAATAGTAACTTAAATAATTGGGAATTGCTAGACAGGATCAGATCTAGGTCAGGTGTGTGGATTGGCTGTACCATATTTGAGAGGAGGGCTCACGGAACACTTTCGTGTTTAACCATGGATTAATGTGTTAGAAGTTTCTTCGTAGTCTGCTGAGTGTTGGCAGTTCTTTTATGACTAAGTGGTATTATAGGTTCAAAAAATGTCACCCTGACTGTGATTGTGAGTGTTCTTGTCATCAATAGTTATATAAAAACATTTCACCCACAGGAGAATTTGGATCTCATCTACGTTTTTTGCCATCTGATCTTTTATATGGAACTATCTAAATCTTGCCACGCATTTCCTTTAGACACATCCTGTGCTAAGTATTGTTGGCATCCAGCTGTGTTTTCTCAGACAAGCTCCCTAGATCAGCAGAAAATGGTTTCCTAAATAAGGCGAATTGTTCTTTCTTGTGGAAAAAAAAAGTTGGAAGTGATGTTCAAATTGCAGTATATTGTCAGACCCTTTAGTGTAGCTTTATGCACTGAACTAGCATAGTTTTGTGCACTACATTGTCAGTACTTCTACAGAAGTGGAGTTCCTTTCCAGTTTAATAAGTGGATGTTCTCAGGGCAGAAGTTCAGTCCTGCTTGATTTTATAGAATGGTGCAAAAGAAATTGAAGCTCTTCCCCACCATGTTAGGTCATTTCTGGAGAAATCCTTGATTTGAGGCGCCTAGAAGTTTTAGGTTTGACTGCAGCCCTGATGAAGAGAAGAGTCACAAAACAAAACAGCTGGCAGGAGTTGTGCTCTGGCAGTGCCCTGTGGCAGGCCCGAAGTAGGAACAGCCAGTTGGAAAACTTTTGGAGTGGCCCTGGGGCCTCTCCACATGTGCTCATCCTTTCCTTTCCTTTGCTGCATACACAAGCAGAGGTGTATCTAGTGGGATTATGCTCAGAAGGGAGAATGGATCCTCATAAAGAGCCAGAGATCAGGCTTTTATGGGTTTGTTTAATACTGAGATGGTTGTTGTCGTTTAGACAACAGACAAGTAAAGAATCTTTTATTGGTGCTGTCTGCAGACATGCCAACCAGTATAGACCTCAGGCCAACATGAAAACAGCTCTCTGCTGCAAACACTTCCTTACCCAAAGCTCCCCAACAATCTTTGGACACAGAAAATCAAAGCCAAGACAAAGAAACTGTGTTCAGTGTGGATGTTCTGTAACAGAACCCTTAGGTCATCTCAGGAGTCACAGGCACTGTATCAAACACCTTCTTTCTCCTGGGTTTCCCAAGCCAGCCTTCTTTTCTGCATCTTTGAGAGATTTTTTTCTGAGATCCTTTTCCCTGCCTGGATACATCCTTTTATGTTCCTCTTATGTATAAGTAACAAATTGCTGTGGTCTGAAGATAGTCAAGATTTAAATGATTTACATTTAGAATAAGCCAATCTGTTTTGAAAAGTGAAGTGTTACTTCCACAATTTTATGTATTTATGAAACCATATTTCTTTTGCCCAAAAATCCACCTCTCTTTATTCTTTTTAGTAATCACCAGAGATATTTTGTGATTTTTTTTGAACTGTTTCTTAAACATTTTTTTGTTTGTTTCTCTTCATTCCCTGTCTGTTCTGTCGTGTTTTCTTGCCTGTTCTTCACTTTTACATTGCAAATTATTCTTTCTCCTTTTTTTGGCCCTACACCTTCACTCTGAATTCCAATTTTATGCATGGTTATGCCAATGTTTAAGGAGTGTAAGTCAGTTACCTCTATACCCAGTACCTGGCATCTCACCTTACATCTTCTTAGGTGTATCTTTTGTACTTGTAGTACAATCAATAGGAGGTTTTTGAGAGTTTTTTTCTCTGTTTTCCTACAGTTTTCACACTGTTCTTCATGCTCTGTGTTTTTATTACATTGTGATCTGAGAATGAAGTGGAAAGAATCACACTTCCTATTGAGTATCTTGATAAGTTGGTTAATAGAAAATTGCGAAGTATCAAAATGGCCTTTAAATAGATCTTAGTCACCTGTGGGAATGGACTGACTAAGTTTAAGTACACAGCTGGGTGATTAATTAGCTT
This sequence comes from Monarcha castaneiventris obscurior, assembly GCA_026261815.1. NCBI lineage: Eukaryota > Metazoa > Chordata > Aves > Passeriformes > Monarchidae > Monarcha > Monarcha castaneiventris. The sequence continues at coordinate 2,387,142 of JAMPIT010000890.1, forward strand.
GAAGATCCAAATGCATGCTTAAGTAGATGACCATGCCTCCAGGCTCATCTGCTTGTTTCTACTCACTCAGTTAAGCATTCAATATTATCTCTAATACAGAATATTCCCATGGAAGGCCTCATACAAGTCTTGACATAGAGCTAAGTAATTATATAGTATTTTTCATAGTGTGTAATATAAGTACATCATTTTGAACATGAAGCTACTCTCCTGCAATATTGGCATCAATAAGAATCCAGTTCATATGGAGAGAGTGATTTGAAATTGTTCTTATTCAAAGTTTTTTTCATATTTTTTCCGTATTTGCTACGGTGGTTTAATATAGTTTCTTTTCCTTAAAATTCTGGCTTATATTTTAATTTTTGGGGTGTAGAGCTGCTACGGATATTAGTCAAACAAAATGCAGCTGGTGTCAGCTCCTGTGGGGAATTAATCTTCCGCAGCAGTTTTTGAAATGGGAACTGCAAGTTCCCAACACCCCTCATAAGTAAACCTTATGTTTATTCATCTGCTAATGACAGTGTCTGTGAAAGCCGACACTCAACCCCTGTCTTTCTTGTGAAGGTGAATTTCACACTGTCTGGTATTTATAGGTCACATGAACAGAGGCACGGAGCTGTCTGACTGTGTCTGTGCATCCCAACTGGGCATCTGCTAGCACTGTGCATTTAACTCATTGCTGATAGAAAACTGAAGCTGAAAAATGGAGGATACCTGTGCTCTGGAGTAATCTTGCTCAGTTTACGTTGTGCACCCAAAGAGTTTGAGGAATAGGAGCTTCAGACCATACCAGAGCTGTCAAGGAAAACCAGTTGGTATGAACCAGGAGGGGAGAGGGATGTGTGCTGCACAGTATCCACTACTTCTTATCCTGGCTGCAGCAGCTGCAGCCCTCTGTTTACCTCACACTTCAGGGTCCTGGTGGAAAACGTCACTTCAGGGTGCTATAGAGCCCAGTTCTTTGACTCCAGAATCTTTCAATCTGCCAAACAGTGTCTTGAAATGTGTAATTCTCCAAGAGTGAGTTTGTCCTCACTAGTAGCTTTAGTTCAGTTCTGAGATGAAATCAAATTATATTTCATTTTGTTGATATTCATACAAGTATGCACATTTATGCTGCAGTAAGAAGAGAATTGAGATGAAACATTAACGGTTTCAAGCATTAAGAAATCAACTGATATATTGAAGGATAACTGGATTTCTGTTCTTGTCACCTTTTACAGACCTTGAAAAGGCTCACTGTTCATACAGGGGAAAGCAATACTTCAGTTGCCATATTAAAACTGTTAGTAATGACTGCAACAAGTTAGCTGTGCTTACCAGAAGAAGATTGCTTGGGTTAAGGACATGGAATTTGATTTAGATACATTTCCTTTTCTTTTAGTTCAAAATAAAATATTTCTTTCTGTCATATACTTTGTTAAGTTTTTAATGATTGTACTGGAACTCCATTAGCCATTTGGAAGGTGGCTGTGCGTGTGGAGAACATGAACATGTATGTGTGTACCTACAGAGAGAGAAACTGTATGGCAAAGAGAGGAGAATGTTGCATATATGTTAAAAATTGTGGACCAAAAACTGCTTTTTTTTGTGCCCATAAAATCTTATTGATTTGAGGAGGGTGCCACAACTGTAGATTTTGTAGATTAAGTAGATTTTGTCCCTTTGAACTGCATTATCAAAAACTCCAAGGCAAGCAGAGGTTCAAATAATTGGGGGAGTTGCTAGGTATGATATTTGTGCTGGAGAACATAACCTAGATAAGGGGGAGGTTCTGACTGAGGCTATTCTATTACCTAGATTTTACTGTGTTATATTTTGTATTTATAAAGAATGTATTTGCTGGGAAAATATATTTCTCACTCATCATAGTTGTAGTATCTTTAAGGAATGATCATGCAACTAAAATGTGGAAGATGCAGGAGGAGTCCTAATACGTCTGTAGGAAAATACGGGGTTAAAGTGGACTATATTTTAAGCAGTGTTCAGTTGACTTGCTGTGTGGGGAGAGACTGAGCAGTCCTGGCTAATGACTTGTAGGTACTGAATCCTCAGGTCTCTCAGGTGGTTTCACTCGACCAGTTTCAGCAGAATGATGAAAAGGTTGAGATAAAATAAACTGACAGTTGCTACTCATCGCAGGCAGCAAGCTGTACCCTGGCAGATGAGACCCTGGGAGCCCTCTTTTTTAAACAAAGGCTTTCACTGCAGTGAGCAATGAACTCCACACAAAAAAGGAAAAGGAGAGAGAGATTGGCAGCTGGTGACCGACAGGAGGAGGGAAGGGAGGGAAACTGAGAAACACAGCAATTGTTGGCTAATTAGAAGCCATTCCCACCTACTTAATACCAACCCATTAAGCAGAAAACACTTTTCATCTTACTCTCGCTGCTACACATGACATTATACTCCAATCAATACCCTCCCACTGGCTGCCCCACTGCCCACAAATGAATACATTGCAGTTCAAGAATGCAGTAATTGAGTTGGGGCAGTGAAACTGCAGCTCGCAGTCAAGATCTTTCTCTGAAGATACGAATGTAATGTTTGTTGCTTGGATAAAGAAATCAAATCCCTATATTGACAGCTGTCCACAATTGGCAAATAGATGAAGTCAGCAGTGGATCCATTTTAACCTTGTGTTGAAGTGACAATAAGAGTTTATTTTTGGAGTGGGTGTTTTTTCCTCATTTGAATAAGAGATCTAGAGGATTTGCACCCAGGTGTATAGATTTTTAAGGGCGTTTTGAACTCTGTTCTTCAGTTATACCCACAAAATATATAAATACACACATCATTATGTGCATACAACAATACATCTTGTATTTACTGCTGCTTGATTTTTATTTATTTTTAGTTTTGTAGGCTGCATTTACTCAGGCTATTTTTAAATTTCATTTAAGTCTTCCTATGATTTTTAGGCATCAACTTAAAATTTACTATGTGGTCTACAATAGTACCTTGTGCAGTAGATCTAGGTCAATCATTAGAACCTTATATTTAAGTTCTGTGTTTAGATTCTTGCAATATTTCTCTTTTAAATTAAATCCCTTGTTCCCTGAGCCATCTGGAATTGGTAATGCCATGCACACGCTGCAGCATAAAGTAATACTGTGCAAACTGCAGTATAATTCTTTCTTCATACCAGTTTTGTTACCACAAGACCCAAACAGCAGGACACTGTTACTCCCCTCCTTGGCTGGACTGAAGACATCAGTGTCAGTCTTTTGGAAGTGCTAGAAGAAGGTTCCAATACCAGACATGACACCCCTCCATCCCTTTCAGTTCCAGGGAGAATTGAGTATCAATTCAGGAACTAAGATTCCTTACCGTGCAAGTTTGAGAACATTTTTTGGATGCAGATAAATTGCATGCTGTGACATCTGATATTTGCAGAAAGAGGCAACCATCACTATTGATGCTATTCAGTGTCGTAGCGATGATGTGGCATTTTCAGCATGGCTTTTCTTCAGATGCTGTTTGCTCAAGTACTTCTTATCTGCATAATTGTAGAACATGCTGTTAGCTTGCCAGGCTGAGCCTTGAACCCTCGAGTCAGACTTTATGTACGTGGAATAACTTAACCTACTACTTGTAGCTCTCACCATTTAACAGCCTGTCTATATCCGAGTGAGAACACTGAAAGCTGAGTGGCGTCTCTAAGGCTGACACAACAGCAAATATTTTGCATCTTTTGAAATGGTAAGCCAAATAACAACAAACTGCTACTTTGTTGCTTCTTTCCAGCTGTATTGTAATATTTTAAGCTTATTAGTTAAATTATTATCAATGTTAACTCAGATAATTTGCTTCCCAGTATTGTAAAGCATCTCTCAGTTGCCTTCTTTGGGTATACTCCCTAGACTTCTTTTGATACGTGTTAATGGCACTGTTAGAAAGAGATTTGTCTTCAATACAACCTGTAAAGGGGAAATAATTTTCTTCTGATAGAGAGATTTGGGATCTTCACCACTTGTGAAGATGCAAGTGCCTCAGATGTTAGAGTTGAATATGATAAGATGTGGAAACAGAGGTTTTCTTTACTTAGAGATGCTTGGATAGGTCAATCAAATCTTTTTAATTTTTAGTTTCCATGTAATCTGCTATTTCAAATAATCTGGTTCTAATATTTGTCTCTGGGACATTCTGGTAATCTCTGGGACTTTGATTCCTTTCAACACAGAAGTGTACAAGTTCAGTCCTACTTTGACTAGATGCCAGTTAGAAGGATCAGAGGCAGGCTAGGGAAAAAGCGGAGAGCAGTTGGCAGTCTTTGTGTTTCTCAGTGCCAAAGCCTGTGGGGTTAATTTGAAGATGCCCAAATCACCTTGGCAGCATCATCTCCAGTCGTTTCCAGAACTGTGGAATTTAATGAGCCAGGACAATAAGCATAGGATCATAGAAAAATAGTAATGGAAGGGACTCTAGAAGTCATCTTCTCCAGCCCCTATATAGGAGCAACAATACAAAGTATTTATGTATTTTCCAAGAGAAGTTTGTCTTGTCTGTTCTCAGAAAAAGCTGGCAATTGATTTTCCACAGCATCCACAAGCAGTCTGTTCTAAAGCATAAAATTATGCAGAAAAAAGGAAAAAAATGGGAAGTTGTCTGTAACTGAAACTCTGTATTCTTCAAATCCATCTCTTCCCTCTTTGCAGTAAATGGAAGAGACAGGAATTATCTGGCACATACTGGTGTTTAGAAGAAAATTTTCTAGTGATTTCTGAAGAGGATGGTTATAAGGATTACTTAGTCTAAGTATAAATTATGTATGATGGAATGTAGCTCTTCCTTATGAGCACAACTGATGGAAGGAGGAAGAGAGCAGATGCAAGGGTCCTGTTTCCTTGTTTGTTTTCGAGCTATACTGCCCAGTAGGACTAGTCCATATCACTCAGCTGAGCACAGTAGGCTGATAGCCACTCCAAAAGGGCTGGAAGAACAAGGGCTTCACCCCCAAGAAATAAACCCATGCAGGGGGAAGGGTTGCTACATATTCTTAAATGGTCTCCCTAAGTGCTGTGAAGCTTTGTTATTCAAAGTCTCTTACATAATTCAGGACTCTTCCCCTTACGTAAGTTTCTGAAGCAGGAAAGCAGCTAGATTTCTCAATTCATTTTACCAGGTTAATCCACTCATACTTCATCTCTTCCTAGAGATGCAACTGAACTTAAATAAAATACTTTAGATCCTTATTTATGATTGAGGATGTTTTTTCTAGAAACGCAAATAGGAGAATTGAACAGACTCTTTATCCATTCTACACTGGATATTTTGATACTTCAAAAACCAGACTGATTTTTCTCTAGGTTCAAAGTTCACTACTTGAATCCATATCCTCAAGAAATGAGATTACAGTACTAGTGTGCCTTCACAACTCTGCACTCTTGTAAAGCTGTACTGTCCTGTTTTGCCAGTCTTCTGCAATGAGAAATCAAAATATTTACAAGTCAGATAGCTCATCTTTTGAGCCCTTGTCAAATGCTTTTATTCCCTTTTCATTAATTTTTTTTTCCCCATTCCATAACACCTTAATTAAGGGTTTAGATTTTTTTCTCATCTTGGAATCTCTTTTAAAACTATCTGATATAGTTGCCTTGCTCCAGTTTCTCAACTCAAATCCTTTTCTAAATGTCCCTTCTTTTTCTATCCCAACTAAGATCTAGCAATAGCTGCCTTCATTAGTAAAAGTTTCCTACAGAGATGCTTCTACCTAAGTTAGAAGCTGGCAAGGCTCTTGTTTGCTTAGGACTCATTCATGGAAAAGAAAATCTGAGGCTGTGTTTGTCTTCTGCAGAAGTTATAACTAAGGGAAGAGAGTACAAAAAGCATCAATCTTCAGCTAGATCAAATGATCAATAAAACCCACTCAAATTGCGTCCAGCAAACATTCTGCTCAAGGAGACTCTGCTTCAGAAAAATGACTTCATCATAGCTGAACAGAAAGTGTATCCTGTGGAAATAGTTATGGCCAGGCAGCGAGCTGATCTTCCATGCATTCTTTCACTCCATGTGAAATAGAGGTGTGTTTGATTTTCTTCTACCAATTTCAGTTGTCTCACTGTGCTGTGAAATCTCCAGATTGATTAATGGAGCTTCTCTGGAGAAAAAGGATGTTTCTCTCCCCTGCTTACACATACACTGTGCACTGCAGGGGCACACACTGGTTTGGTTGTTATATTGTGTTTGGGGACGTGTGTTCTTAATGGAAAAAAGGAAGAAAATTGTCAGACTTAAAATGAAATATGTTCTCCATTATTGATTTCCATAAACTTGAGCTTCTTGTTCAAGTTTTCATAACCATTGAGTCTCCAGTGCCTCTCTATCTGTAAACATTTTCAAGTATTTGTCTCTGAGGATGCATGTGTGGGACCTGCTCATGTCTGACATAAACAGTCTCAGTTAAGGGGAAAACTTTTTTTCCCTGACCTTGTGATTTCTGTGTACACAGAACTTTGTGGTCTAGATATTAAGGAGGCTGTTGCATTTCATTTTACTAGACTGAAGTTTCCTATGTGCCTGAGAATCTCAGTTTCCATGGATAAAGCAAGGGCTTAAGAGCTTTTGAAGTAATCATTACTTAGAAGACTGAAGGATTGTGCTCTTACAGTACCTCTTCCCTCGTTTTCCTGGAAACAGGTGAAAAAATTTTCCTCCGTCAGTGTTGTTTTAATTGTGATTCTGTCATGTCTGTGGCTGAACAGTCTGGTTGCTGCGGGAGTTAGCTGAAACTTTATTTTTTATTTAATACTTTAAATAATAGTTTTGATTAAAAAAGGGATTATTCACAGACACACTCCCCAGTAAATTCAATTGTTTTTTTTTAATTAATCCTAGCTCTTCATAGATCTTTCCTTATTCCAAAGTTGTCTCCACTGGCTGCTTGTGGAGTGCTCTACCCCGTAGCTCCTGACTGCATGAAATACATCTACACACCACATCTCTGCATGGTGTAGCTGCAGTGTGTGCTTCTCTGTATTGGCACAGTGTGAGACACAAGTGAGCAACACTCCCCTGTTGCAAAGTCACTCTTTATCCTCGTTTTCCTGTCATATGAGCAGCGCTGTGAGCAGAAATACTTGAAACTACAAAGCACGTTCCTTAAATCAGTTTTAACTGAAACTGCAGCCACTAATGGTAATTTTTTGTGTATTGCATGTCACTACAAGGAAACACAGAAGGTTTCTGAACCTCCAACAGCAATTCCTCTGTAAATGGGAGATTCTTTTCAATTTAACCTTAAGGTAATTCAGGATTTCATGGCTTTATTATGCTCACTAGGGGCATAATTGCTGTTATCATTTAACTGCATTTACACACAAATTCCTGACACATGCTCAGTCTAGTTTACATCAATACAATTATATACATGAGTAATTGCAAACTTTTACCTAAGAATTGGGTCTGTCTTGATGACCAGAGAAAACCATGAAATAGTTTAACATGTACTTACAACCAATCCGTGGTATCCTTTTGAAAAATCACAGTTTTTATTATTCGTTATGAAAAGTAAGATCTTTAATAGAAAATTGTTTCTTAATGAACAGAGTTCTGTGTTGGAGAGCAAAGTGTAGGAGATTTAACATGACAGTATTGTTCCGAGGGGAATTTTGGTGCTTTTAGGTCAACTCTTGAAGTAATTTATATAGGAAAAATAGCTTAATACTGTTCTTGCCCCTAATTAAATGAAATTGCTATTCTTTCACACAGGTGCTTTATTTAATTAGGATGTGAAATATGAGAAAAGAAGCAATGATTTCAATGTAAGCTGAAGAAAAAGGTCCACGAGCATGAGCCTTTGCAAGCAGAATTGTCTTACTTAAACGACACAGAACAGTTAATTTCCATTCAGCAGTGGCTCTCCATCATTTAATTGGAAATATTCTAGACTAAGAAATTGTCTTTCAGTAGGAAATACAGATTACTGCTTTCTGCTCTGGGGTCCTCAGTACAGGGAAGGTATGGACATGTTGGAATGAGTCAAGAGGAGGGTCACAAACATGATGAGAGGGCTGGAGCACTTCTCATGAGGAAGAGCTAAGAGAACTGGGGTAGTTCAGCCTTGAAAAGAGAAGCCTCTGAGGAAACCTCATTGCAGTCTTTCAACACATGAAGGCAACCTCTAAGAAAGGTGGGGACAAACTGCTTAGCAGGGCCTGTTGTGATAGGATGAGTGGCAATGGTTTTAAATGGAAATAGATTTAGAGTGGATATAAATAAGAAGGTTTTTATAATAAAACTGATGAAACTCTGGGACTGGTTGCCCAGAGAGGTGGTAGATGCCCCATCCCTGGAAACATCCAAGGTCAGGTTGCATGGGTCTCTGAGCAACTTGATCTGGTTGAAGAAGACCCTGCTTGTTGGACTGGATGACCTTTAAAGGTACCTTCCAACCCAAACCATTGTGTGATTCTCTGATTGTTGGATTTAGTACGTACACCCTTTTCCACAGAATGTGGGAACGTCTCTTTTGACTGCACTTTGATTCCTTTATGTTCCTTTGAAGTCGTGATGAGCTTCATGATGGAGGTCCAGCCTGAGCAAGGCATGACCCTGACTGTAGGCTGGGGTAAAAAAAAAAAAATCTCATTCTGCATTTAATTTCCACACCCCTACAGTCCTGGACAGCAATGCTATGCAGGGTGCACTTGCAAAAGAGCACTGCTTCCCTTCTAGCATTTTACATCGAGACTCCAAGGCGAAGCTGGTATTTTTAATACCCTCTCATGACTGACTGAGGTCATTTTGTTTGCGAGAGGTGACGTGGGGCCAGAGAGAGCCCCCGGGTGCGGGCAGGGAGCGGGTGCCGTGCGCGGGCCCGGGGGTTGTGTTTAGCCTCTAGAGGGTGCGCTTTGATCCCTCTTGATCACACAACAATTTGCGGCGACAAAAGCGGCGAGCGGGCGAGTGCAGCCACTTATGCATGAGCAGCAGCATCGCACAGCAGCGCGCACTGCCGAGGCGAGGCTCCAGCTTATGCAATAAACCATTCCAGCTCGTGTGTACCCGGCAGAGATGGAACCTGCCTCTGTTTTGTCGCTGAATGGGGTGTTCGCTATTCAATCAGCATTCAGATTTATGCTTTAGATGCTCGTGAAAGAGGATGCTCTCCTTCGCATGCCTGTCAGCAGTGATGCTTGCGTGCAGGTTTTTGTATTTTTGGAGGTTTTTTTCTGAAAATATTAACACAAGAAACCTGCCACGTAAACAGATCTGGGGAGATCTGAAGAGTTAAGAGATTTGCAATATAAGGTTTTATTTTACCCTTTGACTTCCTCATAAATCTTTTTATTTTTTTTTTTTTTGCTTTAATGTGAGAGGTGTCTTCAGGAACATAGCTTATCATCTTCCTGTGATATATGTGAGCTTTAAAATGTAGTCTAAATTTGCTGGGAGAAAATCATATTCAGGATCCAGTAATATAGTTGCATTCAAGACAGAATAAAAGGCTTATATTGCTACATTTGATTCAAAACAATGGCTTAATTGGCCAGGAAAATATAGTTATCAAATGATAAAGATATGAAGTCAAGGGCAAGATATGCCTGAAAACAAGCTTTTTCCTGCCTAAAATTAGGCAAAGTTAATAGGTTAAATTTTGTTTATTGAATAAGAGAACCCAAAGTTGATTGATATAGTAATTTCAGTGTTTGCTATGGCAAATATTTAGCTCATTATCAGTTTTAATAGCATTTTGCAGAACAAGCCTTTTCTTGACATGCAGAAAATACTATTAAATTTCCCTGCATAGATACATTGTTATGACATGCAATAACTACTTGAATATAAAGGGGATTAATAATTTAAAAGGTGTTAACAAATTAGGGCCATCATTAAAAATAGACTTTGAACCATTTTGTAGAAAAATCAGATTGAGGTAATGCTCTGCTCTTATGATAAAGAATTACAGCATTAATTCTGCAAAGTGAACTTATTGCTCCTATTCGTCTCCAAAACCCTGGAGCATTAAAAGACAGGAAGAATGAAATGATCACTGCGTTTTTTTCAGCCACAACAGCTCTAATATTTCCATCACAGTTTCACAGCTCAGCTTGCATGGTTGTGCTAGAGGAAAAACCCATAAACGTCATGCTTCCCTTTGTTTTGTTTTTGCTGGTCTTATGAAATCGGGTCGAATTTTTTCAGACAGTTTATATTAATATACTGAGAATTTTGCTTGTACAGCATCTGTGCAGAGTATAAAGCAAACATTTCTTCTGTACAGAAGCTGTTCTTTTCTTGGTTTTTAAATGTAATCCCCATGTTCCTTCTGCATTTTGTTTTTCCTTTCTTGCAACAATTGATGACCAGAGGCATTTCAAGGTTGAATTCTTGTTGCTTTGCAAATTATTAATTTGTTTTCTTTCCAACTTGAGATAAACAGAAATAAGATCGCTTTTGAAACCTTTTCTTCATTCTTTCAAATTGCATCCATGAAACATGCAGAAAAATGGATCCCATTTTTTTTTTTTGTGCAGATGTATTAAGAAATACATTTGTGATTCTTACTCATGTAAGTAATCCCTGCCCATAAAAATAGTTTCACTGCAGTGAGGGTCCAGTGTGGATCCTTATTCTAGAAATAGCTCAGTCAAAAGATTTAAATACGATTTAAAAGGCTGACCTTTAATTATTGCTCATTTGCGTGTTGTTTACTTTCAGGTTCAAGTTGGAGAAGAAAAAAAATAACTTATGGGATTTAAGTAATAAATTTCACATTTGAAGGATAGAGATAACAGGAGCTCTTAGGCCCCCAAAGGAAGCAAAACATTTGTTCTCCCCCTCCCTCTTATTCTCACTTGCCATGGCAGTCATCTCCCTTCATAATATTTCCCTCTCATCCCCCTTCCTGAGTTTTCCCTCCCCTTCCCCTTGCACTTTCTGAGACCACAGAACCCAGATGGTGCCCTCACTGTTGCCAGACCCTGGGGGAACTGCTTCTGTTATACCCACCTCTCAGTAGCTGTACTAAGGAACATGCCAAAAGTCCTGTGCTGAGATATGTTTAATTTTGATATTATTTCCTTTCCAGTGAATTTTTTTGTCAGCACCAATTTTTATCGCTAAACTCAAGTCTCTGATATTGGCTGTGGTGCAACATCGAGTTTAAATAAAACAATGAGTTTCTCATCATCTGGTTGTTATTTTAGCAGAGTCAGACGTTGTTAAAGCACCAATCAATAAATGGTTAAAGCATTGTTTATATAGCACCTCTATTCCTGCTAATACTGAAAAATTCTTAACACCAGGACATTTTGCAGGCAGAGGTGTATGTTTTGGTGCATTCAAAAAGCACATCTCCTTTTATATACCAATATAACAGTGTTTGGGGTTTTCTAATTATGCAGAATGAAGAAATGGATGGAGAAAATAGAACATGTGGCAGAGGAGAAAAGATTCATGTTCTGATAAAGTATAAAATAAGAGTTGCTGTGGTAGAGATACAGTTAACAAGGGCCATCAAGGATAACAAACTATTAGCACATTATTAGCCAGCGGAAGATCAAGGACAGTATTAGTCTGCTCTATGACAGAGGGGAGAAACTCTTAATAGATGACCTAGGGGAGGCCAGTGTGCTTTAATGCTTTTTTGGCTTTAATCTTCACTGAAAAGGTCAGCTGGGATCATGTGGCAAACAGAGTTTATATGTGCCACAAGAAAAATAAAAGCAGCAAGATCCTAGGCTAGAACAGGGGAAAGTAGGCTAGAGAGTACTTAGAGGAGATAGATCTTCAAATCAGATGGGCCACAGAAACTTGATCCTACAACCCTTTAAAAAATGGCTGGAACAATCTCGAGGTCATTAGCCATTTTTGAAAACTGATGGAGGTCAAGTCAGGTTCCCGAGTAGTGGAAAGAGACAAACCTGATGCCTGTTTTTGGAAAGGGAAAAAGGAGGAGCCACCATGGAATTTCAGATAGATCAACTTAAGATCCTGTCTTGGAAAAACACCAGAACATACAACCAGATGTTTAATAGGTATCTAGAAGAAAACAAGGAAATCTGCAACAGCTAAAATGGGTTTGCTAATACTAATTGTGTCAAGCCTAAATAATTAACAAGCAACGGGACTTCCAGGTAAAGAAGTTAAAATAAGGAGAATATATCGGATATAATCTGTCTGGAGCTTTTGATACAGTATTATATGCAACATTTATAAGCAAGAAAGGAAGCCTGAACTACATGAATCTACTATCAAGTGGGTGACTAATGATTATTAAAGAAACCTCTGACAAATAAAAGCTATCTGTGGCTGTTGTTAGAAATGGAAAGCTGTGTAGCTTGCTATTCTACCAGGATCTGAGCCTGTACTAGGTTGTGTTTTCATTCCTTATATGGAGACTGGAATAGTAAGTATGCTTTGCATGGGAAGAGAACACAAACTAGGGAAGGAATGTAAGCATCTTGTTCATGGTGGTGCAATTCTAAAGGATCTGGGCAAATTGAGAAATGCATGTAACGTTTTCAATCTTAGTGTGTGTTTGTGTGAGTATGTATAATCAGGAGTAATCAAGGGCATAATTACCAAAAGGGAGCAAGTACCAGTTCTATGGAGGGTGGGGAAAAAAATCAGGACTTGCAGCAAATCACAGGCTGAAGCTGAATGAACAGTGTTAAGCTGTTGTGAAATCTGCAGACATCTTACTGGGGTATTAAAAAATGATGACTTGTGAAGTAATCCTTCCGCTCTACTCAACACCAATAAGGTCTCAGCTTAGTATCATAGCAGTGCTGGGTTTCATGCTTTATGGAGTATGCAGAACAGCTGGAGAAGGTGCAGGAAGGATGAAAAGGAGCTAAAAATCATGACCAAAAGAAAATATTGATTTAATGGTAGATTTTGAGCTTCTGTGTCTATAGAAGAGACTGAGGGAAGAACAAAATAGCAGGTGTGAGCTTTGCAGAATTTGAAGAGGGGGATAAAATGAATAACAATCTTTTCTCTTTGTCCATGATAGGTTGAACTAGAAGTAGTGGACTGAAAAATTGCAGTTCATGGAGGGATGCTTCTGATTAGCCACTGGGAAAAACTTCACAACAGCTTGAGGAGTGGACTGTGTCCTGTCCATTGTAGAAGCTTTTTTTCAATGGTTTATGAGTTGCCATTATGAGGAGGGTGATTTATATATATGTTTGACATTCATATCAGAATACAGGCAGCAGCACTCCCAATATGCTGTAATTCTGGAGATAAGCCTGTGAAATGCCAGTGACAGGATCTCATGGCCTAGAAAAGAGAAAAAGGAAAGATTTTCTGTGAATAAAAAACTGAATTTTTTTATTTGCTAAAAAAGGGTGGGTAATAAATTTCATTTCTATGTGTCTCAGTTTGCCCGTCTGTGAAGTCAGCTTTAAGGTGTTGATGTTTTTTGTAAAACAGCTTTCAAAAATATTTCTTGGCTTAAGGATACTGAAAGATATTCCTTGCCTACCCCAGTTCATCCCCTCATCCTTTCCTTTCTGGAAGTTCTCCAGCTCTTTCTTCTCTTCTTGTCCATGCTCTTCTTCTCTGCAGAAACCATTTCAAGGCTACCAAAGTATCTAATTTTTCCATCCCATCAATTCTGACGGCAACAATATTCATTTTTGCTGGTTGTTGGAAAGCCTGGAATCTGCTTCCTATTCAGGTTTAATGTGAGGGAGGGCTATGAAGACTGAGAATGAAATCCACTTATTGGAGCAAAGCTCACAACTGCAGTTTGGACTCTTCCCTCCTTCCACTGCCTGTTTCTTTTCTCTCTGGCTAGAATAAGAAACCAGTCTTTTTCATGTCCACTTTCCGACCCCAGGACCATTCCATCTCTTCCCATTATTGGAGTCTTAGAACCTCTGGTAATTAGCATTCAAAGATGACCACATTCTGCAAGTGAAATGTCTCTTTCCCCACTAGCTGGGATCAACCAAGAGATCCGTTTTCTCATTCAACATTTTATGTGCACTCCCAAAATTGTTTCTCTTGCTGCCAAGACTTCTGATATAGGATGATGTTCATTAAAATTTATTTTTTCAATTTAAAAATGTTTCCATGCAAACTCAAGGTTAGCCATAGGTAACTAACAAGTAAGATGAATTTGACAGAAATCCTATTGGGTCTGTGGTGTTCTCTACTCAATATTAAGGAATCTATAACCCAAGAAATTAGGGCTTTTCAGGGAAAATTAAGCAAGTGGAAAATTGGGGCATGGGGGTATATATTGTAACGTATTAAATATCTGAGTATTTTTCCATGTCTTTTGGCCTCTAGAAATTGCAAATATTTATAGATTTGAAATTCAGACAACTATTTGAAAAATGAATTAGGTGCAGTACCTTGTGGTTAAACTGTATCTATAATTTCAGCAGTTTCCTACAAGCATTTAAATTATTTGCTTACATTTTGGAGGAAGAAGAGAAAGAGAAAAGGGCTACAGATTGACGGAAGTTTTTTTCAGAGTCTGACTTAATAAATGTGACAATCAAATATGAGGATTTTTGGAAACAGAGATAAGCGACGCTAGCCTGAAGGCTGAACTTAATGTCAAAGAGGGTGTTCATGCAAAGCAAAACAGTGTGTCTAGTAAACTAGAGAAATATCATCTTTGGAGGAAAAAATCTCTAAAGATTTTATGCCACTTTTAACAGGCAACAACAAAAAAGCCCTAGCTGTACCTCAGGATATGATCAGTCTTTTTGAACTGAATTTGTTCAGTGCTTTTTTGTTCTTCAGTGCTGTCTGCAAGCATTCCCTGTCTCAGTCATAAGGCTCAGAGTTTGGCAGTTTTATTTCTTTGTTATATTTTCATCATGTGAGATAAAAAGTCACGGATGAGTGATATAATGGAAACAAATGTTACCTGTGTCTGAGCAGGAGAAAAAAGCCCTCAGTTGCACTGAATCCATGCTCTTATTCTTTCATAAAATTGTTTGAAATTTTTTGAAAATGATAGGTGATTTTTTTTCCTTCTCTGCTCAGCCAAACTGCCTCTCTACCAGCAGTGGAGTTCAGTAACCACCTTAGGAAAAGCATTTCTCAGGATAGCTGAGGTTGAGACTGTTGTAGGCATAATCTGTTCAGACTCTGTAGGAGGGGATGAAGGCTGCATCACTCTCGAGTAGCCCCTGGAGGTTAGCTCAGAGCAGCAGTACAGCTTTGGAGGGAGCTGTCAGCCCTCTGGGCTACAGGGATGTGCTCTTTTTAATAAGTACATTGCACAAGACAGTACCTATGAGGTAAAGGGCATTAAAGGGCATTTTTTCACAAGAAAGTCTTTTTTAAAATAATGATTAATAAGTCCAAAGCTGCACAGGTAATTTGTGAAAAATACAGTGTGTTCAAAATACCAAGCAATCCTAGATGTTTTACATGTGAATAGAGCCTAAACAAAGTACATTCTACAGTTTGGTTTATCCCTTGCTCAGAGATTTGAATTTAAGCTCTATTTGTTTTCACCAGCTGTGAAGATGGAGGTTAGCAATATGAAGATCATTGAATTCTATAGTAGCTCTTCAGGTAAACAATATTTAATTTGATTAGTCAGCATATTCATTTTTGTGGTGGAGAAATTGGGAGAACTCCTTGTTTAAAAAATAGGGAATACTAATAGGTATGCATTTGCTAGATATCACAATGCCATATATCTTCCAATAAATTGCTTTGCAGAATGTGGCATGCAGCAGATTTTGAGGGTATTGTATGCAATTTATACCTTAATTTTTTTTTTTTTAGTACATGGTTATGGCAAACACTCCATATATGTCATGTTTTTCCCAAGTTTAGGTACTTCATTTAATTACTGAAAGGTTAGTCTTTTTTCTTGGACACGTATTAAGTAAACACATCAAAAAGTTGCTCAAATATTAAAATGGAGCAATATGTTATCAACACATTGAGCAAAACTCACATGTTCACTACCAGCAATTGAGTGAGCTAAATCAGACAATACTTTAAATATAAAATAGCATGACAAAGAGTCCCTTGGATTTCTTTTGCTTATTTTTAATTTTTGTAAAATTATTGTAAAGTCTGGTGTTCATAGACACAACTCACTGACATGCTCACTGAATTTGGGCAGTCGTAATCAAAGCATCACTGATGAACTGGTCTAAAATGAAACTGCAAGATTGCCTAGTTTTTTATTTCCAAAGAAATGCATGTCTGCCAGAAATGAAGGATGAGGTTCTGGTTGTCCTAAAGTTATTACAGGTGGGAGATTACACAGACATATATGGTAGTGATGAACAGAGATCAGAGAGACCGGAACATCAAGGGGAAGGAGAAATGGGAATTAAGAGATCAAAGATTGTAGAGGAACTAGAGGGAGAGTTGGCTTTGTCTTCACTGCCAAAAAAGGTGTGTTTTTTGTGTGGAAAAACTAACAGTAGCTGCAGTTATTTTGCTGTGGAGGACAACAAAAGCCTTGTAGCTTTTACTGTGATCTGGCTGAACAAGCTCAACTGCAGAAGTGAACTGAAACACCTCTGTCCTTTGTCTCCAATTTACTTCACAGTAAGGTAATTTTTAATGGATGAACAGTGAAAAAATTACTCTGCTTTATTTCATTGAACACTATTCAGAGACGAGCAGCCTAAATTGGACAAAAGTCTGATTGTCATAGTAAGCAACATTTGACACCACAAGAAGGATTCAGACTACGAGAAAAGCATGTGGAGAGTAATATCTGGAGAGGATAAAGCACTGAGGGCGTGCACTATGAGATAGGAATTTATTCCACTCCCTGGCACTGATTTGCCTTGCAAATATTGACTCACCTGTTCTCTCTGATGCATCTTTTTCTCTTGTTTCTTCAATAATCACAGAAAAGCACAGCTATTCATTAATTCTTCTCTTAATCTTATTTAGGAATTATTATTCAAGGAAAGAGCTCACTGAAACCCAAGGTCATATCACTTTAATACTGGCTATTTATAATTAGGCAGTGAAAACCATACCTAAATATTTAAAGTAGTTTGAGATGTTGATTACCCAGAACTCCCAGTGGAAATGCACACTTCATTTATAAGAAGCCTAGGGAGAGAAGGAAATGTGTATGATTTTGGAAGTTTTGAAAGAGTGTGTTATAAAAGTGTCCAAAATCATCCAGGTACAGTTGATTCTGATTCTGAACAGCAGTATTATTCCAGGACCATTCTTTCTTATCTTGCACTTCTTGGATTTCAGTCAAAGATGGGGAATTAAATGCTTAAATGGAGCAATCCAGTTTTAAAGACACTTTCTATAAATTATAGCTTTTCATATACTTTCTCATATAAAATTAATTGAGGCTTTTAGGAAACTTGTCTACAATTTCCTCCACCTCCTCAGCAGTAGACAAGACTTTGACAGAAAGCTTTGTATAAAGAAGAACCTGTGAGAGCACAGTTCTGCTGGGTCATTTCCTAAGTTTCCTTTATCATAGAAGTTTCTGTGGAAGAAATTTGCACAGTAAGAGTATTTTTATGACAGTAAATCCAGCAGAAGTAGAATTTATCATGCTTGAGTTACGTTGGAAACAGTTGTTTCAGTTTGGGGAAGTATTTTAGCTCTGGTAAATTTTCATCTACAGATGGATACTGGAAGGCAACGTATCTACAACCAGAGAATGTAATGTATAATTCTCATTTTTAGAACCTGAAAATGATTAAGATAAAAATGTCATTATCTCTGATGTTAAAAAGCAATAGTAATACAGCTAAGCTGTAATAACTTTGTCTTCTGTTCTTCAGGATAGACCTCCTAGTAGCATCCTCTTAAATTCATAGCAAAAGAAGAAGTTTTTTAATAGAGTAAATTTTCCTCTAGGATTGTGTGCTTATGTCTACTGCCTACCTTATCGAGGGACTTGATTCTTTGTTTAGCATAAGTAGCACTGGGATCACAATAAAAGAGAAGGCTGGTCTCCTTTGCTGTCTGCAGACTAGATTGCCTTAAGAGACATTGAGACCAGTAGAGAAAAAAGAAATTACACTGATCCAATAGATATACTGCTGAGAGGTTTCTATTATATTCTTACCTCAGACGTACCACCATTAAATTCACACTTTCAGGCCCTGGGAATCAGGTCAGCATGACAGAGAAGTTTGGCTAAAATGAATCTGCTATATTAGTTTTTGTGAAAATTATTAAGCTCCACAGGTTCAAGATCAGAACTATTTTTCAAGCAGTCATTGTTTCAAAGCTAGGCAAATAAACCCTGATAGAAAAGAGAAAATTATAGGGAGTCAGACCAAGATGAAATTGAGTATCAGAGTAAACAAACCACCTGAATACATGATCTCATGTAGGAAAACAACACAGAGTCATTCATTTGGCACAGTTAAAAATCAGCTGGCAGGCAAATTTTTTTTTAAAGTATTTTAAGTAGACTGCCCATCAAATAAGCATAATTATAATCAAAATTCTTACAACGTTCTCAAAATTCCTAAAGGCAATCAGCTCCACTCAAATTACTAACTTGGATAAATCACCATTAATTAGCTAATATAAGCCAGCAGGTGGTTTTGAGCCCAGAGAGATTCCCTGGTTATTTAAATTATGTATACTATACTACACCAAAGATAGAATAAGTGAAAGGGGAACAACAGACACCAGTCTGCTAAAAAAAATAAACAACAACAACAACAACACTTCAGGGATGATGCTTAGCTAAGGTCTTCTCCAACTCCTACACCCTACCCAAAGCAATACAAGACGTCTTTGACCCTCAGCTCAGATAGTATCATCCAGGAATGTTCTGTATGGTTCCTACTTCACAACTGAAATGTATGCAGGAAACAAAATCTGCAGTGGAAGCATGCTGGGGAAGATTAGTTCTGAAGATTTGGTGATTACTAGAAGGACTAGAGAGAGCAGTGACTCTGTTTTACAAAAATGCACCATTGAAACCACAGGATAGCCTTGTCACACACACATACATCCCCGAAACAGCGGGAGATTCTTTTTTGGGGCTTTGTAGGCATTTCCTATGAATAAATAAATTTTCATCATTTTAAAAGATTTATGTCCAAGTCTTCTGTGACCGATACTGTCGTGGTCAGTTGTGGACAATAACTGTTAGGAACCAAACCGAGTATTTCCACATTAGTATATCAGAAGAAAATCGGATTTTTTAAAAATATTGGTACCAATGGCTTTATGAAATCCAGAGATTCTTTGAGAAATATGACTCAAACCTGCCTACGAAACTATTGTCTTTCAATAGCTCCTACTTGCATGGTGTGTTACCCTAAAAATCTCAGAGATTGCCATAAAATTCTGTCATAAATTACTGCCACCCATAACAGTTATGCTTGGTGGTCATGCAAAATTGAGACTCGACTGTATTTTAGTCTCTGATTGAAGCAAATGACATTGTGTAGGAAGAAACAGCAAGATCAATACAGATATTTGTATTTGTCCCACTGATAACATCTCTGAAAGTCTGGACAGTGACGCAGTAACAATACTTTAAAGGATTAAAACTCCTGCCAGGTTTTACTGAATGATCTCCAGGTGTGGTAGGAATCTTTAATCCCACAGCGTGCTCTGGGATCACCTGTGCCTTTCACATCAATCAGCTGAGTGTAATGTTCTGTTTACAAAGAGCTGAGATTGTGTATCACACTGTATTCCTGCCTCTGTGTCGGGCAGATACTCTGTGTTGCTGGCATATTCTTCAGGCTGGGTGATGTATTTTGATGACCTTCTTTTCATACATTTATGCAGGTTTCTAGTCTCTCCCGCTTTTTTTTCCCAATGTAAATGATAGATGTTTTATAAACATGTTGTCCAGTAACTGTTTAGCATTTTCATTCAAACACAAGTTTCAGTAAATTGAGTCTGCTCAATGTGACAAAGAATAGCACAGGAAGAAGGGGCCTTTGGGAGGTTTTTTGCCATATTAGAACCCAAATCCTAAAGTTAAAATTTTTCTAAGCAGAGAGAACGTGAAGTCTGTACCTACCTAAGTCTTTCCCATCTTGGCAATAAACACATAGGAATTGGGCTAATCCCACATCAGTGGGGAGTCAAGGCAGTTCCTGAGATACTTGAAAAAGCCTCAAGACGCGTTAGCAAAGTATGTAAAAATGCTAACCACCATAGCTAATTGTGTAGATAAAAATAATTCCATGTGTACACAAAAGTAGTATCACCAGTTTTTAAAAAATGTGTCTTACATTGTGTTTTAAACTACCTCCAAAATTCTGCTTTTGTGGGCACAGTATAGAAGTATACAGCTGTTCAGGGAAAAAAAATTCAGACTTGTTGTTCAACACATGCAACACTGCCCTTTGATATCTTTTTTTGGACTTTGTAATAATGCTGTAACTACCGCTGTTCACAAATATTTTATTTATAAAAACTGTCTTCCCACAGGGCGGCTGCAGATGATCTGCAAGCTGAAGACCAGCCTGCAAACTCCTCTCGCTCTAGGAAATGGTGCTCCTGTTTGTAAATATCAGTGCTTGCCTTGGGATTTTTAATAACCACTAGTGTGTTCCCAATTTCAGTATATAGAGCACAAGATCCAGCTCTTGGGTGAAGTGTGGAGGTGACAGTTTAGCGTCCAGTCTTTCCGTGACAATGCTGATATGTTCTATTGTTGTTAAAAACCATAGAAAAACAGTCTGAATGCCTTCACATTAGCACCACTGGCAGAATTGGTGTTATTCTTGCAGGAAAAAAGAGTCATCTGGTATCTTGGAGGGATCAGCACTCACAAACCATCATTTGTTAGTAGCTTTTGAATGAAAGTCAAGTAGGTGTTAATGTTCAGAAAATGTCAAGTTTAATAGAATGAGTTGTAGTCACCAAAAAGATGGAATTGAGAGAGTGATGAAAACTCCTGGTAGTGTTTAGCAGAGGTCATTTAAGTCTTGTTTCCTACATGGAACTATTGGAAGAGTTTCTCTGTAGGTTTTTTAAGCTAACCCTTCTCTAATCTCCATGATTAGAGATCATGCTTTTCTAACACTAACATGATATATGGAAAAAAGACTGTAGTAAGCTGCATCAAAGGCCTGCTTAGCCTGGTGTCTGTCCAGCAGTGGCTGATAGATTAGGGAAAGATAAGAACAGGATATTTGGAAGTGAGACTTCTGCTTGGTATTCTCTCCATATCTTCAGCAACCTGCAAGTTAGTGACTTCCTGAAGAAGTTGAATCTAGATCCCATTATATTAAAAAGGTTTTCCTGTATTTGTCCATGAACTTCTCCAGTGCACTTCTGTTACATAACTGGCAGCCAAGGCACCTCATTGAATCTGGCAGCTAAAATGCAGCTTCCTCATCTGCCCTTAGCCTGTTGTTTTGCAGCTTCAGTTGCTGCCCCTCAACTTTTGCTCTGTAAGAAAGTACGTTATCATTTCTCATTCTTTTTCTTCATGGCACTCATGAAAATAGATACATCTCTTTATAGCCTGCTATCAGTCATCTTTCTGTCAAGCTGAAGCTTCCAATCTCCCTGTGCATGAAAGACAGGTTCCATAAGTGCATTAATTTGCATTTATCAACATTGAATTTTATCTGATGCTTTATTGCCCAGTCACAAACTCTTTTTGAAGTTCTTTAAAGCTTTGGTTTTGATTACCCTGTGTAATTTTTTTGTCAGCAGTAGGTTCTGTCACTTTGCTGTTCACTAACATTTTGAGTTGTTGGGGATTTTTTTAAATGCTTACTGTACAAATTCTGCCTTAGATCCCTGTTGAATTCACTACTGATGTTTCTTCATAACGAAAATCAGTCCACCTATTCTTATCTTTATTTTCTACCTTTAACTAGTTGTTAATCCAGAGAAGGTATCTGAAGCATTCTGGGAGTCTAATCAACCAGGTAATAGTCATCCAGGTAAAGGATCTCTTGTATTCCTCAAAAGAAAATTACCTCATGAGACCTCTGCAAAAGCTATCTTGATTTCTTCTCCTCATTATAACATTCTAATTTACTTATCTATCATTATATCCTTTATTAGAGTTGTAGCTAATTTGCCTGGTATGAAAATCGGGTTTTTACTGGTCTCTCCTCCCATGGCACATTCTTGGTTTTAATTAATGTCTTGTTTAGCACTCTATGTTACTCTTGTACTGTGGCTGATTCAAGCAATACCTTTGGATATGTCCTTTAAACCTCTTGAGCAAATGCTACTTTCTTGCCTGATTGATTTCTCAGTTTGTTCTAATCCTACTCTAACAGTGTTTCCATTTGGGACTCTGCCTCTCTTATCTAGAAAATAAAAATGCTGATGTAGAACTCTGCTGGAGGTCTTCCTTAGTGACCACCCAAGAATACATTTTGCCTTTCTGCTGTTATCTTTTATTCACTGAGCTCTCGTTCACCTTTTGTGTGTGTGTGCTTGTTTTTCTGCAGGGGAAAAAAAAAAAAGAAAAAGAAATATGTAATTATGCTTTTTTCCACTATTTCATTTTTAGGGACACAAATAGAAATAGGAAAATGATGCAATCTGTGGAGATGTGATACCTGAGATCAGTGCTCTTGTTATTTTTGTGTGGTCATCATAAAATAAAGCACTGGGTTAAGTTGCACTTTTATGCCCATACCCTTCCAGCTTTTGTACTTTAGAAAATTCTCTCTGATATCTTGGCACCATGAAAGTTCACATTTGAGTTCACTTTAAAGCCAGGGAGTCATCAGCTGTTCATAGCTGCAGTGAGGGTGTTGAGCTGATGTTCTGGGGTATAGCAAAGAGCAGCTTTCTGTGTCAGTGGCAAATGAGCAGGATCCAGAGTGATTGCAAAACCAGCTACATCCTCCTGGGCTGTTCTGGGGAATTTCTGACAGGCATGTCAACCTGCAGAGGCCCTGATTCTACTTTTAATTGAGAGCTATATAATAGAGATATCTGTACCTTCCTTCTTGCATGTTGAAAAGTTCAGGGGAAGCTTCCCCAGTAATCAGTGTCAGAATACAACATACTGTGGTTACTAAACTTTTAGTCTCTTCCTGGTTTTCCTTGTATTGCCTTACTTGTTTGAAAAAAAATTAAATTGCTGTATTGTTCATGACCATTTCCACTCCTTTTTCCTTCATCCTTCTTTTCACATTTTTGCTGCCTTCAGGGTTTTCTTTGATCTTTTCCCTGCAATGCTTTCCTGATAGGGACTTCACTCCTTTTCCTCTCCTCACAGCACTTGTTAAATGATCAGAGATGAAGTTTGATTTGATAGCAAAGTACCATTATTTGAATTTAGAGATAACATCCTAGTTGAAATGGGATGGAAAAAGAGGTTTATTCAAGGAGTATTTCTTTATCTTGTCTGCAGGGTTAGGCAAATACCACTGTATTAGATATTGGAAGAACATTCAAACCTCTTTGGGGAAACAAATGGAGGGAATAGTTCAGTGAAAGTGTCCTGGAAGGCTTTGGGTTCTTGAGAGAAAGACAGAAATAGTTTGGAATGCATAAATGTGGTGAAACAGTAGAAAGCATCAGCACCCAAAGAAGGAAAGAGTTGTATCTTCTGAAAGTTCTACCTGGTAGCCCAAAAAGTAGGGGCAGGGATTTGAAAGAAACAAAAAATCATCTTGTGATCCTTTGTGGCTCATTTTTGCCTGGTCTTCAGTTTGCAAAGGAGTCCTGAAAGGTTCTAGGCTTGCTGGCTTGTTTTGGAAATTTCTGAAGATGTAATGTGTGCTCTGTAGTAGGTTGTGTGAGCTTTTCAAAATTATCTTCAAAGCTGGCATATTACATTTTTTGCCAAGTCATGTTTTCTTACAAGTGTATGAAGTGTGCTTGAATTAAGATGTCATGATTTATTTAAATGTCTGCAAAAAAAAAAATTACGATAAATTCATGTCCTTTTTTCAACAGCTTAACTTCTAATCCTTTATTTCACAGTGTCCTAAGACTGCTGTTTTTTCTATTTAATTTCTGTATATCGTGAAGAACTACATTTATAAAAAACAGTACATAAAAGTACATAGGTAAAATTGTAACCTTTGATTGACATTATACCCCCTGTGGTTAATAAAAAAGCTTGGGAAGTTTTACAAAGTCAGGATTCAGTCCAGACCTGAACCAGTAGTTTGGCTTATATTAGGTTGTTTATTTACACTTGCTTTTGGTGAATAGGTATTTCCTTAGCAAACATTATATACAAAATCATTATTTAGCATTGTCTTACTAAATTTAGTTGTCCATTAACCGACCCAGAACTCTTCAAAATAAATCTCTCATTTTGTAATTTAGACTTCTCTACCAAAACTACTTTTAAGAATCCAGGAGCTATTGTCTTTATTTAATTGTAAATCATTTGTGTGTGAGATTTAACGTCAGATGAAGTTATAACAAAGTACTTTGTTTTGTCAAAGCATTACCTGAAAGCTCATGGGGAACTGAGTTGTAACTGTTTGTATCTGTGGCATGTTTTTCCCGTAAGACTGGAAAACAAATTTCATACTAATCTTGCAGCTAGGTTCAAAATTTTTAATTTAATTACTATTAAAATTGAAGTCAGTGACTAGAAAGGGCATCTAGTGCAAATGGGCACTGCAGCTTACCCCAAAGGAAGAAATATTGGGCCAATGAAAGCAACCTATAGAGAATGTGAAATAACAGCCATGTGCTGGCATATTAGGAATGTCTCTTCATAGATGTGCAAGTTTTATTTCACATTGTCCTCACCCTTCTCAATAAGAATGACTGATAGCTTCACTTTGTGATTTCCCAGCTTTTAAGAGTCTATTTTTATTTATTTTTTATGACCAACCTCGCACTTGTTAAATGTAATTTTTGCTTTATGTAACGTAGAAAAAAGCACATCTGCAGTATGCTGTCCCATGAATTAACAAGAATGACTGGACATAAGACAAGAAATCCTTTAAAAACATATGTTCACATTAAATATCTGGGCTAGTTCAGTAAAGGAGGTCTTATGGGGTCATTTTTGATGCAGTACAAGTAAACCATTTCTGCTCTTCTGAAATAGTTTCTTTCAGGTTTATATTGAGCTTGTATAACGGCACATTACATAAATAAGGGCTTAGTTTGTACATTAGTCTTTTACATCTTGGATTCTTACTAAATCCTTGTTTTTACTAACTTGATGCTTAAGAGATATTGATTTCTGCTACACATGCCTGTGGTGTTTATTTTGATATGTCTGGGATTAAAAACAAAATTAACACGCATAATCAGTTTTCTTAGAATTAAAAAGAGTGCTTTGGTACCTTTGGTTACATTCTTCTGAACAAAAAGGAGAACAGAAGAGATGTGATAAAAAAGGGATCGATTTATTCAATCACTAGGTATAAAAACATTAGCCCTGGGAAAGACCCTTCCTCTAAGAGCTTTAGCTGCCCAGTCTCACTTGTGTGGCACAAAATAATTTGCATTTTTAGAGAAAATTCATGTCTTCTGTGAGCTCTAGTGAAACATGAATAAATTGCTTTCTTTTCCTCCTTTTCTGATTTTATAAAGCTGAATCCATTAGGGGCTGAGTCAAACTGTAATGAAAGAAAGGCAACAACTGAGATGATGGAAACCCTGGATTAGATTTCTTAGTAGTCCAAGCCCAGCTGTCATGGCCTACGTGTCAAGTTAGTGCTCTTTGGGGAGGCCTGGCAGTACATGTGAATATTTTTTTTTAACTGCTGTGTTACAACAGGTCTCTAAAGCAGCTAGGAATTAAACAGAGATGCAGAGATTAAGAATTAAATAGAGCCACAGCAAGCAGTTCACCAGGGAGACTTGCAGTGGGGCAAGTAAACCTTCCCAGGGCTATTACCCACTGCCATGCCTGGCAGGCTCGCCTGCGACCTGGGGACTCTGAAGCCTCCAAGTAGGGGGGTCTTATTCTAATGCATAGCTAGGAATTTTGTCTATTATGCCTTGTGAGCTTTGCTCTGAAGTAGGACTGTGATTTGATCAGAACTTACAGATCCCAGCATGGATTTGAAGCCACTGTTTCTGTTTTTATTGGGAAGACCTGCTTTCCTGTCAAAGCACCAAGCATTTGTCTGAGTACAGACTGGTGTTAAATTATCAAATTACTGTTGTCCAGAGTCTTCTACCTAGTGCTTGGAATTTATCCAGCTTCCAAAGAGACTTTCACATCTTCCCATGAAGGGGCATGATGGCACAGTCAAGGGGTCCTCCAGTCTGTAGTAGATTCATACACCTGAAATCATCTCCACTTCACCACTCACTTTGTGAATTTGGGGAAATTGTGATATTTTCAAACCTAAGATAATGTCATAACAGATTTCCTCGATTGTGGGAACAGTTTATAAAAAAACCAAACAAAACTGCCAGAATCCCTATCGGACTTGTGCCCTGGGGAAAAATTCCTTCCTTATTTCTCAGCTGGCAGCTTTGCATGATTTATCTCATCTTAAGAAAGCATTTCAAACCAGCAGCAGCTGGTGTCTGCCTGCACTTCCACTGGTGCCTTTGTGAGGGACAGAACTGAGCAGCAACACCTAAATAACCCTGTTTCCTTTTCTCCCCTTGCATTGTGGTCCTAGAAAAGGTCCAAAAGAAACCAGGTCATCCATTGCTGCTCTCCTTCCCTTGCATCTGTAAGTCCATGCCTCCCCTCAGCCCCATTAAGTGTCTGGACACTGGGAGTACCTGCTGATGCCTCTCATCACTGTGATTGAGGAGTGGGTGACATCTTTTACTTCATGAAGACATTTGCTTGCCTGGTACATGCTTCTAATCTCTGCTGTTCCTAGAGCAAAACAATGTGACTGGTATGGCATAATTCAAAGTGAATTTAAAATTTCTGAAGTCAATTTTTTTCTAAAAAGATCTGTTTTGAAGCAATTTGGCAAAGCTGACATAACCATGCTAACTTCAGTGAAGCTGCATTGGTTGCATCACTTGAGAATTGGGCCCAGACTAGCCAGAGCATTTATTTTTAAATTCTAGCTTCTGCTGGCTTTTTCTTAAGTCTCTGTAGTTCTGTAACTTTCTAAAGTAGCTCACAAGTCTTGTGCTACTGCTAATAAAACAGAAAATCCATTTCCATTTTTCAGTGTAATCTTTTTTTCATGCGAATCTATTTCTCATCAAAAGAAGCGGGTGACTGGCGTGAAAGCTGGAGCTCTCTACTTATCTGTAAAGACAAGTAGTGGCCTTTCAAGTTGTCACATGTTGTCTGGAAGAACATGGCCATAAATTCAAAAGCTAGGAGGGAGAAACTGAACACCCTGTGTTGCTGTGACCAAGCAAAAGTATTGTTCCCAATGCCTGGTGAGGAGAATTAGGTCTGATCTGATTCTATGGCCTCAATCTGTTGGTAAAATCAGCAAGGAAAGCTGAGACAAAGAAGATTCTCCAAAGTGCCCATGGGAGAGGTATCTCCCATAGCACACCCATGTCACCACATGTGAATGCAAGGACCCTGCATAAAACAGGACCTTTATTTCCAGCAGTTGGTTATTTTTAAAAGATAAGTTGGAGCACTTGAAGCACTTTGCATCAGTCTTAGAGGGGAACAATATTCTCCCCAGACAAGATCAATCACAAGAAAATTGATACTTCCCATAAGGGATTCCATAACTTTTTTTTGAAGAACATAATCTTCCAGACACTTCCCTACGTCGCCTAAGCCAGAGAGGATGCAGTCATGCCTAAGGTGCCTTAGAAAATGTAAAGCTGAAGTCAGATAAGGAGAAAAAAACCTCCCTGGCATTCCTTTTTTTTTTTCGGGGCAGATGCATTGCTGGATTTTCTCTGCTTCTCTGGCTTCTCCTTCTGTACCCAGATGATACCTTTGGCTAAGCTCTTGGAAGACAGTTTCCCAGGCAAAAAAACCCCTGCATTATAGAGACCTCAGATGACAAACAGTTTGCAAGCCACCAGGCAGAGTAGTCACTGGAGATGCTGAAAGTCTCAGCCATGAAGAAGTGCTCTTACACATGCAATTATAGAGGAGTAGATAAACCTTTAGAGGCCAGAAAACAGCAGAGCCAAACCAGAATATAAAAAATGAGATCTGCAGAACAAGAAACTCTCAACAAAATTACACAGGACGCTCATGTCAAAATAGAGAGATAAAGCAAAAAGAACTAAAATCAGAGATACTTTTAGTCAGAGCAGGCTGATACTGTATTTGAACCTCAGTATGATGATGGCATACAGTTAAGCAAGAGGACATGTTTAAGTAATCTGTGCTTCCCAACTTTCCCTCCTCTGGGACACCTCTGAGGAACCTGAATTTCAGAGAAAGGGGTGCTAAGCACTCTGTGACAGTCAGGTCCTTTGAAGACACATCAAGCTGCATATTCAGAAATAAATATTCCACACTTCCAGTGATTTAATACTGAGCTCCTCTGCTCAGTGGCATGTTTTGCTCAATGGGTAGAAGATGGTGTTTACAAGAGGGAGGTATGAACTGTCCTGCTATGCTGTCTTGCATGTTTTAGTTGTGCCTTTATACCAGCACTTCACAGACAAAATGCCCTACGTCTGTATGAGTAAAGGATGAGGGATGAGGGTATATGTGTATAGAAGAAGGTTGCACAGTAAACACAAAGAGTAGGTTCTCCAACAGAGTATTTAAATTTACAGTACAAGGACTGTAGTGAATTGGGGGAAGACAACAATAATTTTTCAGTGTAGTGGCTTTGGTATGAATTGCTGTCAGAATCATCACTATGCCTGAAATCTGTGTTTTCACAGCTGCTTTACTGTCATTAGCTACTGAGCATCCAATATACCTGGCCTTGCTTTGTTTTAAGGTGAAGTAGCCATGATAATTCTGCACACAAATTAGGAACAAATATACTGCTTCTGTTATGATCAGCATGTTGTCAGAAACATCAGCCCACTTACTGCTTCTTTGTCCTTTGCAGTGAGAGTAGATTTTTCATAACTCCAAAGATGTGTGTTAAAACTTTGATGCATACATCATTGAGATAGACACATTTCTGTTAAAGTCTGTAGGAATATATCTACTGTGAGCAAGGTAAGGGTTTCTGAGTAGATCTTGGGCTCAATCTTTAGTGATGGCTCTTGGCAGATATAGAGGTGATAGAAGTGTTTTTATACTCCTTGTGTGTTCTCTCCTCACCAGCTTCTCAGGGTAGCCAAGGGCAAGTTTGGCTTCTACCACAAGAGCAAGCAGACACCCTTTGCTCAGAAGTTTGCTTTCTCAGCAGGTCCCTCCAGGACTTGTCCTTTTTTAAGAGACAGCAATTAGGTTCCAGGTGTGATCTTCATTCTGCACCTGGATGGGAGCTGAAAGAAAAGAAACGCTTCTCTAGGCCATTTGGGAGCTCAACTTTGCCTTGTGGAAACTTTGATTAACCACCTGGGTAGATGCTCAGCTGCTTTGAGTTGCTGGAAATCTTTGCCTTTGACTGAGAATGTTTCAAGACACCAAATGGCAAATACTCCGAGTGGATCTAGAGACAAGATGCTGTATTGAAATTTTAAGCTAATTGTTTGGATTTAATGGAGAATTTGTTGACAGTAAAGGTAAAACCGTAAGCTAAAAAATGGCAGCTCTTTTGTTTATGTTTCTTCATGCTTGAAGTGGTCTTCTTGATGATTACTTTCCAAAGCTGATTTTTCTGTGTCACCAATATTTGCATAGAAATTTTGAGATCTCTTAACTTCCAGATACACGAAAGACACAGTGTCATATTTTGGCCTTGAGAAAAATTCCTGCTTTTCTCTCTACAGTCAACAATTTGACCTGATAGAGCTGTTCTTTAAAATTGATATTCAACAAATGGTTTGTGCAAAAGATGTCACAGATGAGTGTATAACAATGCACAGAATTGAAAAATGTAAGATCAAGAGAGATTTCCATTGTTGTACAAATGTCTGGAACATGCCCAAACTACGTAAGAGAGGAAGATTAATTTGTCTGAGAACTGTTGAATATGAATAAGTAAACAATGCAAGTTATTAGTCAGGGAAAAATTCATATTCCCATTTGGTTTTCTCACCCAAACCAGAAAAAACTTGCACTTCCCTTATACTGCCATAGACTGAGTAGGTTCTTCAAAAGCTTATGAAATAAATTCTGCTTCTCATTCATAAATTTACCCATCTGTGAAGCCTTTATTCAGAGAAACCTGCCTGCTCAAATGCTTGCTGTAGTTCATTAAAGGCTCCCATTTGTACTCATGAAGACTCATTCATTGCCCTGAATAATATATATGGTGTACGGAAAGAGAACCAACTCTTGCTTTTACAATCTAAATTAAGCAACTTTGTCTAATAAAAGAAGCACTGTCTCACTTCCAACTAGGCCATAAGCCCTAAGGGTCTTGTAAGTGTATGTTTATTATTTATTTATTTTTGCCAAATAGTCCTTCAAGGATCTGAAAGCTGAGAGAGCCGAGCCGCCTAAATTGTTTCTCTTTCTCTGCCTGCTTAGAAAGACAGAGGCAAGCACGGGCACAACAGTACAGAAGAAAATACTCATCCATAAACTTATTCTAAAATGCAATTGGATGATCTTCTGTCTTTTTCTCAGTCCCACCTTCTAACCTTCCTAATCTTGGGAGTCTGTCTCTATTATGTGTGGCTTTTACAAATGCCCGTGATTAATAACTGCTGTGATTCATTAGCCTGTGTTGTTGGTATTGTTTCCCCAATGGGAGCATTTGCTATCTAGGGATAGTCCATGATTACTCTGCCTCCTGGAACAGTCAGATGCTTTCAATCTAATGTGCTGTCCATGTTTTAGCATAAAATAATATTAAGGCATCCACATAATGGAACCGTCTGAAGATCCATTTTATTAAGCACTGGGAGAAAATGCGTGTGTGTTTGCATGTGCAAGGGAACCATAATCAGCAAACCTATTTCACCAGAAACATCGTTTCCATGAGGGCTTCATGTAAAGAGGCAGCTATTTTGAGGTGTCGTTCTTTGGCTGTGAGCATGAAAAAATGCTCCATAGCCAATATCTTACCTGGTGCAATTAACGTACTCAAATTACATACGGCCTATTCGAAGAAGGAAAAATAGGAAACAGGGGTAGGTTTATTGTACTGATTCCATTTTGTGGGTATTTATTTTAAATGCAATCTACCTTCAAGTACAGAGCTGTACTGCTCTTAAAAGATTACTGCTTCAAGTTACTCCACATACCTTAACATAGCAGAGACCCTTTTTACATTATACGATCAACTTTTTGACAGTGCAGGGCCAGCTAATGGAATAATAGCCTGCAGGGTCCAGCTAAATGATATACGAATATAATCAACCTTTGTGATGACTATTCAAAAGTAATCCCTTTAGCTTTCAACTGCAACATATATTTCAACCAGGCAAAGCCATATGAAGAAAATCTCTGCAGACTCCACTGATACAATATGGCCTTCATATCCCCACAGTGTGTTTGCTGCTCACAGTGAGTTTTAAATTTAAGGTAATGGCTACTGTATATTCATGTGAGCATAGAACAATACCTTTGATTTGTTGGAGAAATGTTACATTAGCTACCAAGGGCCCTATTCAGTAAACTTTGACACAACCCTTATATATGGTTTACTGCTTATTCTAAATGGAATATGCCTGATAAAAATGCTTTGCATGCCCAAATTGTACAAATTCATTAATCTTTATATTCATAAAACCTCCAACTACAACTACCTCCATTCCAAGTGAACCAAGTCAGAATACATGGTTAAACAGGTAGGCCCAACTTGCTTTTAAAAAGGCATTACATCAATTTTCATTTACAAGACAGAAAAATACATGAGAAGATCATCTACAAGTGTGGGATGAGCATGTTGTTGGCAGTCATATTATTTTCTGCTCTGTCTCTATTCCTACGCCATTACATCATTCTTCAGGTTATATAACTCAAAACAGCTGCATGACCTTTAAAAATGCAAGTAATTTTTAAATTACAATAATGGATTATATCTCATCAGCTGCATTACACCAACATGATAATATGTGGAGATAGTCTTGCTTTCTCTCCCTTTTGTGACAAAAATGCAGTATTGGCTAATGGTGGATCTGAATATGTGAAATTAATTCTGTTAAAGGAAAATAGATGTAATGAAAATGCCACAACTTTTTTATGTACACTATAGTCAGAGTTCAGTCTCATTAGCAGGAGTGGCAAATGAGGCCTTGTTTGTGTACATGCACCTGAATCCATGTGAGAACATAACAGCATGTTTCCATATCTTGTTTGAGGTGATGTGTTGTAGGGTGCTGCTTAAGGAGGTGAGCTATAGTGGAGTAGCAGGAGAAGCTATGGACTTTCCCCCTATTTATTTTCCATGGCACTTCCTGAGCCCACAGAAAACTACTGCATCCTCAGCATCTTGCAGCAGGGAGTTCCAGTGATGAGGTGGCAGTGCACAAGGAAGCCCTTTCTTTGTATCCAAGCCCACCACCTCCTCCTTCAAGTAGCCCCTACCTCATTCTTTCATTGGAAAACACATTGAAAAATGGTTTCTGGGTCACCTCCTGCAGGCTACTCTCATTCTTACTTTTGTCATCTCCTCAAAATATTTCCTTTTTTTTTTCTTCAAAGCAGTTTCAGCTGTCTGAAACAATAGTCCTCTTATGACTCCATCACTTCATGGAGCTTTCAGTGGAATTCTTGTTTAATAAAGTCCAGCAGTCTTTGAATAATGCAAACCTTGGATTTGAATGCTTTCCCATCACACGGCCATGCCGTCTCAGGAATACTGGTGTCATCTGTTTCATTTTCTTTATAATCTTTTGAGAGAATGGTGCCTAAAATTCCTGTCCTCTCTAGAGTTAGTTGTAGCTTCAGTCTTTGTTGATGTTCTTTTTTTTTTTGTATGACTTTTCACTAAACATATAATGTAAAGGATTTGCAGCCCTGCATTGTTTTCTCCCAGAAACATCATGGAATAATGAGATTCTTAGAAGTGTAGCGTTGTGTAGATAGACACACAGAAACAGAAGGAACAGAGATGCCAATTCTAGCTGCACTGAAAATCCAACCAGACAATTTTAATTATATTTTATCAACAGAAGTGATAATCTGTCAGGAACATCCTATTATGATTAATTATATTTACATTCTATTAATACATATTAATGTTGTATCCACATTTTGCACCATAAGATGGAAGGAGAATGCTTGATGGTGTGAACTGTGGTGGTATATATGTATTATCATTATGAATATGAGATGCTTTTATTGTTTCTAAATAGCATTGGCCAAACAAATGCCAAGAAAACATTTATGGCTCAGTATTCCATCAGTTATCCTTGATATGCTTAATATGTGCTGGGAGGGCAGAACTGTTAATCAGCCAATAATAGCTTGGTGTCCAAGTGTGAAGGCACAAGGCCAAAAGGTGCACAAGAAAAGCAATTTCTGCTGTAACTCCCCATCTGTCATGTGCACATCCCCACTGTCTCTTGCACGTATCAGTGTGTGTAGCTGTCAGAGACACACTGTTCTGTGTGTTTGCCTGGACATACAGATGTTGCTGCACCCAGACACATTTTGGGCTTGAGCCACCTGCTTTGCACCACTTTTCCACCCAAGTGCATCCACTGCAAAGAGCAATAACACTGTGCTGGTGTAAAGCTGGGGTGGGACAGCATAGTTCAGACACCTGTCAGCACTTCTGGACTGCCTGGGGCTCTGGGGCTGCTTCCTACTGGTTGAGTTCCTAAATCAGACCAAGCTATGTAGGTTTTATTAGATTTTTTTCATTTAGACGTGGTCTGCTAGGAAAGGAATTCCCATTTATTTACTTTAGGCCTGGTTTCAGGACATGTCACCTGGAATAACTACATTGTTAAATACAGAGTAAACCACTAACACACACGCTGCCCTCAAACAAAATGAGACTTCATATGAGAATGCTAATTCTCAGATATTCTTCATGGATTTACTTATCCTGTTCTTGCTTGCATACAACTATGGATAAAGTCCTAGTTAGCAACTATACTTAATAAAAGTCTATGAAATGACAAAACATAAATTTCATTGAGTCTTGAATAGCCCAGTAGTTTTAATCTGTTCCAAATATTGCACCAGCAGACACACTGCCTTGAACATTATTTTTCATCCCCACCAGAACTGGATGATTTATTTTGGCCATGAATTAAATTATGATGCCATACAAGTACCATTGGTATTGCTGTGGCTGAAAGACAAAGTCCAGTTTTAGGCATCACATTACAAAGAGGTAATGACAAATTGAGGAGGAGGGTCCAGTCAAGAAAACATGAACTCCTTTCAAATATTGAAGAGACTGTGTTTGCTTAGCCTCCAAAAGAGAAGATTAGAGAAAGGAAAATAGTCTATCAAGCTATAAGAAGTTATTCAATGTTCCATTGCTCTTCATGTCTGTGAAAGGTAGGACAAGAGATAAATCAGTTTAATTTGCAATAAATATTTATCTTAAGTATTAGGGAAGAAACCAAGCAATAAGGCTGTGAAGTACTGAAACAGAGAGATTAGGGATGTTGTGAAACAGCCTTCATCAGAAGCCTTGGAGAATAGATGTCAGGGATGGACTACATACATATGTGTGCTTTCTTCGTTTGAGGAGGTGAAGCAGACCA
Organism: Monarcha castaneiventris obscurior; assembly: GCA_026261815.1. NCBI lineage: Eukaryota > Metazoa > Chordata > Aves > Passeriformes > Monarchidae > Monarcha > Monarcha castaneiventris. Next base: position 2,421,591 of record JAMPIT010000890.1, read on the forward strand.
GTAGTTCCCAAAATAAGGAACAATGCCCCAGGAATGGTGGGGTTGGAATGGGGTAGAGGGAGGTGTGTTGCTGGAGAGTCCCTTGGAGCAGAGCAGAAAGTGCAGCCAGGAGGTGGGAGTTTGGCGTGGAAATGGAGTGAGGAGGGAAGGAGGCTGAGCATCACAGATCACTGGAGCAAAGGAAACGTGTGGCTGTCAAAAACTGCAGAGTCAATCCACGGCCTCCCAGCCACCTGTTCTTTGGATCACATCCCATGAGGAAGACCCCACTGAGAGGTGGCAGGCTTCTCATGCTTCCTGCACTGCTCACTTCCTGCCCTGCACAATGTTCCTCCTGCCCGCCATCTTTCAGTGCTGTCTTGGCCATCGTCTTCTCCCAAATGCATCTCCCTTGCTGGCTCCCCAGCTGGTCCCACCCAGACCTGTCCTGTTGGAGAACTGCTGCTCAGGAGTGCTAGAAATGAGAGCAGAAATCCCTGACAGTTCTGTATTTCTAGGATTATGTCTTCTGTGACTCACCTCTGTGTTTTTTAGATTTCCTTCTCTTGTGACTTCTTACTGTATGACGTGTTTTTCAATTAAACTGTTTAGGCCTTTAACCATTAAAAGTGTTGTAGGTCTAAAACAATAATGCACTTTTTTTCTTTTTTAATAACAGAACCTGATAAAGATACAAGTGCCTCAAAGCCTCTGTGAGCCTCTGTCCAGGACACCAGTTCTAGATCTTCCTGGTATAGTATTTGCTCTTAATCTGCAGACTTTATAACAATATGCTGATTTTTACAAAATGTCATTGCTATCAATACTTAACCTGATTTTGACAGGCAATTACACATCATCTCTGTCTTACTAAGTCTAAATAATTATATTTTTCCTGCTCATAAATGAATGAAATCATACTTCCCTTGGTTTTTTTACACATATTCCCAGTTTTAGAATTTAATTGCCTTTGATCGTGTAATTACTTTTAATTTACAGAAATAAGCCTTTGAGACAGAAACAAATCTGCTTAATCAGATGCCAACCCCAAATATAAAACATGTAGATACCAATGTATATACATAAACTTCTGACATTTTAATATTTTCCTATTTGCTGTTTTTTATTCTAGAGGATGCCTGCTTACTGACAGAGAAGCTGATGTACAATGAGTACAGGAAGATCCTTGAAGAGATGTGCAACAAAGCAGAAATTTCAGCAAAGATTTTGTCATTAAAATGCTATTATCAGAAAAAGCATCTGTCATTGAAATAAATTTTTAAAAAAGACAAAGAGTAGTAGAATAGAAAGTTTGTACTTTGTGCCCCTATTGCTTAATGTCTTCCAAAGTGTCAAGATCCTCCTGTGCCTTGAAAGATCAGGTTCCAAATGCGTCTGGAGAGTTTTGTTTAAATCCCAGATTAAGGTACATTTCAGAAAAACTTATTAATAGAGCTACCAGTGATTTTATCATGTGTGAAAAGGTTAGATTTCAGCTGTAGCTGAAATAGAATAGATGCAGCATGGGTGGCACACTATGGTGCAGTTTTGATCCAATCTATAACACAGGCTGGACTCAAAACACAACTAGGTTTGTTTAAAATCCATCTGGATGCAATCCAGTGCCATGTGGTGTGGGATAACCCTGCCTGAAGGTGGGACCAGAGGACCCACTGTGGTCCCTCCCAACCTGACTCATTCTGTGACTCTGCACTTCACACCATCAGGTAAACTAAAATTCTGCATAGGTTATTTCTGGTAAATTATCTGAAGCACTGATTTTGGACTCTGTGTAGAGAATTGTCTCCCATTTTGAGCTGATGAAACTCTTTGACAGTGGGTTCCCCACGTGACCCACTGACATCTGTGGTCTTCACAGTCCTCAGAGGCCTCAGAGTCCTCAGAGCCTGCTGCCACCACTGTTGGCTGGAGGAACAGTTAGAGGACAGATAATGGAAGTTAACACTTTGCAAAAGACACATAAAAACAGGATTTGAAACCTTCAAATTTTATTTAGGAAAATAGATGATGCATAATTTCATGTATTAGAAAACCCCTTCTTTTAAACTAAACAAACAAAGCTTTATCACTCCCCAACAGCCAACCATTCCTTTCTTTAAATGGAGGTTTCCAGATTCAGAGTTTGTAGTGAGGTCCATTAGACCTATAATCAGGTTTTATGATGGTGTTTGAGCAAGCATTAGCTTTTGCCATAGTAATAACTCAATTAATGATTTTCTTCAGGATTGTAATCTGAGTATTTGGTTGACATCTGACAATAGGGTTTCTCCCTGTTAAAGAATAGTAAGAATGTATCATTAACCAGCTCTTATTAGACTATTTTTGACCCAAATTGCTGTGTACATGCAATTTAAATACAAATAGCTCAATAATTTTATTGTTTATAGGTCTTTATTGTCTGAACACCATGCTTATTATAACAATGTTAATTCAGAAGGCTTTTGCAAGGCTGAGAAGTTGTATAGAAATATTCCCACATGCAATTATGCACACACATAGGCAACAAATCTCTTTGGTGAGTGCTACAAACTAGTAAACATTTTATGGAAACCAGAAAGAGAAAGAGGACTACGAATTAAATATAAACAACATCTGTATTGTTTACCCCTTAAGTTTACCCCTTATATTTTAATAGTGTTGATGTGAAATAAGAAAAACATTCTAAAACCAGCACAATTTTGCAAATAATGTCTTAAAATCCTGTTAACCTACAAGCTCTTCTAATCTTTGTAAGTATAGCATGACTGCTAATTTTAGATATTTGGAATTTCTTTTATCAAAATATCGTTGAAAGAAATTACATATTTGAATTTGGCCTTTGTAGTAAAAAAAAAAGTACATAAAATAACATAGGCTACACTAATATTCTAGAAAAGACAATTATGAATTTGTCATGGGCAGGTTTCTAAATTCTTAAGGGCCTTTAATCCCATGTACATTTCTGCAGGAACTGAACATTCTGTTTATGTGTCTCAGAAGTTATTGTGTAGTTATGTTAAACAGCATCCATGATTTTCACTATTTTTTGCCAATCTGCACTCACTACTACGTGATAACTCTTGTTTGCTTGTGAAAAATGGTCGTGAATTAATCCCCTAGAGCCTTAACTCTCCCATACTTGTTAACACTTTTTCATCATATTGCTTTTAGTGAAAATAAGGGGAAATTTAACATCTTATAGTAATGTAAATGTGAGTTCTGTTCCTGAAAGTCAGGAAGCTTTGGGAGCAAATTATGTTTATTGAGCTAAATATACCTGTCTCCCATCCCGGTAACAATTTGTCTGATGAGGAACTCTCAGTCTGGCAGAATGCAGGCATTGCTCTGCCCCTTGCAGACTTTTTCAGTGGGTAAACGAAGGCTCTGCTTCCCTCCTCAAATTAATGGGGCCAGGAGGTTAGGCAGGATGTTGTTCCATACATTACTGTTTGGACAGATCCTGGGATAAAGCTGTGTGCTGTTAGGAGCAGTCAGAGCTGCTCGGGTCACGGCAGCCTCGCTGCAGCACCTCCCAGGCTCCAGCTGAAAGCTCAGTGCTCACCGTCCTCGGCTGAGGTATCGACCCAGGGCTACTGCAGAAGAAAAATCACCACTCTCTGCATCACCAGTGCCCTCCCAACATCACTTCCCTTCGCTGAGCTCTTGTCAGACACAGTCCTGCTTGTAAGATCTGTGGGGATCAGAGCTCACACTGGTGTAATGGAACTTCTGTCCTTTGTCTCTTTACTTGAGAGGTGCTTTTATGTAAGGAGCTCCTCTTATGGAACACAGTTATTCTCCACCCTGCCTCATTCTTTATCCTTGCAATCCTTCCTCCAAGTTTTACCAGAAAGCACCTGATCCCTGACCCTTCATTTGCAGCCAGAAAGGAGGACTCAGTATGAATTGCAGTTTACAAGTTTTTCTGTGCTCTGAGAGATCACAGGCAGAGTTGACTTTAACAAAGTTAGAAAAGCAGGCAGATCAATTTAGCCTATAATGCCAATTGTCCATTTCAAACAAGAGACTTGTCAAACATATTATAGCAGATGAATCTCTGGATAGTTCTGAAGTGTAATGTCTCTAAAATCTACATTTTGTGGGCGCCTAGGATATGTTAGGCTGACAATTAAGGTTGCTTTTTTGAGTGGGGTTTTAGTAGGTTTCACTGTGGACGTATCCAATGGTATTGACTAACAATTCGTAGCAGAGAGGAAGGTTGTATCTCAGAAAGGATTCTGTTTATAATTATGAAAAGCATGTTTTTATCCTGACTTAATAGGGTATGTCTTGTTAATTATGATGATGTATAAGGTGTTTCACCTGTGATGCCATTTAGAAAATTAATGTTTGAGTCACAGAAAGGTCATTGCCATTCTGGAAGGAATCCATTCATCTCTAAATAGGCCATCCGAATATAGACTAAGAAATACTCTATATATAATTACTTGGAAATAGATGGAATAAATAAGATTGATGATAGGTATTACTAAAGCTACACGTTAGTCTCCTGCTAGGAAAAAGTAGATTGTAACTGGAAGAAGCAATAATATACACGTAAAAATGCAAGAAATAGGTTAAAGCCTTGAGTAGCTCTGTGAGGTTCAGCTGTTACACGTGAGGTGAGAACTCCTCAGCCCTCAGAAGTGATGTACATCAGGAACTTTGTCCTGACATATTTCTGAACACAGCTCCTACAAAGAAGAGAATGAATTGTTCCTTTTTTTTTTTTTAAACAAACCCATGTCCTATTTGACAGCATAACTTCATAATACCTTCATATTTGCCACACAAATGCTTACAAGTAGATAAAATGTATGTGCTGTCTTTGAAGATAACTCATGTTAATGGTATTTCCTTGTGTGAGTCTTCTTTTGACACAGGCCTGGAGTCTCCAGGAGCTGAGGAGGATCCCAGGGGGATTTGCGTTCAAGTAGTCCCAGCAGCTGCTCATTTTCCTGCTCAGTTCTGCAGCTTGGTCTCCTGCAGCATGGGACACATGGCACACAAAACCAGTGGACAACAGAATTTCAGTAGCACATGGACGAGCCAGGGACTGGGAAGTTGAGCATCCTAAGAGGAGTGTCTGGGAGTGGCAGTGCCTCCTGGCTCCCATTCAGCTCCAAATCCAGCTAGGATTGAAATCTCCAACACCAGACAGATGGATGAGAGGTAACCCTTGTCTCTGGGAGGCAGCTTTTGTAACTGGCACATCCAGCCCCTGATTTGGGACATACCTATCCACACACAGAGGTAAATCAGCTTTGAAAGGCTGCTGCCTTCTGCACTGAGCTGTTCTAATCCTGACAACGTTGCTCCTGGTCTTCCTGGACTGTCAGAAAACATTGTCCCATCTGGTCACAAGTTCACAGCTTACAACTGTAGTGACTTAAATCTGGACTTAAGCACAGCAGTGCCTTTAAAAACATCTTCAAAGAGCCCTCCTTGGAGCCTGGTGGTCACTATTACTCTCTGCTGTTTGCTTTCATAGGAGTTGTCTGTCTCCCAGCTCCTCAGCATCACTCGGCTGGAGAAATTAGACTCTCTCCCTTTCCACACAAGTACCAGGAAAAAGGTTTCCTTGGCATTGCTGGCTGCTTTCTGGGCAGACTGGGCTCATGCCAAGCTTGCAGTACAGATTAACCCAAAATTTATGATAAGGGAAGTTCAGGATTACCTGCTTTCCATCTGCTGGTTGCTTCTCTCTCACAGCAACCCCTTTAACTTTTACATTCTGAATTGCAGTGAGCTTTCATGTCTGCTGAGCCCTGATACTCTCAGAGGAGCTCTGTGATATTAGAAAATTTAGATTAATTAAGGCTTTTGCTTTTACTTTGCCTCTACAAACCTCTGTTCTTGGAGGACAACATCACTGACACATTCAGGTTCTGCTGTGCTTTTGGCAGAAACAGCAGAAGTGTTTATACACCTGCTCGAGACTGCACTTCCACACACACACCAAACCACCTCGGAGCAGGTGATGTTTAATCAGTGTTCCTGGGTGGAGTCACTCATATAAGTCATGTTTACGGGTTTTGTCTCCTTCTTCCTGACTAGAAAATTCAAGATAGTGGAACCTGCCTAGAAAATTATTTCTGAAACTATCTGTGCCACAAAACTTGGTAGTTTATACAAAGTAAATAAAAAAAACAAGCTGTAAAGGTGAGGAAAGTAAAAGATTAAAAAAACTAAAGTAATATATTTGCAAGAAGTATGCTTGCCTTAGTCACCCTCTCTGTTTCTCCCACATCCCACGTCCCACTGTAGGGATTTGGGGTATTTCCATCAGTGAGTTAATGCACTTTCCCCTGAAAGCTGCTGGGTTTAATCTCACCATCAGATGCTGTGATTCATTTCTGCAGTCCCTGTTGTGCGTTTCTTAATATCAGACAAGAGTGAAATATCTTCAGGACTGTGAGACTGAAGTTAACTGTTTTTTCAAAGGAAAAAGGTGCTGGAAATACATAGTGGTCTTCATCAGCTGAAAGTCTGTGAAACCAAACCCGGACTCGTGAGCCTGTCATGGTGTTGACTAAGCGAGCCAGGAAGAGGCTTTTCTACCTCTAAAATAGAGTGAGATTGTTTCAGTCTCATCTCAGGTGTAGGTCAGAGCTGTGTTCAAGGAAGACAAGAGGAAGCTCTTTTACTTTTTCCTCTGGTTTCTGAACCTTTGAGGACCATTCCAGGTGTGTGCTAAAGCTCCTTCCTATGGCAGCTCTCCTGTAATAGAAGGACAGGTCAGCTCTTGACTTCTGAAGCAAAGGCTTCACTGTCTTCACAGGTACTGCAAGCTGAAGTAAAAATCTGCATGTGGCAGCCCCAAGTTATGGGTCATGATACCTTTTCTTCCTGATCTCTGTACTGAGGCCTTTTGAATTTCTACCTGGAAATCATCTTCAACACCTTTGAAGTGCAAGTGTTCTTAACAGTGCTATGAGCTGAAAAGGTTTATTTCCTGATTTTAAATGGTCCTGCCATCTTCAGCTGTTTTTTTGCCTCCCTGCAAGATGATCACTCATCTGGGCTAAGCACTTCCTATGATCTTGTCTGGTTTGCATGGCCAGTCCTTGGTTAGGAGCTTGATCCTCTTTTCTCACCATTTTCCACATTCAGCATTGCATCATTAAAAAAATAAAAATCTTTTTTCAGGTAGGGGGTTATTCATAGCAGAACTAAGAACTCACTCACCAGCAGAAGGGCTTTGGGTTGACACACACATACTAATTACAGTAAATCTGAGATTTTTGAGCCTGCTGTATCCTTTTCCCATTTGCACTCTTCCCCTCTTTTCCTTAGACTCATTTTTTTATCTTCTTCACCCGCATTCAAAGTCTCCCCTCTGTCTCCACAATTCCAATGCTTCATAGTCCACCTTCATTTTATCCTTGCTGCTGAATGAAGACTTGATACAGATGAGAAGTAAAGATGAGCTCTTTCAAATTAAGCTTCACTGCAAACATCTTACCTGTAAAAATTCCATTACAGCCTCAAGAGAAACAAAGGTACTTAAGGCTGGAATGTCACTGATCTCTGGACACCAGCCTGCTGCTAAATGCCTTCCAAACTCTGCTGTTCCACACCTTGATTGGGTCCTTGATTGGACATCCCACAACTTCCCCTTCAGGCCTGGCTGTGGGCTGTGCAGGTCTGTGTTTTGGAACAACCCAACTGGCACTGCTCTTACCCAGGATCATCCACAACTGCCTCCCCATTAATTCCCTCTGTCTGGAAGCACCCTGATGTCTCCTTAATAGGGGTTAGCATTATTTATAGCGATTTACAGGTGTGCTGCTAAAAGATGAAACTGTAAATCACCTCAAATGTTGTTCCATGATGAAGTGCCTCTACATTATTTAACAAATTGTCCCAACATGACTGAACGACACACAATGGAAAAACTTGCCACGGAAATGTAATATTGAAAGGGCCACATAAATACTGTGTATTTAGTTAAGATTTGTAATTACAATTTTTATTCTTCTGGCAGTTTTGTACTCCAGGAGGATTTTCAGGGGTACTTCTAACCAGGGGGTGTCAGCAGGGCAATACAATGGCTTATATATGTGACACTGTCATGCAGCTGGCTTTGGCACAAAAAATATCAGGTTGCACGTGTGCATCTTAGTTACAGCTCACTGCCTAGGGTGTAAGATAGCAAGCAATGTTGTTTTACAGTGTATCAGAGTGATTCTGCCTCTGTAGAAAGAAGATTGAGGTGTGATGAAATGCCAGCCAAAAGTGCCTACAGGTACCTCAAAATAAAGAACTACACATGTTCTGAGATGTTGGTTTATCGTATTTGCCCGTAATCTAAGCACTGTGCTTTCCCAGATCAAGGCAAGGCTTGCAATTTTGAAGTGAGAGGAAAGGTGGAGCAACATCTTCTTCCTAGAAAGCCTGGACTGACAGTGAACCACATTCAGTGTTATATTTCTCCTGTAATTGCAGGTGGTTTTCCTCCTTCGGATGTCCGGGTACCATTATGTGATAAAAGCTTCTGATTTTCCTCTGTTCAGTCAGGGACAGTTCAAAGATTGTCATGCCTAAAACATGCACCTGGTTGAGATCTCACTGGGATCTAGCACAAAAGCCAGTGAAGCAGCCCAGCCACCTGCTGATTTCCTCTGGGCAAGCAGACTTGGCTCACAAACACCCACAGGGGCGAAGAAGGGAAGAAGTGATCTGGAGGGGTGAAGTGAGTGTAAGCACTTCTCAGGGATTCAGTTTGGAGGTGTAGGAGTCAGAGTCTTTTCTAAAGATGAGAAGTGAACAGCTCCAGCAATTCCTCCATTGCTTTTCAAGGAGTAACTTTTTTTTTTAATTTAGCCTTTTGGGTTTTCCCAGTTAAATTTTAACATCAGTCAGGGCTCTCTTAATGTGATGCCCAAGACCTTCTATAACTGTTGCTGAGGATGTTTAAAATGTTTCTACAGAAAGGAGGGGTCCCGTTTCCACATGAGTAACAGGGCTCTTGGTGTTCACTTGTGTCCACGGTCAGGAGGATCCACATAATAAATGCCAGCCTCAGCCATCAGAGCTGGGGCTGCTGCTGCGTTGGCAGGATGAGAACTGTTGGAATAGAAGCTATCTGGGAGGCAGGAAAGGGTGAAGGAGGTGCCCCAGGTGCTGAAATGTCCACACAAGCAGCATCTCTTCCTCATGTAGCTCAGTCATGGATGGGACCTGGCTTCCTGGTTCCCCCTTCCCTTCCCAGGGGACCACACTCCACATGGCTGTCCCTGTCTGTTTGTGCCTCTGTTTGTACCTCCCCAGCCTCAAACCAGTTTAAAAAGTGTTTTAAGCCCACTTCAAGCCACTGGAACACGTGAGGAAGGGGTTTAGCTGTGATATATCCCCACAGGTTTTGTGCAGCCGACAGAGGTGACAGACCCCATGTGTGTCCCACACAAGGGAAAAGGCAGAAAAATCACACATGTACTGAAAGCCCCAGGCAAGAGGGTTTATTAATGCTCTATCCTCTAATGTCAGCCAGAGTTTGTGCCTTATTTGACACCAGAGAGCCCAACCTGAAGGCCCAAATTCAGGGAAGTCAGCTTTCACCTCCCCTCTGCAGTACACCTGAGTCTGAGCTTTAAGAAAATGGCAGTGCCACTGCTGGGGAATTAAAACCACTGCTTCGAGGGGAATGGTATTTCATGGAGTATCTCATACTGCCACTGTCCTGGGTATGAGGTATTCAAGGGTGGTACTGGTTCAGTTATTTTGGAGGCTGTCAGATGAGGCAGGGTTTGTCCCAGTTCTAAGAGCCCTCTTAGGACTTGAGAAACTTCTTTCCAGTTCCTCATCCCAAACTTCTCTGTTTTCCTCTGCTTTAAGGTTGGATAGCAGCACATCCCTGCTTCCTGGGAATATTTTGGGGGGTGGGTAAAAGCACTGAATTGCCATGATGGCCCTGAAAGAATTGTAAAACTCTGGGAAAAAAGCATCCTCATAGAACCAAAGAACAGTTAGTCCGTTGGAATGCAGCATTAAATACACAGTCACTCACCCCCAACCTGGTTTTTCCTTTTCCTGCATGAGCTCTTCCACACTTTGCCACTGCTCCTGCTCTTGAAGCCCATGACGTGTACAAAACAGGACTCTTGCAGCACACACTGGAGTTTGGTCCGTGTGTTTTCCTTCAGAAAGCACCTCTGCCTCAACACTAGAAACCTTGTCAGTGCTGTGTTTCGCAGAAATAAATAAATAAAGCAGCGAAGGAAAATGTCATATACATAAATATGCCACAATAAGTTTCGTCTCTGGATCAAAGTGCTCAAAACGACACAGCTTTGAAACAGAAAGGTAGGAATTGGAATTACACATCCCCGCGCATCAGCCCGGGTGCCAGCTGTTTAACTGAGCCGTGCGCTCTGGGGCTGATTAAATGAAAACATTTTAGCAGCTGTCTCAGAGAAGGAAAACCCTCTCCACACCTTCCCAGGGCTGCCTTGTGTTCCATCCCCTTGGACTTCCTGGGAGAGCAGCCCCTTGGCTCCATCCTGGAGCTGCCCTGTTCCTGCTCATCAGCACACGTGGGGCCACCGGGGTGCAGGGCTGCTCTGAGATCATCCCAAGGACGGGCAATAGGGTCTTTGGCCAGGTCAGAATTCCACCGAGTCCTGGTGCCAGTGCCTGGCAGACCTGGGTGTGGGCAAGAGCCCATCGGCTGTCTGGCTCTAATCCAGACTATTCCATGAGTTGAAAGTGCTGCTGCCTGGTTTGGGAGTACACAGCAGCTCAGCAGGCTGGGAGGAGAGGATCTGATCACATCTAGGCCGAACACAGCCCGACCTCCCCATCAGGGAAGAGGCTTTACAAAAGAGAGAAAGCTTCAGGTAAGTGGTGGGTGGTCTCTGGTGGCTGCATCCCTGCCAGTCTGCAGAGCCAGCTGGGAGCCCTTCTCCAGCCTGGGGCCAAGCAGCACTGCGTGACGGCTGATTCCCTTCCTCTATTCCCCTGCCTCCCCAAAATGGCGTGGGCGCCACTGAGCAGCCTGTTTGGAGCAGACGCTGTCCCCAGCCCATGGCCAAGCATTGCTTGGGAGGGCGTCCGTCGGCTCCAGCCAGCACAGGGGAGGCAGAGCTGTCTGTGCCCAGCCTGTGCCCTGCCCTGCTTCGTTCCCTGGTGCAGGCACAGCTAGGAGATGCTGAACTGTGGGGCTATCCCAGGCTCCAGGGAGGCTGAACTAGGTGGCCTTCAAGGCTCCCATGCCCTCGGCTGCACCGGGAGGGTGCTGAGACACTTCTTGTAGCGCAGGTGCTGCTGCAAGCCCTGACCCTGGGTGTTAGGAGTGTCCCCAGCAGGGCCAGCAGCAAAGGTGCCCTCTGGGCTTCCACCCCTCTCTGAATGCCCCGGGTATGGGAGGTGTTTCCCCAGCCTTTCTGAGCAGACAGGGGAATAACCCGGGCAGAGAGACAGGGATCAGACCCATCACTGCTCCACCACCCCCAGCCCACTGCTGACATCCCCATCATATCTGCCTGGCAGTGGAAGCTGAAAGGAAGAGTGGTTTAAGGTGCAGCCAGGTAGGAAGGAAGTGGGAAGCAGGGAGACACTCCCCCCATCACAGGTGAGCTGCATCCATCAGCAAGGGGATCTAGCTGGGCCTCCTCCAGGGACTAGTGCCCCTTCTCCACAAGGAAGAACCAGTAGGAAAGGTTTGTTGGCACCTTTGTGTAATGTATTTGGGAGGGTTAATATCAAGCACCAGATGTGTCCATTCACAGTAATTTTTAAAGACACTGCATTTTAAGACTGTGTTCTTAAAGAATCTGTATTTCTGAAGTGAAGAGCAATCAGGAAAGAAATCTAGCGACTCAGGATGTAAAAACTATTTCAAAAGGTGACACCCTTTGCCCTTATTTTACACAGCATCTGCTGTGTCCATGCGTGTGTTTGTACCTGTGGGGTGGAGGCTTTTTTTATGCCGAGGTTTGCACAAGCCCTGCTCATCACACCCTTCTTTGGTGCTGCTGCTGCCCAGTGGGCATTGCCATACCTGTCACTGCCAGAAGCCCCCCCACGAGAGTGTCTGGGGGTGGGAATAGGACATGGTTCATTCGCTGCTGCACATCCACAGGTTCTGCCCCCAAAATATGGCAAGAAACTGAACTGCTTTTCACTTTTGTGAAAGCTGCAACCACTGCTGCCATAAAATGTTGGCGTGGTCATAACGTGATACTCTTCCATGGGTTTCCCTCCCCATCTGGCATGGGCAAGTCTATGTTTGACACTCTGCATTTGAATGGCTTTGTTCAATACAGACAAAGCTATCTCCCTGTAATTGTCCTCCCTAAAAAAATGTGCGTTCTCAAAGTTTATCCTGCCTACTTCTGTGGTTTTCCCTCCAAAAAAATGTGGTGCCGCAGGCAAGAGAAAAGCTGTGAGTGGATGAAAAGATGGGTAAGAAAGGGCTTCCCACATGCAAGGAGCCTTCCTCAAACCCAGCAGGGCACCCACGTGTGCCCACACACACCCTGAGAGGACTCTGTCCCCAAATGCCACACACAGATGGACAAAGCGAACACAGGCCAGCCAGCTCAGGGCAGTGTGCCGCTGTGCTGCAGTTCCTGTGTGCTCCTGCTGACAATCACCTCTGCAAGGACACCCTGGGGCTGCCTGGTGGCTCTTTGTGCCCCGTGCTTTTGCCCACCCAGGGTGGTGTTTTCGCTCGCTGCCTTGAGGGTACTTTTCTCCTCCTCTGCCCAGAGAGCTTTGGGACCAGTGTGGAGGTGGTGGCTCTAGGATAGGTCATCTGCAGGCTCTAGGACTAGGACACCATGCTAGAGCATGCAAAGTGCAGAAGATGTGCCCAAGCTCGTCAGGATCAGCCATCTGTCACGCGAGGGCCAGGGCTGGATCCCCCCACCCTGCACTGATGGGGGAGCACCTCCGGCCTCACTGCCCGAGAGCTGAGCAGGGCTGGGTCACGTGTGGCTGCTTACACATCACGCTTCTGGGAAGAATTCCCAGGGTGGCCGTGTGTCCCTGGGACCGTGGGGTGAGGGAAACACCTCTTTGACAGAAGCCTGTGTGAAAAGGCCACTTAGAGCCCCTGCGGGGGGGTTTGCCGGGCTGCAGCAGGGTTTGAAACGCTGCTACTTGCAGCAGTTCCCCCACCGCATCCCCTCTGCCCTGGCCCTTGCCCTGAACACTGTGGTGGTTCCGGGGGCCAAGGGCCCCTCTGGTGGGTGATGAGTTCCCCCCTGAATTGCCGGGGCCCTCCGGCCGCTGGGGCAGCGGGCACCCCTCACAGAGCCTCGGGGCGAGCACTGCGGGTTCCTTTTCTCATCCCCGGGGGGCAGCGGCCCCGTCGCACTCCTGTCACCGCCGCCTCCTCCCCGTTATTTACATCCGTCTTTAGCAGTCTAATTACCCGCTTTATTGCTTTCGCCCGGGGGAAGCCCGGGGACGGCGGCGCAGGGGAGGACCCTCCCCGCCAGCCCCCACTCGGCTCCGCACTGCCCGGGGGAGCGGGGGACACAGAGCTCAGCCGGGAATGCCCCCACCCGCAGCTGGTTTCGGCAGGATTTGGGGCGGGGAGGGGCCGAGCCGGGCTCCGAAACCTCCCGGAGGGGCCGGAGGGCGCTGCCCCACAGCCCGCCCTCGAGGGGCGGCTTCGGCGTGTTGCACAAACGCCATCTCCTCCAGCGGAGGTGGGGGGGAAAAAAAAGCGACAGGATAGATGGATTTTCAGATAAGCAGCGGAGGTAATTTATTGGCCTTTATGCTCTTCCGATGGAGTGGGGGAGAGGCGGCGGAGTCACGTCTGCACATCATTAGCCGGGTTTGCTCCGCCTCGGCCCGGAGAGGCTCCCCCGGCCCCGCCGCGGACGGAGCGAGCCCCGGGCCCGGCGCCGCCCTCAGGGGCGACCGTGAGGGGCCCCAGCCCCGGGGGGAGCCCCAGCCTCGCCCCGCTCGTCCAGGTTGTCCGCGGCGCACTCGCTGCTCCAAACTCATCTAAATTACATCAATAACAGAGCGCACTCTTTAATGAGCTCTCAACTTTAAAGACTTGAAGGATATTAACAAGCCGCTTGACAAATGGTGCTTAGAAGCACATTAAAGACGCTGCTAATGGAGCGCATAATGACGGCTAATTTTCGATCAGATATAAATTAGAGCCCCAACAGTTATTTGCCTTAAGGACTTTATGTAAATGATCCTGTTCTGTATAAACGGGGAGGCGAGCCCAGCCCAGCCCCGCCGCGCAGCCCAGCGATGCCGCAGCCCGACGGGGCGCGCAGCCCCGGCCCCAGCGCCGCGCAAACTGCGCCCGCACCGCGGGCCCGCACAGCGGCACCGCTCCGCACGCCCCGGGGCGCCCGGGTGTGCCGGGCCGGGGGCAGGAGGAGGAGGAGGCCGAAGGCTCGTCCCGCTGGGGCTGCAGGCAGGGGCAGGGGGCGGCTGTGCCGCTGCGGGGAACAGTGCCCAGAGCCCGCGGGGGCCTCATCCCGCCCGGCTGGGCAGCGCTGCATCCCGCGGAGCGCTGCTCAGGGCCGGGCTTCCGTCTGCGGAGCCGGATCCCGCACACACACGAGCTCCCGGGGTGTCCCAGCTGCCGCCCGGCGCACAGCGAGCGCCTCTTTTTTCCCTCCGTTGTTTTCGTTCGGGGGTCGTGGCCAGTTTGGGGGCAGGTTTGGGGTTGGTTTGCTCGTTTAGGATGGTTTTTTTTTCCTATTTCTTGCTTTTAATTTTTTTTTTTTTTCTGTCAACAAGTGCCAGCGGAGGGCCCGGCCCCGGGCCAGGGAAGGCGTGACCTACCCCGCGCAGCGGCCGCGGCTCCTGCCCGCCCACCCCCGGCCCTGCCCGGCCCCCGGGATGCTCCCGCACGGAGCAGCCGTGCCAGCAGGCCAGCAACGCCCCCGCCCTGGGAAGGGGGTCCCGGCTGCCTGGGGCAACCCGCGGATTTTCCTGGGGGATTTTTTGGCTGCTGGGGACTGCGGTCCTTTTTCTCTCCCCCACCCCCCGCCCCTCTGTCTTGCGGGGTATCCTCGTCTTCCCTCCAAGCCCCTCCTTTACCTTTGCGGGGCGCGCCGAGCCGCAGCCGCGGGGCAGGTTCCCCTCCTGCGCCGCCGGGCTCCCTCCTCCGGGAGGGCTTGGGGGTCTCACCTGCCAAAATAACAACAGCCATAAAGGAGGGAGGGGAATGTTGTCTCCCATCCTCCCCGCCCCGGTCACAAACCAGCCGGGCTGTCCCGGGAGTGGGCGCTGCTGGGGCTTCCCCCGAGAGAGGATTTGGGGAGGAAAAACGACGGCCCGCCCCATCCCCAGCGGGCCGGGCCGGGAAGGGGCGCGGGAGTTGCGCGGGCGCGGAGGGCCCCGGCGGCGGCCGTACTCACCCGGGCGGCCCCGGGGCTGCGCCTCCTGCTCCGCGCTCGCCGCCCCGCTCCATCGATTTGTTCCTGGAAAAACGCGGCGCATTCTTATAGCAGCTACGAGCAATTAATATTGCATTAACCCTATTAAAAAAAAAAAAAAAAAAAAAAAAAGGAAAAGAAAGGTTTTGCCCGCACCCTGGCAAAACCATTTATTATTAACGCGAGGGTAATTGGAGACCCGAGACGCGGGTGTGTGCGTGTCGTGGGGCAAGGCAGGCAAACACAGGCGTGACAGTGTGGCGGGAAGGAAGGGGAGCCGAGGGTGGCTAATATTTAATTTCAGGTCTGTGGTTTTCTAATTCGAGATTAAAAGCAGTCACGTCTTTGAAGCCAGACACTTGGTGTAAATGTACAGTTAAAATATTCTATTCCACAGTCCCCAGACAGAGCTCTGCTACTCCCAGGCTTCATTAAATTTTAATTATCATCCCAGACTGGAGCAAGGGAAGAGGGGGAAGACTGTCCACCTAATTGCAATTGATAAAGGCAAAGAAGCCGAGATATTTTTCCTCGCCGTGCACGCACAGCAGTTGTTTTTGTTGTTGTTGTTGTTTTAATGCGGGCAGAGCCCGGCGAGAGCAGCGTGAGCATCTCCGCCTGTAGATCTGCTGTTTACAAAAGATGCACGTGAAGGAAAGCCGGGAAGTGATGCTGTGGATGGGTGTTGGGGGAGAGGGGGGGGCTCCTAGAGGATCTGGCGAAAGATCAACGGGAGAGACGAGGACCCTCATTAGAGCTCGTCAGCTTATTGTCTCCCAAAACAAAGCGCGCCGATGCCTCAGCCCTGCTCGGCCCGGGCAGCGGAGGGGCTGCCCTGGCGCCCGCCCCGCTTCTCCCGGACCCCAGGCTCCTCTGCACCCCCACACACCCCACAGCCCCCCGGCTCTTCCCTGCCTTTTCGTTTGTTAATCATCTGCGAGTGCGGGACCGGCAGGTACTGAGAGAAGTCGGCTAATTGCCCCTGGTTTTTAATTTGGCAAACTAGAGAGCGATTTATCTCCAGGCAGTAAAAGGTAAAAAATAAAACCCACCGCGTTTGCTTTCTAAGCAGCTTCCTATTATCACATCGCCACTTAATTTTATTTCCATTCTCTCCAAGTTAAATAGAAAGCCGAGCTCACAGGGGAGCTGCCATGTGCCTACAGACTGGGGATGTCAAGCAGAGAGACTCACTGTGCAAAGTTAATTTCAATTCCCGAGGAGGATTTCACATTCTCGCTCGCTCTGACCCACAGTAATTAGCTGAGATAACTAATGATTACTTACTTATTCCTTGTAATTATCTGGATTTAATAATTCGCTGTGTAATTTATTAATTCGCCCGTAATAGCCTTTAAGTGAATGGCTCATTTAAGAGGGCGCAGCGGCGGTTCAGGGGCTGTTCGCCGCTCGCTGCCTTCGCCCGCTGCCGCTCTGGGGGGCTCCCTGCTGCTTTCGGGGTGCGCCCGGGCCCTGCCCCCGCCGGGCCGCCTCACCTTGGCCCCCCGACCCGCCGCTTCCCTGCCTTCTCCTGCCCTGCCTCACCCTCAGAGCGAGCCCCGCGCCCGCGGAGGTTGCGGCAGCCCAGCCCAGGGGGAGGGGGCAGGGAGGCCCTTCCTGCGCGGGGGGGTCTCGGCGGGGCGCGCACGGGGCAGCGCCGCCCCCTCCCAAAAAGCTGCGGGCCCCGGCCGCGGATGGAGGAGCCGGGAGCGCTCCCTGCGCGCCCGCGGGGCTGAGCGGCGGCGGCACCGAGAGCGGCGGGGGCAGGCGGGGCCGCGGGGGTGCGGAGAGCGGCGGGGACACGGCGCCTGTGCCCGCCGGACCTCGGGACACCCGGCCCTGCCTCCGCGCCCGCGGAGCCGCCGGCACCCGTGGCGTGCCCGGGCGGCTTTGAAGCTGCAGCTGGAGCTGGTGGCTGGGCGGAAATATGAATATTTAATAGCGCTTCGTGTATGATCTCCCTCCCCCCCCCTCCCACCGCCCGCTGCCGTCGGGTTTTTTTTCCCCGGCTTTTGTGAGCGCCGCGAGGGGAAATTACTTTTCCCTTTTCAGGTTTGGGGTTTATTCTCACGCGTTCGCCTGCGTGGCACCCTCGGCTCCCCCGCGCCGGGGCGGGGGCACGGAGCGGCTCCGGGAGGGGGGGATCGGCGGGGGCAGCCCCGGGTCCCCTCCCCGCAGACCCCGCTCCGCACAGGCCCGGCCGCGGAGCGGAGCGGAGCGGAGCTGGCCCTGGTGCTGCTGCCGCCGCAGCCCCGGCGCTCCCCGGGCCGCTCCCCCTGCCCGGAGGCGGCGCGGAGCTCGGGCAGGGGCTGGCGGTGGAAAAACAAGAAAGCGGCAAACGCGCTTTGCCAATAAAACGTTAAAATCCTGTTTTCTTTTTTTTTAATGAAAGACGATTTAACAACATTTAAAAATAACTTAGTACATTACTAGAATAAATAAACCTCCTATTAACAAAACAAAACAACAAAATAAAAAACCCAAACAAAAAACCAACGAAATCGGGCCATGTACAGAACTTAAGACTTCAAACAGTCTCGGATAGAACAGCGATACAGCGAAATCTGTAAGAATATATCTATATGTGCGTCAACGCCAATGAAATATTTACAATACATACAGGTACCCAACCGAGTACCCTCAGTTTATTGTTGTTGTTCCAAAAAGAAATGTACCAAACCGGTTGTGAATTTACAAGCAGTGCAGCCTCGCTCGCTCGCTCGCTCCCCTTCCCTACAAATTTTAATTTGGCTTTTCTACAGACTTCCAAAAAGGGACTTTCCTCCGTGGAAAAGTATTGCAATTAAAGGTAATAAATAACCGAACAAATAAATAAATAAATAAATAAATAAATAAATAAGCAATATCGGATAGATAAATAAATAACCGAGCCGGTCGGAATACCGTCGCGATACACCTTTGAAATCGAGAAAGACGGATATTGTGCTGGCAAGAAACCCGAAGCGACAATCCCCCCCCCCTCCCCAGCGCTGTCACCTACGCGGCCACGTCCTTTCTCACTTCGGGAGCAGCGTGTGGTGGGGACAATATGGGAATCCCCATTAAATATGCAACGCGGTAAACAAATACCTCGGACAGTGAATCAGGCTACACAAATAATGTAGGACATCTACTATAGGGTGCCGACGCCGTACGAATAAGAATACTCGCCAGAGAAATACCTTAGGTTCAGGTGACAATTTACAAATGGCCAAAAGGGACATTCAGAAGAATAAAAGCTCACGTTCATAAATCCTACCAACACAAAATATTTGATTCTCACTAACAATTTTTTTTTTTTTACTTTTATCAAGACTTAGATTAAAGAGGTGTAATTAATTAGAATGAGCACAAAATGAAGTTGCTAGAGAGATAAATTAATAATTTACAAGGGGTTGTTTGGCAGTAATCTAATAATAGCTTTTGAAGACCAGTGAACACAGCAGGATCAGCTCTTTCCCTAAGCGTTATAACTTCAGAGAAGGAAAAGGATAATAACCACAGTAAAAATATATATATATTTATATATTTATAATACGCAGTGTAAATGCAGAAAAACCTGCCATCTGTTTTTTTTTAATCATTATTATTATTATTTAAATCAAAATACTTTTGAGACGTCTCTCGCGGTGCGAAGCCTCAACTCTAGATTCAAGTTTGGGTCCCGAGAAAGCCATGGCATCGTGGCCACCCCGCTGCCACCCGGGCGAGGTCTGTTAGGAATAAAAACCAGCGGTACTTGCCGGGGCGGGTCCGGGCGCGGCTCCGCGGGGAAGTTCCCCCCGAAAGTTGGGCGCGGGGCGGGCGGCGGGGTGGGCTGGGGTTGTTCGGGGTTGTTTTCCTCCTTTCCTTGTTGTCGTTCTTCTCGTTTACTGAATTTCTTGTCGGTGGCGGTGTCGCTGCTGCTGTCGGTGCTGCTCGCGGCCGGTTCAGATGCCCGCCGAGTACTTCATGCGCTTCTGCTTCTGGCGCTGGTTGCAGAACCAGACGCGGACCACGTTCTTCTTGAGGTCCAGCTTCTCGGCGATAGCGGCGATCTTCTCGGAGGAGGGCCGGGGCTGCAGGGCGAAATAGGCCTCCAGCGAGCGCTTCTCGGGGGCGGCGATGGAGGTCCGCTTGCGCTTCTTCTCCGCGCCGCTGAAGAGCTCGGGCTTGGCCAGTTTCTCGCGGTGGGACTTCTCGGCCTCCTCCAGCCACGCCTGCAGGATGGGTTTGAGGGCGATCATGTTGTTGTGGGAGAGGGTGAGGGACTCGAAGCGGCAGATGGTGCTCTGGCTGAGGGAGCCCACCCCCGGGATCTTCAGGTTGGCCAGCGCCGAGCCCACGTCGGCCTGGGTCACCCCCAGCTTGATGCGGCGCTGCTTGAAGCGCTCGGCGAAGGCCTCCAAGTCGCGGGGGTCGGCGTCCACGTCGCTCATGCAGCCCATGTGGGCCGGCAGCCCGTGGGCGTGGGCCATGCCCAGCGCCGCCGGGTGCATGGGGTTCATGCCGGCCATGTGCGGAGCGTGGCCCGGCGTGGAGACCACGGCGCCATCGGGGGCCGCCATGGCCCCCAGCGCCAGTCCCGGCGTCAGGTGCTCCAAGAGTTCCCCCTCCAGCGCCTGGTGGGGCTGGTGGTGGTGGTGGTGGTGGTGGTGATGGTGGTGGTGGGTGCCCGACAGGGCGGACGGGTGGGAGATGGGCACGGAGGAGGAGGAGGCGGCCGAGGTGCAGGGGATGGTGTTCATGGTGTGGTACGTGGCGTCCGGCTTGAAGGGGCTGTGGTGCGGCGGGTGGTGGTGGTGGCTCTTGCTCGGGGAGACGATGTCCACCGCTGCCAGGGCTTCGGCGCGGGCCAGCAGGCTCTCGTCCAGACCGCCGAATATATTGCTCTGCAATTGCAAATAGAAGGCACACATAACGCTCAGCAGGGAATTCGCCTCCCCGCGCACTCCGCCGTGCCACTAAAACCTTCCCAGCATGTTAAAAGAGAAATCCTGGAGAAGGGAGGGGGGTGGGGTGGGGGGGGAGGAGAGGAGAGGAGAAGAGGGAGCGAGCGGGGCGAGGGAGCGGGCGCGGCGCGCAGCCGCTCGCACAGAGGACCCGCGGCGGGCGGGCGGGCGGACGGACGGACACACGCACCAGCCGCACGCAGCATCCCAGGTCATAAAAATTAATACGAGCGGCAAGAGCCGCCGCATGCATAAGTTGGGCGAGCGCCCGGCGGCGCCGGGTGATTTGCTGCACGGCCATGAAAAAATCATCAGGCGGATCCGGGGGGCCGCCGAGGGGCTCCCCTTAAAGCGGGGCGGCGGGCGGCGGGCACCTACCGGAGGGGCGGGCAGGCAGGCCCTCCGCATCGCCTCCGCGCCGCCGCCGCTGCCGCCGGGGCCGGAGCCCGAGCTGGAGCCGGAGCCGCCGCTGCCGCCGGGGCCGGAGCCGGAGCCGGAGCCGCGTCCGGCGGAGCCGCCGGTGCCGGTGCTGCTGGGGGAGCTGGCGGCGGGGGCGGCGGCGCCGGCCGAGGGACAGGGCGAGGCGGTGTGCAGGGCCGAGTACTTGGTTTCGTGGAGGCCGCCGCCGCTGCCGCCGCCGTGGGGGAGGCCGAAAGGCTGCTTGCTGCTCAGAGACATCATCATGGTGCTCGCCGCCGCCGCGGCCCGGCCCGCCGGCAGCCGGCCGCCGGAGGAGGGCAGGGGCGCGGGGCCGGGGGCCCGAACCCCCCGGGAAAGCCACAGGAGCCCCGCGCCCCCAGCCCCCCGAAAAATTAAAAAAAAAAAAAAAAAATTCCCACTCGCCCCCCAGCCGGGTGCCCGAGCCCCGCCGAGGACGAGAGGGAGAGGCGGCTCCGGCGAGCCGGGGATGCGCGGGGGATGCGCGGGATGCCTCCCGCCCTCCCGCCTGCCCGCCCTCCGCACGGGCGCTCGCCGCTGTCCGCCGCCGCCTCCGCTCCGGCGCCGGCCCTCGCCTGTCGCGAAGTGCCCTCCCCGCCGCCGCGCCGGTGGGTTTTACTCTCTCCCCTCCCTCCCCTCCCCTCTCGCCTGTCACTACAGCCCAACTCCTCGGGAAGGGCCCTCCGCGCCTGCCTCCTCGGCCCCGGCCCCCTCCTCCGCCGCTCCCTGCCCGCCCCCCGCCGCTCCCACGCCCACGCGTGCTCCCGCACTCACCGCCGCGCCGCGCCCCGTCGCCTCCCGGAAAGGGGAGGGAAAAAGCCAAAAAGGCAAAAAAAAAAAAAAAGAAAAAAAAAAAAGAAGAAAAAATAGAAAGGAGGGGGAAGCGACCACCCCACCGCCTCAAATCCACCCTCCATGAAAAGAAAAAAATAATTTTAAAGGAAGGGGGGAAAAAAGTCCCGTCCGGGCTCACCACGGTCCTACAGCCAGAGTGTCCCGCCGCTGCTCGGGCACCGCTCCGGGGGGCGGCAGGGGCGGGGGTGCGCCGGGAGCTGCGGGGGACAGCGCAGGGAAAGGCCGGGAGCGGCGGCCGGGGGCTGCCCCCATCGGCGGGGAGCCGGAGGGATCCTCCTGCAAAAGCGCACCGCTATCCCGCCAATTTCCCACGCCTGTCCATTAGGAAAAGAAGGAACGGAAAAGGGGGAAAAAATGGAAAGAGAGAGAAAAGAAATCGGGGAAAGTCAGTTTTCCTGGAGGTGGTCGGGTTTATTTCCATGAATTTCACTTTGCAGCAGAAAGGTTAAAATAAATGCTTAGGTGTTTAATTTCTCACCTAAACAGCAGACTTGGTAATTTTAAGGGAAATAAAAAAAATTACATTGTATCAGCTCTCACTGTCGCCAGCTCGGAGAAATGAAATAAATCAAAGTTAAAAGCTTGAGTATCATTTAATTATGGTGTGAATAGCGCTTGGAAAGAAGTAGAACAACATCTCTAAACAAATTATGGCCGGGCCAGGAAGGAATTATTAGATTGAAATTTCATTTAGGCTCGGGAGACACGGCGCTTCAATATGTAATCTGTTATGCCTCATCTGATTTGTATGCTTAATTCAGCTTGACGAATTTATTAGTTTTCATAATAGTAAAAAAATTGAGCAGCACTATGGGCTAATGCATTGTGTGTACTATAAATTGTATGTCACCGTTGAAAGGCTGAAGTCTATAGAAATCTTTTATTAATGACAACATAGGAAAGAGGATTTTCTTGCAAGCCTTTAAGGAGTTCATGCCAAACCTCCGCGCTTCGTGTCTCGGAAGGCTATTAACATATCGTCATACTAATTAGGCTACTTCATGAGTGATATAATTTCAAACTTTAAATTATGTTCTAATTAACAAGGGTTGTCCAATTTGCTTAATCTTCAAAAGGCTTTTGGCTTGTCTAATTAGTCTAAAGCATCGAGCATCTCCAACGCCCAAGAAAGAAAGAGCTATCAATAATATTTTGCGCGTTTTGAGGCGATGGCGGGCAGAGCCCAGGCGGGGCGCGGCCGGCCCGTGGCGGGCAGGGCTGGCAGGAGGCCGCTGTCCCCCTCCTCCCCGCACCGGGATGCCCGCAGCGCTCCCGGCCGCTCCTGCGCCCCCGGCAGCGGCCGCAGCCCTGCGCGCCTCGGCGCGGGCGTGCCGGGAGGTGTGCGGGAGAACGAGGGAAAGCTCCCGCTTTCCGGGGAAGGGGAAAAAAAAAAAAAGAAAGCGGAAAAAAAAAAAAATAAAAAGGAAAAGAAGAAGAAGAAGAGAATACCTCGTTGGCACGGGGAGGTCCGAGGGCAGCCAGCCTGCCGGGTGCGCGGAGCCGGGGAAGGGGCTCTGCCCGCCCGGCTTTGCGGCTCAACTTTGGCAGAGAGAAATGCGAGGAGGAACCCCCCCCGCCCCCGCTATACATTTAACCCCTCCCGCACCGAGTTTAATTACTCGCAATAGTTGTTCTAATGTATGCTGTCACACGGGAGAATTGAGAACGCATATCGTTAATATGAATTAATCTTGATTTTAATAGCAACTGACAACCGATCTCCAAAACGCTGAGCGCTCACCGAGCGGCCGCCACCGGGACGCGGAGCGGCGCGGCCGCATAGCTGGGCCAACTTTCCTCCGTGCCGGGCCCGGGGGTGACCGGGGGTGACCGGTGGCTTCTCCGCGCTGCAGGGACTCGCCGCGGCTCCGGCCCCGCGCAGCGCCGCGCTGCCGCTGTGCCCGCTGCCGGCAGCGCCTTGCCCGAGGCTCCTCCACCCAGCACATCCTGCCGTCCCCCTTTCCCCCCTTTTCTTGGTGATTTTTTTTTTTTTTTTGTTTATTTGTTTGGGTGTTGGGTTTTTTTCGCGGAGCCCCCGCGCTGCCCATCCGCACCCCCCGCCCGGAGTCGGGAGGGGCTCCGGGGGTGCCGCAGCAGGCGCGGAGCCTCCGCCGCCCCCCGGCACCTCGGCGGCCCCGCGGGCCCCGCAGCCGGCTCTGCGCACTGCCGGGCTGCCTAAATAAAAGGAGAGCCCCCCCCTCCAACTTACCCACGCCCACACCCTGACCCACGCAGACATCTGGGGAGAAATCACTGTCGCCTCTCATGTATCCATGTTCTGATTTACGATTAAAATTTAAAGACGCGCATTCATATTTTACCGAACCTAATGCGCCCTATGAATTTTTAATCCATTAAGATGCGGGCTACACTTTGAGCAAACTCTACCTTTGTTTTGAGGGCAGGGCAGAGCCGGCCCCGGCCCTGCCGCCCGGTGCCCCACACGGCTCCCGGCCCCCGCCGCCTCCGGGATGCTGCCCGGGGGTGCGGGCACGGGGGGCGGCCCGGCCCCGCCGCCGCGGGGGCTCCGCGGGTGCGGACAGATGCACCGGCCCGGGACAGCCCGCCTGGGGCATCCCCGCACGCCGGCGATGCCTCGGCATTCCCGGTCCCCTCGGTGCCTCCAGCCCGGCATCGCCGCCCGCACCGGCCCCTGCTCCCCCTCTCCCAAATCTCCTCCCCCGCTCCAAATCCGCGGCCGCGCCGCCGCCGCCAGCCGAGTCAAGTCACGAAGTCAAACTTCAAGCCCGGAACGATCAATGAAGAGTTTTGCCGTCCGTGGCGCCTCGTGCTTCCTGGCACTAAAATAAATGCAAGAAATCGAAACTTAATTACTTGAAAGAAATCCAGAAATCCCTCTGCATAATTTATCCAGGCATTTTTCGTGGCATTTGTGTTGAATGCACGCGTTTAACTCCGCACGCTCCCCTCTCCAGCGCCGCCCCCCTCGGCAGGAGCGGGGGGTGCGGGCCCGGCCCCGCGGACCCTCGGACCCCCGGACCCCCGGACCCTCGGACCCCCGAACCCTCGGACCCCCGAACCCTCGGACCCTTCCCGACCGAGGGGCGAGGGGGGAAGGGAAGGGAGAAAACCGCGCTTCTGCTCCTCTCTTTTCCCCCTGCCGAGAGCATCTCCTGGGGCAGGGTGGCAAGAGGGAACCTTTCCTCCCCGCCTGCAGGGTCTGAGCCCTGAGCCAGGCACTCCGCAGGTATTTCCTGATCAGGAGTGCCTGGCATAACACGCTGAGTCTCCTAAGCGCGTTGGGAAGCGCCAATGAAGTAACTCGGTTATTCTGACAAATTTCCCCCTGTCTTTGGTGATGCCCCCGTGGATCCCATGCTCCTTCTCATGGATAGGGTACGACACCTGGAAGCTGGGGGTGGCACCCTGACTGGCAGTGCAGCCACGGCCTCCTCATTCGCCATCCAGCCCGGCTGATGAGAGCCCTTCCTGGTGAGCCTTTCGCTGAATTCATTAGGACTGGAAGTCTGCTGGCTCGAGAGCAAACTTTATCATAGACACCTCATCGAGAACTTGAAGTAATGTTATGAAAGAATGAAAAATACATTTGGGAGCTGCCTGGAAACTGAAGTACATTTTGATTTAACTTACATTAACAGAAACCTAATGTAGAAGTGAAGGGATCTAACAAAACCATTAATAATTTAAAAATAATTACAGATAGTCTATCCTTACTATTCATAACCACTCAACATTTTAGACAAAGAAAGCTGAATATTCTTCGTGGGAGAATGATGTGAGCAGACTGCTAAGCAGGAGCCGTCCAGCTCGCACTGCCTCTCCTCTGCTCACACACACTGCACGTTCCCACTGCACCCAAGACGCTATCCCAAAACTGCTTTTCCAAGAGGGAGGGTGGAGGTGCAGGCAGGCCCTGTCTTCACACTGGGCTTTTTGGCAGTCATTTTGGCATGGATTTCTACCTCCCTTCTTTGTTGGAGCGTCTGTTTGAGGTGGGCCCAGTGTGGCAGTGCAGTACCAAGAATGCTCCCACGCCACCTCGGGCTCTTCCAAGGCTCTGCCAGCCCTGGAGACCTCAGGAAAGGCCTTTTTCATCCATAGCCCTGGCTAACACCAGAGGCAATGGTGACTCTCCTGCCCCCTGTTCTGTGCCATCTATCTGGTAGCAGCATAACAATCACCTGCTTGACTTGCCATGGTGCTGTACAAAAGTTATTTTTAATACCTTCATTTTAATCCAAGTTTCCATTGTGTGCTTTATAGCTCAAGGGTCGTGAGTGTCCTGCAAGGCTGTGATTTTGCCTGTATTTCTGCTTGTTTGGATTTGGTTTTGGGGTGGTTTCTTTTGAGATACAGCTGCTGTCCAAACACTGCAAAATCAGAGCAGTTGGATGTGCAGCAAACTTCACTGCTCCTTCTTGCAGATCAAGATAAAATTGTGAAGAGGGGAATTCAGACATAAAGTGGCTTCTAAAGGAAAAGAGACACTGGATAATACAAAGCAGATAAATTCAGATGTAACTCTCACAGGAACACGGGAACCCCCCTTACAAATCGTCTCACAGGTGAGAGCCCTCCCTAACCACGTCCTCAACTCCTACTTGCATTGAAAACATTAAGATCTCATGGATCATTAAAAAAAAAATCCTATAAATCACAATGTGAATGTCCTTGGGACTCTACTTTTGCTGATTTAGATGAAACCCTGGTATCTCAGATTAGCCTTCATTAATTATTTTCATTAATTCCCCTTGTTATAGATGTATTATCACAAATCATATTCCAAACACATTCCCTAATTAAGCACGAAATTCCTCTCTCCCTCCGTATGCCATTTAACTGGAGCAATGAGGACGCCTGTGTTCAGCCTGGTGCCTGGAGGCTGGTGCCAGGCACTCAGTGCAACAAAAGATGGTGCTTGCACTTCAGATACCTTTCAGGACTTGCTCAAACTTAGGGAAAATATTGTGATTTTTAATTTGATCATCAGCATGAGCATGTCCTCAGCTCGGAGCTCTTAGCCCTTGTAAATTTTCAGTGTCTTCCATCTGCTTCTTCAGGGTTTTCAAGGTAAATCTGAGTTTTCTCCCCCTTCTGCCATGCAATGTACTGGCTGATCTCTTTACACGTCCCCAGGATTCACCAGGCAGCCTTCTCCTTTCGGGAAGAAAAAACTATGACAGTTGACATGCATTGGAAAAAGTGATGAAAACCTCGTGTTTCTGAGCAGGCACAGTTGTGTCACTGAGTTGGTGCTGTACCCCAGAGCCATTAAATAGTGTGTTAAAATACTTATTTAGGGAGACAGGGTCCCGTGGCCCCACGTCAGAGGTGTGTAATGTATATATACCAGCTGTGGTATTTGGTGTGTGCCATGCCATGGACTGTGCTCTCACAGCCTCTGTAGTCATGGACTCACCCTGCTCCATGAATAGGTGGTGGAAAATGTCTGAGGATTACTGTTTTCTTCCTTTGATTCTATGTCCACACAATCAGAGCACGGTGGGACTGGAACCTGACTGGCAGGGAAGGCCCACTAGCCCCAGCACCTCCTGGAAATAGGAGATGTGAGCTGGAGCATTGGTCCCTGCAAGGCCAGGCACGCTGAGCTCAGACCTAGCCCTGGAAAACCTGGCTTTAATTCCCAGTAGATATATCTGTGCATAAACAGGGGGGTGTCTGCCTTACATGTGGGCACAGACACTTGGTTAAGTTTTATTCAAAGCTAATCACAAATCCTCTTCCTTTTTTATTGGTTAAAATTCAGCAGAAATGCTTTCCACCTTTTGTACAACCTCCGGGCACACATCAAAGCCCTTCCCTTCCCACACAGAGCATGGGCAGGCATCCACCTGTGCTCCCTATCCCTTTTTATAAATGAAGTATTGCACGTTTTGAAGACTGTTAATATAATGAAATCAAGTTGTGAAATGCATCTTCAGCTTGCATCAATGTTTCCTGTTGGAAGCAGCAGGTTAGGACTGTGTTATCACGTATCTTTCCCAGTCCTGAGACAGCCATTGAATTCCAGTGAAATCTCTTACAAAGGCAATCAAGACGATCAATGGGATTTTTGCCAGGAACATCAAAGCTTATTAAATGGTTCTGTGTTAAGAACTGCAAACACACAGACACGCAGGAAAGAAGACAGCTCAGAAAATGGAACTGTGAAGGTAAAGAAAAATTGAAGAAAGAAAAGAAATGATGCCCAGAAAAAAAAATTGCAGGAGATTAATAATTGACAGATGTATATACAGCCAATCCAAAGCAGAGTTTAAAATGCAGACAACTCAGTCTATAGCATGTAACACAAAATTCTGTAGAGGCATTTACTCACAAGGACTTCTATCCACACATCCTGCTTTAAATATTTAGCTGAATTGGGGTGAACTAAATTCATGCTTAACTTCTTTACTGTTTGTTTTGGCAGGGGAGACCTGGGACAACCCGAAGAGGCTGTCATTTGAAACCTTTCAAATCATCAAGCTGCATGTGTCTGGTTCTGTGTCTGTTGCTGTGTATATATAGGAGATGCAGAATCAAATCATATTACTTGTTAATCCCTTAGCAGTTCCGCTGCCTGGTAGGTGCCCTGACATGGTGAACTTACTTGAGTGAAATGCATTTTGCTTTCCTCGTTTAGGCCAGCGTGTTTCCTTGGGTAAGTGAATTTGTTGCTGCACACCCATGAGACGAGGAAACACTTCCTAACCGGTTCCAGCATCCCTGTCTTTCCCAGTGACCTGGGCTCCCAGTGCGCTCACCTGCCTCTGAAAATGTTCCTGCTGGGTCCAGACACTCTAGCACAAAGTAGGCCAAAATGGTGGGGAGGTTTTCCGCCTTTTTGTGTTTCTTTTTTTTTTTTTTTCCTGATTTCTTGGCATGGATAATTAGGGGTTTATTTAAGGGCATTATTTTGCTTTTGTTTCTATTAACTTGATATAATTTTTAATTGTGTTTGTGCACATTTTCAAATAAGGAGGTTGGATCTGAAGAGGCTTTTACCCATTTGAACCGGTCTGCTGTAAGTGCTGACAGCTGTGCAATGGCTTTTAGGGAGCGGGGGATGCATTCGGGAATGCTCGGCTTGGAATCGGGCCCTGCGCTGCTGGAGGGCGGGGTCCTGAGAGGGCTTCCACGGTAGAGTCGGGAGGGAAGGGAAGGGAAAGGAAAGGAAGGGAAGAGGAGCGGAAGGGTGAGGTGGGGTGGGGTGCACCGCCCCCCATCCACATAAATACAGCTGGGGCAACCAGGAAATTAAGTGCAGTTTGTGGTAATGAGTAGAAGGTTTGGGGGGGGTTGTTTTGCTTTTCTCCCGGGACGTCGAGGCAGCCCAGGCGCTGGAGAGGTGAGCTCAGGACCAAAATTCCCCCGGCCTTTCTCTTTCTCCCTCCGTGGTCCCAGTGATACTTTAGTGCTGTGGCAGCCAGCGACAGCCAGAGCTCCTCTGTGTTCCCATGGATAAACCCAGGATCAGGCCCTGGGGAGCCCTGAAAGTTTGCTCTGGGAAGGGTGGCTCCTGGAAGTGCTTCCAGAGAATTTGGCTGGGTGCCCTGGTGTTGGCATCTTCTTGCTGCCTGGCCCTACTGCTTGTTTTTAGGGAATTGGGAAAATTCCCCTCCTCAACCATAGCCAGAAGCAAATCCTGCTCCAAGTGGCCAGCAGACTGTTGTGACTCACCTGCTGCAAGAATATGCCAGAGGTCTGTGCTGGAATGAAATGTGGTTTAGTTTTTACTCCGTATCTCTCTACCCCCTGATGCACTTCCGTGTCCCCAGAATGATGTTTCATGGCATGTCACAGTAGGTTGCAGGGCACATGTCAGGTGAGGAAGAAGGTGGCTCCATCTCTGCTCATCAATTGCTCAGAATACTTAAAAATGGACCAGAAGCCTGGACAAGTTCAGGAACCTGACAAGTAAGGGTTACATGCCTAGAGGTCAAAGCCACAGAAGTTAATCAATTAGCAAGGCCCAGCTGCTTTAGATACTGAAAGGTGGTGGGGAGACAAACCCAGAAGAGGTGGGTAGAGAGAATGTCTTCCTGCAGGCAAGTGAGGGAAAGGAAGTGATGGAAAGAGTTTTGCTCTGTTTGATTCACAATTGTGCTCCAGCTGTGGGTGGGAGCCTGGCTTGGGAAGGGAGGCAGTCAAGGCTGGTTTGGGAGCTGCTGCAGAGGTCAGAAGGCTTGTGTGGGGTTTGATGTTCAATATTCATACAGCTGTGTTTTAGCAGGGTGAGCTCTCTACACACGGCTGTCGTTTTCACAATCTTGTAGATAAGCTGTGTCAGCACAGCTTTTATAAATCCCATTTTTACCAAAGATTTATGATGTAGCTGTAAATGTGTGCTCTGGACTGGTATCTTCTGTAGAGGGTTTTAGTGAAGAATCTTATTTTTAGAGGTTTAGTGCATTTATTTTCCATGCCTAAGATACACGATGAAAAATGTAATTTATAATGTGGCATAATAAAAATGGATGATGTTGGAAGGAATAGCAGACTTTCTTCTGTACCTGCACAATTTATCTTTTTGGTAACATTTTGACAATGATTTTACACATTCATTATAGTGGTGTGAGAGGTGGTGACAGTGGGTCAGGCAACAGAAGGAGCTGCTGTATCAACCTTGACTCTAACCAAGACCACTATCTGTGTATAAAGAAGCTAAGCTGGTTAAAGAGGGAGGGAAGAAACATGAATTCAGCAAAGGTACATGACTAGATTTTGCTTTTATTTATTCCACTTTAAGCCAGAAAAAAACCAAGTGAATTGGAAGCATCTTTGCTGCATTAACACATGTGTGAATGCTCCAAACATTTCAATGTTCTTTAAAAATTCAGCCAGACCTGGGAATAGCTGGGTAGCTTTCTTCTGAGAGCTGAGATGTGCTGCTCTTTGGCAAGACTGTCTATTTTAAAGAGGCAGTCCAATGTTAAATCTGGCTTCAAAACAGGCTGTAATGCACTATTTGAGTTTGTGTGGTTTGCCTCATCTGTTGTAAGGCAATATTTCATTGCAATAATCAACTTTCTTTTTCATAAATTGATCTGTTCCATGCAAAATGGTAGAAAACAACAGATCTCTGCATCTGTATGAACAGTGGCTCGTTTTCCTCGAACTCAGGGACTTCGTGCTCCTAAGGTGCCACTGGCATCTGCAGAGCAAAAGCCATGGAAATGAAAAATGAAAGCAGGACTGGTACCTTTTTGGTGGGCAAAGCTCCTGCCAAGTCAAAGACCAGCCATCAAATCAGAGTTTGAGCTGAACCTAGAGGAGAAACAGGCTGTACTAGCAGTACTAAAACTAAGGAACTTCTGAGTGGAATTTGCAGTCTTATTTTGTTGAGGAGGTTTGCTTGTTTTTTTTTTTTTTTTGTTTTTCCAGTTAAAGAAATTGCTGGCAAACCAGAGACTACGTTACCTCTTAAAATCATCATCCCTCTGTCTTACGAGAGCAGAAATTCTTATGTAAGTTAGCAGTTCCCTAGTTTGTTAGTAAATGTATGTATGAATTGGACCTTACATTCTATACTGGCAGCCATCAGAATATTAAGATTTCAGGTTATAGCATTGCTCAGGTCAGGGCTATAACATCAGTTTTTGAACCCTTTCTGGTAGTAAACAAAAACAACTACCAACTACAAGTTGACAAAAATTATTTCAGGTTTTGTGATGTCCTTGCCAACTCCTTTCTTCCCCCTCTTTGACAGTTTGTCTAACTAGGGGCAAGGAAGAAGGAACATCCTCTTTTCAATAAATCACCCCCAACAGTTTTGCACAGGACATAAATGAGAAATTTGGCCTTTACCTGAAAGAGGAACAACTTTGGTTGTCTGTGTCTCCTTTAGATTGCTAAAATTTTGCTGTTCAAAACTTGCTTGAAGTCTACCAATAGTTCATGGTTACGTGCAAATAAATTTTTTTTTTTTTTTAATCTGCTCCTGATTGCTGTAATCTGTCATGAAAAGTGAGAACAGCATTTTAAAGCAGGTAGAGGACAGTGAGATCACAGGTGCTGGCAGAGCAAGATGTGAGCAGGAAGCAGATGCCTTCTGAGGGTAGCTTTTGTTATTTAGAAAGGTCTGTGTTTCATAGGAAAAGCAGTAGAGGACAGAGAGTACTTGGTGCTAGAGGGGAGAAAGTAAACCACTGCTTCTTCAGGGTTTTGCTCCTCTGCTGTGGTGGAAGTTAATGCTGTAGAGGATGGGGTTTTTAAACTTTTTGTGAATCCTTGACTGTGCAGAAGGAAAATCTCCCTTCAAGGCTGGTCAAAGGCATGGAACAAACACGCTCAAGGACTGGGGACTGATGCTTACAACCTTCTACCTCAGGTCTCAATCACTCTTCTGGCTCTCTGATAGAAAAATCCCATACCCATCGCCAAAACAAAGTGAAATAGGGGAGGGCTATAGAAACATGAAAATCTAAGCAGGAATTAAAAAAATCCATCCTGGTGAGTGGCTGGGATGAGGTAAGGGAGCAGAGTAACCCCATGGCAGTCATTGCACAGCTTAACATAGTCCCCACAGGAAACCTGGATGCGCCAGTCCTGAGCATTGACAGCCTGGGAGAAAGGAAAGGTCCCAGCAGGGCATGGATACAGACAGGGGGTGAGGGGTGCATGCTGCTCCTGGGAGCTGCCAGGACCTTGTGGGGAGGGTGAGCTGTCAAGCAGGAGGATGGGTTTGCTCTGGATTAATGTGGTGGTTTTATTACCATAAACTCAGCTGGTAGTGGGGGAAGTCTGGGGTTTGCATTATGGCAAGGGAGAGTCCTGAGAGAAGGTGTTGGGTGTTCAGGCTCAGTCTGTCACACACCCAGACTGTGGGTGGTTGGAGTCTGCAATTTTTAGAAGTAATTAACATGAGGAAAAAACCCCACTGACTTAGTGAGGTGAAGCAAATAACATACATTTCAGTACTGATTCAAAAGGGTTTTTTTATCTTTGCACGTAGCTAATGCGGTGCAGGAATTTCCTTTTTTTTCTCTCAATTGGAATTGAATTGAATCAAGGTTTTAATCCTATTTATTTCATGATCATGCTCCAGAAAATCCTAAAATCCTATATAAAAATGCTGTGGCTACTGACAGATAAACAATGTGTTCAAGGTTTAGAAACCAGCCCCTCACAGCTGTTTTCTGTTTGAAGTTTCTTACTGGCTCCAGGTTTTCGGAAGTTCAGGCTTCCTAGGCCCAGCTGCCATCCAGCCTGGTAACCGCCCCAAATTCACCTCTCCTGTTGTTACTCTATCATGTTCACTGAGAGTCCAGTTGGAAACAGCTGAAATTGGATACCAATTCCCTGTGTGCAGGGCATGCTGGAGTCTTATGTCCTCCTGGTCTTGGAGTGAATTGAACACAGGAGATTTGGCAGTAGGTGGACTTGATCATTTTGATTTTCATAAGAAGCTGACCAAGCAATGCCAGTGGACGACAATTCCTCTTAATTATTTTAAATCATCAAGTGGCTTTAGTAACAAGGATGACACATGAGCATGAGGCTGCCTGCTCTTTTCCAGGCAGGAGTGGGTCCTGGCAGAGCTGGGCTCTGCCCATTCCTTGCCCCTGGAGCTCAGCTGTGGGATGATGCTGAGTTGTCAGCTCTTCAGAGTGACTGCTGTCCTCTTTTATGTGCTGAGAAGGCTTCTGGCTGGAGTCTTCAGAGGCCGCTACGACACCAATAAGTAAAAGTTAATTGCAAATTTATTTCCATGTAGCAAAAAGGGAAAAACACTTGGGGCCAGTTTCCTTTAAAGAAAAAGGGAGGAAAAGCCTGTTCTACACCCATTTGATTAACCTGTGCTGTTAATCACTGCCAGGTTTATGAACCTCTATTACAAACTTGTTACTCCAAGGGGTTTCAGTTCAGTGATTGAAAAACAGCTTTAGGGCCTGAGTAGGTACGAGTAGCAAGAAGTACAAGTAGCAGCACTGAGCCTTTGAAGAGGTGTATAAATAATTAGCAACATATTTCATGTGGACTCTTTCGTCAAGATATCCTGTCAGACCTGGGATTTTATCAGAACATGACAAAAATGTAGAAAGAGCTCTACATTTTTTCCAGCATAACAATGTTGATATCTAAAATAATTTGCTGCATTAGAAGCTATTTTAGGTCACAGGTAACAGCTCTGCACTGCTGAACTGCTCTATCTGCTGAGGCTTCTTCAGAAAGCAGAAGGTGTCCGAAAGGTTCTTTACACTCTCCTGTCTTTTGAATTTTTAGATCCTTATTTCATGTTTGCAAAACATACAACATAGGTGAAAACCTGAACTGCATCTTAATAAAGCAAAGTGATGAATAAATAGTAACCCATGCAACTTCAGAAGCTGGAGGGTAATACAGCAGGTAAAATAGAAAACAAAGGAGGGAACTTCTCAAAACTCTCCAGTGGGGTGGGTGAGGGGAGGGAAACAACCAACCAACTTCTAGGACACATTCTGCCATACACATCCCTGCCCACAGCAGCAGGGTTGGGACCAGATGATTTTCAAGGTCCCCTTCCAGCTCAAACCATTCCATGAATCTGTGATACCCATGTATCTCATTCAAAGGTGGCAAAAACGTTGTTCTTATTAGTAAACAACGGGCACAAAGCCTAATGAAAAATAACTATCTGGAAGCTGATGGCATTGCAAAGTGTCTTACATACAGAGCCCAACACTGGTTTAATCATAGTTTGGTTTAGCATCATTCTAGTTGGTTTAAGTTTGCTGTTTATTCTGTTGTTTTGGTGGGTTTTTTTTTTCTGTTTATGTGGAAAAACAATTTGCTTTTTAGAGCAATGCCTTCTGTTCTCCCATTTTCAAACACTGATCCCTATCTCTGGGGAACAGCCCCACCTCCTTGCATACGGCTTTGCTCATTCCCACCTGGAGGAGCTCAGTGGGCTTTAGCGTGAGTTTTGTTCAAGGAAGAATTAATTTAATTCATTCCATGTCACCCAGCACCTGCTGGTGTGTGTGGGAGCCCTATAAGCAATCCATGCACTCAGATACAGAGGTTGTTTCAGCAGAGGTGTGTTGGCCTCTGAGACCTTCAGAAATGGTAATGGGACTTCCATGAGGCTGGGACATTGAATTTGGAAACTAAAGCCAGGATTAACTTCAGTTGTTTAGAGCACTTGCTCTATTAACCTGAATAGAATCAAGATTTCACTCTTCACCTTTTCTACCAAGGCTTTCTGCCCAGCTTTAAAGTCTGGAAGAAGAAATCAAATTCAAAGAGTGAACTTCATTTTTGCCTCCAGTTCAAATGTTTGGGCTGAGTGGAGGTAATCTAAGTGCAAGACCATAGGTCAGTGAATTTCTACGTCACAGGCACGAGGCATTTTCTGCCCCTTCTACTTACATTAGGAGTACACAGACCTGTTTGGATAATGACTACAGTTATTTTTTTAATCACTTTAATGCTTGTGTGCATTTGTATTTTAAGAGACTAGTGCTTAGGCACCAGGCAAAATACCCAGATAGATGCAAAAAGCTTTTCTCCTTAATAAAGCTCATCCTTCGCACCCTACTTTTAACCTGGAAGAAAGGCTGCAGAAATCCATGGACATTACCAAGGCAAAGTATGTAAAGGAAAAAGCAGGTCCATATTTTTTTTCTAGCTTCAGTCTCTTGTGGTGTCTGCTGGAAGCTGACATTAACTCGTGTATTTCCTATCCCCCTGTCAGACTGACTTATTTGGTAGCCACCTCTGTGGTGAGTTTGGGTGTTATTCCCACAGTAGCCCACGGGGCAGGTATTACCCTTGACAGGTGAGTGGAAGCAGTGCTGCTCATCCATTACTTTTTAATATGCTAACCAGGAAAACGAGCCTTTTAAGTGCCTGACTTGCAGGAGGTCATCATTAGTCTGTCAAGGTATTCCTTTGCTGCCGTCTTCTATAAATGTATTTGATATGGCAACTCCCAGTTATGCTGTTTTGAGCAGACAAGACGCACTGTTTATGAAAACAGACTTCTTAAAAGCAAGCTGTGGTGGCGGGTAAAGGAGGAGAGGTTGTTTACAATATTTTAAGCCAAACGGTTCCTTTGGCAGGAGATTTTCTGTAACAAGTGAGAACAACAAGAATTAGCTCTCTCAGCACTTCAACAAGCAGAGATTTTTGTCTGTAATGAGAAGAATGAGACTTGTTTGACATAAACTACAAAACAACACAGCAAAGATGAAGAAGGAGGGCAGAAATACATTACTGAAGGTGAGAAGAAACAACTTCACTGCTCTACTGTGAATTCAAGATTCTCGCTCATTATAATGTATAATTACAGCTGGCATCATTCCAGAGGCGGGGTTGAAAGAAGGCAGGTCTTACCAACTGTGCTAAATCCTGTTGGGGACCTGACCACAGCAGCATCCCACCTGAGTTTGTGTAATCCAAAAGATTCCTGTTTTATTCTTCTGTATCAGGTCCTTCTTTATGCAGATATGCAAATTCTCTTTGGACTCCTGAGATTTGAAAACTGATTAGAATTTTTATGTTCCTTCGTTAAGGGTAAAAATAGGCTATCCCAAGACAGGCAGCCCCCCAAATTATATACTGATCTGAGAAAATGGGAATAGCTTAGTTTTGCCATTAAATGAATAACTTCTTTTAGCAACCATGGTTGTGCCTCTTCTGAAATTTTTGCTGTCTTTCTGAAATTTTTAGGTGTTTAGTGATACATTTACTAGTGCCGGATTCCATTTACGTGCGGTAGCCCACTTGTCATGTGTCATTAAAAAGCTCATCTTAGGTTTACTTTCTATATCTACTATGAGACAGAGCACAGCAGAGAGATTGTGTGTGGCTATCCTGATTTCATCTGCATGCCTCTCAAGGAGCAAAGCCTAAACTTAAAGAGACTGGGATGAAGTTTGGTCAACTGTGTGTGGGTAGTCTATGTCTTTGTAGCCTCTAGGACATGGGCTTTGTTTTTAGAAACAATGGTGGACCTGGATACTGTAGGATAAAGTGAGTATTTTTTGATTTCAAGCTTGGGATGGTTGTTGGTGATCTCCTTTAGTGGAACCTGATTTCCTTCTATGACAAGATGATCTGCTGGTCAGCAGTGACTGAACATGATCCAGCTGTGCCCAGGTGGCCAAGAAGGCCAATGGCACCTGGCCTGGATCAGCAATGGTGTGGCCAGCAGGAGCAGGGCAGGGACTGTCCCCTGCCCTTGGCACTGCTGAGGCCACACCTCGAGTGCTGTGACCAGCTCTGGGCCCCTCAGTGCAAGAAAGACATTGAGGGGCTGGAGCGAGTCCGGAGAAGGGCAGTGGAGCTGGGGAAGGGTCTGGAGCAGCTGAGGGAGCTGGAGGTGTTTAGGCTGGGGAAGGGGAGGCTCAGAGGAGACCTCATCACTCTCTACACTCCCTGATAGAAGGCTGTAGCTGAGTAGGGGTCGATCTCTTCTCCCAGGCAACAAGTGACTGGACCAGAGAAAATGGCTTCAGGTTGCACCAGGGGAGGTTTAGGTTCGATATTAGAAAATGTTCCTTCACCGAAAGTGTTGTCAGGCATTGGAACAGGCTGCCCAGGGAAGTGCTGGAGTCACCATCCCTGGAGGTATTTAAAAGATGGGTAAATGTGACACTTAGGGACATGGTTTAGTGATGGACCTGGCAGTGCCGGGTTAATGGTTAGACTTTGATCCGAAAGGTATTTTCCAACCTAAATAATTTAGTAATTCTATGATTCTAAGTCTTATCTGTGCAGATTTCCTTCTCTTTGGACACAACTGTGTGCTGCTTATTAATATTTCATTTGTGCACATGCACGCTGCTAAGAGTGGTGCTTATCTATGCATAAAAAGGCTATTAATAACTGATCCTGTAGGTACCTATTATTTGCCAGAATCTTATTACAGAAGCAATTCTTTTTGCCCAATTCCACCCTGGTGCTAGAGGCTCCACCTACTCATGCTTAAATCATCTCCATGCCAGCCCATAATTTTTTGATTATGCATGTGAGAATAGCTGAGAAGATCAAGATGCCTAAGGATCTTAAAGCAACTCAATAATTTTTACAGAAGAGTTTAAGAAGAATTATTTGGAACTGTTTATTCCTTTTATTTCCTGCTGGCAATGCTATTTCCTTCACTAGGGATATCTGGGGAAAGTAAAAATGTGTGTTAGAGCCAAAGGGGTGTCAATTTCACTGTATTTTACCTACAGAATTTGTTTTAGACCCTGGTCTGTTATGAAGCCATAAAAAGGATTAACGGGACTGTAATCAAAGATACAAAACCAGGTTAGGTCTGCTAAGCAAAAAAAAAAGAGAATTACACTGAAGTAAACATTTTTGGGGTTACCCCTACTTATAGAGGAGAAAACCATGCATGCCTTGTGTCAGCATCTGGATATATATTTAAAAAATGAGGTTATAGATGGTCTACTGGACTTTATTTTTTGTCTATATGATAAAATATTTATTAAAATCAGCAAGAGGAAAATTAATCAAGAGAGTTCTTGCAATTTCAGGTCTATGGTGTCTGTTTGGAAAGTAGGGTATTTTTTTGTTGGTGATGGGGTTTTTTTCCCCCTCAACACCAGTATAAACTTTAATTAAACCAGGTACCCATATGTTTACATAGAAAGACAAATAGTCTGTTTATTTCAGCAGCTGTTCAACAAGCCACCAGCACAATCAATTAGATTAATCCCAGGAAATAAAACTTGAAATAAAGATGATATCTGAAATCATTTTTATTCATGGTTAGAGACTATGCAGATTCTTTTGACAAGTTGAAAAATCTTATGGGTGATGTTGAAAACTTCAATGTACAAGTGCTAATTCAATTTGAGGGCAAAAAAACCCTGTCTTGATAGAATGGTTTCTGTAGAGATATTACTGGAATAGCAAACCCCCAAGCAATACAAAGGCAGCCTGAGTATTGTATGCTCATTACCTGAATTTTCAAACACTTAACAACTGTGAAAAGTATGAATATGCAAAGCTTCCAGACTCTGACCAACATTTCCCTTTTTCCTTTCTATTCCTGGAATGAAAAAGCCAGCGGTTTATGTCAGTGCATATATATTACTGCCATTAGCTCAATTTAAAGTTGCATATGATATAAGGTCACAGGTCTCTAACTCAGCAGAGCATTTAAGTAAATCAGCCTCTTCACCAGCTGCAGCACCTGAAACGTGTGTGTGAGTGCTCTGTTGAACTGGGGCTAAAATTTCATCTCTTGTATCTTCACAGCTGTTCTGCAGGGGAGATAAAAGGTGGACCTTGCATAGACAGCAAGATATTAAAAATTTATTCAATCACAACAGTGGAGATTTAAAATGCTAAAATGGGAATGAATTCTTGCCTTTAATGGTGAGGATCCTAAATAGTAATACTCTTCTCTAGAAGATAAGACAGAAAAGAGAGACTTGCACTGAATGTCTTATATGAGGGAATGGTTTGAATAAGAATTGCCATCCCATGTGGAAGACCCCTTGACCTCCGTGAGCATTTCAGGGGCTTACTGCCAGGTTGAGTCTGAAGGCTGCAAAGGCAGTGTTAATTTGCCTAATTTTAAGTTCTGGGCCAGATCATGCAAGCTCTTGTTTGCATATATAGTCCATTATGTCTGAATATTTTGTGGCCGCATTTTATAAAAGGTAACGTATCAGCCCTGATGTTGTAACTGGGAATAGGAAATACCACAAATTGCACATCACAGTTTTTCTGGCGTTGTTGCCTGACCCTTATCTTTTGCTTTTTCTCACATGAGCAGTGCCACCAAGTATTGATAGACAAAAAACACCCCTGAGATTTCTGTGCAAGACTTGGGGTCCTGTGCTTACTGAAGAATGCTCAAAGCTTTAATATCTAATCTTGAACAGGAGTCTGTGGTTTTTTTTAAAGCTAAAATGTTGCTATAAATAAAGAACACCAGTCTCTGCAGGTTAAGGCTAACTGGTCAATAACAAATCTGTTTATATTAGATTGTCTCTTAAATATAAGAAAAACATGTTTTAAAAATTAAAAAGCTGAAGAATGGCACATAAAAAAAGCAGTTGGTGCACAATGAATGCTTTTGTCTTTTACAAGCCAAGTTTTTATTCTGTACAGGCATTAAAGGATTTATTCTGGGCATTTTCTCCCAAGATAGTTGTAGTCTTTCTCCTCCCTGCTAATTCGTGCTGGTGCTGTTTGT
This sequence comes from Monarcha castaneiventris obscurior, assembly GCA_026261815.1. NCBI lineage: Eukaryota > Metazoa > Chordata > Aves > Passeriformes > Monarchidae > Monarcha > Monarcha castaneiventris. The sequence continues at coordinate 2,461,277 of JAMPIT010000890.1, forward strand.
AAGTGACTTCTCAGCTGCTTGAGTCCCTTGATCATAGGTTGGAAAAGATCTCCAAGATCATCAAGTCCAACTGTTCCCCCAGCACTGCCCCGTGCACCACTGAACCATGTCCCTGAGTGCCACATCTACGTGTCTTTTAAATACCTCCAGGGATGGTGACCCCTGCTGCCCTGGGCAGCCTGTTCCAGTGCTTGACAACACTTTTGGTGAAGAAAGTTTTCCTACTATCCAATCTCAACTGCCCCTGACACAACCCGAGGCCATTTCCTCTTGTCCTATTTCTTGTCACTTGGGAGAAGAGATTGATCCCTGCCTGGCTACAACCTCCTTTCAGGTAGCTGTAGAGGGCAGCAGGTAGATAAATATTCTAGGTTATGACAAAAGTATTGAGGCTCCAAGGAAAGAGCTTGGGAGCTGCTGTACTTTCTTCAGGCTCCCCAAGTCCTGTGGATGGGACCTGTTGGAGCATGCGTTTGCTCCTTCTGTTCAGTCTGAATGCTCCTATTGTCTTTCTGTGAAAACCAAGAGGCCAGTTGAGCACCATGGGGTTTCAATGTTTCAATGTGGAGATAGGCAGTGATGTGCCCTGGGAGCTGAGAAATGTTTCATGATCCTTAGTGTATGCTAAATTACAGTGGAGGAGTGGAGGGAGAATGTCACTGCAGTCTGGGAGTGTGGCTAGGATTTGAAATGAGACTTGCTAAAAGCACAGCTACTCGCTCCAGCATCTCCACAGTGAATTTTCTCAATGGACAAATAGTCTACTGGAATTCTTCATGTCTCTATAACTTTAATCTAAAATGTGAAAATCAGTTCAAGTTTCTGCTTAAATGTTGTCTAAAAAATGTGTCCACTTTCTCGCCCACTGTGTAATAATATATATATTATCTAGCACATACACATTTTACTGAGCTCAAGAAATTAGGTTATGAGAAAAGAAACCTGGTGGTCTCTAAATCATTTGTAAAAAACGCATCTCATAAATGAAAACAAGGGAGGAATGGCATCACTTTTATGTGCCTAAGCTTCAGAGCATGACTCAGTCTTAACTATGGTGGGCACTGCCAACTACTGACTGGGATTTATGGCTTTAGCTGCTGTGTGGCTTCCTAGCTGAGAAATGACAAGTAAAGTGAGCAGTAATCACAATGCTGCTGCTTTTTGGAGTTGTACACCTTTCCTAATATTTCAAATTTCTGTTTGGCCATCACTGCTAAAGATGACCAGAAAAAAAAAGGGCCTTTTGAGAATAAATGAAGCATCCTCTTGCTTCAGACTGTGCTGTGTCTGACTTGTGCGAAGTGACTTGGTGTTAACTCCATAGCTTTCCTTCTGCATAAGAAGGCTGGCTCTGTACTTTGGAATGCTGAATAGAAAATTAAAAATGCAGGCCAGTCTTCGGGAACATTTTACTTACTGTTTTAATAAACTTTTGTTTATGCCTAGAGGTGCCATTAAATTACCAGCCAGACATTAATATACAGTACACAAGGGATCTTGTATATAAGCAATGATTATTACTGCGTGACTCAGATGGAGCTTGCTGTGCATCCAGAGAGCTGCTGGACGGGAGGTGAAGAGGGAATACCTGTCTGGATGCAGAGTGGTGCTGTACTGGATGTGCCAGTGGGTGTTGGGCATGTTGAGAGGAAAGCCATTTTCCCCCAGCAGAAGCACGGCTCAAAGGGACAGTGGTCTGTCATGGTAGAAACACCTCTGCCTTCTTCCACAAAATGACACAAGGCAAGCACCTGGTGTGGATGATCCTAGAGCTAAGGGTACTAAGAATTTTTAAGCCAACTGTTACTCTGGACCCACTTAAAAAAAAGTCTTATTTCCCCACCAAGCATCTGCTTCAGCTGCTGATTCTGGCTATGCAGGGATGCTGGAAATAGTTAATTTCCGTGCATGGTTTTCTTCCATACAAATGCCAGTCTCCAGAGTGAGAACAGCACCTACAGAAGCAAAGACTGCAAGAATGAGCTGCAGTTAAATGTGAGCTATGGACACCACACTGGAAAGCCTCTGAATAACAGGGTGGAGAGGTAAAATCAGGGTGATGTGCCTTGCTGCAGGTCTTGTGAGTGCCTCCTTCCACAGACAGGTACAACTTCAAATGCAGGATTGCAGGAGTGTTGTAAGTTCATCTAGAAGGAAGAAATTCAAAATCCCTCCAGCTCCTGAAAAAATGTATGCCAATTAATTCTGAATTGGGATTTTCCTTTACATTTGATCTACTTAAGAATGCACCACAAGGAAAGCTTCCTGTGAGGAAAGCTTAGAAATGCTCTCAGGGAAAAGGCACCATCGTAACTCTCCCACTTCCTAAAGGGATCAGGGTAGAGCTCTGCTTAATGCACATCCTCTAAAGGAAATATAAGGCCCTACCTCATACAGCCTCTTTAGGTTCTGCTGAAAAAAACCCCAATCAGATGATCCCTCCCCATCTGTGCTCTAACTTCGCTCCTGCACTTGCTGACAGACTTGTACCTACCAAAAAAATAAATTAATTCATTCCCTCCCTTACTGCAGCTCAAAGCTGTGGCATTAAAGCTGCTTACATGTGAGGGAAGGGGGGAGATTGGATGAGACCTGTGAAATGAACAATACAAAATCGCCCAAGGATGACTGGTGTGGCATAAGCTGGATAGATGTCAGGCAGGGAACAGTGCTGCTTGGAAGTCTTTGTCAAGCTCCAATTATGTTGTAAGAATATATCAATTTCACAAAAGAATAACTCTGTTTTCCCTGGGAACAGGAAAGAAGGCAGAGAGTCCCAGGAGTAGACCTATTGAGCAATGTCCCGGTAAACGCATGAGAGAAAGGAGGATGAGAAGGTTTAGCAGCTGTGCTGGCTGTGCCAAAAAAGCAAGTGGTGGATGTTAGAGCCCTGGATGTGACAGGGGTGCAAAAGTCTTGCCTCCTGGTTAGTGAGGCAGCAGTAAGAGAAATGAATTCACAGTGCAAGGAGAGCAGCAGGCTTGGGTAGAAATGGCTTTCTTTTCAGGCTCTGTCCCTCATGGCATTGTTTACCTTGAGATAGTTTGGATCCCAAAACTCTTATCTCAGTGTCACTTTAATCCTCCACTTCCCTGCCATCTCCTTCTCTTTGTTTAAATAAGCAGTTTGGGCTGGACACTTCTGGAATATCAACTACATCCAAAACTTTCGTCAGATAGTGCTGACTTCATGATTTGTTTCTGATTAACTGCCAAAAAACCGAGGCAGTCATGTTTTCCTTCTGATGGTTGGAGGGGCTGTGTTTGTTTCCGTGGTTTTGTTTTCCATTTATGTCATTATTTGCCAGCAAAACACAATCGTGTCCTTTGTTTTAGTTCAGCTTTATTCCCTTGTCCTCGTGTGATACTGTTTTAGGCACAAAGCGTCCCAGTTTTTTTCATACTTCATAATTTATTAATGCTGCAGATTGTGGGATGAAGAGTTGTCAGCAACCTCATTTTTTATGTATTGACAGATACAATATCTGATTTGTTATTAGGTAGCTTTTAAATGATTTCTTCCTCTCTGGTTATATTTTTCCTAATTATTTAGTGTATTTCCCCATAGCTTATCTCCCTTCTTAGCTCTGCTTCTTTTTTTTTTTCATCTGCTTTCTCATTTGACATTTTTTCACTTAAATGTGAACCTGATCAACATCAGACATACCATGCCCCACCTATTAATGTGCTCTCATGGCTCTCTAGGAGAGGATGTGTAGGAATGTGTTCCTCTCAGGACTGACATATGCAGCACTTGGAAGCACTTACGTTCTTGCGACATCACTTCCTAGTCCATTTTAAATCAAGGCCAGATAGGCTGGGATCAAATGAATGTATTTGCAAATACTGTGGAATTTGCTTCAGTGCAGGTAAATGATGGCACTGTCAAGTTATACTTATATTCCAATCTGTGAGAGTCCTGTGGAATGCACTCTGCTTTTCTCCAGACTGAAGGAGCGCTGGGTCCTGGCCCGTGGTGAAGACAGGACACAGCAACGACCTGCAAAGGGCCAAGGGGTGTAACAACAGGTGCCATTATTATGATGAAGTCAAACTGACAAATCTCAGGAAGTGCAAAGCCTTCTCTGGCATTCTCCCTTAGGGAAGCTGGGGAATTGACCCTGTTTCTTTGAATCTTTAAACTCTTTATTGACATTAAATATAACAGACACAAGAGAAATACAGCTCTACCTTCTGTCCACCTAAGAGAATACAAATTTTGGAGCATGGGCTGTCCTTCCTCTTGGACAATCCCTTCTTCTAGAAGATAAAGCTGAAGCTCCTAAAAGCCAGCTTTCAACAGCCTTAAGACAAACTTCTAGCACCTGATTTCCCAGATGGCTGCTCCTTCCAAACTCGACCTTTGTGACAGGTTCCTAATTTCAGCACTAAAGGGGCTGGGGTGACTGCTCTCCTCTTTCTGCTTTCTGTGATTTGCACACTCTTCCCATTATGAGTGGTTAATTACTCTAAAAGCATTGTAAAACTCTTGCATCTGCACATCTGTGCATCCACACCCAAGAATAAATCTCCTGCTTCTCTGCTATAAAAATACAGCACAGATTTTTGAAGTGAAACTTCTCATGTTGTAGGTATTTTGGTATGATTTTTATAATATTAGAAGGTTATTTTTGTAAGCATAAGGAGAAAAAGATATAAAGGTATCCCCATGTTATCTCTGAAGTCTTTTATTTAATAGGTTAAATCCAGCTGTTCATTGGGAAATTGTCTAGGGAAGCTATTTCCTGTCCTTGCTTTCATTTTTCAGGTTTAAATATGTACAGCATTTCGTGGTTTTAGAAAAATAATTTTTTTGTCTTATGTTTTTGAATTGCAGTTGAAGAAGCCCATAATCTGTATCAAGAGCACAACTTTATTATGCCAATAGCTTTTCTTTTCCTTTTTTATTTTTTAAATGCAACCTTCTGAATATGTGATAGCCTTGCTGTCTACTGGGAAACCATATTTCTGTGAAAAAGTGCTAAACATGAAAATTTCTCTAAATCTATATAGTCTCTTGGTAGTCTAGGAGGAGAAGTCAAGAGAATATCATGAGCAGAGCATCAGTAAACCAGGTTCTGTTTCTGTGTAAGGACAATCAGGTTCTAGGAACAGGATCAGCAAAACCCCCACTTGTTGTCTTTTAGATTTTCTTCCTAATGCCTGAGATTATCTCATGAAAATTTCTTAAGTAAAAGAAAAATTGCTTATATGTTGAATAACTAAATGTACAAGAGGACCTTTTATCACAAGTTGAAAAGAAAAAAAGTATTATGCATTTAAGGTCTCTGGGGGAAAAAAAAGACCATACCATTCTAATAAACCCAAAGATTCACAAAACCTTTCATCATCTCATAGCTTCTATCTAGAAAAGCACACTTATGTGTGTTTAAGTCCCATTAAGTGCTGTTCTAAACTGAACTTGTACATAATTCCTGCTACTGCATTATGCTAAGGGTAGTAAGTCCTGCAGCTGGCAATACCTAAGTGTTTATAGGTATTCAATAATATTCAATAGCAACAACCAAAAGATGCCTTGCAGAAGCCTAAAGCAGCATAAGCACCTCGGCCAAGACAGAATAAAGACTTGTAAATTCCTCTTCCACATGGAAATCCAGCTAATGGGATCAGTACAGCAATGTCTTCAAGCGCCTGAGAGAATCTGAGATCATGCCACTAAGTGCTTGTGAGAAATATAAATGTGTTGTAAACTGCCTCCCATATATTTCCACTTTTTCTCCTCAACTTTCCTATTTATAATTAACACCTCTCTTTATCTTGTTCATTGTGAATATCTTTGTTCTTTTCAAGCTAAATTATTTAATACTATCTCTTCTTCTCGTTTAAGCTCCCTTTATCTGGTGATCCCCTCTCCTTTATATTCAAATCTCTCCTGTCTAAACGCATAACCAGATGACATCTGCTACTCAGGAGCATAAAAATCCTCGCACATTCCCTAAGATAAGTGTGCAGTTATTAGGCAGTGAGGCACATAGTGCAGATCAGAGGCTGGGCATACAACAGGAATAGGCTCTGTATGGCACGAAGGGGAGCCGGTGCCTTGCCATCAGTTACAAACCACACAAGGCTGGTTGTTCAAAATGGGGAGCCCAGAAATGTCCAGTCCACTCCTGCATCTTTGCAGACGTGAAAACCAGTCCCTGCTCACATGAGCAGTCCTGTTGGTTTCAGCAGGCTACCTGCCGAAACCAACAGAGGCTCGGTGCCACACAGCTACACATGTCACAAAGCTTTTGTATTATGCAGAAGGAAGCACAAGGGCCTTTGGAGGCAGGGAAGCATCTGGAAGCCCCGAGGTATGTTTGCAGTTGAACAAAAATGAAAATTTGGTCAGGTGAAACCAGGGAGAAGCTAAATTCTTGTTCCTGCACTGTGTCTAAGCCACAGCTAAATATATGCCAAAATGTTTTTGTACAATGTAACAGAGAATACACATCCACGTGTGCCAGACCATTCCAGATCTGTTTGAGTCCCGGTGTTTAATTAGAATATATGCATTATCTGTGTGGGAACGTGAGGAGGAATGTGAAATGTTGCAGGAGACAGTTTTGGCTGACAGGACAGACACTGGATTGTCGCTCTCTAATAGTGACCAAATGCCTCAACACAGATGGAAAATACCCTGATAGCAACAGTGATGCTGCCTTGCAGACAGATTTAGGGTGTGTGAGTGTCCTGCCAATTACACAATTCACATGTAGTGCTTTCTTCCTTTCTGCTCCACTCTGGTGGGACAGGGCAGTGCTCTCTTATTTAAAAGCAGGAACAGTTTCATCTATTTAATCTAAGAGACATATATGCTTATCACAGTAATAGCAGGGCAGCGTTACAAAAATAAAACAGCTAAAATGTCTTTGTACAAGTCTGTCGACACACAGCTTAGAATATCTGCATATGATTTTAAAGATTGCACAAGAAGAGAGCCTCATGAACCTGTGTATTTTGTAACTCAGTTGGCAAAAGATGTTTATTCAGATCTCTTGGAAAAATTTGAAGGCAAAGCACCCAATCAAAGCAACAGAGCCTCATTAAAGCTTATATTTTTATTTTGAGTATAGATGGAAGTTCTGTTATGTCTGATGACCATTTGTTTTTGGGGGGTTTTCTCATTTATTTGTGTTTTTATAGATATATATATATACACATATATATATATTTCTTAAGTGTTCTAAATGTAATACCCAGTGAGATATCTCATCCTTCTTTAGAGAAGGAGAAACAGGCTTGGGACTGTGCACAGGAAGTGACCCTTTGGAGGGGAAATTGAGAAGCATCTTCCAGAGCCTAGGACTGAACCTGAGGTTTTTAACTTGCCCATTCGATCTGCTGTGAGCAAATATCTGAAACTTGTTGGTAAAATTAACTAGAATTAACTTGAACAGTGAGCAAGATTAAAAATTTATGATTAGTATCCACTTGAAAAGAGTGAAGGGCAGGATTACTACCATGTAAAAACTGTGATGCAAAAGCATGGTGAGACTGCTGTCTTTATTGCATGATTGAATTTTATTGCCAGACTGAGCATCCTCCATACCTGCCCTTCTTTGCATCCCTCTGCAGCTTCTGCAGGGATTGACACCACAGCAATTTAATTCACTATGAAATTCAGCTGCTTCTGAGTGCATAACTTTTGGCCTAAACAGATTATTCATGATGATGTTTTTTCCTGAATTGTGCTGAATCTGCTCCCGCCTTCTAGACCTGCTGGTGCAGTGTGAGGCCTCTGCATCTCGTAACACATCAGCCTGGCTGGAACCCCTAGGAACTGGGTGAAAAGTCTACTTCCCATCTCTGCTAGGAGCTGCAGGGCTGTGTACAAATTCACAACAAAACCACCTGGGAAACCACGGACATCTGCCTGGTCTCCTGCTGTGTTCAGATCAGAGGGCTTGTGGTTTTGCTGGTGTGCTTTCAGAGCCACATACGAAAAGATGTGCATGCTCTGATCCATGAATGGTGCAGATGTCCTGGAACCAGGGCCACCTGTGAGTGAGTACCCACAGAGAGATTTAATATAGTTTATATGACAAACATTAACTGTACATCTTCATCTGATTTATCTCTCCTGTGCAGCAATCAAATCCTCCAGGTAATCAAATCCTACGCTCGTTATAATCACAGCTTGCTCTAGATGAACACATTATGCATTTATTTTCTCCCAAAACAGCCAACCCGCAGTGGCTGCACAGGGCAAATGCAGCGAGGTTTTGTAATCTGTCCCTCCCACCTGAGAAGGGAGCGAGGATCAACATGTACTCCAGTAAACTTTAGTAAAGCAGTGAAATAATTTTAAACCGCACAGTTTGGATCTGTTTGCTGGTGGGACAAGGAACGTTCCCTCCCATATCCAAAAATTTCGGCTCTGATGTATCCATGTTTTCGCAAGTGAACCTCCCAGGACACGCGGGGATATGCCCCTCTTGGAGATGGCAGCTGAGCTTTCAGCTGGAAACATTTATTTCCTTGGTAGCAGAAAGCCTGTGGCAGGGCTATTCCTTGAAGCCTGAATACATCCGCAGAGGCTGTGGAGGGTGAACTTCCCGAAGTACTGAGGAATCCCGCAGCAGAGCTGCCGTGTGTGCGAGAGCCCCGCGGGACGGGGCAGCGGCGCCAGCACCGGTGGGAGCCGCGGAGGGACGGAGCGTCTCCTGCTTTATTTATCATTTCCTTCTTATCGCCACTTGGAGCGCGGGGGCCGGGCAGGGGCCGGGCTGATGAACCCATCGGGGAAGCGCCTCAAGAGGGGAACAGGGAACGGAAAACGTGGGTCGAGCAACAGGATGAGGTTTTACGATACTGTGTTAGTGGAAGTGCTTTTAGCACTGAGGTAAACCAGGGAAGCGCCCGCCGCTGGGAAGTGCCTGGCCCGGGACACGCCGCGGGCGATGCTGTCAGCATGTGGCGACAGGGCTTGGACCGCTGCTTTTGGGTCTGCCCGGAAGGGACCGGCAGGCGCTCTCTGGGAACTCCAGGGCGATCCCGGTCCACGTGTCCCTGGCGGCGGCGGCGCAGCGCCCGGACGGTAACAGGTGCGCGATGGGGCGGCGGCCCCCGCCCGCCCGGCGCTCCTCGCTCCCGCGGCCAGGGCTGCGGGGAGCCCGGCTGCCGGTGTTTACCCTGCCAGCGCCGGCCCGCGCCCGCCCTCACGGAGAGATCCCGGATCCCGCCTCCCGCCCGGCGCTTCCCGGCTCGCGCCCGCCCTCGCGCGCGTCAAACGCCGGCCGTCACGCGGGCGTTGTAATGTACCAAAACAGCGCGCACCGCCGTGCCCGCCCTGCCGCGCCGCGCCCGCCCAGCCCCGCGCCCGCCCGCCGCCACCGGCTCCGTGCCCGCGCCCTCCCGGACCCGGCCGGCGACGGCAGCCACGGCGCCGTCCCGCTCCCGCCACCGCCACCCGCGGTGTCCGCCTCGGCGCGGGGATGCGGGGCGGGGGCGGCCGGAGCCAGTGGGGGGCCGGAGCTGCGCGTAGCCGTGCGGGCGGGCGGGCGGCAGCGCGGAGCTGCGCGCCTATTAGGAGGTGCGTGGTAGCGATGGCGGCGGTGGGTGAGCCTTTCGCTGTCGGCGGATCCGGCTGGCCCTGCCGGCGGGCGGTGGGGCCGCGCCCCGCCCCGCGCCCTCAGCAGCCCGCAGCAGCCCAGCGGCGCCGCACCGAGCCCGGCCCAGCCGGACCGAACCGCGCCGCGCCGGGCAGCGGGGAGCGGCGGGCAGCGCCATGGGGCTGCTGGAGCGGCTGCGGAAGGAGTGGTTCATCCTCGGCATCGTGCTGGTCATCGCCGTGGCGCGGCTGGAGCCCGGCGTCGGCGTCAAAGGCGGTGAGTGCCGCGCTGTGCCCCGGCGGGAGCACCGGGAGCAGCGGGACTCTGCCAGCTCCCGGCGGCCGCGCTGCCCCCGCGCCCCGTCCCGCCCGTGCGGGCTCCCTGCCCTCCTCCTCCGCTGCTTCCAGTCCCCGCTCCGCAGGCACCCGGGAGCTGCTCCCGGGGGTGCTCCTGGGCGCCTTTGCTCGGCACTGCACCCGCGGCTGGAGGAGCGAGCGTCCAGCTCTTCTGGGATTGGGAGGGATGGAAGCCGAGGAGTGGCTGGCTCTGAATGTGCTCCTGTTCAACTAAGTCACAACTTCCAGAGCTCTGGGCATGAAGTCCTGGCAGATCAGGGTATGGATTTCTGCCATCTGGGAGCTTCCCCGGAGGTGTATTGTGGTAAACCCTCAGGTGCTGTGTTTCGGCCAGACCTTTTCTTTCACTTTATGGTAGGACACTTGTATTTTAAAGTTTTGGGGTTTTTTTTGGTGTTCTTGTTCCCTCTTACTTCCTCATAAAGGTTGGGGAAAACAGGGAAACTGATCCTGTGCAAAGTGGTGTCAAATGCTTAGGTGGTAAAGTAGATCTGCCCTTGCTAAGCAGGGAGGGCTTGTGTGTTTCACGGAACAAGGGCTTTTGGAATGTCCACTGTTATTTAAACATTAACAATGTATCTTTAAGTATAAACGCTGGAAGCGTCTTCTGGTTACTTTCCATTGGAACTTCAGCTCCAGATGTTCACAGTTTTCAAGAACAAATTAAATTTTGTATTTCTTCTTCCTAATTGTTCTCTGATGGCTTAAGAAAAGGAATGTAGAACGCTTCAGTAGAATTCCTCTAGCAGTTCCATGTTATGTGAGAGGAGGAAGAAATCTATCTGTGCTTTTATAGGCACAGGTTGATTTTTTTTTTTTAATTCCTTTTTTTTCTTCTTAACAGAGTTGGAGTTTGAGAATAGACAGCTTCTCACTGAGGAGCCAAGCTTTTCCCACCTCTTAGGTTCTGGGAAAAAAAGAAAGTGATTAAAAAAAATATGGCTCTGAACACTTGCTGTGGCAACTAAGGCTCCTGTACTTCATGGAGTTCAGGGTAGGCAAATTCCTGCTGTGCAAGGATCCCTTCTAACATCTGTGTGCTGGTCTGCATAGGTGAATAGGACCCACGTGGAGCTTCTTGCAGGATCCGTGCTGTGTTTTTGGCAGACCTCAGAGATGGCTTGAAATTGATAGTATCAGGTGTTTTGTCCCTGTCTGCTTTGACTGCCGTGCTAATTGTTAGCAGCCATGTGGGAGATCCTTTTGACTAGAATAGGAGATGATTTTTCCTCGGCTCACTTCCTGCATGGAAGCCCTGTGACAGAGCATTTCATTTAATTTCTCTGCTGCAAAGAGATGTCAGGCTTTGGCACAGTATTGTTCCTGGGACAACTTGCTTGAAAAATCTTGGAAGCATTGATTGGAACTAGTGAGCACGTGTTGCCCATAGTGGTATCCCCTCCTCTGAAACTATGTGATCTCAGTGCTCTGAGGAAGAAAAATACTTCTTTTTAAAAGCATGAAGAGGTGAGGGGTGGGAAGTATCAACATATGAAAAAACCTTAGTTTGTGATCTTCCAGCTGATAAAGCCATGCACGGCAATTTGCAGGGCCTTAGTGAATGTTATGGATGGTCCAGCATCCGTGCCAGGAAGATTGTGCCATAAATAACAAAGATTTGTGTTGTTGTCACCTTCACGATACAAGCCAAGCCCTTTTTGTGTGTTTTCCTATTTGATAAATGAGCCCATTTAGTTCCTTTGTGAAAAGAATTTTTCTGACCAGGAAATGACCAGAGATGGAGGGGATCTGTTGTAACCAGAGTTCCCTGTGCTCCACGAGTGTGTGCTTGCTCTGGTGATAGAGCAAAGGTAGAACTCCTGTGAGAAGGAGTTCAGGTAGCCCAGTGAAAAACCCTAAAACAGAAAAAACTGTGTCCTTGAAGAACCCCTATTTTAGACTAACCTGCTGCCTGTCTGCTTAGTGTGTGTGTGCATGTACATAGATACTCTAATCTTCTAAAGGATTAGAGAAAATTGTGTCTATAAAATATAGTTTTCTCTATAGCTGTATGTATTTATATAATCTTTCTGTTTTTTTTCCCCCATCTATTCAGTTAACATGTCATAATTTTGCAACTAGTCATGTGCTTTGTTGCAACTGTAACTCTTGCATTTCCTGTCTTATTTTTACCTTATACTTCATATATGTAGCTTGGGGTTGTTTTTTTTTTTTTTTTTTGTATTCAGCACACGCAGTTTTAGTGTCTCATCAACAGAGTTCTCTCTGAGAGTAGGATTTGGGTTGAAATGACTTGAGATGCAAATTTGACTCGTACAATCAAATCCCTCTGATTTAAGGATCATTGACCTTACTCCAGTGTGATCATCAATGTATCATTCATTCGAGGAAGCAAAAAGGTTCCTCTCTTCTGGACTATCGAGTCAAGGCTGGCTTGTTTGCTGCTGCAGTTTTGCTCATGACAACTTAGGGTCACTTGTAGAGTGAGGATATTACTTTGGTCCTAAGTAGACTGCTAATATTTTCTTTCTAAAATAATATCTCATGAAAAACGCTCATGAAAAAATGAGCACATACATTTTATGCCTGGTGGCCTCTGAAGGCAAAGTGTATTAAGAGAATTCATCATTTTTATAGGAGCGTAAAAAATACTATATTTTAATCTCCCTGAAAAAAGTATATAAATATATACAAATGTAAGCCTTTAATAGAGAGGAACCCTTGGAGGTACAGGCATCTGCCCTTGCTGATCTCACTGCAGCAGTGTGTTATTGTGGGGCTGGAATGAACCATTTTGAACCATTTTCTGTTGTGAGGGCAATAACACAGAATTGTATTGCCCCGAGGAAATCATTGCAAGGTATGGTTTGGGTTCCTCTGTGCAGGCAGGCAGGTGTGTGTGTGTTGTAGAGCAAGAACTGAGAGGTAGCTGTGTGAGTGATATCAATGGCCCTGTGAAGGTACCAGCTAATATTTTTATTTGAGTGTATGGTTTGAGTTTGCTGATGCTGCAGTGATACTCTGGTGGCAGAACTGTGAAAGACTCCCCATTTTCAAATTTTCAGAATTTACCTGTGAGTTCCCAGTGGCCTCTAATCATGGAAATCAAATTTATATGATGACATAACTTCCTCTGCACTCACTGGTTTACTTTCATTTAAAAATGAATAGCATGCTTTCTGTAATTGAATAGAAACACCATTCTTTTTATTAGGGACTTTACTGATCAGACTTTTTCCAGGTATTTTTTTAAGTATTCTCATTTACTCTGATGTAGTATATGCATATCATTATCTCTTTGACTGTAGTTCACTTTGTTCTCTGTCTGTATTTTTTAGGACCCTTGAAACCAGAAATTACCATAACTTACATTGCAGTTTCAGCTATATTCTTTAACAGTGGACTCTCCTTAAAAACTGAGGTACTGTAATTTCTCATTGTTTCATTCCTGTTGTGCTTTAAAAAGTTTTGTGTTCCTTTTGATCAGATTTGAATGTAATGGTGATTTGGAATGAATGGTGGTGGTGGTGCTGGGGGGATGGCTAACAAGAGAAGTTAAATGTTAGACATTCTTGGAATAACCCTCCTTGATTTCAGGAAGTGCTTCACAAAGTAATGAAGATGATGAGAAGGAGAGTGTGAATAAATGTCACCCATCCACAGAGGGTGGGGTGTTTGTCTCTGCACAGCTTTAACTAAATGGGAGTGATGAGCACAATTTGGAGGCTGGATCTACACCCTGATTGTGTCCCAAACCCAAATCAGGGTGAGATGCAGCTGTTCACTGCTGGATTGATGGAAACAAAGACCTGGTGGCTGTAAGTCACCTTGTTGGGTAGGGCCAGGACAGCAGCTAGGATCAGCACAAAGTGGTTCATATGCAGGTACAATGCCAATATATGGGTGCAAAATCTTGGCAATCTTTTCCCGTAGGATTTCATTGTGGACAGGTGGATTTGAGGTGCCTGCTCTCTAGTGCATATTGCAGGCACTGAGATTTGTTTAAAATTTTGTGTCACACATTATTCAAAGAGGAACAGTCTGGGATTCAGAAGAGATGAAGGGGTATGTAAAGGAGTCATGGAGAAAGGAAATGATGACTATGTGCCAAGAAGAGAAGGAGCAGCCAGAGCTGAAGTGAAACACTGCATGTTTCTGCTAGTTAGTTTTCTGATTCCTTCATGCTGTTGGCTAACAGGGTGTGCTATTCATAAGCTGCACGATGCTAATGCCTGAAAGAATCATCACAGTTTTGTCCAGTTATCTCCTGGTGAACTGGGATTTGAGTGAGCAGTGTGCATTCCACAAAAAAAGAAGTTTTTACACCTGTATCGTGGTTGTAGTGGTAAAGTATCAAGTGGAGGTGGTGTTTGAGTTGATGGCTGCCCTCTCCTTTGGTGTGTCCTGGCATTTCTGGCACTAGGACCTCTAGTTCTGCCAGGACACAGTGTAAGTGAACTGGGTAACTTTAGTCAGTTCTGTAGCAGCCTTGTGGGGATGCAGGAAGAATCCTTTGTTTGCCTGGGATGGTAATTAATCCTAATGGAAATAGGCTGTGGAGAGGCTTTCTCTTCCACAGAGAAGAGAACCCAAAACACAAACCTGAGTACTGTTAACAGAGTGGAGTTTTCTTCTTTCAGGATTAGAAATCTTTGCATGCAGAGAAAACAACATAAAATTTCTTTCCCTGTCACTAGTTTGTATCCTTGAAACCTTGGATTTGTAAAGCAGCTGTGAGAGAAATCAGTGACATTGTCAAAGTCTGGATTAGATTCTCAGTGCTAGTGTGCATCTAACTCCTTCCAGTTAAGGTGATGTGACTGACAGTGTTCTGGGCAGTGTGTCATGTCTTACTTTGAACTTGCATAACTTATTTTCATCTATGGTACTAAAAGCAATATGTTGGTGTAAATGAAGCTTTTACAGGAGCTGATGTTTATGTCCAGGTAAGCTGATCTCAGATTGTTTTGGGAGCAGTAGTTAGGGCTGGTGCTGTTACCAGCTTTATGCTTCATGAAGAAGCTAGGCCTTTCCTGAATTTCTGCCATGGGGGTAGAAGATAGAGGAAGAAAATAACTTCTCATGTTGTACTTTATGCTATTACTTTCTAAAGTGTATATTAAAAACAATCCTTATATGTGTTAGGTGGCCTGGTCATGTTTTTATTAAAATACTTTGAGGCATGTTTTAGTTGTTTTAAGGTACAACCTGAAGTTGGTATTATTACTCAATATGCCTTTTTATTGGATTGCAAAGTAAAGGGTTTCTGCTTTTGGCTTTATTTGTTCTTGACCTGTGTATGAGCTGTTCTACCTTAGATAATATGTTAGTTAGATGGAAACTAGTGTTTGGTATGCTTTATGACAGGATGAAAAGTTGTGTAAGTGTTAACAGAGGCCTTCTGATAAATCTGACAGAATTTGAAATAACTGATGCTCTTTTAAGGTTACACTTCTGGTTTAATCTGCTGTGAAAGTGCATGCTCAAAAAATTTTGCTAACGTGTTCAGAAAGCATTTTACAAAATAATTGGCAACGTTGAAGGAAGAGCCGGTCTGTGCATGGCCTTGTTACACTTTCAGAACCAGAGGTGACCAAGGTCCTCTTACGTTTGTAGAAATACTCTGTGTTCTCTGACAAGAACATTTGATTCCACCTTAATATAATGCTATTTCAGTTTTCAGTGACTGGATAGCTTGCTCTTTTAAAGCAAATACCTCCCGAAGGGCCCCAGAAATTAAATCACATACTTGAGTTATCCATTTCAACGAGGAATTTGGCAAGCCACTGAAAACACTGTTTGCTCTGTGTGGGTATTTGCTCAGAGGGGTCCAGCTATGACTATTGGAAGCATGGCTGGTTGGCAACAGGGACCCACATTGATCAGGGAGAGGCTGGGATAAGCTCCCTAAAGGCTCTGAAATACTGGGAAAGACAAGGTTCTATCTGGTGTGCAGAAACAGAGTTGTAATGGGAAGCTTCCAGCAACTTTTTTGACGTGGCAGATGCATTTTGGGACAAGCCCCTGTGGATTGTTTAAGAGGGTGAAAACTGTTTGCCTCAGCGTTTGTTCTGTGATCACACTGTCTAAGGCATACTATTATAATGCTAACTATTCTAAATAACTCTAACTATTCTCAATCACTAGAGGCATTTTTAAGAGTGATAAATTAGATCTGCAAAGGCTTGTTCCAGTAATACGTCATTCCTCCATGCAGTAGGTTGGCTGTGTTGTATCACCTTCCTTGCCCCCTTTACAGTGAGGCTTTCTTTTTGTCTTGGGTTTTAGTTTTGGAAGTATCACAGAGCCTTCTTAAAACCATCTGGTTTTGAGGCATTTTCCAACTGTAAAAATAGGAAATTAAAAGGGCACTTCTGTATGTGTGATTTGTGTGTATATATATATATGTGTATATATATATATATGTTTAATGCATCTCAAGTGTCAGCTGGAGAATCCTAGCAAATTAGGTTTTGAATGAGAGTGTCATCAGTTCTTTTGCATTGTTTACTTGAAAAGAGTGTGAGTTACTGTAAGAAAAAGGAAGAGGAATTTTTATTCTCAGTGTGTGAGATTTGAAATGAGCTGAAATGTGTAAGGCTCTTTCCTTGTACTCAAAAACCTCTGTAGAAGGTCCTTGAAATGCCTGGAAAAGGCAGAAACAGAGACACAGAGCTAGCTGAAGAGTTTTTTTTCTGTAAGGATACTTGATCACCTCTCTGGAGTGCTCTTACACTATTTAAAATTAAATTTTTCTTTGTTGTTTTCTGAGTCTCCAGCGGTGTTTCACACTTTATTTCTCTGAAATTTATGGCTTAGCTGTTTTTAGCTAGCTGTGGTCTTGGTATTCTTTCTTTGCTGTTGTTCTTCAGCCTAATTTTTTTTTTCCCTATAAATTTCCTGTCTGTTGCTACAATAAATAATCAGTCTGCTACAGATTACTTTGCTTTTTATGTTTGTTATTTTTTCCTTAAAAGAAAAACCAACACCACAAATGAATGCTTGGTAATATAAACATCCATAAACATAATTTTTTTTTTTTACAGTATAAATGAGAGTCACAGTTTGTGGCTCTCTTTAGACAGAGAAACTTGAAATTGTGTGCTCACTACAAGTTTTTGTGCCTCATGATATCAAGGGTCAGTAAAGTAAACAGCCACCAGTGCAGTTAACACAGGTTTTGAAGCAGTGACAAAGTGCTAAGGCTGCCTGCTGAAAAGCTGCTGTGCTGAGAGCTACACTGCTCTTGAAGTGGTGGACAATTCTTTTGGAACAATGCCCAGGAGCAGACAGCTTTTATGTTGTCTGGATGTACTTCATTATTAAAGAGGAGATCAGATGATCCCTAAAGGTGCCTTTTTGACATGCACTCCTTCTGTATGATAACGATGATCCTAGTTTTAAAAGCACAAACGTGATCTTACCTCAGCTGTTATGACTGCAACTTCCTCTCTTCTTTTTCTTTTGCAGGAGCTGACAAGTGCTTTGATGCATGTGAAACTACACCTTTTTGTCCAGATTTTTACACTTGTGTTCTTCCCAACAGCAATATGGGTCTTTCTTCAGCTATTATCAATCACACCTATAAATGAATGGCTTTTAAAAGGGTATGTTTAAGCATAATGGAGTGAAATATATTTGTAGCTGTCATCTTAAAGGGCTGCTTATCCTGCAACTGGTGTTTTGTTGTATTGTGAGCAGATTTTGCTGGTTGTTTTTTGTGCTTCAGCACTTTGCTGTTGAAAACAAAGTACATGCACAAGATTATCCCTTCAGGAACCTGGTCTCATTTTTAGAAAGTCTCGCATTAGGGGGGTTGCAACAGGTTAACTCATAACACACAGCTGAAGTGATGTGTTTGGTCTCAGGGAAGGTGGGAAGGAAAGGAAAGGAATGCTGAAGAAAGCATAAATCAGTGAATAAATACTGTGTATGCCACGTACTGGTCTTCTGGTTTTAAATAGTCTGTATGAAGTATTTCTTGCATGGGTTCAGTATCTGCTACCAGCTAAATTATGGGGGGAAAAAAAAGAGTAAAGTTTTTGTAGGACAAGAACTTTGTGGTGAGCAGAAACTAAGTTACCATGAAAACAGTGTCTTTTGAATCTTGGGTGTACACTGCCGATGTGTAAAGCTTCATTGGTGGTGTACCAGTGATAGATGTAAAATTAATATTTAAAAGGTTTTTTTTTTTGGAATGGGAGGTCAATACTTAGTGCCATGCAGGTATACTGGAATGTTTGAATGCAAAAATCAATTATTTCAGAAAACTACCGAAAGAATTCCCATTGTTTCTTACTGCTTGGTGAAACATTGCTTGGGGAGTTCTTGTCTTAAAAGTTTAATGAAAAAGCTGCTCATATTTATGTTTTTACAAGGCCTAAACCTAAAGGAGCATTTAATTTTGTTTGTAAGAGGCTTCTCCTGGTGTTCCATCAAGTGTGAAGTGGTCCAAATGATATTGAAAAGGTGAAATTGAGACAACATCAATTAAAAGTTAACATTCTTTTGCTTAACAGTGTCAGTAAAGCAAGGAAATAACAAGGTTGCTATATGATGGTCCTTTGAATTTAGCTATTTGTAGTAAAAGTTATTCTTTAAAGTAAAATAATTGTGAAGCTTTTTCTCAGCTAGAACAGATACATGATTTTCCACAGTAGCCAAAATTCCTTCCTAATCCATGAAATTCCAGTTTCTGAAGTGCAAGGTGAAAGAGACTTCCATGGGGTTTTTGGTTCCATGAAGCACTCTCATTCCTTCTTTCCCATGAATCTTGTGCCACTTTGGTTCTTGGTATTGAAGGGACATGATCTGTTACATGCACAAATGTATATATATATGTATATGTATGTATATATATGTATATGTATGTATATGCATGCACACCTGTAAAACTGTGTGTAAAACTAGAGATGTGTGTATTTTTGTAAAGAAAAGAAACTCCTGTGCATTTATCTCTCTAAATGTGGAGCCTAAACCAGGCTCATTTGTCATGAAAGTGTCTGTGTCGTACTGGTGAGCTGCTATACTTCTGTTTGCTTCAAGCTGCCTTTCAAGCACTTGCTCCTTGAGTACTGGTTCTGATTTGGCTGTGTTTTATCTTTTAGTGCAGTAACTCTGTTGTATTGAGGTCTCATTGAAAGAATGATCACATGGAGGAGTTCAATTAAAGTAGCTTGGTTGGGTTTTTGTTTTAAGAGTTGCTTCCTTGATAAATACTGCTGTTCAGGACATGCTCAGAGCAGCAGGCACTGCACTGGGAGCTGTACCTTCAGTGTGATGCAGGTGCAGAAGACACTGAACTCTGTCCCAATTCTAGAATAAGACACTTCAAAGCAGGTGCCTGTGTGTGTGAGGAGCTGATTTGAGGGACTGTGCTGTGGCAGCTCTGTGTAGCCAAAAGTTCATCCTAATGCCCTGCAGCTGTAGCTTTTATTCCCTTAGAAACACTAAAGTACCTAAGGAAAACGGGGGGAGCAAGACGGGTTTTGGCAAAGTTGGTTCCTTATCACACATTTAGCACAGTTTGCAGTGGAGGCTGGTCTGTAGCCCTCCAAAAGGCCTGGAAAAGCAGGCATGTGCTCCCAAGGGCATGCAGCACCCTTTGGCAGCGTGGCTCCCCTGGGCACTGCTCCCTGCACAAGGCTATGCCTGAAGGGCACAGCCCTCAGTGCCTTTTCCATCTTGCATCAGAATGCATGCTAGAGTCTCCCATCCTCTCTAATGGTCTGATTTGCTGTAAGTGTTACTTGAGAGGCAGATTCAGGTGGTACCAGCTTTTCGCCTGTGTTTCTACAGCTGAGTGGGTTTTTTTTTTTTCCTTTCCCTCCTCTCTGTCTGGGATGATATTAGGGGTTTTTTTTCTTTGCAATCATTTTGAAATTTATAAAATAGAGGAGAAGCTGACATCCTCACAAGCATCTTATAAGTTGGTTTTTTTTGTTAGCTGACTGGGTTTTGCATTGCCAACATCTATTTGAAAAGGAGTATGAAGCAGGTTATTAATGTATGCACAGATTCACCTCTTTTCCACTTTTAGCATATAGCATTTACAGCACAGATGGTAAGGCATGAGGTGCAAAGATTAGGTATAAGATATGACTTTGGAGGTTTCACATCTAAAACATGTGACTTCAGACTCCGCTGCTCAGTTGTCTGTAGCGAGTGTTATCAGCAGAACAGCAAGTGTTTGGACCCCTGATGTTAGCACTCATAGCATGGCCTGATCCAGTGGAATATTTCAGTTGTTGGTTGTTACCTGGAGTAGTCTGTTGGCCTTGAGAACCAACAGAATCTGTTTGTATATTGGTAGAACTGTGTACTTGACACAAAAAAAAAGTTTACAGGTGCATATTTCAATACACTCAAAAGTATTTCCATTTAGTGTGTACTAGTTTTTTTTAGATTAATATTGCTTGATAGGGATTTTTATTTTTAATTCCAAGTATGTCATTTTCAGTTTGAGAGGGTTAATAGAGATTGTATGATTAAGTCTTTCTTTTATAGTATGGAAAATCCCTGCCAGCTGAGATGAATGCCCTTGCACACATTTTATACCTCTCTGGATAACTTTGAACTTAATCCACCCCTTATTAGAGCAGGTGAGAAGTTCAAGGAGCTGGCTGCCACATAGAAGAGAGATAACACTATCACAGTGTAGGGGATGGACATCAAAATTGCCATGTGTTTGTCTGCTTTATGTTTTCAGATATGTTTCCAAACTTTCCTGCACCATTTCTTTTTCCTGTATTTCTTTTCTTTTCAATATGAGCTTATTCTGCTATGTGCTGACAATTCCTTGCTGCCTCTCTCATAGCTTATTTCCCTGTAAGATGAAGGTACTCTGTGCTTCCAAGGTGCTGCTTGGCTCCTTGTGGTTGGATTTATATAATGCTTACATTGGTTGCCTCTTTCCTTCCCCACAGTGTCTGTAGCTGATAAAGTGAACACTGCCATTGTCACTTACCTGTTTCTTCTCTTTAGCTTTTTTTATATTTGCAGAATATCAATTGCACTCTTATGCTCCCCGTTGCCTGGATTTAATACTTCTGTTTGCTACAGCTTTTTGACACTGCCTTTCTCTGGGGTTCAACTGACATGGTTACAAATGCAAAGTAGTTCACCACTAGTAATTGGTTGTTCTGAGCTAGAGTCTCAAGCTCCAATACTTGAAATCATATGTAGATTCCACACTTTTGGGGATTTTGCAAACTCTTCTATTCCATACATTACTGTTCCTTCCAAGTCAACAGTTTTTCTTCAGAAGCCTATTTTACTTAGCCCCAAATTTAATTGTCATCTATTATTATGTGGTTTTGTGGACTGTTTTGAAAACAAGGGAAAGCTCACCACTTTTTTCTTACTTTGAAACAGTATTTGTGTACGTATCAATAACTTTGCTGCACCAACAATGCCAGAAAAAGACAATAATAATAGGGTATCTTGTATTTCTAGTGTAAGAGAAAGCTGTTGATGATTTAATGGCAGCCAGGTGATTTTTATTAGGAGGTCTGTGATAGATGTACAGAGACCCTTGTGAATGAGAGCTACAGTACTACAGATGGGGAAGTGGAGTGACAGAGAGGTTAGAGAGGTTAATTTGTGCTTTTTAAATGGTGACATGACTTCACTGTGGTGATTGGTGAGAGATGGCACAGAAATGCTGCCAGCAGGAGTGTCCATCCTAGTGCAGGGCTGTGACTGGTTGCAAACTGATTGCTTTGCACAGGTGGTAAGACTTTCTGCTCGGCTATTTGGCATTTTAAGGTTGTAGGTTGCTTAGTGTTTGTCTCCTCTATGAAATGTAACATTCTTTTTGTTGCTTTCAGCTTGCAGACAGTGGGCTGCATGCCACCTCCTGTGTCTTCTGCTGTAATTTTAACCAAAGCTGTTGGTGGAAATGAGGTGAGTTTTCATTTTGTCTTTTTTAAACAGGAATTCAAACAAGTACTTATTTGTGATGAACTCAAGTGGCAAAGCACACACAGAAATGTGTTTGTGAGAACGAATGCTGTTGTGGTTTGTAAAAAAATTCTGGAATTAAAGCTTGGGTGTTATGTTGGTGTCAAACAAGGAAAATAGTGATATGTTATCTGCTGGCATTGCTGAAACAGAAAGAAACTCACTTTTCTGAGGTGATAGGTTTCTGATAGAAATTAGTGTTGAGAGATTTCTGCTGGTTGCTGTACTGTGATTCCTAACCCTATAATGTTCCTGTGCTGTATTGCATAGACCAATAGATTTGCAGTGAAGTGCTGCCCTTGCAGAGATTGTTTGGATGTGTTCAGTAAGAAGAGGTCCTCTAGTAGGAATTTCTCAGGTTTGAAGCTGCAAATGCAGCAAGTGAGATGGTGATAGAAACATGGATTTAAATCTTATATTGTTATTTGAGAATGCATGTAACAAAAATTCAGGGAACGTGGAGTCCTCTGACAGTGATGCCATGCAAAGTTCTCACCAGATGGGAAATGCTGGAATAGAAGTTGTTGGTGTAAACTCAGTTTGGTCATGATAAATTTTTGCCTGAACACGGCATATGCTGATGTAATTTCAGACTCTTTCTTCATCCACAAAGCACTTGCTGTTTTCAGGAAGGCCAGGTGAATGGCATTTAGGAAATTAATCCAGCTGTGTTAATTAATGAGCTTGTTTCCTTTAGATTTGCTTCCTCATAGCTGCTGAAGGTGGAGGAGACCTGGTAGGTGAGGAAGGGAGGGAATTAACATTGACAGGTGGGATTTACACCTGGGGCTGTTGGGATGCTATTCTGAAGGATTAAAAGCAAATCTTAATTCAGTCATAGAACTCCAGTGTGAAGTTGGGTGGTTCTCTTCAACCGCATGTTTTAAATATGGCCATTAGTTGTGAACTTCTCATTTTCTGAGTTCAGGCTCTTGGGACCGATTAATGTCAGCTTTGAAAACACATGATAGCACTGAAATAGATTGAAGTTGTACTTTGTACTGACAAAGTGCTGTTTAATTGCTCTATCCTCTGAAGAGAGACCTGAAGTATTTCAAGTCAACCATCTCTAATTATGGGCAATCCTGATGCACACCACTGTCTGCCAGTTTGCTACCTTGAGAAAAGAACCATAAAATTGTCTGATGGAGATGCTGGGGAGTAGTTTCTGTAAGGAAATAATTCAAGTACCTAATAGTGATCAACAGAGAAATGAGCGGTTTTTCCAGTTATACTTCTACATGTAGGTGCTGTAAATTACACAAAGATGTCACGTAGTGAACAGTGAGGATTAAATGAGGTATTGAGTGAATGCTCATTCAGTGTTAGCACTGTCTGTACTATCCTTAGACCAGGGAGAAGATCCTCTGGAAAAAACTACACTAAGATTGGTTAGTTGAAAGCAGTATAATACTGTGTGCAGGAGGGAGAGAGGTACTTCAGTTTCTTGTCCATTAGAATGCGCTTTTTTTGGTAGTGTCCTTCTGGGGCAATGAGGGTGTGTGCGTTTTATACCAGCTGAAAAATGGTTGCTTTCTATTATGTGATTGTATAAATCACTTGCAAGATAAGCTTGAAACTCTGATTCTTCTGTGCCAAACTGCTGGTGTTGGAGGAATGTAAAAATACATACCTTATAGTGAGTTTTACAGGTAGTTGTTGACAGCAGAGGGGGTGAATCAAGAATTGGGTCTTGGGACCTGAGAGTTCTCAGTCAGACTCTAAGAGAGTATGTAGAGGAGGAACTCCCTTTAAACACTCTCAGTGTAGACAAAGCCTGTGGCAAAGTTGTTGCCAAACTTGAGCATGTTTCCTATGCAAGCGTTTTTGGAATTTGATGTTTCTTTGTAAATAAGACTGATTTTTCTTCTGAAGATCAGCAAATCACATCCCTTATGCTAGGATGAGGGATGAAAACAGTCTCACATCTCTCCTTGCCGAACTTCACCTAAGCTGTTATTGATTTATTTCTTTTTCTGATATAAGCAGAACACTGCATTTTTCCCATTTCAGTTTGAATCCATTCTGATATACGAAGAATTTAAACCTGGGAGTCAATTGGAAATATAAATGGTTATACTGTGAGAGCATTTGTTCGTAATAATGCTTCTAAAACTGCTTTTGCCTTGACAAGTGTGTATCCCTTACTTAGAGAAATTGATTTGTCTGAGGATGTATCTACACTGCATAATGTAATATGAAGATAAATTAGCTTGCTCAGAAGGAAAATAGCAAGGAAGCTCCACATGAACTAATTAGTCTGAGAAGTGTCCTGCTGCTGCAGAGTGCAGGCACACCCTCAGTAAGTGCTCTGAAGACCTCTTTGGATGTCTTGAAACACAGCACTTAAGAGCTGTGGTGCTTGCCTGTGTTATGACAGTATAGAGGGGTTTTAAGTTTCTTTGTCTAAGTGGAAGTGACTGTTGAATGTCAGCGTGGACTTGGGTTATTCTCAAAGAAAATCAGGCACTGTGTCATGGTAGAAGTAGTACATCTGGAGCTGGGGAAACGTGGTCTCTATTTTTAGCTCTGTCATTAACCTTTTGGGTAAAACAGAGTGAGTTATTGTGTCTCAGGGGTTAGCTGTGATGCATAATAGCACCTTTGTGAAGTGTTTGAAGATCAGTGCTGAAAAAACCTGATGTAAGATCTATATTTTATTGGTCTGGGACAGGGTAATTAAGTATTTGGTCAAGTGCTTAGAAAGTGATATGCATCATTAGAGGCTACTTGGGTGGTGGATTTTGCTGTGTATTAATTGGAAAATTTGGTTGTGAGATAATAAAAGGGAGACTTTCTTTCTTCTCTCTGTTTTTACTTCACCCTGATTTTCCATCATTCTTCTTGTGCTCTTTTCCTATGTTATTTTCATTAACCCTGCAAGCACCTTTCTAAACCAGCCTATTCCTAGCTTTTGTCACAAATACTCTTAGTTCATTAGGAAAGCTGATTTCTAGTAATGAATTTAGTTTGATGCATATGAAGCCCTATGTGAACAAAAATAAAGGTTCATATGTTGACTGATGAAAATGAGGAGGAGTCACCATAAGAATCAAAATCTACTTTTTAATTTGTTGGTATTTTCTCAATTACTTAGTTGTTTCTGTCAGTCAGTCTCATGATTTGTGTAGAGGACAGTCTGTGAAGTTAAAAAAAATTGAATGAAAACCAGAAGGCCTCACATTTGTTCTTTGCTCTTGTACTGTGAAGGGTCAGGATTTTAATGGCATAGCTTGACAGCACAGAAGGCTTTGTTGTGTCATTTTTTTTTCAACAAGTCTTGTAGTTTTTCAGTGAAATTATAAAAACAATTTCTTTAAAAGTCTGCAATAGAGACAAATAAATATGTCATCATTTCAAGGCACTGTAAAGACAAACCTATTAAAAGCTCAGAGATGCTCAGACAGAAGTGCTGTAGAGATGCCAGATATTACTACAAAGTATTCAGACAGCAAATGTCATACTCTCCTTAAGAATCAAAGTAATGAAGAAAAGAGATTGAGAATTAGATCTATAAGTCTATTATCAGTTTGGGAGAAAAAGCAATTTGTGATGACTTTTATGGCAGCTTAATGACATACTTTTGAAAAGTGTAACATAACAGGCAAGAACTGTGATGGAATTGTACAGATAAATCGTGGCAGACAGCTCATTTTATTGAAGAATACTTTGGCTATTTTGCTATCTCATACACCACACAACCACTGAGGGTTTTTTTGTTATTGTTCAGTTGAGCTATAGCTTGTACAGAACCTCTTAATCAATGTGCTGCTTTGTTTTTTTTGCAACTTTAATGTGGCTCTGCTATGCCCTTTTGTAAAACAATGTGTTGCATAGGCAAGATAAGGTTTTGGCAACATAAAATAGGCTACAATGAAGAAAGCTAGAGAGGTGTTAATGAAAAAGGTATAAACTAAAGAAATAGTTCTATTATTGATTTTTAGATTTGTTTTTTGAAGCAGAAGTAAAATTTGCAAAGTCCACAGCAAGCCTTTCTGGGAAAGAATCAAGGGAGAGCAGCAACATTTACCCAACAAATTGTATACAATAGTTTTAAATGACATTTTGAAAAACGTAGCATATAGTTTCTGAGAAATGAAGACTGGAAAATTCCTTTGTCTGTCTCTGTATTTTTTGGGGTTTTTTTTTTTAGTAGAAATAAAGAAAAAGTGAACTCTAACACTACTGTAAAGTCACAGGAAAGATATTGATTTCTCTAAAAATATCTGAAGTTCTTTGAACTGTATATACATGTACAGTAACCTTTTAGAAAACAAAATAAAATGAATAAAAAGAAGTACAGGCTCTAATGGTTTGTGATTCATACACTGACTGATGCACCAGTGTACCATGAGTGTTTATCCTTGGAAGGTAACACATGAACATTATGAAACAAAACTGTTTAAGATCTTCAAAATAAATAAACTGAATGTGTCATGATGTTTAGTTGTCTTCTATAATATAGTTCTTCTTGTCTAAATATAAGTCAGTAGTGTTGTCTAAAATTTAATTTTGATTGCACTTAAAATATTCGTTTTTATATGAATAACCATATCCAGGTTTTGTTTACAAAAGGGTAAGTAATTTAATTCTATTGTTTTTAAATGTGATACTGTAAAAGGAAAAGAAATGTCATGATTTTTTTCCCCTTTCCTAAGTAGTAAATGTCTGCCTACACAGATTAAACAATTCTAAATTAAAATATAACTAATTCTACCATTAGATACTACACTGAAGTCTCTGGGAAATGTGTGGGTATCGGAGGACAAATTTAGGGAAGATGTCTCTACTTCACATGTACAAATATAAAGAACTAACTGTGTCAGCATAAGCCTTGTATGTACATGGGAGCTGTTGTGCTATTAAACTCACCCACTCTATTCCAGTATTACAGTCCAATTTTTTGTGTATCCTAAGAGTTTACTTTTTTTTTAATCGTTGCTGTGCTTTGAGCAGATGGTTTTTATTGAACTGTTTATTGATACTTAGGGTTTTTTCCTTCCCTGAGTGGTGAGTGTGGTTTATATCCATCAATGCATAGGAGTAGCCCAAATTATTACTTACAATATGAATTTCATCACTGTAATGTGTCCCAGTCATGCAGCTCCATTAGATATCTCTAGAGTTCCTCGTATCTTCTCAAGTCTTCTATAACCCAAAGCAATTGGGGGTCTTTGGGGTTTTTTCCTTCCCTTGCTGATGTCCTTTTGTTTATCATTAGTATTTGTAGTACAAACCCTCTAGTCCAACTGGTGAGAGTGGAGGGGATTTTCAAAGGCATTCAGCTCTACTCTTAATTCAGTGGAGCAAATCCAGGCCAGCACGTGTGAAATCCCCAGTCAAGCACTTCAAACTCTTTACTTTGTACAAAATTTCAGGTTCTCCAGCACCTTTGAAAAGCAGCTAATATACTAACCCAAGGTGTCAGTGGTTGAGTTAGACTTGTGGTAAGATTTAATTTTGTCTCTGGTTGCCATTACCTCTAACTGTCTTTCACAGGGCTCATAAAGTGTCCAGTGGAAAAAGCCTATCTCCTATGCTCCTGGGAGTGCAAGAGAGTAGGGAAGTGCAAGACTCTCTTAGAGTACATAAAACTGTGCAGTTAAGATGGATAAAACAGAACTTGCAGTCTTATGCATGTTCAGCCTTCCCAAATCTGGGGTGCTTGTAGCAGTTCTGCCATTATCTAGAAAGCTGTGAAATAGCTTATTTAAATTGCACTGAACTGGGCTGTGGCTGGAAGCTACCTGGAATCATCACAGCCTTGTGTTTTTACAGCTGTGTTTGCACAACTGTCCTAGATCTGACTTTGTAAGAAGAGCGTTTTTAGAGGCTTTGCTGTTGCTATTCTGTGGTGCTTGGCTGGGAAGCCACTTTTTGTCTGCTGTGGCACAGTCACTGACCCTGAAAGCTGTTTGTGGCATAAAGAAGGCAGGACAGAAGGAGAGTCTTCCTCTCACGCTTGACAAAAGTGGCCTTTTAAAGAAAGGTGGTTTTGAATTTATCTTGGTCTGCAGGTTAATTCAGTGTGAAGTTCCACTGTGCAAGAGCTTCCTTTATTTAGTAGCGAGTGCTGTATGAAATGCATTGTGTGTGCCAAGCAAGCACTTTTAACTGTGAACAAATTCAGAAATACTTATGTTAAAGTATTGCAGGGAGTGGGGTCTAGTGCTCTAAAATGCAGGCTCTGTACTCTTTGCTGTTTAATTTTCCTGCCTGTTTGAGAGAGGGCAGGTATTTTGCTAGCAAGGAAAGTGTGACCCACTCTCCCTAACTCAGCCTTTGAAGATAAAGGCTGTTTTGGAGGGCAGTGAAAACGGCAAAGATTATTCAAAAAGTTACAAGTGATTGTTTTCAATGGAGTGCTTTTTGCAGTCTAGATTCCATTGAGCACCTGCATTCAGTGTGTAAGGGTGGTTTTCTAATGAAAACCTTTCTTTTGGCAAAGCAGTGCAGTTGTTTGCTGGCCCTGAAACCCAGGGATGTGCTGGGTTCTGGTTCCACTGTCCCTCACCTGTTGCCTTACAGCTCACTGCAGATACATCACAATTAAACAAATCTATTGAGAACAAAAAATGCCATTTAGGAATATCTTTAGTGGATTTAGTCAAGGAGAGCATTGTTATTCAAGTTCTGAATGCTGCTGTTATTTTGTTTCTTCTTTCCTAATTTTGTCCTTTTTGTGTTAAAATCAAAGCCTCAGAGTATTTCATGTGGAAGTTTTTTTTTTTCTATCCAAGCACTTTTTTAGCTGGCATGAATATTTTTGCTTAGTGGCTCATAAGAATATATAGGAAAGAAAACAATCAGGCTTGAAAATGGAACATTTCTATAATTTCTTTTCTTTAGCTCTCTTTTTGGGTGTGCAGTGTTAAGTCCTGATTCGTGGAAATCGAAGCTGTAAAACATGAAGCAGGATTTTCAGTTAAAATTATTATTCTCAAAAGAACTTCATTTCTTTTCAAGGAAATTAGATTTATTGTCCATTTTTCATGACTAGGAAAGAACATAATGAGGGTTTTTGTCTTCTAAATTGTTTGTCAATTTATTCAATGTGTGGTAAGAAAATGTGTTTTACGTTCTATGAGGAGAACCTCATTTGTGTGAAGACAGAACAAATTCCTAGGTTACTTTATATACAACTGAATAAGCCCAAATTTATTTAACATTATTTCATAGGTGGAGGTAGGGTATTTTAGAAGTGTTTTCCATTAATACTTTCCTGTTACACTGACTTCTTGTTAATTTGTTAGAGCATGTGGCAAAAAGTGGAGAGCAGTAGGGCAGCAAATTTCTCCTGATTCCAAAGCGTTTTTTAGGCTCCAGTTTCTGGAAAATATTTGCCTCATGATGAAGTGTGGAAAGAGCAAGCTGCTAATAAACTGTTTCTGGCCATGTTGAAGTAAAGCCACGTGTTTCCTGGGAATCCTTTTTCAGGCATGCAGACCCCATGCTCAGGTGCTTTCCTGCCTAGCCAGGATTTTTGCACGCGTTCCCTTGTGAATATGTCCTTTCCTGACTGAAATCCATTAGTTTGCTGCCATTTCTAAATTAGCAGAGGGAGGGGAAACAGCAGCACTTGGAATAGCTGGTGCAGAAGCTTAAACTCTTGTGCTCACATGGGAAGCCCCTATGAGAAGATGGAAGTTTTGAGGAGCAGGAGACTGGTGAAGGAGTGCCCTGAAATCACAACAGCACCAATAAATCATCTGTGTGATGGGGGAGAAGAAGTTTAGCTTTAAACAAAATCTTTGCCCACCCATCCAATACCTTGTGCATCATACCCCCGTACAAGCTGTGTTCCCAGGCTGTTTGCTTCTCTGGCACTTGGGGGTCCCCTCAGCACCCTCAGCCTGACCTCCCCAGGTCTGTGCTGTCTGCCTCTGCATCCTGCCCTGCCCCATGGCCTTGGATGCATCTCCAGCGAGTTGGCAGCAGGAGGAACTTTCCCCAAGATCCAGGGGAACAAAAAGCTTGCCTTTAATTGAGGTGGGTACAATAAGTCTGACTTCATCTGTTTGTTTTCAATACTGAAGGGATGTTTAGTAAGAACAGCCTAAACAAAGAAGCTTTGCTTATCAGTGAAGAAGTCAGCAGCCACATGCTAACTAGGTAGTCTAATGCAATAATTCTGGTAATTATGTGGCACATAAGCTAAGGAGAATATTACTGGGCATGGACTGAACAGTGTTTGAGCTGGTAAGTTGAGAGCAGCAGTGTGTTTCCTGAATTAGTTTGCCAATTTATGTGTGTTACTTCCGTGAAATTTTGAAACTCCCTGTTCTAGCAGATATTGTGGATTATTGCAAGAGGATTCCCAAAACGTTGAATTTCTAGTGTGTGGATGACTTTGCTTAGTTAGACCTATGGTTTTTTGTTATATTTTGTAATGTTTTAAATTAATTTTGTTTAATGATATTGTTACAAAATGTCTGTAATGTATATGGGGATGTATACTTGAGGCATACTGTGTGAGTGCTCCAACTGCATATCCAAAACCTTTTAAAAGGAAATCTCAATGAGCCCCATGGGACGAAGTAAATTATTACATGTGGTGAACTCTTAAGTCATAGACCAAGGTCATGGCAGTGAGAGTGTATTTCAAAAAGGTTTTATCTGTGCTTGGAAAGCAAATGAAATCTCTCATCATTAACTTTAGAATTATAGTTGTAAGAGGATTTTCACTAGAGGTGAAAGATCAAGTTCATGGCGGACATAATGGAGTCTGAAAAGTTATTTCTGAGACATAATACTGGGGCATGAAACATTCACTGAGGTTTTCACATTATTGCGTTTACAGCCTGTAATCCAGATACTGAAGATCTGAATGGTTGTAATTATTGCTACTGTTGTAGCTTTATTTCAACCTTTGCAAATGGGGATTTTTTTTCAATTATACTGTAAAGATTTTTGAAAAATATCCTAGATTTTCAGGTGTGTCAGTCTCTGTCATTACATACAGGCTGCCTTAGTTATAATAATCCTTCTATAGGAAGATAATTTAGTAAACCTGATTTGTCTTAATGAATCCCTCAAAGCATATGTGCATGCAGAGACGTGATCTCTGTCTTTTATTTGCTGATAGTTTGCATAAACCAGAAAGAACAAATGTTGAAGGGAAACAGGGCAGAAAAGCATAAGTAGAACTAAGGTTTTTAGAGACCCACATATTTATCCTGTCAGTGGAAATGGGTATTTGTCTGTTTATTCAACACACTGTTGCATTTTGCTAAACCTTGCATGTGTAGATGCATTAGGGTGGTACCAATGAGCAATAGAAACCTGCCCAAGAGTAGAGTCTGAGCTCTGTGCCTGCACCATGGGACTGCTTTTGCAAACATTCCCTGCCTGTAGCAGCACTAACTTGCTTACAGAGTTTACAGTGCTTGGCCTGTTTGCTTGCAGAAGTGGTGAAATCTGCCAGTGATGTGCTGCATTTAAAAGAAGAGTATTAAACAACCATCACCAAAAATGAATCCATTTGTGTTGGTGCTTTTGCTGTCTCGAAGGTTGTTACACTTACAGGAAAGTTTTGACTGTTGCAGTTTTATTTGGAAGAGTCTGCTTAGTCCTCTTTTCATGCCATTTCACTTCTCGGTTAAGTTTAAAGGTTTTGCGGTTTTGTTTTCTTAAATCCTTCCATCTACTTCAGAAGAGGTATTTGTTAAAAGATGCCTTTGTTCCTCAAGTTACAATTGCAGTGACAAGCACATACATATTTTTGGTGAGTGTTATTTTAATTTCTTCAAAAATATAACCTAATTCTACAGCAGTAAGATTTTGTAACTGGAACTACAGCAAGTCAGCTCTAAGAGTGGCTATCAGGTTGTATTCTACTTGAGCAAAGTATTTTGTTTCAAAACAAATGTGTTTTTTGGAAACCTTTCACATATTCAATGCATAAGATTGCTTAAAAGTCCTTTAAAAAGAGGAAGCATAAACTGGGTTGATAGGTTACCTGTAATTCAAGAAATGGCAGCATTAAAATTGGACATAAAATCTCAGTTCTGATCTATGCACGTGTTTTATGCTTCTGT
The DNA here is from genome assembly GCA_026261815.1 of Monarcha castaneiventris obscurior. Classification (NCBI taxonomy): domain Eukaryota; kingdom Metazoa; phylum Chordata; class Aves; order Passeriformes; family Monarchidae; genus Monarcha; species Monarcha castaneiventris. The sequence continues at coordinate 2,493,148 of JAMPIT010000890.1, forward strand.
TTTAAAATGATGTGGTCATGCAATTTAGAAAATATATCCTATAACTTTTTTTTCTGTACTGTTAATGTCATATATGTTATCTCAAAAACACTTGCTGTACTTTCATTATCCAAATGGCCTGGAATATTGGTATTGAGTGAGAGTTTCTGTGCAGGTTATGTCCTCTAAGGTGTATATTTTAATAATTCAGTCAATGGCCTCTCTTATACCTTTTCTTCTCAACCAGCAGTGTCACCTTTTTTGTGCAGTTGTGAGGCATTTCTGTTTCTAAGCATGGTCACAAATGTCTCTGACCTATTGATACCAGGACGTTTCTGCTGTTTGCAGCACCTGTACCAATGACTTCTGCATGGCTTGGTTCTCTGCAATTTGTGATCTGAGGAACTCAGAACAATAGATGGTATTTGTAGCTATGAAATACCCAGCAAAATACACAGCATTGTACAGTGCTGTCCTCAAATTCCTTCTGCAAACAAGTCACACCAGGGCATCTCTGCTTCATAAGGGGTCTGTCATGACCCCCTTGAGTAACAAATGCCTCAGTTGCTACATTTGGGTTTTCAAACCTTCCTGAAACTCCCAGTAGATAAAATTCAGAGTTTTGTCTCATCTTCTGCAAATAAAACAAAATACCTACCTTGTAACCTTGATTTCTTTGTTTTAGTTGATTCTTCAGGATTTTTTATTCATTGTTCTTGAAATTTAAAGTATTCAATTAAATTAGCTCAGTTTTATAGGTAACAATTTTTATATGTATACAAATTTAAAACAGTAGCCTATGCAGTAGTTTTGTGTAACTTTGTTTTATGTAAATGTAAAATCCTAGAACATAAGGATACTTTATAACCGAGGTACTCGGTGAGTCTGACAGCTGTGCTCTCTGTGATCAGGATTCAGATGTGCATGTTTGTCTTCAGAATGTGTAAAATTTTCCTCATTGTCTTAGCAGCACAGTTATGCTTACCACCCTACCAGTTCTTCCCCCCTCTGGTATTTTTGCATAATGTAAGTCCTTGTGCCCATTGTGTAAGTATTCTGTCATATCTCCAAGTGATCACACTGATATTAATTTCCCTCCTCTTCCAAACCATCAGTCAGTTGCAGCATGCTGTTTGTCGTCTTCCCTACTAGTATAAAACCACAGTGTAAATCTCTAGTAGCCTTCTGTTTCCCTGTCTGGTCCTTGTAGCAGTCAGTGCTCCCAGCTTGCAAGAGGGATTTATACTCAGACGAATCACTTGTCATGCTAACTTATCATACAGTGTATTGTGAGGTGGATGGCTCATTTAGCAACACTTCCAGCAGGCTGTGTTCATGGTTTCTTTAGCAGCTTGTGGGTGTTTTTGTTTGGTTTGTGAGTCGTGGGAGGCAAGAGTGTCTTTTCATACTCTAATAATTTTCTACAGCCTAATGCAGATCTGCCATACAAGCAGATTTTAAAGAGATTTCCTGTCTTTCAGGCTTCAATTTTCTTCTAAATTGTTTGATGCAAGGCAATGGAAAATTTCATTTTGTCAGGTTATTTCCTCCTGTGGAACATATTGTAATATGCTGAGACTTTATTCTGAGCCATCTCATTTCTTAGATGTTTTTACAAAACTAGAAATAGTTGAATTGGGTTTTCCTTCTAATTAGCACATGCCAGCTGCTGCCAGCAGAAGAACACCTGTGCTGCTAGTAAAGGTACCTGGGAACTTGGGCATGATTCTTCTCCTTTATCCTAGCGTAAATCAGATATTCTTCTGTTGAAATCAAAGCAATGGACTGGATCGGTGTAGGTGAGAGTCACAAAGGAAAATTGTATCTGTGTGATTCCTAGTAGGTGGATTCCAGGGGCAGTAATTGGTGTGAAGTGGTGTCCTTATGCAAAAATGTGCAGCTGACATAAATGCCAAGTAGATACATAAATAAGTAGAGCACTGCATTTTTGTCCACTGTGTTCTCATGTTAAATACTTTTATTCTTTTTGAAAATATGGTCTTAGTTTCAAATAACTGAAACTGCCTGTAAATTTAAAATAGAGAAGTAAAAACAAGTATCAGTATTGTTCATGCTGTAAATGCTTCTAAAGATAGAGCTTTATTTATGGGTTAAGTTGATGTCATTATCTTGAAGTTAGAGTAATTGCACTTATCTCTAGGAAGCATGTTCATCAGGAAACATCACTAAGCTTTTCCTCTGCTATCTCCTTATGCAGGGATTAGAGGAGTATAAAGTCATTTTATTAGCTGACAAACTGCTTAATTACAAGATAAGAAGCAGAGCTTTGCTCAGTGGAGGAAATGTGTAGTTCTTCCATCTACATTCAGAAGCCTCTTTCCTCCAGCTTTCATTGGAGGCAAAGACAGCTTCCAAAACCCAGGAGAATTTAATCAACGTGGTTTATGGATGTTTTCTCCTGGGTTTGTTCATACAGACAGAAATGAAACACAGAAATAAAGCACCTAAACTATGAAGAACTGCACAGTATTCATGTAGTCAGCAGTGAGCTGGAGAGCTATAGTGTAAAGTGCCCTAGACTGGGAAAGAGGAAAGAACATGTAGCAGTTGTATATACAGCCTTTCATATATGTAGGATAAATCCTAGTTAGGATTTAGTGCTTGGGGGGGATTAATGGTTCTGCAGTGAGATCAATGCTTGAAGTATATGCCATTTAAAATATTACTCATTGAACTTTTTTTGGTGTAGACTAACTAGGTTCTTGGAGGAATTCTCGTTTATGGTGGTATTACTAATGTCCAGAATGGCTTTTCCTCTCTCTGTTCCACTTAATGACAGAAAACTGGGAGCTATTCCATTCTATTTCCAAATTAAGAGAAGTGTTAATATGGGTTTTGTTTGAAGACCTTTTTTTTTTTTTTTCCCTCTGGAGTTTGTTTTCATATTTGATTTGCTTTTGTATGGACATCTTGGCATTCCTGTCTTGCTACAGTGCTTCCTGCTTCCAGTTGTTGAGCTTTTGGAGAAGGGCTGTGGGGAGCTTTATTCACTAGTAGAAAACCTCACTGAAGAGCTGTAACTTCATAGTAGATAATGCCAGGTAGCATTAGCTACTGATGTTTGGATACCCACAGAACATAAATCAATACTTAGAGTAAACATAGGAGTATTTATGTTCTGAAGCATTTGCTTATTTGCTGTTGGAGTCCTGGTGATGGGATATGGCTTTGCAAATAAGGTCTGCAGTACCTATGTGTGGGCTGTAACTGCAGTATTTAACACAATCTTACAAAAATGTGCCTTTGGACACTGTGAGAAATGTTCATTAGAACATATATATAGTTTGTATTTTACTATATTTGATATGTAGGATTTGTGTGAGATTTCTTTGCTTTTTGAGTGCCTTTTCCTGTGTGTTTTTGGGAAGTAGATAATGTGTTCTTTTGTGGAGTGTTGTTTATTGTTGGTTTAAAAGGAGTGGAGGGAAAGGCAGGTGTGTGGGATGCACCACTCAGATCCTATGGCTGGTGAAGACAGAAGGTATTGGGCATCTACAGTGCATAAAATACCAAAATTAAAATTCTGCCTAGCCTGCACTTTATTTTTTGTTACTTGTATTGATGCCGACTCACCAATAAAACCACATGCTTTTTTAAATGCATTAGTTTGACCTGTTCTGCCTTACAGTACTTTTCTTGTTACACTGCAGTCTGGATTGTTCTGCAGTAGGCAATGTATTAATAAGTACAATACAAGTTTTTACTGTGATGGTATGGAATATTTTATGACTTTTTCTTGTTTCTGTTGTGTAAAGCATTGTCTACCTGCAAGATACAGCAGTCATAGAAGTCATCAATTAAACTCTAACAGGCAGATGTCATAGCAAAGCTTTTAAGACAAATATTTGTTGAGCATATGTTACATAGAGCATAAAAACCAGTTTATGTTGTCCTGGTGCTGCCAGTATTTTAAAATTTAATTATTTGGACTAATCCACATTCACTCCTACAGCATACCATACAAGCAGAGGAGAATTTGCTTAGTTCACATTCAGAAGGAAATAGCTTAGCATCTTTCTGACTATCTCACAAGTATACTGAATTTTTCTATTTACTATTGATATGATGCAACTAAAGCTAGTGATGCACAGGTTCTTTTCTTATTGGTCTGACTGTTACAGTGCATTAGGAAACTGCTGAAATACTTTGGGGTAACTTTTTAGTGTTTGTCCCACTGAGAGGGGAGTGCTGTGGCTGGAAGGAAGCAGGATAGCTGTGGTGTGAGAAATGTGGAAAGAGTAGGATGCTCTGTAACAGCAGGAGCATCAGTAAAGTTTAGCACATGATTTTCAAACTGCTTCTGTCTGTAGCACTTGCTAAAGGTTTTCTTTGGGAGCTGGTGTGATACAAGTTATTCAGAGGTTTTTCCATAGCTTTGTTCTGAGCACTTTGAAAATATCCTGAAATAAAGTTAAATTATATGGGCCTGCCTTTAGAAAAGCATTAGAATCTGACTTCTTTTTCATGTCCATTCTTTTTAGCTTGCTCTTGCCAGTGGAAGGGGAAAAAAGGTGTGGTGGCTGATTTGAAGCAAAAGGACACCCACACAGAAGTGAATTCTTGCTGTTATGTGCCACCCCTGGATTTTAAAAGTGATGCCTATTGGAAGTACATGGCTCAGATAATGTTCATAGTATGGGTGTGTTTAATTGCTCTCAGGAAAACACATGTGAGATTTCTATTTATTCTAGGTCTAAGTGCCCTGGTTCCTTGTGTTGCTGAGTGCAGGCAGTAAGGGAGCCCTGGGAACACCTGGGATGCAGGAGTTCTGCTGTAGGAATGGGAAAAGAGCCCTCTGTGGGGCTGCCTGCAGCAGCTCTTGTCCAGCTGCCAGCAGCACATCTGATGTGACCTACAGCCATTTGGGCAGGCTGGAAGTCTGGACTAGAGGTTGTGGCAAAGCCTCTGATGGTGAGAGAGCCTGGCCTTGGAGTTAAACCTTCCTTTGGCCGTGCTTGCTGCCCATTTGACCCCTGTGGGCTCTGTCCATCGTGAGCTGCTCAGTGTCAGCCCGGAGCAGCCAGTCGGGCACTCGGCTGGATCAGCTGCAGTTGTCAGAGGTCATTCTTCAGGGATAACACTGCTGGCAGCTAAAACCTGTGAATGACTCAAAAATAGGGTGTTTGAGGTGTTGGAGTATTTTTTAATAGGCTTTGAAAAACATTGTTTGATCATGCAGCACGTGTTGGTCTTTCAATAAAGTCTTCATTAAATCCACCCATTCCTTACAGGATTTTTTTTTTTTTTTTTTTTTTACTTCTATTTGCCTTTGTCACATGTTCTTGCTTGGATTATCATTCATTAGCTTCTCCAAAGAGATTAACAGTTCCTTAAAGCAGGATCATGTGCATTCTGGTGTTCTGTGTGGAAAGTGGTGCTGGAGAGCAGAGAAGCCCTGGGATCCCTATAGAAATTTGAAGACAATTTTGATACTCTAGTCCACTCAAAAAATCTGCTGATACTGTAATGTTTTTTCCCTTGCCAGGACCCTCCTTGCCTGGTGTCATTTCTTGAGCTCTCCTGGGATGAGATTAGTCTAAAACAACAAAGTAGCCAGATGTCTGGTTCTGAGAGAGTCCCAGAGGCCAGGGTATGGTAGGCAACAGTAATCGCTGGGGGCTGAAGATCAAAGATACCTGAGAATTACTTATGGGCACATACTATGTGTCATTCCCATTATTAGCAGTCTGAGAAAATTTGTATCCCTAATTAACCCTTTTGTTGGTTAAATTTTCTTGCTAGTACAGTCCTGTCTGTAAGAAATATTTGTTCTTTTTGATACCATTATGTTAGTTTAAAAAAAAATAGAATTTCTCATAATAGCAAATTTATGTAACTCGTTCAGATCTTTTTTATCTTGGTCATTTGTAAATGTCAGAAGCTAGCATGATTTGTCTTTGTTTACTGGGCCATTCTTTGGGCTGGAGTCATTCCTATCCAGAACTATGTCAATAATGATAGTTAACTTGTCAGGGTAGGGGTTTTAGTTTATTGCTTCCTAATAATCTAAAGTGAATTAGTATCTAATTCCAGGGACAGGATGTCTGCATATCATTGCTTTCCCCCTTATTGGTATTTCTAATTAAATGCTAATTAATATTTTTAGTGATCAACACTTGTTTGCATTATATATTCTGAAATAACAAATTGAGACTGTAAGTGCTGACTCTGAATTCTGGTAGTGCTTTAGGAATGAGTGGCTCCTGGAGAGAGAGAAAAGAAAGAGAAAAACCTGATTGTGGCCTTCTGTGCTTTTCTTTTTTTATCCTCAGGTGAAAATAGCAAGGTTGTGAGTGGCATATCTATTTTACTGAGCAATACCATTCTCTGCTGTTGTAGAATTGAAGACGGAACAATTTTCCCTAACTTTTGAATAATAATATATAGTTATTAGAGATACCTGTTTGTTCTGGTCTCTAAATTTCACTGTCTTTAACATGATACAATAATTATGTGTGGTAAATACTGTATGTGCGTGTTTGAGTGTGAATTTCTGGTCACACTAAGTTTTTGTGTGGTTTAATGTCTATATCGCATGTGTTTAACAATTCTAACAGGCATTTTTGAATGAGCAGTAAGTGAAGAAAAGATCCCTGGAGTGCTTTAAAGCACAATTGATTTGTCTGTTTCAGTCTTGACAGTCTCACTTCAAAACCTTTTATTTGAGCAAGAAACCCCAAAAGCTGACCTGCCTGAAAGTGTATTGTGGTTTTTTTGCACTTTCACTTTTGTCACAGGTGGTGTGACAAGATGCTGTCTGCATGTTCCAACACAGCCATGACTGCTGCTCCACTGTCCCCATTCCATTTTCAGCTACAAACCCAAAGCTTTGTTTAAAACAAATCACCGTCTAAAGAAATGTGAGGGCAAAGCTTTCTGGTGAACCAGGGTTATTTAACCTGCAGCTATCAGCAGGTACAGCTGATCATCATCTGAAAATTCCAATGAGGCTCATAATATGAGTAGTATAGAGACAGGTACTGTGCTTCTCAGAGGTGCAATGGAAGGGGGAGCATTGGAGTGGCTTGCAGGCAGTAGCTGTATTCTTAGGGATGTTGGCACCCTGGATTTTGGATCATTTTTTGCCATTCGTGTACCATAATCCAGGCACAAGCATTGTGAGTGCTTGGCAGCCACCTGCTGCTCAAAAGATTCTGCTTGGCTGTCCTAACATAAAGAAATCAGGTCTTCATAATGTTTCAATTCTGGTTTGCACAGCCCTTGTGGGTTGCTTTTTTCTTACTTTTCCTTTTCCTTTGGGAGGCGTTGCAGCAGTTTTGTTTGTCTGCGCTGCTCTGTTAAGGTTACAGTCAGAACTGGAATAGGTAAAATCCAAGTGTCCATGAAGTTGTGTCTGCAAAGGGCAGTCAGTATGACCTTCCTTTGAGTTACCTCACACAGGCAGCAGGATGCTTCCCAGGAAGGTGTGGAATCCCTTGCCGAGGGTTTGGGAGAACCCTACTAGATGGATTTGCAACATATCTGAAACAGAGTTCCTTTTACTTCATTCTCTTTTGTTATCTGCCTAGAGCTCTTGGAAGCCATTCCACTATTGCTGACAAGCAAGAATATGACACAGTCGGCAAATACTAAGATGAGTTTACTGAAGTAGAAGCACAGCCATCTCCCTGTGTATTCAGGCTGGTAAAATTCATATATTTTGATCACTAGTGCCACCTCACCAGTACAAGTAAAAAAATGATTGGATCTGAGGTGATGTGGGAGATTCAAATGCAGTGCAGGAGCAGAGAAAAGCACTGTAGAATTACTTCTCCCTGACAGATGCCAGCAACTTTTTATGTTGAGAGATGAAGTTATGAGACATTAGTTGTTATTAAAGAAATACTTGGTGTTTGGAACTGGTGAAATTACTGGTATCTTCTGCAAGTAGATTGTCCCCCACTTCCTTATTCATATATTCTTATGTTCTCATTTCTGTACCACAAATGTCAGGAGGACCTATAGAACAGTTCTTTATTTGGATTTTCAGAAAAAAACAGGCTTTAGACCAATGCAGGTACTTGAGTAGACTCAGAAATAGGGTAAATACCTTATACAAGTGTATTGGATTTGTGTGGCAAAGCCCAGGGTGCTACAGACATGTATTCTGTGAGAAGCTGCTGGAAGCTTCTCCTATGTCTGATGGGGCCAATGCCAGCCCTGCTGGCCAAGTCCAAGCCCATCAGCAGCAGTGGTGGTAGAGCCTCTGGGATAATGTGTTTAAAAAGGGGGGGAAAGTTGCTGCACAAAAACAGCCAGGAGAGAGGAGTGGGAACGTGTGAGAGGAACAGGGCTGCAGACACCCAGGCCAGTGCAGAAGGAGGGGCAGGAGTGCTCCAGGTGCTGGAGCAGAGATTCCCCTGCAGCCCGTGGTGCAGCCCATGGTGAGGCAGCTGTGCCCCTGCAGCCCAGGGAGGACCATGGTAGAGCAGAGTTCCACCTGCAGCCCCTGGAGAAGCCCACACTGGAGCAGGTGGATGCCTGAAGGAGGATGTGATTCTGGGGGAAGTCTGCACTGGAGCAGGCTCCTGGCAAGACTTTCAGATCCATGGAGAGCAGAGCCCATGCTGGAGCCGGTTTGCTGTCTGGGCTTGTGACCTCGTGAGGGACCCATGCTGGAGCAGCCTGTTCCTGAAGGACTGCACCCATGGAAAGGGACCCACACTGGAGCAGTTTGTGAAGAAGTGCAGCCTGTGAGAAGAACTCATGTTGGATAAGTTCATGGAAGATGGTCTCCTGTGGGAGGAACCCCATGTCAGAGGTAGGGAAGAGTGTGAGGAGGCAGAGGCAGTGTGTGATGAACTGACTGTAAGCCCTGTTTCTCATCACCCTGCACCTCTTCTGGGGGCGAGGCAGAGAATTTGGGGGTAATGCTAAGGCTGGAAGGAAGGGAGGGGTGAGGGGAAGGTGTTTTTTAAGATATGATTTTATTTCTTGTTATCTTGCTCTGATTTGATTGGTAATTTTTTTTCCCCCTAAGTCAGGTCTGTTTTGCCTGTGACAGTAAATGGGTGAGTGATCTCCCCCTGTCCTGATATCAATCCACCAGTGTTATGTTTTTCTCTCCCCTGTACTCCTGAGGAGGGGAGTGATAAAGTGGCTTTGGTGGGACTCTGGCATCCAGCCAAGGTCAACCCACCACAACAAGCTGAATAAATTTGAGTACATTAAGGTGTTATATTGCATATTAATGAATACTGCTTCATTCTGGGTGCTTCTATTACCAGAGAGTCTTTATGAATTTGAAATAACTTTTGTGAAGGAAAAAACACAGGGAGAAAAGACACAGCCCCCTAGAAATCTGTGGGAACAGTGTTCTCTAGTTAGGGCTGTTGGGCATCTAGGGACAACAGGGATGTCCTTCTGGCACAGCTATGGAGGGATGAAAACAGTTGTCTGTGTCACTAATGTGCTCCTGTCTGGTATTGAAGAGTAAATCCATAGGAAGTATGAAATAGGAAGAGCTCTAGAAGCAGTCAGGAAGAGTGAGTGTTGTAAAAGAAAATTCTGGTTGAATTGAAGGGCAAATTATGCAGGAAATTAAAATGCAACATCTGCATGGACCTAGTAGTTTGTTACTTGAAGGAAATAGGTTGGTGTTTTATAGTGATGTCAAATGAAATGTATCTCTCTATATTTTGCTCCATACTGCAGTTGTTACATTTAGTGGTTTCAGGGCTGTTTACTGTTTTGAACAGCCCATCACAACCCAAGCTGTATGAGAAACTTAAACCACAGCTTACCTTTTTATTTACCTGAGCCATTACAACCTTGGGCTGTGTAAAACCAAACAAAAAAAAAATCTCATCTTGACCTAACTGAGGCATGGTAAAGATCATGTAATGAAATAAATAGGAAAATCTTTGTTTCGATTCACAAGTTTATTTCCAGTCTCGTGTTCCTTTCACAACACTGGAATTCATAGGGAAAATGAGGAATGTAACTAACATGGCAACTTTTTGCAACATGTCTGCACATGACAACATGTGTGTAATCACAAAGGGTTTGCCACCAGCAGCACAAGCTGCCTGATGATTTGATTATATTCAGATTCTTGGCAGAGAATTCTTGCTGTAGAATATCTGGTTTTCCAACATGTCAAGAACTTACTTTAGTTTGTGGAGCTTTTGATTTCTAATGTGCAGAAGAAAGGAAATTAATTAGAACAAGCTCCAGAAAGCTGTGAGTGTTCTTATGATCTCTCGTAATTAAAAATGTCAGCTTCTTTTTGTGGTTTTTGAATGACCAAGTCATCTATGATTAGAGGTGTTGAAGGAGAAAAGCTGTAGTTAATGTTCCAAGTGCTATTCGGTTTTATGCCAACAATGATGGGAACTGGTTTGTGTGGCAGAAGAGATGATGGAAGGACCAGGAGCTGGTTGGCAAAGCTCTTCCTCTCTAAATTGCAGATCCTAAAAATCTAAATCAAGTCATAGTAATATATGAGCTTGTGGCTGTATAAGAAGTCTCCTGACTATATAAAGTACTTAACAAACCCCTAGGTTATCCTGGTGTTTTACTGGTGACCCTGTGACCCAGCATAAATTCAAGGCAAAGGGCTGTTTTAACTGTGCCCCCTTCCCAGCTCACAGGGGCGTGCTGCTAACAAGTTATGACTGTGACAGCAGAAAAGAGTATCTGTGTTGGGAAAATTAATTGCTTGTAAGCAAATGTTTTTAAAATGTGACATGGTTTTCATAATGTCTACTTTTTGTTACTGTTGTGTATTCGAGGAATAATAATAGGCAGAGCTTGCCTAAGGATTGCTTTCCAGAATATTTAAATTATATAGCTAATGTTGTTTTCTGTGGTCTTTCTCTGACAGGCTACTGTGACATGGATTACTATGCTTAACACTTCTTTGTACTGATAATATAACAACCAAGCACTTAAAATAAAATGCACATTTACTTCTGAATGTTTCCTTCTTTGAGAGGGCTAGATTAATGAAAATTAATGAGGTTAGGGAAATTTTGCTTCACAAGTGATCAAGTAAATTGGGCTTTGCACAGTCTGCAAAATGTTATTTTAACAAGACTGTATTACATTTCTGTTGTGCCTTTCATTGTTAAGGGTAATTTGAGAATATGTATGTTTTAATGAGAATAAAAGTTATATTAGAACTAAAAGCTTTTTTCTAGTAGTGTCTCAGATTTTCTTGTATAATATGAGGAAAATACTGTTTTTTTACTGACAAGTGTGTTGGTTTTTCTTTTTGTTAAGTACTTTGTACAAGCAGCGTATGTAGTGTAAATAAGGGGTTTGTTACAGAATTGCATTGAAATACACTGCATCATAAGTGTATTTTTTTTTTAGGGGCTTAATAGAGGGTACATGCAAATTAATATTCTGAGATGTAGTTTGCTACCCAAAGCATTTGAAATGTGGGAATATTTTTTAGGTGTTAAGAAATGGGAAGTTGGGAAGAGTAGTACAATTCTAAGCCTTCTTTAAACTGGACGGTTTCATAGGTCTTGTATCTGAAATCAGCATTATAGTGATTCTTGGAAATATCTACTATGTGTGTTTGTACCCTGAAAGCTTGTCATGGGCTCTGTTCCTTAATCAGAAGCTGTGTCCTGTGGAGTGGCAGGCCTTGTACCAAAGATTGTGAAATAACGTTACTGCTGAGAATCCTCCAGCATTCCAAACCCCAGCAAGAACAAGCAAGCCCAGCCTAAAGTGGTTTCCTTGGATGGCAGGGCACAGAAATAGCAAAGGCAGGTGTCAGCCTCTGGTTTTTCCTGCTCTTTCTTTCAGGGAAAAATCCAGAGGATGGGTAGGGCTGAAAGTTGCATCTGGAGAGCAGTGCTTTGTATTTGAGTTCTTGTTTCAAGGTCTGGATTGTGCTGGCAGCAGCAGTAGGTCCTGTTCCAATCCCTAGAGTTCCCAGGAGTCTAAAGGCAAGGGAGCGAGTCTGCTGGCAATGGCACGGCAAGGTGCATTCGAACGGAGTGAGTAAGTGTGTGCAGCAGTCACGTTGAGCACGCGTGGAACACGGACAGGTGTCTTTTTTGGGAAGGTAATTGGGGTGGGGGCTTGGCAGGAGCTGGATCGGCCGAGGTGGGGGCGACTGCCACAGGTTGATGGGCAGGTGATCCGGCAGCCTCGGCCCGGGCGGCGCAGGAGGGCTGCCTAATATGCTGTGTGCCCTGAGGGCCTGGGGGAACACAGTTGGATTATTATGTTAATGCCTGAGCCTGCTGCCCTCTTCCTATCCCAGCTGGGCTCCCTGTTGTTAGGAACTGCTTTGCTCTGACAGTGGAGTAATATACTTCATGATTGAAAGGGCAAAGGGGCTCGCAAGAAAAAAGAGCAGGCCTGCACAGATATGCAAATGAAGGGGGGAAGGCTGCAGCAGGGTTTGCATGTAGGTGTGGGTAGAAAGTTTATTAGGAAATGAGTAATATAAATCTGCTAATTGAATTGTTATTTACAAGTCGCATTTCCTGATTTGTTTCTTTGTGCATTACCCCCTCTAATGCTGATGTACAGTGAATTCGAAGTGCTTACCAAAGCAGGCACTTAGGTTGATTTATTTGAAACCGAGGTGCTATAATACACTGGTACCAGTGTACAGTGCTGACAATGGTGTATTTTTCAGGACTTTGATTACTGTTTCATGCTTTGCCACTATATTGCTACACTGCAGCTTATAGCGGTGATATGATTCTTTTATGTATTGTAGATAAGTATATCACTTTGAATTTTGTTGATACTTCGAGAGTAGGATATAGATACAGGAATACATTTGTTATGGTGTTAGAGCAAATTGAACTTTGATTCAACGAGATGGTGATGATGTTGTGATATCTTTCTGAGATCTTTCCTGCAGTACAACTGACTAAACAGTGACTGGGTTTTAGAATTAATGCATGTGAGAGATGAAAATCTATTCCATAGACAGATGTGCAGGGGCTTGGTGTTTATTTAGTTGCGTTTTTTTCCTTTTTCCTGACCTGAAATACTGAGTCTTTCTCTGCCTTTTATCAAGTGTCTATCAGTGGCAAAACATGACTCAAAATACCAGCCAGATGGGATTTCTAATATCCTTATTTGTCTGTTTTACATCCCAAAGTGCTGATCACAGACTAGTCAAAGAAATTGCTGTTCTCTAAATTGAACTTCTGAAAGTGAAAGCTGTTTTTACAAAATGCAGCTAGTGTGTCAGATATAAAGTTCCTTGGTAGATGAGGTGCTGCTCATGTAGCTGGTACTTGGTGTTTGTCAAAGATGTGATTACTGATTACTTCTGGTGTATAAGGTGTTTTTTTCTACTCTTCACACATCTGGATGTCCCAGTTCTGCTTCTTATCTTTATGTTCACATGTATTGCAGCTCTGCCTTGCTCTAAAGATGATGTGTCTGTTTTGGCACGGGTACCTCCTGCTGTGCAGCAAAGTTGGCAGCTCTCACACTTCTGACCTGGCAGTTGTGAAAGTTCTTCTTGCACAGTGTTGTCCACTTATACATTGTAGGGCATCTTATGGTACTGAAGTAGTGTGTGGTGAAAAAGAACTCTGGATCCAGATTGCTTCTGCAATCTTAGTGCAGATACAGGATGTTCTGGGCATGACAGAGAATTTCTGTAGCCCTTGCCTCACTGGGTGCCCATGAATAACCATCACAGAACAGGTAGTAATGTTATCTGTGACCTTCTGGAGCTTTTGTACTTAACACAAAATTATTGATTTCCTTATCGAGTTCTCCTTGGAGTTCTTTGTGGGCAAATCAGAATGTGTTGTACCTGTCTGTACAGCTTATCAGTTAATGTGAGAAGATAGTTTTCAGCACAAAATGCTGGAAAATAGGAGCATTGATATAAAGGAATTGCTTTCTTGTTGAAGGAGTGTATTTTTCAAGGATTGCATTTTTATTTTTCTTTCACATTGTATCTGCACGTAGTTCTTGAGTGCCGGCTTTGGGAATATAGAACTTGGGCCCCAAACTAGCTCAAATTGGGAATGTTTCCATTCATTTTTTTTGTTTTTCCTTCCCCCTGTTTATGCAATTTAGACTTTGCAGAAATGTTTCCTGTTTCTTTCAGGAAGTTATGTTTGTAAATATTTTGTTTCAGGCCAGGTTAACCTCGGTCGGTTTTGCAAACAAGTAATTTTCAGGTAGTCCACATTTTTCAGTGTAACCTTGGTGTTCCATGTTTCCATTTCTTATGGTAAACTGATCTCCCTGGCTGTGTCTTCTCAGTGCATCATAAGAATTTGATAACAGTGCTGCATTGTGGATCAGCTGAAAAGCTTTGTGTGGCAGCAGTCAGAGAGGCCATCTTTTGCTAGGCGTGGGAGAAATTCAGCTGAATGCAACAAAATAACAAAATTTTTAAAAAAGAAAGGAAAAAAATTTCAAACGTAGGATGAAAAGTAGTGATTCTTGAAATAAGGGGAACTTGGGTTTAAACCCCATGTTTAAATACTGAAATATCCCTTATGCTGGAAATTCCAGTCTTCAGCCAGCTCTGGGATGTTCAGTGAATGCTGTGTGCATGTTCAACATGATTGACAAGTTTGTGGCTTTTTGCAGTAAAACAAAGTCACAGCCATCACAGCTTTTGGTGATCCTCTGCTCTCCACAGAGCATGAGTAGAATTTTCTACATGAAACCCATAGGTTTTAGTGTTTACTCTCCACCTTTTCTTTAGAGAAGTAGTGGCTATATAGTAGCCTATGTGACCCATTAGAGAGTCAAGTAAATTACTTCAAGGAAGTAACAAAAATATCTTTAATTTATTTGCTATATATTTTGTATATATGTTGACATAATATGCATATATGAAGGAAAATTCTAAAGAACAGTTTCAGCATTTTTGTCATTCATTATGTACTCCTGCTGCTTGTCAAGTAGTTCTGAAACCAAGTTCCTGGCTGAGACTTGATTGGCATTTGAGTATTAATCCTTGCACTGTATGGAAGACAAGCCCCTTTTACCCCCTTTGGATTAGAGGATGTAGCAGTCCACTTGAAAAATGGGAGCAAGCAACTGAGTAGAATTTAAAGATGTTTTGGGCATGATTCAGAAGGAGGGTGGTGGTAAATACTAATGTTGTAGTTAATTTGTTTTCAGAGAAAAGTAGCTTGGACTTTCAGTTGTTACTGATCCGCTGCTGAATTCCTTGGGCATATTTTAGGGATATGTAATATATAAAGATGCACATTTAGGCATTTTCTCACTCTGTGCATGTGTAAAGTTGTAGTTATATGAATTGCTAATATAGAGGATGAAAGTAGCTGAGCAGCATTTCAAAGAATGCAGTTGCATGCATCGAGAGTGTTCCTTTCTAATGTTCATGCAGTGGCTTTTATGTTGGCCTCTTGCTTATTGTATGCAACTTTTCTTTTTCTTCTCTCTCTACCTCTGCCACAATATTGCAGGGTGCAGAGCTTTGCCTGGGCTCATAAAAAGGGAATTTCCAGTACCGAATAATACTGGCTTATAGTAAAGCCTAACCCTTTGGGCTAGGTTAAGAAAAAATAAATTGTACTTCTTTGAGATATGGACATTTGTTGATGAGATGACAAATTCTGACACGAGCTCCAGAGCTCTATGTTCGTGGATCTGTGCAGAGGGCTACACTTAATTTATATTTTACAAAGCTGCTATTTCAGCCAGCCTCCCCATGCTATGGCCTTCCTTGCACTAGTGTTATATTTCCCATCTCCTGGCATTGCACAACTAAAAGTGAAGCTGTTGCCAGTGGTAGTAGTGACAGGGACTTTCATAACAATGCTATTCTGAGCTGGTTTTGAAGGCATAGCAGTTAAAATGTCTGGTTCTGCTACTGACTGCCTAGAAAGCAATATGACAGTGGGATATTTATAGAAAAATACTGGTGCAGGCACAGCCTTACAGTTAATGCAAAGGGCACCTTTTAAAAAGTGGCCTTGTGCTTTCATTTCACTTCAACAGGGAAGTAATACTCTTTGGAGTTGTGGGATGCATTGTTTAACTAGACCTCTAATCATGTTATGGATGATGTGTCTCCAGGAGAATCAGGGGACAAGACCTTTAAGTGTTTTTATCACAGCTTAAGATCTCAAAAAATGTGAACTTAAAAGTGTGTTTGGGAGGTTGTTATTGCTCTGTGTCCTTTTGAGGATACCTTCCACAGTAATTTTTTTTTTTTTGAGAGAAAGTCTCTTACAATTATGAAGTGTTTGACCATAAGAGAGGAACAAGTTGGCAGTACTTGTTTACCACTGTCCAGCTGAGCCTCCTTTATTAAATCATTGTTCAGCAATCTGTTTGTTCTGATGGGAGACCCGGCATCATCACTGCTAAGGTAATAAATCTGGAGTCTCTAAGAAATGCATGATGTGCATAGGGCTTGTGGGTAGTTTTGGTACCAAAGTGTCAGTGACTGGTTAAATTCTTAACTTTTTGCCCTCTAACCACATTTCACAGGCCAAATGTATGGCAGCTAAGACTTACACTTTGCAGTATGTAGGTACAAGGGAGAAGTGACCTTGTTTTTCCCTGATTAGGGAAATGATGGAAATGGGCTTTCCATTTGGGGAAAAATACATATAAAAAGTTTATCTAGATGCCTTTCCAGGAGCTCAGAGCTTTCTGGTGTGTCAGAGCCACATGAACTTTGTGGAGGAGTAGGTCAGATGCTGGAGCATGGTGTTTATGCACGTGTGTGCTTGGTGTGAGAAAGCCTGTGTTGTAATGAGCCTGTCAGCTCTAAATCACTGCTTGTGCCAATGTTTACACTGGCACTGGGCAGTCATCCTAATGTTTGCGTTTGCAATTTTTAAGTAGAGGAGGGAAAAAAAGAGAAACTGCCTCTGTTTATTCATGTTGGTATTCAAAAGTCCACTGTAGGTGTTCAGGTCACTGCCCCGTTGGGGTGTGTGACGTAGGACCCAACAATGGAAGGCAGTGTGTCTTGTGAGAGTGATTTTGTGTTTTGTGCTGCAGCTGACAGGAGGATGGGAAAATTAAATTACAGCTTCAGCGTACTGCTGGGCTTGGGGTATGGCTGGCCAAGGACTGTCACACGAGGACGAGGTGAGAGTATTGGTGGCTGTCTCTGCTTACAGCCCTCCTCATTGTCAAAAGGAAGAGGGTCACAGCTGATAGAAGGAGGAAGACTCCCTTAACCTGAGCAACCTGAAGGAATAGACAAGGGTTTGCAAGAGTTGTGTGTTGCCTACATTTGTGTTTCTGAATATAGCCTAGATAGGCTTTTTTTTCTGCCTTTTTTATGAGCATCACACAAGTTTTGTTTGCAACACAGCCACAGGAGCATCTGGAGTGGGTAGACGTGTGCCATTTAGGATAAGGGAAACAAACTTTGAACAAAGTGACAGCATTGTGGGGCTGATGGCGTGGGCTAGTCAGGCGCTGTGCACTGTTCCATGAAGCACCTCATCTCTTCTGTACGTGAGGAGACCAAATCTTGGTTCTTCCAATGTGAAAATGGACATTCCAACTCCTGACAGAGGTTCTTTCCTCCTGGCTTCATTCATGTGGTCTTTCTGATACTGATGACAAAAGTCTTTATTTTCATTTAGCTCAGTTATGCAAGTAATCTCAAATAAAATGAGCCAGCCATACAGTGGTGTTGCTTTCCAACCTTTGCTAAACAGGGATTTCCTGTTACTCATCTATATATTAGTATTGGTGGAAATTTGCAGAGTGACACACAAATGTTCCTGAGACTTAAATGATTTATATTTGCCATTTGAATTGTTTACAAATGTTTACATTCTGGTTTTACTCTCTGAAAAAAAAGAAACCCGCTCTAATGAATATACTCTCCTGGTTTTCAGTTTCTCTCTTCTCCTGCCTCTAAGTGAGAAATACCATGCTGACACTCCAGAACTCCCTTGAGTCATCCCAGTTGCTCTCAGTAGAGACAAGTTAGCATTTCTAACAAGGAAAGTGGGCAGGATAGTTTTCTTTATCTGCCTTGGTATTGCCAAAATTATTGGTGAAACAAAGAAATCCTTGAATGGGAAGCACCACATAAACTAAGTAAGTGTGTCCAAAAAGCTTTCCTTTTAAGAGATGTTTTTGTATTTGTAAATGGTATTTACCAAAAGGTGGTTGATGGTTATGAGGAACTACAAAAATTGGGGAATGAAAGACTGATTTTCAACAGAAACAACTTTGCTAGTAAGAAGGTAAGAGGCAATAACTCTGTGCCAGCAGAGGCTGCAGCTTGTTTCTGCTCCCTGCTTGTGGCAGAATGATGTGCCTGCCTGAAGCAGCACCAACTTCTGCTCAAGTGGTGTCAACCCCTGGCAGCCTGGAACAGAGGGCTCAGCACGGTGTTTTAGAGACCATCATTCTCTGGATGATGTTCCCCTGCTGAAATGCAAACAAGCAACAGATTAGTTATTTTGTTTTCATTTTCTGGCACCTTTTCAGTGTAGTTTCCATAGAACTGATGGTTGTTGAACGTGGTGGAAACAAAGCAATGTTTTCATATTGTCAGCACAGCTCTAGAGGCAGGTTGGGGATTAGGTGATATCTTTGCTGTCTTTTTCCCAGTCAACAAATTATGTTGGACCACAGGGGACATGGCAGTGGATAAATACATAATCCCCTCCATACTTTGGTGCTTTGGTGGGGTATTTTTTTGGTGTACTGGAGGTTTCTTGGTTGGTGAATGTAGTTTGTGTGCGTGTATTTGTGTGTCTCTGGATTTTTTTTTTTTTTCTTACAAGAGCATAAGATTATGTACATTTCTACTCAACTAAAATAATTAGAGTAATTTGGTGTTTTTATAAGAGATTTTTTGAATGTGAGCTCACATTTTTTGATAAGATTTCTTAGTACTCAAAATTTAGTTGGTATCTAAGTCTGGGGATTGTGGTTGTTTTGTTTCATGGGGGTTTTGTATTTTTTTCATTTTTTGTGTGTTCAGTTGGTTGTTGATTTGGTTGTTGATTTTGAGTGTTTTTTGTTTTGTTATAAATGTGATACAACTGTTATGGTGCCCTATGACTTACACAGCACGTGGGCCAGGTTCACATGTAGGATGCATAGTCCAGCTTCTGTTGAATTCCATATGGAGTGTACATACATCAGAGTCAAATCTAGACCCTGTTTGTTTCCCAGAGATGATGCTGGAGTGTTAAAAAGGCACATGCTTTGCCTTGGAGGGGGCAACTGGGCAGCTGGAGATTTTGTTGAGCAGTTAACACTGCCTCTTTCATTTTTGCCATGCTATAGCAGGATTTTTATATGCATTTTAACAGTTATTTAAGAGTCCCCATATGCTTAGAAAGGAATCTGAATATATGTGCCTTTTTTAAAGCTGCATCATAACTAGGTAATTCCATCAATGCAGTAGAATGACTGGGAGCTGCAGTTGGAACAATATGTAAAAATACAGCTTGTAAAAGATTTCCTTTATTAACTGTCATCATCCACAGAATATATGTTCAAATAAACGTTGTGTAATAACTAAATTTGAGATTAATAGGCCCCTTAAGAAACAGTGAAGTCATTCAGGATAGTCAGTGAAAAATAGCCTGTAAGACTGTAACATGCACATATTGTCCTGCTTACATGCTCTCTCTGGTGTCATTCCCATTTATCAATGTCGGCAGGCTCTGTTCTCATTAAAACACTCTTGCACAAAAGCAACTTAATTTTCTTAAGAGAAGAGGACACCTGATTCAATTTAGTGCTTGAAACCAGGAACTTGAATATATATATATATTTTTTTTTTTTCCTGTCTGAACTCAGATGAATAGTTATGAACAGCAACACAGATTAAACCTTATTAGGTATATTTATATTCTGTTTGCAGTAACGGTGCTGTGGCAAATAGCTTTCTGCAGAGATGTAACATCTTGTTATTGGAAACAGCAGTTAAGACATGAGCTGTGGTAACACTCACATGAGATTTTATTTTTAAATAGGAGATTGAAGGAGTTGTTTAAAGGGACCCTGCCAACTCATTCAAGTTACTTCTGATGTCCTGCCTTCTTCCACCTTCTTGAACTACACTGATCTCTTTGGGTAGATAAAATTTCCTTTTCTGTCCTATTTGGTCAAACCATTTCCATCACTTTCTTTAGTCTCTCTCTTTTTTTTTCCTCCTTTCTTCTCCTGTCAAATAGGAGGCATAGTTGTATTAAATTTTGCAATAACAGTTTGGATGCTGTAAAATGTTACACTACCACATCGTGTTGTCTGCCTTCTGCTGCATAATCCTGCACTAGAACTGTGAGAGCCCTTGTCTTTCCCCAGTTCTTTTCTGCTTTTCTCGGCTTTTCTTTCTTCCTCATTGTGCCTTGTGTGTTAAACAGGATAATTACTCTTACTCCTGATGCTTGAGCTATATATCCCACTAGTGTGTGGTACATCCCACTAGAGCTCAGGTTTTAACTGCAGGGAATTGCAGACACACACAGACCAGCTCTGTATGATGCCCAGGCTGCTTCCTTCCAGGATGTTCTGACTGTTCAGTTTCATTACTGTGCATCTGTGGCCCTGACCCTGGAATGTCCTTTCCTCAGAGCAGCGCTGACTTGGGCCCAGACAGGCCCTGGTGTCCATAGCATGTGCTTTCCCTGCCCTGGGGTGCCTGGGGGTAAGCATAGGCTTAAGTACATCTAGGAAGGTGGTCTCCCTAAAGGCTGCCAGATGACACTGGACAGTCAGATGTGTTAGTATTGCAGCAGTATCCACATATTGGTGAGAAAATCTCTTACTTTGTTTTATGATCCACATACAAAGCTGTGAGGCACTGCTGTTTGCCTGTATTCGGCAGTGAAGTCCCAGTTTAGCTGTGTGTAATAGTTTCTTTGAAATTGTGCTGCTGATGATAAAATGTTGGTGTTTGACCCAGGTGTTCCAAATGTGGCTGCGGTATTTTTTCCTCTTGTTTAACATAGTTTGGCTACATTATTATCAAAACAATATCTAGTCTAACAAATTCTAGGATAGTTTTGTTTGGTACTGAAAAAAAAAGCAATGAGAAAAGTTCAGAATGTGTTCTGTGAATTCTAAACACACTTGTTTGATTTGCTGCCCGGTCACATGTACTTGAATGCTGTGGGTACTTGCCACAAGTACAAGTACTTGCCCATTTGGGTTCACACCTGGAGGGAAATGCTCAGCCCCTTGGTTGTAGCTTTGCCTTTTTCTTCTAGGCTTTGTCTTTTCCTAGCCTTCGTTGCCAAGAGGACTGTCTTGGATCTTGTTGCTGTCACTGTAGAAATCCTAGCAGTGTTTTCCATACATTTATTCCAGGATAAAGTGAGAGATGAAGGGCCAAAGCTTTGTGCTAGACTGGGGTATGAGAGAAGGGAAGTTTCTGCCAAGTGCTGCCAGATAGGTGTCCTTCAGAGGTGGCCTGGTCACTTCTCATTTGGAATTCTCCCTGGAAATGTAGACCACCAGAGCATTCCCTCAAGCCCAGTGCCAGACAGAGTTGAATGAAATCGTACATGCCTAATAATAAGTGAATTGGTTGTTTAGTAGAGCTGATATGTACAGTTGTTAGCTCTGTCCATGCTCTTCTGTGCTTGCCCTGTTAAGAGTCCTGGCAGTGACTTTCAGTCATGTCTGAGTTGATACGAACTTGGAAAATTCGTTGTTAGTACTGGTGCTTTGAATGTGGTCTGACCTTACATTTCAATACATGGCTATGCACTTACCTTTTGAAAGGACTTTGCTAGTAATTTTACAGAGAGCTCTCCCCTCATGCTAACAGTAAATGCAATGAATGGTTTGCAAACACATGCAAATCTGAACTTGGAGTGTGATAAAGACATCTAAATGTTTTCATGTTTTATTGTTTCATTTAAGCTGACTGTGAATAGTCTGGTATCCGTTGAAGCACAAAAAGAGCAAATGCTAAAACAAGTGATGCAATAGTAGTGACTAATAAATGTTTCAAATAGAAAATGAAGAGCCTGGCTGTATCATGTGTCAGCACTAATGTTTATTTGTATCATCCCTCTAAGGATTTCAGAGTGCTTTTTAAGGAATGAATTAATTTTGACAATGCCCTGTGAGGTATGTAGCCCTTTGATAGAAGGGAGTTGGAAGCATGAAAGTGTTTAAATTCTACAGGGTTATGCTACTAGGTATGTTTAATTACAAATTGGAGCAGTTGATTCAGTTTACTACCAGTTTGTTTGAACCAGAATCACAAATATAAGCTCCAGATTTGTGAGTATGAGAAGAAATTACTTGTAAGTTCATTTTGCAGGGGAAATGTTTACAAAGCAAACTGCAGATAGAGTAATTGACGTGTAAGTCCTCCCTCACTGAGGCAAATAATCTGGGTGATTGTACCTTAATTTGCAATCTTCCTTTTTTTTTTTCCCCTCTTCTTTTGCCTGTAATGAGTGTTTAATCATCTGCCATGATAATTTCTGACACTCCAGAGAAAGGGAGTTAAAAACTGTCAACTAATGTACCCCTGAACTGGTTGTGAAATATGACTTTTGCACATGATTGGCTGAATAACCAAAGAATAAGATTTCTTCATGATTGTTGTCTTAGTCCCTGTTATATACTTGAGAATATTTTAAAAATCCAGAAATCTTCCAGATGGATCAGGAAGGAATAAAAGAAGTTTGATAATGGCCAAAATATCACTATCTAGTATCTCTCTTTAACACCTTTCCAGGTACAGAATTTCTCCTGGAAGTGCAATTGCAGCCTGTTTTAAGTAAAATAATGCCATATCTCTAGATGATCTCCAAATCAGGATTGGTAGCCGTGCTCTAGGTTTCTGTGGATGGGTGTAATGTGTCTTTGCCTTGCTGCATGAAAGTATCAGTTGCACAGCTTCAAATACAAGTAGAAAATCCTGATTTAATTCACACTTGTTGAAGAATTGTTTATACTACTCACGCTTCCTTTCAGCTATGATCTCTGGCAAGAGACACTGTTTGGACTTGTGCCTCTTTTTTTTTTTTTTAATGTTCAAAAAAGAAATGCTGATGAGAAAGAGGTGTTAAAATATGTTACTGTAGTTTACAACTGTCAGCTATAATGTTTTATTTAGCTGTATCTATTCAGATGCTCCCTCCACAACATGGAGGGCCATATGCCATTGTCCCTGTTAGTAAGCAAGTCAGCAAAGGTTTCCCAGTCTGCATTTGTTTCTGTATTTGGGCCACTGAGGAGCTGTGGTCCAGTGCCATCTTTTATTGATAGGGCCAGCAGAGGAGGAATCTAATGAAATTATCAAAGCTTTGAATTAATTATGAACTTGAATAAGAAAGCTAAGCTCTCTAGAGCCAAGGATCTCATTACCCATTCATTTTCATTGCATCCTCTTATGGAGCAGAAGGCAGGTTCAGCTACTGCTCCTACCCTGATTTTGGACTTTATTCAAACTTGCTCAACTCACTAGCAGCCTCTTGTTATTAATCTGTGGCTGGAAGTGTCCAGGGTGATTAATTCGACTCTAAATCGGCACATAAATGGTAGATTTCCCTCCTCCCTTTCCTCTTACCTTTGCTGTGTGGCTTTTCATCATCAGACTGGCTGCCATACAAGAGTTTCTGTTCTTTCTTGGTAATTGGGGAAAGCTATGCAAGACTCAAGTTTTAACTTCCTGGAATTTAATGAGTTCATATTAAGAAATAATACTGCTACCTTGTATTTCCTGGATATTTAGGTAAGCACAAACACTTCTAAAGTCATTATCAAAATTGTTTATTTTCTTTTTTTAAAAGACAGTGGAGTGAAGAGTAATGACATTTTGGCCCCAGAAGTATGGGGTCATTGTGGGGGTTTTTTTGGTTGTTTTTTGCTATTCCTATTTTAAATTTTTTGGTCAAACTACAGGAAATACTCTGTCAATACTTAATTATGAAGAACTATTAAAGTAGTTTATTTACCAGATCAATATTTCATTAAAATTGTTATAACTGTATGAAAATGCAGTATGTTAGTTACATCAGATTATTTTAATTAATAGGTCAGTATATAAAATTGTTCCTGGCAAATTAGAGCACGAGGAGTGAGACCAAGCTTCTGCATGATATTCTTAGTTCTTGTGGATATTCCTCTTCAATCCATCGGCAAGGATTTTCTTCTCCTCCTGCTTTTGTCCATTTCAGCACATTATTTATGAATGCATAAACCAGAATCCATCAGTCTTCATAAGTTACAGGCGACTGGCAATTTTTTAAGCAGTGGCTAACTGCCTAATGGTCTCTGTGTGTGTATTTGGAGAATCTAATAGCTTGTTGGGTGGGGGAAGAACATTTTGTTCTTGCACTGTAGCTATTTTACCATTGGTGATATTTTTCCTTTTTTTTTTCTCTCTAGGCAGCTGCTATATTTAATTCTGCTTTTGGAAGTTTTTTGGTAAGTAACACAGTATTCATAGCAAGTGCTTTAATAGTCTCGTTTTTAACAGTATCGTTGGTGTGTTTGTGTTTTTTCACATTGTTGTTGGTGGAATTTTGCCATTCAAATGGAAAAATTTGAATCATCTTTTAGTTTGTCACCGTTCCCTTAAATACAGATATTGTAATTTCTTTTCTTTTTGTTAAGCTCTTGAGAAAGGTAGTGAATAAAGGTAGTGAATAAATTGTCTCTGCTCGTGGTAAATTAATAATGTGTAAACACATCTTAATTTTCTCCTTAATGGGTTAACAGAATCTATTATTATGCAGATGTTTCAGACATGGGCATCAATATATTGATTCTTCTAATAAGGCCCATCAAATACTCATTATTTTCTATCAAGAGGCCATGGATTTTGAAAAGAAAACATGACCCAGCTGATCAGAGAGTAGATGCTAATTTACTCAGTGACTTGTCATTTGTTTAGCATATTTTACTGTCAGTGGAGCCACTCGATGTCTCTGAGGAACACACTAAAATAGCCAGATATGGGAAAGCAATCAATCCAGCTGGAAATATAACTGTTTCTTTAAAAAGCAAAAGCAGTATTTGTGGTCCTGATGGTCTAAAAACATTTGGAAAGGACACTGTAAAGAACACTAAATATATTTATGAAGAAAGGAAGGACAGATTGCTTTTACTGATGTGTTGTTTAGAGAAATACTAATGAATATTAAGTAAAAAATTATTTTATATGTTGGCAAACTACTGTGACTGATTTGTTTTATTTATTTAGGCAGCTAATAATTGAATTTGTTCTAACTTACTAAAATTTATGCATGTTTAGAAGTATGTGTTTGTGATTCCAGTCTTTGTTCCCAGAAGGACTGTGATGTGTAAAATGAATGAATGACAAAAGAATTCAAATTAGGAAGTTGAAATCAAAACTGCGGCTACAAAATAACTCACTTCTTATTCATGGTTTGGTTTTTTGATTTTTTTTTTTTAATGAGAAGCTGGGGTTTAGGAGTTTTAAGCACATAAAGCTGCACTACCAAGAGATAAAGTCACATAGCATTTTGAGGTCGTGTTGTGCTGCTGCTTTTTTGAGGGACTGGGTTAAAGCTAGGAGGGTGGATGTAAGTTTTTTGGGGTATAGGTGACCACTTGTATTTAAAATCAGTTCCCAAGTACTTGTCCTTTTTGTCACCTGTCATGTCCTCCTTCCATGGGCCTGCCTCAAGCTGTGGGAGTGCTGGATAAACTCTTAAGTCTGTGTGTGTGTGATATTTTCTCCTGTTGTTTGGCACAAGCTCCTGGTTTCTTTGCTGTCTCCAGCTTTCAGTTCAAGAGGTTTCTGAGAATACCCAAAGGCTCAGTTCAGCTGACATTCGGAGATGTCTTCTGGCTTCAGATAAGAATTTAGGCTCCACTGCATCTGACTACAATGCTGGCTCTTAGTAAAGCAACAGAGTCTCATTTTCAATTTCTAGTAGCTGTTTGCAGCTCTTTGAAGAAACCTGAGCTGAAGAAGCGGAGTTATTTTTTGTCTTCATGTAATACGCCTAATTTTGGTTTTGATCTTAGTTCATGATCATAGGGAAATTCTGCTTACCTGTAATTACCTCATTTCACTTTTTGTTCTCTTCAGGCCTTTTTGGAAATGTTGGAGCAGGACTGAAGTAAACATTGTTAAAAAAATTCCCTGGAAAGACTTTTCAAAAGTATTAAAGATGAGTTAGAATGAAGCCATGGTACCAGCTGATTTTTTCTAATTCCTGATTTTTGTAGAATAACATGGTGAAGACACTGGTTTCTATTAAATTACAACTATATCCCCACATTTAAACACTTGTTGTGGTAATTGTACTTTGAAAGCATGATTATGTAGGGAATATGTGTGTATGACAGAAAACAAATCACAAATACATTTACTGAGTGCTTTGCTCTTAGAAACTTCTCCAGTTATGAAGTTGATAGGATAAACCTTGTGACTGAAATGTGGTGGTAGGCCAGGGGCAGTAGTAAGTAGGCAGAGTTGTTTACCAGTAGTTTCACAGGGATGTAGGTCTACATGACCTTGAATTGAGTAGCTCCAGAGGTGGAGCACTGGCATGTGTGTGGTCACTTACAAAGAAAGTTTGCTGTTGGAAAACTGGCACAGCATTAAATGCATATGTGCTTGTGTGTATATATATTAATTTGTTTGAAGTTAAAATTGTTGTATAAAATTAAAAAATAATTGGCTTGTTTCTGAGAAGATAATGGAAGGTCCTGGTGGTGGTGGTGATTTTGGGAATCCATCAGTTTATATTGGTGCCTAACTTATGGATTTGGCTACGGGTGGAGAAACTATGTCCTGTATCTTCAATTCATGATGAACCTAAATCACCTCTGCATTTTTCTTAATAGTGTTTACTGATGAGCTGTATGCGGACAGGCCGAGATGGAGTTACATACCTTTGTGACCAAACCTTTATAGTTTCACTTGTCCTGAAGATAATTTGAAAAGCTCTGACCTCGACAAGGCTGAAATTTTTCTTATGTTCCTTGTTTTACTGCATGTAGCACATGAGCAGGTTGTGGCACTTGCTGTGTAGCCCTGACAAAGCCAGGACAGTGTTTTCTCTTTTCAGTCTATGCCCTGTGGGCCAGTGCCTGTGTGTGATAGTGTGAAACAGCCTGATTTAAAAGGGTTGAAAGATGTGCTGTGCTGTTTACTCTTCTGCCCCCACCCCTTTTTTTTTTCTCCCCCCTTTAAGACTAGGAAATAATGCTTGAGAAGTTAAATTAAAGTAAGTTGTGGAACAAAATGTATGCAGGAAAATACTGAGTATAATATTAGAATGATACTGAGATGAGCTTATTCAGATGAAACAGAACATCTTGTGATACACAAAGTGTAGAAATGCCAAAAATGTCTTGATGAGCAGAAATGCACTTAGATTAAGGACCCTTGGGAGTGCTTTCACTGGTAAAGAGACTTACAAAAACTACCAGACAACCATAAAGTAATTCCTTTACAACTCCACCAAAACCCATATTCCTATAAACATGCAGACAAAGCAATGCATGGAATGATACGGTACATATTTACATTATTTTATTGACTTAGTTTAATAATGTCCCAGGTCTAATTAAAACACAGTGTTTGAAAAAAATAATTGTTACAGAAAAGTGTTTTTATAGAGCTAGATTAGCAACAACTAACGATAGATGAATTCAATTTACATAAATTTCAGCCAAGAGAATATTTAGGCTCATACCACAGAGGATTGCTCTGAGTTGGGTAGTTAATATCATTATCTCCTCCCCTCATTTAAGCAGTTTGCTTTACAATAATTGTGGAACATAAGAAGTGATTTCAGTTTTTTCCTCTTAATGGGGTTTTAATATAATCTGATAGCACTTTACTGATACAGGGTGGTTGATTATCACAAGGTTGCATGCAAATGCCAAGATGCTGAGATAAAGCACAGACTTAGATGCTTCCACTTGTAGCAGAGGATACTTTTGCACCTAAAGGCTAAAGAAATTGCCTAGGTTGTTAAGTATAGATCTGCTGACATTCTTAATGTTGTATGCATTGCCATGCTTCCCAAGCATTTCTGTTCTGCTTCTAAAAGAAGACAAATACTTGCAAATGTCCAAATCACAGAGCAATAGGCAGGAGACTGCAAAACGTGCTGATGGTTGTTCCATGGTGTTTGCCTGAGTGGTTGAGCTCCTTTGGCTTTGTCCACCAGGGCATAGCCTGTCACTGAGGTTGTTCCTGCCCTGGAGATGGGCTTGGCTGAGAGCTGCACTCAGTTTGCAGTGACAGTGTAATGCCACGTGCGTGGGAGACAGACTTCCAGAACGCCGTGTCCTCACAAAATGCTCTGCACTACTGGACTAGACCAGGCTTGGCTAATCTTTCTACCTCTCATTAATCTCCTTTTTCCTTGAGACCGTGGGCTGGGAAACCCATGAGAATATCCAGCCTGTGGTGTGAGTCAGGGCAGGCTGGTTCTTCGGTGCCTTGGGGTTATGGACAGTGAGTGTGAAAGCAGCAGCCCCCAGCTTCACCTTAAACAAAGAACTAAAACCAAGATCTGTAGGTCTGTGGTGACAGGGAATCAAGAGGGAAAGAGAAGATTCAGGGGACTCTGCTCTGGTGACCATTGCGCTCCTGAGAAAACAGCAAAGCTTTGGTTAAGACTTCCTCCAATGCTGCCTTGGATTAGCTTTTCTTTCTCTGTTGAAACATAATAAATGAAATAAGGCACATTTCAGGTGCCCATTGTTCCATTAATCTCCTTTGTCCAAACTAAGTATGTATGGGTTTGTTTTTTTATCTGACCATCTCTCAGGGGGTACGGAGCTGGGTCATGTTGTTCAAAAAGCTCAAATAATTTTTGGAGCAGCCACATGGCTCATCAAATCAAGGCTAGTGTTTTTATTTACATTGTCTTCCAAATGCAAGCTAAAACTAGCAGGGAATAACGTTAGCTTCTCACATGTACACCCAGCTTAGTTGGTTAATGAAAATGTATGGAATTCTTATCTAGTCTGCTTTAGCAGGCATAATGATTTACACAGCCTGACAGCACTAGTGCTGCAAGTAAATGCATTAGTCATAGTGTCCATTTTTCTTGCAAATTTGTGACACAGATTTAATTATGGGAATGACCAGCAACTTACAAATCTAATTTTGGTAGGCTGAGGCAACTTTTTTATTTTAATAACAATGGATTTTTTAGCAATGATTTCATTACTATTTAAAGAAATCCAACCATATGGAAATAACCAATTGGCTGAATTTATTTACTTTATTTTACCTTAATGGATGTTGAATGGTTTAGGTTTATTTGGGGCTTTTTTTTATTATCACTTTTTTAATCTTAGTTATTTGTAGGACAAATATCTTTATCTGACTTAAGCATTTCTAGTACAAACATCATAAATATTTTTTTTTTTAAATCAGGCAAATGTTTGTATACCCCTTTGTTCCCTCTTAATTGTGTCTTTGCAGTATGAAAAGGGGCAGAGCAGTCATCTGGGAGTCCCTTTTTACTGTGCTAGCTATTTACAAGGAAATCTTCCCAGGAAGTCTATTCACAACAGGTGCTGAATTCTGGTTTCTGTCTTGTTTAGTTTCAAAGTGGAGCTGCTTTATGGTGAGCCACTGCACTCTTGGAAGTGGTGTCCTTCCTCTGTGAGCAGCACAGTGGTGCTGCTGGTCTGTTCTCCAGATTTGATCGGGGTAGTTCTCCAAGTCCTGAGCAAGTTCTCCCTCTTAATCAGCCTCTTGGGAAGGCACTTCATTCTTGAAGGATTGTTTCTTGCATGAGTGGAAGGGGATAGCAGATCTCAGCAGCAGCAAGTGTTTGGGCAAGATATTATGAACCAAGCGGGAAGAGTTTATATTCCATGGAATTTAAATAATCTTGGGAGCCACTTCTGTTGCCTTACTGTAACTTGTTTCATGGTTGGTGCTGGGATCTCTTGTTGTTTAATGTCCTTATTTAACTGCTAACTGGAGCTGAAATCTCAAAGTAGGTTTGGGCATCATTGTTTTCAGGCTTGCCAAGTGACTTCTCCAAGCGTGTAGGCCTTCACTCTTACTATGTAGTTAAAGTTCCAGTGTATAGCATACTCAGTTTAATACCTAAATTTGAGTTAGTTTGTACTGTTTTGGCAGAAGCAAGGCAGAATAACAAAGCTTCCCGTGAAAAAGACCCCTTAGCATGGGCTTAAAAAAACAGCCTTGACACACATGATTGTTTTGAGGGATTGCTAGGCATGTGCACCCGTCCCAGTATTCCTTTACTGATCATCTCTCTCCCTCCCAATGCCAAACTGATAGAGTGGGCAACAGATAGAATGAGATGTAGAATTTTTATAAAATAAAATTGAAAAAACCTGCCTGTATGACTAATGCTGAACTCCTTTAAACAACAACAACAAAAAAAAGGAGTAAGTGTAAAGGTGCAATACTCAAAAAGAAGTAAATGGGATCTTGCTCCCAAGGGATTGAGAGAAATCGGGTAGAGGGATAACTGGAAATCTGAGTATCGTGACACCCACTGTGTGGTGTCACTGATGACACAGTTGGTCTGAAAAGACCAGTTAAGTCAGTAGGGTTTTGGGTTGACAAATAACAACACTGCTGTTGGTTATCTTTGAAAAGTTACAGAGAAGGAGGGTAGGTAACAGTAACCAAGGGGAAAGAAAATGTGCAGTCAAGGTCTCAGAAAAGACTGTCCTCTAGATGGCAAATGATTAGTCCTGGTATTTTTTTTACCGTGGCCAAGAGGAAAATGCCTTGAAATCTACATAATAACAAAAAATGAAACCATTAGCTGTCAAATGTGTAGAAATTACGTGGGCTGTAGCTGGTCTCAGGGCTTTCTTAGTTTTCCCATTAGCTTTTGCTACTGATCATTTAATTCATCTTGTATGGTCTTATGGGACTCAAGCAGTCAGTTCTGCCAAAAAAAGTTTGTTTAAAGATAGCAATAAGTAGGCCATGAAATACATCTCTTCGTATTATCTTTGCGGCCAAAAAATAATCAACTGCTACCTTTCTAAAGACAAATATATTTGGGTATTCTGCTTTTTCTACTTCCTCATATGACAGCAAGCAGGTAGGATTTTTTTTTTTTGCACCTACTATTTTTGATCAGCAACCCCATCTAGTGCACTTGCTTGGCATGGTACTTGATGATGGCTTTTGAGACAGTAGGTTAAATCCTGCCCCCATCTTTACTGTTTCCATGGATTAGCAGGCTCTTAGAAGAAGAGAGAGCTGAGGATATATGTGCCACTGGCACTTCTTGGATTAGTAAAACAAGCAGTAAAAGTGGATATTGCTGGAGAAAATTCAGAGGCAGAACTCAGGTTGTGTGTTGCACTTTGGAAAGGTAGCGTCAGAGTTGAAACATCTTTGTTCTTCCAGTCCATTTGTCACTTAGGGAATTGCAAGGTAGAAGGGAGAGAAGTTTGGGGACCCAAGACTGGACATTCAAAGTACCTTAAACTTTGTGATCTGACGTTTTACTTCTGATCATATAGTGTGGGGAATCTGGAACTGAAAGTACCTCTGTGACTGTGGTGAAGTCATCTCTCTTGTTAATGAAGACTGAATACTGGAAATTTATGTAAAGCTTGATTCCATTTCAAGTGGAATCTAATGAATTACAGAATCAAAAGAGTGTCTGTCTTTGGTAACTATCATTTGAAGAACATCTAGAGAAAGAAATATTTGTTTAATATATAATCAGGTGATTTGTTGGATTAGTATCTAAAGCGAATCTGTGCGGATACAGTTTTAGCACAAAATCAGTTTGTCTAAGATTACTTATGTCATAATTGGCAAGATTTGTCATTGTCTCTGTAGTGTAAAAATATAGCATTTTTGTCGAAAGAATATATTTCTTTTGGGCTTTTTTTCCCTGGTTTTGCTTACTATGGTTATTGGTCAGAACCTGAAATAAAACCAAACCAAAAATCACAAATAGAAAGTGAAATTGACAGAAAGAAATATCACCTATTCTATTATAAAGTAAGATCAAGGTGCCTGACTTCTAGTTAAGTCACTGGACTTTGTATCATGGAATGGTGTCATATCACTTAAAATTAGTTTTTAAAAGATGTTTGCATTGAAAAGCTGCTTTGTTTCTGACAACTACTTGGAGAAACATGTGTGACTTTTTTAAAAAATGCCATTTAAAAAAATGTACACTACAAAACTTTGAACAGTTTATTTGTAAAGCAAGAGGTTTAAAATTCTTGCAAGAATTTAGTTGTGTCTGTGGGAGCCAAATGTTTGAATTTATTGGTTCTCTGTGCTAGGTAGGTTGGTGAATCAAGGAAAAATTGAGAAGGGAGGCATTGTGAAAGACAATTTGGTTTTTATTTTGCCCTCTCTGTAGTATCTTTTAATACTAGAAGAAGCATTTCTCTGCATTCCTCTAGGGCTGTGGTTGTACACAAACATGTAGTCATTTGGCCTGATTTAAGGGTAAATGTTCCCTGCAGACAGATTTGGAAATGCACAAAATATGTAATTTTCTCCCTCACTTTTAAAAAATTCATCAAAAGGAAATGAAAATGTTTTTAGAATCTGCTGTTGATGTTCTCACCCAAAGTTTAAGCTTCTGATTGAAATGGAGCAATGTTCTTTTCTCTGTGCTGCAGCTTTTAGTCACCTGCATAAGAAAAGTGTGTGTGGGGTGAGAGAGAATGGAGAGAAATCATCCCTTCCTTGGGAGCAGGGGTGTTTAAGCCCCTGTCTTGGGCCTGATTCACACTTTGAGCTAGTGCTGCTGCAAGGAGTTGTTTCAGCCAGCATCAGTGAATGTGTGCTGGAAAACACAAACTGGTGTGCTGAGAGTCCCCTACACTGATCCATCAGGGAGCATGGAGCTTTGTCCTTCTCTGTCCATCTGTGGCTTCAGTAGCTAGCAGGAGTTGAGTTCTAGCATGTAATATAAACAGCAATACCCGTGCTGCATTGTTCTATACAAACCTTCTTTTACCTTTACTTGCCTCTTTGTGGGAGGAAGAATATTCTGAACACATTAATTTATTAAGCTGTGTGATTTTTGGCCCAGAACAGGTTAAATCTCTGCCTGGATTTTTTTTCCTGTGGCTCTTCTCTATCTGACTGAACAGTGCCTGTTCAAAACTCAGCAGTCCTCTGTCTCTAGGGGTGAAAACAAGAGGGATGTCATTATTACTGTAAGTTGAGGGGCTGGAAATCATTCCCCTTGCTGTCAGGGTGACAAATACTGTCTTAGTGGAGGTGCCAGAGGTTAGGTCAAAAGCTCTAGCAAAGTCTTTAGCTCAACTAGCAAGCAAGGCATGGTTATAAAGCTGGAGCTTCCTTTGGAAATTTGTGTTTGTTATTTATTGTTGGCCTTTTAAAAGTCAGTTTTGGGAAACTATCATGACCCTTCAGTATGAGACAGGAGTAGTTCAGGAATCCTTTTTTTTTAATAGCTGTACTTGCGTTGTTGCAGAAAGACTCCCTTCATTATTATTTTGCCTTATCGTCTTTCCAGGGATCAAAACAGCCCTCAGCTTTTATCCTTAATGGCACAAATTGGAAAAGATCAGTGATTATGATGGAAGGAGGGAGCTGTTTTAGCTTATGATCTGTCATTACTTGGCTTCTTTTAATACTGTTCTGTCAGTGGCATAGAGTTTTCATTTTAACCTCATGTAAAAACAAAAAATAAGCAACTATGTCCAACAAAGAAAGCACTCCAAAACACCACCCCAGCAAAATCCAAACCATCTTGGAGGTAATTCCTTGAGGCTCAGGCTTGCTTATACAATTTATCATTTTTCTGGCATGAAACGTGAGCAAATGCACTTCCCAGCATCTTATTTCCTCCACCTTCATTCCAATGCTTCACCTACCTACTCCTGATTACTTTCCTACAATGATATTTAAACATTTAACATTGTTTAGTTGTTGTTTCTACTTCCTAAAAAAAGATTGTATGACAAAATTCCTTTTCTAAATTATTTTCTGGTGGTACCTTCTTGGTCAGTCCAGCATAACTTCGTGCAAGGATGCTTATGTGATGTCTTTTCCCTAAGAGCCTGGTGGAAGATCAGACTTGGACGATCATCTGGCTTTATCTATGACAAACTCAGTATGCTGTACAAGGGGTGAAATGTTTGAAAACTTGCCATTTTTTACTTCCCAATAAAAAGAATTATTTTCACTTGTATCTAAATTAGCTGACCATGTCAAATAGAAAATTTTGTGTGTTAATATATGGAGATGGGTTTTTCATATTCTTTCAACCAGTGTACTGAAACTCAAGAGGGGACACTTTCCTTTGGATATCTTTATTCTTCTACTGTTTAACTTGGCTGAGACTGTACATGAGTGGGAACAGCTTTTTTTCCTGACATAAGCCCACTAAGTGAAAGCTGCATGTGGGTTCACCCCCTCTGCATACTCTTTCCACATCACCTTGCACCGTGGGAGATACAGGTGCCAGCATTGATACCCACCTGAGTGGAAAAGTCATTCTGGCTTCTTCCTCCTGGTGCATTTGAGGCAAGCACTGATAGCCTGAAAATGCACACCTTGTTGGACCTCATTGCTTAACCACCTTTTTACTACTATATGGAAAGCAAATGTTAACTATTTGAAGGAGAACTGTATTACATAGGATTAGATAACATGAATAATGGGAAAGCCAGGTTTTTTGAAAAACTCAAACCTTTTAATAAAATGGAATGTCAAATATATGAGCATGTCTTTCAAGCAGTGATCAAAAAATGTGTGAAAAGTTTCATATCCTTTTAAAAGTCAAATAATTATCCACCATCATAAAATTTTTTTTGTTAGATGGACAGTACAAAGATGAAAGAAAATTTTATAGATAACATTGCACTTCACAGCTGACTGAAGCAGGTGTTAGAAATGCAGATTAAGTACACTGACTAAAGACTATATAAATTTGAAGTGAAAATGCCACTGGTCTACTTGCAGTGCCCTGCACATGTGAAGTTTCAGATAGTTAAATTATTAATTTTATTGTGTGAGATAGTGCAGCAGTTAGGCAGAAGGTCCTTGTGCATTTATGATTTATTTTTTTTCCCTGTAATCTTTTAGATATTACATGACGAGCAGCTGACAGAATTTGCTTCCTTGTGTGAGTTTTGCTTGGAAAGAGAATACATAATGCAGGTAGATAAATCCACAGTGTCAGTTTATTTGCCAGTTAGGTATTTTACAGGAATATGCAGTGCAAATACACAGTTGTGGGTAAATGCAATTTCTATAAAGGAAAGAGACTGAAAGTTAGTAGTGTTGTTGTACAAATCTGTAGACACTGGGAAATCTGAATCTGGTCCTTCCACACAAAGTGACATAAAGTGTTAATTAGCAGGTCAGACTTTTTTGGACTTCCTAGGCTTTGTGTAGACATTATGCTCCACAAGGTACCTTCTTGTGTGGGTGGTGTGAAGCATGGGAGGAAGGCATTGGGGGAGGAGTGAGGGTGTTTTCTTCCAACAGCTCAGTAACCTGCTAATAAACTGTACTAGACTGTGAATTTAATTTTGCCATGACTTATCAGGTGCCTGGAGCAAGTAATCAATCTGTAAGAGGTCTAATTCTTGGACAAATTAAAACTGGAAGTGGATTGGAAGACGGAGTCTCTTAAAGTGAGGAGCAGTACTGAGGCCCCTGCTCAGCACGATGGACAGTCAGTGCTGTTCTCACTCTGGACTGCTGTTAGAAGAGTGTGGTGGGGTCCCCACAATAGCCCAAAATCTGGCTAGCAGAGGGGGCAGCAACAGGGACATGGTGCTGTCCTCTATCTCCTCAAATGACTGCAAGGGAAGGAGAGCTTTTGCAGGATTTATTTCTTAAGTAGTCCCTGGGTCTACTGGTGCTAAAAGTACGGTGTTGTGCAAGAACTGCTTCTTTAATTTTGGTTTTGTTTGGTTTTTTTGTTTGGTTTTTTTTTTTTTTTTTTACATAGACAATACTGTTTTGTCCATCAGCTTATGGGGCATGGTATTTGTATTGGCAGAAGTTCTGCTCTGACTGGAGGAACTAGTCCATGGTCTGTAAATATTCTCTATATTGTTGTGAAAGCTTCGTTGTAATAAGTGAAGCAGATATTCAAGAGTCTGTCCAGTGCATCCTGGGAAATAGCATGCAGCTGGCAAACCAGTATTTGGAAATTTGAAAAGGCTACAAATGGTTCTAAGAGTCTTACATGCATCTAGTTTATTTTTTTTTTTTCTCTATAAGAAGAAATAAATCCCAGAGGTTGCACTGTTTTCCATAGATACAGCTTAGTTTCTTATTTCTGATAGCTGGTGCTTAGAGACACATGCTTTTGTTCCTTCAGTGGTGATCATTGTATCTTTCCCTCTGCTACAGAATCGAATTCCCTACAGTGGGTGCAAAATCATATGAAGTTGTATACAGTCCCTAAAAAGGCCACTTGATGCATTTGTAACCCAGATAATGCACTACAATAAAGCATTTAGCAAAAGAGCAGTGTCAATATTACTGTAGCCTTAACTCGTGTACAGCATTTTGGTCAGGTTTTTGTGGTCATTGACTTTGAGAAACAGCTTCAATCCATCTTCCTTACTTTGCAGGCCAATTAACGCAGAGCAAAAGACTACAGATTCATTTTATAGACTGTGTAGTGTCCCCAGCAAAGAACTGTTACATGAACTCATGTATAAAATATATTTATTACTATTGCTTTCCATATTTTTAGTAGGTAGTTAAAATACAAGCTAAGAGCATCACTGTAACACAAACAGCTTGCAAAATAATAAAATCTAGATGAAGCCTAATATTTATAGAGTACTGCCTTACTGCCTGGTTTAGTCACTCAGTTAATAAAAGTATAAGTATGGGTTTGCTGCATGCTTTTTCTTTTTTCCTCTTGACCCCTCTTCCTAATAACAGTGTGGGTTTCCCAACAAAGCTGGCCCATCTGCCATTTTGTCTTGCACTTTCAAAATCCAGTCAATCTGTATATGTATTAAAGTCAGAGAACTAAATTTCATCACTATCATGTTTGCTTACCCTACAGCAGAGTTAGTGGAGAGCTGTTCCTCCCCTCATTCATAAAAGTCTGTCAAAATGGGATATGTCACTCCAAAGGCATTTGGAAAAATATATTATGAAAGTCCTACTACATCAAGCTGTGGCATAATTATTGCACCATAAATGCTTACAAAGCATTATGCTGGATCCCTTTTTTATTTTTCAATCTGATTTCTCTTAACTCTTGGGATTAAAATTGTTATGCTAATTCAGACAACTGCACAGTCCAGTGCCAGCTGAACTTGTATTGAGAACATCCCAAGCCAGTGTTATCAAATAATACACAGAAAACGATAGAGTCTGTAATATATGGGAGGAGGTATAATTTGTTTTCTTTGCTGTTGGTATTATTTTATAAGCTGTTAAAAACCCTCTACAGCTTCTTCCAAATAATTACTGTGCTTTCCTGTAGGAACAGCAAAGGGCCATGGCTGATAGAAAAAACCACTACGATCTTCTGAATCTGTTTCATAAAGCTGTTCAAACACCCCAGAATAGTGAGATATACATTAGGACTTGTAGGTGTATGTTTTTCTGCAGGGGTACTTGCTGTCCCTTGGCTGTCCAGTTAATGCTTTGGTAATGCACTTGGACCATGGATTTCTTAAAGCCCTGTCAGAGTAAGAAGTTTCTTTCTCTTTGGAGAACTAGCAAGGGGGTGATCCATCAGACATCAGAGCTCGGTCAAGCACTGAAATGTCCAAGCAGATTAAAAAGAGGTTTGTGACAAAGCAGGATTTTGGGACAGGAGAGCCCTGGAGAGCAGGAGGTCTAAATTAAGATGATCCACTGGATAAGCAAGGAGGATGGGCAGATCTCTGGGGAGGGCCTGGATTGTGCTGGCTTCCATGCAAAAGGAAGAACAGCAAGTTCTGGCTCAGGCTGGACTGGGGTTGTCCTGAGGCAGCCCCTACCTGGGGCAGCTCCTGTTTCAGCAGGGGGATGCATGCACCTCAAATGTCCTGCAGATTTATTCCTTCTGCACCATTGCCACACATCCTCTGCCTCTCTGTTGTTCTTGCTCCTGTGGTTTCTTCTTTTTTCATCAGAAACACAGGAGGCCTTGTCCAAACAACCATTTGAGAGCCAGCACTAGCATAACTTGTTTATGCTGAGATGGGAACATAGCTCTTCAGGGTGTTAGCATCAAGTAAAAGCTGCTATAGTGAAAAACTTCTGAATTACATTTTCCAGACTGATTCTGTTTACAAATATCCCAATAGAAAAATAATTGCTTTATGACATTACATGATAAAATTTTTGAACTGAACTCAGAGTTCAGTTTTCATGGGCAATTAGGCAGTAATCTTGTAGAGGATTTGGATGCTGTCCTCCAGGTTTTACAGGGACTATCTTAAATCATGGTGAAAAGCTAATCAGCTGGACTGAGATGCTGAGGCAGTCCTTGTACCATTAAGATTCTTTCTGATCACCTATATATTCATATTATTTCAATGGAAATACAGCAAATTTAGCAAATTAAGGAATTATTTTGAGGTGTTTTCCTGCACTAGCTTCTAGTGCCTGAGCTTTGTAGGGGAACATTTGTCCTTCTGCCACTCAGGAGCTGTAGTGCACATCAGGTTGTGCATGCCTGGCCATAGTGAAGGTACAATGTGGGCACATTAAAAGCATGTGGACAGAAATGTTTTTGAAGTTTTTCTGCAAATTGTAGTCGAAGAATTAGGGCTTGCTTGTGAAAGGAAGGTTTTTCGTGTCTAATTCTGAAGCCTTTTTGAGCTTACTTTGATTCTATAACAAAAGTGTGGCAAATGGCTATGCTATATTGGAGCACAAATCCAGCTGTTACAGTGTGAATGTGCCCATGCCTAGAATTACCTTAGATTTGCTACTTGCAGGAATGCCCGAATTTACTCTTCCAGTTATAATTGTAATTATAATTAATATTACACAAATGCCACGAGCATTTCAAAGGGCTGTGTTCTTTCCATGCTTTTCACTGACACATGCAAAAGGGGATTTTTGCTCTGGCACCCAGTAGTTGTGCACATAGCTGACTGTGTTACATGCAGAGCTATTAGCTTTGCACCAGTATAAATATTTGAGTCATACAGCTTTATTTTATAGGCTGTAATCTCATACACTGTCTGTGCTGGCAGTAGCATCTTGCATAGACAACATTACTCTCAGGAGCTGCATTCCTTTCTTCCCATCCTGTTCATAATGTGTTGGAAACACCACTGTACATGCACAAGTAATAGAGAGGGGGAGAAAAGAAGCCTTTCAGGGTAATTCTTACAGAAGTATCTTTATAGAACCTGGGAGGTTTTTTTTATTATTATTAGAAATGCTCGGAGTTTTTGTTGTGTAAATTACAGAAGAAACATTCCTGAAGTCCTTAAGAAGGAACCATTTTCCTCTGCATCATGATAAATGTAGCAATTGTGTGTGTATACTAGAATAGATCATATTGAACATCCCCTGAGCTCCGTTTGCAGACAAGTCCTATCTCCACCATGACAAAATTCCCATAAGAGTTTAAATTATTAATGCCCTGGAATCTGCGGGGTTCAGCAGATATGTTCAGCGTTATTGATGGCAAACTTTATCCCTTTATTCCTCAGACACATAATGAAATAGGGAGTCCCTCAAATAACTGCATTTCGTGTTTAGGCTAATTTTGTAGAGGCCAGTGGGCTTTGCCTTAATGTGTGTAAATACAATTTTTCTGGTTTACAGCAGATTGTGTGGTAGCTGGGAATGAGACTGATTTGGCACTAATTTATGAATCCTTTCAGCATTCTCTGTGTGCTGCACCCTGTGCGGGCAAGATGCTCTAATTACACCTACTCTATATAATGAGAGCTTTTAATGACAATTACTGATTGTAGTTACGGATGTTTAGGGACCATTTTTTTATAACTTAGGATGATGTATTGACTTTTATAAGGGAAGACTTGTATTTTCACTTTATGCAATATCTCTCCTTCCTCCCCCCAGCCTTCACAACTGATAGGCTGACTGGTGAAGCTGCTAAAGTATTGCCACAGAGAATTTTTGTTCAGTTAATTTCACTTCAGCAGATACAGTTTTTTACTCTTTTTTATTTCTGAATTCAAATAGGCACATTCACATGTTCTTTTTCATAGCAATTTAGTATTTGGGGTGATGTTATACAAGTTGCATTTGTTTTATGTAACAAGATAAAAGTACTTCACACTGAATATTTCACTGCCATGTTAAGCAAGCCCATTTGCAAAAGTTCATTTTTCTCTTAGTATACTGGTATAAATGGCATTTTAATATGCGGCTATTGATTTTAAATAGGTTTTATCTTTGTTCCAGATTTGAGTTAGATTAAATTACTATTCACTACTGAAATCACTATTGAAAAACAGTGATTCCACTTGCGGTCCCAGATGGCAAACTTGCTTTGTAAGGGGCCTGCTCGCTTTTTTAAAGTAAGGCAGTGAGACTTCTCATTGACTGTTGTCTTGAAATACAAATAAAGATTTGGGCAGCTTCCAGTTCAGTGGCCACTTGAGAAAGCAAGATAGCGAGATATCAATAATTGAAAGATCAGTTTAACAGTTGTGCGGAAGAGACAGTTTAAAGATTTTTTTTTTTCCCTTTCATTTGCTAGATTTTAGCTGGTTTAGGGATACCTTTCTTTGCTTGTGCTTCTGCTGCCAGCAGTCTTGTTTTGATATAGGAAGTGAAGCCAAAAGTGGAGTTGTTGTAACGCAACTAGCAGTGGGACAGGGCTGGGAGACAGACCTGGTCTGTGTATTAAAATCTGCCTTTCCATGTTTGCATGACTTTCTTGTGCTTTGTTCTGTTTTTAAATCCTGACCAGGGCAGTAATCTAGTTTATCAGGCAGCTGTCTTAGTGAGAAGATGGTATTCCAGGATGTGGGAACAGAAGTAAAAGATTAGATGGAAAAGAGAATGGCAGCTTCTGGAACTTGTTCATACTGAAGAGAAGCACTTAGGGTAATCTCTGTGTTCTGGAATCAGTTCATAAATATTTGTGTGGCTGGCATGTGACGTGCTTTGTGTTTTGCTTTGTGGGCTGGTTGGGCTGTGCCTAGGACTGAAACAGAGCAGGTCTGGGTTGCAATCACCATGGCAGGCAGAATCCAGTCTCTGAATCCCACAGGCCTCCATACCCCCATAGGTGTAGACTCTGATTAGTTTTGCTTCCTAGCAGAGGGCACCTCAGTTAAGGCACTTGGACACTAGGCTATGCTTGATCCTCCTCTTGAGTAGAGGAAACCTGAGCCCTGGGCCATGGAACCAGGATCTTAGTCCAGACAACAGCGATACACAACACAGATGCCAGGGAAAATGTCACACACAAGGGAAAGTGCTGGGAGGCACAGCAGCTCAAGGGCTGTCTGTGAAAAGTGGCATCTCCCACTTTCTGTTTCCTGGTAAAACTCACAATTAGTTGAAATTGCAAGAACCTCACACAAAAATGGGAAAGGGACAGAACTGAGTTTCTGAACAGACTTGTATCTCTGCAATCAAGCTTAGCCTCTGGTTTCAAAAGTGGAAATGCAGCCTCAGAGAACAAGGATTTTGTCCGAGGCTTAGCTGACCTGTTCTCCATGCTGATTGTTTCTAGTTTATCTCACCTCCCTACCTCTCCCCCCCTTACTTAGTGATGAGTTGAGGCTTTGATTTTTCTAATTACCCTTAGCAGGAGCCACTTGTCAGGAAAGCAAAGAACCACGGACTTCAGAAAAAGAGTTTATTTTTCACAAGTCTTATGCAGCAAGAGATTTACTCTCAGTAAAACCACAGACTCCAGTTCCTTTGTTCTTCGATCACTGCTTTTGGGAATCTTGAATTTGTGCCAAGCCATTTTTCCTGCCTTTTTGGCTCAGTGGGCTTATTTTCTGGCATTGTTTGACTTCTCTTGCTTACGAAAGAACAACCCTTTCAAAACTGATTGGTTCTCAAGACTCTTTATATACTGCAAATGAAGCGGTGATTTCAGCTTCCACCTCATGTCTCTTCAGTTCCAGTATTCTCTTCCTAAGCCTTCCACATCTAAGTAATTCAAAGCCCATGCCACAATTA
Organism: Monarcha castaneiventris obscurior; assembly: GCA_026261815.1. Taxonomy (NCBI): domain Eukaryota; kingdom Metazoa; phylum Chordata; class Aves; order Passeriformes; family Monarchidae; genus Monarcha; species Monarcha castaneiventris. The sequence goes on from JAMPIT010000890.1 coordinate 2,535,071, forward strand.
GTGGAAAGTATGCTGTTGTACTGGAGAGGAGTTACTCTGGTGTGTCTTCTTTGCTCTGTGGCCATACCATCCACTTGGTGTCAGCCCTTGGTAGCACAGGGAGGTTTCTGTGTTGGCAGAAGGTGGTGTAGCAGTGGATTGTGAATGGAAGCTCTCTTCACTGTCATCCCTAATGGACAGGCAACAAATTGTATCACAAGGACTACAGAACCACTAGAATTACTGTATATGACAACGTAGTATTTGGAAGAAAATATACTTTTGAAGCTTATATTGCTTGAATTATTTTTTTTCCTTGATTGACAGATGTTTTTCTTCTTAAGGAATACTGAAAATGCGTCTGAAAGAGTAAAACTGAGCGCAAAAAGTAGGCAGGGACTTTCTGTGTGGCCAGAAAGAAACATTTTGAAAGAAGTCCATAAGTGGAGTTAGTAAACTCACCTGCTGGAAGTGTCATCTTGGATGTCTAATGCCTTCTTTAGGGAGATGTCAAACTTTTCCCTGTAACTGGAGGGATAAAGATTTGGTTTTGTCTAACAAAGATTCCTTTTCAGGAATCAAATTGGTGAGCAGGTTTGAGGGTCCATCCTTTGCTTGTCAGTGTAACTGGAGACTGTTAGATATTGTTGGTTTTATGGTGCATGCCGCAGTAAGTTCTTTCTCTGGGGTCCTGCAGGAGGTTTGAGTGGTGCATCTGTTATTTTTTACAGCTCTGAACAGTGATGAAATGGGTAGGAGGGGGGTATTTCATGGAATACTTTGGATAGTCAAACCAGAGTCACTTTAAGAAGTATTTGGGATCGTTAGAAATGCATTGATTTCTAGAGGTTGTTTAGGTGCGTGGAACTACAAAAGTGAAAAACCATCAAGCAAGTCAAAAAGCAAACTTGACCTTTTAAAAGAAATGTTATGGATTTGGAACTAACTTTGTTTGGAGAAAAAAAATGTGGCAGGAGAATGGGTTCTAACATGGCTCCAAATGGGCATTTGGCAGATCTGTGTGTTTTGGTGAGGACATCCCACTGGGTCACAGTTCACTGTTGATGCCTGGAAATGTTGAAGATCATTAAACTCCTTCCTTTGCTTGCTCTAGTGCGTAGACAGAGCAAGAAATGTGCTTTAAATGCTGCAGTTGTGGGGGATTATAGTACATATTTCAAATAAAAGAGTATATTTTCCTAAATGTGATTATTGATGCTCTTCTAGTCAGCCTGGTTCTGAGGATCTTTTGGTAGACAGTAGCAGGGTGTTCAGAATGACAGATGTTCTTGTCCAGCAACTGTCAAGAGTTTTTTTACAGACACTTTTGAAGGTTTTTTTGCAGCACTTTCAAAAGGAAAGTGTGATCCAGCAAAATGGGATATTTTTTCTTCTTTTTCTTCTTTTCTAATCTGAGGTGCAATTCCTCACAGACTTCCCTGGTGACAAAGTCAGTTTAAGAGGTGACAACCCTGCTTTCTGCTCCTCTCATGCTGCAAAAAAAAAGTGCCAACATGTTGGTTTCTTGGGCCGTGTTTCAGACCAGAACAGTGAAATGAGCTGAGTTTTAAAACACAAACCAGGGGTTTATTTCCCCCACTCGATCACGTCTGTGATCCATTTTAGAAATGGTCTCATGTGTGACTGAAGAAGAGAAGATGGTTAACTCTGGCCAAAGGAGAGAAGGCTAAAGATGGGAATTTTTGCTAGAGGAGATTGAAGTGAAGCTGTGCCTTGTGCAAGCTTAAAAGGTGGAATTCTGCCCTGATGAAAATCAATGGAAAGGACTGGTCTGGTGCCAAAGTGCAGGGTTTCTTTAAGTAATGTTTTGCTACAAAACAGAAGGATTAGAAGGAGCAGTTGCTTTTTTTGGTGGAATTGTTCTTCTGGGGTTTTTTTGGTAGTGTATTTTGAAGTTTATCTTGTCAAGTATTGAAGTGCTCCAAGCTATAGCCAGAAAAAAAACCAATCAAGCATGTTTCATATCGCTCTCATATCGACCTTATCTCTCTACAACTACCTGAAAGGAGGTTATAGCCAGGTGGGGGTCAGTCTCTTCTGCCAAGTAACAAGCAATAGGATGAGAAGAAATGGCCTCAAGTTGCACCAGGGGAGGTTTAGATGGATATGAGGAGAAAGTTCTTCTCGGAAAAGGTGGTTGGGTATTAGAACAGGCTGCCCAGGGAAGTGCTGGAGTCACCATCCCTGGAGGTATTTACCAGACATGCAGATGTGGCACTGACAAAGAAGGTTTAGTGGTGGACTTGGCTGTGCTGGGTTTATGGTTGAACTTCATTAACTTAATGGTCTTTTCCAAACTAAATGAGTCTGTATTTCATTCCATTCTTATGGTTAAAAAAGTGGGAATGTTGTAAGTTCATACACTTATTCTTACACAGTCTTTTTGATAATGTCCTTCTCATGGTTCTACTGGGTTCCCTCCCCAGTCCAAATAACAAATTGTGTACACAGTATTCTGTCTTTTCATAAATAGGATGAGTACCTTCCAGATGGAGGAATGTTACTGCTTTCAAACTCCTTTTGCATGAATGGAACAACCACAAATATTTTTAAGAGAAGGTTACATGAAATCACTTACTTTTCAAATGCTGAAGTTAAGAGTTTAGATGAAATATATGTAGTGCCCAACAGAGGTATAAATAGTACTTAATATATTGTCAATGCTGCTTTTTATTTTTAGCTGTTTAAGGGCTTTCAGTTTCATTTTTGAATATTTGCGAGATATGTCACAAAGGTTGATAGCAAAGTTAAGACTTGGTAATGCTTCTGAAAGGTATGGATATTACAAGAAAGAATCCAAAGAAAAGTCTGCTAGAGCACCCAAATCAGACAGAGCCTGGACTCTTCTGCTTTTAGTGTAAGAAACTAGAGGAGAAATGCCCTTTTTGGGTACTAGTGATGTATCAGTTGAGTATGGGCTACACTGCTCCAGAGAGGACCTCTGTTCTATCTTATCTGCTCAATGAAGCAAAGTGAAAGAATTATCAGTTCTTATTTATTTACAGACAGGTCTTGTTATCCCCTAAAATAAAAAAGATAAATAAAAAAGAACAATCTTTTCTGTATTTTTCATTGCTAATATGAACTGTGGCGTACATGTGACACAGATGGAGTGTTCTTTGTTTCTCCTTCTAGTAGCCAGCTTTATCAAATGCCACCTCCTGCCTTCCTGATGATCCAGCAATGGCAGTCAGCACAACAATAACACTTTGTACTTAATGCTTCCTTTTAATCCGTTGTCTTTGGCAGCCTGTTACACATGGTTTTGTGCTAAATGCTTTGAATGCTCTGGGTGTGCACTTTACAAAGCTCTATCTCAATTCCTTGAACTCTGTCCATAAATTACTTAATCCATTCTGTTCTGGAGCCCAAGAACAGATAGGTGTGCTTGTTCACTGTGTGCCATCACTTGTAACTTCTGTGACTCTTCAGGGATCTTTATTAAAAACCCAGACTGAAAAAAAGCACAGGGAGGGGGCACCAACAAAGCCAGACAAACCCCATCATATATCTATCTGTCTCTTGGCTTCCTTTTCTGTCCTCTGGGATTTTTTAATGTGTGTCTCATAAGCCAGGCTATAGACTTTTGGAGGAAGAGACTGCCTGATAAATACATCCAGTTCACTGCACATTGGGCCACCTAACCATTTACTGCTATTGTAAAACAAATAATGTAAATAACTCTGCTCTAATGCTGAGTCTTCTCTGCTAATTCGTAGGTAAGCACTTATTTGGTTTTTTCAGTTTTTGTTCCTCCTGTATGTGTGTATGAAGGTTGCATACAGATGAAATAGGAGACTGATGAACTGGCAGTGTAGAAAAATCAGTGCAACCAGCTACTCTGGCAGTTTGACAACCATTTGCATACTAAACTGAACAAAAAGGAGAGGTGCTCTTTAGCCCATTTCAGTCACAGCAGCCTAATGAATTGTCCATAGCTATGGAAGTTATTAAACATAATTTGTGCTCGAGCTTTTTTAAAAGGAGTTTATAGTATTCCCTTCAAAGATAATCTGTTGGTGCTTTGGTGTGAAAAGGAAGATTTATGTTTTCATGGTACTGTTAAATAATTTGAGCTTGTGCCATTTTTTTTAACGTACTTGGATAATATTCCTGTCTGGCATTTTATTATATAGGTAAGATTTGAGGTGGATGAGAGAGTGTTAAAATTGTGTACAAGAAGAGCATTTAAGAAACCTCATTCATTTGTTTGATTAACATTTAGCTGCCTGTGTTCTCCCCATATGCACTCAGGGCAACATTTAAGAAAATACTGTGTTCAAATATGCCATTTCATCGAGGAAAGACAAAGAGAATTTGCCAGGGCAAAGGGCAAGGTCATAAATTTGTATTCACTGAATGTGACATATATTGCATAGAGAAGATTTGATCAAACCATTTTAATGTACTTTGTTCAAGAGGTTGAAAGGAATACTGCTATAATTGTCTACATTGCATTGGCATAAGAAGGACAGATGGCTACTAGAGAGCTCTTCACAGTTTTCCTTTCAAAGGACTGCAAGTATATGATAAGTGAAATCCTGGTGTTGGATGGGAATATGTTGATACCAGTAAGATAAATACATCCATCTGCAGAATTTCACCTAATCCAGATGCCTTACTCTGGAACTAATTGATAACATAACTCATGTACCTGGGGTTGGTTGGATTTTTAAAAAAAACCAACATCCCAACAAGTTATTATTCTTCTTAATTTTGATACTAAACATGTTCCAAGATGGGGATAAACAATTTAAATACGCAGATGATCGAATTCTTTGTATCTTGTTGACTGTCGATGGTCATGCAGTTTCAAAGTGCACCTTTTATCATGTCTCATTCACAATGCCAATTTCGAAAATTATGTCAGTTCGTGTTTTTTGTCTTGCATATACACGTTAACTGGATGGCTAACTTCACGCTACTTGGAACAGGATTTTATGTTTTTATTAGTGAATTTTCTTTTTCCAAGTTTTCCACACTTTATGAGAGTGAATGCATTTGCATTTATTGTGCCTGTGTCCAGGCCATCTGAAATTCTGCAGAATTTTGCAGTGCCTGAAAACCTTTCCCTGTTGAACACCTTATTATTCCACCGGGTATCAGATTTTGTTCTACAATTTATTTTTATCTGTCCTCTTTGTCCAAAAGAATAACTATCATGCTGCAGGAGAATCTGATACATTTTGCTAGCAGGCCTGTAATACCGGAGCACATAATTTGGGAAGAGCTTGGGGCTATTCTCCTAACGCTCGGGCGTTTTACATCCCTCAGCCACCAGCGGTACATCCTGATTCATTAGGACACAGAGCAGGGGCAGGCTTTGTTCCCTCTGTAGCCTGGGAATGTTCACTCCGTGCCCGCTGTGGTTCTTGGCTGTGCAAGAAGCGGGCGCTCCGTGCCGAGGCCCTAATTGTTACCAGAGATGGCATCTCTCAGATAATACGCCCTGACCGAGCAGTCCTGGAGGGTGCAGCTTGCAGATGTGCTCACTGAGGCTTGTGCTGTGGAGGTGTTTATTTCTGGAGTCTGAGAACTTGAGTGGAAAGGGAGATTTTTGTGCCATTTTGGCGTCTTAGCCTGTTTTTTGAACTCGCTGTTCTTTCACAGTTCTATCTATCAGGCTATTAGGGAGCTTTCTGCTGGATCCATTATTCTTCAAAGACTTAATTAAATTGTACAGTGTAATTAATCTGTCTTCTTAATTTCTGAAATTCTCCTAGTCTGTGGGTAATAAAACAACAGGGAGAGATTCCGTGGCTGCTCAGTTGTATTATGAGTCTGGAGGGAAACAAAGAGGTTATTCCTTCGATGAAAACAATTTTTACATGGATGGCTGCAACTGTATTGCAGCAAACAAAACCTGCTGTACTGGAACTGATTGAATATTCCTTCTCTACTAGTGGCCAAGAGCAGATAGTTAAGCAACACTGTGTTTAAAGTTCAGGTTATTCTTGTATGTCACCTTTCCCTGAAGTTCTCAGGCTCTCCAGCTCTGTATTTCCTAAACTAGTTATAATTTCTGTATATGTACTGAATTTCAACAGGTTTATCTTCTGTGAGCTTGTCCTGCTTTCTCATCAACCCCTTATACATGCATCCAGTTGTAAAAGAATAGTTTTAAGGAAAGAGATGTCTGGAATGAGGGTTCTTCTGTTAGATTTCACTGGAAGATTCTGCCATTTCTCCCATAGCTGTGCTTACCTGCTACTGCTCGGGGCATTGTATTGAAATAGCAGGGCATTGGTGTCTCAGTGTCTCACACACCAAGTGGAAGACAGATAACTCCATGAGTGCAGATCTTTGGAAATAATACCACATGCAGGATAAAGGCACAGCTATACCAGCTCGATAGAGATGGGCATCAGGAAAACTTGCATTTGTTTGCTGCTTGGTTAGGACTGTCATTCACTGAGATTATTTACTTCAGGAACCTGTCTGAAGTTTGGCTTTTGGGTAAGGAGCAGACTGGAGCTGTCTGAGCAAAGCCTTCTGTATGTAACCTGTCCTTACTCTGCTGTTTCCTTTTGTTCTTTTGAATATATCCCTTCTGATAATTTCAGCTATATACCTTGATTTGGCAAGCAAAGGTTCTGTGCAAAACAGCATCTGCCAGCAGTCAAAAGTATGTAATTTCAATTTTAAGTTTTAAAAAAAGTTACATGATGCTTGTGTGCACTGACAGGCTTATCTCATAAGGTTGAAAAAAGGGGGGTTTCTTGGTTTTTCAGTGTAGCTATTGCTAGCAGAGGGGGATACAAATGTAACAAAGAATAACTGAACAGGCTCTTCAAATGTGACTTCACAATCAAAGTAAAATGCACTGCCACCTGTTAACGTGGTATGAAAGGTTAGTAAGTGTACATTGTTCTCTCCTAAATAATTTTGCTCTTTTAAATCAAAGTTAACTAGTTGAGAGATAGTTTTATTTTAATAGGAGCCTCTTCTTTTAATTTACTTCTGAAATTCTTCATGCTGTGGTGGGGTGGGAGATGTTTTGCAGTTTCATGCTCATTTAGTCTTTCTGAGGCACTGAGCAAGCTGAGATAATAGCTTTGTTTTGGGGTTTTTTTAATCCAGTAGTCACTAACAAAAGTAAGATATAATCAAGCACAGTGCTTGTAAAAACCACTGCTGATCCTTTCATTCTGTGCTCACTATTTTGAGCACGTGGATGCTAACAGAACTCGTATAAGTATCTTGTATGATCTGTAGGGGTGGGGGGAAGGATGACATATCTGAAATGCCTCAGGCCAACATAAAGTTTGTTTAGTCTGCACATTCTTTAGTTCAAACACAGCTGTTTTTATTGATATATTTCCTTTGTATCATTGTATTGCCAGCTCAATTTTGATAACTTTATGTTAGACCTTGCAAGCCTGAAGGTGTGGAAGCTTTTCATTGGCTGGCTCTGAGTTCTGTTTTACAAACCTGTGTGTAATTCTGAGATCTTTGCAGGATAAAGGAAGAATGTCACTGATAGGGAGTGCCAGGCTCAGGAAATATGGGCAAAGCCCATAGGATGACACCAGCACAGTGTTTTGATCCAGAACTACCATGTATGCAGTCAGGTTGAGAGCTGGGATGAAAGGTTGTCCAAGCATCAGAGAGCTGTGGCTCCAGGGGCCCAGGTTCAGCACAGGGGGAGTCTTCTGTTCTGGAGTGGGCAGGACAGACTCCCTTTCCTTGCTGGCTCACACAGGTGTCCAAACACCTAAAGTACACAGAGGTACTTTGTATTCTACTTCTGGTGTCTGCAGGCAGAAGACTCAACACTAGAGCAGAGTTATTTACATTAGTTGCTTTACAATAGCAGTAAATGGTTAGATGGCCCAGTGTCACGGCTGAGAGTAAGTTCTGTCACAGCTGAGAGTAAGTTATTCAGCTTGAACAGCTCAGACATAAATGAATGTGAACTCTCAAGTGAAACACTTTTGTTTCTTTCCCTTTTCATTCCTCTGAACAAGGCAAGGTTGCATCAAGTTGCCTCTCTGTACTTTCACCACCCATGTGAAATGGAATGTGTTTGCAAAGAGCACTGTGATAAAGACAAGCTGCCTTCTCTCCCCCTCCCTGCACCTGAAGTGCAGGTGGGTAAATCTCTAATGCAGACATGAGCTACAGAAGCCAAGGAACAGCAGCTTCTCCTAAGCAGAATCTCAAGATAAGCTGGAAGCTAAATGAACTTTTTTCTGTGGCCGCACTTGGCAGCACAGTAGAGGTGGCATATGACTTGAAGCATATGAAGAAACACAGCTTCTGCTTGCAAATTTAAATTTTGCAAGGTATGAAAAGTAAAAACCTTAATTTACATGGTTATCCAAGTTACATTAACAGGACAGTGAAGAGAAAAAGCGATATTTATACTGTGTCTGCAAACCTCCCACTGTTTTCTTCATTAGCCCTATATAATTTTAAGGTAGCAACACACAAGTTGCATCCTGATGTGACCTTAGGAGCCTCGCTGTTCAGCTCAGTGGTTTCCCTGTAGAAACAGAAACTGACACTGCCTCGCTGGAATTTTCTTCAATCAATATAGTGTGGCACAGTACAAATTATACAGCAGAATGATATTAAAGAAAAGCTTATCTATTGATACAGTTGGCTAGAGAAACAGATTTTTATTTAAGAGCTTTCAAAATATTTTTTACAAGTGAAATGGGACGCCATGGAATGAATTGTGTCCTTTTTACCTTTTTTTTAAGATGCAGACATTGTTTCAGCTGATTTTAGCAGTGTAGAATTCCTTTGTATTAGAGTCTGTAGAGTAAATAACTGTTATTGTACATCTCAAATGTACCTATATAACAGTATTTATGCATCTATTTCTGTAATTTTTAGAACAAACCCTCAGAGGTTATGTATTGTGTGAGTGCAAGTCTACAGCAGCAAAACTGTTAATTTGCCTGACTAGAAATATTAGCCATACTATATCAAATAACTGCCAGGAACAATTCCCCACCATTCCCTGTGACTTCATTTTAATTGATTTTTTTTTTAAACTTCCAGCTTCTGAGATTTTGTTTACTGTGACAGTATGTTTATTAAATGTGTAAAAAGAAAATTGTTTTGTAAATTGTTTTTGAGAGTGTTTTTATCTTCCATAAATTGGTGGCTCATTTAACATTTTCCACCTACCTTTGTTTTCCACCCCTGTGCTCTGCCTCATTTGTTTCCTTATTGGATTTGGTGATTAAATACTGATCAGCTGCTGGTCTGATCAGCTGTGCATATTGCTGCCTTTTAAACATTGTTCGTATACACCCTGAGGACAGGGTTCCCTACACAGTGATAAACAGGGTGGGGGTGCTGAGTGGGACCATTTGATTTGTTTTACAAATGATGGGGAGCTCCACAATGAGCTTTTTTGCCAAACTGATCACTGAAACAGACCTCTGTGTCGCAGCAGAAATTCGTGACACCCAACTGTCCAAAAGGGCTCTCAGTTGGGAGCTTTACATTGCAGAGCTGTAGTTTGTGTTCAGGCCTCTGATGCTAAACAGGGAATTGGTAATGCTTTTAGGGTTTTTTCTGTCTTGTTCTCTGTTTTTTTTTTCCTGTAAGATACTTAATTTTCAATGATAATGCTGTACAGTCTGTCATGCATTGCTGGGAAGATCCATGAAGGAACATGGAATTTACATATGAATCTAAATGATTATTTTCTCTTTGAAAAGCAGTGCTTTTCAAAGAGAAATAATAACAAAACAAAAGATATGCAAGTGCTACCTCTGAGCAAAAAGAACAAATCAGGATAGTAAAGGAAATCGTTGAAGGACTTAGATTGTTCTTCAGCTGAAACATCAGTCTATTTGCTGGGAGATATCATAATATTTTATTTCTGCTTGAAACAATGATTTCTGAGTAACCAACTTCTATGAAATCACTGGAAGTGTAACAGGAACAAAAGACATGTTAAAAGCTGGTATTTTGTACAGTGAATTGATACCTTTTGGTAGACTGCTTCCAAGGACAATTTAAATCTATTTGTCGCTGGTTTGGGTACAGTAATGCTGTAATACTAAGTTCTTTTGCTGTCAGGATTTCAATCATACTTCTTGATACACTGAGACTTTTGCAGATATTTACAGTATGTGTGATAATGAATATTATTTCAGGAGTACAGTTGTCTTTTGAAGTACACATGAGTAGCTTTTTTCATGCTTTTTAAAGTCATAATAGGTAAAACTTTTCGAAGTACCTAATTTGATTTCAAGGGGACTTTCACTTCTGAGCTCTTAATCTATTTTTAATTTTTTTGCTTGTTTTAAACGTTTCTAGGCACCTCTGTCTGTCTTTAGTGAATTGGGTAGCTTCAAGAAATCCAGTTGGTGGGAGTTATGCATCTGAGTACATTCAGTAATCTAAGGAGCAAGGTGTAGTCATGATGATCATTACTTCATGTTGAAGTGCTTGGATCTGTTGCAGATGTTCAAAGGCATTGCCTGGCTCTTGCTTCCAGCTGCTGATGAGCTGGGTTTTTTATATTGTTTCTGTAATGTAGGATCAGGTTCTGGAATGTGATATCCAGCCTTTGGTAAACGACCTGATGGGACAAGTGCTTATCACTATGTGTAGAAAGTAAACACAGCGCTGCTGTTCTCAGTCAAGATGGCAGCAGCTGTGGGCATGCAGAAGAGAGGAGTATTAGGCACCTCTGGCATTTTACTGACATGATTTGACAGCTACAGACTTGCTCACACTTGGAGAGGTGGTGAGATTTTATCAACTCCTACTTCAGATTCAGAACACTCAATTCTGCTCTGGTAACACCGTGAGCACTTGAACAGTTATGGCTCTACCATCTGCTTTTCTTCAGTGGGTGGGGTTTTTTGTTTGTTTGGTTGGGTTTTTTTGTGGTTTTGTTTGGGCTTTTTTTTTTTTTTTTTTTTTGACTTGTGCTATGATATTTAGAAAATTCAAAAATTCTAGGTAAGTCTAGGTTCATCTTATCTACTGTCCTATTTGGCTGTTCATTCTGATCCAGGTAGATACAAACAAGGACTGAAAACTTCATAACATCAACTTGACAGTGGGATCTTGAAGGTTTTTTCCAACCTAAAAGATTCTGTGATAGTAGGGGTTTTTTGTGTGCTGCGGGGAGAACCATTTACACCTTCTAACTTCAGAGCCCAACTTAGATCTCTCATGAGCTTTAAATACAAAACTTTCCTAACCTATATGCTTAAATTATGCTAGGGGGTCAAATATCTTCCCCACCAGCACACTGTGATTAATACAGTAGGTTCTACCATAATATAAATTGATAATTGCTTATTTTGCATATAATATAGTTGTAGAAATAGGCTCAAATTAATTTGTATTTTTTCTATCGTTTGAGCAGCTTTTCAGACTTTTTTCCATTCTTAATTTCTCAGCATAGTTGTATTCAATAGTTATTTCCCGAAAATTATTTCCTGCTTTTTTTTTGTTTGACTGGTAAAAATACTAGCCACGGGAACCACGATAAACATGTTTGTGTAACAACTGGTGAAACTTGAATTGAGTGGGCTTTGTGTCATCAGCTGTCAGGCCTGGAGAAGATGAGTAGTTAACTGAGTAAGTAAAGTGTAACATTACCACTGACGGAACATTTCTTACCATTAAGCCTTCAAACTCTTATTCAGCTGTCAACACATGGGCACTTTCTGGAGCCAAATTCTCTCACGCTGTGCACTGCCTGCAGCTCGCCTGAAGCTCAACTTTGACTAAAAGTGTTGATTTCGCTTCTTTTAGCCTTGTTCTCATTTAACGTTAAAACCTGCTTAGAGTCTGGCTTTTTATTCTGCAAAGTACACATGGATGTATCATCCCTCGCACACTTCTGATGTGGAGTTAAGGCGCTCAAAAGATATGCTAGTAATCTTAATGAATAATTGATTAGAGAGGAGTCTGGCAGTGTTAATTGTGAGGTGCAGCTGAGTGAATGCCAAAACAAAAGCTTCTCTAAATGTTTCCGAAAACCTTGTAAAGTGTTTAGCATTGAGCAACAGGGTCAGTGCACTGAGGTGGAATTTAAAGGAGGTTCTTGAATGTAATGGATTTTGACTTCCCTTTGTCATGTGCCTCAGTGCATCATTGATTGAGCACTCATTTGTTAAATCAGCTGTATTCTTTGCCATTTGTCAGAGCATAGACACTTACTGCAGCCTTTTTCCTTCTAAACACGGGTTTCTTGTCTTAATAAATCACAGGTGTAAATTAGTTTTTATCTAAGGTGATCAATTTTTCAAGCAGAAAGACATGTGAAGATGGTCGCAACGAAACATATCGTGAGCTTTTATTTTCTTAACTATTGGGAGGAAAGGGAAAGATCAGGAATACATTTTAGCTGAAACATCGATAATTGATGTCTTTAAATTCAGCTTCCAGCAAAATGCTCAGAAATTATTTCATTTGGAAAGCTCTAAATGGTGTGCATTGAAAGAGTACCCAGTTCAAGGTACCCAGTGTTGAGTCAGTTCTTTGAGAAATGAGCAAAGGAAACCTGAGGGTTAAGGAATAATCAGTGTCCTGTATGTTTGCAGCAATGAGGGATGCTCTCTGATTAGTGGAAAGGCTAATTACCTGGAGTATGCAGGACCACTGGAGGTGCTGTGCGTACCTGATTAGAGTTCTGACAGCAGGGCAGAAGAAAGAAGACCTTGAGAATGTGCCAGAAATACCTCTTTATGTAAGCAGATGCTATTACCCTTGGAAGAGAATAGTCACTTATCCAGAATGGTTATTGCTGCTAATTATAAGAATTCTATGGATGGGCCATCAACTTCTGAGCAATGTACTCTTATGGTATTTAATGCAGCAATTACTTGTCAAATTGGAAATGTTCATTGTGATACTCACTGCTTGCTGGATAAATGACCAAATCAGATTTATTTGCCAACACTCTGAGCGAGCTGCTGGTAGTTGTGAGGGACTGAAGATAAGCTGATGCTGGGAGTTTTTCCAATGTCAATACCAGTAATGGAGTTAGAAGGTGTTTCTTGGTCTCATCATTAAGTAAGAGTTATTGAGAAAACATATATATGACAAGAAAGTGCAGAGAGCCTCTGTGTCCTGCTGGGGATAGGCTTAAATGTTAGGTACACTTGGAAGTCAGCTCTTTGAAGGGTTATACTTTTTTTTTTTGGAGAAGATTTTGAGGAGAGGCAAAAAAGAAAGGAAAGGAACAGAAAGGAATGATCCTCAAGTAGACTAGGGAAGGGTAAAGTCAGTCATGTTGACAGAAGAATTTAAAGCTTTTAATTAGCATAGAGTTCGGCAATGGTACTGCCTGGATGTAACTAGAGTGAAGAAGGATGGAGAAACATCCTCAGCTCTGACAACACCTCTTTTTTAAAACAAACCTTCCTGCTAGGGGCAGAATTCTTCCTTTCTTTGGGAGGAGCTGTAGATGCTCAGCAGCATGGTCAGGCTTGGGTCCATCACGAGCAGCACTATAAATTTACCACAGGGTAAATTTAGATGTAGATTTGCTGGCGAGTGGAATGACAGTGTATTTTCGGTGAATCATGATAAGCAGTTAAATGATGACTGTGACTTGATAAGTATATTTTATTTTGCTGGCAGTGCAGTGACACCTGCTAACATTGCAAGGGCTGAGCCCTGCCCAGCAGAGCCCCTTGCTCCTGGAGCCACTCTGCAGGTAGCTTGCAACTTAAGCAGCTGTTGTCACTTTTGTTGCTGTCAGGCGCTGGGGACAGTTTCCTTTCTTCTCTCTCTGGCTCCCTAGGCTCTATCAAAAGTGTGAATCTGAAACAAAACAAAGTAAAGCTTCAGTCCACATCTTTGCTCAGCCTTTACATGTACATTTTCCTGTTTTGAGTTCTTTTAAACTGCAGCTATCAGAAAGAATAAAATAGTGCATCACCTAGTAGAGTACTGAAGTGATCATCCAAGCAATTTTCTTCTCCCTGAAGCCAGACAGCCAAAGCTTTTTATTACTGACTGACTGAACTTCCTGTGTCTGTCTGTCTAGGTTGCTAGGCCACCTCGTTGTCATGATTTGTGATGTTGGAGGCTTTTGATTGTAGGCAAACCAGAAATGCTAATTTAAGTATAATATTTACATTTTAAAACCCCTCTTACATAAGATATATAAAAAAATAACTCAGCAGTTTTATCTTTCGTGTGTGTGTGTGTATGTAAAGCTCTAGTAGGCATCTGACAAGCAATCTTTCAACTCTTCTCTTCGTGTACCTTCTCAGTAAAACAGTGTGGTTAAAAAAAAAAGTATGTCTTTAGATAGCTTGCAGCTTGGGAACGACCATCCCAAGTTGTTATTACCTTTAGCCTTACAGGATGGTTATTATTGCTCTGTGTATGAGGTAGGCTGCTGTCCTTTTTGTCTGATCCAGAAATGAGAGGGATGATGGCATTGTGGCCTTTTAGTAATAGGCCTTGATTTGCCCATTGGATGTTGTGCCAACCTGTATTATGTGCATTTGCATTGCCTGAAACTGCTTTGGAAAAGAAATGGTTGTGTGTAATTGAAAATAACCAAACCACTTATTTTTTGGCTTTGTCACCCATGTGAGAGTATACAGTAAGACTTCAGGAAAAAAGCCTGTGAAATTGTGTCTTTTTCACATGGAAATTACACTTTAAAAGGGCTGATAATAAACTGATAGTGAATAAACTGGTGGGTGTGGATCTGCTCTCTGAAGAAACATACTTTTCATACCTAAGCAGACAGGAGGTGTAGTTCTCATTTTCAAGCAGAACCAGTGTTTAACACCAAGATGCAGCTGTTTGACCCTTCCATGTTATCAGTATTGAAACTGCCCTGTAATGGGTAACTATTAGTTATTAACAGGTAACATTGAGCTGGGTGATGAGTTGCTTTTGTGATTTCACAGTGGTAGATTGCAATGATTTGTAATGCTCATTATTAGGTTGCATATCACTGAATTATCTTAGATCAGTGAGGCAAACAGTGCATCTAGGAGCTGCTTTGAAAATCATATCAGTTGTTAATCTCTGTATGAATTAAATCTTGCTGCTTTCCTTGCAATACCCATGTTCAGGGCAGGGATGGATAGCAGGTGATTCAGTTCAGCGTTCTACAGCTTCTGTGGAGAAGTCCTGTCTGCCACCCACCAGGTGAAACAGTTTATGCAAAGTGTTAGGCACACAAAATAGGCAAAACCAAAACTCTTGTTAGTTAGAAAATCCTAGAAACCCTCAGTTAACATCAAAGGCCTTAGGGATGTTTTGTCCCTTCAGCTGATGAGGCTCTGTGCATGTGTGCGGAATGTCATCTAACTGAGTAATTACAAAGAATTCCAGTTTTAAAAGGAACATATTCTACTTGTAGAATGAGAATTATTCTGGATCCAGAGGACTGGGGCTTTTGTAAATTTAAGTGCACAATTAATCTAATCCCATACTGTGAACTTCCAGCCTTGGCAGTGGTTTTTTGGGAAGAGCTGGGGCAAAGCCTGAGAAGGAGTCACGAAGGGGCCACCTCTGGAGCTGTGGTTCCCTGAGGACAAAGTAGAGAGAAGGTTCTTGCTCTAAGAAGAGGAAGGTAGAAATCTTGGATAACATTTTTTAGTTGTTCTCTTGTGTTCCCTCCTGTAAAATAGAAACACCTTCCAAGTTAACACTGTCTTGCCATTTTGCGCTCTTAAGAGTTGAAATTTAAAAAAAGCCTTTGTTGTGGGGGTTGTGAGGGAAATATTTTCTCTTCCTTTGGTTCCAGTCTCACACACCAGTTCCCTTCCCTGCCTAGACAGTCTCTGCTAGACTAGGACTGTTTTGTTTTCAGAAACAATTTTCCCCCTCTGGAAATACTCTGTTATGTTACTGAATCAAAGACCCACATTTCAGGGCAGATGATTTAAATGCAAAACCAGTATTCATATCAGACAGGGGAAAAGCAGCCTCCTTCTGATGGCAAGTTGGAGCGGCACAGCCCATACAGGAAATTGAAGTACAAAGCCAAGTTTTGTTTGCTGCCCCCTTCCCTTTTTCTTTTTTTTCTTTTCCTGTTTGTTTGTTTGTTTGGTTTTGTTGTTGTTGTTGTGTTTTTGTAAAGCGGTTCTTTATGATGCCTCTGCCTGACTTTTTTACCTTTCCACTGTCACTTGAGCAATAGTGTGATACTGAACAAATGCACTGGTCTTTTGTCTTGAATGTGAGATCTCTATCTAGTGAATAACACATAAAAAATGAACATGTTTGAAGCAGATGGATTTAAAAAAAAAATCACAAGATACTCCAAGGGTCATATGGCATTGATAACAAGAATGAGGTTTTGGCCCATACTACCACATATGAAAACCCCCCCTGCATTTTCTTGTTGCAGATGTGCATATTCAGTGCATTAAAATGTGTGCTAAGTAGATTGTCTGCTCCGTGGGGATATTCAAAACAAGGCAGAAGTTTTGTGCTGCCAACCCTGTGTTTGGGCAGTAGGCTGGAGGAGGGGTATCTGAGCACTTGCAAAACCACAAAAAGATGTCAATAGGAGAAAAGAACTTTTTACTGACTGTGTAGAATTTGCAAAATGAAAGATAATCAGTGTAGTCAAGCTGAAGCATATTTGGAGTTTGAATTGGGAAGCAACTTTTTTTGCTACGAAATAATTATGGAAATCTTTAAATAGGATAAAGTTTCTTTTGTATGTAAATGTTCTCAATTTAATCCGTTAGTTTAAACAGAATCACATTTCTGTGGTTTGGGGTTTTTTAACCTTACTGTACTAGAATGTGTACTTATGATTTTGAGGCAGTTATTTTATTATCTGCCACAGAAAGGTGGTTTATGATCCTTTTTCCTTGTTCACAGTCATTAATAACATATTCAACTCATGAAGGTTCAGCGATTTATGCACACTTGAGCTCAGCTGAATACTATAATATCCCACTCTAACCATTAAAAACAGTTATCACAAGATAACGTTAGGTCAGAACGCAGAGTAGGCTGGTTAAATTGTATTATTGATTGCTGCTTTCTGAAGATTTTCCTCAGTTGTGTTTAAACCCTGTGCTTTTGCTTGTTACTGGCTTCTAGAAAAGAAGGCCTGGCAACATAATCTGAATTGAGATGTCTTGCTTTTGATGCCAGGTTGGAAGCTCATGTTTATATAGTATCATTTCTTATATAAATTATCTCAAATTGTCTAGTCGTAGGTTTTTTGAAGACAAGGGTGCATCTTCAGTTGAGTCTTCCAAAGTGGAGGGTATGTGCTCATCTACTACAGAAGATACTATGGAAGTTAATGTTTTTATTAATTAAATATACTAATGCAGGACTTTATCTGAAATTAATGAAGGTGTAGAAAGCAAGAAAGATTTGGGTTTATTGCTGGTTTTTCAATCAGTTTAGTTTTTGTGTGTCCTGTAGACATCTTGTAGTCTGCCACCCACCTTCCCCAGGGGGTGGATTGGTAGTGTACCAGCTGGTGTGTTCTGTTTGTAAAATGTGAGATAATCACTCCTACAAGACTACAGTCATAATGTCTGTAGAAATGTATTTGGGAACATTTGAAAAGAAATAATAAATACAAGTACCACTTTTTTTTTTCTTAATGTTGTCTAGCCCATTTATAAAGATCTGCATATTTTTTAATGTCACTGTTTTCACTGACTGTGTAAATGTGTTTGCATGCATTAAGTTTCTTCTTCAAGGACATTTATTTGACACTGAACTTACTGGCTTCCTAGGAAAACAAATGCTTTTTTTCTCCCTCTATGTAAATTGTAGTATTTGACTCCTCTTGAGCATGTATTCATTATCTTAAAATAGAAAAAACCTCTCCTCCCTGTGCTCCGAATCAACATTATTGTTGAATTCTCAGGCCTAGGAGAATACCGGTTGCATTGCAAGCAAATCATTTTCTAATCTGTGTGGTTGAAGAAACTGTTCATTTCATACAAAAAGGTATTAATCATATTACCCCTTTTTAAATACCACTTTGCTTTGCCCTTCCTGCGTTTGCAGAAGACACAATCAAATGGCAAACGTGTGTTTTTGTTCCTTTTCAAAAATCCCTGACAAGCCCATGACACAGGCTACTGCTGTAGCTGTACATTTCTATTCATTATTGATGACTTGGGGCCAGGCAGGCAGCACAGAACACAGGCAATATAGATTACCATATTGGGGGCTGGGTTTGGGGGGTTTCTGTGTGTGCATGGGCTTGTGTGCTTTTGGGTTGGGTTTGGCTTTAGAAATGCTCAATGCTGAGTGGAAATCCTACCTGAGAATAATAGTGGAAACAGACTGAATGAGCTTTGTCATACATTTTACTAAAGCAATTCAGGGCACTTAGACTAAAGATAAAAAAAAAAAGAATGTGTGAGCTTGCTTGCTGTCAAACTAATTGTTAATAGCTTAACTTTCCAGTGGACTTGGGAATGATCTTGAAGGATCCTGAGGGATTTGAAGGGCATTTCTCACCTTACAGAGTGCAGGTAGCACTTTGGCTGATGAGACGTTTTTCTGATAAAGCCAATGTAACCTGTCTAATTTATAACAATAATTACAGACAAGCTATGCTGTTGGTTTGATCTGGGGTGAGGATGATAGTATCTCATTTCATGGATACCACAGATAAAACCCACATTTTGGGGAAGTGGGAGAATTCTGCCAGCACTTTAGTGATACGTTTTAGATGGTATTTCTGAATAGCAGGTCACCAAGAGACCTTTGCAATGCTAAGAAAGTGTTTTACTACTACTGATGCATAATTAATCCTTATAGGTTTTTATTGGCACAACACTCCTGCCCATTACATAAAGTTTTTATTTTCTTGCATATGTCAAGGAGGGGTTGTACAGTGTTTATACTTGCACTGTTTGAGGTTCTTGGATTGAAGAAGAATGAAGGGAATCAGAGTTTATTTAAACATAGTGTTTATGTTAACAAAATGTGCTTTGCTTTATATGTCGGTGGTGTCTTTATACAGAACCTGTTCTACTTGAATAGTTTTCAATTACATGGAAAGCTATAGGAAGGAATAAGTAGAATCAATTTTGATAACTGCTTATAACTGCCCATTTCTCTAGAATTTGCCATAGATTTTCTCTGAGGTTTCTGTAATCATTCCTTTATGCTTCTGGTTTTTTTCACGCAACTGATCATCATGGCAGGAAAAGTAAACATGTAGATTAATTAATTCAAAGTTTCGTTAATTCACAGATTATTGTGTCAAAATAATTTTTTCAACATTGATTGGAATAAAATTGTATCTGTTAAAGGGTGGTGAGGTCCAATCCCAAGAATGATAGAAAAGTCTTGTGGGGACCTTGCCTGTTGGAGCTGTGACTTGGGACTGTTTCAATTCAGTTTTACATGTAGAACCCTTTAAAGTAAGGCTGGTGTAGAGCGTAAAAACTGCATCATTTTCCTGTGGGAAGGAGAGTCAAGAAGCCTTCCAGTGGAAGAGTGGCACTTAGCTCCAAAAAGCAGTGTCAGTCAAAGCAGAATGTTTACTTAGTGTGTTCCTTCCATTTCTGCGAGTCTGGTTTCTTTTGTTGCGACTTAGTACTCTTCGATGTGTCTCAAAATACAGAATCAACTCTGGCTAATTGAACAATACAATAACTTCTGTTTTATGAGATTGTTTTCCTTGGAAGGTCCCACAGCACCATCTAGTGCCATCCTGTCCTAGTGCCACATGGCTTTGTGGGAGCAGAGGTGCTGAGGCTGGCATGCTTTGCTGAGAATGGCTTCTCAGTAATTTAAATTAGAATTTGCCTCTGACTTGGCATAGATCCAAATATAGGGGAAATTTAGATTCTTTGTAACTTTCTTCTTCAAGAAAACAGACTTAAAAATTGGGTTGAAAATTAACTTTTCTTGTGAAACATGTTTGTTACTGCTACTGCATTTCTGTTTTCTGTGTACAAAACATAGGAGAAATTGTGGTGCATCCTTAAGACTTCACTAATATACCTTGCATTTAAAGTACTCCCCAACACATGTAATTAGGTTTATGATGTCCTTATTATACCTTGAACCCTTTTTCAAGGAAGGGCTGTGCTTATACCTACAGACATTCTAATCCTACAATTTCTGGGCCTTTCCTCCTCAGTCCCACTGAGATCATGCTCATATGGTGTGGAACCTGCTTGCAGTTGTAGAAATTACAGGATTGTGTCCAAGGGATTTTTGCAAAGACAAGGGGGCCACTCTGAAAAGAGTAAGGGTGTGGATGATTGAGAAGTTCCTTTCTCACTTTTATGTCTCCTCTAACCAAGGCCCACTTAATGCCAGTGTATAAACTCCTATCCTGACATGCAGAGCCATAGTGATCTTGTTCTCTGCTGATACCCCATGAGAAATTGAATAGGAGCAGGCAGTGGAATTATGAAAAATATTTGCATAGGAGGAAGGTTTAAAAGGCTGCATTGAGGTGGAAGGTAAAGGAGAGGAAGAAGGTCTTGGGGCCAGGAGTGATGGTCAGCAAAAGCAAGTGAAGAGGAAATGGGAAGGGAAAAATGTAGCTCCCACAAGCTCAACAGTATCCTTGAACACAGTGCAGGTGGCAACAAGACAGCTGCATTGAATGTGTTGCAAAAGAGAGGCAAGAAAACGTTGCAGGCAGGTATTACAAGTTTGGTGGATATGGCTTGATCCTGTCCCAGATACTTGAGCAAAGGCCCATTGGAATCTCCTCGGTCACACACAGAGCTGCGGAGAGGATGCAGCACGTGGGAAGTGGGGCCAGAAGCAGCACCCAGGATCCTACCTGTTGTGAGAGCTATTCCACATCCTGCCAGGCAGCTCCCATCTAACTGATGGGTTCAGGTCCTTTGATGGAAGTGGTCATTTCCAGCTCTGACTGAGACTGTGTGGTATTTTGTGCATCGTTCCAGATATTGCTCCTGTACTACCTGCAAAGCACCAAGAAGTTTTCATAGTTGCTTTAAAACTTCAGGGTCCTTACTGCTGTGTTCTGAACTATTCTTTTGCTGTGTAAGAAGCAAATTTCTAATGTGTTGAAGATGCCCTCTGCTGGGAAAGCCAGGCAAACTGGGCTTATATATAGTTCTACCTTTCTAAAATGCTCTTTTCTTATTCTTGGCTTAACTCTCAATCTGATACCAGAAACTCGCCCCTCAACTTTACTGAAAAAAACATTCTCTCCTTTTGGTTTTATTCTTTGCACTTCATCTGTGACACGTGTTAGTGTTACTGCTGGTAGTTAAGGTCACTGTATTTCATGTTCTGATCTGTTTTGTTGAAAGAACTGAACTCTGGCTGCTCACATTCCTTTTGATTGCATTTTTTCGTGCTTGTATAAAATGTAGGCAAGAGGAACATCTGCAAATAGTAATTATTAATAAATAGTGGAAATGCTTTTGATTTCTACTGTTATCTGATGCTGGTAAACTTTTTAATATCATCTCATAATTCTTTTTTTTTTTTTTTTTCAAATTAATGTCCATTCCCACAACTGGGGGCACTAGATTAATACAACAGAACAAAGGTGGTACAATGTCTGGAACAACTCACAAAGCTCTCTGCATAATCTCATAGTTGATATGAAATCTGGTTTATTTTGCCCCCTCTGATAAATCAAAAGCAATTTTGACATAGTGCTTCTAATTTCTCAGTTTTGTTATTAAAATCCAATATTGGCCTACTTGCATGAGTTACAGCTATTGTTGTGGTGTTTGTTTATAATTATAGTTGAATTAGGGTTACTTAGAATTGCATTTTTGATTTTGTATTGTAGTTCATTATCTTGGTGGGGTACAATGCTTATCATTTTACCAAAAATGTGTGAACTTAACTTCATACTCCTTTCAGTGTCTTTTCAGATGTTCCTATTATTTATGGTGGGGAGAATGGGTGTATTTAGCATCCTAAAAAACATCAATTCATAAACCTTTGTTCTCCCCAGCTTTCAGAGCAGTCATTTCATATAAAGCAGGACATAAAGAGCTAAATTACATATTTTATTTTGAATAATTGCAGTTGTATAAGCCTTCTCAGAACCAGCAATGTCATTAGAGTAGCTGACAGAAGAGGGATGTGTAGTAGGAGTTTTACACTTGAAATTATTTTGAAAATAATTGAATTGGAAAACAGAAGGCAAGTAATTATCTGACACCAGGAGCTTCTGTGATGTCCATGGGGGAGCAACACAGGGACACAAGTTGCATCTTGGGGAAATGACTGAAATTACAAGAATATGAGAAAGGTCTAATTTAATCTCTGAGATTGCGAGAGATAAAACCAAACATTTATGTCATTTACATGGGCACAACATTAGAAATGGGGGGAACATGTTTTATTGTGGAAATCAATTTCAACATCTCAATCAACAGAAATTTGTCATCTCTGCTGCCATCTTTAAGCAAGTCAAATGAACAGTATAGTTTGTATAGCCACGCTTACAAAAATATTAAAAGCTGTTTAAAAAGCCCATATAAAGGTTGTCTCAAGGAGGCTCCTGCAGACACTGGATCCAAATAATAAGGCACTAAGGCATTTCAGTTACAGATTTGAAATCTTTGTGTTCAAATGGTTTAGTACTTAAAAACTGAGATATGTAAAATTCAGAGTTGTGTTATCAGGCCCTTTTCTGTTATGCCCCCTCTGCATTCAGCGCCTGCTGGAGGTTTCACAAGAGCTTGCCTGGTCCCAACTTGACTTTTAGTGGGTTTTGCCCTTCTGGTTTGGAACCAAGTATGTATATTTAGCACAGGGGATTTTATCTTGATCTGTGGTATCTGTCAAGAGGTTCTGCATAGTTCTAAAGCTATGTGGGGACAGGTGGAAAATGGGAGAAGGCAGCTAATTCCTGAGGATTTTGGTATGTGAAAGCCGTGTTTCAGCAGAAGGAATCATTCTGTATGTGATGTCTGAAGTTAAGATTACTGCCAAGCAGTCTGACATGGGAGGAGTACACTTTAAATCAGTTTATTCAAGGTGATGAATAATGTGGTATCACAGGTAATAACCTGTTTACTCAGGGATGATGCTGTGAAGTGGAGCTGTGGAGCTGTGACCAGTCTGAGGGATGAGGATAGTGGGAGTCTTGTTCTCCTTCGTTTGAATAGACTGAAAGTTGGCTCTGAGTGCTGTCATGGTCTTTACAATCTCTGTCACGTTAGTGAAAACACTGAACAATCAGATTTTGAATCTTAAGGAGTGCCTACTTTCTTTCTTTTGTGATTTTTTTTTTTTTTTTGAGAAATCTGTATTCTGTCAGAACTTTGGTGCTAGCTGTTCTGTTGCTCACAAACATGCCTAATGCAGACCTAGAAGCACTTTTCTAGAGGCAGGGTTCTCTTTTTAAAATGTAAAACATTATAAAGTTGTCTGCAAACTTGTTAAAAATAAAACCAAAAAAAAAAAATTTGAAAAGCCACTTCCAAGCAAAAAATCAAGAAAACAAAAGACATAAAAAACGTATTTTCTTACATATTACATATTTTGAGATACAGTTTCTCTCTCATATTGTAGTCATAAAAACTACAGTTCTGTTTATTTGTTTGTTTAATGGTGAGGTGGGATGTGCAGACTGGGATTTATTGATGTTGTTAACTCCATACTCAAACCAACTGAGCTAATCTTTTTTTTCTGGTTGATCTTTCTTTTCCAAAAAGTGCCAGCAACTCTTGAAATAAAGTAATATGAGAAATACTCCTGTACACAGATGAAGACTAAGTTTTCATTCTCATTTATGCTTGTCTTCTGAGGAAATTATCCAGTGTTCATAAGGTTTTTTTCTCAGACCTTACCCTATCAGTAGCATGGAAATGCTGCCCAGTAGGTTTTTACATAACACTGCTTACACTTCTGCTTCTTTTGTGTCCTGCTCTGATGAAGCATTCAAGAACATCTGTAGAATTAAACGTGAGTAGGTAATTGATTTCAAAAAATACACATTTGTTCAGAACCTTGAATACGAACCCCTTTTTTTCCTTTCTAGCCCTGGTTCTTAAGACAAATCAGACATGACTTTGGTTAAGGTTTTTCTCACTAGCGATTGCCACATGCGTGTCGTACTGATGACCTGTAAGAATGATGAAAAATTGCATGGGAAATTTGTGGGTAAAGGAAAGGAAGGAAAGTTCACATGCGTTTCATGCCTCATTACAATAATCCCTACTTGTCTTCTACCATGTGTCCCTCTGGATCTGTGCCCACCTCTCTCTACCTATTTGCATAATTTCATTCTTAATGATTTGCCACCATAGTTTCAAATTCATTACGTGACTTCCCTTCCCTGTTTGGTTTGGCAGCCAATTCCATGTATTGATTTTATATATTCTTTTGGAGACTAAACTCCTCTTAATACCTGCTCTACAGCAATGCTGTACTGGATGAAACCTGTAGAAAACCTCTTAGCAACTTTATCTAATCAAAGCAATTAACAATTAAATGGATCTCCAAGTACATCCTTGCTATTAATACATATATTTATGTACATGCTTGCACACACAAATCTGTATTTAAAGTCTCTTAAATAAAATCAGTTTCATGATCTTTACTGTAGAGACATGTTTCCAGGTATCTGACTCTTCAGAGTCCTATGTTGTATCAGTGTCTCATGTCAGGCTGAGATTTTTTCCTGCCCTTTCCACTAAAATCATTGAAATATATTCAGTCAGTCTTTCACATCAGAGGTGTAAATGGATTTCTTGAAAGTTTTTCTGCAGATAGCGAACGGCAGTCACTTTACAACTTTGACTCCATTGTGGGCAGCAGTCGGGAAGCTTAACACTCCACCCGAACTTTGAAGATGCTAAAACTGTGTAATGACCTTGCATTCTCAAGGGCAGATGCTCAGCTTTTGCTGGAAGTGCTAATCTACAATCTGTTTATCTCCATACCCTATGTATTTGACAGCACTTGCCTGGAAAGCAAGGCAGGGAAAAGCGCTGTCAAATTTAGTTCCTTTTTCCTCTCTGATGGTCTCAGTGTCCAATGGACTTAGAAATGGTCATCTTTATTTTAATTTTTAGCTTCCTTTGTGCTTCTCAGCCAGCTGCAATCTTAGAAAGCAGCCACACTGCCAATGTCAGAATATTCTCATCTTTGTGAAGCCTCTGCTGGAGCATGAGCTGGGCTCTGGAGTAGCTGTTTTCTGCTACATTTTCGTTATTCTTAGTGAATCAGACTTTGGGTTTTACCTTCAAAATGTAAATTGTCTCCTGCATTTTCTGTCAGTAGGCTTTAGACTCGAAGTGCTCTATTTATTATTCTTTAGTGGATATGAATTGAGATGCATCACATAATGCTCATGAGCAGATTGAGGAGCATGTTCCTAATGAAGAGGTAATGTGTCAAAGCAAGGTGCTGTGTGCAGGGAAAGGTAATGCCTTGTGTTAGACAGATACGCCATGGTCGGGTAGGCTCTTTCTCAAATCCGGGGCAGGAACCTGAGGAGAAGGGCTTTAGCATATAAAAGCACATCAGTGTTTTCAGGTAACATATATATCCCCAAAGTCCATCAGTTGGCAGGGTAACAGGTTCCCTCCCTGGATAAATCCTGCCTGGCTTGCACCTGTAAACCATCACAGCCACCACAGCACTACTGACTGAAGAAAAAACCCCTTCGGTTTTAATGTAATCCCTGTGGTTTTTCAAACTGGCACTCCTTATCAAAATGAAACATTAACATCCAATTACTCTGATTCAGCAACAGCATCTATTTTTTAATATGAACTTGTCTGTTCTGTCAGGTAATTGTTTAGCTTCCCAGGGAATTGCCTATGAGTTGCAAATGGGAAAGTTCAACCTTGTAAATCCTTTCTGTGGTGAGGCAACAGGAAACCCGCCTCTGATTACTAAGATCACTGGGTTTAATAGCAAAATATAGTAACAAATTGCTACAATTGACCTTTTGAATGCTAGATTTGCAGCATGCTCAGTCAGGAATCTCTTTATGGTGTATAGGAGGGTTCTCTTCCTCTCCACTTACAGAATTACAAGAAGTGTTACTGTCACAGAGGTGCCGTTTCCTTTTGTGACACATGCTTTGAATTAGCAGTGGCTGTTGCCCATTGTGTTAATATCAGCAAGCTTCTAAAGTAATTAAGTAGCAAGTCACAGGTCATCCTAAAGAGGAAGGACACCATCTTGATTTATCAGCAAGATAAAGAGGAAGGTTGGTTTGGTTTGGTTTAGTTTGATTTTTTACCTTGACACTTTTTTTGTGTGTAACATATAAAACCACGCTGAGGCATGAAGTGCGTAAGAAATGACTAATGGTGCTGAATCAATGAGTTCCTTCAGATCCAGAGGAGAGCTGGCTGTGCTTTCAAGCTGCCACGGTGCTCTGTTCTCCCTACACTCAATGCTTAGTTGGAGTATGGGATGCTTTTGGAGCATCAGCTCCTGCTCCATCCATGCTCCTCTTCACTCGTGCAAAGGCCTGAAGCTGGAACCCTGCTGCAGTGGTGTTCTGCCACCCAAAGTTTCAGGAGGACCAGGGAATACTCAGGCACTTGGTAATGTTTGGAAGTATTTGAGGTGTACAGTGTAGCTGTCAATGGGGATAGGGGAAGAAGGGCAAAGTCTGGCTCATGTACTCCTAGCAGTAGTCCCTAAAAGCTGGAGTTTGGTTGCTCTGATGCAGTGACTGTGTCGTACCTACATTACACAGATCTTGCAGTCAGCTCTTCCTCATGGATTCTGCTGTGTGCAAGTGTCAGTTCAGCCCTTGGTGCCTCCTCCCTTCCTCAACTTCTGTTTCTTCCTCTCCAGCTGCTGTACTTGAACACCTATATTTCTTCATATCTGTTATCTGCATTTTGGTCTAGACCTCCTGTAAATAGTGAATGACTCCCTGAAGCAATTCTCACTGCTTCTACTTCTCTTTTTAGTCTTTTATGATCTATCTCAATTGTGACATTTGCAAAAAGATAAATTATTATGGATAGCTAGGCTGTGGGGCAGTCAGATATGGCATGTATTATTTATTTTGAAATATGTCTTTAAATTCTGCAGAGCCTTCAAGTTGCACAGCTTAACTGTTGCCTCCTTGATCCTTCTTGTCTGCTGTAATTTGTGGCATTTATTTGTTGCATTTTGTTTTAGGAACACAATAGGAACTCTCTGTGGCTGATAGTCTGTCTGGATCTGTGATTTTTGTGGACGCAGAAAGCAAATACAAAAATAGTAGTTTAAAGTTTTTCTCTATATTTGCTTCCAAAAGATTGAAGTAAAGTTACTCAAGGTTAAGTGAAAAGTAGGGGACAACTGGGTTTTTTTTGTTCAATTGTTTTTCACTTGTAGCTAAATAAAACATAAAATAAGCACCCTTTTAGATAAATGTGAGCACATTTTGGACCTTTGTCCTTTAAAAAGAAAGTTTGTGAATAGCTGAAAAACTAGCTATTCTTGTGACCTATCTAGATGAAGAATAGTCTTGGCCTAGAGAAGTTCTGAGCAAGCTCTATGAATTAGCATGCATTAAATGATAGAATCATTTTATTGAGCAATAATAAAATATTGAAGTCAGATGGAAGGATGATGGGGAATTGCTATTTGCAGCTATGAAAGTGATGCATGTCATGTTAACTCCCAACCCAAACAACTCATTCTAAGATTTGCTTTCATGAAACTTAAAATCCTCTGTTTTGTCCAATCATCAGCTTTAAACCTGTTCCTTGTCAGTGAAGACAACAAATCTTTTTGCTTGCATCTGCCTGGGGGATGTGGAAAGCCGAGGTGGTCCTGTGTGATTAAATTAGATGAAAGACTTGCCTTCTACCAGGGAGACATGAAGTCTAATCAAGTGAAATGAGTTTTGAGATCTCAGCTCATTTCCTTGGGGAGTATCTGCTTACATTACACAGTCACGACACCTAATTCATCACAGTTGATGCAGCTTTTGCTCAGAAGAGGACCTGGGACTGGGTGGCATGGGACTTGATCACAAGTCTCCCCCTAAGGAGGAGCTGCTCAGTGAAGTTAAGATGCAGCACACTGAGGGGAGAGCTTGAATATGTTTTTTTTTAAATGAATGATCCATATTTCTGTGTATCAGATGTTATAGAACAGAAGGGCTTAGGTGCAAAAAGGTGAAAAAAGGTTTTTTGTGCTGAGTGTAGTTTATAGACAGGTAGCTGTACAAATGTTAAAGAACATAGTGAAGAGCAAAGTTTAGCTTGTTGTTTAATTTCTATGATGTTAAAGGATATTTATGTATTTCTATGTACTTAGGTAAGAAAGTAAAGATTATTCTGCCTCCCTAACAGACTGTTTTTGTTTGTTTCTTCCAGGGCATTGTTATAACTCCACTTCTACTTTTGCTTTTTGTAAGTATCATGATATTTATGTGTCTTCTTACTGGGTAGTGTTGCACCTATTGGACATTTTATTTTTAAGATGCAAGTTTGGGTGAATTTTACAATGCATAAATACTGAATAAAATTTTTCTGGTCAGTATTGGAAATCAGCTGTCTCCCAGGAAGGCCATCAAAGTGTATCATAGTGAATGCAAGCACAACCTACACTTCATTCTAAGATGACCAAAAGCTGTTGTTCTTACAGAAGTGCAAAATCATGTGCTGTTAGTTAGGCTGGGTAAAAGAAGAACATTTATCAGGTAGGGTGATAACTTGGTTAGGAGAGCTCTTGGAGAGCATTCATTTGCAGGAGCTGGACAGGATTGTACTGATCTGAAATGGATGAGAACACTTGGAAAAGCACTATTCAGATAAGTAGAGCCTTGCTTTTGGGCAACTAAGCCCATGGGTATTTTTGTGGTAGAGGTTAGCAAGACAGGTTACTGGAGCCCCTGTGCATCACTAAATGTGCTGCTGCTTCATTCCTGTTAGTTCAAGATTTCTATTTCAATTGTTAGTCTTCAGTGAGGGCCTTGGATCCTTACAGTTCATGGTAGAAGGAAAGGGAGAAGACCAAGCTTTATCTTCATATTTTATAAAGGCATGGATATCAGCTAGCATACAATAGAGATGCTTTTGCAGGTGGGTGGTGGTGCTTTAGTAAGTCCATTTTCTGGTAGGAAGTCTTGGAGCTTGAGGACTTGCTGGCATAGATGGTGTGATGTGGTGCAAGGTGCTGAGGGCTGTGGCTTTGTGAAGAGCAGGGAATATAGGCTGAAGCACTTAAAGGATTTCAAGGAAGGCGTTCTCATTTCATGTTGTTTGTCTTTTTGATGGCTTTGTATGTAAGCAGCACACTGGGAAGGGGGGGAAGTGGGAAGTTGGTCTGAAACAATTTGTAAGTGGCATGCAAGGGATGCACTGTTTTATAGCAGGGATGCTTAAGCAACATATGGAGTGTATACAAGTATAGCAGCATAAACTGGGATAAATAGTATTCTGAGAGTGGCTGTAACATCAACTACTGCCTCAGAATACCTGTGTGGGAAGATTTTTCTTTTACTAGAACAAATTGTAATTCATTGATGTAGCTGTGTTTGCACACAAACTGCTTTGACTGTCTTGTATATATTGACACAGCAAAGCTTTCTCGACACACCTGGGACCACAGACTAACTGTAGGTTGAAAAGGATAACTTTTCTTAAAAAAAAGATGGCTGTTTTGTTATTCTTGCACTGAATATGTTGATTCAGGATGGTCTGCCTCACCGTTTTCCAGTCCTCTTCCCTCTTGTATGGAATGTGTTTCTTCCACAGGCATTAATTTAGACACCTGTGCCTTTGTTTCTAAGTGACTGAAACTTCAGCTCCTTTTACAGTTGCTCACTGGCAGCTTTCACCCTGCTTTACCTCATTGAGTTTGGTGCACCGAATAGTCAAAAGGGATATTTTGTGCAGAAAATGAAATGTTAAGGAAATATCTGCATATCTTTTCAAGCAAGATAAATATCTTTCCTTTGGCATCTTTATTGACAGATAACAAGATATTCTGCCCCATAAATTGCAGTTTTCACTGTTTCTTCTCAGAAGAAGTGGTAAAACTTTGTGTGTGCAAGAACAGGAAGGCAAATCATGTTTCTGTTCTTCCTACCAGCCCTGGAGACATTTGTATGAGAAGTGTGTAAAATGTGATTTTTGGGTGGTTTGTAGCATGACTTGGGCTTGTTCTTCTTGAGGAAGGTACACACATGAATTGCTTTTTCATCAGAGTGATAAGCAAACTAGTCTGGGGATGAGGGGAGTTAGAAAAACTGTGGTTTTTTGTCACAAAGCCCAAAACTTGAGAACTTCTCTTGTGGTATGTAAATAATTAAAACTTCTTGAGGTCTTTGAGGGTTTCACACATGAAGAGCAGTATTCTGGTCAGCCCAGCAGCACGCTTTGCTAAGATGAGGTTTGCCTTCTCTGAAGGTTCAGTTTATCCGGTGATAGGTATTTAGGACAGCTAAATGTGCACGCCTTGAGTTCCCGTGTTCTGACAGTCTGTGGTTTGGACTGCTGGAACCCTTTTTTCTTGTGAACCTCTCTAGTTTGCCTCTGAGTTTCCTTGATGTGTCTGGCCTGGTGAACACACAGTGGGTTCAAGCACACAGTTCACATGTTTCTGTATGCTTGCTTACAACCTGCAGCTTTCATCATTTCCTGTGATACTGTGGAGTTACTGTGGAACGAGAAACACTGACTAGAAAATTCCTGGTTATCTTCTCTAAACCGTTCATCAGTTTAGTCATGCAACTTAGCCTTAATGCTTAATCAGTGCAGGGTAGATTTTTCAAGTTTCAGAATAAAACTTCCATTTACCTCAGAATTAACTGAGCTGGCCTTCCAAAAGCTATTCATGCACCTTTCAAGTCAATGTCATCAATGAATTTTAGTTCCTGAGTCTGGTACTCACGAGCATTAGCTCTTCCACACAGTTATGCTATGCTGGTCTGAATGCTATATTGCATTAGTGATCATGTTTGTTAGTCTCCCTGTGTACAGTGCATAAAATACTTTTAGTGCTGCCAGAAATAAAATACATTGTTGTCTATTAGCTTGTTTTTGTTATATAGCTTAACCTGAGGTAGCAGTTATTGTTTATATTTTGCCCTATGTGCACCAGAGAATATGATGTTCTGAACTGCCTTTTTGTTCATAATTGCCCAGTAATGTAAATATAAATTGTCTAAACAACATTGATAAAGGCATGTTGAAGCTATAATAAATAGTGTATTTAATGCAAAGAATTTTTCATCTTAAATGAACGGTGTTGAACAGGATGTCAGTTACATTTCTGAAAAGTGTATTTCTGCTATGAAACTTCTGGTGTAAATCTTGCTCAAAAGTAACATTATAAGAGGCTTGGATTAATATCATGAAGCCTTAAATACTGTGCATGTAATTGCTGGACTGTATGAGGATGCTTAGCTAAATTTTATAAAGAATATCTGACTTGGCCACAGATACCTCTGATTAACATTTTGCCTAATAAGCAGCTGCTGAATCTTTCTTCCCAGATATGTTAATCAGCAACATCATCATCCTCATGTTAACCCTTGTTATTAACAGTTAATATGCCACTTTCCCAGCAAAGATGTTACAAATGGGCGATGTCCCGTAACTGTATATAATTGGAGTTCATATATGCGGTGAGCAGGGGTGTGGAAACAAAGTAAGTTAAATCAGTTTCAAGTTAGCATGAGGTTATGCTGTTTGATATTTCTTTGCAGCATTCTGCAATGCTTCATTAACAATGATTAGGAGTCTGTGTACCAAAGCATTCAGAGTGAGGCTGTCCATCTCCCTCTTGTCACTTCGCACACTTAGCTGAAGCCAGAGGTAACAGGTTGATCATGAAAAATTTTAAAGCAGAGAAATAAGTTTTATTTTCTCAAAGGCATTTGAGGAGGAAAAAAACTCCATCAACGAGAAATAGTGTAGACCAAACATTGCTTTTGAAAATAGCTATATTGCTATAATTAAATAATAACTAAGGAGGTAAAGCACTTGTCCATCTTTACTTATCACAATTTGTTCTGTGTGTTGTTTAGTTATTTCCTTCAGTATTTGTTACATAACCTGATTCCTAATAACAGTTTATGATTTGAATTCTTAAATATGCTGCAATTTGGCCTATCTACATTACTAAAAGTTAAAGGTGTTGTCACACTGTGAAGATAATAGTGCTGTAATCTGACAACCTCAAGATGTCAACAGCTTTTTATGACATCTTATTTGAAATACAGACTTTCAGGAGCACTGACCTCTGCAACAGTTGTAGCTGTATCACCTCCCTTCTACCCCTTAGATTATAACTTTAGTCATGGAAAAAAGGAATATGTATGAATGCAGGTTTATTTCCACTGAGGGATTTCACATGCCTTTGTATTGCATGGGATGGAGGCCAGGCTGATGCCTCAAGCAAGGTCATGTCTCGGATTTGCTGTGAAAACAGCATGAACATGAAAGTTGGACTAAGAGGGTGCTGCAGAGTTACCTTACTTGAGTGAAAGTGGCTCTGTTGCTTTCCAGCCACACTGGGATAGAGTCGTCCCATCTGTTCTAAAAGTTAGCTGAGCACATGGACTGGCAATTCTACCCAGCCACACAAGCTTGGGATTTTGCTGATTGTAATAGGTATCAAAATAGAAGCTCTCAGTTATCTGCCCACCTGTTGGAGGCAAAAGTGATCCTGTGGTTGTTATGGCTCAGTATCCCAGCTTTGCCACCTTCTTGGTGTTACCCTTGGTGGTGAGACACTCAGTGCCTGATGCATGTGGTGTCTTCAGCTGCTGAAAGCACAGCCAGTTTAGCTGTCCAACTAACAAAAGTCTTGTGTGTGAATCTATTGAAAGCCATCAAAAACTCTTAGAGATAAGTCAGTGTTTTACATTTTTATGTACTTCACATTCTTCAGAAACATGCCTGCAAAGCAGTTAATGCAGAGTGTTAAAGACCCAATACAAAATTCATGTGTCTTTTGAAACACTTGGCAACCCCTCTGTGTGACTGTCAGGCATTACTCCCCCATTAGCTCTTTTACCAATAAGACTACCATGACATTTGTGTCAAAACAGAATCTTCCCCAGGCTTTATCAGCTTGCTCCTGTTCTTGATTTCTGAATATTTATTTTTATGTTGGCATTGTAGTGGTGATGTCATAAGTACTAGAAAATAGCACTGCTGAGAGAATTCAGGAGTAGACAAGTGAAGGAAATTTAGTGCAAGTAGTGCAGAAAAAAGTGAAATAAATAAAGTGACTGAAATTAGAAGCTGATTTAAATACTGAAGAGCCGGTACTCACAACCTTTAAATTAAAATATAGGTCCAAAAGTTGTTGATACTTCTCAGATTTTTTGCCAAGTCTACTCCAATCCCATTAATTCACATAAATGTGTTTATTGAAAGGAGCTGTCAGTACTTTTTTGTTTTTAAACAGGATTTCTATACACTGTGCCTTGTTTTTCTTCTCAAGCACTTGGTAAATGAGAGTTGATACCAGTCAAATGAATCGTTAAATATGCAAATATCTTAGTAGCTGGAAAGCCTTGGAAGTTGATAAGGAAGTTGCAGCTAATGGATTTCACTGGTATGTGACAAAAGGCTGATTACAGTGGGGGGAAGGAAGGGGGAGCAGCAGAGTGCATTAGCTATTAACAGATCAACTCATTCATGTGGAAGATTTAAAGTGCATCATTATTTCTACCTGGTTATTTACCTCACCGTTTCCTTTCTTCTTTAATCACTAGGAAAACAAAATTCTCTGATCTGATCCAAGCTCTTTACAATTAATTAGAACTTCTTAATGATTGCTGTGAAATATTTACTTGATCATTTTATTGCTTTTTTTTCACATTCACCTTTTATGGCTTTGTTATTTAAATTGGAATAAGTAACAGAGAATAATAGATACCCTCCTTGTTCCTGACACATACACACAAAATACTGTAGATTTTTCTAGGTGCTTTTCTACATGTTATTGCTCTTGAGATTTTCATCTTTATAAAACTAGGGGAGCCTTTCAAGTGCACAACCTGCTTCACCATGGGCCAAAGTTAACCACACATCTTAATAGGATCATAGATTCGGGATACCAGGAGGCTCCCATCCTGACTCACCCAATCCGCCTCTTTTCCATGCCGTGAAATTCACCTTGAAACTGAGCATGATCCAGCCTAAAAGTAAGGATTTTTGCTCTCCCTCCACCCTTGCAATATTAGAAACTTGTGTCTCTGATGAACAGAAAACTAATTTCCAGTAAGTACTGGTTAAAGATGTTTAATCCATTTGTCTTTGTTGCCTGTTATTATACATCTGAATAGCACTTCTATAAGATTTATCACCCTGGCTCAGACTTTCTCTTTGCCAGCCTTCAGTCAGCTAGGCTAAACAAGCCATGCATTTCTAATCTTTAAATTCATAAAACAAATCCCTTAATCTGAGGTGTTTTGTGCACCTGCTCCAGTTTTAATTCCTTCTTCAGCCCAGGTAATACGAATCCTGCACAGTTGTGCAATTTGCTTCACCAAGGGCTTATCCAGGCCTCGTGCAATGTCTCCAGTATCCCCTACCTCGACTGATTTATTTCTTCTGGTACATCACAGTTTTATTTTTCATGGATAAATAATATTCATGGTTCTTAATTACTCTGTATTGACTAATCTATGTCTTTCTACTTAGTCACCCCCTTGTTTGCAGCAGAATTTTCGGATGCTAGTCCTTAAGTCCCAACTCTCCAAGGGTATTAATCTAATTCCCATTTAGGTGTTTCTGGGTTGTAAACTTGATCTTGTTTCTGTACATTAACCCTCCAGATCATTGCACCACAGTTAAGTGGAAGAGTAGCTGTGGTGTATTTCACATGAAGAATACCTATGGTTATTTTTACAGCTCTATAAAAGGCTGTAAAATCCACAGGTATGTTTGGATTGGCTTGGTATTTAATGTGTTATGGGGGAACCCAAAGGGGATTAGGCATCTGTGATCACTTTAACAAGGGAAACTCAAAATATACAGTCTCATTGCCCAAGCCAGGAAATAAAAAATAAAAGTCAAGATTGTCAGCTTCTCTTTTTCCATACTTCTGAATGTGAAACTTAGATTTTTTTATTTGCCAGTGGAACTGGAGGGTATATGTAGATAACTAGATACTTTTTTATTTGTGCCAAATCAGTTCCCACAGCCACGCAAGCATATAGAATATGCAAGAATTTGCAAAATATATCTCATTATTTAGCAGAACTGGGGACTTAAGTTTAATTTTTAAGGATAACAGTGAAAGATCTCTTTGTTAAAATACAGGACTGCCAAAGCATTGGATGCAATCAATCTCTGTTGCACATTCGCCCCTTTCTGAGGGAAGAGACAATTTGCAGTTTTTGACAGGCATAATTAAAAGCTTTCTTTTAAAATTTAAATGTGTTCTATAGAAACTCCATTCTCAGTGATATTCCTCCCCATCCCTTCTTCCCGCTCAAGATGGATTATTTCAGTGCCAGGCAATGACTGTTGGTCAGTGGCTGGGAGCTTCTCTGCCTTACTGAGATGTCTAAATGCTCTGCATGTGAATGTCTGTGAAGCAGGGGGGTGGGAAGGACACCCCAGTGACCTGTCAGCTCTGGTTAGATGTTATGTAGGAATGACCTCTTTCGACCTCCTACCTGAAATGTGGAGCTGGGCACTGTGGAGCTCACGGGAGCACATCAGTGCTCTTCCGAGTGCTCCCTACGTCCTAGAGCCTCAGCATCATTACTGCCCATGGCAGAGTGTTCCCAGCAAAGCATTTCCATTTGCCACATACCTGGGTTACTGAGGGAGACGTGATTATTTTTCTGCTGCAATGACTGTAACATGCTGCAGTGACTGGGTTAGGATAAGGGCTCTGGAAAGAGTCCAAAGCAAGGGAGGGTTTTGTTCAGCTGGTAACTCTTGCTCGTTGCCCTTCATCACTAAACTGGATGCCATCCACATCTTTTCCAAAAGTGCATTGCTTTCCGTGTCCTTTTTGTAATGGGCCTGCCATCTACAACAGGACGTAAAGGGATTAGGGCATGGGGTGGTCCAGACAGGCCTCTGAGGCAGCTGGATGTGGGCTGGATGAGAGGAACCAGAAGCAGTGACAATACAGCATTCAATGCAGAATTTAAAGAGAGTGTCAAAGCAGCGAGACCTTTCCACCAGAATCTGGAAAAGAAAAGCTTAAAATTGAATATCTCATGTAAGAGAGCAGCCAGTAGTGCCCCTCCCCATCAGCTCTGCCCTCTTTTCACCCCTGCCTCACTTCCTCCTCTGTGCTCAGCCACTGCTGAGGCTGAAGCTGGTTGATGGTGTGTGAAGAGCACAAAGACACAACCTGAGGACGCATTAATTGCAGGAGAGCACTGAGAGAGTAAAAGCCACCCCCAAAGGACAGCCTGCTCCAAAGTGGACACAATGTGTGCAGCACATGTGTCACTGGGCTGTTATTTGGTGGGACTGGGAGGATGTTCCTTCTGAGTCCGTGGCAGTGTAGATGTGGGAACAGGCACTGTGATACCTGCCTGGTCAGCCAGAAAGATCAGAATTGAGCATCTGGCTTGTGGAGACAGTCGAGGCTGGGAGATGGAATTGTCTTGTTTTTATGCAAGGAAGGTTGGGTTTTGCTCTTTGTTTTTTTACCATATCCAGTTAAATATAGCCTTTTAATTAAGGATAAGCCAGTGTTTCTACCACAGACTCATAAAGAAACCCACTAAATAATTTGTCATGTTTTTTTAAGACAGGCGGTCTCTTGAGAAAAAAGGTCTAGGACTAAATTAGCAAGAATGCTGCAGGTCGGGTTTGAAGTACTGCATGGTGACAGAATTGTTTGGGAAGATTTGCCTGGAATTCTCTTTCTGCTTATCTGAGTTGCCCTGCTGAAATCACTCCGATTATTTAAGTGAAAAATGTCTTTCCCCAGGCAGGAATTTTTAGGGTCTCTTTTTGAACAGTGAGTCTATTAAAGCAGGGCTGACCTATTACTAAACCTGTAACTGGAATGCTGCTATCCAGAATAGTGTGTGACGATCTCTTCACAAGATCAAACTTTAAAAAATGTCCCTAAATAAGCGTAGATAATATGGTGGCATGAAAATCTGTGATTTCCTTTTTCATTAAGTGGTGCATTTTATCATCCATACGTCATTCCAATCAGGCAGGGGTGGGGTTTTTTCAGCTATAAATCAGCAGTTAGATTTTGTGATGTTTTTATGCCAGTTCTTACAGTACTTCTGTTTGCCATTGAAGAAAGGTTCATTTTTAGGCATGGAGATTATTATAACAAGGAGGGCAGCCAAAGATAATCAGCTGTTTTAACATAATGCTAATTTCTGTGCAGTGCAAATCATCTAGGTAGTTAGTTAAAAAAAAAACTAATGACAGCTAATGGGGCACAGAACTTAGCTTGATCCAACTAAAAAATCCTATAGGATTGAAATCCTATTTATTCATTCAGACAGAATATTTGTATTTTTTAAGTGTGTAGGAAGGTTTGATTAACATTATATCAAGGTTTTTGTTTCCTCTGTTCCTCAATTCTCTCTTTCTCAAAACAAATGTGGCAAACATATCCAAAGGATGTGTTCAAAGGAACTCTGGAACTCAGGCAATGTCTGAGAGTCCGTGGGACACTTTGGGTTGTGAGCCTGATGATTTTTCATGCTACAGATGTTAAGAAGATCCTGGTCAAATTGTGCTTCCATTAGCTGTGGATTCTTTAATTATTTTGATTCCTCATGATTAGACAATGTATGTCCAGAGTATGGGTTAAAATATCTTTTTTTTCTGTGTAATTGCAAAGTTCATGCCTTCTCTTCAGCCTGTATTTTCTCTCTATGTCTTTCTCAGGAAGTATATTTAAGGTTAATAATCTAACAAATAGATTTTGATAAAAACCAGCCCACTGAAGTTATTGTCAAAATATACAGAAGCGAAACAAAGTTTAGAAGTCTGTTTGAAGACATAATATCAGTTTGTAATTATGTAAAAAACACAACAAAACAAGTACCAAAAACCCCACACCCAAAGAGAACATATCCTCATATATACACAAAGTGCTTAAAAATCCACAGCAGTTTCAAGACACTACATTTGAAGTAATATTTCAAAAATCTGGCAAGACTATGCCTTTTTCAGCAGCACGTTATGCTGTTGAATAGTTTTTCATTCCTGACTTAGAAACCAATTATGCATCCACTGAGTCTAAAACTTAAAAGTCGTGAGCAAAGTCCAATCAACATTTTTATAGAAAAGCACAGGAGTCACTGCCAAAGTGTTGTAGTTCTGTGAAGCTATGCAAGTGTCCTGGCATGCAGACTGCTTGCTTAGATTCACTCCTCTGTGGCCCAGGCAGATTTTAAAGTTTAAAAATCTTCACTTTCACTTGAAAAAGGCTTCCTGGAGCACACAGTAAGTAATGCTTTTAGCTCCTCAGCACGTAACAATAAGTCCAAATACAGTTTGAAAAACTAAGAACCTTTTAAAATTTCAGAAGCTCCTTACAAGAATTGAAACAACAAGGAGATCATGAGTGGGATGATGGAGTTCTGTGCTTTCTGTAGGGAAACACTCAGAGTGCCCTGTGGCCCTTTGGGATCTGGCTGCACTGCCAGACTTTGGGTTCTCATGTAAGTGATCTGAATCTCCCTATGCAACCTTTTACTTCTCCCTCTTGACTGCATGGGAGATTTAGGCTCCTTAATCTCAGTGCTCTCACTTGCACCCAATGTGCAGACCAAAATTCTCGGCTGTGACATCATCCTCAGGTCCCCTCCGAGCATTTTCTGTGCCCACATTCTTAAAGTTGGAGGTGATGGTGACAAGATGCTGTAATTTGTTAAGTGGCCAGACTGAGTTTTAGCTGATGTTGCCATTTAAGGTAGTACATAGGAAACAGCCAGGTCCTGTATGTTCCTCCTGAGACTTTCCACCCAGAAGGAGTGTATTCAGAAAGGGACATATGAAATCTGATGCCATTTGCCTGCACCAAAAGCTCAGTTTGCCCAGAGACATCCCCCACAGGTGTGTTCCCCGATTTCCCACGTGCGTATACAAATGTTCATGTACAAAAAAGCAGTGCAGCTGCAGGTTTCTGCATAAAGTAGAATACTTCAGTATATGAAATTTCTGATTTTTGTGTTCTTTGAATTTATGAAGAATCTTGTTTTATGTCAAACCCATTTGTATGGCCATATGTTGATATTTCAAGGCAGACTTATAGAAAGTTACTAGATTGTATGATCACCTTGTCTGTCATGCAGGTAGCTTAGAAAGGGAGGTAAGTGTGAAAAGTATAATTCAATCTGAGTATAATTTATGAGAATCATGTATGTAAGAACATTTTAGGAAATCGGCATCATTTAGATGGTGCTGAAAAGATTCTGAGTTCTCTCGTCATTTTGAGACTCTTTAAAGTGAAATGCAAAATATAAAATAGAGTGGGTCTGTGAAAACCTCAATTCTGTCTTTTACCTCATC
The DNA here is from genome assembly GCA_026261815.1 of Monarcha castaneiventris obscurior. Lineage (NCBI taxonomy): Eukaryota > Metazoa > Chordata > Aves > Passeriformes > Monarchidae > Monarcha > Monarcha castaneiventris. The sequence goes on from JAMPIT010000890.1 coordinate 2,574,367, forward strand.
GTGAAGCAAGTCATTGTCTATGGGAGCTATGTCAATGCTATTCAGTGTTCTTAGTATATATTTCTTAATGCATGTTCTGTTGCTGTTAAAGAGGTGTTAAATTACATTAAACAAAACTTTGCAATTACCCAGCCTAAAACGAGTCCCGTCAGAATGTAAAAAATACTGTATATTTTCCTAAACATTCTGAAGCAGGTTCCAAAAATCCCACTGTTTTTTTTGGGGTGGGGGGGGGCGCTGTGTGTTCCTATTTTCTACCTGCATCTTAAAAAAAAATACTTCCAGCATTTACCATTGTAGAAATCATCTATTTGAAGACTAAGCCTGTCAGTTCAGTTGTCTTAATGAAAGAATAGTTATATTCTTCCAGTATATCTTTTTTTTTAACAGCATTGAAATAAAACATGTGAATGTTGTCTTCACTATTTTATTATTTTCATTTATTTATTGAAATAACTACACTGACTTTTGATGCTTGATGTTTGTGTAAGTGGTAAAGCAAGTTGAGCTAACTGTTTAGTTAGGAAGATTCACTCCTTATCTCTTTAGACTATCATCCTACAAATGCTTATATAATTTACTTGGTGTATATGTGTAGCAGGTTTTCAATTAAATGAATATTGATGGAACTATTACTCTAGGTTATAAAATAATCAGAGATTGGTTTAGTTCTGTTTTGTGGAACACTGAATGCTTTATTGTGACTTAACTATTAAACATGTGTGCAGCTACTTCCAGGGCACAAAGTTCCCAGTTTTTATGTGTAAAATAAAATGCATATTAAGGTGTGATATCTGTGTATGAAATTTGCAGACCACTAAGAAAAAGTGCAATGTTAATGGTATATCTTTATTTTGTAGCTTGGATCATCCTCCTCTGTGCCTTTTACATCCATATTCTCGCAGCTGTTTATGACTGTTGTAGTCCCTCTTATTATTGGACAGGTATGTCTTTTAAATATACATTCTTATTTAAAAAAACAAGATAAAGAGAGCTATCTTAAAGACAGACTGGCAACCTGATAAGCTGCCACATAGGAACAGCCTCAGGACAGTGAAGTCTAATATCAAGGAAAAGATGCTACAGTGCTCCCTGGAGCCACATTGATCTTTGTTGAGATTGAGCATCTGTCCCTCACTACCACAAACATACGCTGCTGCAGAGCGAGGAGGGAGCTCGTGAACAAAAAGTGGCAAAAGTGGCAGCCCAGGCTGTGAGAAATTCCAGCCCCATACAAATGAGCTTTGAGAATACTACACAGTCCTTTTGTCACATGCCCTTTGCCTGGGGGGGTGAAGGAAGTCCTCCCTAGTATCTACTAATAGTTACAGGAATAAAAAAATCTCAACGTTAATAAACATATAAAGGCTAAGTGGTCACAAGTTAAGAAATCATAAAATTAAGGCTGCTCAAGCCATTTTGCTTATGCTTTGCAATAAGGGGTTTAGTTGCACAATTTCAAAGTATTTCTGCATGATTCCTCTATCCTGTTACACTGGGTGGAAGATATTTGTTGTTGAAATGAGCAGTTGTTCAATATTTAATTTTATACTTATTGTTCATATGTGCACATAAAGCCCTATTTTTCATGGGATATGATGAAAATTTCCACTGAATGTAAAAATGCGAATTGCATATATAAGGTTTTCTATGATCCTTGTCTCTGTAGTGCCTGTTCACAAATGTTAATATTATTTATTTTTTCCTCCCATGTCATTTCCATTGTGGGAAATCACAATAGTTAGGCTAAAAGTTGTCAGAACTGTTGCCACTGTTCTTGGGCACTAAAACACCTTAATTCTAATTCTTACTTGTAAGTATTTGTTGTTCTCAGGCATTCAGAATGCACAGGGGGAATTTCAGTGAGGTTTGAAGCTCATTGTAGCAGCCACTTGAACTCTGGGTTCAATTGGAACTTTCTGAATTTTGTCAGCCTAAAGCAGACTTTGAAATGGAAGGCATGGCTAAAATACAGGCAAATGAAAGTGGAGTCTATAAAGGAGCACCCTGGACAAGGTTAAGAATATCTGTCATTGCTTGTGCTGCATAGGACAGTCAATCAGTCTTGTATCAAACTGTAATAGCACATTTCAAAATGGGCATGTACTGTAAATTAACAAATTCCTAGTGAAGTTTCTTTTGATTAAAAACACACATTGAAATCTAATAAAGGATGAGCATGATAAGCATGACAGTAGCCATCAGCATTGGCACCTGTGTAACCTCTCTGCAACCATATCACGTGGAAAATGGACATTACTTCTGTGTCCCTGAAGGCTGTGGAACTGCTCTCATGCTTTGAAATAAATGCCCAAGAGTTTCCTTATTAATTAGGGCAAAGGGTTGCTGGTTAACCTACCTGTGTAGTGCATTCTTACCTTATCAAAATTAAACATCCACAAAAAGCAGACAAGCAAAAGTACTTGAATCCTCTTCTGAAAGGTCCAAAGACTGGAAGCTGTTAGTTGGAAGCCTTAGGTGGAAATTTCTGGGAAACAGATGCATGGCAGCAGATTTAGCATTAAAGTGTCCTACAGCCATGGAGTATCAGCATCTGTACTGCAATGTGATAAGCCCAAAGATGATGGTAGATTGCTGGACAACGTGATGGCCAAATTTCAAGAGGACTTTCATCTGTGTATATATAATGGGATGTTACTTTGGAAAGATGTGACAAGAAATTGATATGTGACCTAATTGGTGGTGTTGGGTGTTCTTTCAGCTGTAAGAAGTGATAAGGCTGAGTATCATGAATTGAGCAGTAGGCATATGAAATAAGTGCTCTGTGTGATCACAAGGTTGAAATCAGAATTGTGATGAGACTTAACTTAGATGGGATTTAGGAGTTCTGATAAAGACTGAAATTAAAAAATAGAGAATCTTAAAGCTTGTGTAACGCAGTGACAAATTAATAGTTTGGTTTTTTATAAATACACTTCAAGAAATAGGATGATTCTTGTTTGAAAGTGTTTGAAGCAGTTTCTGGAAGTGAATGGTCAACAGAAGTAGCTCACATTCCTCTAAGCATAAAGACTTTGTTTCTGAAGTTACTGACTTCACTGTATCTGTTCAGAGGATATGGAAGAGCTGAAATGCTAATGAAAGCTACAGATCGGAAATGCCAGTAATTTACATCTATTGTCTTGATTAGGTAGAGCTGTACAAAGGTAAACCAACCTGCCCAGGTAAGAGAAGCCATTTCTGAAGGTGGCTATCCAAAAGTAATGGGCAGGAGTCAAGGAAAACAATAAGCAAGAAAAGAGCTGATAGCAAGAGATCCAGTGGTAGGTCTCCTTGCTCATCATCTGTTCCAATTAAGTGGGAAGTTTTGCCCTTTGTTCACAGACCACCACTGACTCATTACTGAACTGTCGCCCGACATGTGGCACAGGGATGTGTTTGTGAATCGCAGGTCGCTCGCTCTGGGGTTCCAGATGTGTTAGGAGATAATGGCCCACAATTCCCGAATGACATCTTCAGCAATTAATTCTAATTTGTCATTTCATGCCCGCAACATCAGCTCCTTACCACATGCAGCCATACTGTTCAGCAGAAAAGTCAGCGGAAGAATGCCTGGTAAGGTTACCTGGTAGCAAAGAGCTTGACTGGGGAGGAAAAAAAACCAAGCTTGAAACGTGCTTGCTTGGAGGTTGCCTCTCCTCAGCCTTCCTAACTCATCTGTGATCAACGGGGGCTTTATGCTCAAACCATGTCAGTGTAAAGCAGAGGAGGCTGCTTAAAGGAAACGTTCTCTAAGGGCTTTATTTTCCTTTAAAAAAATCTTGCCTCTGGGAAAACCTGTGTTGCCTAAATGCTCATTTCCTGAGCAGGCTGCAGAGCTGGCTGTTTGAGCAGCCCCTGGGATATAAGCAAAGCAGATGAGAAGGTGCTTTTAGATTTGTTTTGTTTGGGGTTTTTTGTTTGCTTTATGGCAAAATGTACTGAGAGTTTTGGTTGCTTGGCTGCCTTGTCAGAATTTTTAATGATGGCTGGGAGAAAGATGTCACAGTAGTGTAATTTATTCTTATTTTCTACTGGTTTTTGAACAATTTTTTTAGCATTTCAGGACTACTATTGACAGGAGTCAAACATGCTCTTCTAGCTGCTGACAGTGAAATGTGTAAAGGGCTGCAGGTACAGGCTTGGCTCAGGTGGTGGCCCATTCTTTAGGGAAAGAAAGAACTGTTAAAGGAGGAAGAAGATATAGTACAAAAAAGGCACCGAGTCTCACAGATAGCAGTGATTGATGGATAGTGTCCAATAAGGAGAATCTCTCTGTTCTTTGTCAGAGATATGCAGGTTGTCTGAACCTAAAAAATCTTGTAGTCTGTGTCCTCAGCGTCTGCAGATGTGTTTTGCTAATTGACAGTCTGATGTTACTCAAATCAGTATTGATAGTATAATATTGCATTTGTATTTGTAGAGTAATGGATAAGAGCCCTCTGACAAGAGGTCTCGAAAAGGGACATCATCTATAGTATTTTATAAAGATCTAATTTTCTTTGAGCCTTGAAGATCTGTAGTGGGTAAGAGCTTGTTATTTGTGCATCACTCTTGTATACCTCTAAGGGGAATTTGAGAATACTTGTTATACGATAAACATGGTAATAGATATTTCATGGAAAAGATTTTTGAATGTGCTCTGGCAGCTTAAAGTTCTGATTCTTTTTTATCTGGGTAGCAGAGTCCCGGGTAAGATTGCTGCTCTTGAGCTGTTGTGATTTGCCGCAATCATTGTTTCCCTGTCTATAGATATTGGTAATACTTTTAGCCATCAAAATGTAAGGTTTCGAGAAATATCCGAGCAGTTTTTTCATGACCAGTTGTGAGATTTAGCTGGAGACTGTTATTTCTTTGCTTATTTTTTTCTTCTGAAGTGACAGATAACAGGAACAGTGAAACCCACTGCAATGTTTCCTTTCCCCTTTTTTGCAGACTTTCTCCATTCCCTACACCTAAGTGCTTATGACAGACTTTTATTTTATGTTTTATATTAAAGAGCGATTTATGATTAAATGTTAATGAAATAGAATTTTCACTGTGCTTTCATTATATTCTACTAGTTTGAACATTTTTCAAAGCAGCACACCAAAACCCACTGTTTTCTATGAATAAATAATAAAAAGCTTGTCTGTACATTATCATTCATGCATTCTCTAGTTGCCCCATTGGTAATTTGTCAGCCAGCGTAAAGTGGGCACTTCACATTAAACAGACCTTAACTAAAGCTAAAATTAATGTTATGATTCTGTGTAGTTCTTCTTCCCAAATCTATAAAATGAAACCATTTGTACAGAAATCCTCACTGAATCTAGTCACACACAAAAAAAGTCTTGATGTCCTACAAGTAAAGGATTTTAAGTGCCTTCTGCATCGTTGCCCAAAATGTTCCAGAGGAACCCTATCAGCATTTGGGAGGTGTGCTTATAAACACAAGTCTAAAAGGGTGCTATGTTGCAGTACAAGTTGTAAGTGAAATTGAAACTAAAAAGCTTAGCAAGGTATTTATTTTTAAAGAATGAGAAATGGAAAGGGAAAGGTAGGTGGCAGTTGATAGGGAGTAGAAGGTACTGTTTAACTAAGGTGGGGGAAACAAAAATTCACAGAAAGTTATCCAAAAAAAAAAAAAAAGGAACCATGTCAAATCTTTCTGTTCTTGCAAATTAAATCCACATAGAAGTAGCCCTAATTCTCTTCAAAGTCCAGGGAAGCTGCAGAGAGGAGGGGTACCCTGGGAGATGAGCTTTCCTAGGAACTTGTTGCAGAGGACTGAAAGAGCAGGTGAACAACCTTCAGAGCACAGTTCAATCCCTTCTAACACCTGACTTAAACAGGGAACCGAGCCTAGTTTTGACAGAACACAAAAAATTAAGGAAATGTACTGCTGCTGCAGGCACCCTTCACATTTTTACCATGTTGCACCTGTTTATAAGGTGTTAAACAACAGTTGTAAAGTACCCCAAACTGTGCAAGTTAATTTTGAGAATGGCCTCATGTGGTTTTTATAAACCTTGCTTTAAAGGTGTACATGTGTCAGGAGCTACCTCTTGGGAGTAAACTGACTGACATAATGGAGTAAGATAGCTTTTAGGGGAGTTTGGTAAGCTGAGGGAAGAAAACAGATGCTTATAGAAAAGTTGGGGTTTTTTTTCTTTTTTACTCAGATTGCAAAAATGGCTTTTTTCCACCCTGTCTTCAGAAAAGAAACATTAGATTGCACACTCTGTAGTGTAAGGATAGATTTGACATGTGCTGATGTCCTAGGAAAGCAGACGAGCCATCACAAAGTTCGGAACTTTACAGCAGTCTTCAGGAACAAATGGGAATTCATGCTTTCACACAGGTACAATCCCTCTAAAATGATCAGAACAGGGCCTGGCTGATGTGGTACAAGTTCTGCCTTGTAAAAGGGTCTGTGTTTGAGCTGCAATGCAGACCTCGTAAAATGGAGGGTGGCTGTGCTATAGAAACCTGTGATGGATATTCCATCTTAGCATCTTATTTCATTCCTACAACCCAATTAACCTCTCCTCCCTTCCAGGATCTGATTCTTTATACTGGTTTTCACAGATGCTGTCATCTTAGTTCATTTTCTTCCCAATTTTATCAACCTTTCTTTCAGTGTCTTACAGGCTTCACTGGCGTAGTTCCGAATATTCCATGGACTTGTCTTTCTTGGTTTGCCATCACTATATAAGAAGAGATATGGAAAAATTACTGGACTGTTAAAAATATTTGGCCTGACTCAAATTTTCAAAAGAAAATTTTGTATTTTAGATTTCATTGTGTAAGTCTGTTGCTATAAGTAGTAATAATATTAATTAAGAATGCATTAGGAATCTTACCTTAGAAGACAAGTAATTTAACTGCTGCATTTAGCTGTGGTGATAATCTGGAACAATTTCAGCTTGTTTAGTCAAGTGTTTCAACACACGGAAAAGGTGACTTGGGTTTCTTTGAAATGGTAAAGCCCCGGGTGTTTTTCCCAGGTATTTAGAAAAACTTACCAATACATAATAAACAAAAGGAGTGCAGTAAAACCACTGTAAATTCTGTTAAAGAGGAAGTCAGTACAAAAGACTTGGTAGAGTCAGGAAAAATATATTTTACATCAATAGCAAGAGACACTCGTGTATAATGTAAAATGGCTTCCTATCTATTTCCCTGGGGGTTTGTTGGCTTTGGGTTAGTTTTTGGGGTTTTTTTTCATTTCTTCGGTTTAATAAACAAATAAGTTAAAGATCTAGATAATTATTAAAGGATGTACCGTGTGACAAATATCAGAACTTATTCCATTCCATATAAGGTGAGGGAGGGGAGCTCCTTGCCCTATTTAGTTCAATTAATAATGAACATTAATGAATTACATTGTTTATTGCATTTTTTATCTTGTATGTCCAGCACTTGAGCAGACAGGTGGAAATAGTCTAGAGCTGTATTTTACTGACAGATTTCTCTGGGCATACAGTGTGACTGCTTTGAAGGTACATTTAGAGAAGTGAATTGTTTTGCTGCAGTACACATTCTGCTATTTTCATGTATGATCTAATAACAGATGAGCATTATTTACCTGCTTTCCTGGAATGGCAGATCATGTTTCTTTGGCCAGGGATGTTAAGTGAAATAAGCATAAGAGCAGTGAGCCCGTTTGCTTAGGGAGGCTGATGTTTGGACAAGGAGGTTGTGGCAGGATACGGAGCAGTCTGTAGGAAAAATACTGTGGATATAACTATTCTGGTAGAAGAACTAAATTGAAATGGGGACACTACTGTTAATTCAAGTGTAATTACATTTCTTTGTTGTTAAAAATTAAATCCTGGGCAAGAGGAAAGTTTGAGCCTGCAACTGTGTTTTGAAGCAAATTTGAGCTGATGCCTTTCCAAAACCTTTGGAGATTGCCAGAATGTAGTCTTCAGGAGGTGGCTGCCTGCTGGACACATTTATGTGCTTTTATTGTCTAACTTTCCTGTGAGTTTATCAGCATCTTTCATCATGCAGGTTATTTATAAAATATCACCTACTACAAAGTTCTGCTTCTCTCCCTCTGTTTTCTGCACTAAACTGCAGTTTGAGGGAAGGATTCACCTTCATGTTCTTTCATGTGCAACCTCTGGATCAGCCTTTCCCTGCTCTTTGGGGCTGGATTTGAATCTGCACAGAAATCTTTACTGTTCATCACTACCACCATCACTGGTGAGATCAGCCTTGGCCAGGGATGGATCTAGGAGCTGGCACTGGCTCCATGGGTCATAGGGGAAGCTTTTGGCTTCTTCTCCCAGAAGCTGCCCCTGTTGCCTCCCGTGCTACCAAACCTTGCCACACAAACCCAACACGTGTCCTTTTTGCTCTTCTCCCTCAGTGTGATGCATCTATTTTGGATGCCAGTAGTTCATAGTAACATTCAAAAATGACTGTATTAGCTTTCCCTGCATCTCCAGACAAATGTAGCTTTAGTATCTCAGCCCAGGCTCTGAATTTGTGTTGTCTTTATTGTATTTATGGCATTTATCATTATTTCACTAGAAATATTCACAATTCTTTTTTGTAGTTCCGTGTTTACCCTGAAAAGTTATAGAATTGGGTTAAGAATTAAAAGGCTTTCAAAGCATCCTTGTCCTGAAGCAACTCTGCCAGGCATGAATAACAAATGGATTGTTTTTCAGTCAAAGTGAATCAGCTGACATGAGCTTCTGTAAGATTATATTTATCCCCTCAAGTTATACAAGAATTTAGGTTACCTTGAATCAGTGATTATAGGCTGAATTGACCTCTGAAATTACAGATCACGTTGAACCTTGTGATAAGATCAAAGTGTATGGGATTCTGTGTTAGAGAAGATGTATTTTGTCTGTTTTGTGCACATTCAGCATGACACTGGGTTGATTAGATGATTTCCTGAAGCCACAATTTAGTTCTTCAGGGTCTGACTATGTAATTGTTTTAAAAAATGGAATGTGCAGTAAAAGCTCTGCTGGTATTTATGGTTGTTGATTCACAAAAATTCTAGACTAGGTAGAGGTAGATATTTAAAGAAGGTATCACTCAATAGAAGATTCTGAGGAAATACTTGCAGTTTCATTTCCTAAATGTTTTTTATTTCTCTTTTATGTTAGTCAAGGATAAATATGTGTGTAATGTTGTTATTGTCATGTCTGTTATAATTAGACCCTGAACTGACTCAGGGTTATAGTTTTTGTGTTAAATACTTCTACTAGAAGTTGTACAGTGGAGTAATGAACTATCACTTTTCTTTTTCAACATCTCGTTACTTTCAGTATAAATCTTCTGGAAGCACCATAAATTAATAGGTGGCCTTAAGTAGTTTTTCTTTTTCCCCAATGTGACAATTTAAGGGATAATAGGATTTTTTTTTTAACTTTCTTAAAAAAACCCACTCACTTTAGAAGTGAAAGACTTCGCTATTTTTGCTTCTGATAATTAGAGTCCTAAATTTGCTTAGAATTAGACTAATCTGAACTTCCCATTAGATGTCTTTCGTGCTGCTCTCTACATGTCTTCACTTTCTTGCGTCTTTTTCTTCAATGCAGTGTCTTATTCCTACCCAGTGGCTGAAGGAGCTCCAGTGAAGGCTCTTTCAGAAGTCTGGCCTTATATGTTTTGTTATTTTCTCTTACCCATCTGGCAAGTGTGACATTTTAAAGTTCAGTGTTTCCACTGGTGCATTGAGCATCTCCTCCCTTAGATATTTTCCTGCAAATCTGTTATTTTTCATCAGCAGGAAGCCCAGAAGTGCTGGGAGGTGAATGCTGATCTTCAGCCTGCTTAGCTTGGCATGAAGCCCACGTGCCAAATTTTTAGTGTGTGCCCTGGTGGAGTTTCTTTGCCATGGTGAGTGGGATAGCTGCTTCCAGGACTTCCCTGCTGAGAGACTTGCAAACAAGCTGGGAAAGCAGTGAGGAAAACTGAGAGCCATGAGGAAAACTGAGAGCAACTTGATCCCGTGGCTTTGGCATTTGGCACTTGTGTGAAAGGGTCCTATGGCAGCACCAGTGATGATGCCATGATATTAACCTTGAATACCTCTAAGATTTCTTGTGTTATTAAACCAATGGTGGTGATGTTTGTTAATGGTACCACTAAGGGAAGGCCACAAGACACCTTTGGAGCCCTCTGGCAAAAGTGCTTCAGGATCCCGGGCTATGTTTTCCAAAAGAGCGTGGTAACAGAGAACATCAGGAGGCCTCAGGAGAAATTAGGCAAGATAATGTGATTGCTGAAAAATTAACACAAGTTGCAGCTGTACGATAAAAGCTTTGAAAAGTTTTTTCAAACCATATAAAGTAAACAGAAAAACTAAAAGCGACTCCCCAGGCAGGACTAAAATAGATGCATTGTATCTGCTGAGGCTTAGTGCTGTGGTATTCAGCATCATTTTAAAGTTGAGGTTGCTTTAAAATTTATAGTCCTTTCTAAAAAATTCTTGAAAAACAGCTTCATATTCTGTTTCCTGAAAGTGCAAAAGTTCCGGTAAGTACAGTAGGTTTCCTTGTTTTCATGTGTTAATTCTGGTATTCTAAAAGCGTGCAAATGGCATTTGTCTTTGGATTTACAAAAACTCCAGATATTCAGAGTTTGAATTATTTAAACTCCCACAACACATGCACTTTTGCTTTTCAAGCTTGAGTTATAATTTAATTAAAAACTTCTGGTGCATCGCTAGCTATTTAAATATTAAAATGTTCCATGGATCACTTTCGATTATCTACCGTCATGAAATTCCTGAAGATGTCAGATTTTTAAGATTCCCAAAGTTGCACTTGGAATTGTCTGTTGATGCAAAGGGGACTGTGATAATTACATACATCCATTAGTATCAGCAGAGGAGATAAACTTTGGGGAGGCTTAATGGGCACGTCTCAGTGACAGCTAGCAAAGAACATTTGGCATGATTAAGGATGGATTTGAATGTACTTGAAAATATACTCTCATTATGGACGCCCAGTGGACGTTGCACTACAAATGTTAAATTCCCCAGAAGAAGAGTTGTGTGGCAGGGAAGCTTTGAAATCCACTGTGGCCGTCATCCAAATGACTCTCTTCTCTTTGTGTCTTTCCGCTGTCAGATTCACTTTGTGATGCCCAACTTGGCTCCCTGCATCTTTGAAAAGAGGCAACCTGTTGGTTTCTGTGTTTCAGATTGTCCGAAGATACATCAAGGACTGGCTTGAAAGGAAGAAGCCTCCATTTGGTGCTATCAGCAGCTGTGTGCTCCTGATGATCATCTACACAACGTTCTGTGATACTTTTGCCAATCCAAATATTGACCTGGATAAATTTAGCTTGATTATAATCGTGTTCATAAGTAAGTTCAGCCCTAAAGTGGCTCTTGCTTTTGTGTTTCAGGTCTGTAATGAGCTACATGTAGTGAGGGAGCTGTGGGGATACTGGCATGGAGCTAGAGCTTCTAAAGCATCTAGTAAACCATATTACCAAACTTGTTAGGGGCTGGGTGCTTTTAGGTGGTTAAGTAAGCATTGAGAGAGGGATGAACCCTGCAATTTAGGTGTGCCTGAGGTTGCTCTGTGGTCCTCCTTTTCTAAAGGGGCACAGTACTACTTTACAAGCATTTGTTGGCATTCTGGTTTTGGCTTCTTTGTTATTAAACAGCCATAAATGCACAGATGTCTCATTCCAAGCAGCAAGGAAAGATTTGGGGTTGAGCTGTTACTCAGAAGCACTGTTATAATTTTTAAACTGTTCTTCCTTAGCATATTACAAACCTAGAAACTAGTTAGGAGTTTGAATGTGTTGATCTGTTTCTGTGGATGAGCACATTTCTTGGAGTTTGTTTTAGAAGCACTCAAGTCATTCAGCCTTAAATAACACCCACGTGAGAATAGGCTGCTGGTATCCTTGCCATCAGCTGGAAACACACTTGCAGATCACTCCCTCCCAGGGAAAGGCAGTGCTGTACAGGCACTGTCTCCTCTCCCAGCAGGGAATTCCCATCTTGCTTCAGACTGTCCACAGACAGGAGTTTCAATTTGCATGGAGGAGAGGTAACTACAATATACTTCAGTATAAATCACATCTCATACTCTAAAACTGTTGGAGTTCAAGAAATCCGTCCATCACCTGCTTGGAGGAATGTGTCTGCATATGCTTCTGTCTAATAAAAATAATATATCTTCTACAAATATGGCCTCTACTAAAGTCAGTAGGAGGTTTGCCCCTGCCCTTTGTGTATCAGGTCTTAATTCTGTCCTATTTGTGGCTTGTTTTTGGATTATGAAACACTACACCTGTGTAAAATAATACATGGAATTATAAATGGTACCATATAAATGCTTTATTCTGAGAGCAAAGAAGTAGGAAGTAATGATATGGAGCTTTTATTTAAAATGGAATAAATACTTCTTTACACTGGCACCCGAGAAGGACCTTGCACTTAAATCAGTGCAGAGTTGTCAGCAAATAGAATGATGCAGATATTTTCAGCTCTGCCTTAACATGCAGAGAAACTCAGAATGAGGTAATTTTATGTTACTGTGCTGACCACTACTTAGAAAAAGAAAAGGTTCTTTTTTAGTTCAAGTCATGTTTTTCCTAGAACAGTTGTTGTAGAGTGTTTGCTTCTGTTGCCTTGCTTGGCCTTTATTTCCCTTCAAGACAACTCTGCACTTGTGCCACGTGGAATGAAATGTACCATTTGCTGTGCAATACACTGAAAATCATATGTAGATTTTCATTGCCAGTGTGCATAACTCGAATTTCTTAGTAAGAACATTAACATTGGAACTGATTGGAACATACTAGACAATTGGTAACAATTTCTGGAATATTTGTAAAACCAAAAACCAAGGAAGTTTTGGAGATGGGGTATGCACATTGTATTCTAGAAAAAGTTTCTGTATCACCACTGGATGCATTGGCTGGATGCAGGTATTGTGTTACACCAGGAAGTGAAATTAGTATAAGGAGTTTGAGATGAAACTGAGTTTGTTATTCTGCTGATTAATGTTTTTATGTAATTTTTATGCTAATATTCTAGCCAAGGCAAAATATTCACAAGGAATAATTGGTAGCAACACGTTTATTGCTTTACAGAATTATGTGTAATAAGGGATTGGTTTTTTCTGTGCATATTAAATTAATGCACTTAGTTGGAGAAAAATTGTAATTCAGGAACAATGGATTGCTCCCTTAGTTCATGAAGGAGGAATTAAGTGCATGCTGAGGTGACATTTATACATTCTAGGAAATGTATGTAAGAGAATAGAAAATGTCACTGGTAATATCCCTGCCATGTTTCCCAGTTGTAAACTGGGGTCAATATCTAATGTATTGTCTTGACTTGCACTGCCCTGTGGGGCATGTCAGCCTTATTGCATTCACAAGTTTTGCAGGGAATAGGGAGAGGACCCACCCCAGATTCTGCAAGTAAAACCTTTCCCCAAAACCCACAAACTCAGAAAAGGTCTGTGCAGGTCACAGGGTCTCTCCTCCAGCCTTGTGGGGAGTTCCTGTGCTCTGGGGTGATGCTTGGTCTCTGCAGCTACTCATGGGGAAGCCACTGGCTTCTCCCCACATCTCTGCAGCACAAGCATGGGCTCTGTGCCCCCCAGAGCCCCTGTGGGTGTCAGCAGAACTGGCAGAGAGGAGAGCTCCCCTCGGGATGCTCACAACTACCCACCCTTACAGAGCTGACTGAGCTTGAAGGAAATGTCTGACACAAACTGCCCAGCCCAGGAATTAGCCTTTGTCTCAGAGAGATTTCAAACATCTATGATGATCTTCCTCTCCCCATGAATGATCATGATTAATATACCCAGGGTTGAGAATATTTATTTGGATCATGCTTGTACACTGTGCTTTCTCCTGTAAAATAGAAAGTCTAAATTCTCAGCAACCAGAGTGTGGCTGACAGATTTTATGTTGTCAACCCAAGAAGCAAAACCTGTGCAAAGAGGTGTGCAGCATATGCACTATTTCCTGCTGTTCATTGTGTCAAGAAATACTTGATTCAGAGGAGTTATCCCAGGAAGGACTTGTGCAGCTGTAACATTAATTCTGGCTTCTCTGGATGTAATGATCTGTATTGTTCTTCCAGGCAGTCTTTAAAGGTTGTCTGTCAGTGGATTTCTCTGGATAGACTTGGTCCAGCCTAGTTTCTGACTTGTAATATGGGGACAAAAGGTGTGTACACAGCAATTGCAATTGTGATCTAATTTTAGCTTGTTTCTCTTTCAGTATTTTCTGTTCAGATGAGCTTCATGTTTTTGACTTTCCTCTTCTCCACAAGGTAATTGAATGTGCTGAATGACAACCTTTGAATATTTCTTTTGTGTGATATCTTTGGTTTGGGTGATAAAGTTTATGCAAATGTGTGAAGGCAGGTTTCTGAATAGGGGTGACCTCATTTTGGTATTTCATATTGCCCTTACTGCATTTTCTCTGTTAGAGTTTCATAGGCTAAGAGAGCAGGACCTGAATTCTGTCCTTTCTTGTGTGTTAATTACAGAGTTGTTAAATCTCAATCAATCACTGCTATACCTCATCCACTGAAAAAAATGGATTTGCACAGATGTCACTGAAGGTATAATTTGCCCTGCAGACATCCTGATGACATATGAGAGAGAGAACTCAGTTTGACTTTTTACATCTCAAGATACATTTGCTGGGCTGGCAATCCACTCTTCCCTGTATATGTCAAATTTGCTGCATTTATATGGTGATTTTTAAAAGACAGTTGTCCTGAGCTCATGTTTGGTAGAGCTTTTTTTTTCTTTCTTTTTAAAAATATCAACCAGGAAGGACAGTTGTATGTTCACTTCTCAAAAAATAGTGAGAATGGTGTTAGCCAGTGAGTCAGGGCATCACTGGAGCTGGCTGGAGTAGCCACAGTTGTCCTCTCACTTAGGCTTCCTGGAGTATTTGTTTTAGCAGCACTCTGCTGAACAGGGAGTGCCACAATACAGCAGGCTCCAGACATATGCTTTATATAAATTATACAAAATCCATAAGGGAGAATCACAAAGAAGGGTACAGTGTCTTAGACTACTTAAGCTTCTTTTAGTGCCACAAGGAAATTTCTCTGTGACAAGATCATATCCTGGCCTTAAAAGGCATTTTAAAATAACTTTTGAACTGCTAGACCTAACCTGGGGGGAAGATATGCCCCAGCTGTGAAATCTAAAATGCCTTAAGCAGTCACCAAGTCAGTATGGTGAATATTTAGAATCTCATAAAATTACTCCTAATTTGGACAAAAGGGTGATCCATTGGCCAGTCACGTCTCTCTCTCAATAGATGTCATTTTCCCACCCCTCCTGGCCTTAGTCCCAGTGTGCAAACCCTTAGATGCAGTTTTGCTCTGAAGTGGAAGCTAACTCCGTAGTGTAGACTCAATATATTGCCCAAACTGAGCATTTGTTTACTATTCCATACTAGCAAAAAAATCCTAGGTCATTCTCTCTTCTTTTGCGGAGGCAAGGGGCCGCTGCTGTGATATTTTTGCACGTTTGAAAAAATAACCTTGGTTGGAATAAAGTTGTGTCCTACACACCATGTCTTCAAAATTCCTGTCCTTCATGCAGGAGTGTATTCATTAGAGAGCTTGCCACAGGAGAGAAACAATTCTGCTAAAAGAAAATAAATCAAACACTACTGTTCATTTATGGGTAGAATTTTTTCTATCACTAGACTGATCAAAGTGATGTGCATGTGTATATGGATCCTCAAAGTAATATATTTGATAGATGCTGTTTTAAGAAGGTTTTTGCTATCAGAGGTTATGAAAACTCTTTTGTTTTCTAGGAATAACTCTACTTTCACACCAGCAGACACAGTGGCTATCGTTTTCTGTTCCACACACAAATCCCTCACCCTGGGTAAGTCAGGAGATAAGCTTGTGAGCATAACAACAGTAACAGTCATGCCTTGCTGTGTTGAAAAAAAATACTGGTTTAGTTGCTGATTTTTCTGCTTAAATGGTTTTGGCTTTAGTGTGACAAGTACTGCTATCAGTATGATACTAATAGTAGGATAATATTCTTGCACAGATGAAATAAATTGTTTCTACAGGGCAGAGAGCACAATCATCTCAGCTGAGATTTTAGTGGTTGTAGAGTAAGACCACCTGATTTGTGGAAAGCTGTATTTTTCTTTCTGTTCTCATTCTGTTCAGTTGCCTAAGCCAAATTTTAGGTTTCTTTCTGAAGCGATTGTGAGGTGTATCTGCCCAGTTTAAGAGTAAAATCTTGCATCTAAACACTGGGATGTAAAAGTGAAAATCAAAGGTTGTAGTGTATTCAGAAATCACAAATAGACAATACTCTTTTGCTTAACATGAGCAAAATGCATGTGTTGAAGTCTGCAGAATCTTTGAATAGCTTTATTTCTTAGAATTAATTTATCCAAACATCATAGAGAGATTTGTCACTTATGACCCCATAGTGATAATAAGATGTTCTGATGGCAGTTCACAAAATACTGTTAAATCAGAAATGCTTACAGCCATTTGCTACTGGTCCACCCATTATGTTCAGTGAGGGACACAACTGGACTGTTTTCAAACTATAAAACCAGATGTTTGGTAAAACATATATGACTGAATATCTGACTCTTTTCAAGAGTGTTTCTGTGAGAGAGGAACACAGCTAGTGTCAATAACAAAGGTAAGAACTCAGCCTGAAACAGGGGAAGAACAAGTTGGGACTGAAATAAGATGTTTTCCAAGTCAGTTTGATAGAGCAAAACTCACCTCAGGGTTCTTTGCTTCAGCCAGGCCTGTGCTGCAGAACTGTTAGCAAGTGCCTTTGAAAGTCTGTGGGCAGTGGAGGAGATCCTGGAAGACAAGGAAAAGTCAAACATAATGTCTCTTTTTACAGTGGAAACAAGGAGGGGATGAGGAATTATAGATCAGTGAGTTTAACTTCATTTTGTAGAAAACTACTGAACCAAGTCGTTAAATAAATTATTTTAACAGTGTAGGAAGAACAAGGAAATGAGTAACAGCCCCATAGCTTTGTCAAATACATAGCACACTAAACTACCTTCCTTTTGCACAGGGTCCTGTGGGTTGCAGAGAAGTAGCAAAAGTTGTATGGCTTGAGAGTGTTACAGCTTTTGAAATTTGCACAATGTTTTGGGCTCCACACTTCAAAAATTATGTGGACTAACTGGAAAGAGATCAGAGGAGAGTGCCATGAATGATCATAGACCTCAAAAATGTGGCCCCGGAGGTAGATTGAAGCAGCTGGGGTTGTTGAGAGAAGATAACTGAAATACCCTAGTGATCTTCAAATGCATAAAAGGTTGATGCAAAGAAGGAAGAAAGTAACTCTGTCACAGTGGACTTTGTGAAGGGAAGGACTTGGTTACAGTGATGGTGATTTAAGCTAACAATCAGGGAAACCTGTCTAGTGTAAAACAGTTTAGCTTTGGAATGTGTCGCCTACTGAAGTCTTCAATCTCCTATCATTGTAGACAAGCCTCAGATGGGAATTAAATAGCTGGAGTTGATCCTGCCTTGGAGCAGAACATAGATTAAATGGCATTGGTCTTTTCCAGCCAAATGTTCTATGAAACTGAGCTTGAACTAATAAATGAGCTTGTATTCAGGACAGTTACACTTCTATTTGTAAAAAGCAGCTGCACACATAAGTCATAACACACTGCTGTGTTTGCTGTTTGGAGGGGTGTATGAACTTAGGGCACAACTGTGATACTACAGAAGAAAAGCTGGAGAAGCTGGATGTGTTTAACAGCACAAATGTGCAAGTTTCCCCTTCTCTCCCCAGTGAGAATAGTTTTATATATGCTCTGTTGAATATTTCTGCCAGCTTGCCATGACACTAAGAAAATAAGCACAAATCCTTTTTAAATATTTAAGTCCTAAAGGGGCTTGCCATCACCCCCCAAAAAATGAGAACTATTCATTTCTTTTACTCACTGTACCGAGCATCCTTATGCAGCCTGTCTTGACCTGACTGTGCACACAGCTGAGTCAGTTCACTTTTCTTCTGCTAGTACACTCTCAATTTTTTATTTTATTTTCTTTTTCAGAAGAACTTAGTTTGAAGTTCCTAGCTCCCTTGACCTTTTGGTTCACATTTTCCCAATTCCAAGTTACTGCTTGTATTAGCATAGCCTCATGAGCCACCTTTTGTATTCTGCAGCTTTCTTTGCCCAAGTACAGCAGCAAAAATACTTGGGCCACCTTGACTTCAAGGACTCCTGCAGCTTCTCCCCAGCCATAAATACCTTTCTTTCCTAGTCCAGATATCCCATGTCTAAGTGTGCAGGTTGAAATGAAACAGGTAGATGGTGAAATGCAGTACTGCAGGGCCATTTCTCAGCTATGGACTGTTCTGTTTGTCAGCTTTGGGACAGACTGCTTTCCAGTCATCCTGGGAGAGGGATGGGGAAATGCTCCTTTTGGCAGCTCCCTGGGAGCCTGTCCTTGGTAAGCCAGAGGTGCCTGCTGCACTTGTGTGCACCCCTACTCCATGTGTGTCCAGGTATGCCTGCTGTGTATCGGATTCCAGCTGGCTGGGTTTGGGACCATTGATATTTTATTCTCTTTGGTGTTAGTACCAGATAAGGTTGAGCTGTGTGAAAACAAATCTTTGTGAAAATAAGGAGTATTGGGTTTTAAAAAGCCAGAGCATGATGAGAAGCATGCCCCTAAGCTGATGATGTAAACAGAAATGTTAACCAGAGCAGGAGGCATTTTTTCCTTCACTGAAGGTGGGGGCAGAGTAGATCTAATCTGTTTTTAAGGATTAGCTGTTTTTGAATGACACTTAAATATTTCCCTGTCCACCCTGATATTAGCAGAAACAAGACAAACACAGGCATTTTGATCCTTACTCTTCTGCTGTTCTGGCACGTTTCTACTTGTCCATAGGTGTTCACTATAAATCATGCAACGAGAGATCTTCTGCTCGCTCATGGTGGAGAGAGCTTTTCCTTCTCCCTCTGTCACTGCAATGCCTGAAAGCACAAACACGGCTCACGCTCTCATTTCACATCCGTTGTGGAGCTGTGCTTTGTTTGTCTTCAAGATTCTAGTGGTGGTGTATAAATGACCCCCCAACACTTGTTCTTTCGCTTTGAAACTGATTTCTCTCAGCTTGGCAGGTGAAACTCCAAATAGGTACGTCTGGCCCATTCCCTGGGGAGCTGAGAATGGCACCGACTAAAGTGGGAGAAGAGCTGACAGCTTTAAAGCTTTAGAAGTGGTAATAGGAGAGGCATGAGAAGACTTTTGTAAGTCACTTTCTCCCACACCATATTATGAAACCAACTAATTCCCATGCAGTGCATGCTCATGAGGCCAACTGCCACTTCCACTGTTGCATCCTTGAATAAGTGCTTGCTCTGCACGGAGATGAGTGCTGTTCCCATATGCTGGGTTTTATTTTGTAGACAGAACAGTTGACACACTTTTTGTCTCAAAGATCAGAGTGCAGGGCGTGTTTGTGTAAGGACAAATTACACAGGGTGTAGGTGCCTTTGTGTTCTGTAGGAGCACAAGCTGGTACCTCTGTGAAGAGGTGGGTGCTTTGGCAGGGTTTTGAATACAGGGCATCACACATGCAGAAAAACCAATGTTTATTTGCATTTCACCTAATGAGTGAAGCAGGGTGTAAACTTGCAAGGAGCCAAGATAAATATAGTATTCACAATGGCCTCTGGCATTTTCACCCCCACTTTGTTCTCTTTCTCTCCTTCTCCCTGCTCACATATATGCATGGTACATGTGAGCACACACATATGCAGACGTTTGATGCATGGCTTTTATTAGTGCATTTGCCATTGATTGATTAGTACTTAGTATTAGTACTTCTTCTATTGATTGATTGCAGATGAAGTGACTATTTGACCTTTAATTATGAGCCTTGCTATTGAAAATGACATTGAGCTATGGCTTCACATAATCCATCTGGAAAGCCCAACATGATGCCATTCCCTGGAGTTCATTCAGTGAGAAGGGAAGAGGCCTCAAGGAAGTGCAAAGCTATCACTGTGGCTCATTTAAAAAAATACTGCAGTTGTTGCTTGCACTTACGCAAAAGTTGCAGCCAAATAACAGAATGTTATTTTATTTTTTCAGAAAATGAATTGCTGTCTAGAAGTTACAACTCTGAAAGGAAAATTCAGGATTGTCAAAAATGTGTATTGGCTTTATTTCTTGGCATTTACTATGTAAAATTATTTTATCACCAAAAAACAAAGTAATGTTACCTATTTTGGCTACCACAGGGGCAAATATTAATACTGGAGGTATGATGAACAGCAGATTGGTAAAAGAAAACAGCAAAAATACCCTACGTAATAATAAAATCAGGGGTTTTTTGTGATGGAGAGCTTATTTTTCTTCATTTGGATTCAGCAATGTGGCAGTTCTTTAACCATTAAGCCCTTCAAGTAATACAGTCAAAGTTTCTAGCCTACCAAATGCTTTCAGGCAATAATAGAGTCCATTCTAGAAATAAAAGCCAAAACACCAATATTCTTTTGTTTTTATTTAATTCAAATTTATTTTTTAAGTGCTCAGCTTCTTACTGCTTGAGCACAGAACCAATGGTCTGTACCTGAGCAATCCTTATAAGCCTGATGTAGTGCACAAATAGATTTGGAGACAATTGCTTGTGAGGGGATCATGCAGGCTGTGGATTAATCAGGCCATGCCTTCCCCCGAGCTCCCCAGCTGCACAGTGGGACAGAGTGCATCATGCTCACATATAGCTCCTGTCTGCTCCCAGGTGTCTATGGTTTGCCTATGCTTCCTACAGAAATCACCTTACAAGATTTTTCACAATAAATAATATATTGGAATGCTGGAGTAATCCATTGCAGACTCTTTTTATCGTGTGGTGATGATCACCTTTCTCCTTTAAATAGAAAAAGGCTAAAATATTCTGACTTGTGCTAAGATAAAAGGTGGATGATTTTAAAAAGGAGGCATCTCTTAATCATTCTATAATAGAAAGGTAAGATGGCAAAATCGTGTGTGTTGCCCTAAGCGAGTATTCAGGCTATTCTCTGGTATTTTTGGAGTGTAGTGGTTTTTCTCTGCTTCTGGCAGAGAACTTTCCTCTAAGGCAGTTATTCATCAAAGTGCTCTGCCTTTCATGTAAAGATAGAGAAAATAGTCCTGGTTAATTGCTCTCTGAAACTTTTCAAGAGAAAGACTTTTGATGCTGTTTTTTCACCTTCAGAATTTTCCCATGAGTGTTGGACAGGTGACGTTACTACGTCCTGTCATTCTTCTTGGTGTTGGTAGTGCTTGAATTGGCATATGTATCTTTTTACAGGCTTTTAGTCTCATTCCTTCCCCAGGTGTCTGATAGGATGATGTAAGTAAAAAGGATCTGCCTACTCCTCTGCCTAGAACTGGTGGGTGCTGTCCCTCAGGGCAGAAGGGAAGCTGATGGGAGGAGGATGCTTCAAAGCGTGTCTTCTAAAGGATGTGTCTGGATTCCTCACTACTGCCCAGAGAGTTAGGAACTCTCCCATTTCTGCTTCTGAGGTACCTCAGAAGTGGGCTTAGTGACTGCTAGAACCTTTTATAAGTTTTGATACAGTGATTCTTTCAGCCAAAATTAAATCTTTTTCTTATCACTGCTGTCTTTGCCCAGCATCTGTGTGGAAGGAACAGCAGGTGACTGGGCTTTTTCCTCAGTTCTGTGATTCTCCTTTCTGTCTCTGGAAAATAAGAACCAAGGGATTTGTGTTACATGAGATGACAGTGGGCAGAGTAGAAGCATCTTGATCTGCTGCACTTTTCTCATGTTAGCATCTTTCTTTTGTAGGCAGGTGGATCACATTTCCTAGCTTGGCAGTCTTCTAGAGCCAACATTTGGTTCTTACTAACCAGTATTATCAGTCAGGTTATCACCAAGTAACTGCCATGTCTTCTTTCTCAGTGGACTCCAGACAATGCCTGGGAAATGCTGTATTTCCAGTACAGCTGCAAAACCATGTATATATGGATATATATAATATATAATACAAGGTTTTATATAGATGTATTTATATATATCAGAATATTAGCAAACTGAAATACAGACAGAAGATTTCTGTAACTGCGGATGGGGTGAGTATTTCCTGCTTGCACACACCAATCCCCCCGAGGTGAGATGCCATCTTGCACATGAAAGCATTTCTGTCATACTGACACCCCCCCTCACATGGGGGGACTATCTTCACAGGAGGTCAAACTGACAGTTTTGGGTAGGCTGTGGTCACTGGGATCATCTGTGCCAGAGAATCTCTCTTATTTTTCCCTGTTACTCATACATGACTGGCCATGCACCCCCTTTTTGCCTCCTTCAGACTGGAGCATCCCTGGGGTTGAACTTTGCAGAGGAAAATGTGCTGGCAGGCCAGTCTGACAGTAGGAAATGGCATAATCCAGTGAGTTATGGTGGCTTTTGGGCACAGAATACCTGCCTCTCCCTTGGTTTTTTTAACCACAAGTATCACCATCTAGTACATTTAATCTGTTTCAGTTTAGTCAATTTTGACCTTTCTGTGATTCCAGAAGGGGAAATACTAGAGCAAATTAGGGGATCTCCCTTTCCTTTCTGACCTGAAACATATGTTTCTTTGATTAGACCTAGAATGTGGCAAGAAATCCTGTACCAGCTCCCAGTGCTTCCTTTTCATCTGTATAGGTTTTTTATTAATATTTAGAAAGTTTGCCTGCAGCAGTACTAAAATGTGCATCAGAGGACAACAGTTGTTTACTGTGTTTGAACTGAAGAATCTCACCCAGGAGATCTCATTCACTTGAAGTTTACATCTCTCAATCTCGGCTTGCAGAAAGAGATCGATGAATAACAATTGTCATTTCAGAGTTGCACCTCTCCAATTATTTATTTGGTTGTGTGTCTTTCCAGAAGCACACATAATTGGATCAGACACTAAAAACCAGATTGCAGGTTTTTAATGACAGCCAGCTCATACCTCTTTATAATAAAATAAAAAAGTAAACACACATATCCATCTGTAAACTGATAATGACACAGGAGTTCTCCCTCCCCACCAAAAACAGTTAAAGTTAATTTATCTACTTTAAGAAACTACATTATATTCAGCAGACAGCTGACAGGTTACCCTTGGGAAGATCCGTGTTTGGACATGACACAAGAATTTTTTTTTACCTCAAGCTGGCAGAGGCTACAAGTGTCACCCATACTGAAGCTGGTGACTATTGAAGATGATGTTGAGTCTCCCTGAGAGAGTTGCATCTACATTTGCTGCTCTCAGTGCACCTTCTGGCAGCCAGTCTGAGCTGCTGACTCCAGACACTTCTAAAGCAGTGGGTGCAAAGATGTGAAAAATCAACAGCAGCAGCAAAATTTAGAAGTCTCCTATTGCAGCATAGTTTGGGAGCCTGGAAGAGGGATCCAGCTCTAAAAGCTGTCATGAACACTTCAAGCACATAACCCTATCACAGTTTTAGAACAGGAAATAGTATCCCATAGGATTTCAAGGTGTAGGGAGCTGTTTGCTCAAAATACCTTCCCAAATGGAGCAGTAAGGTTTTCTGGCCTCATATATTCTTTTCTTAGCCAAAGAAATTAGATGAAGAAAGGAAAAATTATGATTATTTCCTTTATGAAAAGAAGGGCTTTCTTGGTTTATTCTTTATAATGAATTTGTGTATTATGTTTTCCTTTGCATCAAGGTTACAGGTGGAAAAAAGCTTTAAAAAAAAATCTGATTAAAAGATAATATGAAACAGGTTGGAGCATAATCCTTTCCTGCCTGTGTTTACAAATATAATAAGAACAACTCTAAAACATGTTTTTTCATGGCTTTTTAAATAATACGTGTAAATAAATCTATATAATTAAAACTTCAATACTGTGAAATCTTACCCTCAGCTGTATGTGGAAGGTCAATAATATTCAAGGAAATAATCAAATTAATCAAATCTCAGCGTCATGGTTTTAGGACACTTGTCCATCTCTTTGTCCAGAATTCTTTTCATTAGTAAGTTTCACCTACTAAACCTTTAAAGAGTGTTTAAATTCTGTTCATTTTAATTTTGTAGCTTAGTCATTGATAGCAAATTTGTATTTCATTATCCATTTGCTGTCTGTGCTTTGAGTAGGGTATGTGTATGAGGAGTGAGCTGATATCCAAGCAATAAAAAAAGCACTGAAGTGTGAGTGTGGGCTTACAGTGTTGCTATGTCCACATTGTGGTGCCAAATTAAGGGTAAGTCACATATGAAAAATGACTTACAGTTGTTCAAATCATTCCTGAATTCTCTGTTAACTAATTCCTACCACCATATTGTCAGCCAGGTGGAGGTGTTGTGGAGTCTCAGGCACCAGTGTTCAGTTGTTGGTGTTAAATGTTTCATTGTCAGCAGCTGGTAAGATTGCCTGTGTTGTTCATTAAACATCACTTCCAATCTGAATGCACCCACTGAAACCCCAGAAATAGACAAACTGTACTTTCTTTCTCTTCCTCCCAGCTTTTGCAGTTTTATTTCCTTAAAACTTTGATAGTATCAAGATGTGCTGTTCCCTGGTAACTGTACTTACAATTGCACTTGAATTGCTGATTTCTGTGTGAGTATAGTGGGCCAGTTACCTGAAGAAAAAGAATTAGCAAAAGCATTCAAAGCATATTAGGTTTTCTTCTTTTTTTTTAATTCTTGTTAGAGTTATAGAAAAAGGAATACCCTCTTTCTCATTAATGTCTCTTCCTCCTCCTCCTTTACTTCAATATTAGACCAGTCTCTTATAGTGTAAATTCTTGCATCCCAGCAGAGCTGTATGGCCAGTACATGGCCACATCACTGATTAAGGGCAGAGCCTTGCCAGTAATTCTAGTCCTGCAAAGAGGTAAATCATTTAATGTAATGCAAGGGCATTGTTTTTTTCCAAAGTCAGGGAAAAAGGTGGAAATGTTTAGGAAGATTAAGGTCCACACAGACCTCCAAACTGAGCTAGGATAGCCTTCATTTTGCAGTTTTCTCCTGCAGTTCTTCCAGAGTCTCTTAACATCCCACAGTCCCTTGTGTAAACTCCCCCTCAGATGTTTGCTTTTACCATTCCATGAGCCTGGTTTTGCTTTCCATTACACTTGTCACTGACCTGAAATATGAAAACATACTGAAAAAAAACTGTCTTTTGTTTTCCCTAAGAATATTTTAAGCATGAGTCTTCTTCATACAAGCATGTATGTGGGCAAAAGGGCACAATTCTCCTTGCAATGTAATGTGAGCTCATATCACATTGGAAGGTGCTTTCTTTGGCTGGAATGGAAATACTCAGTAGCAAACAAATATTTGTATTGTTACAGGTTGTCAGGTATTATTTAGCTATTCCCATACCTGAAAGAAAGTGGTCCTGAGGGAAAAGCATTTAACTTGAATTCAGGATGTGCTTTGGAGAGGGCATGGATGTAGGAAAAAGAATCCAGTTTGTTTTCAAAAGCATCTTCTTCTGTCATGATCCAAGTATGTCCTAAGGCAGTCTGAACAAGGGCAAGGAACACCTATCCCTGGTGAGGCCTCACTGAGGACAGGCATAGTGTGTGACCTTCTGTCTCCTCAAAATTAACCACAGCAATGATTTGCCTGGGGAGAAACAGGGAAACCCTTAAGAAAGTTTTCAAGTGAGATGAGCAATATCTTGCTGTTCTGGCTGCTCTCCGCATGAACAACTTTTTTCTAATCCTCTGAATTGGGCTCTGTCTGAATCTCACCCTTCCCACCATGCAGTCACTGGGCTCCATGCAGAGCTATTCTGAAACTTGGCAGTAAAATTTCAGGTGCTCATTTGGCGCTCTCTTTGCAGCATGAATTCAGAAACCCCCCTGCTCTGGCAGCTTGGGAGAGGTTCAGTGCAATATGTGCCCCTCTTTACAGGCCTTTTCTCAGATGTGAAAAGAAATAGCTATTTGACCAATAATGTTCCTTTCACATCAATCCCTGAGAGGATCCTTCAGAAGGAGAGTAGCCTGAAGAGCATTAGAGAAGCTATCATCATACACTTGATTCATTTTGTGTATTACACTTGAAGATTATGACGATTGAGAGTTCCGAAATGCATTGACAAGTACAAGAGAGAGGTAAAAATTCAGAGGCTAAAGCTTTACTTCCAAGTATTTCCACTGCCTCTTTGTGAGGGTTCTTTGGCATTCTGATTCCTGAATGCCTGATGGTTCCATAGCCCTCGGATGACCTCTTTGTTTTGCCCCAAATCTCTTTTCCTGAGAAGAAATGCTGCAGCGTTTTGTGATGTGGAATGTGTTTCAGTAACACAGGCATTAAAGGTTTAGGATAAATTGTTTGCTGTGAAGACACTAAAGGGGAAAAACCTATACAATGAAGTATGCAAGCAGAGCACTAGCAATAATTCTGCTTTGGGTGTGAGAGATAATGGCCTGTGTTCTGGTGGTAATAAAAATGTTCTATTAAGTTCTCTGAGCCCATTGCAATGTGATAGAAAACAGCAAATGATGAAACAGTGCTTTAAGGGGAGCTTACACATCCAGCGAGCATAAAATAAACATATTAAAATTGAAAAAAACCCCTGATTTCCAGTACTTATTGTTTTATCACTTCCATCATGGGTATAGGATAAAAGAAAACTCTTACTTGCTTGTTAGAAGAAGAAAGCTCCTACTTGAAGTTCTTACTTGGCAGATGTCAGTTGAAAGCTCTGCTAAGGAATATGCTGCAATGTCAAACTCTGTTGGGTAATTTTAGACAAATGTGTCATGTGTGACATGGAAATATGGCATGCTGTACATTAGTGATTTCCCAAGTGTTTGGATCAGGTAGTAATGTGCTGAGAAAGTGCTCTTTATCTCTCCACACTGTGTACTTGTATAGCAGTGGGGAAAGGCTTTTGGTAGAAATTACTTTAGTCAGAAATAAGAATCCATTTACAATATGTGCCTTCTAACATCTTTCAGACAATGCATTGTATTAAAGAGGCATTTTTTGATTAATGTTTTATAAACATTTTTCAGCATGACAGCTTAAAGTCCCTGTAAAATTGTAAATGCGTGCATAGTGCTCACTTCCATAAAGTCAAGTGCCATCTCATAAAGTCTAGTTGGATCCTGCCAGTGACAGTGACACAGAATCAGTACCTTGGAGCATTAAAATTAATTTGCTTCATTTATATTACTGCAGTGATAGCTAGATGAAAAGAGTCCTATATTTAAATTATCTTAAAA
This sequence comes from Monarcha castaneiventris obscurior, assembly GCA_026261815.1. NCBI lineage: Eukaryota > Metazoa > Chordata > Aves > Passeriformes > Monarchidae > Monarcha > Monarcha castaneiventris. The sequence goes on from JAMPIT010000890.1 coordinate 2,601,547, forward strand.
ATACCTTCAAATCTTTTAGGGTTTTTTATTATTATTATTTTACAGTTAACTAAATGTAGTGAAGTGCAGCATAATATTTTCATGGGCCTTTTAGGAAATGTGAAAGTAGCAAAGGGGAAAGGGGAGGATGTGGGAGGGCTATACTGGGTGCTAACTGGGGGAAGGATTAAGTAGCTTTCAGTTGAGCAGATTATTAGAGAAACAGTGGCCTTGGCCACAGCTGATAACCTACAGCCTTGGAGCCAAACTGGAATACCCTGGAGCACTGGAGAGCAAAGAGGGCTTTCCTATACTGGACTGTAAGAGCAGTCCTCTCACTCTTCATTGCTGCTGTTGAAGGTCATAGATAATCAGTGTTTCCTTTGCTTTCCTCAGGTTTGCAAAGTGCTTAATGTGGAAAAAAAGAGCTGAGTGAGGGCACAAAAAAAGGGAGAAAACCGAAATGTGCTGCCTGTCACAGGCCTGTCTTCTTCTCTCGGCTGCAGTGGGACTGTGATGTTGGTGCCCCTGCCCTTAGTGGAGCTGAGTGATTTTAGTGGAAGTACCCCAGTTTTACAGATCTGCAACAAACAAAATCAAAGGTCTTGGGAAGCAAACCCAAGGAGGCTGGAAGCATGGGAGTGAGGGGGGAAAGGAGGAAGGGAGAAAATACGAACAGAAAAAGAGCCTCTGAATACCAGGGCCAAAGAGAGAGGAGGAAGATGGGAATGTGGGGGAGCACTGGTGGAAGAAACATACCCAAACAAAGGGGAAGAGGGAAATTTGGGGTAAAAAGCTGGGAATACTAATGATCTTGTTTGAAAGGGATACCTGTAGAATGATCTCTGTTCTTCCTCCCTTCTGCCGCAGCTCTCTGTAGTCCTGGTCAGATGGGGTGCTGCTTTCTCATCCCACTCCTTTGGAGGAGGATGGGATGCTTGTTAAACCCCCACTTTGAGCAAAGCTCCCCAGGTTGGCACCAAAGCACAGAAGAGAACTTTGTTATTCAGTCTCATGATATGAGTGAGGATCTTTGGCAGAGAGTTGAACCTGGAAGCCTGTAGCTCCATAAACCACAGCAGCACAAATGGGTGTTTATGGCATGAGCCTTCAGTGTTTGGCTTTTTCCCAAGTGTGTTTTCATTTATATAGATAGATAGATACAGATATGAGAAAAATATGGTTACTTTTGTGTTTCATTTTAAAAGAGGTAAAAGTAACTATTAGAGCATGTTTATCCTAATTAAATGTTTGCATGGGTTTTATATGTTTGGAAAACATTAGCAGTCAAACTGATGCTTGCAGCTACTGCGTATTGCTGCTAAAAAGTTTAGATGGTGTTTTTAAAAATAAATAAAACTCATGCTGTTTAGTTTAGCTTTGTGGTAATGTTACTGACACAAGCATTTGTGACTACACTATGGGGATCTCTGTCACGAAATATTTTCTGAGAGAGTTGCAGCTGGCAAAGTTGGAATTATAAAGATCAGAAAGTGCATAAAAATGCAACAAGGCTGGTTTTTGGTTTTTTTTTCCATTAGACTAGTCCTTACATGCAAAAATGATTATTTTTTCTTCTTTTCACCAGTTAGCATTTCCTGGTAAATAACAGGAACTTTAATTGCACATTAGTTGCTTCCAGGAACCTATTGTTGTGACATGTATTTAAACAAGCTGTGAATTAAGAACCTCTTTCCACCCAGTGATCTAATTATATTGTCACGCTAATGATAGTATTTTGTATTTATATTTGACAACTTTAATCTTCTTTTCCTAGCTTACGGAAATAGTCTTCCTCTAGAGAATTTACCTTTTAGTCTGGAATTTCTTACCTTTTCTTTCAGAAAATGTACACTTACCTAAAGCATGTCTCAGTCACTTGGATCCATTCTGTTCACGTCTCTGCCATTAGTTTCTGTGTGATCTTAGGCTAGTCATTGTAGTGTTTCTGATTCTCTGTAGGAACCCTCTTCAGCTTTCTAAAATGTTTTTGGATCTGTGGATGAAATTGCACTACCAAAACACCAGGTACTGTCTTACAAACAGAATATAGCATGTTCATATCTTGGGACTCTGGTGTATTTTTCTGTGATTAGAAAATAGGAAAGGACTCACAAGGGTCAAGTTGAAACTTGGAAACAGGCAATAAAACCTTTATCTGTTTACAAAAACAGTATGATGTACATTTGAGGTAAATTACATACCATAATATAATGCAAATGCCCATTTAATTTCTATCTAAATACTGTTTATTCCCAAGCCCCAGAAATTAGTGTTAATAATAAGCAGTTGTGTGATAGGTCTATGATGTTGTTTTGAAGGTAATTATAATACTGAAATAAAGAATGCAAACCTTTATTTATTTGATTTAATCTGTCCCTGGAAATATACCCATAGGTAAATGCTACTAGCATAAGCATGAGGTTTTTAGTGGTGTAATGTGATGAAGCTAGTAATAATAATTACAAGAAACGGTGCTGTGGAAACATCATGAAGATTTCAGCAAGCCTAGACACGTGTCAACAATAGTGGGACACTGGTGAAGTGGTAATATTCAACAAATAAGCTGTTTGCTCACTAAGGGAGGAGTCAGCTTTATTAAGGGAAACCTGAAATGGTGTTGATAATGGGCGTTTATCCAATATACACAGAAAAGTTTACATAAATATGACTGCTTTGGCTGATCTGAAACGTCTACTCCTGTGGAAATGGAGGGTATGTGGCACAAAGCTCGGTGTCTTGTCATTACTGAGAAAGGAGACAAGGCAGAGCCAGGTTGGATGGGGATTGGAGCAACCTGGTCTGCTGCAAGATGTCCCTGTGGCAGTGGGGTGGAACAAGATGGTCTTTAAGGCCCCTTCCAACCCAAACCACTCTGTGATTCTATGAGGAGACACTTGGATGAGCTGTGGGAAAACTGTGTGTACTCTGCTTCACTGTAAGGTTGGAGCCAGCAGAAGATTCCTAGAATAGTGTTTAGGAGAAGGAGAAAATAAGGTGCATTCTCAGGAGGCTCCTGAGGAATCGCAGCTGCTCTTGTTGGCAACGATGCAAATACCTGGTCAGGCAAGACAGAGCTGGTTGCAGGTTTTGCCCACACCTGCACTTTGTGGAGCATGGTAGCAAGGTTCCAAGATTTAAACAGATAATTTTGAACAGTACTGTGTTCAAAGTAGGCATAATTGGTTTCATTTCTGCAAAAGGGAATGAAACTTAATTTTGCATATCACATCCTCAAGCAGGAAGATTGTGCATGGAGATGTCTGATAGAATTAGCACTGTTGAGTGCAAATTCCAGCTCTTAGGAAAAATGGCCCATCTCTAGGTCTTAGCACTCACTTCTTCCAGCATCTAACAACCTCTGTACTCCAGCTGCAGCCTGACTCTTTGTGGGCAGGATCACTTCATGTTGCTCACCCAGCAGATTAAACCTCTTCTATCTCATAGATCAGTCAAAGCAGGGAAGGCTCTCACTTGGAAGCTCACCAGCTGGAGGGAATGTACAAGAAAAACATGACCCTACTGCAGTGGAAAACAGACCAAAGAAAGGTTGCAAAGGTTACAAGCAGGAGTTGGACAGGTTGGATGGAGGACAATCATGCAAACACAAAACAGCCCCAGTGAGAGGAAGTAGGAAAAAAGCAGTACAGAACTGTGCTTAGCAACTGAGCAGTCATGCTGTAGCAGAATGTTTTGTATATTGAGTCTTCAGCAGCAGTTTTTATTTACTGCAATATTAGCATAATTAGAACAGATCTTTTATGGCACTCCGTAGTCCTCCCTTTCTGCTACAGAACTTTCTCTGCCATGTATTTTTTGTATTCATGTTCTTGCTTGTTTGGGTTGGATTTTTTACTATATAAAACTTTTGAGTCTTCATTTTGGGATTTTTTGGGATTTCTTTTTTTTTTTTATTATTTTTTTGTGAAATGTCAATGCAACATAAAATGGTTTGCTTTTACCTGGAACTCAAAGTCTGAGGTGAATGTCTCCTGCTTTTCTGCCTGCAGGGATTCCCATGCTGAAGATAGTATTTGCTGGTTATGAGCACCTGTCCCTAATTTCCGTCCCTTTGCTCATCTATCATCCTGCTCAGATCCTTCTTGGCAGTCTGTTGGTACCAACGATAAAATCCTGGATGGTTTCTAGGCAAAAGGTATGAATTGCTGGATTTGATTTATACTAGCAAGTGTGCTGTGAGGGGAAAAATATCTAAACACATGTCCTGAAGTCCTGGGGTTCCTTCTTGGTGATCCTATGGTAGGGATTTTTCTGTTTGTTGCTTCATCTATAAAAGTGATAGTCACAGCAGTATCAAATTAGAAGTGCAGAGCTTTATCCCCCTTGAAAAGGGGGCTGAAAAGACTCTGAAAAAGTTCAAAGCTTGAAGTTAGACCTCTACAGTTAATTCAAATTACAAATTCATTCAAATTATGAATTCAGAATATGCCCCATAAGAATGTCTCCATCCATTAGCTGGCTAATGATCACAGCTTTGGGTCTCCTTTATGGAGAAGTGACAAAGATGTGTTGGCTGGCATGGGAGCTGGGGAAATGAGGTAAAATAAGGACACTTTCTGAACTGGATTGAAGCAGGGTGAAAACTTCCCCACCCTCCCTGCCTTTCTTGGGTCACCTTTTACAATAACAAGAGGTCTACAGCACTCTGGGGCATCACATTTCATGCCAAAATTAGGCATGTGATAACTTGTAGGATTATAGACCATAACCTAGAGGGTCTGGAATCAGCATCGCTGATTCAAATTATGCTTGTTTCAGTACAAATTGAAGGTATTGACATCTGACAGCCATTTTGTGATCTATGTGAAATAATTGCAGTGGTTTTAGTCAGGTTCTCAGAATAACTACCCTGCAAAAAGCTAGTCCATGAAATCGACTTTGATGCTGTCTTTTAATGTTCTGAGATTATAAAGATCAAGAAGCTGCAGCAACTGAAGCAGCCTTTGGCAGCCATTTTCGGTGATGGTTGAGACCTACTGTGGGAAGCCTAGCTCCATCAGCACCCTGCATTCTCCACTTATCAGGGGAGAAATTTTATGGATAACGCTCGTATTTCCGATTTTCAGCAAAACCGAGTGGCTGTCATTTTACAGCTTCACGCCACTAAAGTAACCTTGCTATCTTGAATGATAAAATTCCCCAAATCAGTGATTTTAATGTGTTACCTGAACTGTAAAAAGCATGAAAACTCAGTTTTCAGGAACTGTGTTTAGAAATCAGACCATGTTAATATGTACTGGTCTGAGTATGTGAAAATGAAAATCTGAGAATCCAGTGGCAATTTTCCATCAGTCTGAAAGTCAGGGTTTTTCTTTTAATCAGAAATTATCAAGAGACTTTACAGGTGGTATAAAGAAAATTCCATGCTATTCCTGCAGAAAGACAGCCTAAAGTTAACGCTGCTGGTGACAGAATGATCCCTGCAATGCTGACTTCTCTTCAGCATCTCAGGAGTGGGGCTGGAGCTCATCCAGACCTGCCTGATTCTCAGGACAGTAATGGCCTTTAGGGGCTGCTGTCAGCTGCTGAAAGTTAAAACAGCCTTTAAACAGAGCATCAGAACAGTCAACCAGTACTGGAGAGATTTACAGTTCATCAGCACTAGTTTCTTATTCATTAAGCATCAAATAAACCTCCTGTGCTAATCAGACTGTAATGCCACTGTAGAACCACTTTGGGGGATTGTTGTTCTGTTGCAGCAGTTTCTTCAGTTGCTCTTCTGTATTATTCACAAATGTTATTTTAATTACTCTTTGAAAAAAATCAATGAGGTTGGGTCTGGTACAGTTGCAATAAGTATAATAGAAGTGAATGTTGTGACTGGATAATGGTCTCCCGCTTTGAAAATAAACATGTCATCATCACCCTTGATGTTTATTTTCTACAAACACCTTGGCTTCATTTTGGCATCTCTCTTGCAGGGGGAGGCGGTTATCCAGTCACAGTACTCAACTGCAGTGACATTCTTACTTAATTATGATAGTACATGTGATCGGGTTGTATGAAATTGAATTTAAATATTTAGAGGTTCATCTACACTAAGGTATTTCTACTTTGTAAATATGGCAGCGGAATCTGCCAAACTACAAAGTTAAAGAATTGTTTCCCCAAACAAAGTGTGGAATGATGTCTCTCTCTCTCCGAAGTCTCTTGCTGAATAATATCCAAAAGACTAATCTCAAAGGGCTGGATTTAACAATAGTTAAATGCTGGTGTTTCTGAGGGGAGTATAGCCCATTTATTTTTAAAGGTTTGGGGTTTTTTTAAGGGTTTACATTTGTGCTGGAGTGATTTTCAAGCAGTGCTTACAAGCTTTAAATGTACAATATTAAAGGTTAATATCTACAATAAGAAACCCCATCAGGCATCTCTCAGACTGAAAATTGCTTGTTTAGCCAAGCTGCTGGAAACAAGAAGTCAGACAAATGCCAGTCTGTCAGGGCTCTTCACCCAAAAGACTTCAGAAAAATGGAGGTTCCATTTCAGGAATTGGTTAATTCCTCTAACTTCCCTCTCACCCGGGGCCAATTTGTCCCACACAAGAAGGCAAAGAGCTTTTTTTGCTGCAGAGCACACCAGCAGTCAGCATCCTTCCCAGTGACCACACTGGTGTACAGGAGCAGCTGAAAACCTAACACCTTCTAAGCCTATCACATTTCTCTCCTTACTGAGAGAGGCTGCTTCCTGCCAGACTGGAAGCATGAGTTGAACTTCTGTCACACACTGAATAAATAGCTCAGAAACCATAATTGGCCAGCCCTGCGAGGAACACAGAGCTGAACCCTGCCATCAGAAAAGTCAAGGGGTTTCTTTCTTCCTCAGCCACAGTAGAACTACAAAGATGTCAGGTGTCCCCTGGCACATGATCACCTCTGGACTGATGGACTTTGGCTTATTTCTACCTTTTCTCAGAAAGGAAGGTATAAACATCAGAGGTGCATGACATCCACCACTGCAGCAGTGATTATCCTCTGAGCAGGCTTTGAGCCATGTGGAAGGAAGCCAGGGGACACAAAGGTGTTGGCACAAATTTTCTTTGCTGTCTTTCCTTAAGTGGGTCAGAAGCTCTTCTATCTGTGCCACAAGTGGTTTGAGTGGGGTCCAAATAGCTGCTTTCTAAAAGGCATCTGAGATCCATCTCTGCTTCCTTCACTGCACTATGGCACTGTAGCCATAGTCCTTGTGGTTCCTCTGTTAAGGCTCCCTGTGTAAGTAGGGGTTGTGATGGGCTATTAGAGACAAAAGCATCATCTCAGAACCCACAACCTGTCAGCTGCATGCTGATTCCTCTCTCAGCCTCTTAAAAGTACGCACAGTGTTTTGTTGCCCCTTACAAATGAGAATCTTACCTTGTGCTGTTGCTTGTCTTTGAAGGATATAAAAAAGTGACTGTTTTGTTTCCTGTTCACAGGCACTGAAGTTAACCAGGCAGCCCAAAGCACCTGTGAAGGTATAACTGTGGAGATGGCCTGTGTCACAGTGAATGTATATATGTACTATACTGTACACACGGACAATTGACACAACTGGGTTTTGTGAATGTTGCTTCAGTGCATATTTTATTTTTTTATATATATATATTTTAAAAGATACCTGTTAAGTGCCTTACAGATGCGTTTTTGGCAAAAGCATTGTTTTCAGAAGCCACTTTGTTGGTTGCTGCAAGAGGTTGTACAGTATTTTGGAGTCCTTTAGTTTATTTTTCTAACTGAGTGAATGGTCATGACTGACAGCTGGTTCTTCCATTGCCCCTGTTTGAAGCCAGGGTGCACCAGCTGCAAGTCACTGTTCTAAACTAGCCAAAATGACCAGAAGCCTATCCCACTGCTGGCTTACCCTGGGGAAGAGCTTTCTGAAGGTTTTTTTCTGAGATTGACTTGAATTTCTGTGTGACTCTGTTACACTCCCTAGTCATATGACTGTGACATGCCTTTTTCTTCTGAGTTTGTGTATACTCAGCATGGGGCCATCCAATGGATAGAAGCTGAAAAGCATGAATTATTTGCATTTGTTGACACAGTTGTCTAGACATTCCTTCAAAGTTAATGGTTTCTCAAGAAAATTCTTTCAATTCCATTGTATGATATTGTGCCATTGTATATCTTAAATGCCTCATAAGCTTCTTCAAAGAAATGGTCTGGTGCTTGGGTTATGAGTGAAGTATTTGTGTTTGCAGCTAGGAGATCTTTTTATAATTTACCCCTGAAGAACAAAAATTTGTGTTCTTCTTTTTTTTCTTTTCCTTCCCTCTGTGCAATGCACGGAAACCTGCACGGAGAATTTAGGACGCTAATACTGAAGCAGAGACTTTATTGTAGTAAGCTGAGCTACATTTTCTCTATCACTGCATTGGTAATGAATAATAGCTTATGAGGACAAGAAAGTTGACTCTTGTTTTTTTGCTAATTAAAAGGATCCTTATGGTAAGAGAAACATTATCTTAGCTTGTTTGACAATCAGTCACAACTTTTTAAAAAATAATATTACTCTTTCTAATAAACTTATGTAAAAAAAGAATGCAAAATACTATTTCTAGGCGTTGAAGAGAAAGGAATGCAGGCATATATTTAAACATGCATCCAGCACTGCATCTTGTCAGGGAGATGAAGATTTCAGAAACGTGCTCTAGTCCAGACCAGGGGGTGTGCCCATCTGCAAAAACTGTGCTGGCAATTGTGCATTAAAATATTAAGTAAGGAAAGAAATAGGTCAGTGTGGGATTGATATAAATGCAGAGCTTCCATGTGTGTCATGGTTAACATTGCAGCCTAAGCTGCGGCTGAGTGCAAACACCTTGGAGCAAGTCTTCAGCAAATGTAACTTATTGGAGCTCTAATAAGGCTGCAAGCCTTTACACAAGCTAAAGATCTTTTTGTGTGACCACAGGCGTGTGAAATTCACATCCTTTTGCCTTAGTGAAAAAAAAAATGTGCTTGGTTTACCTAGTCTGTTACTTCTAGTCCTGTGAACAACAGGAAAAAAGTAATCTGGTACCAATCCTCGGTGCTTTACCTGATGGCCACTCTCTGTTGCCATCTGTATGAGAAGCTACAGGGAGCTGACAGCATCATCCTGTACAGTACTGGCATCACCAATAAAAGGACCATGGGACAAAGGTACGGGAGGTGGCACATGCTGAATTCTTTCCTTCCCTGGAGGGCCATCAAGCTCTCCCCGCTGAGCAGGCCAGAGGGCTGAGGGACACTGCCCACTGCCCGTGTCCCCAGGGCTCTGCTCTCTTCCTACTGGGCAGTGGGCAGGGAGCTCACAGTTTGATCAGTGCACCCCCAGATAGCACAGGCAGATCCACCAACAGGCCAGCCTATGAGGAACTGGAGAGTTCTTGGGCCAAATTCAAGGTTCCACTTCCTTAAGCATTCTAAGTGGTAACTGGTTTCATATGGGAAAAAATTCCTCTGGGCTTAAAAAACCCTGCTTGCAGCAGGGGACTGCTTCCAAACTCAGGACAGTTTCTTTTTGTTCTGCTTCCATAAACCTGAATTTCCAGAGTATATAAAGACTTAATCCCAATCCCACTGAAATTGATGACTCTTTCTGTTGGTTTTGAATGGCAAGACAACAGGCCCAGAAGGAGTGTTCCCTTTTTTAAAATACACGGGAAGAGTTCAAGCAGACAGTAGCTGACTGTGGTTGTGTCAATGCTAAATAGTCAGAACACTGCAAGTACCCTTACTGAGCTACCTCTGTGTACTGAATCTCTGCCTTTCAGTACTTCCAACAACTTGCTTAGATTCCATTGAAAACATCCTTTGTTTTTTGGGGGGTTTTTTCCACATTTAAGAATATTCCAAACTGTTTTACCATGTAGTTTTGTTGGAGTCTTTACAAAGTCCTTGTTGATTGCTTTGGGTCAGCTTAAATACCATGTATGAGTGTTGGAGGTGTTGGACTAAAGGGAATATCAAGCTAAACTGAAATACATCTTTTAAATCCATACTTAATGAAACTTAATTGTGTACATCAATTATGTTATGTTTGAAGACTGTTAAGATGTTTGTTTTATGACTTTTTATATGTCTTTAATAAACCGAATGGGTTTGAGTTCAATTTTGTTAAAAGGAAAACAAGATAAAATTATTTATCCTCTAGGTCAATTTTTACCTCTGTTATCTGTTTTATTCTTTTGTGGGTGCGCTTTTAAACTGTTTGCTTGTTTTTTTAAAAAAAAAGTCCATTAACTGTCTGGAGATACTTTATGAACTTGGGGAAAGAAAGTCCTCAGAATACTGCTAATTGTCATCAACTGAAAATTAATTCATTGACCCTGAACAGTTTTTCAGTAAAAGGTTAGAACAGTTCTGAATCTTTTCAACTTCTTGGCTTTAAATTTCACTGATATTAAACATAATCAGGCAAAACTGATGGCAAATGAGAACTTCGGCCATGTTACAACATGAAGATTTTCGTGATCGTTTCTGCATCTCTATAATCCCATCTAATGATAGTGGAGGAAAAAAGCCCACCCAAACAATAAAACAGCACTTCAGAGGTCAGGGGGAATGTTAGCACTTTGTGTTGAGTTACTCAAAGATTTCACTTCCCTTTTTGTGCACTAAATTGAAAAGCTTTTGATGACTCCAGTAACTTATCAAGATAAATAATTTTTAATGTAGTTAAAATCAAAGATGTGATTGTGTTTTTTCTTGTTGATCCTTTAGTTAGTGTGAACAGGTTATGTGGTAGAAAGGCAATCTCAGCAGAAGCGGCACAGTTGTGCTTGTTCACAGAGCAGAAGGAGCTTGGTTTTACAGAAGGAGTCCCCTACATTACTCTGGCAGTCAGGGAAAAAGGAGCTGTTAGTTTTATTTGTGTACATTTTTCTGTGGAAATATCTTGACAGCGGGAGGTTAGAAGGCAACATGAAATATGGTCTGTCTGCAAGCACATTGATTTATGTGCGAGTGCATACGTGCATAAGAGATGAGCAGTTATATATGTAGAAATGACTAGAAAGGGCCAAGTCCCTGGGATACATTTTTTTGCAAGACTGCATATGGAGAAAGAGCTACTTTTTTTGATGTTACTCTGCCATTAAAAATGAAATTTCAGACACTGAATTGTGTTTTGTATTGAATCACAATCTCATACAGAACCCTTACAGCAGACAATCGCAGCTTTGTATTTGTAAACTGTAGACTGTTTTGCACTTAAATAGATGTTGATGCATTTGGGAATTACAACACAGTAAAGGGCTAAATCATAGTTTCTCCATTTGGTTATAATCCAAATGCATTTATATTACTATTATTTCAAAGTGCCAGGAACAGAGGTAGTCCCTGGCAAACATGTTAAATAGACAAGAGACTAAATTCTGCCCTTGGTTACACTTGCACATCTCCAGAGCAAGGTTGTTAAGCTGCAGAGCAGTCTCCCCAGGGAAGCTGTTTGAAGAGCCCTGCCATTGTTCTAACAAAGCTCAGGGATAATGTAGCACACGATGAGAGTAAATGAGGAGTATTTTACTTTAGATTTGATGGCCTGCCCTTTCCAGCATTTTACAAACCAAATCTCTTTTGTCCCTATTTCCGTGGGGTAGCCCCAGTCCCCCAAACCAAAACTTACAGCATCCTGTCAGAACAATGTCAGGAGAGGGACATGGTCTCCTGTTTGCCATTTTCTTGATTCAACCACATTATCGCTTGTGATTGTTAGACTGTGGCTTCTACAAGGAGATATTTTGACTTAAATTCCTCCAAGTTGATGTGTCCTGTTTCTGTAAAATGCTCATTCAACAGGGGGCACCCTGGGGGATGGTAAGGAATCTTCTGGATTTGCATGGACAAGCTGTGCAGGACTAGGGAAAGCAATGCTGGGAAATGCAGGTTGGAAGCATTGCTCCACGCAGGTCTGCTTCATGCTGCCATCTAGAGCTGCAGCAGAGGTCATGAAAGCAGCCTCTTGCCAGAAAGGTGGAGAGGGAGATATTCAGTGAGAAGTGAAATTAAATTTATTAGTGATTAAAAGGACAAGAGAGATGTGTTGGAAACAACGAATGCCAATGAGGCCTCTCGGCTGCTCCCCTAAGCAAATTGCAGTCTCGGTGGAACATCAGCTTCTCAGTCCATCAAATTGCAGTAATCAAGTCTGGAGCTGATGGGAGCATGAGTCACCACTTAATTTTCTCATCAGTGGAGGCCAAGTTTTCAAAATATTTTTAGATGCATTTCCACAGAGATTTCTGCCAGCCAATGACCTATAGAGTGACAAGAAAATGAGCAATAGCTGCTGCTGAATCAGGCTTTGCTCCCTGCCGCCTACCCTTATGACCATAGTCAGGGGCAGGGAGCACAGCAAATCAAAGGCTTTTGGAATTCTTATGCAGAAAAGAGCCCTGCTGAGCTGATAGGAACACCTGGGTTTGTTAAGTAACAAAATAACCTGTGAATTCTTAGGCTGCCTGGTAGGTTCAAATGAACTTTGACTACGTTGCTAGCCCCAGCCAGAAGCAGGTGTGAGGTTAGGAACTGATGTGATCCATGCTCCAAGGGACAGCCCATACCCAGCAGCTGCAGCCCACAGAAGAGGCTGTGCATCTCCTAAGGATCCCGTGCTGCTGCATCTCATCTGCTCTTTGCCTGTGTTCAAAACTGCTGCCTGGCACAACCATTTGTCACCCAGGTAAGAAAAGGTTAAAAAGCCTCTGGGTGGCATCCTGTGTGGGTGGGCTACCTCCAGTTTAAAAGTTACAAAATCAAAGAGTTGCAGATGTTAGCATGCTGGTGCTGGTTCATCTCTGTAAGAGAAAACTGACCATGAATAGTAAGTTCTCTTGTGAAACAATTCCAACTTCTAAGGGAAATCAATCTCTTGAAAAGAAAGAAAATGAGCTTCCTTGAAGGAAAGACAATTTCATTGACAGGATTTAAAAAATTATGGAGGTCATGTGAGAACTGGCCTTCTGCCAGGAGAAATGCAGGAAATAAAATTTGAGAGTCCTGTGACAATAATTGGGTATGAATTCTATTGACAAAAGCTTTTGCAGTTCTGTGCTCCCTCTGTTCCTTAGCATTGTGACTGCAATCTTTCCCTGTTTCTCTCCTTTGTCTGATGCACAGCCCATACCCAAGATGTCACAAAATTATTTTATTTCCCGGTGCCTTCCCTGTGTAGTTTTGCCACTTCTTGTCAACACTGCTTGATGAAGTAAGCGATAAAATGTCTTTCCCCCCTTTTTTTTATTTTAACTTCTCCCAGTTAGCTGTCCCTAACTGAACCTGGTGTCATCACCAAGATGAAGCTCTCATCTGCTCTCCAAGCTCTCTTAGAGACCCTGTCCCATAGCCAAGAAACCAGGGCAGCTTTCCAAGATGATGCTTGGGGAAGCAGAACTCAGCTTTTTGTGCTGGCACGGAGCAACTTAACCCATGTAAATTACAGTTCTTGTGTTCTTTGTTAGGACTCGCAGCTCCCCTGGAAGGGAACACCCATATGGTGCAGATCCTGAAGCCCACTGCTGGATCTGTTAGAGTCACTGTCAGTCCTTTGGGCAATCCCATACTGCTGTTGATACATTTTGCCATGTTCTCCAGAAAATTCTCACTTGTTATGTTTCATAATACTCATTCAAGTTAGAGAAATTTTGGGAGAACCTCTATTTTTCTTTATAAAAAAATAACAAGAACACTTTTTTTAATCTGTTTTAGGTCTCTGTTTGTCTAAAAAATTAACTGTAATTTCCCAGAAGTGGCTCTGGGAAAATTACACAAATTTTCACAAAAAAATACAAAATAAAGTACCACACAAATAAAGTGGTACTTTATTTGCCTCACACATTCACTCTGCCCCTTCCCCAAAACATAGTGTCTTTCAGGTACTTCACAGCTAGTTGCATAAAGCCCTTTTTTAGAAAACAGCTACAACATCTGTTTAGGTCCAATTCCCTGATAAATAAAATATATCCCAGAGGCATAATAGTGTGCTAAAAATAAGAGTATGACACAATTTGAGCCAGTTAATATGGTAGCTCTGTTTGCTGCAGCTCATGGAGTGTAAATGTGAGAAGCCTGTACCTTTCCAGCTCGGCTGGCTGTGAGCGTCGCGCGTGGATCTCTGCTGGAGCTGGAGCCAAATCCCACAGTACTGTGCCATCCTGTGCTCACAAACTTCCCTCCCTCTGGCCTCTCCAGGTGTAAAAACATAGGGGAGTTGTGATGCAGGAGATTTTGGGTGAGTCAGGGAACAGAACAGAAGTGCTGCAGTCAGTGGAGCCTGACTTTTATCATGTTTGTGATCAGGTAACACCTGTTTGTGACACCAAACACTAACGTAACCTCTCTGACTGTAAAAGGCATCAAGAGCTGGACATAGCTACACGAGCACATATTAATGTCCCAAATCATCTCATCTTAAAAAACTATCCGGGCATTTTCAAAAAAACCCCAACAAAATTCAAATCTTGCTGGTATTAGTTTCTTCAGAAGATTTTTTGGTAGGGTTTGTTTGTTTTGTTTTAAAGATGCATAGTACCTGTAGAAAAACTCCTCTATGTGGATCATGATGTATATTAAACCATTATCTTCTATGTTCTATTCTTTTCACTTATTTTTAGGAATGTATTTTGTTTATCTAACTCTCTACTTTCAACAGCAAACTCCCTCTGCTAACTCATTCAGTTTAAATTTTTATATTTGAATTGAATATGAACTTTGAATTTTGGTATATGCATAAATATGCTCCAGTGTATTGCAAGAAGCAGCTTCCTATGTTTAAAAAAATAAATTTAGTGAGAAATTTCAATATTTTTTAGTACTAGTGAAAATAAAATTTAGTCTGATAAGATGGCACAGTGATATTCTTTGAATAGCTGCTACTTTATATGTGGTTTAAATTTTTTTTTCAGAGACCTCAATTTGGGAGCTTATTCTCTTAGTAACAAAATATTTGCTCTGAACAATCCCAGAAGCCTACTACATTAGCAGAAAGAAAAGAGTATTTATAGCCAATAATTCAGCTGTTGTAAATTATGATTGTAAAGAAAGAGAAAAGGGTTCCTTTTTAAAACTTGCTGCCAGATTCCGGTGCAGCGATGCTGAGTAAGGTAAGTAATGTTCTTTTGATTAACAGTCAAGTCTTGAGTAGTTTTCATTTAAAGAAGACTTTATTAAGCACTTTTCTCAAACTCATCTTTTTTGTTCTGTTTTGAACAGACTTCCATCTGTAGAAAACTCTCAATGACTCTTCAGCCTACATTAAATTCCCACTGACAAACAGATGAGAATTATTATTAATTTGCTCCAGAAAGGACTAATAGGCTTTGCCAAATAAATCATGCATATCCTAAGTGTGCTATTCATCTCTTCTGCAGATTATTGCTTAAAAGCCATGATAGTTGTCCTTTAAAAATCAAAAGTCAAATCAGTTCTTTGACTTGAAGTGAAAAATTTGGACTGATGATTGTCCTGGGCCTTATTATTGTTTTATTTTTTGCAGTTTGGAAAATGAGAGAGCTGGTGGGCATGGATTCTTGGTAAGTGTGGATTCTTAGCTTCTGGGGAGCTCAACCACACCTGGAGACTGGAGGTAACTGGTTTGTGTTAATGAATGGCTCAGTTATTTGTCCCTGCCCGGTGTTATGGAGCATCCCAAGTCTCCTGAGAAGCCAAAGCCGACAGTGGATTTGAACATCTTCAGCTTGGACACCCTTTGTGTCCGTGTGTCTGTCTGTGTGTCACAGCAGGGCCTGAAGTATTCCAGTAACTTCCACTGTTTCAGTTCCCTCTGTTCTGGAAGTTTTAGATACTTTGTCCTCCTCTTATCTTTCAAGAATACATTGTAGGTAATTATTATGTTTACTTAATTAGCTTTTTGTTGATTTGAGCTAATTTGGTGCAGTCACTGGTGCTTCTGCAGCACATGCTTCCATCATCTCTTTGATTTTTTCCTAATTAATGGACAGTCTGATCATCCACTTTCAATTAGTTTTTAAGTACCCTTGATTATTTTTGTTTGTTTGGGAATTGATTTAGAGTTGAAACATGTCTCAACTAATTGCAAGACATACTAGCACAAAACTCTATGAATTAAGAAATACTAATATCTACTTAACATCTGCCCTAGATACCAGTGTTTATATCCACACACAGAGCATGCTGCTACAGGCTGAAATGAGAAGACAGGAACAATGTAGTTTATCCAAAGTCTGTATTTCTCTAGCAAATTTCAAATCAGCATGAGACATATATCCCATTGAGATATTCAGCTGTTCGGGATCTTCACTAGTAAGAGGACATTCTAGATGACCCTTATGTCAGCAAAAGTTGTAGTTCTCGCTGACATTACTCAACTAACATTGTATGAGATTCCTCCAAATGTGTTGACTGCTGTATCCATCTTAAAGAAAAAAAAAGCACAAAAAGCCCCCAAAAATAAACCAAAAAAAACCCACCAAAAAACCAAAACAAAACCCCAAAAAGAGCAACAAAAAAACCCACACCCACATACTTTTAATTTCTCCTGTTTGTCACTAAAATGATGCATTATAAATTTGCCAAGTTGTGCAAACCAGCATCATTTCATATCCTGGGCACACCATGAATTTTCACAGGAAAATATGTGTTTAGAATCACTAGGTCTGTTCAAACATTGAATGCAGTTATTTTTCAGTATCTTCCACCCATGAAGTTTAGCTGCCTTGTAGTATCAAAAATCCAACAGTACAGGCACCAGAAAACAAACTAGCAAATAAAAAAAAAAAAATGAAAGAGGAAAAGGGGAAGGAAGAAACCCATGTGTGACCTCTGGTGGTTTTAAGACTTACTCAGAACATTGTAACTTCATCAATGATTAAATGACTCTCCCTTTTAAAATGTACTGAGCCCTCATTTTTATGTGGATGGATATTACTACACCAGAAATTCAACCTCTCACTGAGAAAAAGGGTGATCATAAGAATGGGAGAACGACTCAGCTAAGTACAACCAATGCAAATGCAAACCTTTCGTCAACTCCTTCAAAGAGATTGACAATCTGAAAAGTGTAAACTCGTGGGGCCTACATTTCCCAAAATAAGAAGTGATGGCAGATGTTCAGCTAGCACTGACACGTCAGGTAACCATCACTCTGGGAGGACAGGGGCTCTCTGAAAACTGGGCACTTCTAATAAGATTGAAAAGAAAAGTGCTCAAACACCAAGGTGTCCAAAAATTTAATTTGGTTTGTGAATACAGATTTTGACTCTTTATCAAGTTTCTCTGTTTTTTTCTTCTTTGTGTGTCTTTTCCTTGCTCTGTCTGAAAACAGAAAAAGGGGTAGAAGGCACTATGGGACTAGAATAATATGTGTATATACACATATTAATTGCATACATCTGTATCAGTCAGCAGGTTAATATTTAGATGCCATTTTGATTACATATTTTCTTTTTTGTTTGTTTAGTTAAGGATCTTCAGGAGGTTTTCAGAATATATAGGCTGGCATGGAAAGCAAAGCTAGGTTTTATCAGTTATATAGCAATGCTTCTTAATACCATGTGCTTTCATCAGTGTTTTCTCTATGCCTTGTTCTTTGTAGGCAGAACTTAGCACTTAATAGTCCTTCAAGAGAGTGCTGACTACAGCTGAGAAGCCACCCTGGAGTGCAGGGACACAGGTATCTTGGATTTTAGATGTTCAGGCCCAAATACTACACACACATGACCAAACTGACTTTTACTTGGGTACTACATGATAGGAAAAGTCAGTCAAATGTTCATATTTTAAAGAATGAAAGCAAAACTGTCCATCTTGCCGACAAATGCATCTGCACTTCCCTGTGCCCCAGACCCTGCACACCCTCATCCTGCAAACAGAGGTGCCTACAAAAAAGCTGGAGAGGGATTTTTTTCTAAGTGCAAGTAGTGGTAGAACAAGAGGGAATGGTTTCAAATTGAAAGAGAGCAGGTTTAGAATAGATATAAGGAAGAAATTCTCGACTGTGAGAAAGGTGAGGCACAGGCACAGGTTGCCCAGAGACGCTGTGGCTGCCCCATCCCTGGAAATGTTCAAGTCCTGGTTGCATGGGGCTTTGAGCAGCCTGGTCTGGTGTGAGGTGTCCCTGTCTGTGGCAGGGGTCGGAACTGCGTGATCGTTAAGGTCCCTTCTGACCCAGACCATTCTATGGTTCCATGTTGGTCCCTGTGCCAGAGGCCGCAGTGCCCAGAACACAGAAGCGGCTGCTCTGTGACATCAGCCCCGGGGCCGTGGGCGCTGTGGGCACTGTGGGCACTGCGGCTGTGCTGGCACACGGAGGCCTCACTCTCGCAGCTGACACGAGCCACGGGCAGCGATGCTGCTGCTCTGGCTCCTCGTCCTGCTGGCCGCGTGCAGGCCTGTGCAGGGCATGTGGAACACCTGCGAGTAAGCGGCCCTGGGCTCTGGGAGGGAGCTTGGGCAACATTTCAGGGGTTCCCTGGAGAGGGCCATTTGTCCTCTGTGGTCAGGCCACAGCTTCCCGAAACCTGTGGGGAAGCCTCAGCTCCTTGTGGACAGGTGCACATGCCATGGCCTTCCCTGGCCTGCTGTCCATGCACACCTTGTGGGGAGCTTCTGCTGGAGGAGCAGCAAGCCATGGAGCAGGATGGAAATGACTTTCTGCTTGCAGAGGGAGCTGTGGGCTCCGGCCCCTGACTTCTGATGATGAGCGGGGCATGACACGCGTCGTGGGTGGCACAAGTGCCCAGGCAGGGGCCTGGCCCTGGCTTGTCAGCATCCAAGATCCCTCAGTATCAGGCACAGGGCATCTGTGCGGAGGGTCCCTCATCAACGTACAGTGGGTCCTCACTGCAGCCCACTGCTTTGCCGATTCCAGGTAAGAAGGGGCAGGGAACAGGGATATCCCCACAACATCAGCAGGTGCCCTGTCGGCAGCACCATATGCTGCTCCCATCTCGTTTCCTTGCAGTGTGCCCAGTGCCTGGGCAATGCAGAGCCCAGCTGAGAGATTGCTCAGGAGAAGGCTGGGCACATGCCACTACTTCCTAGCAGCCTCTAGCTGACATTGGCAGAGCCTAAGACATGCTACAGCAGTCACCATTTCATAGTGCTGCTTTCCTCTCTGCCTTGAGAAGCAGAAGGCTGGTCACTGCTGGGCTGCCACAGCCCCAGGCTCTGCTCCCTCTCACCCCTCTCTCCACATGCCTTCAGGAACATCAGCGCCATGCGCCTGCTGATCGGGACCACCCAGCTGACTGAGCCAGGCCCTGGGGCCGAGGTGCGCCTGATCAGGCGGCTGCTGGTTCACAAGGAATACGGTGCTTCCGACCAGAGCAATGACATCGCACTGCTGGAACTGAACGAGCCTGTCCAGTGCAGCCCCTACATCCAGCTGGTCTGTGTGCCCAACGCCACACTGAACGTGGCAGAGCTGGGAACCTGCTATGTCGCTGGCTGGGGTGCCACCACTGCAAGATGTGAGTTTCCAAAAATGGAGGGCAAGCCTGACACACTGGGAACATGGGTCAGGCTTCCTGACAGCAGAGGCCAAAGGCAGAGTCAGGCTGCCCGCTCCCTAAGAGCAGACAGCAGGGACAGAGCATTCCAGCACCTCTGCAGAGGCAAAGCCAAGGCCTAGGGAAGGGGATCACCCCCAGACAGGGGAGAAGTGGAAGTGAGCTGCTGGGACCTCATTCCTTTCTGTGCTCACAGCTCAAAAATCAAGCGATGTCCTGCAGGAGGCCAAGGTCCACCTTATCGATGTCCAGGTCTGCAACAGCAGTGAGTGGTACGCGGGGGACATCCACACCCACAACTTGTGTGCTGGCTACCCCGAGGGTGGCATCGACACCTGCCAGGTAGGCTCTCTGGTAGGAGCACGTGACGAGTCACTCAGCCCCCAGCAGTGTGGGCAGCACTGCCCCAGCACAGCCTGCTGCCTGCTTTCCCTGGCACCCTCTCAGCCCCGGCTCCCCACCATTGCTGGGGCTTCCCACCCATTCCCCAGCTGTAGGGCATTGCCCAGTGCCTCCCTTGTCCCAGAGGCCTGGCACTCTGCCTAGAAAGCCCTACTAGTGCTCATGGCAGCCCAGAGGTCCAGATGCTGATGCTGGAACATCTGTCCTCTGCACATCCAGGATCACTGTGCAGAGCTGAGAGAGCCTGACTTCATAGGCCCCCAGCCCACTCCCAGCCAAGCTTCTGGAGGCTCCAGCACCTGAGCAGAGCCTTGCTTTGCTGGGAATACAGCTCTGACAGGGGCTGTGAGAGAGAAGGAGGCAGTCCCAGTGCTGACAGGGGCCACCCAATCCTTAATCCTCTCTGCTCCTCTGCAGGGTGACAGTGGTGGTCCTCTCATGTGCAAAGACAACAACGCTGACTTCTTCTGGGTCGTCGGAGTGACCAGCTGGGGAAGAGGCTGTGCCAGAGCAAAACGGCCTGGAATATATACCTCTGTTCAGCACTTCTTTGACTGGATTCTGGTCCAGATGGAACTGCTTCCACAAGTAGAGTCTTCTCGGGCATGGAGTCATACAACCGCCTCACAACCCTGGACTCATCATACGAATGCCCCATGGCCCGCTCAGAAACCGTGGCCGACACGACCACCCACTCATAAGCCATGGCCAACAGCACTCCCCACTCATAAGCCATGGCCAACAGCACTCCCCACTCATAAGCCATGGCCAACAGCACTCCCCACTCATAAGCCATGGCCGACACAACCACCCACTCACAAGCCATGGCCGACAGCACTCCCCACTCATAAGCCATGGCCGACAGCACTCCCCACTCATAAGCCATGGCCGACACAACCACCCACTCACAAGCCATGGCCGACAGCACTTCCCACTCAGAAGCCATGGCCGACAGCACTCCCCACTCATAAGCCATGGCCAAAACCAACCCCCACTCAGAAGCCATGGCCAACAGCACTCCCCACTCAGAAGCCATGGCCAAAACCAACCCCCACTCAGAAGCCAAGTCCAATACCAACACCAGTGGAAGGGAATAACAATTGCCCATTTCCAGTCAATAAGCTGGTGGAATTCTTCACTCAGATCAAGGAGCTCCTGAAGAACCTAAAGGGAGTTACAGTTTGAGCAGGAGAATGGACAGAATCCAGTGCAGGCTGCATGGGACTGCGACTGTTTCCTTCTGAGGCAATGGCTGCTGATCCAAAGGCCGCCTCAGTGCCAAAGGCCTGGTTTGTCCTGCCCACACTGCTCCTCTGCATGTATGCAAATGTTAACATTGACTTAGTTGCTGGAATAAAGTTGCCTATGTTTGCAGTTAACCATGTTTTCAGTCCAGTTTGATCTCCTGGGCAAGGCAAGCACTTCCTTGCCCAGGACCTGCAAAATGAGGCTGCGCCAGACCACTTGGGCACAAAGAGAGTCACTCCAAAGGGCTGGAACTGTGCCTGGTCAGAGAGGAGAGTGCTCAGAGCCACCACAGGATGGAGAAGACTGGCACATCAAGGCTAGGAAGAGGACAGGAGAAAATGATACCACATGCAGACGCCTTGGGGAGAATGCATTGAGACACACGAGCTGGTGACTAGGGCCTGGCAAAAGCCTTAGCTAACAGGGCAGAACTGGGAAACTCCTGAGCATGACAAGCAAAATTGCTGACTGTCATAAAGACAGGGAGAAGCTGACAAGAGCTAACAGTGCCCTAAGGAAGAGCAAGATTTCACAGGTAGCAAAGGGACATGGATGTGTGAGGTGGCCACACTTCAGAGATGTTTGAAGGAAGAGTTGGGGTCATTCTGGGGAGAAGAACCTGGTAGGAGCAGCAGGAGCCAGGAAACTGCACAGTAACGCTATGGAAGGCCAAGGTGAGCTAGTTAACAGCACCTGCAACACCAAGTCTGTTCACAGGTGGGACGAACCTTGGATTCAGGGGGAAAAGAGAGCAGAAAAGGGCAGAGAAAGAGAGGAGTCAGGGAAGGTGAGGGGGATGTATAAGCCTGGCAGATAGGGAGAAGGGAGGATCAAAGAGCCAGTCTCGCAGATGCAAGATGGTGGTTGGTTTGCTTGTGTGACTGAGCCCTGCACCTAATCAGCACAGGATGGGAAAGGGACTTCTTCACCCTACGTTTGCTGCAGTAGAGTCTCATATTGGTGGTGAAGCCAAAAAGCCTAGAATCGGATGGGTTAATACATGCTCAGGCTAGGTGGGAAAACCCAGGCACATCTCTGGAGGGGGAGTTTGCCATTGTCACTTACAACAGACTCCGGGTTTGTTGTATCACGTGCAGTCCTGTGGTGCAAGGCTTCTGGAATTACTCTGTGGGGGCACTTCAGAGGGCCTTTGATGGATTATGACACCCCCTCAGCTGCCTCTCACATGAATGTCCTGTGGATATGGCCTGTGCGGTTGGGGGTTCCACAGCTGGGCCAGTTTTTGTAAGGGAGGATGGGTGTTTATTGCCTCTGACCAGAGGTTACACCTGAAACCTCCTCCCACATCTTCATTTTGGGCTGGGGGAGTCTGTGTAAACCTGGCTTCTGTGGGCTGTGGTCTCCCCACCCCAAACTCAGCAGGGAAGAATCTCTGCTGTGTTTGGCTTTCTTATGGATGCATTCCTCTCCTTCAGCTTTCTTTGTTTTTTCCTAGGCCTGAGACGATGAAAGAATGGGTTTTGCCATTGTCTAATCTTAGTGGTTTAACTTAAGTCCAAAATTCCAGTCAGGTATCTTCTGGGAGGCTTCTTTGGTTATAGCTTCTTTGTACAGTTTTTGTTATAACGAGCAAAACTTTATATCAGTGTTTGAGGCATGAACTATTTCAGTCTCTGACAGGCTGAAAGCAGGAGCATCCTTCTCTCTCTACTGCTTCCAGTTGCTGTGCATCCTTGGCCTCGCCTTCTGGGTGCCACACCTGCCCTTGTCAGTGCAGGCCCGGAACAGCACTAGGCCTCATAGACAGCAAGGACAGGGAGCCTCCCAGAGGGTGTTGCTGTGGCTGACGTGGCCAGCATGGACTGTGCTGCATCCATGTTTCCCGTGCTTTGTACAGGAAGGGTGACAGTGCTCGGGTACCTCTGGCATATTTGGCTTCTGCTGCACTGCTCACCTGCCACAGCTGTAACCAGGCTGGACACTGCAGGAGCCATGTGCCCTACCAGGTGTTTTTTGGGAGGGAGCTGCTGGCAAGCAGCGGCAGAGAGCAGGGTGGCAGTGAACTTCCCAAAGAAGCCATGATGCCACACAGGGTGTTTTCCTGTGAGCTGTTAGCAGGAAGTTCTGGGAGCTGCTGCAAACAGAGGGGCTAAAATAAAGCTGGAGAGGGACTTTTTTACAAGGGCAAGTAGTAATAGGACAAGAAGGAATGGCTTTAAAGTGGAGGTAGGTTTAGAACAGATACTAGGAAGAAATTCTTCTCAAGCAGAGGAACTCAGTGACTTCAAAGTTGCACTCAAAGCAAATGTCACAACCATCTTCTCCTCAGAGGTGGAAAAAGCCTGTCACAGTCATTACCGTGACACAAGCACCTACCAGCAGCCTCCGACTGCTCATTCAAATGCCAAGTGACAGGCAGATGTTTCCAGCAAGAAATACAGCCCTCTCAGAGCCTTTGGTTGCATCACCCACCAGGACAGCATTGCCTCAGCTCTCTCTGGCCAGGGCTGTGACCTGCTGGAGTCACTCGAGCTCAGCCGGGCTCAGCGCATCGCTCTGACCAGGGGGCCCAGACAGGCCACGTGGCACCGCTGCAACTGGAGAGAGGATTGCCTTTTGCCTGTCCTAAATGTCTTCGTTAGTAGGAAGCTGACAGGAGAAGGGGACGTGAGACAACCTACACCCTGCCTATTGTTTTCCCAGCAGCATTTGTTAGTGGATTTCTAGAAGGAAAAAAACCCACAAACTACAGTTGGGAATTTAAAATAGCACTGGGGAAACTGTGCATGCTCTGCAGTGACTTGATAAGTAAGACAGAGTATAAACCACGTAACTTGCAATGCCACTGCTGAGCGCAGAGAAGGTTTCCCAGCCCTCGCTCCGCCCGAGCGCTCCCCGCCCGCCGGGACCGGCCCGGGAGAGCGGCGCCGCCATGCCCGGGACAACGCTGCCCCCTGGCGGCGGCCCGCGGGAGCGCCTGGGGATGGATCCCGCGGCGGGGGCCCGCATGGATCTGCCTGGAACGCAGCTACTGCACGTTTCCTGCCCGGACCGCGCGGGCAGAGACCGCTGCAGGCAGCCACTGCCTCTGACACATCGCCTCGGTGCTGCCTGAGACACTGGGAATTACTGGTGACACCTCACGTCAACTGGGTTAAATATTTTCCCACTCCGGGCCGTGTGTTTGCACAGGAAGGATCAGTAAGTCACGTCTGCTGCCGTTCCCTCTGCACCAGCCGCCCGATGTCCTTGGTACCTGGCCGTCAGTTCTTAATGTACATCAACATGCGCTGATATACAGCCAGGCTGATCTTTGACTCGCCTTTGGAACAGCGACACATTTTCTCAACAACAAATTATACTTTGACATTAGAAGGTGGCAATCTGTAATGGATATTGCAATCTGAAGATTGAAACAGACTATCTGTGATCTTTGTCCTCAGCCGAGTAAGCTGGAGTCTCTCTTCCCTCCTACACGTTATTTGATTGTGGGACATAACCTTGGGATGTACTAATAATCATTAGTCAGAGCTGATGTATCCGTTACGGGCCTACCCTGCTCGGGGAGGGAGACATTCTCTAGAACAGCAGTAAATCAGCAAAACATGCACTTAAATATACAGTAAAATGTGGTTTGAGACATGGTCCTTCATACATCATGTAGCAAAATGTTTTATTGAGAGAGTCACACACACACTAATGAGGAAGGAGGGCTGCCGAGATGAGACCTGTGCAGGGGAAGCGGTTTGGTGGCAGGAAGGGTCTGGGAGAGACCTCTGAGCAGCGCCTGGTCCAGGGGAAGTTGTGACTCCCCAAGCCCTTCTCTGCCCTCTCATAGCCTTGGATGAGCTGGCAGGAAAGAGGAGAAGGCAAAGGAAGGAAGGGAGCCCTGCAGAGCTGTCCAGACACAATCAGCCTTAAGAGCCTGGCAGGGGCAGTGGAAGGGTCCAGCTTGCCAGGAGGAGTGGGGGGTCTGTTCTGCTGTTCACCAGCTTTGCAGGTCAGGCTGCTACTTTGTCATTTGTTTTTGCTGCTAAGCAGCTGTCTTTTTGGAGCTGAATGTTGCAGGAATCATTAGAGCATCTCCTTTTCTTTTTTACAGGCATTTGTCATTATTATTTAAATCTAAGTGAATAAATAACACATGCATCTGCTGAATGTTTTACTGTCTGGGTTCCTGACCTTGCTGCTTTGCCTTCCTTGGTTTGTGTGGTCTTGAGTAGTTGCAGAAACTGTGCCAAAAGGGCCGGCCAAGCCAGGCAGCCAGATCTCTGCAGTGCCTGGGGCCGCATCCCACACTGATCTGGGAGAGCCTGAGCTCACACATCCCTGCTGATTGCTGGGCCCACAGGGCCCTGGGGCTTCTCCTGTGAGTCTTGGCACCCTTTTTGGAGCTGACCAAATCAGTGCATGTCTGGTCTTTTTTGCTTACTAGTGACAATGCAACCAATGCAGGAAATGTCCATGATGACTTAACCAAGCTTTGGATGAACTATCTTGCTTAGTGCAACCTCTCCACGTTATGTTTTGTTGTTTCTAATTTTTTTTTTTTTTTTAATGAGTTAAGATAGCTCAAGCATTGCAATGGCATTGGGTTTTAAGCCATAGACATTTTCACTGCCAGAACTATGTTTGATGCCTGTTTGGCTGGTGGGGAGATAGGCTCAGGATGATAGGTGTGCATTAGCTGCTTTCAGTACTTCTGACCCCAAAGCACATCACTTTTCTGAGAGATGACAGCCTGACGTGGGTCACAGGTGACTGCAAGCTGAGCTGCCCTGGAGGAACTGTAATCCCCAGTTCCAGCAGAATGTCTGTGACCAGCCCTCATGCGCCTAGAGAGGGAAGCAAGGCAAGTGTTTCACTTGTCTCTCCAGTAAATATTAGAATGGTTTGTGCCTTTGTTTTCCTAATTCTGTCATTTTTTTCTCTGAAATCTGTTCCAAGCATGAGCACAGACTAATTTCTGTATAAGGCAAGGCAGTTAAGAATGGGGGATGTTTGAATGGTTTGCCTTTTAATACATTAACCAGTGCTCATGTTTTTAACAGCTTTAAGAAGAGATAAGACCTCCATTCCTCCTGCCATGGCGACTACAACAAACGAACATCATTCAGAAGTCAAGAAAAAAACACAGGCACTTTAGGTCTCAGCCAAGAGAGCTGCAAAGTAGCAAAACTCATTACTAATTCAAAGGAGCTGTATCCCTCAGAACTCACCATTACTGGCCTTACTAATAATAATACTGGAGCACGTAAATTTAGCAGAAGGCAGAATCTGGCAGAAGACAGAATGGTGTTGAAGTGCCACAAACACCTCCATTGCTCCAGTCAGCCTGGTAAGAAGCAGTGCTGGGTTGTGGGAAAAGATCTGAGGAGAGGAAGGTTCTAGTTTTATAGCCATAGCAGTCTGGTAACATTAAACCTAGAGAGACAGTGAAAGAGGCCATAGGTATTTGTAATTTATTCATAAACAGCTATGCCATCATAAGAAACTTTTAAAAATAATATGTGATAGTTCTTTAAATATTTAAGAGTTTGTTGACCTATTTTCTCAGTTAATTAGGATTTTTTTGGCTGCATTAACAATGACTTGAATGCAGTCTGTTTTAGTCACTACACAGTTAGCTACACTGGGTTAAAGAAACATGATTTCTTTCTAAGGCACGTGACACAGGAGAGGAATGCCATTGTAAGTGTCTAGATGTGTGCTTAAAAACCTGGAGACTTACTAGTAGGTAGGGCATAAGCTCAACTTAGTGAATATAAAACCATTTACCTGGCATCCTTCTGAATCCCTAAACCAAACTTTGTCTTTTCAATTACAGCACTACCCTTGTTTTTTCTGCAGCAAAGGGCTATGGTGCAGTTTCCCTTCTCTTTGAAGTGCAATGGTTAAGAGCATCAAGCTCATCTCTGCAAGCTGCATTTGTGAGTACACTTCTTTTCTTACCCTTTTATTTTGCGCAGGGCTCAGTGGGCCTAGAAGTGAAGTGGACAGAAATTTGTCCATGTGTGCAGCACGAATGTCACTGATCACAGTGCGTCAGTATGGTCAGAAACCAGCTCTTTTTGAATGCTAATGGAAGGCACTGCAAGCAAAAGATGCACTCTGTGCCTCATGCTGGAGCTGGAGCAGGAGAACTTGTGTCTCACCTGTCTCCTCTGAAGTCAGTGGTGAGCTAAGGGGGGATATGAGAGCAGGGCTTTGACTGACTATCCAGCATGGAGATGGGCCACTAGTTGTAGATGGCCACAGGGCCCTCCTGACAGAGGGGAAGTTGTCACCAGGCTGGCTGGGTGAGCCATCAGAGTCCCATCATTATCTGCTTGGCTCAGGGGGATCGCTGTGGGCTGTGAATTGGGCTGCAGCACCAAAATGTGTCCCCCACTACACAGCTTGGGAGTGATCAGCTCTGAGCTGATCCACCCTAGAAAAGGACGCCAGAAGGGTCAGTTCCTGCTCTCTGAAAGGCTCTAAAATGTACATCTCAAGAGGATCATTATCAGGTCTATTTCTGGCTCTTTTAAAGCTGCAGTAAAATAAAACTTTACCCTTGCTGTTGTCACCTCTCCTTCTTAGGAGGTGTCTCGGATCCTGCTGTTTTCCAAGGGTTGCTTTCGGGGCCTCCTGCAGAAAACCACACAGTCAGAGAGAAGTTTGCACAAACTCAGAGCACACGGATGCTGTTAACTTTCCATGCAGCCTTTGCAGGGCATCTCCAAAGTGACCTGGGAAGGGTACTTCTCAGTCCGTGTTTCTGCACAGAGTGTCGCTGAGCTGACTCAAACTAAAAGACTAAATAAATGTTGGCTGTCAGGTTTCAACAAGCTTCCTCATCAGGTGCAAATGGACAGGACAGATTTTCTTCCATTTGCACCTGATGAGGAGGCATGTTTCTCCCCCAAAAGCTAGTGTCTGCCATCCTGTGTTTCACTCCCATGGATCAATTCAGCGTTCTTGGGATCAATGTTCTCCACTAATGAGTTATTGCTTTTTATTTTCAAATTGAAACTTGAAATCTTGTGGCAAATACTTGTCATCTGAGGGATATCAAGTGCACAGAGTCAAACTTGTAAGCTCCTAAATGAGAATGGTTAGGTTTATATCACGGGTTTGTAGTTCCTAGAAAGAAATATAACACTAGAAACTTTTTTTCTGAGGTTAAACAGGAGTCAATACCACCGTGCAGAGGAAGAATTTCTATTTCTGGCTACACCCTTAAGGCAACAGAGGAAGTGTATGTCATTGCCACAGTGACAGCTAATGAGCAGTTAGATATACAATATTAATTGCAGTAAGTGTAACACACCGAGCAATCTATCAACTTCTATTTTCTCAGCAGCTGTAGTTTGGATACTTTTGCCTAACACCTCTGTCTGAACTGGCTGCTTTGGGTTTGTTTGCCTAGATGGCAGCACATCGAGGCTCTAAACCACCATTGTCTTCTTCCCGCTGCTCGAGGGGCTGACCCAGTTGTACTCAGCCTGCACCAGCACGAAGCTGTTCTCCCGGATCCTTCGGAAGCGCATCACCGCCCCGTTCTCCGTGATGGTGATGACGTCGGGGTCGGGCTCGCTGAAGGACACCTCGGCCCGCTTGTGGCAGTGCTGGGCACAGACACAGCGCACGGCAGCTGCCAGTGCCAGCCCCAGCGCGGCCGTGCAGACCAGGAGGATGCCAAGTTGGGCTGCAAGGAGTCGGGGTCCTCTGGCAGGGCCTTCCCCTTTCCCGGGAACAGCAGATTCGGGAGCTGGTCTGCTCACCCATGGCAGGGTATTCCCAGCTGCCTCCTGCTCATCCTTGTCCTCCTCACCTCTGGTCCCTGCCTCCTCTGGCTGCGGTGCCAGCTCTCTTTCTGCCATTTGCCTTGAAGCAGAGGACAAATTGCTGGCAGCGTTGGCATCGCCCAACCAGGCTGTGGTTGCAGCAGTGTCACCCAGGTGAGTGTGTACTTGCAGGGCAGAGGGAGATGATGTCACACGTAGGGAGGCTTTCAAGATGGTCTCACTCTTGGTACTGCCCTTTGAAAGCAAAAACACACCAAAATGTGCAGTGAGGGAAGAGAAAAGGGGCTGATTAAGTTCTCACTACTTACCTCATGGAACACTTCAAGTCTCTTTCTGATGCTCATGTCTCCCTCTGGCTTTAACTCTTCTCTATTCCCTGTTCACTCAGTAGCTTTTAGAAAATGAAGCAGGTGCAACCCTGCTCCATCCATACCAGAACCGCCATGGGAGGGACAAGGCACTCAAGTTGGTCCCAGGGGCAAAGGCAGTGTGGGTTGGAGGGGCAAAGGTGAAGGCCACAGGTGGAGAGCAAGGTCACTGCTTTGTCGAACTAAAGGTCTGCAGTTCCTGTTGTGGTGGTGGTGTTTTTCACAGGCATCATTATCACAACAAGAAATCACTTAATAAACAGTTCCCACCTTGAGTGGCACCAGGGTCATGCTGAAAGGGCAGGTGTGATCTTCCCAGCCAAGCTGCGTGTGCAGGGTCACATGGACCCACTGGGATTCAGTATCACCCTTCTGAGGCTATGGAGGGGAGGAACAAGGGAGACTTGGGATGGCCTTTGCCATCAGCAGTTCTGGGGCATTCACATACAGCCTATAAACCCTCCCCAAAGCCTGTCTTGCTTTCTTAGTTTACACAGCCAGTTAGAAATCTTCTGCCTTGCCTCTCTGTGTTGCTTAACCACCCATTTTAGTGGGAGTGACAGTTCCTGCCTGTGCCTGTTTCTAGGGACTGTCTGGATCCATGCACCTTATTTTAACTGTCACAAAATGCCAGCTGCTCCATGCCAGTTCTGCAGCCCAAGCTTTGCTGCAGGTATCATCCAAGACTAACTGGGAAACAAGCATGCAATTTAGGAAGCCCCCAATGAATTTTCCCATTCCCATTATGCACCTGAGCCCCCATCCAAAACCTGCAAAATGTACTGGAGTTTTTAATTTGGCTCCACTGAGATTTGGATCTGGCCCTCAGTAGCTGGCACCTCTCCAGCCTGTCCAGCCCAGCAGGCTTTTTCACACATCCATTAATTACACCAGAGAAACTCTCACCCTCTACCATCATTAGTGATTTCTAAAGCTTCCTGGGAAGACAGTGTGACAGGAGCACAAAGCTGAGGTAGGAGCCCTAGCAAACTGTGAAGCAAAGTGGTGGAGGGTCAGAGCATCCTTTGTGGAAGGGGTGGTTTCTGAAGGTGCTATTAAAACACAGTAGAAAATAGATGACTTTCAGTGGCTGAACTGCAAACTGTAAAGTGGCTGGCTGGCAAAGTTAGGATTGCATGTGTATGGACCACTTGCCCTCAAAATGGAAACACCATACTGTAAGGATATACTGCAGGATTTGGGACTTTGGGATGGAAAACGGAACTGCCTCACAATTCCTTGCCCTATATCAACTCATTTCTCCTTTCTTTTTATACTCCTCTCCATGCTTGCCTAATTTATCAGTATTTTTGTTTCATTAGGCTCTTCTGGTCTTGCTTTGTGCAATAATTCTTCCTTCCCTTTGGTTTCCACCTACTGCCATTTCTCCACTTCTCTCCATGGCTACACTAGGTGCTCATGGTACACATCTCTCCTTTACTTGTTCTCTGTCCTCTGCCCCTTCCTAAATATTTCTGCCTCATTCTGTGCTGCATGTCCCCTTTCTCTTTTATTTTGTGTGAGATTGTTTCTCTTCCTCCTTTGGCATCCTGCAAACCAGATCCAGTTCTTTCTTCTCCTTGTATTTTTCTTCTCTTCATCACCTGCATAGTGGACTTACCCTGTTAACTCTGTATCCTGTATCTCTAAGCACACACATTTCCAGCAGCCTGTAGTCATGTCTACATACAGGAAAGCAATTTTTTGACAGTGGGACTCTTAAAAACCCAGGCCGTGGGCTCAAAAAAAAAAAAACCAAAATTAGAAGGAGATATAAACCCCAATTTCCAGTTAAGGTAAAAAATTTTAAACTTTTAACAATCTCAATGTAGTTTTAGCCACTTACAACACCTACATGGGCTGCTTGGTGCTGTGACACAGTAGAGAGGTTTTACCCTCATCTCCTCTGAGACCTTTGTGTCCTTGGAGGAGGTGCCCTCCCTGCCCCGGTGCTTACCTTCCTGTTGCCTGTACACATCAAACACAAGTGTGGGGTGGCAGCACTGGCAATGCTTCCTGCTCTGAAATATGGACAGAGGAAAGGCAGGGTTAGCAAGTGACACCTGTGGCTCACACCACCCAGAAGTCCTGCTCCTTAGAGCAGTTTTGGGATGCATGCAGTCAATGCAGATCATACAAGCTGTATTTTTAATTATGCCTGATCACTGATTCCTATCCCCATCATTTTCATACCCACAGTATGAAATGTTGCGTGAAAGCTCATACAGCCCAAACCTTCTGAGACTTCTGAGCAGACATCCTCAAGCCCAAGTTTCATAATTGCTTTGCATCCTTATTTTTCCTTTTCCCTGCAGATGGAGAAATAAGTCTGCTGAGTTCATTGTTTCACTACATATTTGTATGCACTTTCAGAAAATTGTTGTAACACTCGATGGGTTTTATCACATTTTTCCACCACCTGGCCAGTCCCCCACTGTGCTGAGCAACGCAGTGTTGGTTTCTTAGGAGTTTTGGATTTTCTCCCTGTCACTGTCTGTTGTGTGCAATATTCAAAGGATTATTTCTCAAAGTCTCAGCAAGCAAACACCCTCTCACCTCCCCCCTAGACACAGACACCTTCCTGTATCTTCCTTGTTCATCTGCAGGGAAACTAATACTATTTTCCTTCCCCACAAGGGCTGGAGAAATAGCTTTTCCCACCACGCAGTTTTTACCCTTTGAAGGTGCTGTAGCTGGAGGCATTGTCCTGGGAGAGGGAACCTTGCAAGGCATCCACTGTTCCAACATGTTGGGTGGGAAGGGAAGGCTCCAGCCCTAGGCCTCTGGACCGGATGCTCCTGCCGGACACAGCCCGCGAAGTCCGGGCCGGCTGCTTTGGCTCAGCCACGGGATGAGTGTCCAACCCCACACCAAAACCTGGCTCTGGTGCTGGTGTTGCCACAATGCCAGTGGGGCTGGCAGGCAGCGGGGAGCCAGTGGCAGCTGCAGGAGAGGTGGGACCTTGTCCAGCAGGGAGACAAAACAAAAAGCAGGGAGAGAGGAGCAGAAGTCTATTGTCTTCGGTTTGTTTATTTCAAATCTCACTCAGTACCAAGGTTTGCCAGGAAGGTTCGTAACAGTAACTCTTTTGTTTTCATGTCACTTTTTTTAAAGAGGGAACTCACATGGAAATTAAAGCAGCAAAGCTTTCTGTCTTATGTAGTGGTCTAGTAAAATAATTAAAACTCAGCCTTGGTGCCATGCCAAAAATGCTTAGAAATACATCTGAATTGGGTACAAGTAAATTCTTGGAGCATCTTACTGACCAAAGGCTGCATAAATGCAACTAAATATATACCTGGAGGGCAATAGTCCAAATAGTTCCTCTAATTTAGAGACAAGTAAGTTCCTCTGTTTAGGCAACATTGCTAATTGCACTTCCTTCTCTTCAAGAGCTGAGATTTTAGGTAAATTATTTTAAGGTTTGCATTGAAATCCTAAGATCTTGCAACCCTGTTTAGCTTTCTGGTGCCCTCCTTGGAACTGGCTCCATCACCTCAAATGTTGACGCACGCCCTCACTCCAAGGAGCTCACCATGGCCATCACTGATTTCCCTGACAGCCACAGGAGTTAAACAGGTCCCCTCAGCTTGTTTGGGCCACTTGTGTTGGACTCTTGCCCAGAATAAGCTGTAAACCTACTCTGCAGGGGTGTTGGTAAGAAACCTAGGGCTTTGCTCGCCATACCTGTGGGCTGAGGGCCAGCTGGTCCCTGCGAGGGCGCGGGGGCTACAGCGTCAGGCTTCTCGTCAGCAAGGGTCTTGTTTTGCCCTCCCTGAGCCACAACAGCAGATTCAATCTTTGCCCAGTAAACAAAGTATGACTGGACTATGGAGATGCTGTGAAAACATAATCAGGCAAGAATTTACTGGCTCAATAGCACTAATAAAACATCTGACTGTTTAGCTAATCACAAAGACTGCTTTAATCTGAAGAGAGAACCAACGCAGAAGTATTTTAAAGGATTAGCCTGTCATATGTTTCCTATTACAAATAAAAGATACCACGTCCTATAAGAAAGGTTCAGGGTGAAGAATCACCATTCATAATTAAGATCAGCCAAAAAATGTGTGGGAACTTAAATAAAAAAAAAAAATTAAAAAGCTGTATTACATTCATCATGTTGATAGAAGTACATTTGTAAAACTTGGACTAGCTCTGCTTATAATCTTCTGTAGGCAGGGAAACAACAGTGGTATTTACTAATTAAAGCAAGCCAATGTAACTTGTACAAACAGCAGAATAGGTAAGGGGAAGAAAAAGTCTCTCTTCTCAGCCCTCTGATATTTGAGCCTGCCTAATCCTCTGCTTTTTGTCAGGTGCCAAAACTGTGCTGGCCAACCTTTAACTTCACCCAGAGAGCCTTATTTAAGCTGGAGATTTTGGGAGAATTTCAGCTCAGATTGCTCAGCTGCTTCTGGGAATTATCTAAGGGGAAACCAACATGGGTTTTCCTATGCCAGATGACACTTACAAGGCATTTTTAATCCTAACAAGGTATTTTTCCAGATGCTGTGACAGGATAAAAAGGGAGAGTCTATCAGATATCAGCTCGAAGGGTCAAAAGCCAGTGTGAAGGAAGTATCAGAGTGGGTAGCTAGGACTAGGTCTTGTTGGGATTTGTTTGGGTTTATTTGGGGGTTTTGTGAGTTTAATAGTATTTTTTGAACTTTAATGGTATCTTCTGATCTAAAGCAATGGCCAAAAACTGGAAATTCCAAGCAGCAATATTTCTGTTTCAATGAATTTTTCTTGAATCACAATGAGATGCTCAAGCCACAGTACTCAACAGGACACTTAAGTTTTGGGAAGCAGCCAAGGATCTGGCCAAGCAGTTTCTAAGTGGTTTTGTAAAGTAGAAATATAACAATTTAATCTCTTTTGAAATGAAAAGCCACTGTGCTTCCTTTAAGGCAGTCAGAAGATGTTTAATTTCATTCCAAATCAGAACCAAATTACTTGGACATGTTGGGACTTTGGTGCAAAACAGAGATGTCAAGTTTTGACACTGCTCACTCTCTTTCTATTGTGAATAATTCTGTTTACATTTAACTTTTTTTAAAACTACTTTTTTTTTTTTTTTTTCTTTAGAGAAGTGATGCACGAGATTATCCTATGGGCAGTTATTTACAAAGACAGGCAACATGGTCACAGGTCTCTCTTTATGCCTTAGTATGTCTATTTCCTAAAATGCTTAAGCTGTCATCTTCCAGTGTATCCATTCTGAGAAAACAGTGACCTTGTAAATAAAAGGCAGCACTGCCCAGCAGATATTAATGGTGCTTTAGTACCAGCTGGGATACTGTTGCAGCATTTGGTAAGTATTTAGCTATACTGGGTTCAAGATACATGAAGCACTGTGCTGGACAAGCACGATGGAAACATAAAGCCAAGCCTGGAACTGAGAAGACACAAATTCTGAGTAGGAACCAGCACATCCTTACAAAAACTTGATGTCTCCAATGGGTTGGTCTGGTGCTTTCCATACGAAAGACAGGTTTCTCTTCAGTGACTTGTCCGAGTGGGTGACAGTGTCACCATCTTCAGAACAAGTCAGCAGCTTGGAACCAGGAGGCAGGAAGATGAATGTGCCAGCGATTTCGTTGTTGGACACTTTGCGAGCTTGCAGCATAAAGCCCATGTAATCCCGGGTGCTTCTCACTGTCACTGGAAGACAAAACACAGGACACAAAGGCATTTGTCTTGCTGTTATGGAGTGAATTGCCTGCAATGGAGTTCCCAGAAAAAAACCTTGGGCAATGCTAATGAAAACACCTTACTGTTTCTGTCCTCACAGTCTGTCTTGGACATGCTGGATACAGAAGGCCAGACTTTCACCTTTGGTTTTGCAGTGTGTAACTGCACACAGGGTTTGCCTGAGTCTTCCCCCCCATCCCTCCTTGATGATCAGCTGTTTAACACATTGGATCAGGCAGCATACAGCCATTTTTGAGGAAGGAGGCTTGGACACCACTCTGTGTAGTGTGAAAGCTTGTGTTCTGCTCTCAGAGGGGTTTTGTTTTGCACAGGGATGAACAGGCAAGTGGCCAAGCTGGGGAGTGATGCCTCTCAGCTCTGTTTGCATATGCCTCAGGAGCAGCAGTGCCAGGGATGGGGAGTGCTGCCAACCATGCCCAAGAGTCAGGTGAGTCACCCAGACCCCTTTGAGTGGTGCAGAGGGGCTGGGAAGGTGACTTCACCCACTGGAGGTGCCTCTCATGTGCCATTGCATGTAATGAGCTTGGGTACGGTTGAGACACAATTGAGATAAATGAATCCCACCCAAAGCACCCCTGCTGCAAACAGAATTCCTCTGTAAATATGTCCTCATGACAAGAGAGGTGTTGTAGCTCACTCAGAACAGTTAGCCCTCTTCCCAGAACTCGCAGAGATTAATTCCATCGCTTGAGATTAGTTACCATGTATTTTTCAGATGCAGGAATGAGAAGCTGTTCCTTACCTGGCACCCTATCTCCTGGGAAGTAGAAGGACACGTTGGTGTGGACAGTGACGTAGTTGTTGTTGGAGCTGTGCAGCTGCAGCCTCAGGTGCCTGGGCATCATGTCGGTGCAGGAGGAGAGGCTGGCGCCCTGCGAGAAGGCGGCCGCGCAGGAGGCCAAGCACAGCGTGGTGCAGGCCCAGCCAACAATGGCAGCGTGGGCTCTCCCGCCATCCTCCATCCTACAGAGGAAACAACGTGCAGGTCACTTCAAAGCAGTGGCTTCCCAATGGTGCCATCGATTTAGC
This sequence comes from Monarcha castaneiventris obscurior, assembly GCA_026261815.1. NCBI lineage: Eukaryota > Metazoa > Chordata > Aves > Passeriformes > Monarchidae > Monarcha > Monarcha castaneiventris. The sequence goes on from JAMPIT010000890.1 coordinate 2,637,507, forward strand.
TGATCTCCAGAGCCACCCTCCCCACTGGCTTTATACAAAAGGGAGTAAGCGATCTCTGTGGCACCTGGAGCCACTTTGGGAATCCGGAGCATCCACATTCCGAAGTAAATTGTTGAGGCTGGGGGAGAGAAGAGCCCCACACAAGAGGATATATTTCTTGTGAAGCTGCCCAGGGAGGGAGTGGCCAGAAAAGATGTACTCTAAAAAGTCTTGTGGGTTTTAGGAGGAGAAGCAGCCTCTGTACAGCCACACTCAGCACCCTCCACCGCTCCCAGCCCAAATGTACAGCCTCATCAATGAGGGAAACATCTGCCCCTTAGACCTACAGAGCTGCTGCAGGCCCCATCACATGTGGGGCTGGTGTCTGGGGCAGAGAGCCTGTCCCTGCCTGCTGTCACAGAGCCGCATCCCTGCAGCGACAGCACAAAACACATTTCCAGATTGACCAGAGTATTGTGCCATTCTGCTTTTTCAAAATGCACTTTTCAAAGTGAAGCTGGAGGATGAGTGTGTGCCATTTATTATAATAGATATCACAAGGTAGGTGCTTCTGATTTTAGTGTAGCACTGTCTAACATCTTCTTTTCAACATGCAGCCTTTCCTGCCTTAGATGTCATTACACTTAGTCAATGAGTAAATGTAAATAAATCGGAGGCAACAGAAGCTGAGGAGGTCTAGCTTATGCCTCCCTCTCAAACACTTCTGAAACTTGCCAGCTGACTAATGAAGCACCACTGCGTGCGAAACAGTTCATGCCCAGCCTCAAGCAGCAAGCAGATGGATGCAGTTTAACCTTCCACAGCCAAGCATCCTGCCACTCCAACCAGTTTTGTGCCAGAAGATGCTCGTGGGACTCACGGGAGCCTTTGCTAACTCTTCCAGCCCTGCTGGGCCAGCGGCAGGATGCCTTCTCTTCACGGAGCCAGCCTCCCCTCTGGGGACACCTAAACCTCCCTTTCTGGGTAAGATTTCTCGCAGGAGCTCATGGAAGTAGCCCCGAGCAGCAGCCCTTTCCCTTGGGTGTTGCCCCGGCTGTGCCGTTCCCCATCGCATCCCCAGCCGCCCTCCTGTGCCCATGCCCGCTGCTCCCCGGCGCTGCCCGGCCTCAGGCTGCCGGTGCCGCCGGCGCTTACCTTGGGACACGTTCGCTGCCGGGCTCGCTGCCACCACTGCCGGGCCAGCCTGCGGAGACCCATCCTTTCAGGGACCTTCCTCGCCTGCTCCTCTAATAGGAAGCGCAGCAGCTGTTACTGCTAATACCCACCACCCACGGCAGCTCCCTGCCAGTGCCCAAATCCTGCTTTAATCATATTAGGTTTTTTCTTCACATCCTACCCCTTTTATTCGCTTTTCTTTTCTCTTCCTCTCTCTCTCTCTCATTTTTTTTTATTTTTTAATTGTGGGGGTTTTTTTTGTTTGTTTGTTTTTTGTTTTTTTTTTTTTGTGTGTGTGTGTGTGTGCTAACTCTCCAAGCTTCTTCAATGAAAACAAAGGCAGCTAGTGCAGAAGGGAGGGGAAACCCACAGCAAATCATGGGGTTTGTGTGGGACACCCTGAAACTCCTCTGAAGAGGTGCAGGATGATGGGACTTTTTTTCCCTGTCACCCACCCCCCACACACATCTCCCCTTCCATGCTGAAGGAAAGCAAAGCCACATCAGCTCCTCCATGACCCCCGAGCAGTGTGCCCTGTCTCTCGTGCTTACTTGGGATTAATTTTGGCAGTAAAAGCAGAATTTTGCTACAAAGGCTGGGAAGGTTCATCACATGTGCCAGCCTTGCCAGAAGGAGCCATCAACACCCCACAAATCCCCCGAAGCTGGCACAGGGGACCAAACATCTGATAAGTGTGACTGTCCCCCGGCACAGGAGCTGTACTCACGTCCCGGCTGTCAGCCCTGCTTCTTGCCCGAGCCTTGCTGCAGCTGTGCTGGCAGTTGGTCCCTGCGTTTCCCAGCTCCTCAGATCCACCTTGTCACTGCAGACTGCTCTGGTGACCAGGGCTCTCTGATGACCCTGGCCACTGTCACCAGGCTCGCCCTGCTCCCACCAGTGACTCGTTTCTGCCAGCGGTGCCTTATCTGTAATCCTGCTTGGGATCCAACCAGTGTGGGAATCTGTCCAGAGTGGGCATCCTGGTGACCTCTGCCTAGGGCACCCCCAAAAACTGGGGGCAAGCTTGCAGATGCTTCACTTATTAGCGCTGTTCCCATCAGTCTGCCCTACTCTACAGCCTGTCCTTTGGAAGATACACAAGATGCTGGGCTCGCACTGAGGTTCAGCTGCTGACAGCCCAGCTCTCAGCTGTTTAACTGGTTGGAAGGTATGGAAACTGGTGGTACTGGGCTCTCATCAGCCTGCTCTCCTTTGCATTTGCAAGACACCTCAAAATCACTGAATTTCAGGATATAATGTAAGTCTTGTAGTTTTCTTTCCCTTTCTCAGTGGAAGCAGAGCATAGTTCAGGGGGAGGGAGGACAAGTTTGCATTATTGATTCTGTTCCAGTTTGTAATTGCCCATCCTTCATATACAAAAGAGAATACCTTTATGATGTAGTGATGACTAATCCTTTCCTGAAACCAGCCAGTCTCTTATGGTTTTCCTTCCTAACTTATTCCTAAAATAAAGCATCTCTTGCTTATAATTAAGCAGCAGCTCCAGACCTCTGGCAATCTGCAGGAGAAACACCAAACGCCCCGCAGCCATTCTGGCATGGTGGCTAGGTCTGAAAACAGGATTCCATGTGGGTATGGGTCTTTGATTGTGTTACAACATGGCATGGTCTTCTCCAGCTGCTGTCATGGATTGGGCATACGATTTCATTATGCCAGCTCCAGTGAGGACCATTTCTCCACTGACTCCCACCTGGAAAACAGGGAAAAGCAGCCAAGTACAGACCCTGAAACAGCAGTGTTTGGTGTTCCCTGGAGCACCATGCAAAGCTGTGGGGAGAAGAGGCTCGAACAGATCCAACCTATCTATAACAACATAGGATGCAGGGCAGCATTGAACTGTCCACACTCACTTCCAAGGCTGCAGCAGCCTCTGGCAGGGCAGGGCATGCTGCTGTTCACAGGTTCAGCTGCACGGGTCAGATGGCACTGCCTGGACAGTGTTAATTGCTGGGCTGATCTGAAACACAGCCTTACACAGCGTTCATCCTCACTGCCTGCTCTCAAGCACAGGAACTCAGTGACTTCAAAGTTGCACTCAAAGCAAATGTCACAACCATCTTCTCCTCAGAGGTGGAAAAAGCCTGTCACAGTCATTACCGTGACACAAGCACCTACCAGCAGCCTCTGACTGCTCATTCAAATGCCAAGTGACAGGCAGATGTTTGCAGCAAGAAATACAGCCCTCTCAGAGCCTTTGGTTGCATCACCCACCAGGACAGCATTGCCTCAGCTCTCTCTGGCCAGGGCTGTGACCTGCTGGAGTCACTCGAGCTCAGCCGGGCTCAGCGCATCGCTCTGACCAGGGGGCCCAGACAGGCCACGTGGCACTGCTGCAACTGGAGAGAGGATTGCCTTTTGCCTGTCCTAAATGTCTTCGTTAGTAGGAAGCTGATAGGAGAAGGGGACGTGAGACAACCTACACCCTGCCTATTGTTTTCCCAGCAGCATTTGTTAGTGGATTTCTAGAAGGAAAAGAAACAAAACCCCACAAACTACAGTTGGGAATTTAAAATAGCACTGGGGAAAATTGTGGAGGCCCTGTAATACCTTGATAATTAAAATAGAGTATAAACCATATAACTTGAAATTTCATTGCTGAAGTGCACAGAAGGATTACAAACCCAGTAAAATTGCAGGCTCTTTGGTGCAGAAATTCTGTCCTTCTTGCACATTGCTTCTACATCTCCACACCACTGGGGCACAACAGGGACAGCAGATGTGGAGCAGGTGCAGTGGAATCTCAGTATGTAATATGGGCATGGGAGGTAAGAAACTCAGAGCTGACACTCCAGAACAAGCTGGTTGTTTCATTGACAGGCTGGGAAATACTTTGCTGCTGCAAGATAATAACGGTTTTAATGAGTTCCTGGTCAGCTGCCAGCCACCTGAGTCCTGTGAACAAAGTTTGAGGGGGCTTAGGAAAGAGTGGGCAGGTTGATCAAGTAGAGAGCTTGAAGGTGGCAACAGTTGAGCCCAGACCACAAGGAAGTGATCATTAAACCAGCAAAGCTGGCAGCACCACCTTATTTAAGAATATTCCAAGTTATCTTTAAAACAAAGAGCAGTGGCCAGCTGTGAGATGAGTGGTTAAAAACCCATCATAGTCCCACAGGGAGAATGGAGAACAAGCTCTACAAACTGGCATCTCAGGGCTGACCTATGCATGTCTGTGCCTCTGTGTTTGGGGAGACCAGGATGTTTTTCTGATGCTAGTTAGGCAGAGGGCTGGCAAAAGTACTGGCAGGTCCTTCCCCTTTTATCCAGGTGACTATTCTTGCTGTTCTTCTGTCACTTACTGAAGTGTGACAGTGACTAAAATGTCACTGCTGGGAATGAACTGGCGCATACACATGCACGCAACATGCAATGTGAGCCTCCTTCCCTTACAAATTCAAACCAAAATAACCCTTTATTTTATTTGGTAACTGCTGCAACTTGGGCAGCTGTTCTGCTCTAGAGGAGGGGTTGGGGGGAGAGAAAGAGAGAGAGAATGAGAGAGAGAGAGATAAGGTCTAGCAAGAAATGGCTTAATGATTGCTTTAACAAGACTGAGTAAGATGAGGTGTACAGACAGCAGGCAGAATGAACATGCCCTCACATGCTGGGCTCCCCACATTCCTGTAGCATTGGTCAGAACCCACATGGATTTTCCCACAGTGAACTGTGCAAAGCAGATGCAAAACATTCCTTGGAGAGCTGCTGTCCCTTTGGTCACTTGAGTTATTTTATAATTTCCATACACAAAAACAATTCTATTCTAAAGGATGATCTCTTGCTGCTGTTCTGTTAGATAAAGACAGGGCCAGGCAGGTGGTGTGATCATAGCACCGAGTGGGAGCTGCCCGTGAGCTCCATCACGGTGACCTGGCAGAGGAATCCTGTGGCCAAGGGTCCCTCGCTCAGGGTCAGTACAGCAGCCCAGGAAATGCCCCCTCCCATCTGATTTCAGGCTTTGGAGAACAGTTTGGCACAGGAATCCTAGACTTTGAAACTGCTGACTCCACAGCCTGCTTGTTTTCAAAACCAACATAGGGCTGGAGCTGGCCACAGGTGTGAGTTGGGGTACTGAAGATCAGGCATTGCTCTGGTACCATCAGTCACATGTTGCAAGGCTGTCACTTTGCAAACACTTTCATGCTTTCTTATCTCCCAGGAACAACACAGCTGTGGGGCACAGCTGGTTTTCAGAGCTGTGAAAAATCCTGAGGAACTAATGAGCAAGTAATACCCAGAAGGGTCCTGAGTAGCTGTTTTGTCATCATAACATCACAAAAAAGATACAAAGAACTTGAATGAATGATGTTCTGAGTGTTTTGCAGTAGATGCCCTTTGAACTAGGAACCAGGTGGAAACTAATTGTAAAAGTGAGTGGTCATCAGGGTATATACCCTTAAAAAAAACCTTCCTAGCATGACCTGCTTCCTTTATATAGGGGCAACCCCAGGGCACTGCAGGCTTCAGTGATGACTTGGCTTTGATTGTTCTGCCATGCAGTGAGTACTTGTCTCCTTCTTCCAGACTTTAGTTTTCATGAGGTGTGCTGTGCTGCTGCTCCTAGCTAGGCTTTTGTTTAAGATGTGGCTCAGTTTGGCTTTTCAAGTGCAAGAAACTTGTGCTGGATGTGGGCATGTAGCAAATTCACAGTTACTGCTCCTCCTAGAATCTGTCTGTGAACTGAATGTGTAGCTGAGGGCGGGGTCATGGTTGAATGGCCATGGTTTCACAGTGGGATCTCATTGCATAAAAGTACTATCAACATGAGTGCAGCTTTAGTCTTTGAAATTCAGTAATTTTTGTTTGTTAGTTTTGGATTACTTAATTTTGGGTACATTCTTCTAAGAAAAGTGGTGGACAAATGCTTGCAGGTTGTTCAAGGCATTAATGTTTCATTGTCAGTTCTCATCTCAACGAGTTTGATTCCCAAGTGAAACTGTTTTATACACAGGTATTGGGGCAAGAGCATCAGGATATGGTAAATGATGTAACATGGAGGATATGAGCACTAGTGTCTCATGCTGTCCTTTGTGTATGAAGATGTATTGTGTTTTTAAGAGTGTACTTGTATGTCCTAATGGGATAAAGAGCGTATAAATTAGGCTGGGTCATCAAGAGTTTGTGAAACATAACCTTTCTACTTTGATGTTGATGTACATATATAATGCCATGCAACTCTGGATAGCATTCCAGGTAAAAAGCTGTGGATTTACTTGCAAGCGTAATGCTGTCCTACACAATATGTGCGGGTCGAAATCTAAAAGGTAAGTAGAATAAATCTAATATAAATATTTTATCCAACCAAAACCAGGCTACATTTGAACACTGGACTGCCTAATTGAAATCAAGCTTAAATGTTTACTTGATTTAAACATTGAGGTTGAAAAATGAATTAAAGAGGGTAAAATCTTGTAAAATAAAGTGAAAGTCAGTGATTGTGGGAATTAAATGCTTCATTTCTTTTGCTACTTTTCAAATTTAAATATGAAGTGCAATAGCTGATCTTCAATGCAAATCTTCCTGTCTATCTCACATAGTAATTAGTGACTTCATGACCTAGAATACATTAAAAACCCCCTTGGCATGTAAACTACATAGTGTTTATATTTACATAGAGTTTAATGTGATTAGACCACCAGAAGTAGCAGATTACAACTGTTCTATAACTAGACTTGTAGAAACAGAACTGCAGTTAAAAAGTTAACAATGCAAACTCTTGACATTAAATCAAAGTCTGCAAAATGTGTTGCTATACGTGGGTAGGTGTGTTGAGAGGGAAAGGTGGAGAGGGGAAAAAAAATTAACCCTGTATCAAAATAAAAACAAACAACCAAATCCAGACAGTCTCCAGGACTGAAAGCAGACAGCAACCTGCCAGCTACATATAGATGACAAGGCAAATGAAAAATTGCATGCCCCACTTGGAGGTACATCTTCATTTTTAAAAAAAAGTCACTTACAGAAGACCAAGTTGGTGATTTGTCTTATATCCTGGACCTTTTTCAACCCTTGTCAGAAAATGATAAATTATTGAAGCATATTGTACAGTAGCAACTCTATTTGTGTGTTCTGTCATGGCTTCTGAAGTGCTTAATGTGGAAAGGTTAACTACTGACTGCAAAATAATTTAGAATTATTTCTTCATCTTAAAAAACAGTAAAATTAAAAATTTGCAGTCCACGTTCTCTCCCTTTGATAAGTGGAATGTTACTATTCCCTGCTTGCATCAGAGCTACTGGTACTTGGGAAGAATGGCACAATGTTACATTCACACAGTTGTCTTGTGCTAATCCATCCACAACTACAAGTACTTTTGTTCTTGGAGGCATTCTAAACTGTCCAAAGAATAAAGCAAGGCTTCAGAAAGCTCATTTTAAAAAATTGGCTCAATAACCTCACCATGAGGTACATTACCCAAGCTTATGACTTTGTCACAAAGAACAAGAAAACATTCTCAGTGTGTGGATGTTAAATGCAGAAACACTCAGGCAAAGGAATATCTGAATGTTCAGAGGTGGTTTGGGTTTTTTTTCTTGGCTGACTGCATGTGAAAGGAGAAAATACACTTTATAAATTGGAATAAGTATCCATGTAAAATTGAGCCTGGATTTACTCACTGTGCTTTGATTATCTGGGAGCATTGTTGCAAAATACACACAAACAAGTTCCCTCCCTGTTGTCTGCTCAGAGGTTCCCCCTCACTAATGCATACCCCATACTCTAATGCATTTGCTCCCATTTCTGGCTAGACAGAGAGAATATAGAGATGGTACCAGGTTGTGGGGGGAGTGGATGGGAGAAAGAGGGACTGGCTGGAGAGGACACATGTGGCATGTTTACAAAAGCCTTCAGAGTCCTAGTGTGTTTTCAGGAGTAGCTTTAGGTATTAGTTAAAATGGCTTTTTACTAAAGAAGTCCATTGTGTTTGGTAGAGAAGCACAAGAAAAAGGTCACCCCAAGCAGAGGAAGGGTGGGGGGTACACAGGCAGGAGGTGAAGTAGCTACTAGGCTGTACTGACATACCAACTGAGAGCTCTTCACCTCTGACTGACTTCCTCAGCTGGCACAGAGCTTTCTTTTCACCCTTAAGGCTTTTCTTCCATTTGATTCAATTCTTTCCCCACCCCTAACTGTTGAAGTGTCAGTGTTACATCCCTTGATTCAATCCACAATTCAAGATTTTTTGGACAGCTGAACTTTTTACCCCATGACTCTTACTAGACTGGCATTTAAAGCTGACCCTGTGTTTTGCAAAAGGGACAGGTCATTGTCACCAACCCATTAGCATTTCCCTTCCCAACATCAGTTAAACTATTGTTTTGCCATCAATACAGGGCTCTGATTTGCAATTACTCCATGCCTGCTTACCTTCCAATCAGTATTTCTGTAACTTAGTATAATTAAATGAGCTGTTGCTTCAAATTAGTCTTGCAGCACTATTACATGCTTCTCTTTTCTTTTTTTTCTGTACAATAGAACAAAGCAGTGCTTTGAAACAAAAACATTCAGGCAGTTTACACCCATTCACATTTATTTAAAAAAAATATTTAAACACTTGTGTATTTCACCTGCAGATTATGAACTACAAATCAAATAGGGCTCATCACTTCAAAGAGGTTCACAAGTATAAAAAAACAGCCTCCTTCTGGCATCTTCACATCCTCCTCTTCTGGGTGCTTATGTACAACACTGTGAAAAAGAGAAAGTGGCACACAGAAGAGGGCCCTGGTAAATAACATGCAGAAGCCTTTTTATTTAAAACATCTTATTTCCATGGCTTGTAAATCGACGCTGTAATAAATCCCACTCAGCACAAACAAAGCCAGGCAACCTTTAACTCCAGGTTTCAAAAAATGCCATTAGATCTAAACATTATATATTACTTTGGTTCAGTATTTATTTTATTCATAGCCCAACTGTGCTCCAGCAGATGTAGGCTGAACAGAGGGAGAACAAAGGCAGTGCCCTGCAGTATTACTGAGGGGAGCATGAGAGAGCTCCTCAGCAGCAGAATGACAGGTGTCAGACACTAATGCTGTGATCTTTCAATAAAAGCTGGAAATCCCAAGCACTTAAGGCAAAACTAATGATTAGTTATAAAGGAACACACACCTTCCTCCTGCTTGGCTGATGCTACCCCCAGAACAGATCCATTCACAATGTAACATGATACTGTGCTACTAAACCTGGGATGTCTTCGGTTCTCTGTTCAGCCTGTTCTTGAGCCTTCTGCCTGTCATCCATTTAACTTCCATAACAGATTATTTCCTTAATTGATTCTCCAGCTGTAATATCACTCTAGTCCTTAGCATAACAGTCCAAATGCCTTGCAAAAAGCAAGGGTTGGCCTCATTTCAAGGATTATTTCTCGACCCAAAATGCTCTTTCACACTGGTGCCACATTCTCTTTGACTCTTTTTCTAACATGGGATTTGGTCCTTGTGTCTTTTTATTCCATCCCTCCATTTTCTTCCCAAGCAACTCGGTCAAACTCTGCTTCATTTACCTCCTCTACAAGTCTCTTCACATCTGACTTGTGAACCTTTTCTATTTTTAGATACTCTTCTCCCTGGCATGTCCTGCTATTACAGCCTGATATCAGGGAGTCATTTCAGGAGCCTGGGATTATCCTTGAAGTGCACTAAAATCCACCTACTGCACTCAGATATTCAAAGGCTTGATATTAAAGCATGAGTGATTTTTCTTGACTGGTGGTAAAATCTTTACTCAAAAGATGAAAATAGCCTCCAGGACTAAGGATCAGCATTCATTCAGTTGTGGAAAACTGCTTCACCAGAAAATATTAGTGTCACTGTAATATCTGCACTGTAGCATAATTTATGCAGTAGCTTGCCTAGAAAACACAAACTCTTATGGTGCAGAGGCCATCTAAGCAAGCACTAAGTGCAAAAGAGTAAGCCTGTCAAACAGTAGAAAATGAGCTCCAAGGAAGGCCAGAAAAGAGCATGCTTCTCTAAATGAACCTCAAGTTCAGAGGCAAAAAGGACCACAGGAATGCAGAAAAGCACAGACCCTGGAAAATGAAACTGTAAAAAAGCAAATACTGTTAAGATTTCCAAGAAAGAATATTAGTTTTAGGCTTACAGGCAGCTTACTTGCACCTCAGCCACCCCTCAAATTCAGAATATGAAAATACAATTTTGTAATGTGTGGTAACGGAAGGAGCAGGAATTACCATTATTTCCTCGGATAAATGCATCCCCATACTTGTTCTTTAATTGTCCATTTACATATTCTTCAGTCTGCTCCAGAGCTATGTTCATATATCCATCCAGGCAAGCCAGGACACCTGAAAACAGTGGCAGTTTAAAAGACAATCAGCTTGAACTTTAAAGTAAACAAAAATGCATTGTGTTTGAACAGTACAGGAAAAAACCCCACCCTGTATCTTTATAACAAACTAAAAACCCAAGCTTGGAGAGATATCTTCAAAGAATTGAGCTGGGAGAGAGGAATCCCAGGCACTCTGGTAGCAACGTTATCAGCTGGTGTAAGAGCTGATAGTGGGAGTAAAAAAGAAGTTATTAAGGTAGTATTTCAAAAGATGGACAATTTCCACTTTGAAAGTTTAAGTTGTTTTTCTCACTTGTATTTTAAGCACCCACCAAGAAAGAACCTGGGACATTAAGTGTAACTGGATAACCTAAGGACAAAGCTATGTAAACTGAGTTAGCAGCAAAACTTGTGAAGGATATAGCTGAAAAACAACCCTTTTTATACAGGACAGCATACACATATTTGTCTTCATGCTTACAGATCTAGAAGAACACTGGCTACAACTCTCTGTTTTGATGTCAACAAAATTCTACATACTTTTCAACAAAGGGCACTGAAATCTTCCCACAAAAATAAAATTACACTGTTTAGATAATGCAATAGAGAAAAAAATCTGTCATTTGTAATATTAGATGATTTTTTGGATCAGGAAAACATGCAGGAAAACACATAATTAATACAGCTTTTTACAAGTTGTTTTATCTTCCTCTTGCCTGTGGGTTTTCCTGACTTCATCCTTGCACACACAATACTACTTAAATAATTTTTCCCTCTGTTTGAAAAACACCTAGCTATTTATCTAGCAATAAAACTTGAAATACAGTATTTTGGCTGTACTTATGGAGAAAACTCAGGACACATTCTCATTTTTCAGAAGTGTTACTGTAGGATCTTCCAGTTAATAAACAGGAATTCAACTTCTTCTGCCAACTTGTCATGGCAGAAGAGTATTATTTTCCTTTCTGTTTCCACAGACAGAGGAAAAACTGCTCACAAAGTGTCACTAAATGCACCAAAAAACCCAAACCAAAGTCAAGATTATTTTCCACTCTAGTAATCCTGAGGGATCCACACAACAGAAAACAAAAATATGTTTGTGCAAAATTAAAACGGGACCATGTGGATTTACGTGAGCTACCACTCAGTAGGCCATAAATGCAGAATTTCCAAACTCTTGTTCCTAGAGTGCATTCATGGTTGTTTCATTCTCTTCCTCCTTTTCTTTGTGTTCACTCTTACACCACTAATGGCATCAAATACAATCACTGCCCATCCTGGCTAGCCATTTATCTCCTTTATCTGAATGTAGCAATGCTTTAATGTACACACCCATCTTTACACACAGAAACCATACATTAATGTATCCCTGATTATTTCCTGCCTTGAACATTTGCAGCACTTGGCAATGGCTCAAGACATTTCACAGTTACACATCAACACTTGCATGAGGCCACGTTGGTGTGTGTGGGGTCTCAGAGGGTGGAGGCAACAAAAAAATCAGCAACACAGCCTGGGGGAACATCTGGACAGATCTGCAACAATGGCCCGAGATGCTGTTTTGTAAATGCTTGGCTTTCACAACTGGCTTTTACACATTTCTGCAGAAAACAAACTAAGTGAGTATTTTTCAAATGAAAACACCACACAGATTTTCTGTCACAAGATCAAAGGAGTGCACAGGGAAATAAGGAAGGGAAGGGGGAAAAAAAATCCAATGACAAATAAGGGTGTTCAAGGAACTCTTGTTCAATTAATGTGGTGTCTGACTGTAGGCACATTAAACTAGCTTTGCTGAGGGGAAAGTTGAGTATTTCATCTACAGCATTTATAAATGGATCTTACCAAGGGAAAGGTAGCAATGATCTCAAAGGAAATAGGAAGTGCAACAAAAAAAACAAATCTGGTTTGGCCCTGCCTTGTGTGTGCCCTCAGGTAAATGATTACTTGCTTTAATGGACTTTAATGACTTTTATGGACTCTCTTCATTCTCCTGTAAATTCCTAAAGAATTTACAAAGAGGCAGTGAACTTTTTAAGCCACCAACCCCACCTGAAGTGCTCAGACAATGTGGTTCTCAAAGAAATGAGAGACTGCAAATTTTGTCAGCTGAGCAACGCTGAAGAGAAACAGGAAGTGCCAGTGAACACTCTGCCAGTGAACAGTAACAACTTAAAACTGTCCCAGCAGAGATTCCTTGTCACAGCACAAACAAGTCTCCTCTCAAAGGTGCCAAGCTAAGCCAATTGAAGGAAACCTCTCTGAAGCACGGATCTGTTGCAGAACCATAATGTTCAATTCATTGCAGAATAAAATCTCTTAATAGAGCACAATAGAAGATGCATGATTAGTTTTAATTGAGTTTGGATACTACTAAAAAAAATTGGACAGGTTGATACTGTTATCTTAATGGGAGCAGGACCAGGACATTTCACTGCACAGAGAAGTTTAATTTGCTACTGAAAAACATCTAAAATCCTATATACAGTGCACAGAGGTATACTGGCAGGCTGAAGACATCAGGAATAAAACTGAAGGGCTGTGTTAAAATGAAGCTGGCAAAAGCTACACTAAAGTTTTTCCTGTATCTCTGTGAGTTTTGATCCAACACAGATCCAGGCAGTTGTTTAACCAAGAATGTCAACAACACTCCCATCCCTCGTGTAAGAATTCTATTATGACTGACAGCACAGTTTACTCTGAAGCTTTTCTGGCCCAAGATCTATACTAGGAAATGGAGAACAGAAAGGTGAAGAAAAGTCAGGCTCCAACATGGGGTGCTTAAAGGTGGTAGCTCGGCCATTTCAGGAGTTGTAATTCCAAACAATCTTCCCACCATCAGTTTAGAAACTCCGAATCATCCAGTTTAGTCATTTCTGACCAAGGACACTAATGATTTAGATCAGAAATTTTAATCTCTAAATCCACTGTTACCCCCCTTTTTATCACTTTCTCCTGAGTTGATTTTCTATTTTTACTGTCACCATTCTGAGATCTCTGTTCTCATACTCCATGATTCTGGATCACACAGTTTTTCTTTTCAAAATCAATGCATCTATTTCAGCTTCCCCAATGAATTACTTTACTCACTGTGAGAGACAGATGGAGAACTTACCTCGATAATCAACTCCAGAATTTAATTTCACAACAACTGGCCTTCCAATGATTTGTTTTAGGAAGTCACTTGGGGTTTGCTTCCGGAGACTCATCTTGATCTTCTCTGGTAAGCTAAGAAGTGAAAACATTAGGATAAGAGACATGCTTCCACATTGTTTTAAATACTCTGTACAGACAGCAGGCCTCTGATTTGTAATACTTTCAGAAGGAGAAAACACTGAAGGAGGTAAAAGCAAAACCTTAAGGGTTGAGATGGGGAGACAGAGCTCCTATAGCCATTGCATTAAACTTTCTCCTTGGCATTTTTATTACTTCTGAAAGAGTAACTAAGAATCCTTGTTTGCCCCACTGTGCACCTTTTAAATTTCAACAGCGCCAAAGGCCTCATTATCCCTAAAAGCTTTCGCTAAAATGGTTTTAGAGAGCTAAGCCATAAATAGGTGTTTCATGTCTTTAGGGGCGGAGGGAGCAGTCCATTCATGCTCTATACACGGAAGTCCGTGCGGGAACAGCAGGAGTAGTTTTGATCTCAGCTCACAAATACAAGAAAAGCGTGAATGTAAAAGGATGCCTTCCGATGATACAGCAGACTAAGTCAGGGATTGTGATTAAACCACAGGGGAAAGATGCTGTGATTAAAAAGCGCAGCACCCGCACCCAGTTTGGTGCAGGACCCCCTCTGTCAGCATTCGCTTGACTTCTGCTCTAACATCGCTTTGTTCAGATTTGAGTCAAAGGCACAAAGCGCCCGTGCGGTGCCAACTTCATTTCGCTCTTCCTGGGCCAAACCTCAACGGGCAATTCCAGCGGGAATCCAGGGATCCTCACTGTTCCCCTATCAACACCCGCTGCCCCCAGCGATGCCGGCGCCCCAGGGCTGGCTCCCTTTCCCGGAGCACACACGCACTTGGAGCCGCTCCCTCCCTGTGGAGCCCTCGTGTTCCAGCCCGGCCCCAGAGCCCTGGGGAGGTCCCGGCCGGAGACCGCGGCTGCACGGCAAACCAGGACGGGGGGCACACGCCCCGCCCTGCACTCACCGCCCGCCGCCTCTCCCGGCGCTTCCCGGCGCTTCCCGGCGCTTCCCGGCGCTTCCCGGCGCTTCCCGGCGCTTCCCGGCGCTTCCCGGCGCTTCCCGCGCCCCTTCCCGGCCCTCCCCGGCGCCGCGGCCCCGCCCCGCTACGGCGGCCGGATGGGACAATCCGCGCAGGGCGCGCTGCTCCCGCCCGCGGGCCCTGGGGCGGCTCCCCCGAGGCCCTGAGGGCACCGCGGGAGATGCGCCCCGGGCCCGTCAGGGAAATGCGGGGTTTTTTGTGTCTTGCGTAGAGTTCCACACAAAATAACGTCCCGTCGGTTTCTTCCGGAGAGAAATCTTACAGGAAAAAGATGTCTTGTGGGAAAAAACCCCACAGGACTAGTTAAGTTGGGAAAGGCCTCAGAGGTCATCGAGTCCAACCTTTTACTCAACACCCCCATGTCAACCAGACCATTCCACCGAGTGACACATCCAGCCCTTCCTTAAATGCCTCCAGGGATGGTGACTCCTCCACCTCCCTGGGCAGCCCATTCCAATGTGGAATCACCCTTTATGTGAAGGAAATCCTCCTAATGTCCAATACGATCCAGTAGATTACTGTATTCTACTTTGATGAGATCCGTTTGATTCCCAAATGATCTTGCCCTTATTGGAGACACAGTGAGTGCCTTGCAGGTGTGTCCTGTCCAGGAAAGTGCTCAAGGGGTGCTGCTCAGTTCATTTCAGAGGAATCAGTGAACATAGAAACGTAAGAGAATTTTTTTTTTTAAGTCACCTGGGAGTAACTTGCCACAAGAAGAAGCTGAACTCACCTTCTACTCTTCTTCTATTCCCCGTCATCTCACTTGTTTTTTGTTTTTCCTCCTTTTTTTCCCCCAGCTCTACCTCCTGCTGTCTGGAAAATACTTTTTTTTTTTTTTTTTTTTTTTTTTAGGATTTAGTACTGTGACAGGAGTTAATCATCTGTGAAAGCTTCTGGACAGTTTTGTTTTGTTGGGGTTTTTTATTTGTCCGTTATTGATTTAGTATCTTTCCAAACCTCTCAATTCTCATGATACAAAGAAAATACACCATGGCTTTTCAGAACACAGATTTGTATTCTCGCTTCTTTCTAGAGTTGTTTATCTTCTCTTTTTGAACACGTGTCCCGTAATAATTTTTTCTCCAAAGCTTAGACTAAAAGGCTTTAAGAGGCAAGGGCTGCAAACCCGACCTCACTCACCTGCCTGTCCCAGAGTTCAAGCACAGGCACGGGCAGGGAAGTTTGGCCACACTGTGCCTGTGTTTCCAGGCAACCGTCATGTTAATCAGGAGCATCCAACTGTGCTTGATTATATCTAGTACTTGAAGCAGAAAAGGAACATAAAATAGTTACTCCAGGGAGCAGACTTGCAAAGTTTTATTTGGCTGCCTGGCTTCAGTGAGTAATGCTTTGATAAGGGAATATTCCTGTTTTCGTTGTTATCAATCTGCAGTGTAAAGATTGGGCAAGTAAAACTTTCATGCCTGGGCTGGTAAATTTGCCTGGCAATTTTGAAAATACAACCAGGGACACTTTGTTTTGTGAGCCTTCCTCTTTGTTTTATTTCTTATGAGTTTGTCTTCAGAACTCCTATTTTTTTTCTGAGCCATCAGAAACTGATGAGCTGTTTTGCCTTCTGCTCAATAGGCTGCTTTCTAGCTCGGTGAGGCTTATACTTAATTACAGTTTCTATGTGTGTGGATACTTTGATTGTCTGCTGTCAGTCAAGAAAATCCTTGTGCTTTCCTGCTTCGCAGCCTGTGAACCTCCCAAACACATCGGATTTGAACCATGGGCATTGAGATTGGCAAGGTCTGTATCCTTAGCTCCCCTCCTCCATAGTTTGAGACCAAGTCATGAACCCAAATCTTGGGTAATTTTCCTTGGTTTGCCACAGGTCTCAAAGCAGTCTCATGTGCTGTTCCCAGAGGTAAATTAGCCTTAAATGGACTCCTTAAGGATTCCAAATCTCCAAGAGTGAAAATAGAATTCAGATGTCATTGGCTAATGATTATCTCTTGTTTGTTTGTCCTCTAGATGAAAATGTATTTTGATCTAAAATGTTGCATACCTGGCTCTCAGTAGATTTTTTTAAAATACTGCATTGCTTTATCTTTTCCTAGGGTACCGTGGTAGAGCTTTTTCAGCCATATAACTCATGGAAATCAGCGAGATGCTGCCCTTGTGTTTTAATCAAGATGAACTTGAAAGGTGAACATTGTAAGTGGTAGAAATTATTTATAATTTGGTAATAAAAGTTTATGTCTAGCGCTCCAAATTTCACACATCTGCTATGTGCTGGCCTTGAGATATAGAACAATTGCAATTGCCTTTACATTTGGCCTCAGATGAAAGGTCATAAATTACAATGATAGAGTTTGTAGTCGTTCCCAGCTCACAAAATTTCCATATTAACATCTTCACCTCAAACATAAATGGTTACAGAGTTACAAAGAAAAGAGTTGTGTTGGCCTTTGTCATCTGAACTTTAAGATGGAAGTCTGTGGATCGTGTACTATTGCTAACTCTTAAACATAAAGCGTCACAGAATCCTTGTTCAGAGGACCTAATTAAAACTTTACAGTTAACTTTAAGAATGAAATGGGATTTCACTCTCATTCTCTCTCTCTCTCTTTCCTATCAATGCCATAAAACCCACTTCAAAGTTATGAAGGTTTTTCTCTCCCAGCTACTTGAAATAAAAGAGTGAGATGGCTACAGAACACAGAATGGGTCAGAAGGAGTGTCCAATTTCCCCTTCTCCTGTGAATTGCACATTGTTTATACAAGTTAAGTGCAGATGAACAACAATCCAGATGACAAAAGAATGTCTGTGGAACATTTTGAATTCAGCCTGAACAATCTCCAGCTACAGCCAATAGATGAATAAAAGCCACAATCTTTAAACAGTCCTCACCTGAAACTTGTGTCAGAGAGGACAAATCCATTCTGGCCCCAAGCAGAGCATACCACATGATTTTAACAATTAACTTTGGTGCCTTCTTAGGTTAGAAAAAAAAGGAAAAAAAGAATTTAAAAAAATTATTTCATAAAATAAGAGGCCAAGATCAAGTTCCAAATCCAGGGGAACTTTTCTTGTTCAGAGCCTCTGAGAATGGGGAGGTAGAAGGAGGTATCAGCCTCCATGAAATAGTGCTGAGGTGGAGAAGCTCTGCAATTCAAGATTAGTGCTGCTCTTGCAAGGTTTCCTGAGGGCCCTGAAGTAAACACAATAATGCATTTCTGGGGCTTGAGAGGTGGAAGGCAAAACTCTGCTCTCACTGAAGCCAGCAGAAGTTTTGCTAATTACTTCTCAGTACTAAGGCTGCCTCTGTAAGTTACTGAAAATACACCTGAGGTCTCAAAACCTTCCTTCTGGAGCTGTGTTCTTTGGCTGTGATTTGTGCTTCTTAGAAGTCATCTTCTGATGTTCTCAGTGTGAGGCATAGGACGTTAAGGAATTGAAGGGTGCATGAAGAAGGAAGAGCAAGAAGGGAAGTATTGGGACTTTCCTCCTTTTCCTCCTCTGCAAACTTCATGGTGAGCAAGGAAGTGTCAGCAGTTCTTCAAGGGAGCTGGGAAGAATAATGTAAGAACTCAGCCTGAGGCTTTCTCTCTGTCTCCTATACTTTCAGTTCTGTGAAAAAGAAAGGGAAGATCCTCAGAAGCTTTCAGAGTTCACTTAATCCCCTCCAAGTTGCTGGGAGTGCACTCCTTGGCTTCCCAAGGGACCAGCTTTTTCATGAGCATTAGGAGGTTTGATATTCCCCTTTGCATGCATTTAGATGGGAGAGTTGAAGCCTTTCAGCATTTGAATGATTGTCTGTGCCCATACAGTGAAACTTCAAAGATGTTTTTCTCTGGAAATGGAGGCTGAGTTATCCAGCATTATTTCCCATGCTGTGCTAAGATCATCAGAACCACTGATATCCTGCCATGTTCTCAATTAAAAAGTTAATGTATTTTTGAATGGAACCTTACTCAAAAAAGTATTAGGTTCGTGCTACAGATTTTAGATAGAAGAGCCTAACAAAATTCTGTCATCTTCAGCTTCTTACGCTGTGCTCACCACCTTGGGATGTTCATTTCTTCCTATATGGCTTAAGTGACACAATGACCTTTTGTCACATGTTTGTCTCTCCTGCTTTCTGTCCAGTTAAAATACAGTGTGACAGATCATGTCAGATTTGTGCTTTGTATTAAGGAGAGGCTGGAAGCCCCACTTGATTCCTTTTTGCACCACCTAGCTAGAGTTTTTTCTAAAATATGGCATTGGAGCAAAGCCCTTTGTGCTTAGACTCTATAGAATATTTACATTAGCATAAACACACATTCTCTCTTTTTTCCTTGTGGAGTATCAATTTCTGATGACATTTCAATGTAAACTTTCCCACAGCCAGTTCGGTGAAGCTGATTCAGTACTTCAGGCTGAAAACTCTGGTATCAAGTTTAAGCACAGACACAAGTTGAAGTGGTCATTTTAAATTGACATGCTGGTGCAAATCATCTGCAAAGTTATTTCCCAGCTCCCTAGAAATGCTTCTGATGCAGACTTGGGGATATGAAACAAACATGAGTCAAATATAATTTGCAGTGTGATAAGAACAATACATACCTTGTACTGAATTTCAGTGAAAAAGGAAGGTTAAAGAGTGGCCAGCCACCTTAAGCATTTAAAATAATGGGGATTATGTTATCATCACTGTGTGCCTTTACTAACAGAAGAACTCAATTTCTTTAGAAATAAAATGCAATTTAATGTCAATGTTAGGTCACTCCTAGAGCATTTGTGAGCTGGTATTTTCCAATGGGCCCCAATTTTTGGCCATTGACTAAAAAATCATTATTTCTGAGGTTAAGGGAACAAAATAGAATGCAATTCTTTTGTAAGGTAACAACAAAAATGTGTAAAATCAAAAGGGAGGATGAGAAGCTGTATATATATGAAATAACAGTTTTGTTAGGAATAGAACAATAGCACAAAGTTCCATATTAAGTCAAAAGTTAATTTTTCCACAAAGTACATTATACAACTCTCTTGTCTTTTTAACTCTATTATAAATTCAATGGATACACTAGTGAAAATAAAGACTCTGTCTGTAAATATAGATCTGTCAATCTGGTGTGACTGCCTGTGACCCAGTCCCCAGGGCCTGCAGTTTCAGAGGTAGTATAACCTCGAACACAATGTTCAGGTCTGATTCCCTGGTGTTCACACATGCCAGAAAACATTCCTCTATACTTTAGTCTTGTCTGCTTTTACAAGAAAAAATATGTTCCTGGAAAAGTTATATAAAACAATATTGAAGGTTAGGTACTAACTCTTCCAGATCTACAAGAACAGGTTTGGAGGAATGTTATCTTCTAGGAGAGGGGAATGATGCAGGGCAACTGACTCACTGTTCCAGTCTGGTTTTCGCCTTTCAGGCAGAACTGCCATCTGTGCCATCAGTGCAGCTCCACCACTCCTGGGAATTGTAGGAGCTTTAGGGCAAAAAACAACACCCATCTTTCCTCACTCACCTGATCCTGCCTGGAAAATTGAGAGGGCAGTAGCATAAAGTGCCTGCAGCAATCCAGACCACCTGGCATTAGAAATCTCACCCTTGCTGCTGCTGCTGGACCTGCATGGATGTTGGAAACAGTGGAGAATGCTACGAAAGCACTCCACATAGACAGGGTTTGTGACTGTGGAACTGCAGAGGTTCAAAAGCCTCTCGTGAGCAAAAGACAGATGATACAGGACCCTGGTCAGTCCTTGCAGGCTTTTGTAGCCAGGAAAGTGCTGGCAACATTGCTGTAAAATGGGTTATAAATCCTTATGGCTTGGATCGTTAAAGAACTACAGCTCTCATTATTTCTCTCTGTTCTGCTCTACATCAGCAGAAGACTTCATCCTACAAAGAAGAGGAAGAAAATCCTCTCTGCTTCCAGCAGAAGCTGGAAGGTGAAGAAGCACACTGCGTTCACACACTTTTCTTTGGTTTCTTGTTTCATTTTGCTTCCAGCTCCATTGAGTGACACACGTTTTTGGTGTCCTCCATGACGTACATGCAATCCTCTGGTCTTGCCTCATCAGACCATAACCCAGCCATGTCACCTTCTGAGCTACTGCATTTTTCCTACACATTTGCCTTCCTCATCCAAATAATTTCCTTTCTTTTTTTCCTTTTTCTGTTTTTATTTTGTTGGGGGTTTTTCCCCCATGGCTTTCACCTGTGTGCTTGTCTACTTGGGACTGACATTACCAATTGATTTCACATAATGCACACAGGACAGCCTAAATATATATTCCTGTCTCTGGATGTAGGGTTTGGACATTAAAATCAATGCCTTGGAGGTGAAAGGCTTCATCACCCATAAATAACTCTTAAACTGCTCATTTCGGCTCCTCAAACAGAGTATCAACAATGGAGTATGTCATTTGGACGATGAAATGTGAAAATACACATGCTATGCTCACATGCTGAAGTTTCCTCAGCTGGAGGGAATTCTGGTGGAAATGGGGAATAACAGGGGGTTAGTGTTTTTGCACAAAATGGATAAGGAGATTTTTAATTTGTTTTTTGTAATAATAAAGAAATATTGTGATAATTTTAGCTTGATGAATAATGAATAATAGATGAATAATCACATGCTGTGTAAACAACTCAGGGTTACACCAGCAAACAGTGCAAAGTTCCAGTGGGAAATGAGCAAATCAAGTGTGGGACAGGTTAGTCCAGAGAGGGAGGATCTATTCTCGCTTCTGCTGCTGAGCTGCTCTCAAATGTTGAGACAGGTCTTCTCACCTCTGTGTCTCACCTTCTCCTCTGTAAAACTAATAAAATGATACATCTGAAGTGCTTTCAGATCAATGGATTAAAACTTTATGTAATAGGGAAGGTATTATTAAGATCCTAATGATGCCATGAGAGAAAATGATCAATAATTATTTCTATTTTTCTTTGCTGTTTAGGAGGTATTTATCTACTGTCTGTATTTTCTACAGTCAAATGCACAACAGCTGTGTGTTGTCACTGTGTCGCAGAACATACAAGTCTTTTTGTATCTATATGATATAAAGATGAAAAACAGGTTAAATTCTTGTATGTCATTTCTCTCAAGGCTGGAGGACCAAAGTCAAAGGAAAATCTAATGATATACTGCATGAGCAAGTGCAAAATCTATGCATTAATAAATTCTACAGGACTGTATATGCATGCTTTACTCATACTATATTTTAAGCTTGAATTATTTTAGGAATTAAAATAAAAAAGATTGCTTTCAAAAATTGCCCCACATCAAGTAATCTATGTTTAAGGAATCGTGTATTTATTTTTAAAGTAACCTCATTACTACCAGACTACTTTTTCCTTTTGACAGTAAGGCAGAGTGCTTATCTTCCATATTTTCATAATGAAAGCTCCCAAGCACGGGATACTGTGGCAGATTTACAGCCTGCAAGCAGCAGAACTGACAGGCATTTTAATATGAAAGGAGATATGATGTCTTTAATGTACAGTGATGTCACTTCTAACAAGGTAGAAGCGTGCTTTTTGCACTGCAATCACCATAAGAAGTGAAACCTGTCTGCTTCAGGAGTCACCTTTTAACCCAGGAAAAGGTCACAAATAATAGAAAAAAGACGGGACTCTGCTTACTCAGGTGGAAGGGCACTCTGACGTTAGAGGAGCAAGGCTATTGTGGATGTGCATTATCTCCAGGAAGCTGAAGCTACAAATAGTCTAGCTAGAGCTAACCTTGAGAACAGAAAAGGAAAGGATAATGAAAATCCTCAAGGGAGTGTTAAACTGAAAGCCAGATTGCCTGTTGACCACCCTTTTTCCTTTTATCGAGCATTGATTGGACCTAATAACTTGAAAGTGATATTGACAGCAATACAGTCCACCATTACCTGGACACATGATTATTTCATTGAGAGAAAGGACAGGAGCCCAGTACCGAAACCTGTTTCATTCTACATTACACCAGAGAATTTACTACTTTGTCTAGGAAATATTTGCCACTGTTTTTAAAGGCTGATTTAAAACGTGCATTTCTTAAATGTGCTCCCAGCTCCTGACTGAAAGCTTTTATTATGTTGTCCTGAAGATGCACCATTCTTAAATATCATATACAAGAACATAAGATTAAAAGGCCATAAAATAGCAAGAAATCTCAAGGTCCAGTAAGTACATTGTGTTAGCATTAGGCTGGTGACTTTGGTTAAAGACAGGAAATTAAAATACATTGTCATATATATAGATGTAGCTATCTCCTTAAGAGAGTTGCTTCCTCTAAACTAAAATTTCAGAAAATCAGCTTTGGATATTATGTCCTTTGGTATTTTGGCAGTTCGATCTTGAAGGGATTTCAATAAGGAGGAAAAGAACAACGTAAGAAGTAATTATGTTGTTTTCTATTATCTTTGCAGAAATCCTGATTTGGTTTTCAGGAGACTCTGACTCATGTTCTCCTAATCAGGGTGCTGGGGCACAGGAACAGTGATAGTCAGGTAAAGCAAAACAAGGAGGAAATCGCAGCATTGAACAATTTATATAGTGTTATCCCCAAAATGAAGCACTGATGTCAATACAGTTGCATATCTTAAGTGTCCTGCAAAATCAGAAGTGAGGTCGACCTCATGAGGATGCCTGTAATATTCCACAATCAGTCCTGTGTTCTTCTGAATTTAATTTTTATAGATTAGCATATTCTCAAAGGTGGTGTGATTGGTTTTCATTTACTTTGAAACAGCGGTCTCCCTTCCTCCCTCTTCAAAATGGAGGGAAGAGAAACTGCAGATTCAAGTTCACATATGGAAATAATCAAGTCACATTTCAGTAGAAAATGTCAGAAATACTGGCACTATCAGTGAATTCTTGTCCCATTTTAAGCCTGTTCTTCCAACAGCAAAAGTACCTTTCAAAGATAAGCCGTGTATGCTTAGCCTTATGATAATATTTAATTATAGTTCCCAAAAGTAAAAATACTGGGAAATGAGAGAAAATGTGGTACTGCTGTAGATCCATAGATCCCTGAAAAAAGAAATCTGATGTCACTAATGTAAGGTAATGGTTTGAAGGGTCCTGTAATAACTTTTAAAGGTCCCGTGTCTGCAGAGAGAAGCAGCTTGACAGACACAAGTCGTGAACTGCTTCGCTTTCCACACTACCTTCTATCTGTCAATATATTGGTTATGGAGCTGTGCCGAGGCCAGTCTCCAAAGGCAGACTGTCACATTTCTCAAAAGATAAAACATCCCTAAGGGTACAAAGAATTCAGGGACACAGGGACATGATAGACAGGAGCAGCGCTGCGACTCTAACATTTTATGGCTGAGTTCAACGAGTGAGCCCTTTACCGGATAATTGAATTGATGAAAGGCTTACAGTTGCCCCGATTAAGCTTGTTCCTTCTCCATATGTAAGACTCAGGATAGTTTAAGCAAAAATTGAAGAAGAAATTCAGGAGAGAGACATTCATAAGCTCTTTGAAAATTGGTCTCACATGAAAAGCTTGCCATTTGTTCTGGTACATGTCCTGTTTGTCCATACAAAGATTCCTGTTGTCCAAGAAGTGCTATTTGCAGCAGCTTTTTTTTTCCTTCTAACTAAGGGTTTGTAAATATTTTTAGAACATGTCTTGCTGCTTCATGACTCATTCCCCTTACGATCTTTGGTATATTTCCCATTTGTGATCATGCAGCATCCCTGCGGCATATGGTCACCTGGGAAAGTATTATTAGGGAAGAAATCAAGGGATTTTAGCTATTTTCAATGATTCTTGGAAGACTGAAATGTAGAAGAAGAGCCACATCAAAGCAACATTTTTCAATCTGCTGTATTACATCGACCAATCTCATTTGTTTGGTCTATCCACGATGTGTCCCTCTATTGTATCTTTATTCATAACTGAGTTGAAAATTATCTGTAATACTGCAAAATTATTTGTAATATCTGCAATACTTTGCCTCTGCACATGCTTGTCCAGTGCCAAGTGCAAGAGGGTGATGGTCCATGACTGGGACCATTAGGTGTTATGGTAATACAGTTTTTAAATAATTGCATATTGGACCAGGAGCTCATCATTTCCTGCTGATGGAAGAGAGCAGAAGGGCTCCTGCTGAACAGCCAGGGGATATTTAACCAAGTACTTAGGTAAGGAGGACACACCTTTTAGTGTGATGAAAGGGAAAAGGAAGTATGATCTAATTCTTCAAGCCTAAACCTAGATTTAGCACTGTAAGTATTAGCTGCAGGGTGCCATGACAGTGTGAGGGTGCAGTCAGAAGCAGGACTCACTTTTTACAGTTCAGGAGTGGATCATGTCCTGTGTGAAGTTCGGAAAGTTATCATGAGATCTCTTAAATAATCTTAAAAGGATTTAAATTCTACAAACACAACTTCTCTTTTATGGACACTAGCCATGGTTTGCTGCTAGAGAACACATCTGACTGATGAAATAACTTAGAGATTTCAAATTTGTGACAGGACCTCCAGATCCTGTTTTTTCACTCTGTCAGGTTTAAGGGCGATGACTGGAAACAGGCCAATTTTAATAACTTTTCATACTGTATTCCTGTTATCCTTCTTAAGACATTAAGGGAAAGGGGCACTCAATTTACACCTCAGTCTTTAATTAATCAATAGGATCAACAGGCTGGCAGCCACTTCTTTTCAACATAAACTCCATGGTTTGCCTGTACCAAAGCTTCATTTTTTTAAACATTTCATTTCCAAATATCACCTCTGGAGACAGTAAGCTACCAAGAGAATCCAGTGCTGACATCTTGACTTGGCAGTGCCTATGGTTTCATTTGTTCTTGGGCTGCTCAGTCAGACAACATCCTTGCTAGACCAGGATAGTCAGATGTTCCCAGATAATCTGCACTAATCAGTTTGAGTCTGGTATAAGTAACTTAATGTGGCTTAGAAGTTACAAGACTTGGCTAGCCTGCTTACACTCCCTTCCTAAATATATATATGTATATGCTGAGTATTCTGATAACATTTTTTAGGGAAAAAAAGTTATTTCATTCACAGTTTATTTTTATTTATAATGTTTAGTGCAGTATTTATATATGTTTAGTGCAATTACATATTTACACTACTCTCACAGGTTCATGAAATATTATACCATATGCTTAAATATTTATTCTTTTCTTTAAATAAGACTGGGTTATAACTGCCTTTTTTTTCTTCTACCTAAACTGTTTTTGGATTCCTTCCACATGTGGGATCATTTGCCATTCTGTTTAATTAACCAGATTGGTGAGAATGTTTGATTTTTTTGAAGCACCTTCTCTTTATGGAGAATTAAAGGTCATAGCTGGAAAACTGGCCAGCCGAGCTCAGTCATTTCTAAGTATTTTGTTAATTTTTCCTGGTTAATGGTCCTTTCAAATTCAGATTACACAGTTCCTTCAGACTTGTATCAAACACTCCTCAGAACTAGCAGCTCACAGTGGGAAAAGATAACCTATTTCCTTCAAGCACTGCAGCTCTATCTGTGAACTATTGGCATCAGATGAAGATTGATTAAAGTTCTGCCGACAACCTAATGTGCACAAGAAAAAAAATAAAAATTGCCCTCCTTGCCTATCAAAGGATAGCTATCTCAAATTCTAGCTGCTTGCCTCTGAGGTCTGAAACAGACTGATTGTGTTTATCAATTAGGGTGCCAGTGCTTAGAGCAACATCCAGAGGGTGATGGTAATGAGGGCGCACAGTCCTGGCTCCAGGGGAACACATCGGTGTTAACCTCAGTGCTGGGTCAGGCACTGTCCCCTTTAATGAGGGGGGTTAGGCCTTCCCAGGCAGGTCCATCTTGAGCTGAAGAGTAACATAACCTCTTCTACCATGTCATGTCAGGTGACAAATTTAAACCACGGTGGGCTGGAAAAGGCTTGCTCAGCACTACAGATAATTTAATTCCTCAGTCATCTTTCCTCTTTATCTCCTGTTGACATGCTCCAGACTATAAAACAATGATAGAAACCATGTTCAGAGAAACATAAATGTTATGAAGGTGTCTGGTGGGCTTTGTGCCCTTCTCCTTGTTCACCTCTGAATGGCAGATCGGGGTGCTGTTGGTGAAGGGGGAAGGGATGAACCTGGAGTGATCTGTGCTTTGGGATCCACCTGTCAGTGTGTGACAGACCTCATTCCAGAGCCTCAGCAGCCTTGCCCTGCCTAATGTGCAGCCCCTGGGGCTTTGTGGGGGGCTCTTGGTTGTGGCTGGGGGATGTGTGAGTTTAACCTAGCCCTTTTCTGCATGGTGTGATTCTGCCAGTCTCTGTTTCCTCGGAGTTCCTATTTTTAACATCATATGTATTTCTTCAGGAAATTACCTGGTTAGGCTTATAATGAAAAGTTTCCTGGGAACCACCACCTTTTTATCTGTTCCCCAATGGGCTCACTCTTAAAATAAGCTTGAAACATATCCTACTTCTCTTCAGGTTTTGGAGGATAAAAGCAGTTTATTTCATTAGTCGTTAGTCAGGGACCAAACAGCTCATAGATCTGAAAGTGCTGAATCCAAGTATCATAATTTATGGTTGGGAGACATCATGATTCAGTCAAATATGCTGCTTTCCCCAAAAGTTACATAAGAATTACCACTTTGATGCTGCTTTGCATCCTGGATAAGCCACCTAAGCATTTTGTGACTCCCCTTTTATAAAAAGTGCATAATGGGACATGTATTGTCATTATAAAGGGCTTGGAGGCAGGGCCAGGGCCTCTTTGCTATACTAACAATAGCAGTGATCTTTGAGGCAGGACAGCAGTGAGATGCAGGTCTGTCAGCAGTGCCTGCTGTTGTGGTGCAACCCCAGCCAGAAACTCAACCCCACTCACTCACTCCCTCCTGGTGTGATGGGGGTGAGAATTGGAAAGGTAAGAGTGAGAAAATTCATGGGTTGAGAAGAAAGCAGTTTAATAGGTAAAGCAGAAACCACAGGTGCAATCAAAGCCAACCATGAAATTCATTCACCACTTCCCAAGGACAGGAAGGTGTTTGGCCATGCCCAGGAAATCCAGGCTCCATCACATGTATTGGGGACTTGGGAAGACAAACTCCATCACTCTGAACATCTCCCCCTGCTTCTTTCTTCCCCAGTTTTACATGCTGAGCATGACTCCATGTGTTATGGGATATCCCTTGGGTCAGTTGTCGTGTCCTGGCTGTGTCCCTGTGGGAAACCAACAAGGAAGAACTTCTGTAGTTAGTGGTGGATTTGATTTACAACCCTGGAAGAAACTTGATCTGGCATAGTTAACAGAGATTTATGGTCCTTAAGCAAGGGAAATACAAATCTATGTTTCTATAGTTATAAGTAAAAGTATGTGCTGGGTGTTAGGTTGGAGGGTTTTAAGTATGATAAGGTAATTTTATAGTTTAAGTTAAGAATCCAGATGTTACAATAGAAGTACATGGGGGTACGTGACATGGCAGGTCATTGGTTAAGAGATCCCTGCATTGCAGTAGAGAATTAGAGCTGATAGGTCAATAGGTCAAAACAAAGTTTCATTTTAATTGTCTATTGGATTAGAAAGTTAGAAATTGTCATGTAATGCTGAGTCTTGTGACTTTTGCCATTTTTACAATGTGTTGTTAGAATCTCACGCTGACTGGAGACTGATGCCTTGTTTGTTGTTTTAGCAATAAATTGTTTAAGTTGTTTTAGTCCCATCGCTCTAATTAAGAAATCCGACAGGGAAAAAGGAGTGCGAGGAAGAGCACTCGGGAAACAAAATAAGAATGCAATGTGTCCCCTCCCAGCTCCTTGTGCACCCCCAGCCCCTCGCTGCTGGGGTGGGGTGAGAGGCAGAAAAGGCCTTGGCTCTGTGTAAGCCCTGCTCAGCAATAACAAAAACATCCCCGTGTTATCAGCAGCGTTTCCAGCATGAACCCAAAACATAGATATCAGCTAACTGTGAAAAAAATTAAGGCCTCCAAGTCAAAAGCAGCACACCTGCTCTGCCAGGAGCGTGGAGAGAAGCAACTCTGTTGAGCAGTTTCCAAGGCTACAATGGCTTGGTGATGCCAGAGAGTACCTGTGACCACTTGGCTATCCAGGATCTGACTTCTGCTACCTCTGGAAGGCCAACCAGATCTAGTGACCTGACAGTCAGGAAAGGAAAGCAAATCTCTTTCCTAAGAGATCATTTAGTGGATGTCTAAAGGGGAATACTTGTTGTGACATTGATTTATGCAGTCTTTTAATTGCATTAAAATAGGTGTAGCCAGTTCAGTGTTTGCAGTAGAGTAAGTTTTTATGAGGCCAGACTAATGAATGAGCCCCTCTGCACCCTCTGAAATCATTTGAGTCCCTCCCCTGTGTATAGATAGAAATTACTGCAGCAGCCACAGCACAAGTGTGGCAGTGCCTGGAGAACAGTCCAGTGCAGACCCATCAGTCAATGTCCTATTGATATACTAACAAAAATGGCCTAGTAGTGTATCCATGTTAAATGTTGCCCTGGTTTTATATTTGTGCATTTTTCTACAGCTAATGCAATTTCAATGATATCCTCTATGATTAAGTATCGTTAATAACCATGTGTTCTATTAAATTAAAAATCTCCTGGAAGTGCCAGTCATCTTTTTGCATATGGTACAATGGAGAGGGCTGCAGTAGATCCATATGGAGCCCAAAAGTCAGCTGAGAGAACTGGAAAGAAGTTTCAGTTAGTGGAGGGAGGTTCACAGCAAGAAAAATACGCTGATGCTGTAAATTTCTGCATTCTGACCCTCCCATTCACTTAGGCATGTTAGAGACAGACCTCCAGTGAAGTCACTACTGAAACTGAGGAGGATAAGCAGTAGCTTTTCAGACATGATCTATTCCTGGTAGCTGATTATTGATTTTAGACATTTGAATAAATACACCTACCTTTTTTCCTAGTGATAGAATTGTTTCTGGTGCATAAAAGTGTTGCATTACATTGCCACATTTCTAGAGTGCAGCAGCAGCAATAGCTGTATTTCAGGTGCCCTTCTTAATCATTCAGATCCGAGAAAAGAGCATGCCTTTGAGCTGCCTGAGGGACAGAGTGATTGGCATCAAGGATGCGCACACCTCCTGTCCAGGCTGTGGGCCCGAGGTCAGGGAGAAGCTGGTGCTGATCAATGCCACTCAGATATAGCTGCCAATAATAAAGGAAATCTGTGGCAGGAGAGGGCTCACACCACAAAGTGCCTCTTGTTAGCAGCAATGCTGGGCCCTGAGTGGACAAGTCATGGGCTAAGGAATAAGATGGCTGCCTTTATTAGGATGATAGAATGCAATTGTTTGTCAAAAGTAGTGGGCTGTGCATTCAGTTATTTTATAACAGCAGTGTCAAGTGTTCTGTGTAGTATGATTGTGTTGTGTAACGCTAGCAAAAGTACAGAGCTGACAGCTAAATTTGTTTTGCTAACTGTAACCTTTACTGTGATCCAAGAAGTGTTTATCTTGCCCTGTATCAGTACTTTATTCATCATAAAACTACTCATTTGCTATACAGAATTACACATAAGCACTTTTTCTTTCTTCTGCATCTATACAATACTTTGTGGAGAGCAATGCCAGCAGCCCTGTAGGAACAGGATTCAGGAGTGACAGATACCTCCTCTTACCTCTGCTGCTGTAATTCTTACAGGCCTGATCCAAATCCACTTGGAGTTTTTACAAAAGGCTTCCATTTGTTTCACTGATCTTTGCAAGAAGTCCGAAGAGACATTTGTCAACCTTTTAGAGCAGAATTGTCGTATAATGGGACCCCCTTTGGTCAGTCAGGGGCTGATCCTTAAATGCTGGTCTCCAAACTTTGGGTCATATACTCCTACCAGCAAGAAAATACACCCCCACTCTTTGTATAATCAGTTACTTATTTATGAATGATCTACATGCACTGCTGTACTAATAAATCCTATATATTATAAAACATGCACAAAATAGGAATTTTAAAAAAAGGATGAGTTGAAAATGAAATAAATTAAATGATTTTTAATAATTTATTTATCAATGGCACACACATAAAGAATGTCTTCCTTCATCCCAGTGGTCTGTCTTATGTGTACCCTACTTTGGAGACCATCATCTTAAAAAGTCCATTCATTGGCAGTGGCAGCTTTACATCATCTACCACCCAGAAGTTATTTCTATACAGCCTGTTGTATGTGCACCTCTGTTTGGGAACCACTTATTTATGTCACTCACAAGTTTGAACACTTTATAATATTGTCTATTGCAAAACCCTTCTGAGTTTCTCCATTTGTAAAATGAAAAAAAACCCCAGGGAATTTAAGAAGGTTACACACCCTGCAGGGGTTTCTTGAGAAGGTCACTAATGGACTACTGCTACTATAAGTCTTACACGCTGCTAAACTTTGTAGCATTTGGGTTTCCTGGACAAAAAATATCCTAGGCAAACTATGGAAATTAGTAAATGAGCCTGATACTACCCTTTAACATCATAAGAGTGATCTCACAGTTATCATAATTTAAGTTGTGGTGCCAGAACCATGTTTCTTCCACAAACTAAATGATTCAGCAGAGAATTGTAATGAAAGGGAGCTGTCAGATTATGATTTAACTACAGCCAAGCCAAATTTTGGACTCAGCAGCCACAGAAAGCAGCCGTAGTCAGCCCTGGTCTATATTCAGCTTTGACTAAAAACCTGCTTTCCTTTTGCTTTGATTTTTTTTTTTTCTAATGACCATTCATTATGGATGTGAACTTTCCTTCTCTGTCTGGATATGTGTAAATATTTTGAAGCTTCTATTTGATCCCCATTATGTTTGAACTCTGCTTACTGAGAGGGAAACATGGGCCAAGTTTCATCAGGCTGTCTCTCCTGTGCTCCTGACTCTTGTTCCACATGAATGCTGTTGTCCAAAAGAATTTTCATGCTGCTTGACCCTGTTTGCACATACTCTCACCTACTAAATTTTCCTCCCCAGAGCATAATATTAAGTATATCAGAACTAAACATGCTAATTTTTCAATAAGAAAACCCCAAATAAAATTAATTCACCCCATTATTAAGAGATCTGAAAAAATCCCAATTTATGAAAGGCAAAATTTCCAGAGGTACAAAAATATTCAACATTCACAAAAGCTGCTCACCTAAATGTCACTCTGAAATGTTGCAATCTCCTTCATAGTTATCTTTCCATTTTCTGTTTTATGACCTTAGGACAGAGAACATGTCTATTTAATGTCTATATTAAAATGTAGCATGTCTACATTTAAATATTCAGTTACTATTGGCCACTGCAAAATCAAATGATCACTAACTTCCTCAAATCTTGCCATAATATTAAAATCATTATCATCCCATCTTTTGAAGGAAACATTATTTTAGGTGAACATCCTAAGGCAATATTTAAAAGTGGATTTCTTCTTTATTTTTAATAGATACCATTTGTTGCATGCATGATGTAGTGTAGGGAAAAGAGGCACAGCTCTGGGGGGTCATCACCTTGTTAATATTACCATTACCAGCTTGGTCAAAAGGGAAAAAAGGTTAAAATAATATGGGACACCACAGAATATAAAGCCCCACCACATTAAAAGAAGTCACTGAGTTAACATGAAAGATTTCAGAATGAAAGCTTGGTGTAAGAAGCCCATTGCAACAAAGGGTTGGAAACATAGTCTCTTACCATTTGAAATATGTTCACAGGAGAAGAGCTGGAGTCTGTCCCACCATGAGCTCAAACAGGAGTTCACCAAGAGCAGAGTGCAGTAGAAATTAACTCAGTATTGCCTTGTCTTCTGCTGTCACAGGAGCTCTGTCATCGTACTGGACTTCATCTACCCAATCAATGTGGTGAGTAATCCATACAACAGCATGGAAAGGGTGGCATTTAACTGTAACTGGTTGTCCATGGCTGGAACAGAGTTTACCTAGAAGCTCAGTTCAGAAAATCACCCAAGCAGAAGTGAAAAAAACCTTTACGTGGGTAAAATTAATGAAACCAATTAACTCAGAGCTGTGCATTTTGGAAGAAGGTAATGAGAGGTCTCTGCAAATTCTAGAAGGCCAAGGAATCCTCATTTAGAACATCTTTTTCATGTAAGTATGTGTGTGTGTATTATATAAGTGGAATATATATATTTGTGTATGTGTTTATAATAGAAGCACAGCATTTGCATACCAGGCAGTAACACCTAGTTAGTGCTGACTTATAGGTAACAAGAAGAAAGTGAGCAGGTGACTTGCTCTTAGCAATGTCATATTTGTCCCTTTGTCAGCCTGGACTGTATCAGCAGCAGTTTGCTGTCACTGCCATCAGGCTCAGCAGATCTCAGATCTTCTGGACAAACTATTGTTCATTACACACATATTTAGAACTATTAATTTTGATTTTAAAAGCTTCCTGTAACTTTAGGAATACATGTAACATTTACACATATATAACCTTTGCATCTGAATCTAGGTCAGCTCCTTGTCTCTGTCAGGGAAATAATCCCTAATACCTCTTTATGTCAGGTTGAGGAAACTGATCTTAGCCACCTTGAACTGTTGCCTTTGAAGGCACAGGTTGTCAAGTCTTCCTGACTGCAACAATCTGACACAAAGGAAGTACCTCTGGCAAGTCGATCGCCCAGCCTGTGGATTTCATCTCTTCCTCTGCAGGAGCATTTTGCAGCTGATAGATACCTGCAGGATGCACAGGCACAGAGCTGGTGAAGACTCACCAGGCTCCTGGACCTGAAAACACACATATTTAAGTATGACAGTGGACCTGCTGAAGTAATTGTGACTATTTGCATAACTTAAGGCAAGTGTTTTCAGACTTGGGACTGTGCTGGCTAGCATCAAGTTTAATACTACGAAAGCAATGGATTAGTTTGATTCCAGATCTTTTAAAAGTTGAATTGGGTCATGTGAAATGGTTTGGACAAAAATGCCTGAATCAACTTGCAATAATGTGTGTAAGAGTTCATGCAACATCAGTCAGAATGAGGAAAAATCACCCACACTGACAATCATTTAGTAAAAAGAAAAATAAACATGTAAATAGGAGTTTATTCCAGTTCATCATAACCAGATGTGCTCTATACTATATCATACTCTCCATTCTTAAAAAAAATAAAATTATGGTCTAGATAAAATTCTATTACTGTACTTGTTTTCAGTCCCAAAAATATGTCCTTGATTAGATAGCTTCAACCACAAACTGTAACATATATGTTCCTGCCACTTACTAATACAAGCAATGCTGTGTTAGGACCTAATTGGGACAGGAATTAATATAATAATTATTTGTAATATATTTGTACAGAAAGTGCAATTACAGTGGAAATGACAGATTTAAAAATTATTATTTTCTAATTTTTTTTTACTTTTTACCAAATAAGCACAGCATTAAGAACATACCAAAATTCTTCATTAATTTACATTTAATACTTTTCCCTAAGTTTTTTTGCAGTGGTTTGGTTTGGTTTATTTCTTCTTAGTCGAAGCGGTTTGAAGTGGTCCTGACTGCCCCATAAGCCTTCATAAATCATGCTAAACAAGGCATACCTCTCTTGTTTAAAACTCAGCTTGGAGGGGAATGTTAGTTGCACCTAGGCAGTTTGAATTTGTGTCATCTACATTTCTGCTGATGCCACAAGAAAAGGGGGAAAAAAGTCCCCAAGTCTCTGACATTTAACAGGTAATTTCAAAATTCCATTGCTATTTAGAGGGCATTTGGATTAAGACAAGACTTTTTGTCCTGGACTTTCAGAGGCATTTGAAGTGCACCCTGAAGTATGTATAAAATGGAAATACTTTCATAAGGAATTACTGCTTCTGAAACAGGAATGCTTTGCATAAGTTTGTTGACATTTGGTGGATTATTTCTGTGTCTGTCTGAGACTGTCTGCACTTCAGAATTTTCCACTATTGCTAGTCCGCATGTGGCACTACCAGAGCCTCAGCTGTAGACAAGCCATGTGTGCCCTTACCAACAGATAACTTAAATCAGATAATCAGAGCAGACTTGGATGCCACAGCAATATGAATGGCAGCATCTGCTGGTACATGAGAAGCCTGAGCTAAGCAGGCAGGCAAACTCTGAGTATCTCTCCTCAGACATGGCTTTCTTTTGTGACCGTAGCCACTGAGAGAAACCTTGTCACATGGGAAGATGGGTTTAAGGTGCTATGAAACTGTGTATGTGCTTCATATGAGTAGAAATACTTGTACAGAAGCTGGGTGAAGAATTTAAGGACTCCTGGCCAGCTGGTGAAGGGAGACTGGCAGAGTCAGTGGAGTGTGGCCAGGCCTGTGGCTGCCCATGCTGCCCACCTGAAGCCTTCTGTCTTCTCCTGTCCTACTTCTCTGGTGGACCAGAGCTTACACCACCAGGACGATGCTTGGAACAGCAAGATCATGTGAGGTGGATGTTCTTGGCTATCTGGGTTTCCTCTCTGGTTGTGAAGGACGTAACTTTATGTTTGTATATCTGACCATGCAGGGAGTTTGCCACTTCTAACACCAAGTTACATGGAAATACAGTGATATACGTGGGGCAACAGAGAACCCATCCAGGCTTCCCATGCAAAGACCTGGCTCTAAGCAGCCTGTTGTCCCTTAGGAGCAGGATCTGCCCTGGTAGATCTGTCTGGTGTTCTTATGTGCCTGCTGTTTGTCTCCGAGGTGCAGCTGCTTCTGAAAAGGAGCTTTGCAGATGTACAGACTCCTAGAGCTCAGCCTGCTCTTCATGCCTGGGTGAGTGGCAGCTTTGGCCATTGATACTTGAGGATACAGCTAAAGAAGTGTCCTCAGCAGTATTTCTAGCCAACACTTTCAGCATGTCTTATGATATTTGATGTTTCCAAAGTCTCCAGTTCTTGGAGCTACAGGAGAATGTACAAATATCCATTTCCTTGCAGAGGTTCAGGTTACACAAGCTCTTGGGTTTGTAAGCTGTCTGAGAGGTCAAATCCAGTCAAATGCTTGTGTGGCTTATCTTGTATTAAATATTGCAGTAGTCATCTTATCTATCTGAGAAAGGTGAAGGGTTCAGTGACCCCAAGACTTGAATCTGTGGTGCCAGGGAGTCAGGGAATTTTTCAAACTTGCTGTATTATGCTTATCCTCTTACAGTCTGACTTTTTTTTAAACACTGTGTTAAAGACTGCAATACAGTTAAAAACATACAGTAAAAAAACCCCAATCTCTGATTGTATTCATTTGTAAGCCTTGCTTATGCTCTGATCCTACAAAGCTCTGAACACCTCAAGTAAAAGGGATTTTAAGTTCTGTAGGCTTCAGTGGGAATTCTTGTTCTGTATGCTCAGTCAGAAATCGGAAGAGAGGGATCTTGAACAGAGTTCAGAAATGTCTTTGGAGCTCACTCATGGCAACACTCACAACCTTATCCACAAGGTCACCATTTTTAAGGGCTTCTACAGCTCTCCGCTCCCATAGCTGTGGTAATATGAGCTTATTTGCTATCATAATACAGACAAACAAATGTCTAATCTTTGTAGCTGAGAAAAATGTAAAAACATTGAATCCATTTATCTCAACACCAGCAGACCAGCCAGATGACTGAAATATCACTGGGCTCTGAAGTACAGTAATTCTTAAAACAAGCTCATGGTATTTTTTTTAATGTGTTTAGAGTTATCAATCCTAGCATTTTCAGGCTTATTTCCTGCTACCCCATTGTGTTTCTTATTTTAAGTTTTGGACAACAAAATTGCTACATCACTTTGGACATGGGAGCAAGCTAATCCTCTAAAAAATTCTGAGACCAAGACTGCTTGTCTTGGTTCTTAGTGGGTGGCTTGCTGGGTCACTACTGGCCCTCTTAAAGATGATTCTAATGCTACTGTGAAAGGGCTTTCATTGACTGAAGAAGCCCTGCTATGTGCTGCAATACTTTGATGTTTTCTCTGTGTTGTCTGATACATTCAAAGTAATTTCACAAGTCATTCCCACAAATAGTGGGATCAGGTTAACAGAAGAAGCAGCACCTTCCCTTGTGAGCCCTGAGCTACTGTCTCATCCAGGCTCTTAATATGCTTAAATGACGAGCAGTATTTTTGTTCAAAGCTCTTGGCTATTCTTTTTGGACAGAAGCACTCTAATTCCTTAAAACTTTTCCAAGCAGCTCTTCTAAATAACACTGATAGACACAAAAAAACTGCTTTTCTGTTTGCCTGCCTGGAGTGTGTAATCTCATATCTGAACAATGTAATTTATTATCAATATCTGAAGTGGATTGCTACAGTTTACCCCATATATTAATAGCTGTAGCTATTATTTTCTAAAGAAGGATCTCCTGGGCCCTTCTTGTGATATAAGCATTGCTGCTAACTGGGTAGCTGGCTGGAAAGGATGATAGTGTCCCTTGCTATTATAAATCTATTGAGCTCACCTTTAAATATCTGTCTCAATTCTCCCCTTTGGGCATTGTTCCAGTCACTTTTTGGCCTTTTTATTTTAAAGAAAAATCCTGTCCATATGGTCAAAGGAGGAAGTATACTTGCCCTCAGATTCACTTAATTTGTTCTTGTTCTGTATATTTTGGAACTGGACTGCCATTGTGCAGGAGAGGAAAAAATAGCCATCTTCAATGAAAATCTAAATTAGTAGCCTGCATGCATCAAACAAGAATAAAAGCCCATGCTGGAGGATACAGTAGATCTAAATATGCATGCCCTGATTCACGTAGACAGCCAAACTCTTTCAAACAGAAACATAATTTGACCTATGAAGTAATTAATGCCATGATTATGGGGAGGGAAGACACCACAGTTCAGGCTGCAGCCGGACTGCTTTCCATTAATAGAAAGCTCTATTATTCCCTCCCCCTACACACATACTTATCTCAGTTTTAAAAATTATGTTGTCTGCAAAATTCCTGTCTGCACTGAAGGCACAGCAGAAGGCTTCAGAAAATTTCAATAAAGTTGATGTGAGTTTCCCAAGTTATCTGATTTAGTTTTGCTCCTCTATTATCTGAAGAGGGTAGTTCACTACCTCTTCAGTCTTGCCATATAAATCCCTTCTACCAGATTTTTGAGGAAGACAGATTGGCTTAATTAAAACATATTTCTTGGTTTTATTCTAGGTAATTCTGAGACCAGTCTGCCACACACCAATATCAATGGATTTTTTTTCTGCTGGATTTAGCCAGGAAGAGGAATACCAGCTGAAATCTAGAAAGATCATGAGAGGGGGTTTTTTCCACACAACCTGTAATTAACGGTGGTGCTCATTTCTACAGGGTTTTATGAATCTCACTTTTTTCTATCTATTGAAAATGTAATCAGACAACTTAATGAGAGTAAAACCTACCAGGCACTTTCAAATATGCAGACAGTAACTCTTAAAAAAATACTCACAAAAATAATCCCTGAATCTTAGATCACCAGAAACTATAGGACTGTATTGAGGATGTGTCACTGCATGTTTGCCACTTCTTACTCACTTCCTTAGGCATTTGCTGTTGGCTTCTGCTGGAGGAATGGTACCTGGTGGCCTGGACCTTTGATTTTATCAATATGGTCAGTCTGAGGTATGTCAACAAAAAATTAAGGGACCTATTCTCAAGGACCCAATAGGACTCAAAGGGTCCTATTCTATGATCACTTTTGACAATTATAAGCACAAGGAACAAATTCTGGGGTAAAATATATGGACAGCTAAAATGTGATCTGAACCTTTTGCATTGTTTGAGGGAATACTTTGTCAGAATAAGAGCCTGAAGTGCCAGGAACAGGGAAGAAGTATCATAGGTTAGGCCTACATCCTGCATAGAAGTTCATTTGCAAACGGTCCCTCTCTCCACTTAGGACAGCTATAAAATCAAGCTAATAATGTTTATACTTAGTTTTGGAAGGAGCTTTGAGAGCTAGAAATAAATGCTTACTCTGCAAATGCGAAGATTTATTTTTTTACATGGAGTGATTGCAACTGAGTAAAAGTGGGAAGAGGATCAAAAACATTTGGAAGACTCAAGATTGCAAATGACAGTCAGTGACACTAATTTTCCTAATGTTTTAGGTGCTTTTGTGTGTCCTCTAGGGAGGCTAATATGCATCCAAAAAAAAGCTTTGGCATTATGTGCCCTAACTTTTTGATGCCTGGCCCCTGACATGCAGTTCCAAACTTTAAGTTAGGCACAGCATTTCTGGCTGTGTGAATACTGAACACGTTTTTCCAACAGGAGAGGAATGAAGTTGCCTCGGAACACTGAGCTTGAAGGCAAGAACCCTCTGCTAGGTGGAAATTAATTTTTCAAAGGAGCAAAGACCTTGCTGTTAGGCAGATTTTGCTGGAATTTAAAGATACTTCTCATTTTAGGCAGCTACTTCTTCATTTTGGGGAGATTTATCCCCAAAACCTGAGATATAAAAGAGATGAGACCTTTGCAAAACTCCATTTTGTAATAAACCCTGTATAATAAATGCTGACTCTGGCCTTAAATTAAAATGGGATAATTTATTGCTAGAGGTTGACTACTTCCCTTGAAGATGTCCAAAGCATAAACTGGGCATCTTCAAGGCCTGTTAGGGCAGAGATGGCTGAGGGGAAGGCTGGCTGTGAGCCAGCAAAGCTGACCACAGCAAGGGAGAAGTGAGATGGTTACACCTTGGCCAGCCTGTGCTGTCCTGGCTCCAGGCTGTTCTATGGAAAGATGTGTAAGGACAGAGTGAGGATTTTGAAGAAGCTGAGGCACTGAAACTCAGCAGCCTGGGACCACCCCTGCTGTAAATGGCAGCATCTGGGAACCAACAAGCTCAGCTAGACACAAAATCAATGTTTAGTTAAAATCCATGACCTTTCCACGGGTTTTTAAGGCCAATACAATAGCAGGGTCCAAGAACTGGCTCTGAGAGTGCAATGCTTTAATACAGAGGTCCAGTTAAAGTACCTTGGAAGCCTGGCACTGCCTTATGGAATGGTTAATCCATCTTCCCTCTCTGCCTCTGCTGTTCCTGCACATTTGAACTGTCATATCCTTTCTCCATTATGTAATAGCCTAGAGGTCACACATGTTCCTCTGCTTTGAATAATGCATCTCTATGAAGCCTCAGTATCTCTGTTTGAAAATTTATTTCTTTCATTTTAATATTTTATCAATTTTGTCCTAAATGGATGACCTTAACTGGTTGCAGTTCATTTCATTTCTTCTCTGCTTAAATATTTTAAAGGTTCCAAAGTACAAACATCATTCATGTGGTGTGTAACAAAAATGCTCAGCTTGAGCTTTGGATTACTTAATTGTAATTGTCAAGCTATTATTAAAATTGATTTTTTTTTTCTTTTTTTCAATTTCTTCCCTTCTCTCCCTCTCCCACTTCTAACTTCGTTTCTCACATCCTTTATGCTGGTATTTAACTACACTTCAGTGCTTAAGAAGAGCTATAAAATACATTAGGACCATTATTTGTGAACAACAGACAGGTAAGAGTCAAAATCACCATGCAGTGGGGACAGGCATTGCATTCAGAAAATATCCCAGTAACATAACTGATCCAGTACCAGGTACAGTATTTGGTGTTAGGTACAAGTAGAGATTTTTGCCCTGTGTTTGGGGAAAAAAGAACCAGAGTTATATTTTATGAGCTGGCCATCTTGATGCTGCAACCAATCTGGATTTCATTAAGCTGGAAAGGGGTTTTATTTGAATGGTAAATCATCACAACACACACGTATGCACCAGGAAATAAAAGGAGTTAACAAGTACCTGGCAGTCCTAGCTGTGAAATGAGTTGTGCTGTTAGAGAGGTGTCATTTTGGGCACATAAGGTTCTTTGTAAGAGTAGCAGTCCTAGCCCTTCTCAAGCCTTTTTAGGTAATTAAATTCAATCTTCATAAATTTCAGTATCATTTGGCTTCCTGTCCTGAGCAGGTTGATGTCACTACAGGCAGCTTCACACTGAGAGTTGCTGAGTGCCTGGTTGCACTGACCCTTCTGATGTATGAAATGCTTTGGGTTATATAGATGTGAAAGGCAGTAAAAGCTAGTAAGCACAATTTGATTTTATGGTTGTTATTCTGCACTTATACTATAAGTAAGCAAAACTAAGATATCTACACTTCACACTGTGGCATTTTTATTAAAAATAGGAATAACAGCTCTGAAGGAATCTGATTCATGTCCTTGAATGATTTCAAAATAACTGTAGCCCTTCTGCGTTTGAAAAATACAGAAATCAGTATACAATCCATTTTTTATATTTAAGACATTTGATTATTTGGGACAGGTCTATATTTATGCTGATTATTACCTGGCTCATTTTCTTCTATCTTGCTTTTGTTCAGCACTAGTCTTGCCTGGCTCTAGCTGTTGGTAAGATATGGACTCATGTTTCATTTCTGACATCTCTGTGTCATATTACAGTGTCATCACCTGTCTTCTGGTTTGGCTATGCAGTATTCCACACCAGGAAGACACATTAAATCCTT
This sequence comes from Monarcha castaneiventris obscurior, assembly GCA_026261815.1. NCBI lineage: Eukaryota > Metazoa > Chordata > Aves > Passeriformes > Monarchidae > Monarcha > Monarcha castaneiventris. Next base: position 2,678,537 of record JAMPIT010000890.1, read on the forward strand.
TTCCTTCCCACTAAGTCCCTAACTGCCGTACTGAGGACAGTATGAAAGAAATGGCATCACCTCTCTTGCAGTGGCCGTAGGGTTTTGGTTTACCTGGTGTCGTGCCACCATGACAGATGCCATGTAGGTCACTGAAAGCAGGAATCTCTGCGCCTCCACATGAACAAATGGGGACCTCTTGTTTCCAAGTGTAATCCCTGGGCTGTGCACAGAGGTAGAAACAAGTGGAAATGAGTGAATGTATAAGCAGGTCGCCTCTTGTTTGCTCCTGGGATGGAGATCTGGATCCTTGGACATCAGCCAAAAAGTCCTGTAAGGTGTTTTTGTGGTAATCCTGTTTTCCTCCAAACCATAGAGTAGATGTACTATAACCAGAGTAAATGCTTTGAATAGTTCTTTAGAGGGCACTTGAAACACTTCTTGCATATTTTTTTGCCCTGTAAAAACAGCTCTCCTGGTTTCTGAGGAAGCTACTGAAGGTAACCAGCATTGCTTCTGTAACTACAGGGGTTTCCTAATTCAGATGGTGTGGCAGGCGAGGTTATCTTGCTTCAACAGGGAGTGTGTTAGTATAATCCTTTGGAAAGTTTTTGCAAACACATCCTCCTCATCCCTAATTATATAATTAAAAACTATAAGCATTGAAAATCCTTCTAAATACATATTCAAATCCTAAAGGATCTCCTTAGACTGGAGTATTACATGAGATAGAGAGCTTAGCAATGAGTTGTACTAAGGCCTGATACATTAGAACAATTATGAACATGTTCAGTTTATTAACTAAATATCAGTAATTGTGCTGCGAGTAGTGCACCTGATACTTAAATTTAAGCAGCTTTAATGTACTTGTAAACTGTATTTCTGTGTAAGTCAGACAAAACATGAAGGAAAGGAAGAATGGGATGTACAAGGAGAAGACCAGGAACTGAGGCACAGAAACAAAAGGTACTGAGACAGTTCAGTCTGACTCCAGTATCTGCTGTTCAGTAGTAGCCAGTCACAGATTCCCAAAATACCGTAAGGAAATTGTGGCATTTCTCCAGAAGCAGATTTCCCTGGGAAATCTGTCACTTTGGCCAAAGTGAGCACACACTGCTGCTCTTCACCTCAACAGGGTAAACATCCTCATGAATAGCAGTATTTTGTGTGACTACAGCTGCTCTTTTAACTCTCTGCATAAAGACCTGCATTTGGGGAGCTAAAGGTTATGAATTCAAATCCCAGTTTCCACTTCCAGATGCGTGTATACATTTGGCTGGAAACAATGCTGCCTGTCTGGATGTACACAGCCACGGATCATTGCAGCAGCACAAGTCAATTAGCCTTGGTGACACTCCGGTGTCCTGTGAAATAATTTTATGGATACTTCAGGGGGTGTTGTCAGAAGGACGCTGCTGAGAACTACAGGACACAAGGGGCAAGGGCAGCAAAATAACCACCTTTGGCACAGGTTTCCAAACACCTCTGTGTTTACAGACACCTGAACCTTTCTGCATTTCCTGGGTCTCTCTTGGGAAATACAAAGGATCACAATTAACCTTTCCTTATTACCAAGCACAGAAAGCAATAGGGGAGCCTCTCAGGTGACACATCTCATTTGAGCATTCCACTGGTGTCTGCAATCATGGATGTGTTGTCAAAATCAAGGCAGGGAGAGAAAGAGCTCAGTCTCCTATTTGCAATGTATATTTACAGGCCCCATTTTTATTTTAAAGGCAGTAATAGACAGTAGTCTTCATTTGACCTGCGGTGTAGGAGTCAGGCTGGTATGAGATAAATCTCCAGTCATTCTTCAGTACTTCCATTTCACTGGATGCTACTCTGTGAAATAATAAAAGACTGCAGGTGGTTGCTCTATACTAACAACTAATTTGGGGAGATTTTTTTGGTTGGGAATTTTGTTTTGGTTGTTTTTTTACATTTTTTTATTTCCATCCCCCAGAAACTCTAAATGAATCGCTCTTAAGAAATACCAAAATTTTGTAACTTTATTTTTTTCCCTAAATTTAAATTAAAGAAGCATCTTGTCTGGTTTTGTTTGGTTTGTTTGGGGTTTTTTGCCTTGCCCCTTTTGGAAGAGAAACAGTGTACATGATGAACACCTTTTATTTTCTTTTCTTTCTGACTGGAAATTTTTTAAAAAATGACATGTCTAGTTTTAAAATTTGTGATTTGAATTTCTCTCTAATGAAAGCATGGGAATTTTCTTTAACCTTATGTTTCTGTGTTTTGCCTAGTTTTTTAGCTTTTTCTCCCCAGAAAGTTGTATAAGAAGTATAAAAGTATAAGAAGTATAAAAAGGCAGCTTTTCTGAATAGAATTAAATGTAAGTAAAAGAAAGTATTACTTTTTTTTCTTTCAATTGTCCATCCTGCTCAGTTTTGAAGTGTAAAAGAAAGATTTCATTTTACAGAAAATTTAAGGGAAATAATAGTGATTTTTCTTCCTCTCCATCCACTGTAATTTCCTTTCCTTCTCAATGTTTTTCACTGAGGACTCTATCTGTGACATTGCACTTTGTTAGGAGATGAAATTAATGTAGAGGTTAAGTGTTAGACATGTGGGAGACCTAATAGGGGACAGCAGGTAAGAGTAAAGTTAGAAGAAAACAAAATCATTGAGGGAGAGAGCTAAAGATATAATGGTTTTGTTACTATTGGACAAGTCATGGAAAGAAATTGAGAAAAAAGTATAGGGTGAAATTAAATGAAAATAAACACTAAACCATAGCAGAGTCTAACCATGAATTAAAGCCAAGACATTGTCCTTAAAAGCTTAGTATTGTACAAGTTTTGATAATGAATTACATGCAGAGACAAGCAAGGTAATTATTCTATTTGACAGTCCCATGCAAGCCTCATTTGCAAGGATGTGTTCAATTGTGGGGCTTAGGTTTGAAACTTACCACAGTATGCTGGGAAGAGTTTAGTTGACAGCAACAAAACTTCCAAAAAGTTGAAAAATTGGGCCTTTGAAGAAAGACTAACAAATTTTTTCATGGTCCAACTAGAAAAAACAAAACTGAAGTGACGCACAGTAATTTTTAAAATAACTAAAAAGGGATGTTATAAGGAAAAGAGGACCCAGATTTGCCAGTGAAAAAGAAGGGCAGTCTAAACTGTAGATTTGGCTGAAATGTATCTGGCTCCATGTGAGGGTTGTGCTGGGGAAAACCAAGTGGAATGCTGGATACTGGGGTGAGGGCTTTGTGGTGTCAGACAGTGACCTTCTGACTTTCAGCTCCAGCAGGCAAAGGAGGGCACCAGGAGTTCAACTTTTGGGGCAGGAGGAGAACAGCACTCCTGCCATGGAGTTTTTGTGCTGATACCCCAAAGCTGTCCCTAACCAGCAAAATTTAATTACCTAGTTTTCCTTCTTAGGAATCCACAGGAGAGCAAGGCAGTTTTCAGCAGACCTGGCAGGTACAGCTTAACTCTGGCCCCACTTTTTTTCTGAAGGAGAGGTTGTCAGAAGTGTGGAAATGGCTGTCATGGTATGGTTGAGCTGAGAGTTGAATCTCTCTAGTAAGAAGAATTTAGACATAATGAAATCAACTGTGTTCCTTGCAGAAGAATGAAAGCAACCTACCAACAATCTTGAGTTTCAGTATTGATTCTGTTCTTATATTTGCAGTGCTTTGAAGCTGCTATGGTCTGTTGGTTCATTAAGTTACATTTACAGGTTGTCCCTAAACACTGGCTTTTACATAGTCTGCATTTTAACACTCTTTAAGTGCATATTGATATGTTCTGTCCTCTGTGCAAACCACAGTCAAAGAAATCCTTTTTCTGCAATGGCTAATGAGGTACCAGAGTGGTAAAATAAACAGAAGGAAGAATTACACAGTGTCAGGAAGCTCAACCAAAGAAATGTCACCTTCAGAGAAGCAGCAATGAGAAATGACCTTTCACTTTATTACAGTGTGCCAAATTTGGTTGGGTTTAAACAAGAACCTACAATTACTGAATATTTAAAAGTGCATATTCTTACTCAAGGAAAAGTCAAATAGAGTTGGGGGGACTTATGTCACAGAAGCATGTATGATGAAGGATGGGTTTGACACACTGACAAATACCATGACTGAGAATACAGTTGAATTATGCAATTAGATTTTATTAACTATACATATTATTAAGGACTTTTCGTAACAGAGGAAAGGATGTCAGGGTCCTGGTGATTGTACTGACCTCTTATGCCACTGGGAAGGATGCAGAAAGGCTTTTGAAAGAGCAATATAGTTCCTATTTAATCTTTAAATAAGAAAGAAAGGTCAAGGAACCATTGCTGCTACTTTATTTCTCTCAAGTCTTCACCAAGGAGACATCCCATTTTAATGTGCATTGCCTTAGATTTATACATATTAGTAAAATATGCATCACTGAAACTTTACATACTTTTGATTGCACTGAATTCATAGCAGAACTTACAAAGTGTAGTATGTGCATGTATATGAATCCTCAAAATTATGTAACTTACCTCTGAAGGTTTCTCACTTTAATTCATTTCTGACACAAAAATAAAAAGAAAAAAGAAAACCCTCCAACAGATTACTTAACATCTCTGTAAAAATGTGATATCCACACAGATACTCACTTACCATGCCAAAGAAAGAGATAAAAAAAATGGCAATTTATATTCATAATGTGGTTTATTTTAAAAATTATATTAGCAATTAAAGATAAGTAAATGAAGGTGACAGCCAGTTCAAGACAGGTAGAGAAAAAAGAGCCCTGAACAAAATTGCCAGCACTGGTGTAATTGTAGGGACTTCTTTAAGTCTACTGCTTATGCTCCAACTTTGGTAGGAAGCCTAATTGTTCCTTAAATTTTGACTTCCCTTCGAAATTGGGAGCAGCACTTCCAGAGTAGGTGCAGCCCCGTTCTTCCAGTGGCAGATGCCCAACAGCAGCTGTACCCGAGCTGGTCCCTCACCGCTGGCCTGGCCTGGCTCCTTTCAGCAGGTACAGCAGGACAACCTCCATGTCTGCTCCACACAGAGCTGGAGGAAAAGCATGTTCCATCAGGGACTGCAATGAAGCCTTCACGAGTTAGGAAGTGTCAGTGCTGCAGTACACCCTTATGTCAGTCCTTTGAGAATGTCTGCCTGATGATAATCTTCAGTGATGTGGTTGTTGGTTTTTGCAGTTTGTCTGCCAGGCCTCCTTTCAGAGTCTGCCCCTGACTTTCCCTCATGTTTCACATCCAGGCATACTTCTCCCAGTCCTTTCCCTGTTTTCTTTGCATGTAGTTTTTGCTCTGTGTTTTAACTACATGGATTTCTCTCCTCTGCTGCATGGATCCCTACAAGTCACTGTGCATCCAGGACCCTTTTTCACTCCTGGTGTCCAGCAAGCTGAAAGTGACCATTATGCAGAATGTCCTTTAGAGCTGCCAGAGGTGTTGGGGCTGCACTGTGATCATGTACTCCACAGTACAAGTTGTTCAGTCTGAGGCTGGAGTTTTCTGATGTTTTATGTATTTCAATTCCAACAGCTGTCCCTTGCAAATAAAGAAAAAAAAGAAACCTGAAAGGAATCTAAAGGCTGTTAGAAGCTGTGTTAGAAGCCTAGGTAAAAATTGTGCCACAATTCAAAAAGAAAACAAGGCAGTCCAAAAATCCCCTGCATGGCTGAATAGAAAAATAATGTAGTCCATAAAAAAAAAAAAAAAAAGATGAAGGCCTTTAAGAAATGGAAAGTTTTCTCAAATGAGAATGGGAAAACCCATAAAAATGGCAGGCCAATTTCAAATGAGAAATTAAGAAAGCTAAAAAGAATGTGAAAAGAGCCTTGCAAAGAACGCTGTAGCTGAGAGTAGAGAACTTTGTTAATATACCAGAAGCAGGAAGCCAGCTGAGGATTAGTGGAACCACACAATGACCAATGTGCAGAAGGGGCTGCAGCAGATGAAGAAACCTCATTGTGAACTCTTTAAGTTGTTTTTTACAGCAGAAACTGTCTCGTTCCCAATTCTGATGCATTCTTTGTAGCAAGTAAATCAGAAAAAATAGATCAGTTTGAAGTAAATACACAGGATGTGTTTATCCAAATAGACAAGTCAGAGGCTAGTAAGTCATCAGGACTAGACAACATCCACCCAGGAGTCCTGGAGGAACTCAAATATGAAACTGCAGGACTGCTGTCTATGATGTAGAATACAAAAACAAAGAGCCACTATATTGGAGGGTGGGTGTACAGCCAGCTACGAAATTGCCAGCTTCCATCTACCAAAAGGCTCTGGATGGGATCTTGAGAGCTACAGACAGGTGAACCTTAGCCTCATTCCTAGCATAATGGTGAAGTACCATGTCTAAGAGTAGTAGTAACAATGGTGATAATAAATAAGATCAGTGAGCACATGGATAAATTTGAATTGTTGAGAAGGGGTCACGTTGGCATCTGTAAGGGGAAATACAGCTTCACTAAGCTGAAATTCTTTGATGGTGCCAGTAAGAATATGGACAAAGAGGACTGATTGGACATTATCTATTTGGGTTTTCAAAATACCTTTGCCAAGGTTCCAAATGATAGAATAGAATAGAATAGAATAGAATAGAATAGAATAGAATAGAATAGAATAGAATAGAATAGAATAGAATAGAATAGAAGAGTTCCAGTTGGGAAGGAACCTACATCATCTAGTCCACCTGTCTAAGGTTGTTCCAGAAAGTAAAGTTAGACTTGAAGAAAGGTCCTTGTATGGACTGAAAACTGGACAAAGAAAAGAGTAGGGATTAATGGGCATTTTCCAGGATGGAAAAGAATTGGCAGTAAGGTCCTCCAGGAATTGGTCCTGGGATCAATTTCATTCAGTATCTTCATCAGAGCATCAGAGAGCTGGAGAAGAGAACGAACAGTGGAATTTTCAGATTGAAGGTGATATTAACAGATTTGGCATCACAAGTTATAGTGTAGATAAGCATGATCTTATGAAAAATAATCTAATTCCTACCTACATGACATAGAACTGAGGTACTAAACTCCTGAATTCAGGAGAGATCTTGGAGTAATTGCTCTCAAGTCTCTGAAACCATGAGCCCAAAGTCCTATGGCAGCAAAAACACCTCAAAAACCCAAGCCAAACAAAAACAAACCCAAGGAAAGTACTGAGTACAACTGAGAGGTGGCATTTTGTCACCATACAAAGCTGTGGTGCACCCTGTATTCAGTGCTGCCAGTTCTGTTTCCCACCTCTCAAGAAGGAGGCAGTAGAAGCAAAGAAGACACAGAGAAGGCCAGTCAAAAAGCTTGTGATGATGTAGCAACAGCCTTGTGAGGAAAGAAAAAAGCTGATATTCTTCATTTTGGAGAGAAGGGTGAGAGGAGATTTGATAAAGGTTTACAAAATCACAGATGTGATGGATTAGCTAAATTTTCCTAGTATCAGAAAGCTCAGAAAACAATTAGACAAATTCATGGATAGGATGTGCATAAAGGGATGCTGCAATGTTTATGCAGGAAGGTAACCTCTAAAATCTCTACACCAACAGTGGGTGCTGGAGCAGCAGAAGAGGAATACATTGCCAAGAGTTGCCAAATTCACATGCCCTCCTGAAACAGTTTTTCCTTTTGTTGTTATCCCTCTGTCTTCTCTATTATGGGCCAGGCATTAGCCACCACCACCATCCCACCCACCCCCCCCGCCCCCCCCCCCCAAACTTCCCAGGGAGAAAGGTCTAAGGAAAAAGTTCAAAAATAAAGGAGGAAAAAAAGACTACTCTTTGGGTTGCAATGACAACTCCAGGTGCAATAGCTTAAAAAAAAAGAGGAAGGGGTATGAGGGTCAGAATATAAATAATATATAGATAGAGAAGTGGAGGGAAACACGGGAAAAAAGAGCACCCAGGTGTGCCTGCTACTCCCTGTGGAGCTCCAGGGATGGAAAAATGAAAACAGCTGCCAGAACACCCCCTCCTCCCCATTTTTTTCCCCTGCTGTCAGAGACACAATACCAGACTGAATGGATCATTGGTCTTACCCCAGAGAATATTTCTTATGTTTGAATGGTCTTTTATTGGAAGCAGCCTTGGCCATCCTGGAATTCAAGGAAAGAGTTGTGACAGGTTGTACAGAGACTTACTGCATAATTTGTTTCTCTGTTAAAAAAAAAAACTTTAAAGCATGATCTCAGTTTCCAACTGAAATAGAAAACTATAGGGTATTGGATAGAAGGCAAGTAAGACATAGAAGAAACTGCTAAGGGAAATATTTAGGATGGATATGAGAATATAAAACTGTATCTCACATAAATCAGTGGATTTTAATCCTTTTTGATTTCCAGTGTAGGTGTATTGCAAATTTAACCTACTTAGAATAAATTTGCTTCTTTGAATTTCCCTTTGCATTTCCCTTAGTTCTCTCTGAGTTTTGCAGACCACAGGTTGCTAAGTATTATAGAAAAGATACCATCTTGGAAGTTACCTCTTTCTAGATTCTTTTTGCAGAGTTAGAGCACATCTGCATGGACACTGACCAGATTGTCATGCCAATGGTCACACTGTAGAACCATTTCTTTTGTAGAGCTGAGTAATTGTGCAATGCATAGCTGACTTTGGGGCTTAGGTTTTTCATCTTTTTAGAAAAGCAAAGGGAAGGCTCCAAATCTTATATATCATCTCCCCCCGTAGTGCATCTGTTCAACTCAGACTTGCAAGGCACTGGGTAGTCATCATTTGTGAAAGTGGGTCACAAAGCCAAACAAAAAATATGAAACAATGATTCTATCTATTTCGCTGTGTGTGATACCAATCAAATTGTGAAACAGGTCTTCAGCTACAAGAAATCAATATAGGTCTGTTAGGACAATTTCATTTACAGGGAGTGAGAATTTGGTGCTGTACTTCGTATGTGAGAAAAAAATGCACTTGAAAAAACTAAAAAAAAGTTAAAAGGAAATAACAACCCTGTACCTTTTGCTATCCAACAATTACGCAAATTTTTTTTCATAGAATAATAGAAAACTGCTGGAGAGCATTTGGTAAAGAGAAGGCAGATAATAATTTGACTGTAAAACTGAATTATATAAAGACATGCCACACGTTAATTATTTTACATCAGCCACTTTCCCCGGACTAGAGCACATAGGTCTGACTGCTAAAGTACTAACACAGAGTCCCAACAGTCCTATTAAGAGACAAAGGAAGTGAGATCTGGTTAGGCTATTTTTTCATCTTAATACCACTGTCTGATCATTTTATAATTTTGAAAACAAAACCCTTTAAGCGACACAATACCACACTGCTAGAATAAAGATTCCCAAAACTTCATGATCCTGATTCCCATCTGCCTCACCCCCTCCTTAGTCATTTTGGCCTGAAAAATTTTATTATATTAATCTGGTAGATCATTATCCCTTCTTTGTATAAACGTTAGTGTCCTCACAGAGATACGAGGGCAAAAGCGGGTCCAGGGGGGCTATTTGTTTTTATTATACATTGGAAAGTGTGTATGTGTGCCTATAACTTTTGAATACTGAAATGAACACTGTAAATTGGGGGGAGAAATTCTACCCCATTTTCTTCTATCCTTGCCACTCCAACTCTTCTCTGAGTTCTTTGGTTTCCTTTCTTTCCACAGCTTGTATTTTTATTCTCTACTCTTATTTTTCTCTTCCTATTTCTTTCTCCATAGCTATCTTGCTCTTACAACTTAATACTGCAGTTGTTTAGAGCTATTTTGAAACTGTACAATATACTCACATCCCAATTTTGTTTAGGACCCAACTTTGATCACCACTGAGCCTGAATTCTCCTTTGCCTTACAAGGGCTGAGGAATAGAGCCCAACTCTGCACAGCTAAAAGTATTGTGATGGGGACCTTTGTGTTTAAGCAATTTAATTTTTTTTTCAGGTTAATTCATTTGTCATTTGAACTGTAATTTGTGTGAGAAATTTTATGGGCTGCAAATGGATAGAAGACAAAGGATGACTGCTTCAGAGGACTGATTGTTCACAGCCCTCACCTCTGTTTCATACATCAGCATGCATCTTTTGTAATCAAATATATGAGATTCCTTTGAAATATATCCCTGAACTCCTAAGTGAGATAACCTGGGGCTTTTGGAATCCAGAGAGGTGGGAAGGCTTGAGGCAGGCTGATACACAGAGGCTGGGACAGAACTGGCCAGTCCGTGCCTCAAGCTGCATGTGGCTCTCTAAGTATTTAAATACAACTCCTGAGCTGGCTGGCAGGGGGGCATAATCCCTGCCCTCTGAAGCAGGGACTCAGCAAGAGCTTCCAAGGCCAATTTTAGGAATTTCCTTGGCCTCTGCCTGTTTCTCTAGCAGAGCCCCATTCCTCAGGCAAACTCTGCAAGGCCATGTTATCACCAGCTGCCCTGAGCCATCCCCACAGCCTCATTGCTCCAGAACAGGATAGGCGTCTTGAGGCTTTTAACACAGGGAGCATTCTGATGAGGTGTTTGGAGAGCTGAGGAGATCAGACATTATGGGAAAAGACTGTGAAATAGTCTGATAGGTTATGTTTTTAAATTACACCTTTTCCTCATCCACAGTAAATTTTTTCCAAGCCATATGATCCTCAAATTACCAATACAAATGGGAATACAATTAATAGCGGTGCCATATCTTTATAGGGAGCATCACATTTTTTGTGCCAGGAAGGCATGCCTTTTATTCTATTAAACTGAGCAAAAGTCTTCTCCTGGGCCTCGTCTTCTCTGCCTGGTGCCATCCTTTCAGGAATACATCATCATCAGAGTGCTTTGTCCCAGTGATGTATTACACTAATACATCTGTTGCTTTAATGATATATTAGTGTAATACCTTATCAGGGTGATGCATACCAATGATCTATTGCTCAAAAGGTGGTGCCATTCAGGAATGAAAGAATTCATGGACAAAGTCAGTGTAATTATACAGATAAAAGCCGACATAGATTACGCTGGAAGCTGCTTTCATGGAACCAAGAACACCAGTTCTATGCCAGCCTGTTTGGTGCCATTTTCTAGTGCCATTGCGCTGGATTTGTAATGCTGAGGTTGTTACATCTCTTTTAAACCTTTTAAATATACTAAGAGCAACTACCATTAACCTTGGGTCACTGTGAAGCAGAATGTATCCAGTTACATTATTTTTACTGTATGCTAGTACAGTACTTACTTACCCGTAACCACATGAAACCAAGTAACATTAACCTCCAAATAGCCTGAAGAACACACCATATCTCATTATAATAATCTGGGCTTCATCCTTTGCCTGACTTAATTATTGTCCATTCTCAAATATTTTCGATTACATGACAGTTGAACTACTTCAGCCTGTCATTAACTGTAGGCCTCTTTAATCTCAACCTTCATTTTCTTTACCATTACATTTTTTTTCATTACTTTAGCCACTGAAAAACAGGTGAAGTCAGTTTCATTTACATGGTTTTGTGTAGCATGTTAATTAAACATTTCAAAGCACCGTGCAGAGATTGTGGCAAAAAACCCAAGTTCTAGTTTCTATTTTTTAAACTTTTACTGTAAAGAAGGGAGAAAAGCGTGAGCTGATAATATAAAAAACACTCAAAACTCAGATCTTTTTCCCCTCTGCCTTAATTCCCTCACTAATTGGGTCCAAGCTTCCTCACTAATTGGGTTTCCAAAGAGAAAGACAATCAGAACCACATTTTGCTTGTGGTAATTTAACTGAGGTATAAAGTATTGATTATCTTATTTACATTTCCTCTAAAAATGCTTTACACCAAAATATGAAGAATGTTGCAGAAGAGAAAATTAAGGCCTCCAACTTGTTTCAGTTCATCAGAGCAGGGAAAGGCGTGTAGGTAACTAGAATTTTTGCCAAATAGTCCAGCACTAAACAATCAGTAACACAAATGAGGGAGAAAAGAACAGGTAAAGTATTTATAGAATGTAAATACTGTGATTTTTCTTTCCTCTTTGCTTTCTCTTCAGTTATCTTCAGCTTCACTGCTAGTGACAAGTATCATTTTAATTTGCAGAGAGGGTTGCTAAAGCAACTTTCAGGAATGTGTTTAATCCGGTGGCAAACTGAATTCACAGAAGCCGTAATGGGGATACAGTGTGATGAATGCAGGACATCCTACTTGTTACATTCCTAATCCTCCAAGGTCACTCAGCTGATGTGTGACCTTCCAGTTTAGAAACTGCTGACCCAGATCTTTCTTCTGCCCCACGGGAGGGTGATATAATCCAGGAGCTCATGGGTGGGGCTGTGCTATCTGATCTCTGTCAGAGGTCGAAGAAGCCCGCTGGGATGGCAATCCAGGAGGTATGGCTGCTGTGAAGAGAAGTTCCTTCAGCGAGGATCTGTGACAGATTTATTCAGATCAGGAAACCTGCAAGTTACCCAATTGCGTCTTGGCAGGGTGGAGGGGGAAAGGCATCCTCTTTATCTGGCCTGAAAAACCATAAACCCCAGTAGGACCGACCTCCAGGGCCAGGCTATTCAATGTTTTACCTGAAAGTTTAATTACTCAAGTCACCGTAGGAGGATGTTTGCAAACTTCCATGCACTTCTCAGAGGAAACTGATTGTTTCAATGAGCCTTTAGTAGGATTTATCAGTCCTGAATATCTGTAGTTTCTGCAGTGCTGGCCTCCTGATCATGGTGGGCCTAGTGTGCTTCTTGTGGAAGTCTGATCTGTGACAAAAGTCTTCCAGAAGGTGATTAGCAAACACAGCAGCAGCTAATTCTGATAAACTGTGGGTGAGCAAATAGACCTTTGTGTGGCTTGCCTTGTGTGCTAAGCAACTGGAAGGGACAGATTTGGGATGGGGAGAGAGACTTAGCAGGTGGCCTTCTGACACTGTTGCTCTGCTTGTGTACATCCTTCTGCAATACCATACACATTAACAGCTCGTGACATGACGTGTTTTTAGGGTCACAACAGTCAGTAAGGTAGGGGGTGTGTTAGTCTTTTCTTGAGAGATGGGCATCTGCATGGAGAAAGAGAATAGAGTGAAATGCTTAATAGTGTACAACAGCCTAGGGGATGCAGGCAAAGTGTGTGGTCTCAGCCAGCGTAGCTCTAATGGCCATTCAGTCATAGACAGCCCTTGTTTTTCCTTTGGAGGTGCAGTTTGTAGGGTCTTTGGGAACCCATCTGAATGGTGAGTGACTCCAAGTTTTCGCTTTCCTGAGTTAATTTTAGCAACATCTGTTTTCCAGTCTTGTTCACTGTGTGCTACACAAATGCTTTTGCTAGTGTGGTGCAGAAAAGGAGGAATGATGGACAAGGTGGGTGGCAATTGCTTAGATTTGCTCGCTCTGTACTGCCACTGAATGTCAAACCACACCATGTTGCTGGGCTGTGTCACATTATGTATGGTGGCTTAGGACACAGCATTCCTGTTAGTTAAACGCCATCCCTTTTAGCCAAATGGCATTCCTTTTAGTTAAATAAATAATAATTGATTTTTAGACATTGGAGTTTGCCTTTAAGCTAGGTTTAGGAACCTACAAATTTGTTGTTTTGAGCTGACCCAGTCTTTCAGTTCCCTCTGCAGTCCATGGAGAGAGCAAGGCTTCCCCAGAGAAATTCATCCTAACTTCCACAGGATGAGGAACAATTGCTTAACTCTCTCTTTTGACAGCAGGTAACCTAGAAATCTAGGTTACATTGAGTGACTGTCTCTCTATCATACTGAAGATTAGCAGAATTTGCATTTGTTATCTACTGCTTAAAACTCCCCAAGCCTGGTATCTTCCACTAATTTCAAAAAGTTTTGGAACAAAACCTGACACTGCTGCATGTCTGAAACTGTCAACAGCAAAGGGGCTCGATGAAGTGGAATTGGTTTGGGAGGGGAAAACTGTGAAGTGACACTCAAACTGTGGCAGGTTACCTATGTTCCTCTTGCACAGTCCCCAGCAGAAGCTTAGTGTATCACCCTAGGTTTTGTGTTCTTAAATTAGGAAAAAATCCAACCTTAAAACAATAAGATTTCAAATCTGAACTGGAAAACAGTAATGCAGAAAGTGAAATCAATAGAAAAGGGAGGCGAGGGGAGGTGCCAGGGCATTAGAAATGGGCCAGCAGCCATTTCATCTGGATCAGAAGCTGAGTTTGCCTGGCGGTGGCTTAACAGCTGGACTGCAACATGCAGTGGCGGAGGTGAAGGTGTATGATTAATTCTGCTGACCCCGTTATGGGCAAATTGATTTCTGGCAAAGGGGTGGAAAGAGCAGTTGGGGCAGTAAAGTGGCTCAAACCTTGGAACAATTTGCTTTTATGCATGACAGCTGGAATCATCACCCTCCATGAGCAAGACAACTATGAGCAGATCAGTGAGGATTTTGTCATTGATTGAACTGGGACCAGGATTTCACTAATTCATGACTAATTGGTAATCACAGTAAGTAATTACTAATTATGGCAAATGTGCAACAGTTGTGTTGCTGCCTGGAGCTGAAATGTTTACTTCTGGGTTGGGGTTTTTTTGGTGTTTCAGCATGTGAAGTAGGGCTCATAAATCCTGGTGTTATTTACCTTTAAAAGGTGTGACTTAAAAAGTGGGATTTGGCTGATCATAGTGGATGCATGGAAGGACTGTTCAAGTGAATGAAGGGTGAGTTCTTTCCTCTTCAGGCTCTCAGACACTGCTTGCTGACCTAAGTGTACTAAATAACTGAATAAAATATTTGTGGGTGTGTATTGAGGTATGGTAGAAAAAGCTGATTATAAAAAGAACTTATAGTAGAAAAGGATTTTTCTGTAAGATGCTGGCATTATGTCAGTAGTAAATACATGCATTCTCATCTCATTTTGATGTGATAGCCATTACTGTCTATAGATACTTCTTGAGGAGATTTTTTTTCAGAATAGGTCTCTGCTGTCCCCAGTCTAGCTGGATTCTAGAGAGCTGTGATAGTCAGTGAAAGGTGTATGAGCCTAGAAAACAAGCTGACAGAACTGGCGGCTTTATCAAGACAGTTGAAACTCAAATTTTAAATTTATGCCTATTAAGAAATCTGGGAAAAAGCTGGTTTTCATTTGAAAAAAAATACTGTAGAACAGAAAGGTACTTGGTAGGATTTCAACATCAGGGTTTGATCATCTGTTTTACCTAGCACCCACTCCTGAAGGGGGGTTGAGGGGGGAATAGTTGGGGTGTTCCACCAAAGGGAGGAAAAGTAATACTTTAATCAGCTGCACCTGCAAGTCTTGTTCAGTGGACTGGCAGCCTGGCTGCCACCTGAGTCTGACAGAATGAATCCTGGCTTCCCTCAGAAGGAAACTCTTGTGTAGAGAAGCAGAGATTCTGGTGGCCAGGAGAACTTTCCTGAAAGAAGATGCAGACTAAGACAGACTGACAGGAAGGTAGCTGAAGGCTGACAGCAAAATTCGGTTATTTTAGCTCCTTAGCGCTTGTCCTGTACCTTTACAGCCCATTTCCATCAAACACCCAGGGAGTCTTACAGCTATTTCTCTTCTACAAAAATAAACTGAGCTGCTAGAAGTGGTGGTGGGGAAGATGCCACACTCTTCTGTTTGCCCAAACTTTGTTCAGGGGCTAGTGTCTAACATTTTAAAAATAAAAAAGCCAAAACCCATTCCTATCTGGCCTCCTTCCCCCCAGCCTAAACCTTACCTACACCTATGACTGCAATTAAGGGAAAAAAGCCTCAGCTGCTGTTTGGCCCTGGAAGCACCTACACTTAATTTTCATTGTTAAAAGTTCTCTGAATTCCAGCTGAGACTGAACCACATAGCACAAAGTTTGACCAGTGAGTGTTGCTATTCTTTTCTTCCAGCTCAAAGGAGCAGAGGAGAAGGGAAGAAGCTAAAAGAAAGGTTGATGACACACAGACCTTCATACTGCAGAGCACTGCTCAGTAAGCCCCAGGATACAGGTAAGCTAAGCTCAATTTCTGTCTTGAAGGAAAATGTGTATGTATTACCTGATATTTGGCTCTGTTAGATGGCGAAGTTTGTGGAGGAAAATGCATAAACAACTAGTAAAAGTAATACCCATTTTCTGCCAGCTTTAGGCAACTTCTTAGTGTGTGGTTGGGTCACAGCTATGGTTTTGAGGTACCTGCGGTTGTGAGCTATGTGGGGATCTCAGTGGTTTAACACAATTCTGGATCCTGCCCTAGAGGCAAGACTACAAGAAGTTCAATTTTTTAAACCAATTTCTTCTGTATTTGTGCCTTATGTGATGCCTTCTCTCACATCTGAATGTGACTGCATCAGCAATGCTACTGCTATGACCAACTTAAAATCAAATTTACAAGTAGCAGACCTGTGGTCAGTGGTAAAAGTACCAGTTTTCTAGATGCTCAGTACATGGTCATCAAAAAATATAATAAAAATGTAGAACTAAAACAGGCGAGTATTAACAACTGAAAACTTGGCTTCTAAATCCACAATGAATTGGCAGAGTGACTCCTTTATTTCCAGTATATGTTCTCCAATCCAGAACTTTGAAAACCCACTGGTTTAGGATTGTGTAGACTATCACAGGCTATTGAGTTACAGTGGCATAATGAGGTAGCTGACTGCATGTTCTTCTCCTCTCTGGCACATTTGAAGTGAAAGAAAGGTATTTTAGTGTAACACATTTTATTTGCCATTACAACAGTTGAAGAGGGTGTGCAAGAATAGTTAGGGAAGCTCAGCTGATGAGCAGCAACTTATTAAGCCACAACGGCATACCATCTGGAGTCATCTTTGTCCTAACTTTTGTGTTTAGCTTATTCTCTGACACTGCTATGGAGTGTGTACATTTTTGCATTGTTCCTGATGAGTAGGAACATTCATGAATTCTTTGTGAAGCAGGTCTGGGATAGAAACTGCAGTATCAGAAAACTTGTTTTGGAAGCTGAATGGTTAACAGCATTAGCATTTACACATTTGACTGGTTTGAGATTAATGGGTGGAATTCATAACTCCTCCAGAGTCTCATTCACATCCTCTGCATTAATAACGAGCCATTCCACAGCTAAACCCAAGTGAAAATGGCCCAGGTGAAAGCTACTGCTCAAGTAGCAGATCTTATAGGATATTGAACTTGGGCAGCTTCTGAAATGGGCGTGTGTCAAGGGACAGACAGCAGCTTTGGCAACTAACAATCTAGTAGAGTAAGTGGAGAGACTTTAAAAGTGCAGATAGATGTGCTATTCCACTATGTCATTTTCTTTAAAACATTGCTATCCATGTTGTGGTTTTAATTAAGCAAAAGGGAAAAGCTGGCTGCTAAACAGAATATCTTTGGGCTCAGGCACAAATTGAGCCATGCAAATACACAGCCAACCAGCTTGGTTAGTTCTAAGGTGGCACTGATGAAATATTCTGGTTTGTTGTTGAGTTTTTGGGTGTTTTTACCCCCTAATTCTTATGCTAGTTTTAGTCAAAAGCTGACATTACTATGTGGTAGCTAAAGGCCTGCCTGAAATTTTGCTTTAATCATCTCATTTTCAGTGATTCAGCATATTTACCTTTGTGGAGCAGAAACAGTAGTGCCACAGACTGTTGTGTTTCCAGGGGGCTTGGTTGGTTTGGGGGTATTTTTAATGGCACTTCTTTTAAACACCAAGGAAATAAAGCATTTCTTTTGCGCTGAGCGTGGCTCCATCCAAACCATGTTAAGAGTCACTCTGTAGGAATTGGAGATAAGGACAAAAGCGAGGAAAGCTTAAGTTAGGGCTGGACTTGTCCCAGTAGGCTCCAATGTCGCAACAGAGTGGGGCAAACACATCCTTAAACTCGCTGCCTGTTGTGTGTGACAGCGAGGTGGTTTGGGCCCCTTTGTCCATCCCTGTCCCGATGCAGAGCGGCCTCCGGGTGCCTATTTAGGGGGGCTCGTGCTGCCGGGCAGGGATGCGCTCGGGAGCAGCTGGAGCCCGCGGGAAGAGACGGGAGCCCGCCGCCGCAGCCCCGCTCTGAACAGCAAGGGCTCCTCCCAAACCTCGGAAAGGGACCCGCAGAGCCAAGGGAGTGCCTTGGGAGAGCGGCACTGCAAACCTCGGAAAGGGACCCGCAGAGCCAAGGGAGTGCCTTGGGAGAGCGGCACTGCAAACCTCGGAAAGGGACCCGCAGAGCCAAGGGAGTGCCTTGGGAGAGCGGCACTGCAAACCTCGGAAAGGGACCCGCAGAGCCAAGGGAGTGCCTTGGGAGAGCGGCACTGCTCTGGGTGCCCTGCCTCTGCTTGCCTGGTGCCAGTCTCCTTCTGCTCAGGCTCATCGTGGAGGTGTGGGGGGTCTCAGCAGGCAGCCGTGTCTTGGGCTGATGGAATGGCAAGCTTGTCCTTGCTTAGAGAGGTGCAAAAATCACTTAATTCGTGCAGAATTTTTTATTCCTGCACCCATAAATAAGTCACTCTAATCATCAGTATTGTTAACCTTATCACTAGGAAACAAGTATTAGCCTGTAACCTAACCTTTCTGCATTGGTGACTTTGCCATCCTCTGTGTATTGGCACAGCCTTTTCCCTCGGCAGACTTTCTCCCTTTTGGGAACAGGATTTTGGGTAGAGGTCCTGTCTTAAAGTGCTGGTGAGCAAGGCCTGAAAAGTTGCCTGGTTTTGAGATGTGAGCCGTGAAAGGAGTGCCTTCCTTTCAAGTGCGTGCTAGCATAGGTGCCTCAACCTGGGGTCTGAGCAAGTACAATCCCTTAAGACAGGCTTCTAAAGGCCTTTGAGGTTTCTTTAGTATTTTTTTCTTTCCTGACCCTATGGCAAAATCTCGTGTTACCACTTTGTCTATAAGATGGCTTTACTGTGCCAGTAAAAACCCGAAGCTCGATTGTACAGGGAGCAGCTAAAAAGAATGACACTCAGTAGTATGGGAAGCGTTGCTGGAGACAGTGTCACTGAGATAATGGGAGACTTTCACAGGGCCCGGAGAGGAGCAATTTGTCAGAGAAGGTCAGTTTGAAAAATATTATCAACCCATTTTGAAAGATACTGGAAGTCAGAAAAATCTTAATAATACAGGAAGTTGCTGGAGGCGTGGCAGTTTGGAGGTGGGAAAGATTTTGGTAAGAATGATTGACTTTTAGTAACAAATTAAGCTAGAAGTTTTGAATTGGATAGGATGGTCAATCAGAGGAAGAATATAAAGCTTAGACGTTCATGTAGGTTAGAACAATGTTCTGGGGTGGGGTGAAGGGGAGGGATGTGCCTCAGTTGTAGAGATAAAATGGAAGAAGCAGGGAGATGTAAAGAACTGGATGAGGCAACAGTTCATAGGTAACTTGGAGAAGAGAGAGGGACCCTAAGCTTAAAATGTGCATAAATTAGGTGTTCTCTCTTATTACATGATGATGTGACAACTTCAGCCAGCTAAAGCATTTGAGCTGTCAAGCCAGAAGTCTTCAGACTTTCCTTGCAACCTAAAATGTCTTCATCTTTTTAGCTTCATTTGGGTGGGGTTTGGGTGATGTTTTAGTTGTTTGTTTTTGTTTCTTATTTTTGAACCTGGAGTATCTAGCTCCCAGTAACTTCTTGGACTTAACTATTTTATGGTAACTCAGAGGCACTCAGTATCTAAAGCAGCACCTCTGGTAAAAGCCCATGTGTTGTGAAGCTCTCCAACAATGTCAGCAATGGAAGAGGCCAGTCTTCATATTTTTATATTCTCCAGTGAAGAGTGTTATGAGTTCTCAACATTTTTAATAAGTTGGTTAAGAGCAATGGAAGGGAGAGAAGTAGGTGGGGCATGAGACTTTGACCTAGCTTCTTTGATTAGCATACCCAGCTGGACAGCAGAAGTAATTTTGTCTGACATGGTATCACAGCTGTGGGGACAGGAGGGTTGTGTGAATCATATAAGCCTGATAAACCCTGGACAGGAGAGTTTCTCCACTCCACTGGGCAGACTTTTTCTTTTTTTGCCCTAGAAGAACAGGAAGATGTTCCACGTTTTCTTGCTAATCTCAGCTCCATTGTGGTACCCTCTCCGATGCTGTTTTCTCTTGGAAAGCTGCTCTTGAGTATCTTCTTGGCCCACTTCCCAATTGTTTTGCTACTCAGAAGATGATTTAAAAGCCCCTGATCTTGCTTTTTTCCCCATGTAAATGAAAGCATCACAGTGTCTCCCTTCTGAGTTGACATGATCCAGCTCTAGTCGGGTTCACAAGGCAACCAAAATGTTTTGTTTCTGATGAACCTTGTTCTTGGCATGTTGTGGAAGAGGACACCTGGCTTAATGGTTATTGAGACCAAGAAAGCTTACTTATTTTCTTATAATCTGCCATTCAATATATTAGAATGAATAAAACATCCAAACTTTAATATAAACATTTCCAAGAAAACCCAACAATAACATCTTGAATCTTGCACAAGTCGGTGGCCTTGCTGGACCTCTTCTCTAAAAGTCATTCACCTTGATTTTTCCCTTTTATCCTCTGCTTGATGACCTTCCCAGGACTGAGTGGGAGATCCATACCTTCTCTGGCTAGGCAGGGGATACTTCCTGTTGACGCTCCTACCTGCTCCTATTGATTCTGGCTTGTGCAACATGCTCCATGTAGGAAATATGGAAAAAGTAGTCCTCCCTTTAAGAACACTTCATCTTCTCTCTTCCCCTCTTTCTTCTTTAATACAAAAAAAGTGGAATATTTTTTGTTGCAAGGGGGACATATACAAAGAGATAGACTAGAAAGTCTTTGAGTGAATCTGTGTATTCTTCCATTTTCAGACCCTCGATTCTTCATTCGTACAGTTGCTGGGGGTTTTTTTTTTGGGGTTTTTTTTTTTTTGTTTGTTTGTTTGGTTTTTTTTTTTTGAGGAGGGAAGCACACAGAGGGGCAACCCACCTGCCCCATGACTCCTTCATTTGTTTGTTGCTCGAGTTGGGGGAAAAGAAGTGGGTGAGAGCGTGTTCCCTGGGACCGTGACTCCATCTGCAGGCAGGAGCTCGCCACTCGCTGCCGAGAGCCACCACCACCTCTTTGCAGCGTCGAGCCCCTGAGGTCTTGAGTGACACTGCTGAAATCCCCCGGTGTTTCTCAGTGCGCAGCAGTGTCGCTATCCCTCCCAAAAGCTTTATGACAGTAAGAGTAATAAACAGTCAAATGATAGGGGTACCTCATGAATTTTACTTCCATGACCTGGGCACCTTTAGTGCAAGCAGCCAACACATACGAGGGGTCATGTGAGTAAATTTGAGTGCTTACTGGTGAAAGGAGAGAATAGCACTAAGGAAGCATGGCTGCAGGTTAGCGAGAAAAGCAATTAAATCCTGTGGCCACAGCACCTACATGTCAGGGATGTGTTGATGATAATGGTTTGCTGGGAACAGCAGCCTTAAAATTCTACATCTAGCTTTGTTGGTGAACTACCACAGGCAGAGTGCATGTCCCCTACTGAAACGTGGAGGTAATGATGCTTTGCAAATGTCTAAGAAAAAGGCAGCCAACTTCCAGTGCTTGCATTTTAGAGGGATTAAAAATACAGTCACTCTTCTACCTGCTCTGTAGTTTTGTGTTCATTTATATAATGTTTTGTATAATCTTCAGGGTAGGAGCCACGCTGAGGGAAGAAGAGTGAGGGAGTAAAACACCAACCATGGTTTTGGAATGATTAATTAATGTTTTTCATTAAGTAGCTCATAAACCAGTAGCAATTCTAAGAATAAGTATTTGGACATTAAAGAGTTCTGGATATCATAAGAGGGTTTTTGGTGAAGAGTCCTGGTAGCTAAAAAAGCCTAGTGGAATATTTGTGTTCTGTAAGCTGCTCCCGTAAAACCAGACATGAATACCATGTTTCGGAAACAGTAAATGCTCACATTACAACACTTTCAGTTAGATTGGGAGGGTCCTCTTAAGATCATCTAGCCCAGCCTCAGTGCTCAAACACGGTAAGCTAAGTTGTTCAGGCAACCTCTCTGGTCAACCTGTGCCAGTGTTTGACTCTCCTAATGATAAAAAAAAAAAAAATCATGTTCTTGTGTTCAGATGGAATATTGGCGTTGTGTTGTTTGGTTTGGTTTTGGGGTGTTGCTCTGGTTTTGGTTTTGCTTTTTTTTTTTTTTCTTTCATTTTGTGCTCCTTGCCTCTTATCTTGGCAATGGACACTGCTGAGAAGAGTCTGACTCCTTCAGCCTCTTTCCCACCCATCAGGCATTTGTACAAATGGATCAGATCCCTCAAAACCTTCCCTTCTCCAGGCCAGACAGTCAGTTTTTCAGCCTCTCCTCATACAGTAGATGCTCCAGTTTCTTAATCATCTTTGTGGCCCTGTACTGGACTCTCTCCAGTAAGTCCAGATCTTTTCTCGTGCCAGGGAGCCCTGAATGAGATGCAGGAGTTCCAGATGCAGCCTCACCAGCACTGAGTAGAGGTGCAGGATCACTTCCCTCGACCTGCTGGCAACTGTCTTCCTCCTGGTGGCCTTCTTGGCTACAAGGGTGCATTGCTGGCTTGTGGTCACCTTCTTGTTTACCAGGATCCCAAGGTCCTTCTTGGAAAAGCTGCTTTCCAGATGGTAGATGCCTAGGATATGCTGGTGCCCAGGGCTATTCCTCATTACACTGCATTTCCCTTTTTGAACTTCAGGACATTCCTCTGCCCACTTCTGTTGAGGTAATACTTCTGAAAGGTGGCAGCCATTGGGTGTTATCAGCTGCTCCTTCCAGTTTTATATCATTTGCAAACTTGTTGAGGATGCAATCCTCAGCTTTTTTGTGTGGAAATGAAAGCTGCTTCCCTCCAGGTATTACCACTTCTCCTTTTTTCCTACTCATGAAGTTTAGTCCCACTGTGTGGGATTTTTCACTATTATTAGTCTCTTTCTTTTGGACAAATAATTTGCATCTTACTGTAGACTACAGACTTGAAAACACTGGGTGGCCTTAGAGTTGCTGAAAAGTGGGGACTAGAAACAGTATTTCCATCAGTGCTAGTAGGAGCTGAGGAAGCTTTATTTCTAATATCTCAAATTATCTCAGTTATTTAGCTTTATTTCTAATATCTCAAAAGACAAATTACCTTTTCCTGTGTGTTGTACAGCCCAGTGGGGAAGTGCCAATGCAAGGGGAGATTTCCTACAGGCTGCATGACTTCATGCTCAGCAGGCTGACTTGCAGCCCAAACCCTTTTGCCTGCCAGTAGGTGAGGGTTGATTACTGAGAACATGCAGTATGGTCAAGCATAGTTGAATTCCCTGTGAAATTCATCACACCAGGTGGATGAATTCTGCTACAAACTTGATCCTCCACATGGTCCTTCCCTCCCTTATCCTCATGGATTTTTCCTTGGGAATGCAAAATCTCAGCACCACCATATTTTCTTGTCTCCCAAGTGCCCTTCTATTTCACCCTTCTTTAAGCTGTTTAGGTATTCCAAAGAGGGCCTAGCTGGCACCAGCACCACTGACATGCCCCTCTGTGCCTGCCTTTCTCCTGCTGTGTCTCTGATAAGGCGCTGTGTGTGAAAGATGAGTTTGGTGAATGCACGGTCCTAGATGGTAGCTGAGCTCCTTGGGGTCCTGTCAGCTCTCATGGTCCAGCGCAGTCTCAGTGTTACTCTAGTGATTTAACAATAGAAAACTAGCTAGTTGATTGAGAAACCAGAATTTATTTCCCTGAGGAATTCGCCACCTTGCTGGTGAAGCAGAGACTCTGCCTTTCAACATAAATGTAACAAGGTGTTTAAAAACTTGGACACACTTCCATTTAGCAAACAGCTGTGGCTTAAAATGCTGCTGCCTTGCTACTTAACGAAGCTGCAAGACTTCTCTGAAGTAGACAGGAGGCCAAATACATTCTGTTTTGCCAGTTTGGGGGGTGGTTTTTCCAGGAGGAGGTAACACCTTAAAACCATGGCAGGTGTTTTGATAATATGGCTGTGCCTAAATCTTCAATTAACCAGCCACCAGCAAACTATTAAGCAGAAGCAAAATGAGAGAGGGAGCCTGGCTCTGATTTACCTTAGACCATTCTTAGGGTGGGGTAAGGTTATTGATTTCAGTGTACTTAAATGTACAATATAAAATTATGCAAAAAGATCAGGACTGGAGCAGATAATTACCCTTCTTTATTTCCACATTTGTAACTGCAGTAGCCCTGAGCTAAATGTTCCAGTCCTCAGTTGACTAAACAAATTCTTTTCATCAGCTCAGAAATTTCTTAGTGTTTTATGTTGTAAAATATTAATTTATTATTTCTATATTTAATCTGTACTGGGTAAGATGTTGCTCACTCAGACTTGGGGGAGAAGTTCTGCATTTCAGGTATCTGTAGGCCTAACTCCAATAGTCCTAGGGTCAAGTGAGTGGTTGGTTGTTGTTTTTTTGTTGGTTTGGGGGGGTTTTGTTTTTCTCAAAAAAAGGCTTACACTAAAGGGATGTGAAGGGGTGATATATAATATATTATATGTAATTATATAATATAATTATATTACATAATTATGAAATTGAAAAGCCAACTGCAGTTATGGTAAAATAAGAATTATTAAACTCTTTGGTAACTCCGAAGAAGCATCCTATAGTATTTAAGTAGCAACGAACTTATGTGGACATTAATGTGTGGTCCCTCTTCAGACCTATGGACAATGTATTTCTGGCCTGTGAAATCTAGGATTACATATCCACGTGGGTTTAAGGCCACCAACCGTACAGTGTTGGGTTTTTTTTCAAATTGAGATTAGAAGCTATATCATCTTTCCTTGATAGTGTGCTATTCTAACAGCTGAAAAATATGAACACCATGGTTTTTCTGAAGAAGTATTAACGTGCTAAATTTGCACCTCAACTAGAAGCATCTTGTGCTAAAGTTTGTTATGAAGTGATGATGGCTAGCTAGTTTGCCAGGATTTAGACAAGATTCTGAGAAAACTGGTTGTGTTTTAGCAAAGAGGCATAGGTCATATTGCACTCTTCCTCCTTGATGCCTCTCCATTTGGAGGCATTGAGACTGTAGTAGAATTCTTGGTCTTAAAGTACATTTGTGATTCAATATGCTCTCTGCAAGAGTTCTTGCCTAGATGTGGCTGTGGGCCTTTCATTTTAAGAAGGGTTAAAAGCTTTACAGAAGGAGAATTTGGTTGTCCTTTAAAAAAGCTAAAGCCTATGTGTCATTTAGGATCTGCTGGTTATGCAACTGCATCTCCCACTTGGTAATTGTTTGTTATCTGTCCCAGGATGATACTTATCAGACAGAGATGGCTTCTGATCATTGCTCATTGGCCTTTGTGGGGTTGGTTGGTAGCCTTGCCAGTCTCTAACTTGTCATTATTAATTATTCTTACAAACCTATTACTTAATGTCATTTGTTTACAGGCAATCGCAAACATGGATGATGGTATCCATGAGCTATTGTCCTATGGACTTGTTCATCCCTTTGTGTTTGCCTTTCAAATGCTTAGGAGCAAAGAGAAGTTTGTAATCAAGTGTTGTTTGAACTGACTTGTAGTTACTGTTGAGCATGGAAATATTGGCATAAATTAAAACTAGAGGAGTTTATGCTGTTAAGGGTAATGGCCAACACATGTGAGAGAGCTGGTAATTTCAATTAAAACTACTGGGCCTCATCTTACATATTGAAGATACAGAGGCTATAGAAGGTATTTGCCTATGGTTGACAGAAAATTAATCCAAAGATAGGAGTAACTTTAAAAAGAGCCTGTGGAGCCTGAATAACTCTCCTCTGCATGCTCAGGGACACATACAACTGACCTGGCCATCATTTTGGTAGGCTGTACTTAAAGCAGAGGTGGCCACAGTTTGGTTTGAGAGGGCCCAGGAACTGGTTAAAATGGTCTTATTTTTCCACTCAGTATACTTCTTTAAAAAAAATCTGACCCTGGGAACAGAACTCTTTAAAGTTTCAAAAAATAAAGCAAGGATGCCAGGTAACTTTTAAATTTCTGTTTAGCAACCTTTTCAAGTATTTGGTACATTGCATAAAGACAATTTGGATGCTAGATACCCTGCAAAGGTTTTAGGAATGTTACATCATTTATTACTGTTTAAAACCTTATTTACTCACTTTGTTTCATTTTTCTCATGTGTAAGTGAAGAAAATATTTACTTTGTTCAAAAGTGGTTTCTGGAGCTGAACTTAATTCATATGTGTAACTAGGTTTGATGTTTGGAAGGTGCCATACAATCATTACTTATTAATAGCAGGACCTGCAGAAGCAATGCATTATTTATATTATGTTATCTGTGGAAGACTTGCAACTATTTTCTTGTGTTTGGATAAAAAAATGTTCAAAAGTGTGGTCAGCTGACTTAATTCTTTTTTTTTTGTGCTATACCACCAAACACAAAATGGAAGATTATTTTTTAGATGGTATTATGCCCTTAGTCACCTTCCTCAAATCAATGTGTAATATAGTGGGAAGCAAGGACTGGTGTGCCCATGGTTTCAGTGGGAAGGCTGGATGCTGTCTATTGCCTAGGACAGTATCTGGAGTAATGCACTTAGCCAGGATAGAGATGAAGAACCAAGTTATTCCCAAAGAGTATTTCCAGGAGTGGGGTTAGAAACTCTTCAAAGCTAAAGTATATAAAGTTTCTCCCTGATAATTCATTCAAGCATTGGGATTTCTTTCACTGCAGAACACGCTTAAGGCTTGGCCCACTAAACTTCTAGGAAAACTGTTAGGATGTCTATGGAAGCCAAGGTCACCCTCAGAGAGATTTAAGGCTGCTCTGCTGTGTGCCAGTCCCCATGGCCCTTTCAGAGAGCTGTGTTCCCGTGGTGCCTTTTTGCTGCAGCCACCTCAACTCCCCTAAAGGGGGTTTCAAATGATGGAGGGGAAAGAAACCCACACAGCACATTGTAAATTAATGCTGACAATGTCAACATTAATTTATGCCAGAAATGCATGAGGAATAGAGGGTGGAAAGAGTGATAGTGAAGAACTCATATTTCCTGTGTCCTGTTCTCCTGGAGCACCTGGGGAAGGGCTGCCACAGCAGTAGTGGATCACAGCACAGAGCCACTACTCTTTCCCTCTTGGAAATGGCCACTTTGTGGCCACCTGCACAGACAGGATCATTCGGTCGCTGCTCACAAAGCTGGCTTAGTTCAACACAGTTGCCAGTAGAATGTATTGAAAAAAAAAAGTAATCTGGTCTAGCATTGCAACTCCTACAGTGAACAAAGTTCTGTTCCTAGTCCCAGACGCGTCGAAGTTGAGGTTTGTGCGAAATAGTGAAGAATGCATCTGATATTTTTGGTGATCACTACTAACACTGTAAAAAGCTCCAAAACTAATATAAACTGGAGAACTGAGGGAAAAGACAGGACCTAAATATTCAGTGGGAATTCTGGCTCTGGTACTCTTGGTCATGAGTAAGTGTAAGGCAGCAGTTTGGACTCATCCCTACCCCCAGAAATCTCCAGTACTGACAGTTATGCACTTTGGTTTTACCTCTGGATTAAAAAGAAATAAACCTCTCCATGAAAATGAAGTATTTTAGTTGTATTGTATGAAATGATAAACCAGCTGAAGCAAGGAGGAATCTGCTTTGTCTCAGTAGATGTGTACCCTGTACACGTGGTTTCACAACTCAGAACTGCATAGGCATGTTGGCAAACCTGGGATTGTCATATATGTAATCTTTTAAATCCTATTTAGACTCTTTTCCTTCTGAAAGGCTCATTGTGGCTGTAAAATGGGTATAAGATTATGTGAAACCATTCTAAATTGAGGTGATTAAGAGTTTAAACTGACTGTTTTAAAATATTTAGGTTGCAGGTTTGGTGTTTTGTATTTTCCTAGGCAGCTGTTTATTTTTAAAGTTAGGATAAAAAATAGTGTGATAAAATGATGAGTCAGGTTGTCAAAAGCCAAAAAATTCTAACAGGTATACCTGCTAGAATAATGCGTATTTTTATTTTTGCAACATCTGACTCACAATTTTGATTATGTATTCTGCTAAGTTCAAAGTTTTCTTACACAAAGAGAGCTATATGAAACAACCATGCTTCAAATAATTTTACTTCAATTGTAGTAACAGGTTTTGGAGTTTAAATCATTAACAACCTCTGTGTGAACTTTTATCCAAATGACTGCAAGTCACAAAGAGAGCACTTCTCTTTCACGGAGTACCTTTTGTGCTTTAGTGAGACCCAATCCCTCTTCTATTTTTTTTCCCCCACCTTCATGTCTGTCTTTGAAGAAAGATGTGTGATTTGTGAAGTAATGAGAGTATGTATCAGTTAATGAAAGCTGCTATCCTGGCTTCATAATGCACATTGGAATTGCTTCAGGATAAAGCTTCATATACCTGCATTACAGCAGGGGAAAAAAAAAAAAAGTAAATTTCAGAAGTCCAGATTGCTGTATGCACTGTAGAAGTATCATGTAGCAGTTAAACCAACCATTAGGGGTGACCTAATCTTGATTTCCTCCCCCCTCCACACACACACACTCACTCAGGGGGTTTGATTTTCATGCTGCTTGTGTCCTTTCCACTTTTTAAAACTTGCACTAGAAATTGTCAGAATACCAACTTGCCCACCTCTTTCTGGCTTATTTTGGGTGCTTGTTTTGGCCTGGAGGGAGCTGTGTGTAAAGCAGCTTCTCCCTCCCACACTGAAGTTCAGCTGTAGAAAGCCCCTTCGGCCCCTGTGCTTTGTGAAGGGATAGCTGACCCCATCCAAGAAATTCTACGGGGTCAGCTTTGCACCACCACAATTAATTTTTGTTTTCTAACACAGGAAGACAAAACGCCTTAATTAAAAAAAAAAAAAAAAGGTTGGTGTTATTATTTTCCTTCCCACCACAAACGAGGGGATTACAGTGCGAATGGTCGAGACCCACAAATTCACACACACCTTTTTTTTTTTAAAAAAAAAATTTATTTATATGTGTGATTTATTATT
Source organism: Monarcha castaneiventris obscurior (assembly GCA_026261815.1). Lineage (NCBI taxonomy): Eukaryota > Metazoa > Chordata > Aves > Passeriformes > Monarchidae > Monarcha > Monarcha castaneiventris. The sequence continues at coordinate 2,707,305 of JAMPIT010000890.1, forward strand.
TTTTTTTAAAGAGCGGATTAGCAGCCGGTGCGGGACCGGGGCAGCGCATCCTCCGCCGCCGCGCAGCGCCGCGCCCGGAGCCCGCGGGGAGCGGGGGCACGGTCCCTGTGCTCCGGCGGGGCGCGCGTGTGTCTGTGCGTGTGTCCGTGCGTGTGCCCGCCCGCCGGGGCTGTGCGGGGGTGTGTGCGGTGTCCCTGCCCGCCCGCGGGCGCGCCGGGAGCGCCGCCGCCGCCGCTGCCCTTTGATCCCGGCGTTAGTGTTAGTTAGGGGCCGGCAGGAGCGCGGGGCGCAGCCCTCGGCACCGCCGCGCCAGCCCTCGCCCCGGCACGGCGCCCGCCCGCCCGCCCGCCGGGAACACATCCCCGGCCGCTGAGGGATACTGCGACCGGGGACAAGCCAGGTGCACGACCGGGTTGCGGGGGGGGGTGGGGGGGTGGGGGGTGGGGGGGAGAGGAAAAGAAAGAGAGAGGGGAGAGGGAGCCCTTCGCGGTGGCTCCGAGAAAACCGGCTTCAAGCCCCCTTTCCCCCGGCGAAGAGGGAAAACCCGCCCCGGTTAGCAGCTCCCCCGGGGGCCCCGGCTTTGTGCCTGTCCGTGCCCCCCCCTCCCGGTCTTATTTGATCTCCCGTTAAACCAAGGAGGAGAATGTGAAAAAAGGGGGAAAATGCCCAGGAGGAAGCAGGAGCAGCCCAAGCGCCTCTCTTCACGTAAGTGCCCCCTCTTTTTGCCATTTTCTCCTTCCTCCTCTCCCCGTCTCCTTCCCCTCTGCAGCCGCCTCCGTCGTTTCGTGCATTAGTTTAGGGTTACAGAGGTGAAACTGACAAAGACACAGCCTGGGTTATTCCTCTTTTAGGTCTGAGCTAAGGCAGCCATGTTGGTGATGAACAGCCTTGTGCCCTTTTAATTTTTCCTCTCTCTCCTTTCCCCCCTTCTTTCTTCGCGTCTCTCGCCCTTTCCTCCCTCTCCCTCCCCTCGCCCGTGATTGTGCATTTGTGCTAAGGGGGGGTGGAGGGGGGGCGGTGTGGGTTTCTCTTTGGGGCCGGAGGGAGGGGGGTCTGTTTTATTGGGGTGGGGAGGGGGGCTAAGCACGGGAGGGGAGGGCGGCGAGAGGGGAAGCGGCTGCTGGCGTCTTGTGCGGAACCAGCCGAGAGGTCCGTCCCCGGCTAAAGGTTGCGGCGGGGCTGGGCGGCCCGGGAGCGGGGGGTAGGCGGGCAGCGGCCGCGGAGGGGCCGGCGGGGCACCCCACACCGACCCCAGGGCCACCCCGGAGGGGGCCGTGGCCGCCGGCGGCGGCGTGGGAGGGGGCGGCGGGGAGGCAGACCGTAGCAGGCGAGGTCCCTGCAGAGCAGGGAGAGGAGGCGGCGGCGGGCTCCGGGCTTCTCCTGGCCGCAGTGAAATGAAGGGTCAGGCGAGCCAGGCGAGACTCAGGCTTCGGCGGCGCTGCCCCAGACGAGAGCAGCAGAGCACAGGGCTAAAGTGCATCCGATCCTCCGCCCGCGGGCACCCCCTGCGCTCGCACACACACACATATACACACACATCCCCTGACACGGCTCACCCTGCCCTGCTCCTGATCGCTCCCTCCCCCCTCCCTGCCTGTTTTCTCCCCTCTTTGCAAAACAGTTAACTTTTCTCCCGCTCCCTCTCCCCCCCTCTCCTTGTATTCAGCGCTCGGCAGCTATTGAGAGGGAGGCGGAGAGGAGGGGAAGGGACCTAAAAATACCCTGCCCCTGCATGGCCCCAGGGCTGGTTTTAGGAGAGAGCGGGGTGGATGGAGGGGTCATTTATCTGTCCCCGACACATCTGCTCGGAGTGTGCCTGCAGCCCCTGCACGCCGAGCTCGGGGCAGGGCGAGAGCTGAGCCGCCGATGCCGGAGCCGGTCTCGGTCACCGGGAGTTCACCGGGGCGGCTCCTGCCCCTGCCCGCGGGGCGCCGCTGCGGGCGGAGCGCGGCCCGGCCCCGCTCGGCTCTGCGGGCAGAGGGGCTGGGGCAGCGCTCCCCGCGCCCTTCCCGTACGGGCACACGGGCCGGGATGGGGGATGTGGGCGCTGGGGGCGAGGGGGCGGCACTTGCAGCCCCGCAAAGATTTGTCTTCCTTTTTCCTTTCCTACCGACTCGAGGCAAGGGCTTGAGTTGTGGTGGGCTTTGCTTTGGGGGGAGGGGGGCGTTGATGTTTGAGGTTGGTTTTGGGGTTTTTTTTTTCCCCCCTTCCCTTCCTCTTGCCGTTTGCCCCCGCGTAGCCCTTTGGCGGTCCGCCCGCCGGAGGAGCCGAGCCGGCAGCCCCGGTTTCTCCTGCAGAGCGCAGCTGGCACGGCACGGCTCGGCTCGGCCGGGCTCGGCTCGGGGGGGCGGCGGGAGCGCGGCGCCCGCCTCTGCAGCGCCCCGGCCCCGGCGCGGCGGGCGGGGGCAGGGGCCAAGCCCGGGCGCGCAGGGGCGTTCCGGGGGCGGCCGTGCAGGGCCCGGCTCGGCAGAAGCCCCGCGGGGCTCCCGGGGCGGGCGGAGGCGGCGGGGCCGCGCCGGGCTGGCGGCTGACCTTGCCCTCGCCCCCGCCCCGGCGCGCTGCCCTCCGCCCGCCCCTGGGGCTGACATCAAACCTGGGCTCCATCTTAGCTCGGCCGGGCGCTGCCGAGCGCGGCGGCGGGGGCTCGGCTCGGCTCGGCTCGGCTCGGCTCCGCCGGGCCCGGCCCTGCGCTGCCCCCGCCTCCGGGTTGCGGCTGAGGCCGCCCGCGGCCCCGACCTCCTGGCCGCCGCGCCGGGGGAAGTCACGGCTTCTTCTGGGCCGGGGAACAATTGCCTTCATTGTGCACATAGAGTTCGGCGTGTGTTATTATTTTGGTATTTTTGGGTTGGTTTTATTTTTTAATACACGGCCTAATTTGTACTTCTTTCGGATTAATTTTTTAGTTCAGTTCATGGGAGGAGTTTTTTTTTCTCGTGATGTGCAAAAGGCACACCCACGATATATCCTGCACGAATGCTACCTTTCAGAGGGATTTATTTATTTTAATTTATTTTGCAACTAGATTGCAATGGATCAAAAGCTATTATTGACAATAGTAATAATGCTTTAGATAACTCAGAATAATAATGTTCTAGAGCCAGAAAATACCTCGGAATTCAGTGTGCAGATGCTGTAAATAGTGAATTGGTTTGGGTGGCTTTTTTGTTTTGTGTTTTTTAAGCAACGTGTTGCTTTAATGGGTACTCAGTGTAAAAGACATTTTTATTCTCTGATTCTCGCTGGTTCTAGCAATGCACTTCTTAGCGGGACAGAGGGTGTATTTCATTTTGAGATATTAGTGGTGGCAGAAGAATGTAAAGTGCCCTACGTTCATCCCAAAAGAAGCTGTCAGCTGCTGTGCTCAACCTTGGCTCTGCCCCACCGAGGGCATTGAGCTGTGATTCACTCCCAAGTCATGTTACAGGTTGCTGCTGGTGCGTGAATGCTCTCCAGGACACCTAAGTGATGTAGCATCTTACTGAACCTCCCCGGGATATTTTGGATTCTGTTGCAACTGTTCGGGAAATAAATAGTGAGATGTTGACACAGAATAATTTGTGAGTTACATTGTAACTGAGCAAATGTAACTTAGTCTGGCGAATGCTTGTCGACTGTGGTACAGTTTGGGTTGGAAGCTGTGTTCTCAGGGTTTCTAGGCCTTAATTCCTTTTAAGTTGTTGTTGTGTGCCCTGCAGTGCACCTGGGGATCACTGTCACTGCTGACTAGCATTCTCATTTTATACTTCAGCCCACTGACTCCGCTGGACAGCCCTCACCTACATTTAGAGGTAGTTTCACTTGAGAAGACTGCACTGCCAAAAAACATGCCATGGTGAAGAAGCTCTCTGTACAAGAGTTTGCTGGAGATGCACGAGGCTGCTGCAAGAGTTTAATTCAGTTCCAAGGGAGTTGCTAGCTACTGACACCTCCGTGTTTGAAGGAAGAGAAAGATTGATATTATTAGATGCAATAATAGTGAGTTTTGGTGGCATCTGCTTAAAAGGGCAGAGTTAAGGTTGAGCTTTCAGTCACTGGAGTTGTTTACAACATAATTTAGTTTGGAAGGGTCCTTTGGAGGTCATCTGGCGTAGCCCCCAGCTCAAAGCAGGATGAACCTCAGGGTTCAGTCAGATGGATGGGCCCTTTGAGACTCCAGTATTTACATGTATTGTAAAGTGGAGTTTTTGTGTCCAAAGAAGTCAGGTTTGGGGAACTGGTTAGTCACAGATGCCAGCAGAATGTCTTCAATCACACTCTGTGAAACACAAAAGAAAGTGCATCCTTCTTAATTTAAGATACAAATGAATGAGGAAAGGGCTTTAGGAGTTCCTGGATAGACAATGGCTTGTTCATACCCACACTAAATACTGTGGCAGTGTAGACAGTGGCAGAATTAAAACTTAAAATTTTGCCCAGTACATGCATGTCCTATGATTACATTTGGATGTGGCTAACTTGGACAAGTCAATTCATTTTCACTGGAAAGTTTTAAGGAATTTTGCTCACTCCCGTGTGTATGTGCATTAGGGTTTGTTTTCGCTGTCAGCTGCTTTAGCTGTTAGATATTTGTTTCTCATTTACTCAGCATAAGAATCTTTAAAAATATGTGTATAAACACAACCCTTTCTTCTCCTTGTTGCCTCACTTTCCATTCTACCTCAGGCTATTATTGTCTTTACTGAGGCTTCCTGAAAGTCTGCTACCTCTGAACTGCTCAATGTGACTCGGAAGAGCTCAGCCTGAAAAGTAAAAGTTTTGGGAAGTCTTCAGGCACTCGAGTAAATGTTTAAGATCTAGAGCACTACATTGCCTTAAGTGCAGCAAGCAATACTCCTTGGGGTTTGATTCTGTCTCAGAGGCTTGTCAGCAATGCAATTTGCGAATGAATGCCACAATTCCATTTATTCAAAGCTTGCATTTATTACAGAGTCCCAGGCAGAATTAAATGTTATATTGAGAAGTCTGAACTGCTGCTAACTTCTGAGGAATGTTTTCAATGCAGGGCAAACTGTAGTGGCAGTTTCTGTCAGATTTGCTTCGTTAAAGGAGGAGATGTGGAATTGATACAATATTAGTTTCAATATCAAAAGCTGGATATCTGATTATGAGGGGGTGTAATTCTTCTGGCTTTCATGGTCAGGTACAGTGTTGGATGTTCCAGATACCGTGTTGAAGTGTTCAGCTGTTTCTATACAGTAAAAAAACACTTGAACTCTGTGAAGCTTTTTATTATATTGTGTTTTTATTGCTCGATTGTATCATCAGAGGACAAAAAAATGCTGTCAAACAAGTAAATTAACAGTGATTTAGAGCTTCCTTCATTTTTTATTTCTGCAGCTCGCTTCATCTGGTACATTCTGATAGCAAGAAAGGATGCATTGGATAGGTTTTTCAAAAGACTTCCCTATGTCAGGAGCGCCTTTACTGTCATTTAGTATTTAAGAGTTGCCTTCAAGACAAAACCCTTTTGCCAGGAACAGGAATCTTTCCTCTTTCAAATGGGTTTATTACTTTACTAGCAAACATGGCATGTATAAGGGGAAGCTTTTATTTATTCTTCTAGCACGTTTTATTTATTCTTCTAACATGCTTACTATTTTTGACCTCTTACCACTGTGGGGATCTTGATATAGCACATAGTCCACAAGAGGATCCACATAGGGAAAATTATTATTCTTGGTATGATTAGGTTAATAATTTCAATGCTCTCATTATGGTTGTCCTGGTGGTACTGTAATGAACCTCTCAAATGAACAGCAGCCTTTTGGTGGATTGAGTAACAATCCCATTACTCTATCCGAAAACACTTTTCTCATTTTGTCCCTCTTGTGCTAGTGAAGTCCTCACAGACTTTTCAAAAACACCTTCTCCCTTTATGGGGGTCCCTTCTGACATGTAAAGTCTGTCTCTTTAAATTTGTATGCTGATTTTTTTTTTTTTTTGTTATGTAAACTAAATCACTTTTACGAGATGATTCAGCGATAAGTGTCAAAAGCACATCAATGGTAGGTGATTTCTTAGTGTTGTCTGATGGTACAAAATATGGATAAATCACACTGGAGTATGGATTGGGCTGCTGAAGAGTCAGTGTTGTGCTCATTAAGTTAGCAAAGTTTTTAGGATCTTATGAGTGAGATTTTAGAGGGGGTAGGGGTGCCAAATGTTTAGAACAAAACTGCAAACTTTATAGTTCGCCAAACAGGAAAATCGGCAGGGAGAGCAGTGGAATGGGAAATGTGAGAGCATGCAGACAGAATGCATTTTTACTTTTAAAATGGATGAAGAATGAGTATGACTTAATCTTTGTAGCAGAGTGATTGTTGTCTTTTTCATATGTAAGAAGGCAGGAGTAGGAGGAATTAAGTTTAGAAAAAAAAAGAAGGAAGAAGAGGAGCCAGGAGGAGCTGGCTGTTCAAAGTGAAGTATTAGTAATTTCCTATAATTTAATCAGACCAGATCCCAGAGCAAGATAATGAGAGCATGACCTACAAAAGAGGACTTTTTGGAAGTTAAAAGGGTTTCTAACATGAAGCTTCACAAGGCATGTGATTTGTCATGAAGCACTGTATAGAGGACTTTTTTTTTCCCTTTCACATTGCAAAGAAATCATAATATGGGCATGAGTTCAGGTGGTTAGGGAGAGCTGATATGGATTGTGTCTGGAATCTTTTTACTATAGCAGCTTTTCAAGCATGACTCTGGAGTTCTTTAAGAGTATCTCTTCTAAATAACATTTTAGTTTTTTTGTTTCCTAGTATAGCATTTTTTGTTGCCTAGTTTGCTATTCATGGTACATGATTTGTATCATTTGGGTTTACGCATACAAATCCCTCCAGGATGTTTGGAGGCTAAAGTATCATGCATTTCAAAAATAATAATATGCTAAATACCTGGATTGCAAAGTAGCCACTGGTATGTAATAGAATCCAGTTTTCATGTGGATGGGGGGAGTTTTCTTCCTCTCTCTCTGCCCCCCAAAGTAAAACTTTTTTTTGTTCTACTTTAAATGTATTCTCTGAACAATACATGCTATGTATTGATATGAGCATGAAGAATAGTAAACTGGGCTGAAGGAAAAAAACACCAACCTTCAAAAAAAGGTGGGTAATATCCCTTTCTCCAGGGATTTTCTTTTTTAAATGTAGTTAAGTAATAAAACTCAGACTTGACCCATACTTCATTTGAAGTGCATGCTCTAGGGTACAGACAGCAGCAATGCTGCAGTTACACAGTGCATTGTGGCTACTGTAGTGAAGGATTCAGCAGCTTGTACCCATAAGCTCACATAAAAGCTTGTCTTTCAGGTTCTCTTTTTTGCAGACTGACTTGCAGTCACCTTTATGGTAGTGTTATGTTCCCAAAAACGGTTTCTCTTTCCCTCGCCTGGTATCCTTCTTGGTCTAGACACCAAATATTTTGAATGTCCTGTCTAAACCTGACAGGAGTTTGCTCTGTTCCTTAAAATTTCTCCTGCCTTTCAAGGGATTTCCTTGTTTGTGGTGTGATTACACTGAGTAGTGGAGTTCCAAGTTAAGCCTAACACTAAGAGAAGCCTGTTCCACTTTGCAGGTTGAGAATTCACAGAGTCTGAATTTGGGTAATTTGGAATGACACAAAATTCATGTTTGGAGGGGTTTTTTCTCTGAGAAACATTCAGCAAAGGGAGAAAAACTGGGCTGCATGAATAGTCCTTTCCCTCATTCTTTTCAGTACTTAGATAACAGGACTGGAAGCAGAGGGGAAAGAGTGACTAGTGCTGATAGCACAGCAGACCAAGAGAGAGAGAAGGTTGCATGTGAGACTGATGATTTAGTTGCTGTTTAGAATAAATCCCATTAAAAATTAAAGGGTTACCAAGTGGCAGCAGTCTTCTAATGAGTGGTATAATCAGCAGTTTCAGCAGATGAAATTAGGTTCCAAACATCTGCACTGTTTTGTTTCTTTTATTTGGGGTGCTCTCACTAGGGTAGAAATAACATTTTGAAGCAACTCAAAGCCAAACTGCTGTCATCATCGCTTTGAATTCTGCATGGCCCTACTCTAAGGATTCCCTTCCTCAAGAACGGTTTGTAGCTCTGCTGGCCCTCATCTGGGCTTTGCAGCTTGGATGTGGTTTTCCTCTGTTGCAGGGGCTTTCTGTGCAGGTGCAAAGAATTCTTTCCTTCATGGTCTCAAGTTTTATCTGAAAGTTTCTGAAAGGGAAAATATTTGGCACAAGCTTGCCTTAAAATTACAACTTCTTCTTTTGAAGGAATGTTTTGGACGTGTCCTGAATCTTGGTGCCTGCTAGATTTTTGTAAGATGCTGTATCAGGGCAAGTAACTTTTAGAAAAATGGATTAAAAGAACTGCTAGTTTTACTAAGTATGTATTTAACTTAATGAATAATCCCCATGTGTGACTTTAATGAACACAAATTCTTTGCAAGCTTCTAGACTTCACTTTGATTTGTGTAGTAGGACAAATAATTGCTCATCGCAAAAATTAAAATGCAAACAGATCTTCCCCAACTCGCTGATCATTATCTGGAGTGAAAAGTAAGGAACAGAGAGGGTGGCAGACAAGTGTATTTAGATAGCAGCTGGTGGTGTAGCTGTGTTTGCGTGCTTTCCTGAAGCACAGCCAGAGTCTCTCCCTTTATAAACCACTGTGCCAAATCCAGACCTGGCAACTAATGACTTAGTACCCATTTCTTTATGTGTTTGGAGCAGAACTTCCTCTTACCTGCCTCTGTGCTTCTGGCACTTTGAGCCCATGAGGAGCCCTTCTCAGGCACCAAAGTAAGCATAACAGCCTAGAGCTGCTCTAATTTCTGCTGCCCCCAGGCTCTCACCCTGCTCCTCGTTCTGGAAAGGAAAGGCTGACATAATCCTTTTGTCAATTCTGCGTTGCCAAAGAGAGTTCTTTGCACAGCGAATAACTCTGAAGGGGGCTCTTCTGCCCACCTTGAGGTACTTGAACATTGCCCATAAGGCCTAAATAGGCTTCATCATAATTGTTTATATTGTCTTCCTGCACAGTGCTGTGCCATGCTGAGATAACAAAGCAAGCTCTAAATAAGCTGCCTTGTGTACAGGAGGCCGTTATCACAGCAGTGTGCCCAGGTTAATTCAGCTCTACTACTTGTGGGTAGACTCCAGCTGCCTCAGATATCACCACACAGCACTGCGTTATTTAGTATGGACACACTCTCAGGAGAATCTGAGCTGTTGTCTTTGAAGGCATTTACTGGCCTGCATGAAAGTTCTTGGTAAAGCCCACGGAGTTCTCAGCTGAGAAATGCACTTTGGAAAAATAAAATCAAATCCCACGACCATTGTCACACCTGTTTGTTTGTTCAGCAGGAATGAATTGGACATGAATGTGAAGCTTCTTCCCTTCTAGCTATTCCTCTGCATCTAAATTTTAGGTGGATTTTTAGGCAGAATGTCAAAATAGGTTATTGTCATTTCTGCTGTATCTGTGCCCTAAGTAGCCATAGCAGTAGTTTCTTGTACTGGGAGCTTGGCACAGAATCCTAAATTTCTTTAAAACAAGATAAGGTTTGAGGAATGTCCACTTCTAATTGAGTGCTTGCACATTAATTATGTGATTTCTGACTTCTTAAGGGTGAAAGCTGAGGTGTAGTGCCTAAAACCACGTGTCTGGGAGTGAGCAGTGCCTATTCCACATGGTCTGCTGCTGTATGCTCTCCTACCACTGAGTAGCTTCCTAATCCTCTCCTATTTGGCTTTGCTTGTTAACCCCAAGCAATCCTCTCAGGGACAGAGAAAGCAGCTGGTTTTGGTAGCAAACACAGCAAGACAAAATAAACACTTCTTGAAGCTTCTCTTAGATATGTTACCATAATATCATCCTTGCAGGAGGAATTAGAAACACAGGGAATATAATTTGCCATCTTTTAATCTGACATTGGGAGAGAGGAAAAGATTAAATTATAGGCAACTAGATTCCTGTGACATGTACAGGAGGGAATAATTTCAGTATCTGAAACCTAAGCCTTTTGTTTCTGAACCAGTTGGAAAGCTAATGAGAACAAAACACCTCAGGTGAGTAATGGGGCAGAGAAAAATGGCGAGGAGCCTCTTATTTATCAGAAATAGAGCAGGAGAAGTTGCTTATAGCAAAAATAAACAGAAACTAGTCAAAACCAAAAGAGATCTTTGTTAAAGCAGGTACTCTGGCTGTTGTCACCTGCTGTGGTTGAATATTGCCATTCAAACAGTTTGTGAGCTCCTCCCTTTGCTTTGTGACCCCTTGATAGGGGTCGTGAGCACAGTAGGGATAATTACAGGCACTGTAGCACCTTGATCTGAGGCTTCCTGTGTTCTGTTTATTGCCACCTGCATATTAAGATGACAGGGATTTCTAGTTGACTTTGTTGTTTCTCTTACTTTATTGATCCCTGGAATTAATAAATGTGTTCTAAAGCAACAATTTTATATATTTTAAAAGTCCTTTTCTAAGCGTCAATGCTTTGAGTGCTTAACATGGGTTTTTCTCTTCTGTATGTTAATAAAAGGGAAAGAAAGTTCACAGTATTTGCTGCCACTAGCTTTCTGACTTCAATATTTAGAATAATTTTACTTCAGTGAGTTCCCTTAACGTTATTTTTAAAATTTAACTTTATTATCAGGAATGGGCCATCTTTGCAGCCTTCCTTTGATCTCCCTTGTAGTGCTAGGGTGATGCAAATATTATGGAAGTTGCCTTGGTCCCCAGTTGGGGATTCCCATTGCATGGGGATGTTTCAAGGAGAGAAATTATCCTGTTATTTCATACATCTTCATATCACTGCAGCTTGGAACAGGCTTTGAATCAGAGATGGGAAGGGTTAGAGATGAAGCCACAGCTGGAATGCATTCTGATCTACTTACTGCTAGTTAAGAGCCATTTCCAGCTGCTGCTGATAAGCTGGTCTCCAGGCTGAGGCTGGGTTAGGAAACACAAGGGACAATCAGAGCTCTTGCTGTGTTTTTCCTTTGTGAAATGCCCGGGTGTCTCACAGGAGAGATCCTGGCCCTGCCCGTGAATCGGTCAGAAGTGTTGGGGCTGTGGAATATGTAGTGGTAGCGATTCTTCTGAATCGAGTGGAATGAACTGCTTTTGCCAGGATGCCACTGGGATTGTTGGGAAGCTGGGATGTCTTATTCATGCTCAGAGAAGGAAATAACAAGCTAACAAAAAAGTCAAAGTAGGCATAGGTCAGGATGTACAACAGCACATCATCTCATCAAGGCAGGCAAACACAACCAGTTCTTTGACAATTTTTGGAACTCCAATATGTCCTTTCTATGGAGAGCAACCAGCCAGACACCTGCAGCAGTAAAGAGACAGAGAGAATATGTCCTTCCTTCCCCAGAAGCTACCTGGGTTAACCTTGTGCCTGAGAGATGAAAACCTCCCTTTGGCAAGCAAGAATTTTTCCCTTGCTATTTTACTGATGCTGTAAGCCGTAACTGTGGTCCTTAAACAGTTTTTGGGTCCAAGAGTTCTAGATTGCAGTGGCAGAGCTGTTGGGGTATATGATGACTGCGGAGATGTTTGTAGGCTCAGCAGGATAGTATACAGACATTAGATCTCTCTCTTTTTGAGTGCTTGTTTGGTTGGGGTTTTTTTCCTTGTGGCTCAACAGGAAGTTTTCTTTAGAGAATCTTCACACCTATTGGCAGAGCTTCCACACACAGCTTGTTTCAGCTTTAATCCTTGTATAGTAATACTACACCAATGAGTTAATTTTTCTTCTCTTTCTCTCACTGCTTTTATCACTGATACTTCTCTTTTTTACCCTTTTCCAGTCAGTATTTATAAGTTTTCTATGCCAGCTGAAGAAGATTTGTCAGGAGAAGGTAGGAAAGTAGAGAGAGAAATAGCCATTTTTCATTTTGGCAATAGCAGTACTTTATCAGTGTCACACCCTGAATGCTATTGGTGGTTTTGGAAGTTAATAGAAAGAGAAGTCATTTGGAACTGGTTCAGGAGAAGGTACAGCATGCCTTTAAGCCTTGGAGAGAAGAGGAAGAGTAAAGGTTGCCATTTGTATCATCCCTGACACTTTTGTCCTGGCTTCAGAAATTACAGACAGTAGTTGTGGAGAAGGCAGATCAGAAATGCCGTGTTCCTCTGTAGGACTTCTGACTGCTCTTTCAGCCAATTCTCTGGAATTTCTGTTTTCTGTGATAGCAGTAAGACATCAGAAAGTGCTCTCTTGTGCATGAGAGACAAGGAAATACTGTTTCCTCCACCTTTGTTGGTTACATACAGTGCATAGGAGTACAAGCCAGGGAGTTAACCTCCTGTCCTACGCACATATGACCAAACAAAAAATAGTTTCAGCCTAAAAGAAAGCCTGTATTCTAGTTAGGTCCTGTAGGAAAGATACACTTAGTAGTTTCCTGAGGAAGCTGAGCTAAGTCATTGAGGTTATGCATCTGTAAAGCAGTTGTCCTTCAGAGGTCAGTGGGGAAAAAGCTGGGAAACATTCTCCTTTAAATGACCAGATGTGTTCTGGATGCTACTGTATGTTCTGCAGTGCTGCTGAAAACTTCTAACAGAGCTTTCCTCAAGTATTGAAGCTGTGCTAAGCTTGCATCAGTCTGTCCCTGTACAAACCCTGGTCATAGTTTGTCACCTCTCAATTTCAAAGCTTGGCAATGCCTTTGAAGAAATACAGGAAACTAGTTCTGTTGCACACTCCATTGTATTTGATAACTTGTGTGTGGAGGAAGAAGGATGAAATATATAATTATTCTTTCAGTTTCAGCATCTGTGCATTAGCTATTTTCTGTTCTCCTGTTCTGGGAATCTCTTGTTATAACTAGTGAGAGAGGAGGCACGGAAAGGGAAATTTTACCTGAGATTGTGTGCATCTACCTTGCCATAGGTTTAATATTCCTTTTTTAGCCCAAATCAGTTCCCGGGCAAGGACGATGGCCTGTGGTTTTTTGATACTGTTATGCCACAGTGAGAATTGGACTGTTCTTTAGACTCCCACCAGGGGCGTTGAAGCAGCCCTGCCTTGAAGATGAAATCAGTAACTGGAGTGCTTCAGTAGCATTTGCTTGTCTTTGCCTTCCTCTGTATGTTAATGATTTCTCCCTATTTTATAGACGTGAGCGCAGTGTGTGGCTTGGGGAGGAAGGTGCTTTAGACCTCATAGGAGGAATTGAGAAGAGACTGGGAACCTCCTGCCCGTTGTTTGTACTCAGCTAGGCAAGGAGTAGTGATGGAGAGACAGCAGCTGCTCTTGCTGTGGTGTTCAGGTGGGCTGAGGGAGCTCTGAGGGTCCTACACAGAGCCAGAGTTAATGTGGAAACAGCAGCCTCAAATAATGACAGCAAGGGAGCTTTATTTTTTGGAGCTATCACTTCGGTATTTAGAAACCTTTTTAAAATAAGCCTGTTGTAATCTTGTTTATAGTAATTAAGGATTTGCTAGTAATTTAAATAGTTGGTTTTGGCAATGTGCAGGTCGTCTTCTTATAGGTATTGCTAATGTCAGGTTGAAAACATTTACACAAGAATAAAAGTCAAGGAAGCAGGTAATTGACTGATTTATCAACCTTAGCAGACAATTTTTTCTGATACATCATGGTGGCTATGGTAAATTTACTCTGGATTGCTTAAGGGCACGATCCTATGTGGTGTGTACAACACATGAGGGCAACTCCTCGGAATGAATGGGTGAAGGAGCAGGTAATCAGCCAGCGTGGCTTTGGTGCCTCAATTAGGCCTTTGGTCAATGGCTTGTCTCTTAGGAAAGTTGGGAATTGCTATGCACAGCACAGCTCAGAACATAGGTGATTTACAGCTTTTTTATGGAGCTTTTAAATCGATTTTAGTCTTTCAGGTAATGTGAGAACTTCTGTAAACTTGTGGCTGTTCCTAGGCCATAATGCTAAATTGCAGTTGTGATCAGGGAATTATTTATTTTCATTGCAAATTGTCTGTGTGCAACAAAGTGGTATGTCTGAACTCTTTTCTCACTTTTTTTGCCAGCTGCATTGATGCTTGCAACTTCTACTCTGCTTCCTTTCCACCTGTAAGGGGGACTAAAATCATGTTGCTGTGGTGACCCTGTCAGTTTGAAATGACAGGCCAAACTAAAATGAGTCACACCTATTGAGGGTTAATCAGCAGGGCAATAATCTGTACCACAAATGGATCACTTTGTTCTTGGCTGCTGTAAATTGAGAGGAATATTTGAGAATTCCTGTGCCTCCCTTTTTTTTTTTTACTGTTGGGATTGTGGCTGCTGAGGTTTGCAGTGCATTTCAGGCAATGAAGATATATTTTGTCGCAGTAAAGAGTTGAGACAGCTATCACTGCAGCCAGTTCTGGGAAGGTGGCAGGTCAGGGGCAGGCCTTAATTGAGATGAATTTTTGGCTGATGAAGGCACTCAGTAAGAGCACGCAGTTTGGAGGTGTAGCTCAAGACCAGAGTATGTGGATATGCAAAATAGAGCGGACCATCAATTTTATTTGTTACCAGGTTAAATGAAGATTAGAAAGCAAAGCTTTCCTGTGGGTTTTGGTTTTGAGGTTTTTTTTTTTTGGCACCTAGAAGATACAAAATGTGGCCTAAGAAACTGTAGTATTTGTAATTACTTCAGTTCTGGTGTGGAGGCTTCTGTGACTGAGAATTGAACTATCACAAAGCACGTAGCCATTTGGAAATGAGTAACTGAGCCTCTGGTTTGCAGCTAGACTATGCTTAAGATAAGGTAGTTTTGTGTTTCTGCTTAGAATTTCCTAATAGAAACACTAGTTCTGTGTTCCACAGCAACTTCTTAAAGAGGGTTTCATTAATGACCTGCCAAAGATCATAAAATCTTATTCATAGAGTTAGATGTTATTGGAGGATGGCTTTAAAATAGTATGGATTTGTATATTGAATAATTGGCATTTGTATGATTATCCCACAATAATTTGATCTAGGGTGGAAACTAAAATTCCTCCTTTAGGGACTTTTTTTAGTTGTAGCCGGCTTTTCCAAATTGTTTGCTAGAATTTTTTGAGATTTTGTTTCCCATGTTATGAAATTTTAGAATATTTTCCCTGCTTTGTGAGGTAGGCCGACATGATAGGCCTTGTCTTCAGACTAAGGATAAGAGAAGTCTTGAAAATAATCTTTAGCTCTTCTTATTTTGGAGGTGCCAGCATCCCTATTATCATTTGGTATTTGATATTTTCTCACTGCAGCAGCCTATTGCCTTAGACATCTATCTAGAGAAAAACAAATGAACAAGCAAAGTAAATTTTGGCTAACTAGAAACAATTTTAAGGCGTTTTTAAGCTTCTCTATAACTAACAAAAGGTAGAATTTTTAATTGCTGTGCTGACCTTTACATGTAAGTGGCAGTTGTGCACTGATGTCAATGATACAGAGCCATTCCAGGTGCAGGGAATGTCTCTGGACAGAGTTGCATATGAAGCATTTGAACCACCACAGGTTGTTGATGCTGTTTCCCATTTCCAGCAGAGCTGTGAGAATAACAGTGGAACTCCTGCACATACAGTTTTTCCTCAACTTTATAATAATCTATCAGTCATAAACTGATACCATAGCTGGTTTTAAAAGACACAGGGAAGCCTGAAATTCCTGATAAGGGATTTTAATGTGGCTCAGAAGTTGCTGTCTAAAAAATTGTTTGGTTTTATAGAAAATGGTTTATCATCTTCTCTGTTTACATTGGGAAGAAGAGGTGAATTCCTTTGGTATGTTAATGTACTGACTCCATGTTTTATGCTGGCCACATTCCTTTAGTGTATAAGTCAGTCTGGTCATTATCTTGTGCTTTATGAAATGTGTGCCCAGCCTTAGCTATAGGTTATTATAGGATGCTTGTATGGGCCTGTGGAAGAAACTTTCAGTAAGTCTGGCTGTGGTATTTTGCTCAGTCTCCATAAAACTGTTGCAAGAACATTGGTAACATAAAATAGCTTTTGTAAGGAACATGATTCTCTATTGTTTTACTGACACTTCATGTGTTTTATGAACCTGTCTTGGGGCTACTAGGCAGCCTTTGCAGCATAAACTGACCTCAGAAATATTTGCTTCTTCTGAAAACCTCCATCATAAAAATCATCTGTCTTTGTATACATTGTCTCCAGTTATTCTGTGTGTTGATCACAGAACCACAGAATGGGTCAGGTTGGAGGGGACCACAGTGGGTCATCTGGTCCAACCTCCCTGCTCCGTCAGGGTCATCCCAGAGCACATGGCACAGGATTGTGTCCAGATGGTTCTTGAATATCTCCTGCAGGGGAGACTCCTCTCTGGCCAATCTGTTCCAGTGTGTGGTCACTGCACAGTGAGGAAGTTCTTCCTCATGTTCAGATGGAACTTCCTGTGCTGAGTTTCTGCCATTGCCTCTTGTCCTATTGCTCAGCACCACTGAGCAGAGCCTGGATCCATCCTCTTGGCACCCCCTCCTTTAGATACTTTTATACATTAATGGTCCCTTCCCAGTTGTCTCTACTCAAGGCTGAATGGGTCCAGCTTTCTCAGCCTGTTCTTGTAAGAAAGATGCTCCAGTCCCTTAAATGTCTTTGTAGCTCTCTGCTGGGCCAGAGCCCCATGTGTCTCTTGTACTGAGGAGTCCAGAACCAAACACAGCACTCCAGATATGCCTCACCAGGCCTGAGTAGGGAAGCCAGGATCACCTCCTTGGTAATCAAGTTGGGTCAAGTCAGCTGTTGGAAGCTTTTTGTGTAGGCTGTTCTTTTGTGGTGCACCTCTTGAGAGGTGGTCTTCAGAAACATTTCCCTCCTCTAAGGCCGTGTGCGTTCTGTTCTGTTTCATGTGCACACCTCAAGTACTTCAGCTCACTGAGCCTGAAATGCTGGCAAAATCCAGCTGGAATCAATTAATTCTAAACTACAGTAAGCAAATGTCATACATGTATTATTATACATGTGTACTATTTCTATGTAGCATTGTTATTTATTACCTTGTAAGACATACTGCTCTGCCCTCGTCCTTTCATGGTTGCTGATTACTGTGCCTCACTGTTAAGATATTATTTCTGGGTCTTTAGAACTTTTCTTCTCTCAGGAAGATGCTGCCTACCAGTTCTAGAGAAGAAGGGTTTTTTAAATTAGGATCAGAGTATATGGGGGCCAACCTAGCTACAGATGTCCCAGATTAGGCTTCTAAAGTGGTCTATATGATATTAACTACTGTGGCCATCCTGACTACACAGGCCAGCTCTTCCCTGAGGGCTGTAGGATGTTGTTGAGGTTTGGGATGGGAGGGAGAATCCTCTGTTGGTTTTTCACTGGCAAGATGTGATGTACTTTGCTCCCTACATGACCAGAGGAGATAGGTGGCTCAGATTGTTGACTCCACCTGTTTTCTCATTCCTGTCTCCTTTGCATCAATTTTTTTCCTATTTTCTTGACAGAGTTAGTAGTTTTCTGCCAGATGAGTGAGTTGAAATTGGCTCATGAAGCAGTCAAACAACAGAGCAAATTTAAATGAGGGCACAGGACCACCACTTCTGTTGGTCTTGAGCTTTTGTCACCTCACTGCACTGTAAGGTGATGCCTGTTCTTTTGTTGCTTAAAATATCTGACTCCTAGTGGAAGCAGCCCTCCTCAAACACTAATCCCACAGCCACTAACTGTAACCTCCTGCCTAGAACAGAAGAATAGCTAATCTTTCTTGGAGGCAAGATGTCAAACATCCATCATTCCGGTTCTCTTTTGAACTTGCTTTTGGGGGAGATCAGACTTGTCTTCGTAAGGTCCTATCTTGTGGTCTGTCAGCCAGCCCTGAGAACCTTCAACAAGTAGTGACAGGTCTCCTCAGGAGAAACCATGTATTTGTCCCCTTCCATGGATACTTGCTAGTAAAAGATGGATCTTTTTGGCAGGTAATGAAACCTGCTTGGCACATTTATTCTGGGGCTTGTGGCTGAAGGGTAGAAGGCCACTGCCTCTCTTTCCCATCTACCACAACTTTTCTCTCCTTTGAGGGACAGGAAATAAAGGCAGTCTTATGTTGTCTGTGACAAGCTTTTTCAGTAATCTGTCCTGATTCTGTTTTTCCTTGGAAGAGTCCATCACACCTGGATTCTGCCTTTGAGAGGAAACTGAGGTGTTGTACATGAATTTTGATATTCTACGGCTGTCTAGCAGTTTGCAAACCTGAATATGTAATACTTGGGCACATTCTGTTGTTGGTGTGTATAGGCAAAGCATCTTGAAGAGTTCTAGTTACTACAAAATAATTAACATTCTCTAATCTTTTTTGCCTTTGAGTCCTTTTTCTAAGAAGCAGTACTAGAGAGATTGTTAGGTGAATATTCTGGGTTTTTCTTGTATGTGGATTTTTTCAAAGTCACTTTAAGTTAGGGATGAAAGTAGGGAATATATGCCCTGTCTTTAAAAGCTGTGCCTTCCTTTTCCCCTCTTCTCCTTCCCTCCAGTTAGGAAAATCATTATCTTGGAAGATGTGGAGATGAAATACGGAGTCCTACCTAGGGCTTCTTTCCCTGTCTAATTGTGTGAGTATTTTCACATAACCTAAACACAGGGGAGAAGGACAGAACAGAAGAGCTGTGGCTTTTTGGCAGATCCTTCTTGCAGCTGTGCTGCTCTCTCTAGGTCAGCCTGCAGTAGAGAAATTTGGTTCAAGCACCAGCAACACTACTAAACCATTTTGTGAGGAGGTCAAGAGTTGAATAATCATCCCGTTGATAAGGAGCAAGCCAGAAATTCCATTCAAAGAGGACGGTGACTTCCTGTGCTGCTTACCTATTATAGGTCACAGAAATCGTGAAGGCAAAATGGGGGACCAAGGGCACTCTAGCACATGACTATTTATGTAACTGTGGCTTTTAAGTCTTATTTGCTGCTGTAGATATATTAAAAGGAGTTAAGGCAGGCCTTTGTGCTTTTATTAAAATAATGATTTTCTAGCAAGCATCCCTATGGGAAAATCAACGCAGCTGCTGCTCTCCCTGGATATACAGCCTCATCAGATGGGGCTGGAAGTGCTTTTTAGAGGTGGAGACTGTGGGGTGTTGGTGGACTGTGTCCCCAGCTTCTTGGAGGTAGTCTTACAGCACACACTCTTGTATGGTTTGGTGGGTGTGGGAACCCATAAAAGTTGTTCAGCCCAAAGACATTACATTCACCCTTTTTTTTTTTTTTTTTTTTAATTTGAAATGCTTAAAAATCAGCCTGAATACCAAAAGGGTAGTTTGTAGGCAGGCAGCTAGACTGAGCAATTTATGTAGAATACCACAGAATAGACTTTCCAGATATGACTGTCATTTTTAGGTCTGTGCCTTCTGGTTTCTATAGTACCTGATTGTGAAATCAGCAAGGGCTTATGTGCAGCTGACACCCAGAGAAAATGTGAATTAGAAAGTGATGTGATCTTAGCAAGTGGTCTCTTGTAATTATTCTTTACTGTTGCTAAAGTGATGCACTTACACAGTTTACCTAAAGGTATCTGCTGTATTTGGTGCTTAGCTCCTTCATTCTTTTCTCCTCCATGTTATCTGGTCTGCAGAGGTAGGATGGAGACAGGGGAACCTGTGCTGATCTTGAATTAACAGCCACCATGTGATGGGAAAACTTGTCTTATCTGGATATGATGGTGATGGTAACAATCGAGATGGAACCTGGGTTGCAGCAGGAGAGGGTATCCTGAACCAGACTGCCAGGACAGCGGATTCTGGCCTGTGGCCTGATTCCCTAGTCTTCATTTGAGGGCTCTAAGAAAGCATTCAGGAAGCAATAGAGCAAGACAAGCCATCCTGGAGGCTGGATCTGAGCGTACCAGTTCAGTATCTGTCTCACCTCTCCTTGTTCATGACTGGTTAAGGGCCTTTACAGTTGTCCTTGCCTTCTTGGTTGCTTCTCTTCATTCATTCCACTTTTCTTGCTATTGCTGATAAGTCACCCAAGGCTAAGTCCTGGCTTGCTCAGGTATTGTCTCTGCCTTATTTTTGATACACCTGCCTATTTACTTGGCCTTAAACTGATTGCTCAACCGAGCCAGTCGGTGTTTCCGCACAACTCCTTTTGGATGGTTTCCTGCTTCATTTAAGTTTAATGCGTTCTTTTAAATTCTTTAGGTATCTTTGCAGAGCTCCTCAGTTCCCTAGTGTAAAGCTATCACTTAATCCCAGCTCTTTCAGTAGGCCTAGGTACAGTGTTCAGTGTAAAATAATCCAAAGGCTGGTTTGTGGTAGGTGCTAGAGATGAAATGATGGAGTTGTTGGGGCAGAAAATTAGGAAGATGATCTGGGTGTCAAATGGCCAACAAATGCAATTGTAACTCTATTTAGATTGACACCAACTTGAATGATCATATCTGAAATCCTTATACAGATCAGGATAATTGATATCAAGATAATAAAGTTGAGGTGTGGTTCCCCTGTATCTTTAAATCCTGGTTCTGTAGGTTCCCAGTTTTTCCTTGAAATGAGGGTGCTGAAAAAAGGGCAATTTTGATTAATTTATCTCATCAACAAATTTGCTGTATGCATTTCTTTGAAACTATTTGACTTCTATCTACTTTTGTATTTGCTTTAATTTTCATTCTGTAATCCCATCATTACAATTTC
Source organism: Monarcha castaneiventris obscurior (assembly GCA_026261815.1). NCBI lineage: Eukaryota > Metazoa > Chordata > Aves > Passeriformes > Monarchidae > Monarcha > Monarcha castaneiventris. The sequence goes on from JAMPIT010000890.1 coordinate 2,727,885, forward strand.
CATATGTTTCATATCACTGTAGCATATGGATTTCTGTGTGGAAGTTCTGTAATTTACTCATTACAGTGAATGATCAAAGTGGAATTTTGTCCTGCTTAGCATGAAAAATCAGTCTCTGGGGTGGGATCCTTAGCTGTAGCCTCTTCTCAGATAATTTCTAGTGTTTCAAATGGTGTTCTTTCCATCATGTTCTCATGGCCCATGTCTGTTACTGGTGCTCAGTAACACACAACTTTGAGACTCTTCACTTTCCTGTAGATCTAACTGAAATATCATTGATATTTCTCCCCTCCAAGTCCTGCAAAGTGGAGCTGTGGATCCTCTCACACTTGCCACTTTCAGGAATGGCATGTGTACATTGCAGTGGGTACAGTGAAAGTTTCCAGCATTTGAACCAAGTGACTCAGAGTATAAATCAACAAACATGTTTGTCTTTTTCAGTTTTCAGATAGAAGTAGTTTGAGCAAGTTAGTATTTACATTTCCATTGGCACCAGGGTCAGATTCTAATCAGCACTCTAAATAAAAGGGCAGATGGTCACAAAGTGAAATAACACACTTTGGGATCAATAAGATTTGTCTGTCAAACTGATCTCTTGAAGAGGAAAATGAACTTCTCTGTATTTGAAAACAAGCAGATGAGTTGGCGAGCGAGGGAAACTGGCACTTCTTCAAACAGTGCTTTCTGCACACATTTGTGGCTTTGCCAGAGATGGATACATGGGCTACATCAGTGGCAGCAGTCACCCAGCAGTACTTTGGTGCCTTTTGTCATTGCTGACAGGAGTGGGAAATATTTTTTTTAAGGCTCCTGGGTGCTATGATGTGATAGTCCCGAAACATGCAGGAGGTCTGTAATTTCCACTAGCCTCTGCCAGTGGCAAAAGGTTTGGGAAGCAGTTCTCATTTCAGAATCACTCTGGAAGTCATGAAGAAGCAGTATTGACAGGTCTTGACTGTTGAATTGTGATGAGAAGAGCTCCATAACTGTGTTGTGAGAGAAGGGAAAATCATGCCATGCAGATTTCTGCCACAGATGTGAAATACAGCTGAAATTTCTTGACAGACACATAGAGGTTGGCTCCTGTTTCAGACAAACCTGGTCTGGGTGACCCGTGAACCCCCTGGGTTCTGAGGGAAGGTTTTATATAATTTGAAATCATAAAGAAGTTGTTAGATTGGGTTGATTTCTCCTGGAGTTCTCAAGCTTGTTCAAATTCCTAGGCTCACAAGTCAATGTGAATTAAAATTCTGCCCTGAAGGCCTTGAAAGGCAACTTTGCTTAGAAATGAAATTGCCAGGCTTCACTCTTCTGCTTCTAAACCAATTCACTGGTGTTTAAAGGGAGGCTTGACTGAGCTCGTGATAAGACACTGATGCTGGCTTTTTCAGCATTAACCTCACAGCCTTCAAATACAGTGGGCTTGGTGCTGCAGCAACTGGGAATTACTGAGAAGAGGAAAATTAGAACAGTGTCAGCAGTTAGAGGTCTGATTTCTGGCTACAGAAGGAAACGGCACTGGTGGGAAAAAAAAGGTATCCTGCTGGCTTTTGGGATAGTGAGGCTGGAGAGGAAATTTGCCCTTTATTATACAGACTGCATGGAGCTTTGAGAGGGCTTGAGTGGTCACAGGTAGATTAGCAACAGGAGAGGGAGCTCTCAGTGCGTTACCTAAAGAGGAGGGAAATCATGGGCTTGGGAGCAAGCCTTTAAATGAAGAGTCCTGCTCTCCTGCTGCTCCCTGTCAGTAACATGGTGGTGGCTGCCCTTTTGTGTAGGCAAGACCAATGTGGAATGTGCATGTCTGGAAAAAGAAAGAAATTGAGGTACATGGCAAGGAACAGAGAAGTTTGGGGGTTTCGTAAGCGGTAGGTTTCTCTAAAACAAAAATCCACTCCCTCTTGGATCCATTTACACTTAATTATGCATCAGACTGTAATGTTTGAATGGCTTTCTGGATGAAGGGAAATGCAATTCTCTCCCCCTATGGATGGATGGGAAGTACAGAGACAGAGTGGAGTTTGCAGGGGAGAGGAGAGACTGTTTAAACAGACAAATGTAAGTGGTAGGAAGTAGGCTAGCTCTGGCTGCAGAGCTGTGTAGTGGTGTCAGCTCCAGGCTATGTCCCAGAGGATGTGCCCTGCACTTGGTGTATCAGTTCAGATAAAGTGCCAGTAAGATGCTTTTTTGGCTTCCAATCCAGAACTTGTTTGCATCTGGGATAAGTGAATGGATCTCTCATCTGAGTGCACCCAGCTGTACAGACATGCTCAAGTTACTTTTTTAATGTTCACGAGGTGAAAAGGGAATACATTCAGTTCTCCTTTAACCTGTATAAGTGCTGGTTCAGCTGATTAGCATCTATCTCCTTTATTTGAATGTGCATGGTACTGGCCTTTATGCACATGTTATGGCTGAGCCTGTGATGCTAACTTGGACAATACCAAAATAATTCTAGCTAAGAGCTTGGGTGTTTGTTTGGTTTCTGTTTGTTTTGAAAAGGGAATATGCTAGCCTTCTTCTGCTTGAATTACTAATCTAAGGTAACTGAGTGCTACCTTTATTGAAGGCTTCTAAAATATTGTTTGCCTTTTTTTCCAAAGGGTTTTGAGTGAAAGAAACTTCCTGTGAGAGACTGTTCCTCATTCTGTATAACATGAAAGAAAAAAAATATCCTTGCTTTCAGTGTACAGGTTTATATCTCTGTAGTCATGACACATTTGTCTGGGGTTTTCCTCCTTAAATTCTTTGGATCAAAGCAATAATAGAAATCTAAGTTTTTATTCATTAACTTCTCTCCAAGTTTTGTAATTTGCTGGAATTAAATTGGGAATCTGGGAATAATACGTGATCATAGACACAATGCATATCATGCAGGCTTATTTCCAGAATGTCAGTGGAGGGTTATATGAAATACTTTTGTCTTGCTGTAGTGTGATTACAAAGATGCTTGTGCAGCTTGGGACATTGAGTCTAAAAGCAAGAAATGTGAGAGGTATCTGGCAAGAGAAGATAATATGAGTTTAATTCTAGCATTGCTGTTGTTCTTTTCTGTGTTCTGATTAGGCAAGAAGATCTGCAAAAAAAAAAAAAATCTTGGTCACATCTGTATGACTTTGAATCCCTGACAGGAAGAAGAGCAATCCAGGGTCACAGTGCTTTAAATGCTGGCAGTTAGGTCTCAGGAGAGACTCAGGTGTGTTGCAGTTACCAGAGAGGAGAAAATGTAGCTTAACTACAGTGAGACCAGCACACTTCCTTTTTTTTCTCTTCAGCTAAACTAAATTCAGTTTAGGATGATCTTTAAGACTTTATTAAACAGTGACACATAAATACTAACAACTAGTGTCTGTGTAAGACAACACTGTGTGGATGATACTCCTTTCCCAAGTAGTTAGAGAGATGAGAGCTTTAGCCTGCATTCATGTATTAGTCATTGCAGCTATTCAGGAAAGAATTGTGAAGTATCGGTACAAATTTTATTTTATTTTAGATAGGGGTCACTGCAGGATTGGTCTGAGATTTGAGTAGCTACACACCTGATCTGCCTTTGAAGGCACACCTGTGCTGGCTGTACAAATACACAAGTATCCAGTAACTTCTGGTCTGTTAAATCCCTGCCTTACACCAGAGAGTTCATAATATTATGCAGGCTGTGCAGGCTATGCCAATAAAGAATTGTTTGCAATATATGAGTATATATTATGCTTATTTGTATTGTTGCAGTTCTATCTGCTGTAGTTACGCAGACTGAAAGATGACAGGTTTGTCATCATTTTGTCTTCTAAGAAAGATTTATTCATTTTGAAAAGCTCTTTTTTTCTGGTCACTGAATCCAGGCTGATTGCAAGCCCATGCACTTTAGGGGGGTGTGTTAGGGGACTGTTCAGGAGGGTCGTGCAGAGGTCAGTCATGCTTCATGCTAAGAAATGGGTTTACACAGATTTGGGAATAATGCTGTTGTTCGTGGTTCCACACAGATGGTACCAGACAGGAAGAAGTGGAAGGGGAGCTCAGTGAAGAAGAACGCTGGTTTGGGAATTCTTCAGAAACTCCTTCGGAAGCATCATATGGAGAAGTCCAGGAGAACTTTAAGTTGTCTCTTGAGGACAGAATCCAAGAGCAGTCCACCTCCCCCGATACCTCTTTGGGAAGCGCGACGCCGAGCAGCAACACAGCGGAGCTGGGATCCATTGAAAATGAGGCACTAAGAGACACGCTGCAGAGCAAGGAGCACCCTTCTCCAGATGTGCCCTCTCTGGGTGAAGAGGAACCTCCTGGTCCAAACAAGCCACTGAGCAGTAACCTGAGGCGGCTCCTGGAGGCTGGCTCCCTCAAGCTGGATGCTGCTGTTACAGTCAATGGCAGAGTTGAGTCCCCTGTAAATCTTGGCTCAAACATCTCATTCTCTCCACCTGCTCACCATGCCCAGCAGCTGAGTGTGCTTGCCAGAAAGCTTGCTGAGAAACAGGAACAAAGTGACCAATACAATGCAGGCAGTCACTTTATATGGAATCAAGGTAAGTGGTTGCCAAACTCAACCACCACCTGTGGTTTGTCCCCTGATTCAGCTATCCTGAAGCTGAAAGCTGCAGCCAATGCTGTTCTGCAGGACAAATCTTTTTCCAGGACTGAGGACACGATAAGATTCGAATCCTTTTCCTCGCCTTTTAGCTCTCAGTCTGCCAGCTCCACGTTAGCAGCTTTATCTAAGAAAGTGAGTGAAAGAAGCATGACTCCTGGGCAGGAGCACCCACCTCCAGCCAGCTCTTTCCTTTCCTTGGCTTCCATGACCTCCTCAGCTGCCCTTCTCAAGGAGGTTGCTGCAAGGGCTGCAGGCACCCTCCTGGCTGAGAAGAAGAAATCACTGGTTCCTGAGGATCCCCTGCAGCTTTCGGAGATGAAACAAGAGAAAGCAACTCCACCACAGTCTTTGGAATTACTGTTACTACCAGTCCCTAAGGGAAGAGCATCCAAACCCGCTAGTACAGGTATGGATACAATGTGAACCACTAAGTAGAATGTATTTGTTTTGCTACAGGCTTATATAACATCTCTTCAGTGGGTCTGGATTTCGTTTGATTCTGTGTCTTATGAAAATAAGAAACAGATACTTCAGGTGAACAATAGAAAAGCTTTTTGAAGTACCACTTTGAGACCAAGTTGTCACAAATGTTTCCCTCTTTTAAAAGTAGGAGTGTACAGTTCGGTATGGTTTTTTTTCCTTTTATTCCATACAATAGTATTTTCCTCTCTTACCAAGTTTAGAATGTGTCCACAAAAATATTTAATGGAGAAGATCAAAGAATCCCTGTTAGGGAGCTCACAGTATCAGTGAGCATGTACAAAACTAGTGCTTTTGAAATATTGGACAAGGGAGAATTCTCCCTCCTGCTGTCTCTGTCACAAATGGACTTTTGTATAATCGCTTACTACCCTGTCCTAATTTACCAGAGTATATTATTATGTTGCCACTTTTCATTAAAATTTCTTTACAATCCTTTGTTGTTAACAAAAAAAAATCCAACTAAACTGCATTTCTCTAATTTGCTCAGCAAGAACCATTTTACACGTCTGACTTTCCTCCATCAGTTCCAGCTGTTGACAATCAAGGAAACAGGGTTACAGGGAAGAAGAAGAAACTGTCTGGGTAACAAAAGCTTTAAAGAACTGGCAAGCCAGGGGAATTTAAATGATCCATCTTCAAAATAAGGAAAAATAATTTCTTTCATCTCTTTCTATAAAAAGTTCACATCGTGGATTCATATTTCTGGTGGAACATATGGCTTCAGGTGTTGTCAGTGTTCTGTTGCAAAGGAAAAGGAAGCATGGCAGGTACCTTCATGAGATGCACAAAGTGATTTAGTATATTCCAGCTTTATCAGGCCGAGTTTTATTAGGAATACTGGCCTGGCTGTACAGGTGTAGCAAGCCAGTGTACAGCTGTGAAGCCTGACATGGATGCTGTGTAATTGTTTTTCTGGCCTAACCTCTTTGTTTAGGGGTATTATGAGGCCTGGTCAAAACTCACAGGGTGGAAGCTGTTGGATGGACAGCAATGCTTATCCATCCCTTGGCAGAGCAGGGAGAGGGATGCAATGAGTTGCAGCCAGTACCAGTTTTTGCTCTGTGTTATGCATGTGTTCCACAAATGCTTAACTGCTGTGTTTTGGCAAGGCAATTAAAGTGGCAAACTATTCTTGGTATGGGCCTGGCCCAAGGTTTTCGTTAGTTTAGATCAAGTCTTTCTTGGACTAACTAAACTAAGTTAACTAACTAAGTTAAAGCAGGAAAAGGTCCTTTCATTCAGGAATAAGAGTACCCACCCTGGCTACACCAGTGTGAATGTGGGCATTAACTTAATGTAACTCTCCCCATGAGGACTGGCCTTCATGAAAGAAGGGCAGCAATGCATAGAAAGGAAGGAGGGTTAACATTTGGTTGAAGTTCTTGGTTTATTTCCTGCTGGGGAAAAAGCTGTTCACACCACTGGGGAAAAGTATGTGGTTGTAGTAAAACCCAGGTTATGTGTTTGACTGAGAAACCGGGGGATTTGTGCAGCTTGCACTAGAGGAGTGCTCTGCACCAGTGTGCTGGTAGTACTGGAACTTTATAAACCAGCTCTGATGCAGCAAATTCCTAGCAAGTATTCTCTGTGCTGAAGGCCCAAGCTCACTGTGCTGCTAAAGGGTAACAATGGGGGCTGACTGCCTCAGGTCCTTGGTAACTAAGGAAAAGCTCTTAATTTTTTATTCTACATGGGACCAATATCCCAAGAGGAAGGGTGTTTCCTTCCACTTCATGCACACTGGGCCAGCACCAGTTGGCATCCAAGCAAACTTTAAAGTGTAATGTCCATACCATTTTCTGATATGCTCTGAAGTTTTTCCTCTAAATATGGAACTGACTGAAATTAAAAAGTAAAGTGTTGGTTAGCATATCTGTGTGTTGATTATGGAAAGCCCGACTCCTTTATGCCTCCAGCCGTGGAGAAATACAGCTTGTGAAAAGAGGTCACATTTGGTGACGTTTGATTGAAGACTTCACTTCTGTAAAAGTTGAATAAAGCAGCTGAATGTGTTTGCCATGAAGATAAATATTACACATTCCTGATTCCTTCTGCTCATAGAACCTTATGGCACTAAAAGCTAAAAAAAAAAAAGTACATAATTCTATAGTGCTTTATCTTTTTGTGTATTTCTGGTTGCTCCTTGAGACTTTTTTAATCTTGTTCCCAGAGAGAAGCATCTTTTCCCAGTAGGTATAGCTTGAGAGTTTTTTTCCCCTCCCTCTCACACTTTGAACTTTTAATGCACTGATGAGTTTGCTTTGCTGTTACGAATCTGATTCACTTCCCCACCAGCAACATGAAGCTTTGGTTATGAGATCAATACTCAGTGAGATTAATTAGATGTAAGTAAGGAGCAGCAAAGATGGAGGCTATTTAAAGAGGAGTAAGTTAATAATAAGAGTATGCCTGCTGCTCTTTGTCCACCACGTTGAGCTATTTGCTCAGAATTATTTCAGGCAAGAAGCTGGAGCCATGGCTTATCAGAGTGTAGTTGCCTCTGAAATGGCATGTCAGGTTTGGTCAACCTAATCATTACTTACTTTTTTTATGGTAAAGTGGTACAGAGAAGACCAACTTTTCTATCAGTCTGTTAATACTGCAAATTTTATAAACTGTTCACACATTTGGAGTGAAGTTTAAAAGGAAGCCTGGAATATCTGTTAAGTTCTGATAGTTTTGAAAGAGTGTGGGTGACAGACCTTCCTTTTACTGACTGAGTACTTATTTGGTGTAACTTAATGCCTGTGATGCTTGCAATTTTGTTCCCAAAACTTCTTTGGGGAAGCACTGGCTGATTATCTCCTCACTGGAGTAACATTGTGGTATAAAACAGACATCAATATAAATGAAGGAAAGCTGAAACCCATAATTTTCTTTTTATGCTGAGCTTCATGCAGTATAGTATGGAGCTAATGTGGCTCAGCTTTGGAGCACACTGGCACAGTTCTTGAGTAACACTGATTGTCACTGTTACTGGTGAACTCACATGCATTCATCCTACTTGTTTGCGTATTTTGTAATGTGCTAAATCACCACTGATTTGTCTTGATTGCAGGTTTATTTTTAAGGGGATCAAAAATAGGTAATAACTTGTTACACGTTTCACTTCTGTATGATAACCAGAGGCTAAAGAAAAGATGCGATAGAAGGAAAAGGAGTGATAGGTAAAAAAGACACCCATGTATTTTTTTCTGTGGTTTGTCTTTTTCCTGCCTTTTGTGAAGAAAAAAGTAAAACCGTTTAAAAACAAACATAAGCAGTTATGACATTAGTTTTGGCTTCCTCTTTAGAGATGCAGAGATTTGATATTATAAGTGTGATAGAATATTTTACAAGGAGAATTTCTGAACTTGCAATAGGACATGCTTTGGCATTGTGTCCCTTTCTGTACTTACATAATGACTGCCTGATCAGTTGAATTACAGTGGTTTTGTTTCCTACTTAATAGCAAGAATTGTATTTTAGGACATGACAAATCTTTCTGGATGTTTTTATCACTTAGTTCTTCATCAAGGGAATTTGATGTTTGCTATATCCTTACCAGTGATAGTAATGAGATTAAATAGTCTGACAGAATTTTTGAATAGCAAGGTGTACATTGCTGAGCTCTGGATATTTGAAAACAGTCTGGTCTTTTACAATGAGGAAAAGAACATCCATTTCCACTGTAATAGTAGGCCTTCCTTTATAATAATGAGAGGAAATTGTTTTGAGAGGTTGGATGGATGGATGGTTAGTTGTGCAAAGTCAGCAGCAAGGAATTTCTCTTTCCTTCAACCTTGTGATGGTTCTGCACTTGGAAGTCTAACCATATTTTCCTGATCAATGCTGCCAAATCCTTTTATTAGGTGAACTGGGCAGTAAAGCAGGGTGCAGGCATTTAGGAAGGCAGCAGATTTAAAGCCCTGGCAATTAGAGGAGCAGAAGGAAACCTCTGACCTGAAGACCTTTGATGGCTGATGCTGCAGCATATCTGCTTGAGCCAGAACTAAACAATTTCAGCAGCAGGACTTCTGAAGTCTTTCACTTCTGGTGTTAAATATATCTGGTATGCAATACCAACATGCTTTTCAGTTAAGTTGCGGGTTCTTCTGTGCTTTATATCCTGCTTCCCTGCTGGCTAACCATCAGATGTGGAAATGGATCATTTTTTAACAGTTAAGCATATTTTCCCTACTCTGCTACCACCAGCCTTTGATAGGAAATGAAGCTGAAAAGTGATGATTATGAGAGGCATTCATCTCAGTGCAGTTAAATTATAAGGAACATTAGGACCAGGTGAGAGAGAGTAGCATCCTCTGCTGATTAGTGAAAGGAAGTTTGGGGCATTAACCTTTATAAATTATGGTGACCTTTCTCAGAAGGATAATAACTAGATCCAGGGGAAAAGGGATATGCACAGGGGGGAACTGGAACTTCTGCTACCTGCTGTTGTTTAACTGATGTGTCTCTTCACAGATGAAACTCTAGCACTGAGAAATGATATCTTGAGTATGTTTACAAGGGGGAAGTATTTGACAAGTGGCTGTAAAGGATCCTCTCTTTTTCTTCCCCCTTCTGCTAAGCCTCAGAAGAAGAAGGGGGAAAACCTTTCCAGTGTCCCATCTGTGGTTTGGTTATCAAGAGGAAGAGTTACTGGAAACGGCACATGGTGATTCACACAGGTTTGAAGAGCCATCAGTGCCCACTCTGTCCTTTCCGCTGTGCACGCAAGGACAATCTCAAATCACACATGAAGGTAAGGGAAATCTTTACTGACAATCAAAATACTCAAATCATCAGTCAAAAACTCATAGTAGAGCAAAGCTATTTCATTTTCATTTGCAAGAACAAAATCTCCCTAGTGGTACTACGAATGATGCCTGTACTTAAGTAAAGAGACCATAAAAAAAGAAAGACAGAACTTTTATTCCATTGCTTGCCTTTCCATTTAATGCAATGTGGAAACTGCCTTGGGTATTGTCAATTTGGTGCAGCACAAGCTCTCTGTGACTGGTTCAGTTCCAGACCTGGAACCACCAGAAGCAGGGATGTTGGTTGGGCTGACACCATGCAATCATATCAGTGCTGCTCTCCAGGATGCCAGCTAATAACCCTGCATGCCAGTGTCTCACATTAGGTGACCAACTTGGCCAGCTCTAGCTGGGTTCTCTCCATTGCTTTCTACAGACAGGCCTGCAGTTTTAACTTTTTTCTTGCTGTAGCTTTTAACTGCGGGTGCTTCAGCAGTGAATCATCCACACCAAAATGAATGACAGATTAAACTGTAATGTTTTGTTTTCAAGTGTCTCCATTAAGTTTAAAGTGTTTTTAAGTCAGCCTAAGTTTGGGGCTCAAGCTGAAGATGACCTTTTGAAGGAAGCAACATCTGTGTTGATACAGAAAAATATAAAAGTGTGAAGAAACTCAGTGTCTGCTTAGCTGAAGTACTATGTGGTTGCCACACAAAGTGCCATGTTTTGCAAGCTGTAGAATATTCTTGATGCAGTAAAAATGGTACCTGTCCTCTTAGCCCTTTGATGAAGAAGCTGACGTGAAAAAATTTCCCTTGTTAATGCAGTTGCATTTTATAATCATAGTGAAATGTTTTGTTATAGTTCCCATTTTGTCTGTTTTAGGTGAATGTGTGTAACAGTGTATCAGACTGGTGTGAGGGGCCTGCTCAGGTTTCATATATGCTGTCACAGAATCTGAGCTTACTGGAAAACAGTATGGCCTTGCTTATTGTCAAGTAACTACTCCCTTCTGTGTAAGTAATTCAGATTCCTCTGGTCACAGCATCAGATCTTGCTACAGTTTAAGTTGTTGCTAGGTCTGAAATAATCTCTCTAAAGTCTGAAGGCTCATTCCTTAACACTTCTACTGTAGATCAATGCACTCTTTCCAGGCATCCTCAGTGTATCCTTCTAATCCTTATCAAGTAAGCTCAGTGTTTATCTCTCTTTTAGGACTTGGTGTTCCATGTTGACTAGAGGGCACAGATGGCCATCCTAAGCAGAGGATGAATAGATAAAATGGGAACACAGCATGGAAAGAAAGTGTGGGGTTTTTAGTTTGTTTGTTTTCAGCTGTTGACAGCCTGCACAGAATCCTGCATCACCTAGAAGCTTACCTCTCCCTGGCAAAGACCTGTTCTTGTCGCCTGCTTTGTAAAGGACATCCCTATTATTCCCTGCAGAGATAATTGCTATCTGCATTTTTTTGCCTTACTGGCAAAAACTGTTATTTGAAGGTTGAGGGCCTATCCCTGCCTTTTTGATGTGTTGATTTCTGCAGGTGGGCACAGGTAGGATGTTGGAGAAAATCAGGGACTTTTTCACTGTGTGTTCTCAAAGTGATGGTTGTCTGAGGCCCTTGTGCTCTTTTCTGTTCCCCTCTCAGCATTAATGCTTTCATTAACTGAGTCTGCATCTGCTTAAAACATACTTCCTTGTACCATCATGTAGCGTGTAGTGTTAATTGTTTGATAATGTGATGATTATAGCCAGGTAATGCTCAGTTAGAAATCACTGAGGTCAGAGTCAGGCCTGCTTGACTCAGTGTGAGATCACAGCCACCTTCAGCCTTACTGTGGAGGCCAGATCTGAAGTGTCCTCAGTTGCTGCACGTCAGTCATGCAGGTCATGATGGACTTGGGCATCTTTGCTGGTAAAACTCTCCCTGTTTGAGGTGAAAGCAAAACCAGGTGGTTTGCATTTGGTTTTTGGTCTTACAGATAGATGTACAGAATCTCAAGCACAGCAGTCTGAAAGATGTTTTATTTTAGTTTCAATCAATTTATTTTAGTTTCATTGACTTTCCTCAATTGGATAGACCATTAATAAAAATGTTTTCTATCACATCAAAATTGAAACAGGTGAACGAGGAAGGGGCATGTTAGTCTTCTGTCCGAAAGTGTTAGACATAATTTGAATTCTTTTTTGTGAAAGTGTAAATTGATAACAAGATTAAAAATAAAAAATACCAGATTTCTTTTCTTATTATAAAACAGTGCTGCCTTTAAATCTATATGTATATGATATTATAGTAACTGGCATTCAAATGAATGCCAATGGCATTCAAAATGGACTGAATACACACCAGAAATGGTACAGTACAGCTGGGAGCTACTTGGGATGAAGTGCTCTGGTTATTCCAGTTGGGTGTTTGAGTTTTCTCATTGTCTTAGTATCCTTTGGGAGCTGGCTGGCCTTATCTCCTTCCTGGCAGGCAGCCCATGAAGGTAGAGCTGCTTCTACCTCTCCACCCCTTTCTCCCTATGTGTCAGCTGTGGCTACAGGTGAAGACTCATTTTTCAAAACCAAAAAAACCGCTCAGAACTGAGGTACTGGGCTGGTGTTTGTCATTCACTACAAGCCAACTTTTATTCCAGGATTCTGTAACCAAGCATTTTTCCTTTGTGCTGCTCTTTGGCTTTCAGTTTTTTCTCTCTACTGTTAACAGGCAAAATGTGTTGAGGTGTTTTGTCCAGCTGCAGTCCTCAAAATCTGATTGTTTTGTCTTTGCTTCCTCCTAGGCAACATAACCATGAGCTTGAACTACCTTATTTTTTTTTCCTAGGTTCTTGTAGGCATTCTCCATTGAAACTGGTTATTTGGAGATTTAATTTCCATGAGTGGTGTGTGTCCATGTAGGCCTTCCTTACTGTGTGTGTCTTTAGGCTAATGACCAATAACTATATAATATATATACTGTGTAATTTTATGATAATTATAACATGTCCAAGTGACTGACCCAGAACACAACATTGCCAACATTTCTGGTGTCTCCTCCCCTGCTGTGGAGAAAATCTTAATAGAGAGCTGGAATGATTTCAGCCCTGACCTATATTCAGATCTACATGTGCTACCCACCACATGGATGAAGCTTTCTTCCACTAAGGGCACTTTGCCAGGGCCAACTCACAACTGGAGGCGAGGAAGTGAAAGGCGCAAGAAGGGAAGCAGAAGGAAAGTTTCCACACAGACGCACAACAAACAAGGGGGGCTGAGTAGACTGCCTTTTAAGGCACTGAGTGTTAACTATAATTGTTATACTGTGTTTAGATTCCACAGTGATAGACACCTTAGAAAACTCCTAAAATAGACACAGTACAGAATTTAGTTAGTCTTTTTTGGAGGCAAATTGTAGTGCATGCACAACCACAAGTTTGGGCTCTTATTCCCAGGAATCTGGGGGGAGCATCTCAGCAGCTGGTTCTGGTATCATAGCATGGTTTCCAGGCATGCTGAGAGCACTGAACTGAGAATTAAGCTGGACAAAATGAATGGGTAACTGAGAGAGGTGTCTTGTCCAAGCAGGCAGCAAGTATTATGCTTGAGTCCTTCTGTTTATCCAAATATATATTCAGTTGGAATATGTTTTCTTCTTGAGGGAGTATCCTGTGTACTCCTTCTGCAGAAAGCAATGGAAAGTCGTGGTGTAATTCAGCAAGATGTAGTCAGGCTTTTCTGTTTTTCCTGGTAGGGATTACATTTTCCTCAGAGCAATACCACAAGCATCAGTCAGACTTTGGCCAATTGGTGCCTTTGGATCATGCTCATATCTTCCTCAGCAATTGGTGGACAGATAGGCTGTGAGATCATACAGATACGTTCCAAAAAAGCAACAGGATATTAGCCTGAGCCCTTGGAAGGGAGAGTGAGGAAGAGGAGCATATGGCCAAAAACAATATCTGTGAATGTTCCTTGTGCTGCTATATAGACACAAGGCAGCAATTGGGTGAGCTAGCTGTTGTAGCAGTGGAAAAGAAGTTTGGCATTGTGAGCAGGTGCTGAAGCATGATGGTGTGATAGAAAATGAGGAGAGAGAAGATGAAGCTTAACAGGGAAGTTCAGTGCAGTGGTAGGCAGGTCATGTGGTGCTCGACCACAGGATTTTCCTGCTTGTGAAGAGGAACCACCTCAGTGAGATCCAGATTAATGTTCCTGTCTAATACAAAGAGTGTTATAATCAGCCTCACAATTAGGGAGAGGCTATTAATTACATGATAGTGGGAACCAGGAAAGGTCCTGAGGAATGTGGCTGGGTGTTCAGTGCCCATTGATGATTTGCTTTTCCCTCTTTTTTCCTCAGCTAGTGTCAGACAGCTGAATAAGCTTTCCTAATCCACTTTGGTGTGAAGTATGGGACTGGTTCTTTTTAAAGCATCTTCACCTTCATGGGAGAGGGAGGCTGACTGTGCTTTATGGGAGGGGGTTTTGTGTATTTTTAAGCTAAACTTTAGGAGCCCTGGGAGGCACCTGTGATTCCATGACCTCCCCATCAGCTGAGGGGACGTAATGCAAACTTTCAGCTTTTCAACACATGAGGTCTGTGCTCAGAGTCTCAGACGGGTACCACAAGTGACTTCAAGTATCTACTTTTTGATCTCATTTTTTGCATATGAGACAAGGATAAGACAGGATGCATTGCTACCTTAAATCTTTTCAAGAAATAATTTATAACACCTAGTCCAGTCCAGCCCTCCAGAGAAGCCTTCCCCCCCCCCCTTTGTTCTCAAGCAAAGAAAGCAAGGAAATAGTTTTAAAAAGAAAATACTATATGAATAACATATGTCCCAAGGCAAAGGATCATATCAAAACTAGCACCATAGCACTGAACTTTTGAAAATGCAGTATTTTAAAAATGACGGAATTTGTTGGAAAAGAGCATGAAATGAAAAAGAGGGCATGTGCTAGATGTAAAATGGAAAGTGTACTCGATTTTTAAAATAATAGCAAAAAACCCTTGTTAAATCCCACAAAAGAAATGTGAATGCCTGTGTCTCATAACCAGAAAGGAGAGTCTGTGCAAAGCATTACCCATCTTTAGGGAAGGGGAAGGGAAAAATCAACTTTAGCAGCACTACAAATCTGCAGGATGTGCCTGTGTCACCCTTTTCCTCACCCCTACTCCTATTTTACCCTCTTGGGTGGGATCACACGTGCTTGGAACTGTGGCACATCTGTATGGCTGGTAAATCAGCAGGGATGTTGCTTTAAGAATGAAAAGACGACTTAAGAAGTGGCTTATGATACCAGGAAAGTTACAATGTCCACAAAAAAAAAAGGCAACAGAAAACCCAGCACAGTGATACAAATGATGTGATACGATAGGAACATGTGGTTTCTGTAAAAGAAAATTGTGTGTTCCTCTACTAAGATGTTTTGAGCATGTCAGGAAAATCACAGGCTTAAGAATCAGTGAAATTTATTTGGTCTATAAAAAAAGCCTTTGGCAAAGCTTCTCACAGAGAAGCTGCCAAATAAATTAAGCAGTGTGATGTACTATGGCAAATTAGAAATTCACCAAGAGACGGTAAAACAAAGGGTAGGAAGGAATTAGCAATTTTAAGCATGACAAAAGGCTAACAGAGGGGTGTTCCATTACTAGAAGTGGAATTGTGCATATTTTAGCAAATGTGATCTACGCAGAGTGATGACTGTGGGTAAGAGAATTATAGATGGTAAAACCTCATGTGCATGAATCGAGATCTAAAAAGGCAAAGCTTGAAAGGGAACAAAAGGAGGCTGGCTGGCTGATAAACAAGGGGGCAAATGAAGTTATTGTTGACAAATAGAAGGTACTGTACCTTGGAAACCAGAGTCTAATACTGCACCTGGCTGTCAGATATAATGAACTGTAACTGCTCAGGAAAAATATCTGGATATTGTTGTAGACAGTTCAATGAAAACCTTTCCTTGGCATGCACAGCAGTGGTTAAAAAGCACATTAGATATTTGGGTGTCTGGAGAATAAAACAGAAATAACACTGAAAATGTAACGATGTTACTATTAGCATATGGTATGCTGCCACTTCTGGTCACTGCATCAAAAAAGATGTATGAGGAATAGAAGGGACTTTAAAAGCTGGCAGTGAAAATTATTAGTGGGATGGCAAGAAAGGACTCCCTTTGAAGAAAGGAGCTGAAAAGAATGGGACTGCCAGGAGGGTGAGAGAGGTGTGATCAGAATAATGCTTGATAGAAAAAAAGAGGCCATTCAGTTTATCTTCTCCTTCTTGTAATGTGAGAATGAGGAGGCAGCAAGAGAAACTGAGAGAAACAAAAATTAAACTTTTTGACCAAAAGATAACTTGTACCCAAGTCCTCAAACAAGGCATAAAGTTTGTAAGGACACTGTAATTCTGTTGAAAATTACTGCATGTGTCATAACAAGCACACCCTGAAAAAACTGCAGAACCACAAAATACCATTTGAGACTGGGCAGGCTGTAGGGTTAAAATAAAGATGATACAAGTAATTTGCCCAGTCAAGGAGAGCATCCGTAGTTAAAGGAAATAAACTCCAAAGCCAGAAGCCCTTAAGTGGTTCTGGCATAAGTCTAACAGTAGTTTTATGGGATTTTGAAAGAAGCGTTGTGCATGAGCAGGTTGTGCACTGTGGTTTGTTGCAGTGTAATTCAGAGACATCCAAATCTGGCAGCAGCTGGGCTCAGACTGGCACTTTGGGGAAAACCTGCCAGCTGCACTCTTGTCTCCTCCTGCCTGTGGTTCTTGCAGGAAGAGCCTGTTTGAGTCTAAAGAAGACATCTGATGGTTTGGGTAGCATTAGCACAGTGTAAGAGCCATTCTCTGCCTCATGGAGGGAGCAGGCAGCTTTTTGGACTGTAACACAGTGTGGCCTGAATCTCCCCTGTGGCTTTCTGTGTAGCTCTACAGGGTTTCTTGTTTTTTATTCTGTGGCAAGTAGTTGCTGCCTTGACTTTTTCCCCCAAAAGGCAAAGAATGGCAATTCTTGGCTCTCTTAGCTGCTGTTGAATGGGAAAATAAGGGACAGTTTTTCCTTTAGAGTGATTTTAGCTTTGCTTTAGTGTTCAGATTTTTAAATTATGATTATTTGTTTTTGAAAATAAAATAGAAGTTAAAATCTTCTGGTGGGAATGGACTCTGGATACTTGGGGGTAAATATTTGGCTTAATGGTTTTTTTTTTTAGTTTCTTCTTTTTCTAGATCTAAAACTTTTCCTTTCAATACTCAAAATGTTCGTGTTTGAACTCTGTCATTCCTTGGCTGTGAGTTATAAATGTTCTTTATTTTATGAGAAATCCATTGGTGATGAAGTTACTGTCTTTGGGCAGCAGAAAAAAATCCAAATCAAATGAATCAGTGGCTCCTATTTTCATCCATTCTCAAAAGATATTGCAGGGGTGGCATGCCATACTCCCGGGGAGAGAAGGTGGGCTCCCACACAGGCTTTGTCACCCGCCTGCAGCAGTGACAGCCTTCTGAAGGCATTGATGGCTGTGATAGGGGCCTCTGGAAGACGTGGTTGAATAAAATACATAGGCAGGGAAGTGTTGATTGAAGGGGATCCTGGAGAGAAACCCTGGCACACAGAATCTGTGGGTGTAAGAGATAAAGTTGCCATGGTGAGGGTGCTTGCTGCCCTGAGTACAGCTCGGTGTTCTCTCTGAAGAGTGCTTACACACTGCTGTGCTCACAGACCATCCTGCTTCCAGTAGTGTAGCCCAGCAATCTGCTTGGCATTTTCATTGTAAACTGCTAATATTTAGAATTTATTGTGCTGCTATTCTTCTGCAAGGTTGCTTTAAATCTGTGTTAGGTTAGCATGAGCTACTTAATTTTTTTTTTTTTGTCGTTGTCAGGTGCAATTATAAGGTTCCACATTTGCTTTGTGTGTAAAATGTCATGCTTATACAGTATTGAGAATGTCATTCTGGCCAAAGAGAAATTCTCTCTAGCTATCTGTCTAGCACCTCCAGAGCCCCCAAAGAACCACTGAATGAAAAGTTACACAGCACTGATGAAATGTGTCTTCACTGAATTCAAAATGTACAAAAAAAGGGACATCTCCCAGCTTCACATTTTAACAGACCTGAGTTGAGGGCTTGTGTAGAGCTGGAAATCCTGGATCTGAGCTTGTGACTGAGTTCCTCTTACTATATAGGAAATTAATAAGGCCAAGACTACAACCATGGGAAAGTCCAGCCTGAGTTCTGACAGAGCCCTGTTTGGGAAATGCTGCTGTTAGCCCGGAGCTCTGCAGTGGCTGCACCAGGGCCCTTGGGATCTAGATATCAGCTCTGCAGGAAAGTGCTGAAAGCTTTAGCTAAAGCTAGGTTTTCCAAGCTCCCTCGTGTAGATCTGCAGCCCTCAGGGCTTTTGGACTCCCAGGCTGTAGCAGGAAGCCTTGGATCCCTGGCACAGCTGGCTGCTTCTGAGCCAAGCCCAGGGAGCAGGGAGAAGGAAGAGTGCCATTCAGTAGGGTAGGGGAATCACACCTTGTCTGCCAAGAGTTCATCAAACCTCTCCATGTTTCAGGTGAAATATTTTGCATTCAACAAATTGCCATTTTCCAACAAAAATCTGTCTCACTGAAATGTTTCCAACCAACTTGAGTCACAAGTGAAAGCGAATGTGTGGAGCTCAGCTGGTGCCAGTGTGCCCTGATCACATGTTCATCTATTAGTAAGGATCAAATGTATGCATTTGCCAGCCTTTTTGCAGGGAGTAGCCTGGAGTGCTGCTGTCAGGATTTAAAATTTATTTGTGAAGCCATAGCGAAAAGATTTTTCAACAGCCCTGCTGTTATTATGCTGGGCTTAGTTGTTCCTTCCCTTTAATGAGTACTGTATGAAGCAAGAAATTGTATAATTATATGTATATAGCTTATATAGTTTAATGAGTGTGTCTGTTCCTGTAATACGTGAGCCATTACATACAGATGGATGGAGTTCCCTTTAAAAGGTAATTGGGATCAAGCCTGAGGATACCAGGCATCGTATTCACACTGGAGCATGCAGGCTCTGTGACAAAGAGCCTGCAGTCAAAATATGAGGGCAGTAAGATTAACTGTGATCCTTAATTGACTGATAAACTAGAATAAATGGCAGACACCATCTCTCATGCTTCTGTTGTATCATAGAAGAGCTGTTTATTTTCTGGTAGAATTAATTTGCAGCAAACTGTTTCAATAGCCCCTCGGTATTGCCAGGTGCTGTGTTTTTACTCTAATGATACATAAATCAATGATGGACATTGCTGTGCTGGTTGGGGTTTTGTTTTTGCTGGGTTGCTCTGAACAGTTTTTATTAGTTAGGTTGCACAGAGTGATGTTTGTTTTTTAATCAAGAAAGCTATTAGTTATAGCTTGGAAGTCTTTATGCACTGACAGGTCATCAGGATCTGGTTGTAAGGACTGTTTGATCCAAAGCAGACTTCATCATTTCCAAGCTGCAGAAACAGATGTTCCTGATTTTTTTGTTTTCACTTGAGTCTGATGTTTATGTTCTTTGACTTGTGTGAAAGAATCCTACTGTTCTTGGTGTATGAGCACTTTCCAAGTGCTCAGAATGAAGAGTTCACTCATTAGTTAATATTTTCCTTTTTTTTTTAATGGTGTGAGAAATGCAGAGTTGAGATTTCTACAATGCTATTACTCTGCTTGGCTTAATATATGCTTTTATCTTTCACCTCTTGAACCAGGTTCATCAGCACCAAGACAGGGGTGAGACCTTCCAATGCCAGCTATGCCCTTTTACCTCCTCCCGCCACTTCAGCCTGAAACTCCACATGCGTTGCCATCAACATTTCCTCAGGACAGAGTCTAAAGTGAAGGAGGAAATGCCAGAAACTGAGGTGAAGGGGTCACCACAGCTAAACAGTGACTCCTGCCCGGGACCACAGAGGGAAGGAGCAGGGCCTGACCTCACGGGATCAGCATCTGTATCCAAAACTCCTGATGTGGCTGGGCAGCCTGCTGGGGGGGTTCCACCCTTGCTGGTGAAAGAAGAGCCCAAAGACGACACTGGAGTCTCAGCTGCACCTTTTGCTCTTAGCACTGTTGACAGAGCCCCCAACAACACAAAGCTGAAAGACTCCTCTGACTTTGTGGCCAATACAGCATCAGCACTATTCAGCCAAGACATCTCTGTCAAGATGGCATCAGATTTTCTTATGAAGCTGTCAGGTAATTGAGCAGCAGCATCGATTGCTCCTTTGTGGGCTAAGAGACACTTTGTCTTGGGTTTGCTAAGTCATGGAATTGCAAGGAGAAAAACATTGTAGCTTCTTAACTTGTAATTCCTTGTTTCTTTTGATAGCAGAGGTGTATGATGGAGGGGCAGAGGGGAAGCAGTGAGAAGAGAGAGGGGTTTTGCTGTTTAATTACTGGGATTAGGAGTGAGAACTATTTATCCAGGCTTTCACGTTCATTAGTGTTTACCTTGGCAAATCTCTTGTGGTGTGTTTTCCAGGCATGCTGAATACCTGTAGTTCTAGTTTGAAATCACTGAGGGGTCACCAAAGTGCCCAGCATGTTCAAAAATTCAGTTCTTAAGTTCTCTGCCTTTACCCATCTGTTAAAAAGGCCCAGTAAGGTATTGGTCACCTTCCTTTCCAAGTAGTATTTGTGGCCTATGTAGTAAATACATGTGAAGTGTGAATGTTACTGCATTTGGGTTTTGTTCTTAACACTTTTAAGAGAAGAGTAGTCCTAGAGATTCATGTACAGCTTTTATTTTTTTAATTATTATTTTAATTGAAATCCATATCTAATGCCAAGCATGCGTTTAGTGTTTTCTCACTGTCAGATTATTGCTGTAAGAATGGTATTCATATGTGAGACTGAAGTGTAGGTTGTGTTTAGGGTGGATCTGTTATATTTTATGTGCTCTTTTATTGATTTGACTGAATACTTCAGAACAGTTGATATGCTGGGGAGGTGTTCTATGCCAAATGTTTTCAAAATTGGCCTTGAGTTTTTGAAGAGAAAGAAGTCAGGAAAAATGTCACTCAAGAAACTTCTATTTCACAAGGAGATCTCAGTCCCTATGGGAAGTTTTAGACATTGGAGATAAAAGATAACCTTTTTCAATAGAAAATAATCTCAGCTTTTTTCTTTAAATGGAAAGTAAGTTATATTTGAGCAAATTTTATTGTCAGGTAAACTAAGGAATTAGCTCTGTCTTAATGCTCAGCCTTGGTGAAAACACAGCCATTTGTTTAGGAAAATCTTTCTCTCCTCATCTTCCCAGATCTTTCTACCTCTGGGATCACAGTTCAGTGAGGAATGGAATAGAATGGGTTAATACAAGAAATCAAGACTGAGGCTTCATGGAGCCAGTCAGAAAAAGAGAAAACAGCTGAGGGGCAAGCAGGAGGTGAATTGGGCTGGCACAAATGGTTTGCTGTGTTGGTTGGAAGAAGCCACAGGACTTCCCCCTGAAAAAAAAATTAAATAATCTGTCAATATAAATTATTACTCTGACTGACAAAAAGCGGGCAGGATGAGTCTGTTTTGATTTGCTTGTACATTTCTTTCCTTGAGTTTCAAATTTGGGCTCGATAAGAAATCCATCTTACAGTGTCAAACAGCTGTCCCACACATGTTGTTGTGCTGATGTCGATCTGCAGTTCGGGTTGCTCTGCACGTCAGCAGGGCTGGCCTGGGGAGGGTGGTGCTCATGGTGGCTGCATGAAGCAGCAATGAGAGCAGCGTGCAGGAGAGGGGGAAAGCCTGGAAACTGAGAGAACATGCAACAATTTGGTGTGTGGCTTTTCATGTAGCAGTTGATGGGAAGCTGTTCACAGTTTGGCAGACGGTCATGTTTTCGGAGTCTGATCTATTGGCATCAAAAAAAGATACAAATGTACATTATTCATGCAAAAGGCCTATGCAGTTATTTTATGGTGACTTACTAAAGGTCTTGAAACCTGACTTGTATGCACTGTTACCTAGCAACATGATATAAAGTCGCTGGGGGAGCGAGATGTATCTGTAATTTTGTATGTGCGCATATTTGGATTAAAATGTACTGCCAGTCACCAAATTTGCTACAGAAGAAGAGCAACGTCAGAAGAAAGGGAATTTCTTTTCTTCTGAGATTTATATTGTGTTACATACATTTAGTTCATGCTTTCCTCAATACGGAGTGCATAAATTTAGAGTGGAAGTAATTCTCTTTTAGCAAGTTGGCTGAGTGTTAGCTGCAGCTTTGACGGCTTGCTCTGCTGAACAAAGTTCCTTTGAGTGATTTCTTTATTACAGCAGTCTTGTTAGGCCCATCAGAGCTTCAATTATTTGCCCTACCTTTCCAATGATATAAATCTTTTGACATCTCAAATTGTATGTGCCAATTGTAACAGCCGACACAGATTTTTCGAGACCAAATTATGTCAAAACAATCTAATTTTCATCTCTGACAGGCCTTGTGGCTAAGAAGGAAGCAGTAGATAGATATAGAGACTTTTAGAATTTGGCGTTTATTCTTATTGGATATTGATGTTCTAAATGAACATTTATTTTTGCTTGCCAATGTTTATTGCTCCTCCTCTTGCTTGGTGTCAGTTTGGATACCTCCAGTTTCATGGGAAGCCTGCTGAAGTTTGTCCATCGTATCCATGTCTATCCAGTTCAGAGACAAGGGTGTCACACGTGACAGTGCCAAATGCTTGGCACAAGTCCAGGTAGACGAGTCTGCTCTGCCCCTGTCCACCAGTGCTGTAGCCCCACCATGGAAAGTCACTGAATATGCCAGGCATGATTTGCCCCTGGTGAAGCCACGTGGGCTCTCACCAATCACCTCTTTGTTTTCCATGTGCCTTAGCACAGTTTTCAGGAGAATGGAGATTGTAGTAAATAATCATAAGATCATTGTAATTAGGACAAAAAGTAACAGGGCTGTATTGCTGTAAGGTTTAAGTTAGCATTAGGGAAGTCTTTCCCAAGCTGAGGTATTTATACCTCTATGATAGTTTGGTGGAGAGATTGTGGCATCTCTGCCACTGGGGAAATGTAAAAACAGCTGCCTGTCAGATATGGCTGGTCACAAATATTGGCAGTAAGATGGACTAAATCTGTGTATCTCAATCAGTGGACCATGGGATGTCATAAGCAGTGGCAAGAAATGTTATCCGAACAAAAACAAGCAGCAAGATGTAGAGATGCAGATTGGGGAAAAAAGCAAAGATGTTCAAAGTAAGACCTGATCTGGAGTGGGCCAGAGATGAGTTATGGTGACACTGCTCAAAACAGCCACTCAGGTTTTTTTCAGAGAGGCTCAGGGGAGCATTAGATTTAAAGAGATTGAGAAATACTGGTGTGGATGACCTTTTGGAGACCACTTCATCCCCTATTCTGTGCCATTGCTTGCTAGACAGATCTTTAGTTATGTGTTTATGAAATAAAGCTTAACACAAATCACCAAATGTAACTAAAAATTAGAACAAATCTTGAAATTTTCTTTCCAGATTCTATTCTCTAGGTCCTTGTATAAGGTAGGGGAGGCTTTTAAATTCACAAGAAATTTAAAAGGGTTCTCTGAAATTTTATTCAGATTTATTTGTAAAGATAATTGGCAGATGACTCTTAACACATTAACAGAAGAATATTTAAGCATGGGCACGTCTTTACCTTCAAATCTTCCCCGCTCTGATTTCAGTTGGCCTGCTTGTACACTTTAAGTTTTTCCAGTGTTTTGCTGTATCAGTGCTTTGCCAGAATGTTTTCCTCCCCCAGTCCATTAATTCCACGTTGAAGCTTTCTAACAGCATTCATATCTTAATTTGAAGAGCATTTGATTTTCCTATTTTGAGGGTTTCAGTGGCAGACATTATACAGCACATCTCTTTAAATACTGACGTCCTTCCACCCACTTTTCAGGCTTTGGGTTTTGTTGGGTTGGTTGTTTTTTTTTTTTTTTTTTTGGTAATAAAGAATGTCTTTCACAATGATCCAAACTACAATGGCCAGTGTACCCTAGTGATGCTATTACTGTGCCTACGTTATGTGCTGCAGTAACTTTTAACATTCGGAAATAAATGAATCCCAACAAAATGAATGGGATTCTTGCACTATGGCTCTCAGTGGGATTCTGTGTGGAAACAGTAATTGGTACACATCCTTCATTGCTGGCCTCTCTCCCCACCTCTCTGTGTTTAAACAAGTGCATTGCTCCAGCAAGCAGGTCTCTTCATCTTGTGGAGTGGTATCAAGTGTGCCTTGCTTCTGCTGTTCTTCTTATGTTCCCCAAGTTACTTGCATGGAACAGCTTTAAAAAAGACAGGAGGAAGGAGCAAAAGTGCTGAGGGTTTGGGGCTGGCTATGTTAAACCAATTAGAAACTATTTTCTCCCAGTTTAAGTCATGTCTGCTGTCACTGTCGTGCGAGGAGTCAAGCCTTTATTTTGGGAAATAAAGCCACCATGGGACTTTGGTGACTGTCCAAAATATTTGGGCTTTGCATTCATGTTTTATTAGCTGATTCCATTAATGGAATAATGAAAGAGTAAATCATCAGACAGCTACATACAGCATTTTTGTAGATAAGCTAAGCAATCACTTAGATTATTTGTTCTGTTTGGCTCTTGAAAATTTCTGCATTCCTTAAAGGTAACACAAGTAATTTGAAATGTTTTATCATTTACCATTGACAGTACTGAACTGGCTGGCTTGAACTCTTCAAACAGCTATTTTTAATAAAATAAAAGCATGTCTCATTAAATTGCCATAATTGATGTATTTGAGTAGCAAGTTCCAAAGAAAAGACCACGCTGTCTATATTCAGGACTTGTAGTTTATGTCCAAATGTAAAATTTCAATTAGAATATGTAAGTGTACAGGACAGGCAATTATTGAGCCATGTCCTTAATTTAAAAATGCTGTGAATCCCATAATGCTGCTGTCAGTGTAAATGCCCCTGACGTCATCAAGTTCTCTCTTTGAAGTCTCTCCAGATTTGCATTTTCCTAGTTTCCATATAGACCTTCTGTTTGAAATAGAATTGTGAAGGGGCAGTAGCACATCTACTTAAAACTTGGGCAAATAAAATCTTGTTCTAATTTTTGTTCCTGATGTATCATCACCCTTTTAATCTCTTTTCAGCAATTTCTAGTCTTGCATCCACAATTTCCATGCATCCTTAAAATCACACCCATCATGTTTTACAGCTTGAAGGAATATATAGAATTTAGCAAGGTAAAGCAGTGTTGTCTCTGTTCTAATTCAGCAATTTAAAATGCAGAATAACAAACTCCTTTTTTGTGTGTGTACTCAGTCCAATACAACTCAAAAGAAGCCAGCAATATGATTCTGGACCAGGTCTGTGCTTACAATTAAGGTTTAATGTCTACACAAATTCTCACATTTGGGTATAGGACTGGACTAGGCTGATGGCTCTTTTGCTTCCCTGATGATACATCACTACTCTGGGCAGAAGTCCGAGCTCGTGAGCCTTTCTCTCACATCCATCCAAAATGGGATTTGAAAACACTGTTAGTTCAATCATCTCTGACTGTTTGTTTTGTTTTTTGTTTTCTTAAACAAATACAAAGGTCGGTCTGATGGTGTTTCTCTCCCCTGTTTTCGCTCCTTTGTAGAGAGAAGACATTCCCATACTGCAAGTGATTCTTTCTTATCAGCAACACATTCCTCCTTGCTCCTTTCACTCCTCCCTCTCTTTTCTCCAGCTTCCTCACAGCCTTACCTGTTCTGCTGCTGTTTTGGTTTTTACCTGGAAAGGAGGAGATGATCTTGGCTGATGTTACAGCCTTGTTTAGCCTGTGGGATTTGGCTGCATAGCAGACATCTTGGGGCGTTGGGAGAGATGTGTGGTTCTACACCTGCCTTAGCAATTTGCCTAATTCTTCCATTCCACCTGGATTAGAACATGGTGACATTTTGAGGGTGCAGTAGCAGGACTGGTCATTCTCCTTTGCTGTGTCTCATTGTGCTTGACTCCAGCTCCCTAAACACAGAGCAGCTGTAAAGATGATCAGGATAGTTATCTTTCCCCTTTTCCCTCAGCCATGACTGGTCTCTGATTTCTGTAGCTGTAGTCTGGCATCACTGATAAAATAATATGAAGGTGTAGTGATGTACTGTGGCATTTTCATCACAGTTCCCTTCAACCCAGACTCTATGGATGCTTTTTCTCATGGCTTTTTTTTTTTTTGTGGCAGAATTTTTGTTGTGAATTGTTTTCTTCCTCATGTTCTTCTTTCAGACAGATGGAGCAGCGACCAACTTCTTCCTGATTGTGACTTGTAATATTGAGCTTGGCTTGGAAGTAATCAGCCCATTTTTCCTCTTTCAGTTTTAAACATTTTGAGCATTTAGAAATCCTCTTAAGTGGACTGATGGAGTTAGCAGCTTCTACCAGAGTGTTTCAGATTAGTGGCAGATGCCCAAAGCTTTTCTTGTGGCATTTGGCAGTTTCAGGAAAGTGCTATAACTTCCGTCATCTACTTTTGCCAAATGGCTCAAATTATTCCAGTTGCCAGGAAGATAAAAATCAGCAGTCTGGAATATTCTTTGATCTGTGTTTTTTCTGGATATGGAATGGAACAAATGGAGCATTATCCACCATGCTTGAGAGATTCCTGCCTGTTGGTTTCATTTGCTACGTGGGTTTGTTTTGTTTCCTCGCTGTGTATTTCAAAATTAAATTGCTGGGGGTTTTTTTATTCAGTCTGCAGACAACACATCCTTCATTCTGTTCTCACTGCTGTTCAGAATGAATGTAAATTAAATACAAATTAAGGATATGTGTGTGTATCTATTTTTGTATGGTAGCTAGAAGATACTCTTCCTTCTGGGGAGTAATAATTTTGTTGTTCAAATATGCTTTAATAATCTTCAACATATTCTTTTTAACTCTTGTCTAGTTCAAATTTTTTTAAGGAACCTTCAGTCATGGGATTTTTAAAAACTGGTCATAGTAAACTTTTATTTCCCTTATTTGCAATGGTTTTTTCTTACATCTGTTTATTGTTTTCCCTAAAATGACTAGTGGATGCATCATACTTGCTGTTTCCCATGTGTTACCAATTTTGTCCATAGTTGTGGATCTGAGATGGAACAGAGACAAGAGCGGTGGGGACTTTCGTTGTTTAGGGGGTCTTTTTTATGTTGTGGGGTTTTTTCCCCTCTAGCTTTAATGTATAGATCTGATAGATGAGACAACCTCCCCATTTTTATTTGTCATTCTATTTTAGGCTTCATTTACATTAGAATCTACTTTAGTATATTTCAAGAAAGAGTAAAAACCCTATTAATTGTAGCAATTGGCTTGAAACTGACCCAGTAGTTGTCTGATTTTGTTTTTATTTTCTGGGGGAAGAAAAATGAAGCAAATAACTCTTCTATTTTTGTGATTTATCTTATCTACAATTTAAATGTTTGATTTTTAGAAGACATCATTTGTTCAAGGAATGTGCTGCCAGTTAATTAAAGAAATAAGACTCCACTTCTGTCCTAATTTATTAATTCCCTCTTCTGTCCAAATCAAAGCAGCTAGAGTAGGCAGAATCAGTGACAGAGGTAAGAACAACAGTCTGGGATCCTTCTCCTTTGTGTATTACTGCCAAAGGCACACCTTCAGGCCTTCCTCTGGCTTGGGGGACCCTGACTGTGTTTTATTTTTCTCATAGGTGAGGTATTGTAAACACACAGATGATGCATCTCTCATGAAGAGCTCATTTAGGTTATGGCTGATGCTGTGCTGGTTGGCCTGTTACCAACATGGTTTTGTTTGTCACTGTTAGCCTTGGATGATGGCTCAGAAGTGTGAGGAGGCAGTGGCTCCTAGCAGTGCTGTCACTGAGGGAGAGCTTGTGTGGGGTAGGGAGAGAAAGGGAAAGGTGAACAGAGGAAGGAAGGGGAACTTCATTCATTCATTCTGGATCTGTCGCTTCATAGGCTCCATCAGGTTGGAAAAGACATTGGAGAGCATTGAGTCCAATCCATGACCAAACACCCCCTTGTCAACCAGACCACAGCACTGAGTGCCACATCCAGTCTTCCTTAAACACCTCCAGGGACAGTGACTCCACTGCCTCCCCAGGCAGCCCATTCCAATGTCTAATCACTCTTTCTGGAAGAAATTCTTCCTGATGTCCAACCTAAACTTCCCTTGGTGCAGCTTGGGACTATTTCCTCTTGTCCTGTCCCTGTGCCCGGGACAAGAGACTGACCCCCCCCGTCGGGGAGCTGTAGAGAGTGATAGTGACCCCTGAGCCTCCTTTTCTCCAGGCTAAACACCTCCAGCTCCCTCAGCTGTTCCTCATCAGACCTGTGCTCTAGACCCTTCGCCAGCTCCACTGCCCTTCTCTGGATTCACTCCTGCACCTCAATGTTCTTCCTGAATTGAGGGGCTGAGAACTGGTCTATCACTAAACTATTTAAACTCTGACATGATCTACATAGAATTTTTTGGTCCTCTGAGCTCTTAGAACTTGTCTTCATCTTAGGAGGGTTTGAGGATGCCCTGGAATGAAGAGCATAGAGGCACCACCTTACATTTGCCCTTGGACTGGGTCAAATTGACTGCTGACTTTTGGTTTGGTGATAAGAGGGTTTAAAAAAATGCTAATTTCTTCGAAAAGCACTCCTTTTGATCCTTTTTCTTGTGGTAGGATAATCCAATAAGCATCTACCACTGCATATCATAGCACCTAACCCTTGAAATAAGTACCTTGTTTAAGTCTGTGATATTATATGAATTCTGTTACAGAGATTCTGTTTGTTTATGGATGTTTTTGCCATGGTGTATGGTTGCAAACTTACACTGATCTGTGTGAGTTAAATATCACCTCTATTTTAAATGGTGAAAACATGCAGGCTCACCCAGCCTGAAGTGCTTCCTCTACCTTGCTCATTTTCTGCTCTGGTTCATGGCAGAGACAAGGCTGGGTCCACAGGTTAATGGTTGTTCTCAGTGGGTCATCTTTACCTCTTCACTCGGACTCGTGCTTCCTTTGTTTTCTGGGGCAAATTTGAATTAAAACCTTTTTGAAATGAATAAATTTAAAAGACCTTTTCTTTCCTCAATGTCCTCTGAAAGTTCAGGCAGACTGCTCTCTCTTGGTTGCCCTCAGATCCTGGTGGAGGTATTTTTCATATCAGCATAGCAGCTGGAGTGGCATGTTTTAAAAGCAAAGGACAGCAGAAGGTAATTCAGCAGAGAAGGTTTGGATTTTTTTTTTTGGTGACCATTCATCACCCCAGGTCAAACTCCAGAACAGACTGAGGCCAGGATAAAGAAGATAGATGGAATTTTTTTGTTAGTACCTAGGTAAAGTTAGGGACTGGCTTGAGAGTTTTAATGTTTCATATTTGTGCTTTGTCTTAAGAAAAAAAAATGTAAAAGCAATTCCTAATGCTGGTAGAAGTGTCTATAGGTCATGTTAAAAATTACAGATATAAGGTAATGTAATTTCTGAAGTGAACTAATGTGTATGTGCACATTGCTTTTGTGTGTACTCTTTTATGCCACTTGCCTTAGTCCTGTTCTTTGGTAACAGCTTGCCAACCAACAAGGAGGAAAATCAAACAACTCTGAAATATAAATTGAAAAGATGTGTTTGGTTACAGGGTAATACAGTAGCTTTAAATATTATTAGCACACCCCCAAAGACAAAACAAAAATTTAACTGTGTGGAAATGAACAAAGGCTCGAAGTAGCAAATTTAAGTGTCTAGTTCTGATAAAGATGGCAATTGTACCTCGTATTTTAGAGTTTGGATCTCTGGGAGATGGTGAGCACTCCATGGTGGGATGCAGGAATTTGGGTTCTCTAGGAATTTTGGGGGAATTGCTGAGAAGGAGAGTGTCTGAGGAAAAAAGCTGGAAAAGTGAGGAGACTTGAGACTAGGTAAGAAGCTGTGGGGAGAAAGTAGACCAAAGGTTTAAGCAGTAAATGTTGCCAGATTTTGTTGGGGACAATGCTCTGTCTTTTGTGTTTGCAAAGACAGAAGTTTAGAGAGGTGGGAATGATTTAAACTTGACAGAGTTAAAGGCACTCAAGGAGTCATCTGCTGTGTGTTACTGGGAATTTAAAGTGACATTTTGGTCAAGAAAAAGTCTCAAGGAGGCAGGGAAGGAAGTATCTCTTCATGGTTAAACATAAAAAAAAATTATAAGAGTATTTACCTGAAAAATAATGCAACTTCTTTAGCCTTCTGCTTGTCACGCATCTGCCCATGAATTTATGTTGGCTGGGCTTGGAAGTATTGTTTAAGAGCTGTTCTGGTTTTATCCTTTAAACCAAACACAGTGCAAAGGATCTACCACTGTCAAAGGGTATCGGAAAGACCCTTCAAGAACAGCACTGCTCAGTGTGTAAATTTTAAGCATTCCCCAAAGTCTCCTTACAGTCCTCTGGGGCTGTACAGCTGCTTAGATGGAGTATTTGAAAGGAATATTTTAAACTTAGTCTTTCTTTTTATGGATACAGAACTTGGAACAGTGCAGAGCTGTCTTCTAAAAATCCCTCAGTTCTCTTTCTTAACATACCAACTTTTAGGAGCTAAGAATTTGCTACCTTTTCCTTCTTACACCCCTCTTAGGTTTTCTGTCTTCCTGCTCCTCATCTCTTGTCTCTCTACCGTGATCTGAAAACTTCACATCGTACACATGTGCTTTGCCAAATTTGCACTTACATGAAATGGTGTTTTAAACTTCCACCAAGCCTGTAGGAGACCTACAAACCAATGACCAGGGAAGTGCTTTTAGGCGGAGTAGAGGGAAAAAAAGTGAGAGGATCTTCTCTTGAGCTTTGGTACATGCAGTTTTTGAGTTTCAAAACTGTCCCTTTGTAGAAAATGTGCAGAAGTTTATTTGCCCCTTGAAGCATCTTTGAGCAGTTTGATGTGTCTGCTTCCAGTACCTGCTGTAGCATTTCTCAGGTTTTGGTTTCTTGCTGTTACTAGCTGCTCCAGGATTATATATTACACTAAGTCTCACTTTTTTCCTTCTCTTGACAGCTGCAAATCAGAAAGAGCCCTTGACTCCTAATTTTAAAGTGAAAGAGGAGCCTAAGGATGAAGAAGCTGCAAGTTCAGCCGTGTCTCAGTCCAGCTATGTGTTCAGCCAAGAATCTGAAGCCTCAGCTCCAAGTGTCCCCGAAGAGAAACTGAAGCCACAAGAAGCACAGGCAAATGTGATGAGGCAGGACATGTCAGTCAAGGCAGCATCTGAGCTCCTCATGAAGCTCTCAGGTAGATATTTAATAATATTTAATTTCTTAATTATTTTTTGTGTATGCTAGCAGGATTGCCTTGCAGAAGCTAGGTTCAGCTTTAGTAGGAAGCCAAGGAACAGTTGAAAAGGCCTGTCTGCACTGTGTCGTGTACATGAAACATCTCTGTTTGGCCTGTAGCCACAGTATCTAATTATCTCTGCTCTGATTTTCAAATCAGTGACTATGGAATAAGTCTAAAGAAATGATGCCTTAAAGCTTTTAGGTGCCGTAATATTTAAGATGTACAAAACCACGTTAATACCAATTTATTCACGTGTCACTTCATTAACATCATAAGAAAGTGTCTGTACTTTACTGCACCTGACATAGCTTTATAAAACATGACTTTTAAAGCCTTTTATTTTTTCTGACAATATATTGTATTCAAAATTTCAAGATACACTGGTAAAAAAAATTATCTAAACTCAGCCAGCTTTCTGCATTTAGCAAGACTACTTGAACTTGCCTACATTGCCTCAGTGATAGGTTCTTTTGCCAGACAAGTAGACAGTGTACACACACAGGTAGCGTTAAAGCTGGAGGGAGTCAAATAAAAATGTATGTTCTTCTAATTATGATTTGTCTACCTGTCAGAATCAAGGTTTAAGAGAAAGTAAAAGGGGTTGAATTCTTCCCACTGGGATAAGGTGAAGTGAATGATGAAAAGGCTTTGAACTTCTAACAGACCAATTTTAGGATCAAGATGTGAAAGTCAGTCTGGCAGGCTGGGTTTTGTAGTTCTGTACCTGAACTGGATCTGATAGATTTTAAATCTTCTCCAAAACTGGACAAGACTTATTTTTTTTAGTTATGCCAAAGTCATAACTTCTGTTAGTTATGCCAGAGCAAGAAGTGCTGGTGAGAATGCTTACAAGTTTGGTAACTTCTGAGATCCCTGTCAAACCTACCTGAAATCATTTGTTGATTGGACACTCTCAGCCTTGAATTTGAGCTCAGATTTGTACCCGAAAGACTTAAGTTGACTAGGATTTCCCCCATAAAACATGTAATTAATTCACTCCTGTTCATGCCTTCACACTTCAATTTGCAGAAGAGTTTGAATCCTTGATTTGCAAGCCTTCCATGTGAATGGTGCAAAAAGTGCTTTCCAAGTACAAAAGCCGATCAGAGCAGTAGTTTCCAGATTTTTCCCAGGCTCCCAAATATTAAACATTCGGTTATTGGTGTAGTTCACTGTTGCTGCTGACTGGAGTGTTTTGGTAACAAAAGTTTGCAGCCTAATGAATGCTAAGCTGTGACTTTTCCTTGGTGCGTATAAATTTATGTAACTATTTTTATAAGGAAAGAGCTTTGTAATTTAATTTTTGTCAAGTTCTTCAGAGATACAAGTGTTCTGGATTGTCAGTCTGGAGTTCAGCATTAGCAGGCTGTGTTTAAATAGTTTTATTGCTGACTATTATGTTAGAATATTTGTGCCTTAAATACCTGTTTATATGAGAAATCCTGCCTGTATAAAATCTTGGTCAAGTCTTCAGCTTGTGTTGGGACCTCCCAGGCTTTAAAGGCTGCAGTGAGAAATATACCAGTGTAACATTTCTCTTACAAGCTCTTAGGAACTGAGCAGTTTTTGCTGACAGTGGTCTTTTTGGCTAATCCACAGATTAGGAGGTGAAGAGTGACTAGGATTTATGGAGACAGTGTTCCTGCTGTCAGTATTCCTGCATCAGCCAGGGGGGTGGGGTTACACTCTGTTTGTCACAGACAGTTTTCAACTTCCCTGAGTTACCATCTAAGGCAGGAGCTATAGAGGAAAACACTAGAGGAAAACTGAGATACAGTTTAATATAGGATGACTACAAGGGGAAAGTCTAAGATGAATGGCCTCTTTAGTGGGCTTTTGGGTTTTTTTCATCTTTACTTTATCTAGTAGAATACTCTCAGATCACTGGGAGTTCCCAACCTACTGTAAGCAATTCTGCAGCCTGGTTTTGGTGACTTAGAACTTACTTAAACAATTAAGCCACTTCTTCATAGAATCATAGAAGGGACCTTAAAGATGACAGAATGTGGATGCCCCATCCCTAGAAGTGTTCAAGGCCATATTGAATGAGGCTCTGAGCAATGTGTTCCAGTGGAAGATGTCCCTGCTCATGACAGAATCATTTAGGCTGGAAAAGACCACCAAGATCATTGGCTCCAACCATTGACTGATCACCACCTCGTCCTGGGCCGCAGCACTGTGTGCCACATCCAGTCATTTCTTGGACACCTCTAGGGATGGTGACTTCACCACCTCCCTGGGCAGCCTGTTCCAATGCATGGCAACCCTTTCTGTGAAGAAATTCTTCCTGATGTCCAGCCTGAACCTCCCCTTGTGCAGCTTGAGGCCATTTCCTCTTGTCTGTTGCTGGTTGCTTGGGTGAAGAGACTTCCCCGGCTACAAATTCCTGTCAGGGAGTTGTAGAGAACAATCAACTGGTTCCAGCCCCTCTGCCATAAGCAGGGACATCTTCCACTGGAACACATTGCTCAGAGCCTCATTTAATATGGCCTTGAACACTTAGAGGGATGGGGCATCCACATTTCTTCCTGAGCTACTTCTTGAGATTAAAGGGAAAACAACAAATTTCCTCCTTTTTCATGGTACTGAAAAGAAAACAAAATTGGATGAGTATGTCTTGATGTTTTACTCTTTGTGGGAAATCCTCAGTCAACTGCCCTTGTTAGATTTGATATATTTTATTATTGGGTTTAAGTCAACTTCTTCTAGACTCTTTATATTCTTGGTTAGGACTGAATGGATTGTGTTCCTTCTTTGTTATTTTCCCTTTCCTCTGAGTAATACTAATCACCAAAACCTGCACCACATACAAATTCAGCAAGGGATTTCCAACATAATAGTATTGTGCTCCCTCCATTCCTGACATACGTGCTGCTGTTATCCTGAGCAAGAATATTGCTGATTGTTTCAGCCTCATGGGTTGGAGCCTGTTGGGATTTGGGCATAGACCTTGGTATCTCCTTCCATGTGAAGGATAAACTGGTTTATATTTTTCACTGTGAAATCTCTTTTCCCAAACAGAGGTGCTAATGTTTCCAGCTCTTAGCTGCACAAGGTAGTGGAAGGCCTTTCCAGCTCTGGAGCCTGGTTTGGTCTGGTACACACTGTAAGGTAGATTTACTCCAAATCACCAGCCCCTTGTCAGGCCCCACTTGTCAGCCACTCAGAAATGGCTCTAGAGCTAGGAAAAGTTAGAAGAATAAACATCTTTTACTGTGGTAGAACATTAACAGAACATTTGTTAGTTGCCATTGTAGAAGCGGATAGACAGAAACAAGAGAAAATCCCACACAGATATTTCAGTTCTACAAGGCCAGGCTCTCTCTTTCAAGCTGAAGGGCTGTTGGGACACTTGCTCCTGGCAACATGACTAGTGTGTGAGATCAGGCCCACACATGACTTTGGTGGAACTGGACCTTTTACACCAGTTCTTTCTTTCCCATGTTCCCCTGGGATTCAGGTCTTGTACCCCACAGTTCATAAACATAATACCCACTCACCCTTCTTCCAAAGGATTATCCAAGCTAAGAGGGCTCATGTCTCTTGGGCATGTCTAGGCAGAACCCACTTCCACCCAAACAGTGAGGACAAAACTTCCTAACAATTAAACTGCTATTTCAGAATAAATCAAATGCCCATTTGAAAGAAATGGTGTTTGGAAGTTACCAGGCAAAGTTCAAGCAGACTTTCAACCTCCATTTTACAGAAGAAAGTAAAATTCCCACCATGGTATGTATGAGTGCACAAAAGTGAGATGGGAATTCTGTCTATTGCTGAGTCTTGACTGAGACTAGATCCAGTCATGAGCAAACAGATTTGAGGAGATAGTGGAGTGGGGCAAATTGCTGTCATCTGTTTGGAAGGGTGCCATCCCTGCAAGATTTTAAATTCCCATTAAATACTGCATAAAACCAGTTAGAAGAAATTTGACATGTGTTTCAAATACAACTGGTTTTTACATTCTTACTAGTTCTCTTTCATGGAAAAACTAATTTATTCCTCAAAATGTTTAATTAAGTGGTACCCTCAATGATTCCTGATCAGTTTTATACACTCAGTCTTGTAAATTGAAAGGTAGGTTTCAGAGGAGACTGAAATTGAAAATAAATATTTGCATTTACATGCCAATTTTAGAGCTGAAAAACTCATTTTCTTCTGAAATAGTCTGAATAGTGCTGCCGATACGTTTGGGGCATGTATGAGCTTTTAGAAGCATACAGTGTTTTGGCTTCTTGTCTGAAAATGAATGCATAGGTGGAGGAGTATAAAATCTATCCCAGCTACTAGCACTTTTTAAGTAATGTTTTACCCAAGGACGCTAGTATGTCCTAGAAATGTTGTCTGAATCACATTTACCTTTATTTCAGATGTATCCTATTTTTGAAATGTGTTCATTTTGCGTGTCAGCAGTAACTCAGGGTGTTCTCCTCCTCTCTTTTTCAGTGGGTCAGCTCCCCATGTACTGCACACCTCCTTGTTATCCCAAGCAAATTCATGACATTTGTGCTGTTTGGTTCCTTTGGATTTTTTATTCTTCAGTCCTCAGGTCACACAGTGTTTTCTTGTAACACATGAGTACCAACACAGTGTCTTAATTTTGGGTTATCTGCACATGCAATTAGTGCAGACTTACTTCATGACCTCAGCACACAAAGTGAGGTGTTGCTCTGTTCCAAAAGCATTCCTGATCAACTCCATTTATTGTCACCTAATTATATGATAGTTCCTCTTTTGGAACAACTGGTTATTGCAGGGGAGGGGTGTGATGGGGTTTTTGGCATTTTTTGATGGAGCCTTTATCCACTTAAAAATGTTTATGATAATTTCATATATCTTGCCTTGTAGTTAATTTTTTTGACACTATATCATACATTTAATTGAAGTCACATGGGTTAGAACAACAATTTAAAAAGAGTAAAATGAGGAGAAAAGACTGATAGTACAATTCTAGTGTGAGGTAAAGGCCAGAACTAACCTTACTGCATATTTCTTTCCCACAACATTGTGGACTGCTCTGGACAGAGCCTGTGTGGAGTTAGGCTGCTCTTTGGAGATCCCTGTTGCTGGTACCTCGTGAGGGTCCCTGCACCTGGACTGATTGCAGGAGAGCTGTCAAGGCTTTCATCCCTGCTTAAAAAGCCTTGATAATGGG
Organism: Monarcha castaneiventris obscurior; assembly: GCA_026261815.1. NCBI lineage: Eukaryota > Metazoa > Chordata > Aves > Passeriformes > Monarchidae > Monarcha > Monarcha castaneiventris. Next base: position 2,764,112 of record JAMPIT010000890.1, read on the forward strand.
CAGAGGAGGCAAAATACAGGGAAGTCTTTTTTTCCTTTGTGCTCCTGTAGGAGCCCAGAACGTAAGTGGTGAAGTGTATGATCTGAAATAAGACTTTCTCTTTGTGGGAACTAGAGAGATGGCAAACCATGGCAGGTCACATGGCCAGATTATACCCTGCTGCTAGCCAAGTGGGTTTTGTTGGGGCTTTTTCTGGTTTTGGGTTTCTATTTTAACCAGGTTCTTCAAGTAGGGTCTTGCAGGTAAGCACCATCATCCTGCCATTTAAGTGGAAGGAGCAGCAGATGTCTATCACAACTCTAATTAGTCTATTGCTTTCATTTACTCCATTTCTTTTCCTTGGCTTGCATTTCTGTGAAACAGCTTGTATTTGCAAGTTCTGTAACATGGGAGTTCAGAGGTTCCACTTTTAAAAAATATGAGCCATTTCATGATTTTTTTTTTTTTAATGCAGGATCCTGTTACATTGATTCATTGACATTGTCTTATATAAAACAGCAGTTTGAAAAAAATACTAGCAAAATAAAGCATCAAGCACAGCGCCCTAGGGAACGTCAGATGTTCCTTGTTGTGTCTCTGTAGCAGAACCTTCAGGGCTCGCCAACTGTTCCCTACCTCTGAGGTTTTATTTAAGCTGTTTTAGGGCATGTTTATTTCTAGCAAATCAGAACAATTAGCATAACAAAACGCCTGATTCTCCGTGCTGAAAGCTTTTGAAGTTGGTACAAGTTGACCCACTAGTTACCCCTGTCTGCTTCATTGGGGAGACTGGTGCATCAGTCCAATTTATGAGACATATGGGAAAGGCTTTCTTTTCTAAGTTGATTCATAAAGTTGATTTGTAAAGCTGATGGGCATTTCAGCAAATATAAGCAACTTAGAATTTTAGTCACAGAGTGAAGTTTTAAACAAAATGGTGGGAAGAAACATGAATGATTTAACAAGTGTTCATTTGATTTTGGCAATCCAAGGTTATTGGACAGCTGTTGTATCAGCAAAAGCAATAATTACTGCATGACTTGGGTTTTTATGAAATCTATCCATTTTCCTTTGACTTCTATCTCGAATAGGGGATAAAGCAGAGTGTGCTGTGTTAGGAAGGGCATGTTCAGTGTCCCCTCCAGAGTATGCGAGTGCTGCCTGGAATCACAGAATGGTCTGGGATGGAAGGGACCTTTAAAGGTCATCCAGTCCAACCCCTCAGCAATGAGCAGGGACATCTTCAACATGCTCAGGTTGCTCAGAGCCCCTGACCTTGAACGTTTCCAGGAATGGGCCATTTACCTCTCTGGGCAGCCTGTTCCAATGTTTCACCACTCATATTGTAAAAGAGTCTTCCCTTATATAGAGTCTGAATGTACCCTCTTTTAATTTAGAACCACTGCCTCTTGCCCTATCACACCAGGCTAAACAACCTGTCCTCACCTCTTACAAACCAGCTTTAAGTACTGAAAGGCTGCTGTAAGGTCTCCCTGGAGCATTCCCTTCTCCAGGCTGCACAAGCCCAGCTCTCTCAGCCTGTCTCCACAGGGAAAGTGTTCCAACCTTCTGATCAGGTCCATCAGGTCATGGCTTCCCTGTGCTGAGAGGCGTCGAGGGCACCGAGCCTGTTCAGTCTGGCACAGGGGAACTAAAGGCTGATCTAATTGCAGCCTGCACCTACTTGAAGGAAACTTGGGAAAGCAGTGGAGTTAACCTCTTCTCCCTGGTGGCAAATGGTAAAGGAAGGGGTAACAGCTGCCAGCTGCAGCTTGGGAAGTTCAGAGTGGACATTAGGAAAAATTTCTAGTGCTGCATTAGAACAAGTGTTACCTTCCTTTTGAAAGTTCTGCGAGATAAGCCCACAGCTGGCCTAGTGCCAAAGGTTCAGGAAATAATTTCGTTTGGAGGGGACCTCCAGGTTCATCCATTCTAGACCTTTGTTCAGAGCAGATCCAACAAGGGCAGACTGCTGAGGGTCTCACCAAGTTTTGAATGTATTCAGGGATGGAAAACTCAACCTCTCTCAGCAACGTGTGTCAGTATTTCACCATCCTTATGGGGAATTTTTTTTCTGGTATGTATAAACAGAATTCCCCATGTTCCAACTTGTCTGTTGACTCATCACTGTGTATTTCTGAGAGAAGTCTGACTTTAGCTTCTCTACACCTTCCCTTTATTCCTTAGAGAGCTGTCAACAGCAATAAAGTGTCCCCTTAGTGTTGTTTTCTTGAGGCTGAACAAACCCAGTTCTCACAGCTGTTCTCCTCTGTCTTGCAGCAGCCCTCTGACAACCCTGGTTGCCTTCCATGGAGTGTGCTCTGGGATGTCATTGTCCTGTGCTGGGGAGCCCCAGATAGGGCACGACACCCTAAATGCAGCCTCATAAGTGCAGAACAGAGGGTAAGAATCTCCTCCCTCTGCCTGATGGCTGCAGAACTGATAAAGTGGCCCAAAATATGGCTGGCCTGGGATGCCACAAGGGCATTTTGCTGACTCGTGCTCAATTGGGGCTGGATTGTGATGGCTTCAATTTTCAGAGAGATTGAATATGGTCTTTCTAGAACTTTCCAGCCTCTGTCCTAGGCTGGAGAGAGGTGTTGCCTAAGGCTAAATTTCAGAAGTGCTCTTACTGCTACACCCTATTGAGGTGACACTGTCAGGCCTTCGGGGCCAAGTGTTATACCCTGAGCTTTTAGCTAGCACAGGTATTGTTGTACATTTGTGCTGTTCTAGGTTTGGAGGGTTTTTGTAGCAACTGTCACTACTTGGTGATTCCTTGCACTTGTGAATGCCAGAGAACCTGAAAACTGTGGAAGAAATTGCTTGCTCCTGGAACAAGCCTGTCCAGTACTCTTTTTTCCCACATCTGATGTGGAAAATTGTCTCACTCAATGTGAATGGGATGACATTCATTGAGGCTTTCATGGATTAGATGATTAAAAGTTACACCACTCTGTAAAGAAACAGCATTTCTGTGGCTTGATAAAGTACATCCGTGTATAAAATAATTTTCTCTGTTTTCTCTTATTTTGTTAAGGTGTTTCTGTATCACAAAGTTAATGGCAGAAAAAGACACATTCATTCATCTTTTGCCAGATGTGTCTCAGCACTGCTGTGCTGTTATTCTGAGCCTCACCCAGGTTAGCTTTGAATGAATAGCAGGCCATATTTTGGAGATCATGGTCTGGATACTTCTGAGTCTTTTTAGTCCATAGATTTCTGCTGTACTATTATAAAAATCTGACCTGAAGAAAAAAACCTGACTCTCATATTAACTTCATATTCTGATACATTGCAGATTATTTAACCAGCTCATCTACTAGGTCTGCTATAAAAGTCAAAGAGAAAATGATTTTCATTATTTGAAGCAGGAGACCTTTTTGTGTACCTGTACTTGACTTGAAAAGCTTTAGTTGCACTATAACCACGTGAGATACCTATGTAAAGAAATAAGGGCTATCACCTTGCTCCACAATGAACAGCACACAAGGGAAAATAATCTTCAAGAAGCTGGAGTTTGACTTCCTATATGGTGAGACAGGTATGGGCATAACCTTAATTACAGTATTTTGCCAGCACAAGATCTAGCACAGCAGGGTTTTATGCCTGTGATTGCTGCTCGTGGGACAGACTGACTGTGTTACCCTTTCATTAGCTCTGGTAAAATTATCAGAAACCCTCCTTCAGTCTTCTCTTTGTGTGTTTGCTTTGGGGATTTAGAGTGTGACAGAATTCACATTTGGCAGGGACATTCTGTCAGATCAAAAGGGTGCAGCTGGGAAGATAAAGGTCAAAGGAAATGATCAAATATGTAGATTTAGTTAGGGCAATTGGAGTGCTTGCTGATGGTGAGGGAGAGAAGGTCACTGGTATTGCTTGACTCTTGCCTTAGTTGGGGTCCTATCAGTTTGTCTGATACAAAAGCATTTGCAGGACAGGGAATTAAACTGTGTGGAGCAGGAACAGAAATAGAAAGAATATTTTAAAAGCAGAGAGAGCAGCAAAGGTCAGCTTGACTCTGCACCTAAATTTGGCAGCTGGGTGCAGAGCTCAGTCTGTCAGACATCTGAAGAACTCATTTGTTTGCGGAGTTACCTGAGCTTTTGACTGACAGTGTTACCTGATGCGTTCTTTTGCTGCTCTGTGTTCACTTTCAATGCACAGCATGCTATTTTTACACTTTTAAACACTGATGCAAGGTTCTGTGGTTTTATAATAAGAGAGTAATGGAAGCTTTAAACAAAAAAAAAAAAAGAAAAATCTTAACAGGACAAAAAAAAAGGCATGATATTTCTAACTGGTCTTCAGCTGAGAATTCACTATAAAAATTTCTGAAGTCTGAGATGTATCTGTGGATAGTAGATGGTAAAGATTTTTATCAATGTTTATATGTGTCTTTTAAAGGTCAAGAAATGTCATAAGAAAAGATTGAAAGCACTTCATGTAAATTGTTCCTGGAACATATCCAAGTGGCTTTTATCTCCTGGCTTCAATTTTTTTCTTTTTTTCAAGAGCTGTAGGAAGTAAAGCCACTTTTTCTCTGCTCCAGGAATGTGGAGAGAGGGAAAAACGAAGGTAACAAAAAAGGACTTGATTTCACATACCAGTTTAATTTTAGGTAGAATGCTTATGCCTTCATGATAAAGGGATTCTGTTCATCTTTTTCGGGAGATGACAACATGACACCAACCAGCTGAGGAGGTTGAAAACGTTTCTGGGGATAACCAAACCATGTTTTGGTGCCTCTGAGATCCACTGTAATATTGAGTAGCTGGAAAGAAAAGGCCTGAAACTTTTCCACTTGGAATAAAATCTGTGAAGCCAACGCACTCACATGTGAGTTTACTGAGGATGGGAAAAGCAGAGAGAGCAGCAGCACATTTTGTTGCACCAATTCCTTACCTGGATGGCCCTTCTGGTATTTAACTCTGTTCATGCATTTATTTATGTTCTTGGTTCTCTAGGCATATTGCCTTTTCTAGGCTGCCTGTTTCTGGAGTTTCTGGTCAGCATCCAGCCAGCAGAAGCAACACCTCATTGGGCCATGTTACCAGTGCCCTTTCAGGAGTGCTCTGAATGAAAATCATCTGGGTGGAAAAAAAAAATCATCTTTCTCTGAAATGAAATTGAGAATAAATCATCTGGGGGAAAAAAAAAATCATCTTTCTCTGAAATGAAACTGAGAATAAATTCTACAGGTCTTCAACTTCTTCTTTCACAGCAGAAAGTCTGAAAAAAAAGGGTTGTATAGGTATTTGGGGTGTGGTAAACAAATTGCCTTGGAGCATTGATTTTGAGATTTCAGGGCTTTTATTCTGAGGAAAAATGACCAATTACCTTGCAGCCAAACCAAAGCATTCAGCAACACCCAAGGAATCCCAGGTATAGAAAATGAACTAGAAATTGGCTTCTAGGCTATGGTTTTATTTGCTAGACTGGGACACTGGAGAGGAAGGGAAGGAGGGGAGGATATGGACTTAACAAAATTGTTCATCAGGGTTTATGGACCTTGTAATGTATGAGGGAATATCTGTCAGCCTTTAGAAAAGCATGAGCCCCAGAATACTCCTCTCATCCTGAAAGCTTGTGCAGGTGTAACAAACAGGTTCTTCACATGGTTGTCTGGAATTTTCCTTAAAAGAGAATGAGAGTGGAAGAGGAAAAGATGAGGTTTCCTCCTCTGCCCCTATCCCCATACTGATAATTCTGACTGTTGGTCCTGGTACTTCTGCTGAAACAGAGTAACCTGGAGTTTGTGAGAGCCCTTCAGTGCCCACCTTAGGAGAGTTGGTGTGGAGCTGCAACTTCATTTAATAAATAGAAACAAAGCTTCGCTTACTGGTGTGTCATCACACATTCAGGATTCATAGAAAGTGATGTAACTCTCATATTTGCAAATATGCAACTCTTTTCTGCTCTCTAGTTTGAAAAATTATTTTCAAGAGCTTGCTTCTATTTATGACAGCCAGAAGAATACTGAGGCTGTCAGCTGCTTGATTTCCTTCCCATTTGCAGGGATGCGGTACACAAATTATAACTTGGTAATTGTGATTTCTGCTTTGAGCACTCTGAAAAATTGCAGCCTAATTAAATAATTATGGTGCTTGTTTGGTGGTTTTTTTTTTTTTTTTGAATACATATTTGCAGCTGAGAGTTTCAAGGAAAACCAGACAGTAAAGATAAAGGAAGAACCGATGGAAGTTGACATCCACGACTCGCAGGCTTCGGTGTCACCCAGCCAACCCAGCCAAAATGTTGGCTACAGCACTTTATTGGGGCGAGACATCAGCGAGCGCATCCAGAAGGCACCCGAGGGCCGTGTGCTCCCAGAGAGAAATCTGTTCAGCCAGGACATATCAGTGAAAATGGCATCTGAGCTGCTCTTCCAGCTATCAGGTAAATCCCGTGCAACTGCTCCATAGCTGAAGTTAAAGAACAAAATGAGATTTTTTTGTATAACCCCAAAGTTCTATGAAACTGAGATCACCAGGGCTGAAAAATAATAGGAGTTAGAACCTTCCTACCCTCACACTTGAAACACAGAGGCCTTGCCAAATGTCTCCCATAGTTTGCATATGCTTTAAAAGCACTGTGGCAGCCAGGTCAGGTTCACAGTATTTCAACTGAGTTGGAAAAGCCAGAGTTCAACTCCTGTATTTTTGAAAGCTAATTAAATAATTTGTGACAACTGGTTTGATCCCTGTAGAGGCGAATCTGCAGATGGCAGTTCCTGGCCTAAGTGGCCAGTGGCTGCAGGATGCAGCACTCCTGGGGCTGCACTGCCCACTTCCCTTGGCAAAGGAGGTGTGAACCTCATCTGTCACACAAAGACACTGGAACCAGCACTGTTCAGTGAGCACTTGCACTGCACACTCTGCATGGAGCACTAACATCTGGAACTGAAACAACTTGTTGGGTGTTAGATCAAATAAAGTCATGCCCATTCTCTAATCATGCTGGAACCATTTACCCTAAATTACCCTGGCTTATGCTGTTACCTGAAAGCATTAAAATAGTTCTGCTGAATAAAATCTGATAGAGAACATATGATGTGTGCTAATCACAAAAACTCGTGTGTTCCTCTGCAGAAAAGGTGAGCAAAGAGCACAACCACAATAAAGATAACACCATCAGAACTACAGCCAGGTAAGTACAGCCCGTGGTTACCTGCACAGCTGCACTGTAAATAGCATTGCTTCCTTTTGCCTTGTGAACTCAAACCTGTCTGTGTCCTGCAAATGTGACCTGATAGAACAAATGTAAGATATTTCCATGAGTAATGGAGCCCATGTCTGAAAAGCTACAACTATAGATCTGACTGCTTAGGGTTTGTGAGACAAAAGCCCTTTGGGCCAAAATGACTGTTCTCCTCTGAGCAAGTATTCACACATCATTTTAGGAATTACTTATTCTATTTTCTTTTCAACAAAAACTGAAATTTAAAAGAAACTGCATGGTGCATGCAGTGCTTGAGGGAAGACCAGGCTGACAACAGGATTTTAAGACATGGACCAATGTAAGAAGACGTGATTTTGATTGTCTTCTGTCAAACTAGATTTCCTTAGAAAAAATTCCATCTAGTATTTCTGTCATCTCAATACATTCTAGAGATGAATTTTTAAATGTCAGACTGTAGGACAGTGCTAACAAAACATTTATCAAAGATTACAGTTACATTGTGATGATAATTTAAATTAGCCAGGGATTAAAAACATGATCCTATTGTAGTCTGTGCTGTTAAAGAAACGTGCACTTTACAGTTCTGTGGCTGGGAACAAGCCCACAAGGTGTTTGCATATCCATGAGCAGCAAGGTGAGGTGTCCCTCTGGGAAGACTTAAAGATCTTATGCAGTTCAGTGGTACCTGTAATTGGTAAAGACCTGGGAGCCCTTGGTAGGGTAGGGGGAGTAGGCAGGAACTGGCAAGGATACAGTTATTCCCTACCTGATAGTTATTGTGGATGGGTTGGAGATGGAGCACACTGAAGTGATGAAGAGTTCATTCAAAGACAGAGTAAGAGCTTCCTGCCTCTGCAGAAATTCTTGGTGCTAGCTTAAAACAGCTTTGCCCAGACAGAATGGCAAAGCATTTCAGTTGCAAAGAAAACATCTCTAAAATATATTGTACTTAAATTTCTAGGCCTGTCCTATTCATTCATGGTAGCTGCAATAAATAACTTGTTTTTAATAAACTGACCAGCTCAGTAAATGTACATTAGGGACTTTTGAAAGATAATTCAATTGAGCTTTTAGCTTCTGGTTACAGTGAATGCTTCCCGTATTTGCTAGTGTGGGAATTTGTCGGATATGCAGCCTGCACGCCTTTCTGTGCTACTCAAAACGCATGAGCCTGAGATACAGACAGAGATAAATGCACATATTGTCCAGCTACTCATTAACCATCCAGGGTGCACTGCAGGGAGGGGCTGACAAATAGTTGAAAATAGATTTCAGTGTCTCATGATGTTACCAGCAGGATTGGTGTGAGAATCCAGAGCTACTTTTGGATCTATCAAAGATAATTCCAATTGGAAAGGTTGAGGACAGTTCAAAGATAACTTGCCCTTTTTCTGGCTGCCAGCTTTTAAAAGGGTAGCACAGTTGGCTGTTGTCAAACTTGTGTTGAGCTTTACTGAGATGTCCTTAGAGTGGCTGCTACCCATCAGGGCATGAAATGCTGAGTGCCTGGTTCAGTTTTTCCGGGTGCTTTTCTTATCTTGCCTATTTATCAACAGAAGAAGACATGAATGAGGAGAGCTTCTTAAGAGGGGAAGTGAGTCAGTCTACTAAATCCTGTGAGTTCAAGCAGATTGACTTGAAAGACCTTGCCAAGAAAAAACCCAACCCACCCCAAACCAAATAAACAGCTGGAAGTCTTTACTGGTAAGGGTATGACGCCTTCTCAAAAATAGAATGTGATGGAGCAGCCAGTGGAGAATAGATGCACTTGGACTGCATTAAGAAAACATGTGGTGTTGCAGTTTGGCTCACCAGCCCACATCTGGAGTAATGACAGAAAGGCATTTGAATCACAATTGCTGTGTGAAATGTGCTGACAGCTGCAGAGCGCCAAGGTGAGGTCAGTGTTGTCCACCTGTGAGTAGCACAAAGATTTAGCTGTGTCACTGGTGGGGCTGAAATCAGCAAACCCCAGCAAGATGGGCTACACAAGCACTTTTTGCTCTCTTATTCCTTATTAACATTTCTAACTGTCACCTATCTGTTGCTGTTCCTCCTGTGAGTATTCCTGGACTTTGCCACCATATACTTCCCTATGACTTTGCTGAAGCAGCTGAAACTGGCAAGGATTCCTCACAGTTCAATGGCTGAGTGAGATGGTAGAGCCTGCCATCTGTGATAAGAAGACAGAAAGTGGAGAAGTGAGTGATCTGGAAGTGAGTACGCCAGCGTAAGATGCCAAGATAAGTTTCTTTCATCTAGAGAACTGTGTAGCCATGAAACTGGAAAAGTGCAGCCAGAGGAAAAATAAAAGATCTCCTAAAGCTTAATTTTCATCTGAAAGGACTTTGCACAGTGATTGAGGACAATGTGTGTAATTCCTTACTATGAAGCAGGAGCTCCTCCCTCCATACTTTGCACTGGGAATCGGAGGACAGATCTGCTGAAATAGAGATAATAATAGGGCCGCCGCTGAAGAGACTCAGCTGCCATTCTAGAGGAGGGCAGAAAAGATGTATCCAAGGATGGTTCTGCAATTCACCAGAGGCCAGGGGTGAAGAGGGAAATCCTTGGGATATGACACGATGCAGCCCTCAACAGCACCCTGCTCATGATCTATGGCCTAACCTGAAACAAATAAGCCCTGCACCATCTGTTTTGCTTAGAGCCAGCAATGAGCAGTGTCCGAGTGACTGAATCTGAGGCACAAACAGGAAGGCCAGCATGGAAACCCGAGTGGATTACAAGATTTTGAAGAGTTACAATAGTACTAAAACATTTTTTATTGATGTTTTTCTTTCAAATCATTATTAAACCAGTAAGAGGAATGTTGCAATAAATCATGCCATATTTTTATACAGTGTCAGTCTGTTTCATATTATGTCACCCCTGAGTGGGTGTGAGTCTTGGAAGAAGTTAAGTTTTGCATATGTGGGTTGGAGCTGTTTTGGTTTATCCTGGTCACTTGTTTTCTGGAGTATCCTGCATTGTTCAGCTATTGGCATCCACCAAACTGTTCAGGTTTCATGCCTTCCCCTTCAGCACACCCTAATGTTGACTGCTTATGGATGTGTTCAAACTTGTGTAGAAATACCAAAATATCCCATTAACTGTCACATATGGAACAGCACAAAATGAATAATGTCCAAAAAACTTAATAGGAAAGTAAAACAATGTGGTTGCCAAAAGTGTTTCACAATCAAGTTAACTAATTATCAGCAAGTTTCCCTGAGGCAGAAGAGATCTGACTAAGAATACAAGTGACTTGGTGCACACACCTGGTTCACTCTGCAGAAAAACTACACGAGGGGAGAACTCAGGCAAGTGATGTCTTTTGGACAGAAACTTTGGGTACCTGGACTGGTGAGGTCAGCTTGGTGCAGCTGACACATACTTTGAGTCTGGACTACCTGCTGTGTAACACCTTGTGAGACCTCTTAGCAGGTCCTTTATCCTGAAAAGATTCTTGGATTTTATTACTGGTTAAGAACAGGCTGCAGAAATGGTCTGGCCTCCTGTCCTGCACCTTTAAAACACCTGCTATACACCAGCCTGTTAAGGATTCTCAGTCTGGGAGAGATCAGATTTAAAGTAATTCTCATTTTGCTTAGAAGAAATTGGTAGTTTGTATGCAGATGAAATACATTCCCTTAGAAAACATTTTTCCAAGAAAGACTGTAGTTTTCCGTTTTGAGTTTTCTGATGTACCTCTTGCTGATGTCTGTCTGTACTGCAGACAAGGAATGCTTGTTTCTGTTATGATCTCTAAGTGTGCAGAAAACAAACGTTTCGACAGAGATGCCATTTCATTATTGAAATTTACTTTTTTCTGCCTGTTAATTAAAACCTAAAGCAAAATATTCTTTTTGGAATCATGTAGCTGATAATTTTTCTGCTTAATACTCTTCGGAATGTACCTATTCAACTTATGAACTTTTTTCCTGCTTTAAAAATCAAACTTATGGAGTTACTTTCATTCATGAAAGGCCATGTCAGAATAGAACTATTCAGCATCTTAACCTAATATTTGAAAAGTTAACTACTGTGTGCTTCAGATTATTAAATAATAATATTTTTTACCTTTCCTGATTGCCTTCTCCAGATATGACCATAGAATACAAATTTTTGAAGTGTTATTTTAATGATCCATATTGTATTGTGATATAACAAATGTAAGGTGTTGAAATGTAGTTAAAAGCCTTTTCTGAGGCCTTCAGTTTTCACTCTGAAATGCAATTTTACCAAAGCATGCTTGCCTCATGGTCTATTTTCCAGCATGAATTCTATAAGTGAAAGAGGTTTTTTTACAAGATGGTATTTCTTACAATGTCCAGGTGTTGGGGTCAAAATTTGTATTTACTTCTTCTTCTGTTAACTGCTGTTTTCTTTTAAAAAAGGCATCTTGTTTTTTCCTGTAGCCCTTTCTTTTCTGAAGACACATTTAGACAATCACCATTCACTTCCAACTCAAAAGATCTCCTGCCCAATGAAACTACTCTTCATGGAAGGACGTCTGCACCAGGTCAGATATCTTTTTCATTCACTACTTCCAGTTAATAGATATTTTTAAAATTTTCTTACTGTAAACTCCACCACCTGACCAATGCTCTTGAAGTATTGTTTGCTTTGTCAAAAGGCAGCTATTTCTCCATTATAAGAAGTGCTTATTATTTAGAAGAAAAAGAGAAAAGGTAAATAGTGCTAAAGCATTTGTGTTAATAGTCTTTAGGCTGCTATTTCTATGAATTGTGCAATAGTCTACAGCAGATGAAATTTAGCAATATCAGGAGAGGTGAGGGTTTTTTGTGTGTGTGTGCCACTGATGCTGAATTACTGTCTGCTATTCCCCTGTTCCTGGACATCTCCATCTCCATCTTCTGGAGTACAGATGAAATGTTTGCAGGACATGTACCGGGGTGGCCGAGCTTGGCAATACAATTTTCCTGCCTTTAGCAGTACTTCAGAACCTTTCTGGGAAGGATGTGGAGTTCTTCAAATGTACTGAAATGCCTCAGTATCTGCAGTATCTTCCCACTGATTTTCTGAACTAGTTGACAGGCATTTTGTGTCCAGATGTAGCTTGGGTCATATTCTGCATTAAAATGGAAAATACAGGCATGTAATAACACTATTCAAGGTCGCACTGAACACATGCAAAAACTTGATATGTGCCTTCACTGTCCTGCTGCAAAATAACTCATTTGCTAGTTCACTGCTATCTGTTCTTAAATTAATAGCTCTGGGGTTCTAAAGGTCAGTAATTACACAGTCAGCTCTAGGGGGGGTTATTCACCTTTTCTTAGCAATCAATAAACTTTTGGGCACGTTACTGCTAATTTTCAGCTATAGACTGTCATTTAATTTACAACTTAACAGACCCTTCATTTTTTTTAATGCTTGAATAGTCATTTGACAGCTTGTGAAGTGGCAGATGAGGGTAAGAGCTAGATGCTGTCTAAGGGTAAATATGGATAGCAAGAAAAAAAAATTGTGGTGAAAGGACAAGGGTCTCCAGGCTGGGCACAGACACATTTCTGCAAGGAAGCAGTGGATTCTGTACCTCTGGGTGAGGAGAGCCAGATCAGGTGTGGTGCTTTTAAGTATTAAAATGTAAACGAGGTTAGTACTCTCAATCCTGGCTTTTGACCTTGGCATAACATGGAATATTCATATGCCCAGATGAGAGATGAGAATTCACAGACTCCTCAGGCAGGGCTCGATACCTCAGAGGACACAGCCTCTAGCAGCAAGACTCTTACATCACACCAAGATAAATGCATAAGAATTTTAATTCTCTCTAAGACTTCACTTGAAGTGAGGCCACTAGAAGTGTGGGTGGGCTTTGGTGACATGTTTGATCTTCTGCTTAAAAGATGTAAAGGATCTAGTGGGTTAGGTCATCCTGGAGCATTAGAATGGCTTCTGAGGGAACTGGGTTTTTATGTGTTTGTGCTGCTCCATAATCTGTTTTGTGGAACCTTGATTGCTCTGTGTATTATAATACATATTGCTCTGTGGTTATAAGACTCTGGTATAGAATAGTAGCATGTATACTACTAAATTTTAAAATGCCAGTTTCTGCTACGTTTTTATTTTTGGAACAACTGTTACCATTCCAAATATGTTGGTTTTTTTCTCAGCTTCATAACAAATTCTTGGGCCTGAAGTGCAACTTCACAGTAGCACGAAGAATGTGATTTAAATTTGTAATCAATTACAAATATTATATTCATGTAAAAGAACAGCAGAATACCCACAGGTAAATTTCTTGCTAGTTTCAGCCTTGCAAGAAGAAATATCCTTTGTAGTGTTATGGATAGCTCTGAAAACATTCTATCCCTTCAAAGAGCAGCATAAAGGAACAGAAACAAACCATTGTGAAAGGCCTACGGAAAGCGTTACAGAAATTGCTGTGGAAGTGCATATGTGGTCTCCCACATAAAAATGCTTTCACTTGAGATTTGGTTTGGGTTCCTCTATCCCTGAAAGAGGACAGTAAGAAGTAGAAAAGAGCAACGTGAGAAAATGATAGGAAAGTCCAGGGTCCTGGTGGAACCCCACGGACGCAGTTGCCTCTTTTTAAGTGAGCACCAAAACGGGCGGCTGCGTCCCCAGGCTCCTGCCAACTTTCTGTCTGCAGACTTTTTGGCACCCTAGCTGCAGAGGAATTGGGAAAAGTGACAGGAACATAGGACAGTAAGATATTTAGTGTGTCAAATTCAATTCTTTTCTATACTAGGTAACATTATGCAATCTTACTCCTTACCAAGCTCCATCTTAAAACCCATCATCATCATTATTTGTATGAGGATGCTGTTTCAGAAGCTCACCCCTTTTGAAGAATTAGGAGCACTTTGTTTCCAGCCTGAATTTATTCACAGCAAGTTCTACTTTTATTGTGTCACAAGTGCTGTCCTTCAACTTTGATATCAAATTCTTCTCCCTTGTGATGTTCACCATCTGATGTGCCATCTTACATTCCTCTAATCCTGCCTTCCATTTTGGAAAAGTGAGCCAGCCAGTGTCTTTTAGTCTCTTTTAGTACGACAGGGTTTCCATTTCCCAGCCTTCTTCTGCCTCTGTTTAGGGGCATTAATTTCTGCAAATATGAGTAGTCAGAACTATATGTGCTCTTTTATAGGAAGCTTTGCCACTGACTTTTTCAGCAACCTGCAATCTTCTGAGTGCATATTGGAAATGCCTCTCCTGATTAATCACAGCCTTTGTAACTAGAACATGCTGGTGTCTCTCTTGCTACTCAAATAGTAACTTGTTTTTCTTTTCCTTTATAATTTCAGCTGATCATTTCAGCATGCAACAGAAATTCTTGTTCCTACACTCTTAAGCATATGACCTTGTAATTGGAATTGTTTCACTTGTTATTCTAGCTCTCAAGATTGTTTCTTTAGTACTCTGAAATTTCTGCATATTGATATTGCTTTCATTAATGCAGTTCTGATTTGTTTGGGGTTTGTGTGTGTGTGTGTGTTGAAGCTGTTAAAGAGGATTTTTAAGTACAACGGGTCCAAAGTTCAGTCCTTGAGACTTAGGCTTAGTGGCCCCCTCAGTGCAAACCACTTCACTTTATAGCCAGTTTATAAGAAAATTGCAAAATGGGGTATTTAAGTGGAAGAGCACTCATTGTAGGGCATTAAGTAGCTAAGATCCCCAAGGAGTATGAAATAATTAGGAAAGAATATTAAAAGATGTGTGAAATGAATGCACTGATCAGGGCATTCAGTGGAGGGGGAAAAAACCCTAAATAAATAATGATACTGTCATGGATTTGGTCTGAAAAAAGGGTGGAGTGTTCCTGATCAGCAGCAGTATCACAGGCAGGAGAGTTGATTCTCATGTGGAAGCTTTTAATTCCAGTATCCAAGGAAATAACAATGAAATCTCCAACAGCTGTCAGAAAGGGACTCATCAGACCCACAGAAGTCATGGTATCTCCCTGATAATCTTGGTGAATTCCTAGTACTCTGAGAAGGGAGGACAGGAGTTTCCTGGAGTGTACAGTTCAAATTTACTGGTTATTTTTGGGGAATTGCTTCTCTTTGTTTTTTATTTTTATAATATGGTTATGTTAATAACCATATTATTATATTGCACTTTTCTCTATTAGTCTTACTGTCCAAGTAACTTCATTTTTACTCAAAAATGGAAATAAAATAATTTTGATGTCCACATCAACCAAACACACTTTGCTCAAAAATTACCCTGGTACCAAAGTAATATCTAATACAAAGTCATAGCCAAAAAAATTCAATCATTTCAACTGCCATCTATGAGAATGTGGCCTCTTTTAATCTAGCAAAAGGTAGGGAGAAGAAATTAAAATTTTTATTTCAGTCACTTTAAAAGAGGACACTTTCATCTTCTGTTTTATAAGATTCTTTTTTTGAATAGTTTAGTTTTATGTCAGACTATATAGTTCAGTTCAGATCGCTGGATAAATTAAAAACTTGATCTTATGCTGCTGTTCCTGACCCTTAGTCAGTCTTTAATGTGCTTTAATAGTTTTCCACCATCTCATTGACTCCTTCTGTAAATCAAACCTGCCTTCATGGAAGCCAGATGAGTGATATTCACTATTCCTTTTCTGGATGGTTCATTAATATTGGTGAAAACCATGGCTTTTTGGAAGTATTTTTTTCTCCATGTATATCTGTGTGTAGTATAAAAATACTTCATTATTTTCTCTGCTGTTCACCAAGGACGTGGTATTCTCCTTCATTTACATTGACAGTGCCAAATATTGAAACAATCCCATCCATAGTGGATTACATTTTTTTTTAGAAATCCATCTTTTTGTGAGAATTTAGTACTACTTGCAACAATATAATTCTGATGTGGTAAATGACTTTCACATGGCTAAAATAAACTTTTGGAACTGGAGGATACAGGTCTTAGGGAGTTGTAGTCCAGGAATAGCCCTGTCTTTTTAAATTTTGCCACAGCTAAATTTACTGGTTGTTGGTTTGTTTCAGTAAAATAAGGCCAATAAATCTTCTGTGCTCCAGTACTTTTTTAAATGCATCAGAGCCTCTTCTGCCATGTGTGTCCACACTCTGTACTGACCTGTAAGATGACAGACAGGCTGTGCCTCCTCTTCAGGATTGTCCAGAATCAGTTGCATGGTGCTTAGTTCAGTAGAAATTTGGAAACACAGTGCAAAAATTTTACATTTTAGCAGTGTCAGTTGTTCTTTTATTGAAGATGTAATTAGTAGGATCATCCCATGTTTATGTTTATTGATCTAAGATAATATGTGTAACAGATTCCAGTAGGTTTGGAGCTCCAGGACTATTCTGCAGGCGTGTACAGGTTTCTCCTGTCACTGTCCATGCTCACACTGTCCTTCATTTCTCTAAAGCAGTAATTCCACTGTAACTTCAATACACTAAAAGATGAAAACCTGCCTGCTCCCAGGGCCTCACCTTTGCACATTCTGCTACACAGCGGTACCAACACCTGTGTGGCCACATCAGGGGAAGTGGGGAAATCTCCTTTTTTTCCCCAATAGTTTGTGGGAATGCTGGGATGTGAGTAGGGTGAAGGGAAGCTGTATCCTTTGACCATATGACATTTCAGCATTTGTGTGAGACTGGCGTGCCTATAAGCACACTTAATCTTGTCTATTTTCTTCTGTTACTGTAGCTGGAAAATACCTCCTGAGGGTTTAGAATTTTAGCTTGAATGTGATAAATAATCAAGCTGGTGGTGTTGTGCAGATACCAAATTCTTTAGTATGAGTTTGCATGTGTCTTCCTGCCTAATCCCTTTTTAAGCATGCTTTAAGGTCAGTATAGCTCTTAATGTTGTAATTTTCTGTGACTGTGAGTATCTAGAAAGTAGATAGCAAGAGCTCTTTTGGTCCAGCCTCCAGAGGTGCTA
Source organism: Monarcha castaneiventris obscurior (assembly GCA_026261815.1). Classification (NCBI taxonomy): domain Eukaryota; kingdom Metazoa; phylum Chordata; class Aves; order Passeriformes; family Monarchidae; genus Monarcha; species Monarcha castaneiventris. Next base: position 2,781,170 of record JAMPIT010000890.1, read on the forward strand.
ATTCATATCCACTACTTTCTGGCAGTATTTGTGCTTTGTTCTGGTTTCCTGTGCTCTGCAGCAAACTAAACTTCTGCAACCATCTACAGCAACCAGCTCTGAATTTTGGGTCATCACTGGGTTAGTTAAGAAAATTATGACTTTGGTTGAATATAAGATTAGAGTGAATCTGGCTATGGTTTTCATTTCTTAGAGAGCTGCTGGTGAGAGTTTCCTTTCCTGGTCTCTTTTATGCTGCTGGACTTTTACCTTATCCTGCATTGTCCCTGAGACCACTGTAAGCACACTGCAGAAATGAAGGGACACCTGGAGGATTCGATTTCTGTGCAGGGGACCATTGCCACTTGTGTCACCCTGGAAAATGTCTTTAGGCCTTAGGGGACTGTGAAACACACACAGCCTGAGGATTTCTGCTGAAGTGACCAGCAGTGAAATGCTGGCATTTGAATTGCCCTTGTGTAGCTTCCCAGCTATGTACCCATGGAGTTAATTAGAATGATTCATACCTTCTTACAGTTGTTTGCTTACATCTGCCAAAAAGCCTCTAACTCCACATTGTGGGCAATTCTATTTACTGTAGGAAGGCTTTCTTCAAATGTTTAAATGTTAGAATTTGTAAATGAAAGCCAGAGCTTAAGAGCATGATTACAAGGAATTGATTTTGAATTCATTCAAGACAGCAGAACCTGTGTGTTACTATTTTTAAGAGAATCGCAGAATGGTTGAAGTATGAAGTCTGGTTCCACACCCTTCCCCAGATCAGAGTCATCTTGTTGCTCAAGGCTGTGTCCAGTTGGGTTCTGAGTATCTCCAGGAATGGAGACTCTGGGCAATCTCAGAGCAACCTGTGCCAGTGTTTGACCTTGTTCACCATAAGAAAAATGGTTTCCTTACACTTAAATGGATTTTCCTGTGTTTTAATTTGTGCCCTTACCTCCTCTGCACTGGCATCACTAAGAAGAGCCTGACTTAATCTTCTTATTTCTCCCTATCCGGGTTGGAAAGATCCAACCGAGTCACTTTTTTTCCAGGCTGCATAGTCCTAGTTCTCTCAGGCTCCCTTTCTGTGACAGATGCCCCATTCCCTTAATCATGTTTGCTGGACTTCAGACTTTTTTGAAAGTCTAAAAGAATATTTCAAGATCCTGGCAGCTGTTTCCATCCCTGTGATGGAACAGCAATTTTTATTGCCGGTGTAATTGCAGAGGGGGAGGACACATGCATGAGAATTGACTTATGTAGTGCTTTTTCCCCCCCCTTGCTTTATTCCATTATTAGTGCTTATGATCATTTTATCTGCTTTCAGTTTTGGTCTGAGTTATGAGCTCTGCCCATCCAAGACATTGGATACCCCCTTCAGTTTCCTGGTGATGAGAGTCCCTGACCCCTATTGGCTTCCTGTCAGGGCAGAAAAGTGAGAGTGGCACTTAATTCACTACCAAGGCATGTTCCATCAGGCACTTGGTCCTGCTGTTCATTTCTGTCTTAGGATTCCTGTGAAATGTGCCTGGGGAAAGTGGAAGCAGATGCCACACTGTCATTGCCACCTGCAGGGCACAATTGTAGGTACTCCCTTAGCTGTGCAAAGTTTGCTTCTCTCAGTCCTCAAAAGCACCCTTTTAATTTTATTTTTCTTCTGGTACTTGACTGGGAGTAAGATTCAGCCAGATACTCTTCTTTGTGTGTGTGTGTACACATGGGGTGTGCATGTGTATGGCTGGGTAAAAATCAACACAGGTGCATGAGTAAGGATACTGGAGAGGTGTCCCTCTGACAAATCCAACCTGTGTGACAGCTTCACAGATAGTAGGAAAGTTGGTTTTTTTGGTGACAGAGTGGCAGATTGATTTTTAGTAACTGATTTTAGTTCCTTATCTCCAACATGCTAATTCTTGCCACAAGCAGAATGTCTTGTGGGTACGAGTGACTGGTGTGAGCTCTCCGGAAGGCCGGGGACTGTCAGCCACCGAGGTGGCTCTCTGCAGTCTGATAGCAGGAGACGGATAGCTGGCAACTTGTGGAAAGGGATTCTAGGAAGGTGAGATAGTTGGACTGCTATACAAGTGGGCTGTGCTTGGCACAGTTCTCCAAAGCAAGACAGATTTTGCAGAATTTGTTCAACATAATTCAGTGCTAAACTGCCTGATAGTGGCTCTGGCACGTTTTCCATCTATCGCATCCTGTCTTCAGATTGCCATGACCGTCTGCCTGCGTGCAGCCTTCTCTCCCTGTGCTCCCAGCTGCCTTGACAACCACTTTGCACCACAGCCATCGAGCAGAGGCTGCCACATTTCTGGTTCATTCCATGGGATCATAACCAAGGCGGCTTCAGCTCATTGCAGCATTTCCTGGATCTGCTGCCAGGCAGGTTTGCATCTCCTGCATGTGTGGTGCAGATCCGTGGTGCAGCAATAGAGGCTGTGTCCTGGGCAGCCACACAGTTTTCGTAAGTAGCAGAGTCCCTTTCAGAGCTGAAAATGTCATTATTATGCAGAACAAACCATTTCAAACCAGCAAATGGCCTCTTGCTCAAGCATGTATGTTGTGTTCTCTGGCTAAAGCAGGACAAGTGAAACATGCACCACGTGCATCATTGTACATGTCTTAGTTTTTCTTAACCATCAGTATTTATTGGGCAGGGCATGTGATCATATCTTTCTGAGCATCCCATGAAACTCCTGGTGAATTGGCCAGCCTCTCACTACAGGCTAAATAGCAGGACTTGGCACCAATTGCTGTGAGCACACAGAGTTCACTTCTTTTCCCTGTGAAGTCACTGCACTGATTATTTTGCCAATTGTTTACAGGACCTTCAAGTTGAAAGGTGTTAATTAAAACAAGCAGAAAAAGTTTGGGTCCATGTCTAATGGCTGTCTTGGAAGGCATTTGACATCTATCTGAAAACTTGCATTTCTTGTTTTACTATGGGCTGCCTTTATACAGGGTAAATTTTATTTCCCTCTCATATACTGCAGTGTTCTCTTACAGGCAGAAATACTCATTTTTAAAATTTAATTTTTTTTTATGCTTGCTCCTTCTAGAGCACGATCAACTTACGGTAAAGGACACAAAAGCAAAGTAATTTCACTCAGAACAAAATACCTTCTGGTTTCATTTAGAATAAACCCAAGCTAGATCACAATCATTAAACCCAGCAAACCAAAAACTGTTATGAAATATCATCGGCTTCAAATTCAGAGCAAAAGTGGCCAAATTTAACAGTTTTATCCCACATGGAAAAATAAAACTTAGCATTTGGATTTTTTTATCCTTTCAAGCAGGACAGGTTTTGGCATCTCATATTATTTTGGCAACTCTTATTATTTAACTTACCATAATAAGTTTGCTGAGTAATAGTTGCTCAATAGCAAGTGATTTTTGAAAAAACAAAATCATTGTTGCCATAAATATTCTTAACTAGATAACACAAGTGCAGGTCAAATTTGAGAAGGGTTTTCTGAGCAGCTACAATCATTGGAAGTACTTAGTGAGAAATGTGGGACTTTAATAATACTACCATGTATTATTCTAGGAAGTGAATTTGGGACAACACAGGGCTGCCCAGCAAGTTCCTGGGAGCTTTTGATGAAAGTCATAGAAGACAGCTTGGGGGAGAATGACCACAAAGTTGTAGAATGTTGGTTTTGGGAAAGAAAGAAGGGAAAACAGCAAAATAACCCCTGTTGGCTTCAGGAAGGGTAAATGGAACCAACCTGGAGATGCGTATGGAAAGAAGCCTAACAACAGTTAATGACCTCTGGGCTTGAGTGAAGCTTCTCATGTGTCCTCCCACAATATGCCCATAGGAAGAAGGGAAACCCAGGGCAGGGACAGCTCTAATTCAGTGGGGAAGTGCAGCTGTCAAACCCCAGGGACCACGTGGGGTCTGCAAGAGGCTGTGCTTGCTCTGGTGTTCATCAGTCCTTTTATTAACATGTTGGATGATGGAGGAGAAAAGATGTTTATTAAATGTCTGGGGCACACCTTGCAAGGAGGTGCCATAAGCACTTGGGAGGACAGAACTAGAGTTCAGTCTTAGCTTGAGGAATTGAAGAAACTGTGAAAAATAGCAGCCAGTGCAGTGGGATCAAAGTTCTGTGCCTGGGGGAATGGTGAGGGCCATGAAGAAAGGGGAGGGATGAATGCCCAGGCAGTGCAGCTTAAGGAAGGGATCTGGGTTAGTGTTGGACAGACACCATGTGCAGAGCTGGCATTGCAGAAGGGACAAACATCTGGCTGAGGTGTTGGGAATGCTGTCTATAAGGCACATGGTGTAATTCTGCTCTGCAGCTGAAGCCCTGAATTCAGTTTTGGGCTTGGTAATCCAAGAACAATGTGGAGGAGACAGAGGTGGTCAGAGGTTTAGAACACATGAGCTGTGCATGAAGGTTGAAGAATTTTACCAATTTATTTAGTCTGGAGAAGAAAAGAGGGGAGATATGACAATGGCATTCAGATATGTAAAATGACAGCTTTGAGAGGAAAATAATAAACCTTGCCCATGTTCATGTGAGCAGAATAAGAAATAACAGGATTAAATGACAGAAGAGGAGATTGAAGCTAAACTCCAAGATTGAAGTAAAACTTTATAACGGTGGGGTGTTTTTGCACTGGCACAACTGTCAGAGGAGCCTCTGGAGGCCCTGTCACAGGAGGGTTTTTTAAAAAATAAGTAAGAAAAGCACCTGTTGGGACTGATGGGTAAGTTTGGTGAGTGGCTGATGTGCTTCTGGATGAGGGAGAGACAAGCTGGCCTCCTGGGGGTCCCTTCCAGCTCTAATTCTGGGATATAAATTCAGTAACAAAGCCATAGTGGTGATTGAACAGCCTCCTGAAAGAGATTTGATAGATGAGGCATTTGTCTTACAGGTACTCAGCATGCTGTGGTTTAGAATCTGCACCTCATTCAAGCCTATCTCTAGTTTCATATCCTCTTTTGTCTTTCCTAATATCAGAATCTCCTGTAAATGTGAGCATCAGCACTGAGTCAGATTGTTTCCTGAGGAAGATGAAACTTTTCCAAATACGAGCTCAACATGAAATAGAAAGATAGGTTTTAAAATTAGTTTTCTAGCTCTGCAAAAGGAATTGGAACACATCATTCCTGACATTTCTTTTTAGAGTTACCTCGGGACTCTCCAGTCCTCACCTATCTTACCTTGTACAAGTTTGTCTTCTGTAATATTTGTCTGCCTAAGAGTAAATTAAATGCAAAATTCATCAGCTGTTTGGACAGATGGATAGATAGACATAAAGACTATTGTTTAAAAATAATCTAAGCAAAGCTGAGGACAAGTTTGGGGTTTTTTCTTCTACAGCATGATTTCAATCCAAGTACAAATTTGCCCTAATTTGTTGCTGGGTGTTTTAGTTGAGTTTGGGGCTGTTGTGGTGCTCACTGCAATCCGAGCAGAAGGCAGATGGGAGAATTATGCAGGAGGAGGGGATGGTTTACAGGCAGATGCATGTGCTGGTGAGAGGAGAAAGAGCAAGGAGAGATGTGAATATCTTAAAAAGAGCAAGTTAAAGGCCTCAAGGAAATGGCAGATTCAGTGCTTATCACTTGGGGAATCCGCAATAAAAGCAGCAAGAACATTTTCTTTTACAACAGCAATCACAAGCACCTTGGGAAAGGTGGCTCTGGCCAAATGTTTGTAGTTACTTGTTCATCCGGTGTTGATTATTTTGTGTTAGTTCAGTCAGCTCAGGAACCCAACCTGCATTTGGGGCTTCATTTTGCATTCCCCCATTGAGGTTTCTGGTCACCAGCTTCTTCCAAGCACAGGTTTTGCTTCACCCAAAAAGAGGCAGAAAGCTGAAAAGAAAAATCATCTAAAGGCCAATTTGTCTTTATTTGTATCTGAGTGCTGGATGGGGACTACTAGTGTTAGCCTCTGCAAAGTGCCCTAGGTGTGTTTATTACCTTCTCTTTAGGAAAGAAAAGCCCCTATTTCATGTGGACTTGCAAGCAGGAGTTGTCACATTGACAAAAACCAAAGAAAAAAAATTTGTATGCCCCATAATGGTCTTAATGTGCACAAATGTTTGAGTGATTTTTTTTTTAAAAAGGGTTTCTTGGAAGTGTGTCTTAAGCAGAATTGTAGGAAAGAAATTAGAAGGTAGAAACCTATTGGCACTATAGAAATGAATTAATTTTGGTTTAAAAATAGCAATAGGAGCAAATTATACTTTCACAAGTTCATATGAACTCAGTGTTGTAGCACCCAAAATAAGTGTTACAAGCAGTGTAAATGCTTGAGATAGATGTGAGGGCCACCTGCTTGGGAGTGAGTTAGAAGAAACTTAGGTGAGTTTATTATGGCACATCTTACTGTAGTCATGAGGATATTTTCAGGAGGAAATTAAATGAAATTAAATTATATTATGCAAAGATAAGAGAGAGCACATTACCAGGTTTTTCTCTGACAATAGATGCAGACTTTAGCTGTTATTTCTAAACAAGAAAAAAATAGTAATGGTGATAGAGCCCTTTGTTACTGAAAGGATCAGCTGTTCTTGGCCAGCAATGATCAGGTAAAGTTTTAAAAACACTTCCTGGGGTTCGCTGGTGTTTCCTTTGCCTTTCTTGAAATGTCTTGGCACCCTCAGTGGAGGGGGGGAAAAAAAACCCATTTCCCCTCTGGGCCATATTGCATTACTTCATCTGCAGCCATGAAATCCATCTGATTTTCCCTGTGGTAACTGGGAAGGATGGAGGAGATGCTGGAGCCCATGCAGTGAGATAAAGGGACTCTTCACAACTGCTGCTTCTTGGCCAGCAAATGCACAGTTTGGGGAGGGCCTGATTTTGTATCTGTTGTGAATTTCACATTGTTCTATTATTTCTTGTTTTGTAAGGGATGCAGTTACCACAAGACAGTCCTGTTTATGCTTTATGCTAAAGCAAGGCAGTGCTAATACAAGCTGGGGGAAATAGAGGCTGTTGTCCAGCACCATCCTCAAATTGAGGTCATAATGTACGTTGTAAAAACAGTTTTCTAGAAATGACTGCAACATTATTGTAGCTTTAGAGTTCCTTAAAAATCTGCGACTTCGGCCACCTTGCACAGAATTTACTGGATTTTTTTCTCTCTTCTTGGTTGCTTCTTAAGTTTTGAGCTTAATGCAGAGAATAAAAGCAAATCCCAGAGCTTTATAATGGAGATGGTGGTTATCACAAGGTATCTCATGGTCTGCTCAGGAGTCTTCTGTTGTAAAAGTGAAGTGAAAATAGGTGTGATTTTTGATGCAAAGGTGGAAGGTGGGAGTGGCTTTGTGTTTTAAAGTCGGTGCTGTCCCAACCTTGTCTTTGCCCGGACTTTCTCACCCTGCTTCTGATTGTCCATTTCTGAGCAATGGGCTTGGTCTTAGCAGTGAAGGGGGCTTCACTTTTTTTTCCCCACGTTTTTCTATGGAGTCAACTTTAAAGTTCATCTTTTACCTGTTTTTATTCTTTTCCCAAACCCTGACATCTTTATTGTTTCTCAGTGACCTTTTCAAGTGCTGCTCTCTATTGTTGTGCACTTGGAATACTTTTGTGCACAATATTAATGTTTCTTTTGGTGGGCTGTGCAAGCACTTTATTGAAGTATTTCCTACTTTGATTGTTGCTGTTTTGAGAAAGAGCAGTTTAAGTACCGTGCTACTGATACATAAAATCACTTGGGTTCTACTTTCTTCCATATTTTAAAGGAATTTTAAAGAATTTTAAATTATCATAACATTACTGCTTTTTACCACACTCCATAGTAACGTTAAATGTTTGCAAAGCCTTTGAGGAGAAAAAAGTAAGAGCATTAATTGGTAAAGTTTTTTTATTTGGAAAGGAGACTTTTTCTGCTTCCTCTGTGCATTTGTTCTGTCATTCAGATTGATTACGTGCAGATTTTTGGGGCTTATGAAACAAAGAGGACATGACCCCCTCTCAAGTGGAGCTAGAGTTTTCTTTCTTTGGGTTTTTTGTGGGGAGTATGGAAGATGTTATGCCTAGAAAGCAATTGCTTATCTCAGTTAATAGTGGATGAGTCTGCTCGCAGTAAAGATCCACCCTGAACCAAGACCAGACAGGATCCCGTGATGCAGGGGGTGACAAATGAAGACTGCAGGACCAGTCAGGAGTGCTGATACCTTATCTAAGCTAAGAGACCTACCTTCCTCAGGAACTACAGCACCTGGAAGGATTCCAGTGTTTATTTTAACTGACTTACTAGAAATAAGATTTCTGCTCCTACAAATAAAACCTTTGTGGAAGCAAGTTGGAAAGGGAGTAGGATATATAGTATCTGGAGCACTGCAATTTTGTATAGTCAATATATTTTTGAGCTTGGGAACCTTTCACAGGCTTTTGGCAAACAAGCTTGCAACAGAGCCTTAATTACATATTTCATAAAAGGAGTTCTCAATTTTTAAATACAGTGTGCCTGCCAGAGGTGATAGATGAACATGTAAGGGGAAGACTCCAAAGCAATAAAATGCATCTTTGATGATGGAAACACTGCAGAAAGTAGGAAGACAGTATAATAAGATAGATAAATGCAGACAGAAGAAGGAAAGAAAATTTCTTTGAGCAAATAAATGTTTTTAAAGCAATGTTTGCATGATTACCTGACCTTAATACCTTGTTTCTGAATAAATAGTTTCTTGAAGTTTTTGTCTTTTAGACATAACCAAACAGAAATAACCTTACAAATGGAGCAAGCTTTTGTGACATTCCTGTAGAGCTGCATGCAGTGCATTTACTTGGGTAAATGTGGGGTACTTGACAGGAAAGTGAAGGAAGGAAAAAGCAGCAATTCACCTCAGGCTGGGAGCAGCCAAAAGTTACCTGATGACTGTTTAATGTCCCAAGTCTTTCAGAGCAAACTGAGATGCCTTGCTGTTGGACATGTGCACAGGAGTGTTCATCCTCTTGCCATGTGCTCACAGAACCCTGGTCACCTTGTCCAGCACTGTTTCTTAGTCAGTTTATTAATTTTCTGGTTTGGTGCACTCTCCCATAGGAGCTTCCTTCTGCATCTTGTATTTTTCACATCAGGTTTTCTCCCCTGGAGTGGGAGGAGGGAAGTTCCACACGCTTCCTTTCCTTTTCTTCTGTGCCACCTACCTTTTCCCAGGTCACCTCCTGTCCAGAGTTTGGTTGTCTGTCCCTCTTAGCCTCACCCTGGGTGGCTCTTTTGTCTCCAGACCTTCTGGACATCTGACTTGTTTCCTTCATGGCATTCAGCTTGTAAACAGCATTTATTGAAAATAATCTACCTACCACTCTCTATTTTCACAGGATTTCTGTTCATTTTATTTTCAAAATTACTTGCCTGGTTTCTCCTTGACCATTTTTGTGGTGTCAAGCTGTCTGAATAACCCAAAATCTAACTAACTCTGACACACACTTCCAGAAGAATGGAGGGAAAATGAATTTTGACCTTCTTTATTAAGACTTATCAGCACCTCTCACTTCCATCTCTTTAAGGAATACTTATTGCAAAGAGCAATCTATTTAATTTATATCCATGGGATTCCATCTGACCATGAGTATCTGCCCTTGTGGATTTGTTTGCTTCCGAGGTCTATGGAGGTGTGAAGATAAAACAGAGAAGCAGCTGTTGATGTGAGTTACAGGATGTGAGAGCAGACAGTAAACCAGAAAAGGTTATAAACATGAATTTATCTTCTTTGAATGACACTTTAGCACACTTTTTGTTTTCTTAGGTTTGTCTTTTTCACTTAAATAGTGGTTTCATTCTTTCCTTTGTTTGTATGAAGATATAAAGTTGGGCATGCCATTGGATAGCATAAAACACTGTGAAGCAGTAATTGACAAATACATCAAAGTAAAAGGAAAGAAGTAATCAAATTATCAGAGTCCAAAGGCAGTCCCAGGGAAGTTCCTGTGCCTGACAGCCACCAGCAGTCACAAGGCTGATTGGGTGACTCTGGACAGTCACTTATGTATTCAGGTCACGCCTCATCCTCTTCTTCAGTTACAGCTTCCACCAGATATGGTGTCCTCTCTCCAAGCATATCCTGACAAAAGTCAAGGTAAAGACTTTTCAGAAGGTTAATACACTCTCCATATTGATATCACCAGTTGGAGAGGAAAAGATTAATCCCTAAATGTGAAAACTGAAAATACATACATGTGCAGAACTATGCCCAACACCTCAGGAAAGGGGTAAGTGGTGACTCTTTCAGGCTGCAGTGCTTTGTTTGCCAGAAATGAAATCTGTTTGGAGGGGGAAGAGGGGAGGCACAGAACAATGTTTCTGCAGTTGTCCTCACCTCAGAGAAAATACAGATGATGGCAGTTCCTTCTTGGATGATCAGCTTTACACAGCTACTCATTATAAAGTTGACTTTTGGCTAGAAGGGAAGTGATACCAGGTGATGCAGGAGGGCACGAAAGGTGTCCATAAAGATGTATTTCACTATATTTAATTCAGTTTTAGGCAAGATTCTTAGTTCTTAAGAGTTCTATGCAAAATTATTTCAAAATAATTTTATCACTAGCCTGTAATACCCTGAGTCTTAATCCTTCTGTTTCTTTTTAATGTTGTACTGGAGAACTTGGAGGTCTTTCATTTTACTGAGCATATTTTGTTTTAAACTCCAAAACCCACACAGAAATGCAGTCTATTGCTTAATAATTTCAATCTTGTCATGTGTGATTTTCTAATATAGGAGTTTGGGAATTTGCTGTGGATTATTCAGTTAAAGTAGAAATCTTGTATCAAGTCTTTAATTTTTTTTTTCTTTTTGTTTTCCTCTTCATTTTAGTATAGGGGATGTCATGGTGAAAGATGGATTTCTGTGAGGCATCTTTCACAACAGTGATTTATTATTTAATGTTTAGTTGGTCTCAGTCCATCTTCTTCCTGGCCAGTGTGTAAGGTATTCTTAAAGGCTGACAGTGCTGACTGCCTTGGATCAGAGCTTAGGGATGCACAGAGAATGCTGTGCACAGCCCAGTGTTATGGTCTTGGAGTCACTGGGCCTATACTCACTTCCCAGGAAACACCATTCCCTGGTATTAATTAGAGCCAGAGCCCAAGGTGGCTCTGAGTGTAGAAGTTGATTCACATGACTTTTCAGGTCACTGGTGAGGTCAGGTGCTGGGCATGTTCTGGGAAGATTTCTGGACCACTGATTTATGGACACAGAGCTCCAGTTTCCAGGATGCAGTCAAAGCTTGCCCAGAAGGAAAGATAGGTGGAGGTAGGTGGTTTTCCTTGGAGCTGAGAAATCTTTCACAAAGTGCTGAGGCTTCTGTTGCAAGAGACCAGCTCTGGTTTGCCATGAGCAAGCTAAGAAGCTGCTGAATAGAAAAAGCACTTTGCTGCAGAGAGAAGATTCAGTCAAAAGAGAAGAAAGAAGCACTGTAGTTAGGAGTCCAGAAATACACCCTTAAAGTAAACAGAAATACTTTCAAAACACCTCAGTGTCCTCTTTTGCATCAATGGAAAATATGCAGCTCCTTTGCAAGGGACTGGCTGTCACCAGCTTGAGATAATCAGAAAGCTGCTATTTTTCTAGCTTCCCATGAGCTTCCCAGGACAATCCTTCATAGGGAAGAGGATATTATATTTCTTTTTCTTAAGAGATAAAAGAGGGCTGATGACTAATGCTGAAGTGAATTGTTAAGAGACTTATTTACTTAATTGAGCCTGCTTGTTTGGTATGTGTCCCAATTAATTCATTTTTGTTGTGACCATATTGAAGCAACCTACACCCTTGTGACCTTCTCTTATAATTATTACTATTTTCCTCATTTGAAGCACTGTTTTGATTATGTACTCAAAAAGCTCTGCTGAAACATCTGTAGCACTTCCACAGAGCCAGATTTTTCTATTGTTTGGAACTCAAGGATAGCAATAAAAAAGAATCCTTCTTTATTGAAGTTCTTGGAGGTTATGGGTCACTTACAGCCCTTAGGGGATGGGGGGGTGTCTTCCTTTTTAATTTCACAAAATGACTATTTTGAATAGGCAGACCTTGTTTTCTAACTAGAAATTCTTTTAAGAAAAATATGTTGTTGGATGGTAGCACTCAGAGATGGCTCAGAATTCCTCTGGTGTGAATATTGTACATATTACAGGGTCACAGGAGAATGTAACAGCAGTGGAGAAGGGGCTGGCAAGTATGGCCAGCCCTAAATTTGCTGAGATTTCTATGTGGACTCTCTGCCCCAAATGAGGCATTGTTTTTATTATTGCTTAAATTAAATACAGTATTTGACAGCTCTTTGCCTAAACCACAGCGGAGTTGTCTGAAAAGCTCTCTCTGAAGGAGAGACTCTCTCAGCCATGGCAGTCACATCTGCAGTGGTAGGTGACTGTCAGTGAGGGGCTGCCAGTGCATGGGGGTGTTTATTCCTCAGTGCTTCATGGGATGAAGATTTTGCTGTTTGTGCCAAACTCCACAATGCTAACTTATGCTCTCTACAATGTTTTTGAACTCCTGCCCCCAGCTCCCCCTCCCTCCCATTTACCTGAAAATCCCAGCCAAGCGGTTTTCCTCCATCAGGGCATGTTCACATGCACTGGTGGAGCTTGTTCTGGGCAGCCATCCCAGAGGCAGCGGCGGTTTGAGGGAAGATGCGCTGCCTGTGGCATCTTTCATTCCAGTGGAAGCAGAATTACAGCAAGCCTTCTCACTGCTGGCTGCTGTGTTTGGAGAGCTGCAGGCTACCCTGGTAGTTCTGTGCACCTCTTACAACAGCAGTCCCTTCTCCTCAGGGAACAGGACCCTTGCACAGAGTATTTTTTTACTCAAGACTTGCTGATGCTCTTTCTCTTACTCATTTAAGTAGTACACTGCTTTCCCCAGTCTCTGCCTGCTTTTTTGCTCCATTCTGTCCAAATCAAAACTGGCCATGCTTTCAAGTTCTTGAAGCATTGTGTACCTTTTTTCCTCTTCCTCATTCCCAGTCCCTTTCTCTCAACTTCCTTACAAAGTGCCTTCATATCTGTGCTCTATGCTCTGTGGGGCTTCTTTTTTCCTGTATTTCTGTATTCTCTGTTCCTGAAATAATTAAAACCACTATTACAAGATAATAGTTCACTTTGGGTCACAGTCTTTCAATGGATGGTCCTCCAAGCTACTGGGGATTTTGATGCCAGAGGACAGCAGTGCTGGGTAGAGCTTACCTTGGATGCCAGCCACATTCTGGGGTTCTGTGTCCTTTTGTTTTAATGTTTGTCTGAGCAGTCTTCTGGTGTTCAGAGCCAGAGACTGCACATGTGTGTGTAGATGTGGCACTTTAGAACATGGCTTTAGTGATGGACCTGGCAGTGTTAGGTTAATGGGTGCACTGGATCTTAGAGGTCTTTTCCAACCTAAATGATTCTATGTAACAAAAATTCCTGCCTCAGTAGAAAACTATATGGAAACCTTTCTTGAGCCATGAATAATAATCCAGTGTTAGACAGACCACCATCTCAGACCAGGCTTCTTCATGCACCAGACAAAGCTGGGTGACTGAAAAAGCCAAAGAAGTGGTTGTTCCACAAAACCATAATTAGAGGTTAATGCTTGCCCTGCTCACTCTTGACTTTTTCTCTGTACATAACCTGGTTTAACCCTGTGGCTGTGCCTGTGTCCAGAACACTTTGGCTCAGTGCTCTGCATTAGAGGGTGTATGAGAGATGCTGTATGAAAGATTCATTTCCTTTCAGCATTGGGAGTTTCCTTTTTGAATGAACTCATGTGCCAGATCACACAGCGTGCACCCGAAGTGCTGCATCGTATATGACGCCTACAGGGCTCTACTGAATGAAATCTGCAAGTCTTCAGAGATCTTAAGATGACTTTGTGTTTTTTGGCATAGAAACAGAAAAGCTGGGACTGGAGGTGGGAAATGGATTGCCGTCTTGGAAATTTAACGACCAGCTGTTTCCCTGTGATGTGTGTGGAAAAGTGTTTGGCCGCCAGCAGACTCTGTCCCGGCATCTCTCGCTGCACACAGGTAAGGCAGGGCTTGCTGGCTGGTTCTTACAGCACTCGGGAATTCCGTGGGGTTTGTTTTAGGCAGGAGCAAGATGGTAAGGAGGAGTGTGGGAGCCATCCCAGGCTCACCTGGAGCAGAGCCTCAGGAACAGACACAATGTCAGAGCAGCATTAGGGAGGTAACATTTTATTTCTTTGCAGCATACGTGAAATTTATCCATACAAATTCAAGTTTGTCCAGGTTCCAGCACACAAGACTGTAGACACCAACTTGTAAGCAAGCTTGATAATGGAGTTCTGAAGAGAAGGCACGACCTTTTTTTGGATGGATTTAGGGTTTTTTTGGACAAAAACATCATTCACCTGATGAACTTTTTAAATGTCACTGAACAACAGAAGTTTTGGCCTTGGTGTTTCAGGTTTGTGAAACTGAAAGGATTGAATAACTCATTCATCTTTGCTCTCATCATCCAGTTCTGAGAGGAACAGGGGTTGTTCAACAACATATCAACTTTCTTAAAGCGAATCAGCTTCAAATCAGCTGGGACAAAGAGTTTTTATATGGAAGATGCACTCTGTCAGCCTGCTGAGGTGCACTGCACAAAATAACACTTGGAAGCAAGAATCTCCTATGTAGTGCTGAGAAATCCTGTTGGTATAATGCCACTGTATGTTGAGCCATCCAGCAGAGCCATCCTGAAAAGGCTCAGATGCTCCATGGTCTAGTGGGGTTTCCTTAGTCCCAAGCTGCTATATGGAATGCCTTTCCCCTCATGCTTGTAGCATTATATTTCACTTTTAGAGCAGCAGGTCCTCAAAAAAAAGGTTGTAAAAGCTGATGTAATGTTTAGTTATTTTAATAAACCCTTTCCAAAATGCAGCCTGGCATACACACAAAAACTGTGCTGCCAGGATCTAAAAATGTTTAATTTAAAATAAAAAAGAGGAATATTTAAAATTGTGAAGCATCAGAAACTCATGATGAATTAGTTTTTTCTTTCAACTGTTCTTTGAATGAGCTTTTTCATTAGTTTATTTTTGGAACTGGACTAATGACATACAGTGTTCCCCTTCCTTTTACTCTGTATTTTAATACAAAATCATCAACTCTCAGCTCTCTGCAAGTGATTACATGGGCAACCTCAACAATAACTAAGCCAAAAATCAAACAGAAGATGCCAGGTAAAGGAAGTAGTTGTAGACTATTGACCTGTTTCTCCACTGGCTTTGCTGCAGCTCCCAGAACAGCAGTTGCCCCAGTTTTCCAGTTTATAAAGTTTTGTATTATCTGACTCCAAGTGGTAGAGCAAATTAAAAAAGCTAGCCCTAAACTACCTTCAAATTATTTGGTTTTTTTTTTTTTTTTTGAGTAATTGCTGTGAACTCCTATAAACTTCTAAAATGTCGAACTTCCCAAGTACCTCATCCTGAAAGCCGCTTGGAGAAACCCAAAGGAATGCACGCTTGGTTACTGGCAGCTTTCAAAGCAGCTGGCTTCAGACTGAGCTATACACTCACATCTCTCTGCTCCTTTTTTCAGAAGAGAGAAAATACAAATGCCACTTGTGCCCCTATGCTGCTAAGTGCCGTGCTAACCTGAACCAGCACCTGACTGTGCACTCTGTGAAGCTGGTGAGCACTGACACCGAGGACATCGTCAGCGCCGTCACGGCCGAGGGCAGCGATGGAAAGAAGCACCCTTATTACTACAGGTGAGCACCCAGATGAGGGCTGTGCCCCACACACCATCTCTGTGTCTGCTGAGGATGTGTGGCAGGGCCACCCTTCTGGTGCTGCGGGCTTGGAGCCTTCATTGAAGTATTTGTCTTGCCCATATCTGGCTTAGGCTGAGCACTGAACCCCGGCTGGCTGCCTCGTGCTGTTTGACTTGGCTGGCCATTGGGAAGGACTCAGGGGTTTGCTGTGGGGTTGTTTTTTTTAAATGGCTTTGTGAGGCAGCTGTGCTCTTAGAAGCCTCTTTAACTTTTTAAGCAGTGTTCCTTTAAGTTTTGTGTTTGGAAACATCCCGTCATGTACATGGATTCACAGTGAATCTAAAGCCCTGTTCTTCCAGTTGCCTCCGATAGTTCCCTCATCTTCAGCCAAATCCATGAAATCAAATAGCTCAAAAGTGTATCAAGAATTGTTATATCAATCTACACCTTTCCTCTGTTTGCTAGAGGTATATACATTCTGTAAACAACAGGATCAAAGAAAGAAAACCTTAATGAGAACTTGCCTGAAAAATTGAAAGGAACTGCCTAGATAAAATGGATATTAGACATTCTTCTTGTTGTATGCACCATTGTGCACTCTGCAAACTGTGATGTGCACTCTAGTGGCCAAGCAGATTACCAAATCACTCTTACTTTTAGTCAAAGTGCCAAGAGCAGATTTAATTACAAAATCATAGAAGTAAGAAATAAATGAGACCTGCTGGATTAGATTATCTAGTCCTTCCCCTTGGGAAAGGAAAATAGTGCCCTGGAGTATATGCCTTTTCCAATCTTTCTGGCTTGTTTTAAATGTTAATGGCCTAATCAAAGCAAGAGGAGGACGCTGAGAAGAAAGTGAAATTAAAGGATCCTTTCCACTGCCTCTCAGTATCACTGTGTTTATGTGCTGGCTGCAAAATCTGTATCCCTGCTAATTATTTGCATAGCTGAAGACTGCTGTTTTCCAGTCAAGCATAAGAAATGTTTGAACCCATTTTTACTTGCTTACACTGAAACTGCCAGGCAGTTTTGCACAAGATCCCAGTTTGGCATGGGAACCATTCCAGGGCTCGAAAATCACTCCTGGAGTGTGCAGCAAGCTCTCTGTTTGTCAGTGTATCAGCTGTACTAAACATCTTGGCAAAGCTGCAGTGCCTCTTATTGCCCCAAGGAATCGGTTAGGTGATGCACAGCATCTGGAATCTGTAGTTTTTAATTAACTTTATGATTATTTAGCATCATTATAGCATGTACAGGATTGTTGCATTGTGCCTGCCCTTAATCACATTGGCATGGCCATCAGTTCAAAGGCAGTTCAGCAGACAAAAGAATTTTGCAGTGAACATTGAGCAGAGAGGAAGGGCGGAAAACTGTCTTGAGTTTCCTCTTGCAAATTTGGGAAAGGCAATAGGCTTCTGTTGTGGCTTGTTTTTTAATGCTTCTGACTCTTGAATTCTTTTCTGCCTGCAGCTGCCATGTGTGTGGGTTTGAGACTGAGATGAATGTCCAGTTTGTCAGTCATATGTCTCTCCACGTGGATAAGGAGCAGTGGATGTTCTCCATTTGCTGCACGGCGTGCGATTTTGTCACTATGGAAGAGGCAGATATGAAGGCTCATGTCAACAACAAGCACACAGGTGATGATCTCTCTCTCCCAGCTGCAGTGATCTCTCTCTTCCTTGCTTTTTAGGTGCAACCTTCACACTTCCCATTAGCACTCTACTTGCACTGAAATGCTTGCTAATTAAGGCCTGATCTCTCAAAGTTGAAGTGAATTGGACTCCAGCCAGGCAAATAATCTGGTAGTGCAGATCAATTTTCAAGCTTAGTGAAATATATGAAGGACTACATAGCCCTTCTTCTTCCTATTCCTTGTGTCCCCCAAATCCCCTCCCCTCTTGGAGTCAGCATATTTCATTTGTTTTTCTGACTGGGTTACTATTTCATCAAAATCCTACTTTGACTTCAGCCATGATAAGGTGACTTTGAGGGCTAATTGTGCATACCTGGCTGTAAGTCTGAAATAAACATTATGTTGAGCTTTGCTCTTCACTGTGTTTGCCCCCACAGTCCATCAGTTTGGAATTTCACGCTGATGTTTAGTTGACTTTGTGATTCAGCAATACCATAAATGTAACTTCATATTAAACAGCAGAAAGGGTTGTGCTCACTCCCTGGTCCTGCTCACTTAATAGCCAAGGATAAGAGCAATAGCAGTTTTCAAACAAGCCCCATATGCTTAGTCCAACTAATGAAGTCTGGCATAATTCAAGGAGAAGAAAATGGGAATCCTTTTAATTAATTTCTCTTATAAGACCAGGCAGAAGCATTTTTCTGCCACAAACTACTCACAGTTGTGTTTACAATACAGAACCTGAATTGCATCCAGCACAACTTTTCCATCGCTAAATTGCTTTTCCTGTCATACCAAGAAAAAAAATTGGGAAAACAGGAGGGATGAAGAAGGGGAAGAAGAATATAATTGGTTGTGTTCACAGATACATAATTTAAATGTAACTACAGAAATATTAACTACTGGAAAGCTCTCAAGGGATTTTACGCCAGCATAGCTCTCAGCACCACTTCATTTCATAAAGAGGAGTTCAGGGCAAATGAGAAACACCACCCATAGATATGCGAAAAGCCTCAGAGCTCAAAAATGAGCTGTGCTCTGCTCTATTTTCTTATTGTGGCTAAGAGACTGAAACTGCTGTTTGTCTTTTGAAGATAGGCAAAATCCCCCTGTTCTTCCTTTACCTTGCCCAACTGAGCCACTCAGCTGGTGATTCAGCCAAATGCTCACGCATATGGCAAACACAGAGTAAAAAATAGAATGGGCTTTCTGGGTCACTTGACTCCAGTTCCTTATCCTGTGATGTTACCAGGTCATAAAGGGACTGTTTGTGAGGATATGACATATGCCTTCAAAGAAGTGTCATTGTTTTAAACAAACTATTGCTAGAGCCAGGCAGCTGTAGACTTTCTTGCATTAAAGATTAGGGACCTTTTTAAAATTTCCAGTGAGTGTCTTAGTGATAGTCAGAATACACGTACATTGTTCTTGTGCCAGAACTGCCCTTTATCTGAAACAGCAGTCCACCTTTCATCCCTCCTTGCACAGTATTTATTCCCTTAGTACATTTCTGGAGAACAACACGCTCCCCTTTAAATGTACACTGAGCCTTTTCCTATATGGAACACAGTTTTCCTGCTGTACCAATCCCTCACTGCATATGTTCTTGTTGGAACCCCTGCTCTGAACATATGCAATCACAGCTGTACACGGTGAAATGAAATAAGCAGTGGTGGCAGTGCAAACCAGCAGCAGCTACTGCGAATAGGTCACACAATAACATTCTGTGATCACATTTACCTGCCTTGAAGGCTCCCCAACACTGATTGCTCATATTCATCCCCTGTTCTGCTCAAATTCTACTTTTGTTTTCCTTGACTGTTTCCAAATTAAGCACTTCTCATTTGTAGCAAAAATTCTTGTTACTGGCCCTTCAGGACATAACATGTCCTCGGTGCTATTAAATTTCATTGCAATTCTGTTACTCTGGTCCCCAAAGTCAGTGAATCTTTCTGTGTGATATCCAGTCATCCTCCCTATTGGCAGCTTGGGTCATCAGATTTCATTAGTGCATTCCTACCTTTTTATCTTAAAGGTGCCACTCATCAGTTTAGAGTTAAGTACACAGGTGCTGGTGTTTGTAGAGGCCTCCATCAGGGGACTGAATCACATGGAGAATTTTAAGTTTTACTGAAGTCTCCTTTTAACACAGCTCTCTGCTTAAACCAGGACATGGGTGGCAGGGAATAATTTGCCCATCCTTGCCTTGTTGGCTCATGGCAGTTCTCATATGGGAACTCTCCCTCTTGCTCAGTTCTAGTGTGTCATAGGGTTTGGGGTTTGGACTTCATACATTTATTGCACACATAAGGAAGCTCTGGTGCTTTCTTTCATAATGAAGCTTTATCTCTAGGTCCAGTTAAATAACATGCTTTTTAATTGTCTTTAGAAGGAGATCCTAATTAAAACACATGAATCTTGAGACCATGCTGTTACCTCTGCAATGATTACTGAGGATGGTCTTCAGTACTATGACTGAGATTATTCTCCTTCACCCTTCATCCCAAATTTACCCACTGGACCCACATAAATGGAAAGGTGGGGGAAGTTTAGCTTGGACCAGTAGGTTTTTGCACCCCAAACCTACAGAAATTCTCTTTCCTAAGTGACAAGTTTTCATAGTTTTTGAACTATAGTAGTCAAAGTGTTTTCTTGATGTTTTTCTCAGTCCAGTAATGAGGTAGAATTGCATGATCCCTTCCCACTACCATCACAGAAACACTCAATTGCAGGATAAACTGAGAGATGTACTGTGGTTAAACAATAATAAAAAGGAAGGCGGTCCAACAATGTTTTTTTTAATCAGCTCAATTAATTTCAGACTTGTTTTGAATTAACTTTAAAGATAAGTACTTCCTGAAATTTAAAACAGAATCATGGAGACTCCATCTAATCTGCTGAATTAGTTATTGCTCTTTGCTTTTCAGCTGAAGAGAGGAAGACACCCAGTGAATCTAACAGTCCATCTTCATCTTCGCTGTCAGCACTGAGTGACTCTGCCAACAGCAAAGAAGATGCAGATATAACCCCAAAAAACAAGGGGTCAAACAACCTGCTGGTCATTTCTGTAGTGCCTGGTAGTCAGACCTCAGTGAACACTGAAGAGAAGTCAGAGAAAGGTAAAGCACTGTTTAACACAACCTGTCACTCTCTATGCAGTTAATCTGTCCACAGTGTAAGGACTGAGTTTCCCTGTTCTATTTTTCAGGCTTCGAATGTGTTTTCTGTAACTTTGTCTGCAAAACAAAAAATATGTTTGAACGTCACCTGCAAATCCACCTGATCACACGAATGTTTGAGTGTGATGTGTGCCACAAGTTCATGAAGACACCTGAGCAATTACTGGAGCACAAGAAATGCCACACTGTCCCCACCGGTGGGCTCAAGTAAGGAAAGCAAGTACACAAACTTTTACTGTGTTAAGCACCTTAATACTGTGGGGATAGGACAAAAGGAAGTCAGTCAGAAAGGGTTGGTTAATAATCCAGATTTGGGGTTTCCTTGTATTTAGATTACCCAAGGCCTGCCCTTCAGGCTTGCATCATTACAGCAGATTGGTAAACTAGCAGCAGAAGAGCTGTAACAAACTGTGGTCCCTTCCCTTTTCAAGTCAAAGTGTGTGATGGGTCCTACAGAGAATGAGGCAGCACTACAAAGAGCTTTTGGCAGACTAAGGGGTTTTTTTCAAAGCATCAGAGCAAAAAGAAGCACCCAGCACAGGCTCTGTTTTGCACCTGGCTCAAAGAAACTAAATCCTGTACAGCCTCTGCAACTAGGTATGAAGTTACAACCTTAAAGGTTACAGCCTTTGTGTACTCAAATGCAAAGTCATTTCTCTCCAAGAATGAATAACTTGGATAGTTTCTGCTTTGTTTGCATGCCCCACAATAATCACTACTGTATAAATTAACATGTAATGAGGAATACAGTCTTTTGAGAAAAAAAGCCCTTTGGTTTTGGCTGTGGTGGTGTCCTTTAAGGTCTTTTGGTGCAGAGCAGTGGGAATGCCCTCATGTCAAAATCAGACCCCTGAGGGAAGGAGGGACTGCTGGGGCCATATGCTTGCTCTCTGGGCAGGCAGTGTGACGTTATCAAAGAGGCACGGCCCTGGTCTCTGTTTGTTCCAGCTGCTGCAGGAAAAAAGGCTGGAAGCACTTGGAGCCCAGCTAGGGCTCAGCACAGGGCTCCCAGCTTGCTGCTCTTGCTGGGCAGACTGATGTTCCCAGTGTGCTGTGGCTGGGACGCGAGGAGCGCGCCACGTTCAGTTACTGTGTACAGATCCCTTGGTTTGCCCTGCAGCTTTGGAAAACTGGTCCTGTTTGCCAGGCAGCCTCTGGGCTCCAGCTCAGTAGTTCCACAGACTGGGATCTGTGGTCACTTGAGATGAGATGACTGAATCTGGGAAGAAGACCAGATTGAGAAACAAATAGTGTGCCAGAACGACGGGATGTCTGCCTTGGACATACAGACCAGTTGTCTAATGCACATTTGGTTTAAGCTGCATGAAATCTGCTCTATTTACCAAGGAAAAACCATGACCTATGACTCAAGTCTTCCTGACAGAATGGGTTTCTCAGTCTATATTCCTGCCCAACTCGAGTAATAACTAGGTACCTTGAAAGCTGCATCTAAGAAAAAGCTCTGATTTATTTTTTTTTAAGGCATCCAGAAGAGCCTGAAGAGATCTAAGTAAATTGTATTTTTCTGTCTCCTGTTTGCTGTGGGGGAAGAGAAAAAAAACATGATTCTTCCAGCTCCAGGTCAAAATCTGAGATTCTGATCCAGAGAGCACCCAGCCCAGGAGAGGTATGTGTGCATTGACAGCAAGTCCTCTGGTGCAAGAGCTAATCACATTAGAAGCCTCAGTGACAGGCTCCCTCTCTGGATCAGAGTGCTTGATGTGCATCAGGAAAAGTGTCCAGGTGTTTTAGTATCTCTTTGTCCTCCTGTTATTACTCACTTTCCTCAAAAATCTCTTGATTAGCTTGTAGATTAATATTAAACCAGTATGTGCAACCAAATGTAGCAAGGAAAACACAGAGAGAGAGAGAGAGGATCTCTGCTTAGAAATTACCCACAATGCCAGAACACAATTAGCAGACCTGCTAAACAGTGAATGCAGATGTGTGGAAGCTGGGATGTTGGAAGACAGTAGCCAGGTGCCTTAGCTGTAAGTTTTTATCCAGCCCTGCTCTCTGAGCTCCCCAGTTCCAGGTGGAAGGCTGTGCTTGCTTCAGTACAGCAGCGATCCCTGGCAGGGAGCTGTCCCCAGCAGCTTCCTCTCAGCTGCACCAAGCAACAGCGGGTGTGTCCAGGCTTGTTCAGCGTGCAGCTCAGGCTTCTTTCCAAGCTTCCATGTTTCCCTCCTCTACCCTTCTCATCCCCTCCTGACTCAGGAACTGGGGTGAGGCCCTTTGCCATGTCCACCCTGGGCCGGATGCTTGCTGCTGTGAGTAAGCAGAACCCACATCCTGTTCCTACACAGGAGCAATTCCTGCCATGGCAGAGGCGGCTGTAGACAAACACTGCCAAGCACACGCCCCTTTCAGCATGGCTAGCTCATCTCCCAGAAATGGGAGTCCCTACAAATCATCCTAACAGCCTGGCTTTCAGCTGCTCCTGTAGCAGGATACCCAGCGAGCTTATTGTTCAAGGTCACATAGAAGGGATTTCCTAAGCTTTTGCTGTACATGTGGTATTACAAGTTTATTCCATCTTTACTTAAACAGCTGCTTTCATACTCATCTGTAAACACTCACTTTAAACCACTTCTTAATGGAAAAAATGGCCAAAGTGACTTCGTGCAAACACTAGGAATCGTTACACAAAGTACCTGTGCATCAGTCACCCACCCTGCACTCCCCGGCCTGCTTTGGGGGAAGACCCCATCAAGGTAAGCCAGAAGGTTAAAGGGATGCTCCTTCAGAGTGAATCAGTGTTTCCCTAGGAATGCCATTAAATGGGCAAACCTCCTCTAAGTAGAGACGTGTCGAGGTGAAGCAAATATTGGAAAGAGGCTTCACAGGGAGGACTGAGTGCCTTTTCTCCTCCTTAGAAGGTCAGGAAGGGGCTGAGTGACAGGGTTAAAGCAGTAATGCAGGTCTGGCAGCTGAGTGACTCCCCTTTTCTTTGTCCCTGCCCTTCCTTGCTGTGTTGCCAGGTGCCCGTTCTGCATCTACTCCACCAACCGCCCCGCAGCCATGGAGTGCCACCTGAAGACTCACTACAAGATGGAGTACAAGTGTCGGATCTGCCAGACAGTGAAAGCCAACCAGCTGGAGCTGGAGATGCACATCCGCGAGCACCGCCTTGGCAACCATTACAAGTGTGACCAGTGTGGCTACCTGTCCAAGACGGCCAACAAGCTGATCGAGCACGTGCGTGTGCACACCGGCGAGCGCCCTTTTCACTGTGACCAGTGCAGCTACAGCTGCAAACGCAAAGACAATCTCAACTTGCACAAGAAACTGAAGCACGCTCCACGCCAGACCTTCAGCTGCGACGAGTGCCTGTTCAAGACTACCCACCCTTTTGTCTTCAGCCGCCACGTGAAGAAGCACCAGAACGGGGACTGCTCCGAAGAGGAGAAGAAGGGCCAGTATTCAACCTCCAAGGAGGCCAGTCCACTCCTACCAGTGAACAGCTCCAGGAACCTTCTGTCACCCCTCTCAGTGATGTCTGCCTCCCAGGCTCTGCAGACAGTAGCTATGTCAGCCGCACATGGCAGTGGGACAGAGCCAAACTTGGCAGTGAAAGCCTTGGCCATCAATGGCACTTCCCTGTGCTTTGATAAATACTGGAACTCAGAGTTTGCCCACCTTATTCCTTTAACAATGTTTTTCCCCAAAAACCACTACGATCTCACATTCCATCCACCCAGACCTCAGACTGCACCGGGAGGTGCCTCTTCACCTAAACACTCCTTCCTTGCCTACCTTGGACTAACAGAAAGGGCAGAAACTGTCTGAGGGCAGTTGCATTCTGTACCAAAAATCCCCCAACAAACCCAGCAGGTTATACATTGCTGCAAGACGTAGCCCCAAGAGGTAACGAACACTTGTACTATATCATTAGTAAGGTTTAGCAAATGGCTCTGTGTGTATACTTATTGCATTGACATGAAAGCTGCTTTATTAAATCTCCAAGAGGTGACCTACTGCATACTTCTACCTTCAGAGGCATGTTCCCAGTACTCTTATCTAAGAAACTATTTTGTCTTGTTAAGCTGAAAAAAAAGAGTGTCCTTATTGGCAATCAGCACTTGTAAGATGACATATTGATGCATTTTATTTTTGGGCTTTGTGTGCGTGCGGGTGTGTGGAAGAGAGTCTGCCTGTAGTGTGCCATGACATTGCTTTTGCACATCCCTTGGATTGGCTTATTTTATCATTCCTCTTTTCCCCTTTCCACACACTCACTCCCTGCCTTCCCCCTGCCTCTCCCTGAACACTGTGGAGCTGTAGGAGTCATGTTTGGGGCAGGGCAGGGGGAGAACTGGTGTATTATTTCAGTGCTGTTTGCAGCTTCCTTTAGTTGTTTGATGCCTTGTACTCAGTTGTCAAGGTTTGAGGATTTGGGATAGAACTGATGAGGAAAAAAGTTGCTTTCAGCACTGCAGGATGAGAGCATGACAATGAAAAGTGTGTGTAAGCCCACACACACAAGCAGTGTGTGCAGCCCACACACCCCACAGCAGGCCCAGCTCTCAGCTCTTACACAGGTGTGACAAACACCTGCCTCTGGGCCACAGCATACATCTTTTGTTTTAAAAGGGCATATAAATATTATATATATACTGTATTATGCAGTGGTTACCTTTTAGTTTGCAGGAACAACTTGTATAACTAGAATTCTATGGTGGAAAAAAAAAATCCAACAAGGGGATTTAAAAAAGGGTATGGATAAATTCTGGGTATAAATACTCAGACTAAAAAAAAAGGCAGTTTTGCACAGTGCTTTAGTCTTGCACTAGTTTGTTTCTCACTTGCAAAAAAAAAAAGAAAAAAACTAATTGTGGGCTGAAGTTAATAAGACTGTTTATTTGAAAAGGTACCAGTAACTTCTTTGAAATATAAAGCTATAAAAAGATGCTTTTGGAACCATACAGTTCTCTTTTATACCCTCAATATTTCAACTGTACTTGCAAATTTGACAGTCCTCTCGCTCCCCTCCATGTCATCAGTAATACTTTATTCCTTTCTGTTGATGGCAGATAGAGTGTGTCCTGCTAGGAAGCTAATTTTGTACTTATTTAATGCTCCTACTCGTGGTCATTAAAATGACATGTTATATGTAGCACTTTATTGCAGGAAGAAGCAAATGCAGATTGGTTGTATAACCTTTGTTAATCTCAAAATGCCAAGAGTGATCTTAATGTAAGAGAAGCTAACTGACTGTTAATTGATTTCTGTTCCTTAGACAACTTAATATGTGGGAAGAAAGATTGGGATTAAAAACACTGTTTTACAATTGGAAGTATAAAATGTGAAGCATTTCCAAATGATCATGTGACGTACAGGAATGCCTTCATACTGAATTATTGTTTTCCATGGTGTCTCTTGGATTTGGATCTGGCTGCCTTTCACCAGCTATTAGAAGTGTCTGACCTAGCTTTTGCCACAATCCCCTCCCTGTCCCTTGGCCAAGCCACTGTAGGAGGTGCCCTGAGTCACATCATTCATGCTATCTACCCACCCTCGTGCTGTCCTGAAGGAACTTCCTCTGCAGGTTGTTGTGGGATGGGGGGATCCAACCACCCCTTGTTCATGCCAGCAGGAAAGCAACAACCCCAGTTCAGGAAGTCATTTCTTGTCCACAAGGGCTCTTAGCCATATGGGCAACTAGAAATGTAACTCAATCTTCATTAGTTCTTAAATGAAGCTTGTGTAGAAAGACTTTTTGGATGCAAAACTTGCATCACTTTAACCTATTTGCAAGATTCCTACATTTGTTTTGTACTGAGATGGCCAAACATTCTCCACTGTCATGACCAAATTCTTCCTGTTTGGGGAGGACATCCTAATCTGTGCACTCCTGTTAACATACTGGAAGCTAGTTACAAGGGGGAAACATCCAAAATCATAGCAGGTTATCATTTGGCATTATTAATTACAGGACAGAGAAATGTCACCATTTGTTTACATTCCAGCAGACAGTTTTGGTTCTAATGAGCTTGTGGCGGTTCTGTCTATGCAGTGAAGAAAACCCATCTGCTCCAAACTGTGTGTAAACCTTTGTAAACAACTTACCTAACTCAGGGCCCTGCTCACCACGCTTTACTCCATCAGAACTCCTGGTCACGCCTCCCTGGGAGTACAGACAAAATAGAAAATACTGTGCTGGTAAGTACTCAGAGCATAAAATAGTTACTATCTCGACAGCATGAAATCTGTAATCTGTAGCCAGCAGCTCTACCAGTTCTGTAAAACACACTCCACACACGCATCTCTGACCACACCACAGAAAACCAAACACTCCCAAATCAAAAAGCTTATTTTTCACACCAACTACAGGTAAAGTACCGCTGTCCAGGAGGAAGAAAAAGTAGGAATATTACAACAGGCCACTGCATCTAAACCACGTGGCAATTTAAATAGGGCTGGAACTTCCAAGAATGAGCTGCACACATGCGACCGCCACGTGTTTCGACCACGTTCCACTGCACCGGGATCTGACCTGGCAATGTTTAGTGTACCTGGGAAATTTGTTTAGCACTTTGGAAAGGATAAATTCATTCTTTCTGGCAAGTTATAGAAGTTTTCTCTGTAAGGAAAAAGTGTGTTAGGAGGTTTTTATTTTTTTAAGAAAAAAAAATACACTATTTATCAGAGCTCTTGCATATTAAAATAATTGGTTTGCAGTTCAAGACTAAAGACAGGAATGTTCTCCAGAGGTTCCCCCTACTGATTAATGACCAACAGTTCTGATAAATTCCCCCCACCATAAAGGTAATTTCATACTGGTTTTCACTATGCATTCTTTAATGAAACTAGCATGTTTTTCCATTCAGTAATTCAGTTAAAGTTCTCAGCACTTTTTTCTTTCTTCTTTTTTTTTACTTGTTGTATTATGTTCAAATATCATTCTGTCAAGGTTTGTGTACATTAATAAAAATTTGTATTGTATAAAGCTTTTTGCATTATAAGGCTGTACAGGGTCATTTTGACAGTAACTGGTATATTTCTTTGCATCTTATGTTGCATTGCCAATTTCTAGTGTATCCAGTTTGGAAGTACAATATACTCTAATTAAAAAGGTTGGCTATACTCTGGTTTCTTTTTGGTTTTCCTTCCTCTCTTTTTTTCATCTTAAATATAAATAGAGTTGATTTGGAGGGAGAGGGGAAAGGGTTCTCTTACAAGACAAGAAGATAACACCTTCCCTTTTTTCTTCTTATCAATAAAAATCAATCTTCAATTCTGAGATTGAAAAGGAAAGCTCTGGCTTTCACTCCTGATGTAGAAATACAGCAAATAGTCCCTAGGACAGCTCCAGGACTTCCTTCTGTGGGCTCTGTGCTTGTAGCAACCTTCCAGGTCAGTTCTGTGAGGGGGATAATTCCTCTTCCATGCACTCTGCTCAATCATGCATTTCAAAAAAATCAGCTCCTTAAGCAGTAGTTTGGTGGACTTGCTCTTGCTTGGAAGAAGCCCAAATGAACTCAGGGAAACTTCCTTAAAGAAGAGCTAAGCAGTGAATAAAAGAACACGGTGCACTAAAACATTGTCATGAAAATAAATTTTTTTTAATTGTAAAAATATTGTGTCCTCACTTTATCAGCAATTCTGAAAAACCAGGGTTTTTAACCAGAGATTATTGGAATAATTAAAATGCACAGAGGACACTAAAGAAGGAAACCCTAAGAGCAGACAAATTTCGAAGAAGCAAAGGTACTACTAACTCCACTGAACAAGAAAAGACACTCAACATCCTAAAAGGAAGTTAGACAACTTATACACTAACCAAGGAAAGAAAATAATCTGGGTGTTCATTAGATAAGAATTATCCTCAGCTATATGAATGTTAACATTAAATACATGTGGACTGCCTTTTTTCCCTCAGAGCAGTGTTAAGCTCTAATCAGCTGAAAAAACTTCTTACAGTTATTTCTACTGAGGTGTGGACACTAATTTTCAGGGCCTTTATCAGTACCTTGTACGTGTTGCTGTTAACAGGCTGGGTGTTGGAATTCATTGCTCC
This sequence comes from Monarcha castaneiventris obscurior, assembly GCA_026261815.1. Lineage (NCBI taxonomy): Eukaryota > Metazoa > Chordata > Aves > Passeriformes > Monarchidae > Monarcha > Monarcha castaneiventris. Next base: position 2,809,655 of record JAMPIT010000890.1, read on the forward strand.
TCTTCTGCTGCTGACTCCTTAGCTGAAAGAAAAGCTTTGGCACAGAGCTGGTAAGTCATGGTGTCTCTCAAGAGGAGGTGGTGTCTCTCTTTCTCTTCCCTCCCACACTGTATCTGTAATAGAAAACACTCAGTGATACTCTCTGTGGAGGTTTTTGCACTAGACATAAATAGTTACTGTAGCAATTAAAAGGCAATCATGCAAATCATGCCCAGAGCAGCCGTGGGTGCCCCATCCCTGTAAATGTTCAAGGCCAGCCTGGAGGGGACTCTGAGCAATCTGGTCTAGTGGAAGGTGTCCCTTCCATGGCTGGAGGGCTGGAACTGGATGACTTTAAGGTCTCTTCCAATGCAAACCATTCTGTGATTCTATGCAGAAGTGGCTTAATTGTTTAAGTAAGTTCTAAATCACCAAAACCAGACTGCAGAATTACTTAAGCTAAGCTGGGACGGGGATGAATTATCCTACTGAATATCAGGCCCAGTCTCAACCAAAACACAGACTGCCTGCAATCAGCCTCTGTAGCTTTAGTCTGACAGAAACCCCCAGTGTGCACCCAAATAGGGTATTAGTGTGACAGGCTGAGATGTGATAAGGAGCCCCTGTCCCTTGCAGCAGGTGGCTATAACATGCTTGTAGACCTGCATGATTTTAATCAATTAACTCAACCTTCCCTACCCTATGTTTTCTGATAATATTCCAATATCCATGTGTGATTATAGAAAACAGCTCCAGTTGTGGACTGACCCTTTCAGCAAAGCAAGTGCCCTGTTTTCGTTTCGAATCTATGTACATTTTTAATATGTTTTAAAAAAACCCCTTAAAATTGGCATTTTTTCAAGTAGTTATTTCTTACAATCCTACACATGCCATAGTCATCATGAGCCCGGCAGAACAAGGCTTTAAGAGAGAATTTTGGGGGGTGGGGGAAAAAACCAAACTAAACCAACAAACCTACAATTTTCTGTAACACTTCACTGGAGAGAGCGCTTCTCTACAGTGGAGGGGATGGCATCATTTATGCAGAGCCATGTTTTCAGATCCTTGTGTTAAAAATACATCAGTTATGCTCCTAACAGACAGACATCTGCATTATATCATCCACCATCTTATCTGCTGCTAATTGGCCTCCTTGTTGACAAGTCTCAGCAGCAAGGTTAAGTGCTGGCTGTAAAAGCAATGTAGCCTCTTGCCCGAGGGGTCAGAGCTCAGACAGACCGTGCTGGAGCCTGCATGGCCTCTTTCCCTGCTATATATTTTCTGGGAGCTAATAAAACACCAGGGCAATCACTCCTGCCTGGAGTCTGCCAGCCACCACGATGTCTGTGCAGCTGCAGCAAATGGTACCTCATCTGCCCAGCACAGGGCACTCAAGGAGCCTGCAAAAGAAAAACGCCTCTTCTCTTGCACCCAAGTTTTAGAAACTCCCAGAGAAGCAATTAAAAAATCCCTGAAGTGACAACTAACCTTGAACATGGGGCAGCTGATGCCTCAGTGTCCAGCCAGAGCCCTTGGAAAAAGGATGGGGGCACACCTTGGCTGAGATCACAGGTTCCATCTGAACCAAAGACCAGGATTGTACCTGGCTGCTGGGCTCTTTGTAGAGCTCTTGGGAACATCTCCTAGAAAGCCATCCTGTTGCTGGATGCCAGGCACTACACTGGAAATGCAGCTGTTGGGCTTCCACATGTGCACAACATCTGTCTTTGACCAACCTGGCAGTGGCTTGATTTACACAGATGACGAAGAGAGAGGAGAGAGGAAAAAGGAAAGGAAAGGAGAGGAGAGGGGAGGAAGGGAAAGGAAAGTTAACTTGGAGCTGGAGCTGAGCAGCAGCAGGGGTAGGGGAATGCAGTGATTGGGAATGTTTTATTAAGTTAAAAAAAAAAAAAAAAGCAGCCCCCCAAAAAATCCAACAACTGTACAGGGGAAGAGCAGAGCATCAAGTGATAGTATGGCACTATTTTTGCAGCCTGTGGCAGCCCACTTCCCTGTTTAAAATGGGGAAGGGCATTCCATGCTTGGTTTTGCTTTGTTTTATTTTGGGGTTTTTTTAATTGTTTCATTTTCCTCCAGCTTAACCATGATTAAAACCAACATATGGCATAACTGTAGAAACAAAGTCAACCCCCCCACTTTTTTTCCAATTTAAGCTGTAGTTAATTAAAAAATACTTCAAGTTTCTGTAGAAGTTCCTCTACTGTTTGCATTTAGTTCTGCTCTACTTTACTTTTCAGACCTCTAGTTTCTATCACATACCTTTCTTATTCCAGCACTTCCCAGACAGCGTTTCACTGCAAGTGTAAACTTTGGACTGTTACTCTTCTGGGAATGTGCCTGTTTAAATAAAGAAGAGAAAAATGTTCTCTCACTGAGCCCCTAGACCTTCATGCCAATGTTCGCAGCACAGCCTAAAGTGACCAAAACCAAAAATAGGCCTTGCTTCCTGGCTGCTCAACAAAGCATCAAATACTTTCTTGATTCTTTCCCTGCTATTTAAGCCTGGAATGTTCATTCACACGCCAGGCCGAAGAATTTGTTTTTTAAGAGATTGAACAGGAAGCCAGCTGGGAGGGTCAAAGCTGTGACTAAGGTGCTCACACATGGGTGAATAGGACTTTGGAGCCATAGGTGCACGACTGCATCAATGAACAGGAGCTGGCTTCTCCCAGTTTGCTCTCACTGCCTCGAGTTGCCACAAATTACCACACGAGCCCAGGCCAGGCCCTGCTCGGGGCTAGAACCAGCAAAATAAACGAAGACAAATTACCCCCGTCTGGTATTCCTCGACTGCAGGGATTAGCACTTCCCTGGTATCTAGACTTCCAGTACACAGTGTGCAATTGCATTCCAGCACAGTTAGAAGCAGTGCTTGTTTTAGCAATAAAAATCACTGGATCTTTCTTTCCTGAAACTGGGGAAAAATATTTTAAATGGGATGGAATTGTAAGTAAGATAAACAGTTGCAGGAAAGCTCCTTCCATCAGCAGGATTCTGAAATAAAATGAATACATTGGTGGCTGTCACTCATGCCAGTGACACTTTTTAAATGTACCAGAATAGCTCTATTCACAGGTGTTACCAGAGCAATGCCCACTTGCACTCAGAAAATTTAGTGAGTAAGCATTAAGACTTCATGTTTTTATACTTAGCTCCCTATTTTTAATGGGACTGCATACCCAGAACCTAATGAAAAGATCTAAATATAATGTCAGTGTGATTCAAAAATATGCACTGCATCTTTTAAGTTGACATTTCAATTAAAAATAAATAAGATCCATTTATATGGTGATACTGTGATAAGATTGCATCAGTCAAGTTTCATTCCTGCTCAAACTGACAGATTTCTCTAAGATAGAGCCAGGAAGCTCAGTCCCCCAGCAATTCAAACCAGGAAAATATTAAGGGTGAATTGAAGCACTTCACAAAAGTTGGGGTATCGTATTTTATGGATAAATGTATTTTACAAAATCATAGAATCATTTAGTTTGGACAAGACCTCCAAGGCCCCCCTGTTATTAATGAATTAATAAAGACACTTATTTATTACCTTTCACAGAGGTGACCGGGTTGAGATGTAGCTGAGCTTTCACCTTTCTAATTTTCTGTCTACATGACCTAATGACATTCTTGTACTTTTCCTGAGTTGCCTGCCCCTTCTTCTAAAGGTCAGAAATTCTTTCTCTTCCCTGAGTTCACCAAAAGCTCCGTATTCAGCCAGGGCAATCTTCTTCCCCATCTTCACATTGTTACTTTCCTGTGGCTAGTCTATTAAAGGTAACAACTGCATATTAAGTATTTACTCACAGTCAATTTTAACAGGAAAACAATGCCACGTGCACTGCAAAAGGTTCTTGTGCACATCTACACGCGTGCACCACCACCCAAAGCTCTCCCAAGCAGCTGCTTTAACTTGGCTGAGCAGCTCTGCTTTACAACCACTTCACACTTGTGAACATCGTTGTTACCCTCCTCTAGACCTTTCATGAAAAGCTCATTCTGCTCACAGTTCACTTCCATGGGTGGTAAAAGGGGTTTTGACCCTGCTAGATCAGCCCCTTCCATTTCTCATTTCCAGCCAGTATCCTGCTCCCGGATAAATGCTACTGACTAAACTTCAGAAGAAAGCAGAATTAAAAAATTAAAGTCCATAAACTGGGATTGCTCAGAGGTTTGTTCCAGCAGAATGTTTTGCTGTCAGACAAGTTCTAAAAGACCTAGGAATTTACTCTGGAGCAGATTTTGTGGTTCCTGACAAACTGGCTATTGGCTGTGTTCTGACCGACTGCCTTTGGATCTGGTTCCCAAAATCCTGTACACAGAGAGTTTTTTCTAAGCATTCTTTAGAAACTAGACATTTTCCATCAGGATTTTTGATTGTCATTTTAATAGTCAGTTCCTCAACTTTTGTATTTGCCACTGGCAGCCCAAGTCACATGAGTGTTGTCATTAGTATTTTCTGCCACCTAATCAATAGCTTGTCAAGATCCAGGCTCTTATTTGGTGGTACAGACTTCAAGAATCCTCCACATTTAGAGAGCCAAAAGAAAGCGGATGGGGTAGGGTTTTGTACTGTTCAGAAAATCTGTTTCCCATTGAACTTTCTTCGTTTCCTGGGCTAGTCTAAGAGAGAAACTGAGGTAGTGACCAGATATAAATAAAAAAGATCACCCAAAACTGTCACTGGCAGCCAAGAGGCCAGGACTCTGAAATGTCTAGTGGGAATGTTTCCTAACCTGCCAGAAGCATGCATGGTTCAAAGCTTGCTCTTGGCACTGCCAAATGACCAGGGACTACCTCCTCCCCAGTCATCTGCCAATTCATGACAGGCCAAAAACTCAGAAGAAATCCCTTAGCTCTGCAGCTCTTTCTAGTAACCTCAAAAAAGCCAGGCTATTTACCTCTGACTCCTCTGAGATCTGCTGTCTGTATGTTTGTTGACACTGAATTCACTGTGCAAATGCTGAAAGCCAGAGAACTTCCACCCCAGCAGAAGTGCACATACCTGATCTCCTCTTGCTCTGCTCTTGCAGAGGGTGGACTGCTTGTTGTAACAAGTTGCAGGGTCATAACAAACTCAGATCAATTATCTTGCTTCCAATGTAAGACTGCCAAGTCCCTCACATCATCTCATCACAAGCTTTCTGCAAGGGACTTTCTGAAGACTTCTTTCCTGTGAACAAAAAAGGAAAAAGCACTTCCAACACCCAAGAACACAATATTGTCAATCAAGCCAAGTGAAATCTGACATCTTACACCATCCCAAGGGTCCATTCAACTTGATTCTGATGGTGTCCTTGTTTACCCTTTCCTTCCTGGCTATAAAGAGGATAGCCAGGAAGAAGCTACCCTCAAGGAGAGATACCCTCTCACCTCTTTGAAAGGTCTTTGAAAGATCTCCCAGGAAGGTGAGTGAACACAGTGAAACCTTCCAGCCACAGACTGGGGCTGCTGCTAAGTGCAGGGGAAAAGTCTCACCCTCTTCAACTCCAGCAGGCAATGTGGGACACTGGGCACAGGTAAGAGGAGACAGCAGCCTGTCCTCACACAATCCATCTATTGGGCCCAGCCCAATGGATCTTGTGGGGTTCTTGGCAATTAGCACAGTTCCGTTTGCTAATGGAAAATCAAGCATGTGACAAAGCCAATCCAGTCTTCAGCTCATTACAGGGAGGACCTGAGACTGACAAAAAAACTCTCCAGAAAAGGAGAGGCAGGAGTTTGAGACTTTACTCAAAGACCTGTAGGAATGTCCTGGAACCAACCCTTTCTCACCAGCAAGCTCAACATGGTTGTGCCCTGAGAGAGCCTGCAGGTTATTTGGATATGAGTTGTCAGAAAACATATTAATGCAGCTTAACTAGGAAATGGGTAATGCATCCTTCATGTCTCATAGGCTGGCCACGAAGACAAGCAACTGTTTTTTCCTTAATTTATAAGGCATGGAAGTTAACCTCGAGGTACTTCAGTTCAAAATGTGGTTCTTTTTTCCTGATAATGATCAAACAGAACACTGTAATTCAAACCCACATCCTGAAAATGTGAATAGCAGCCAGCCATACCAACTGCTCAGGGCACCTGCTGCCAGTGATCTACCCTCTCCCCTGCACAAATAATGTGAGAATAGGAACACCTTCTTCAAGTAATTATCCTTCCTCATCCCCTGCCTGCACATCTTGGTTTGTCTGTGCTCATATACTATACTCCCTTAACTATTCAGGATCTCTTTAACTCAAAACATGAATTAACATATTTACACTAAATACCACAGTGTAGCAACTTTTTTAACACATCAAAACCAGTATTTTCATTTTTTGCTGCAGGAAGAAACTGCAGATAACTCATGTCAGCAGCCAGATTAAAACAAGCCAGTCTTTCTGTACAAAAGGTGCTCTTTCTAGAGAGTTGGCTCATTCATTACGTCCAGATTTAATGGACTGCAGATTCCTCAGCTTTTGGGAAATACAATTTGACAGTTTGTAGAGGAAGATTGATTTTATTTATACACATCTATAAATAAAGGCTCCATACTGTGGCATCAGCCACTCAGATGCATGATATAAGCTCAGCATCTCTTGAAGAGAAACAGCCAGGATTTTGGGCAAGGGACTTAGTGTGGACCATTTCCTAACTCCAGCTGAAAAATGCATTTTCCCTTATCTAACACTGGTGAAGAGGGCTGCACCTGTGGGGTGCCTCTGCCAGCACTGCCCTCTCAGGCTAGAGGGGCTGTCAGCCTTTGCCAAACAAGTCAGAAGACAGAGATGCAAAGATACAGAGTGGAAAGAAATGAAAGAAAAGTGCTTTGCAAAAGTGGGACTTTGCCATCAGTAATTAAAGGTAGCGTGGATTTCACCCCAGCCCTAGCAGCATCTACAGAGAGAAATAAGGAAAAGGAGAACAATACACAATACAATTCAATGTGTGAATTATACAACACACCTTCATGAGAATCTAAAAGTATGAGCAGAAGGAAGGTTTGAGGGATGGCTAGTTCTAGCAAGGCCATACCACATAAACAAAAGATACCGAGGCAAAAAAAAAAGTGTGTGTGGGATGATCCAAATGGATTTTAATCTGTTTGGGCTACAGAAAACAGGTTTCCTGACTAAGAGCAATGCCTTGAACGACTTAACCACAAACAGGCCTTTTCAAAAGTGTTATGCCCTTAAAGCTATTTACACAACAGCTGGGACTCCTAATTTTCCCAGCCCTGCTTCTTCTCCAGCTACAGAACATTTTACATCCTCAGTAGTTCTTGCCTGTTGCAAAGCAGTGAAAAAACCCTTGCCAAAGAGTCAGAAATGCAGAACCCAGAAGGAAATGAGACCTGAGACAATTGATTTAGGACTCTGCTCACCACTTTGTTTAGCAGGTTTTCGCTGGTTCTGAGCAGCCCAATATGCTTCCAAAGGACCATGGAGCAGTTTGACACATTGAGGAGGGGAAAAAAAGATGGTAACAAGTGGTTGTTCTTTTTACCTCAGCTGTAAATCTGAGCACAACACCCAGGGCACAGCATCAATTCCAAACAAGTGCAGGCAGATATACAACGTGCTGCTTGCCCCGATCAAGACACAGAGCAGCACAAAAAAAAATAAGGCTCACTAGCAAGACATAAAAATACTCAAATCTGTTGTAAGCAGGAGTTCAGTTTCAAGGAGGTCTAAACTCTCCTAACTCCAGAAAAACAACACCACTACCTAGACAGAGTAAGCCTACCCACAGATCCCAAACAGAATCCTTATAGCAGATGCAGATTTCAGCTGGTAATGTGAGCATTTTTAAGGAGCAGTGTGGTGCAAGAAAACTAAAGACTGGGAAAAAACATATTCAAATCAGCTAAAACAGAATCTTTGATAGGGGCAACATGACAGTTATATCCCGGTGAGCTTTTAGGGAGAAATAAAGAGATTCTGAGGAAGCACAACTATCCCCATGTGAGCCATCCAGGAATTTTATGGTAGGCAATCTAATCACCAATGCCATGATTGCTTTGCTCTAAGTCCAGCAGATCCAGTAATGGGCCACAAAATCTATGGGTCATTTCATGTCATGCTTGGTGCTTTGATCCTGTATATTTTGACAGATTGTGTATGAGGAAAGTGGAGGACTGACAGCAACTCCCCGAGCTCCTGGAAAGGATTCATACCACAAAGAACCACAAAGCTATGTGATGCCAGAAAATACAAACCACACAGACCTTGAAACCTCCCTTTCTGCCACAAGGACTCAAGCTTTGCACTGCACAAACCAGGAGCATGAACTGAAACACTCTTTAGGGAGATCATTTGTCTCTTTTTTTATAGGATGTTTTATTCAGGTCTCTCTTGAGTTCCCTAGTAGGGAAGAGAGATGTAGCCAATGCTGAAATTATGTATCCATTAGCATTTGCCATGAATCATTTGGCATCAATCACAAGACGGGGTTTTTTGTCTTTCCCTGAAAGTACCCTGTTTTTCCTGTGTGGGACTGTTAAACTACATCTGGCTGATTTGATCATCAGGAAGAATGAAAGCAGGATGCCCAGTCAAGTACCAAACATCGCTAAAAACCACTAACATTTACAATTCAATCTCTGATCAACCAGTTTTGGTTGTGAAAACTCCAATGTGGTTGAAAAAAACCAAACCAAAACAAACACAAAGGGGGAAAAAAAAAAGGCAACCAGACTTCAAAAAGTCTGAATTCACTAAAAAATAGTTAAAGAGATGAATTAGTAAAACAAATCCAAAACAAAATATCAGAAAAAACACACCACAGTTTAGTACAAACAACAAACTAGATAAAGGCAGGGAACACCTCCATTGCTTTTTCAAAGCAGTAACTATTACGACTGGTACCTCTGAGAATGAAACAGAGCAAGCTCTCCAGTGCTATGACCTCCAGAAGGTCATGTTCACAAGTCAGTGACCGTAAGAGCCAAGCTGGCATTCCCAGTGCCCACAACAATAGATCCAATTACTTCAACCAACAAGCATTAAAAAGCAAATGCAGCACATAAAGCTCACATTGCTTCGTTAATTCAAATACATATATCCACAGAAATGAAGATGAGAGAACAGCACCCTTGCCATCTCTGTATGCTGTATGTGCTCTGCTTAACTTTCCTTACACATTCTGGCTTCCACATTTCCTCCCCTAGTGTTCCCTGTTGGAGACCCTTCACCCCAACTCAAACCATAATGAGACTGAATAAATTTGCTTTGTGAATGTCATCCTTCCCACCATTATTCACTGCAATTCTTCAGACTTGTGAAGGCAAAACACCGTTTTGTTCTTTCAATTGCAGATGTACAGATCTGCGTGCTTGGTGAAAAAATTAACTTGTTCCATACTCAGTACTTTTGAATTTGCTGAATAACCTAGCAGGTCAAATAATTCATTTTGAGAAGAAACAAAATCCTTCAGTAAGTACACTGCTGAAGTAAAAAAGTTCAAAGGGGATCAACAGCATTTTATAAAAGGCAGATTGAAATAAAAATCTGCAAGCTCCAACAATAGCTATCAAATGCCCCGTGCCCAAGGTCATTTGAGGAACAGCTGGGACCAAATCTCAATGAAAACCCCTCCACAAGTATCAGCACCCCCTACTCTGTCCCACTGGACGGGGATGGGGTTTGCCTTCCTCCCTGGGAGGCCTAAGGGCATCACCAAACCTGGCAGCTCTGTGGGCTCCATCTTTGCAGCTCAGCTCCTGCACTGCCAGGAATGATTGCCACCAAAATCCTCTGTCACCTCTGTGCTCTCCTCAGGCAGACAGAGCTCTCGGTGGCTTCCAAGTGGCAGAGGAGCTGTGCTGACCTGAAAGGTGAGCTGGATATTGCAGTTTAATGTGGCTGCTAACCAGGAGGCTTTTCATGCCTACTTAGTAAATGTCCCTATTTACTTTAATAAAACTGTGTTAGAAAAGCCAAAACAAAAATACCTATCCAGAGTATAGCAGACAAAACTAACTGTGAAAGTGATACTGCTGCAGAAAAATATGATGTAGCCCATTTTGGAAGGTTCCTGAATTATGTATTACTAAGGGCAGCACACAGTGACCTATTAATACATCTAGAGCCCTTTGTTGCCCTATTATCAATAACAAACCTTCTGCACTATTTTGGGAAATGACCTTTCTCCACAGCGTGGTGTAGCACGAGCCAGGAACCTCCTGAGCTGTAATTCCAGCTCCACCATTGACTTGCTGCATGGTGAGGGAAAGTTGCTTTAACCTCCCAGGTGCTGTTTCTTTTTCTGTAAAGTCGTAGCGACACTCCCCTCCCTCTCAGCTCAGTGAGTGCCTTACTAAGTTCAAGTATTTGAGCAGAGCTGTGGGGATGCAAAATGCCAGATCAGTGTGACACATTGCTGCAGCTGCTTAAGGATATTAACAGAGCAGAAGTTCAGCTGCAGCTGGAAGAACATATTGTGCAGAGCTACAAGATTCTCTTTTCACAGGTGAGAATTTATAGCCACCAGCTTTAGGCTACAAATCACCACCCAGTAACATTTAACTTGTCAATGTTTTCAAGCCAGAGTTTCTTTCTCAACTCACAAGAAAAAAAGTCTCAGTGCTTGGTCCCACCTACATGGCAGCAGAATTCAGGGTAATGTTAACAACACACATAATGGTAAAGGGTACACCTAAAATAACAGCATTCAGGGACCACAGGATGGGAACTGCTGGGACAAGAGGAACGCACAGAGGATACTCAGTTTAGGCAGCCTGGGACATTTCAAATGTCAAAAAAAAAAAAAAAAGTTGAGTTATAGGAAGTTTCAGAGATTAAAAAAATAGAGCAGAGAAAGCAGAGACTGTAACAACACCAGCTCTTTCTCTCGCTCTCTAAATAAATAAAAGTCATGACTAAATGAAGTCATTCTGAAAACATGAACTATTTCATGTGCATATTTCATTTGCTTTGGCAGAATATCCCCAGGCTTAACCCCCTCAAGTTGCAGGAACAGGTGGAAAACACTTACAAAATACAGGAACATGCATAAGCATGCAGTAAAACTATAGGAAGGACACATTCCCAATTTGGGAAAAAACCAGTCACATAACTCTTTTCCAAGGGGCAGAGATCAATTTGTTTTCAACACCTCACTTCTCTCCTGTGTTGTTACAAAAGATACCATCAGTATTTGAGAGTTGTCCAATAACTCTCTTTAATAATTTAACCAACAGTTTCCAAATAAAATTTACTTCGTGGCTTGAAACCTATCCTGCTAGAGGAAATTCCATTTCAATTCCTTTGTAATTGACAGCACAACTCAAATTCCTAAATCTGCATCTCTAATTCTTCACAGATGAAGTGAGTTTCAGAGCATGGAAGATTTAACCTGAAAGCCACACCACCACACCCATATTTACGTGAGGAAGTTTCCAGGGTGAACACTATTCTTCCATCAGGATGACCCTCAAATGCCCTCAAAAACTCCTCAACTATTATTTAAAAGCCCTTTGTTTTAAAGAGAGCAATACGTTTGACATGGATGTTTAAGCATGACATGATTCAAGTTTATAAGAATTAAATTACGGCAGCTATTAAAATCCGTGTTTGAATTTAAAATTTAATATGTATCTACTGACAGACTTCATTTACTCATCCTAATTAACAGTGCCCAGACACTGCTTTTTCTTTTAGACTGAACTATAGCCAAATTTTAGGCCTGAGGTGGGGTACAGGCATCCCTAAGGCAGCGGAGGTGCCGAGCGCTGCCATACAGCACCATCTAAGGGCTCTCCATAAGTACTGCTGAGGGGATGTATGGAATGAGACCTATGGACTGGCTCGGGGATGCTCCCAGCCAGCCGCCAGCCTCCCAGGCACACTCCCTGCCTTACACCAGCGTCACCACAGCAAAACTCGCTGAGCAACTCTTTCCTCTGGGAGTCCTGGCAGGAATCATCTGGAAAACAAAGTTACTGAGAAGCTGCCTGAGGAATAATTTTCAGAGTAACAAGATTTACCTCTGTTATCAGCAGCAATTTGTTTCTCTCTGTGGCGATCTCTTGGCATGCAGACAAGGTGGTTTATTACAAACACTCTAGATTAAGCACAGGAGGAGAAAATGGTATGGCTTCTAGATTTAGAAACTGAGAAACAAGAATAGCTTTAATTCTATCCAGCTTGTGCAATATTTAAATCTCTATTTCAGCTTTTCCAGGCAAATTTTTTTTTCTTCACAATTTACACAAGTCTTGCTCATGAAAATATCTTCTGGAGTGGTTTTGTGATGCAATCTACAGGAGGAAATACCACACTAACCTGAAGATCCACTTAGTCCAGCCTTAATCTCAAGGAACAGCCAATGAAGAAAAAAAATAAATTATGAAACCAAAGGTATTCAAATTGTCCCACAGAAATGCCCTTGAATTTTAGATGTTCACTAAGGTTCAATGTTCAAAAATGTTAGATGAGAGCTATTCAGACTAGACTAATTTACAGGATCTGTGCCTGTCTCCACAGCAATGTTTTCTGAGATGAAAGAATTGGCAGTGGGCCAAACAAGATTATTTTAATTATCCCAGTTTCCCTCTGAAATTTCCTGTCTCATTGCATATGAAGTTTACCACCCCAAAAATGGAAAACTGACCCTCCTAGCAGGACAAACCTCAGGCAGCCTTTACTCTAGGACCTTATTCCATCACGTGTAGGCACATGCTCCAATGCTGACCTCTCCTGACCTCAGGGTGTGGAGAACCAGCAGCATTTCTAACATGGAAGGAATTGTGTGTGGTGAAAATGAGTGTCTGGAGCAGTGTCTCCAGCTAAACTGAAAGCCACATGCATCATGCAAGGCATGAAACTGGGACTTTCAACACATTGTAATTCAAAATAACTGTTCAATGTCAGTACAGAAATAAGGCATTCAGTGGCTTTTAGTTGTGCTGGTGCTGTACAGTGGCTGTGGTCTGCTCCAATGTCGCAGGTGTGGAAATGAGTACTAAAGAGTCCCACATTAAAGACTTTATCATTTCTAAGAATGTCACATTCTAATGCATAGTGAAAAGGAAAAGTGAAGGATAACAATATTTGAATTGGAGTCTGAAACATTAATTTTCAAATCTAATCACTTTCTATTGCCACTGCATGCAGAAAGAACCAGTCAGGTTATAAGTGCTGTATCGTAGCACTAAAACAACAAAAAAGGTTTTTTTGCTTTTACTGAAACTGTTTTTGAAAGCTTATTGATCTCGTTCAGAGTTCTCTACTTCTCCTGTAAATCACAAGTTAAGAACACGGCTTCAGCCACTTGTTTTGAGTCCTGCAGATATGTTCAGTGAAGACAGACAAATCATATTCACAGCTCAAAAAAAAGAAATCTGTTTGGGGGAACACAATTTGCTCTGTTCAGCAAGCAAGGGCACAAAAAGTCATTCCTCTCAGCCTCAGATAGCAGTCAGGATTTCCAGATAGATTATTTTGTTGACCCATGTCTAGCATTAAGATTCATGCAATATTAAAAAAAAGTACAATGTTTGCAAAATAGTTCACATTCCCATTTGCTGATAATTTTACTTGATTGAGCTCTGCCAGATGCCATGCACTTGCCATGCTTTTGACATGGCATATAGGGCAGAAGCCAGTTTCTTATGCAGCTGCCTGTTCTGGAATGAATATCTGATTTATCTGATGTCAATTATGCAATTACAGCAATATTAGTCCTCTCCACGAATTTTACAAGATTGGGATAGCTGAACAACAGAGTTTCTCTTTAAACTTCAGAAGAGAAGGGACACCAGAGAGTAACAGGCTTGTGAAACACATGCTGACCTTTCAATACATTGATCTGTAGGGCTTCTACCAATGAATACAGGGGAGAAATCAGTGGTGGAGGTGACGGGGGGAAAAGAGAAAACCAGCACACTGACAAGGCACTATTTTCCACACAATGTCCACAAATGTACAGGTGACTCAGGATAACAACATTTCTGGCAGAATTATACAAATAGTCAGCTGTTTCTTACTCAGATCTAGGACTAAAAGACAAGCATCTGAGCAATAGTAAAAGTTCCTGTCTAAGCTTCTGATGTCATAAGGCACATTAATTGCTGCAGCTTCTGGTGTCACTAAAGAGCCTTTGTCCAGTCAGGCTAACAATTTACAGTTCAGAGTTCAGGTGAAAAAAGCAACTTATTCCTTGCACTTATTTTACAGGCTTTGCCAGATTTGATCAGATAAAGGCACACATTCAGTGCAGATCCCTAATCATTTTCAAACACATTCAATACCCCTTCTAGTTCAGTTTGTGAACTCCCTTCTAAAAGATGTAAGCCAGGAAATTCTTAGCGTCCTAATTTCCCTTTCCTCTATGGATTATTTTGCCTACTTCAAAATACTAGGAAAGCTTCTCTAAAAAAGAACAGACCTTACTGTGATGGCTGAAGTCTTTTTCTCCTTCCATGAGAGGAGGATCTGACATCACAGTCTGGGAACCAGCTCAGCTCTTTTTCCTGAAAAGAGGCAGGATACATCTTAGCATAGTTGACTTGTCCCTGTATTTCCCATCCTCCACATCTTACTACGATGGTGCCTGCTTTCTTCTAAGATTTGATGAGAGAAAGGGGAGTAAAGGGCAAAGGTAACCAAGAGGTCAAGAAGAGATGGTTTCCCTCAGACACTGCTAACAAGGTACAGCACAGGAGTTTCACACGACTTCAGAAACCCTTGTTCTCCGCTGGTGAGCTCTGTCCGCGCCCGGGTTCACCGAGGTTACAGGAAAAGAAAAGGTTGTACTTTTGTTGATCAACGCTGCTAAGCAACAAGTCATAAAAACCAACATCCCTCTTGTCTTCTGCTGGTTGCAATTAGAGAACTACAAACAGGATCACAGATTCAGGGCCAGGAGAAAACCTTTAGCAGTGTGAGTGTGCACTGCTCCGAGCCACGCAGCCCGTGCAGCATCTCCTCATTAGACACACTTTCCGCATCCCCAGCCATTGCAGCCTGCACGGGGCAGGTCAGCCCAGGCCTCTGAAGCTGTGAAACAGCCTTTGGGCTCTCACAGGTTGTAATCTTCAGGTTGTAGTAGTCACTTTCAATTGAAGAAACAAAGCAAAAGTGTTGCCAGTCCCTGATTACCTTCATGAATATTTGAGTCATGTTAAAAGGTGCATTACTAAAGCTTTTATAGGCTGCTCTACCAGCAGAACACAGGTAAGAGGAAATGAAGACATAATAAACAACAGAGCAGGAACTCACTTTGCTGTAATATTGTAAGGAAAAATACAGGAATCCTATCATGCATTCGGAAAGGTGAAGCTTTTAACTTGTTACAAGTAAGCAATCATTTACTCAAACTACAAGAACTTCTAACTATTCCCCATTTTGTGCACAATTACAAACAAACCCACCTAGTGCCAAAGGAGAAGTGTCACACGGTCCCGTGCAACATGCAAATCCAAAAGATAGGAAAGGGAATTGAATTTACAATTTTTGTAAGCCTCACATGGCAAACACTGGGGATCACACAGTTTCTGTGGCTTCACAGTGAATTATCCAAGATAATTCTTATGCTCCCATGGGAGGAAAGAATAGGAAAAAAATAGGCATTCTTCTTGCTGCTCCATAATGTACATTCTCCATACACGGTCATGAATATCAGCTCCTCTTTTCCTTCCTTGTTCACCATCTAAACCACACCTTAGTATGACAGGAGGGAACAGAGTATGTCGGTCATCCTTCCATTCTAAGTATGTACTCTCATTGCTTATGAGTTTTTACTTTTGAAATTGTTATTCTCAATTTAAAAATGCTGTTAATGTTCCATTATGGGGTGGGTGGGTTACTTTTAAATAAACTGTAAGGAATATGACTGGAGTAGCTGAACTGGTTTTGGAAAAGGAATCCTGTTGCTGGAATCCTGTTAGTCTGTGCAATGATGACTGTCCAAATCTTAAGTTTCAGGGGAACACATTAATTTTTCCCTACATACATTCCTTATCAACTTCTGTTTAACCATTCATCAAATTATAAATGTTTTAGAATAGTCCAGCAGGAATAATTACAGAAGCAGTAAACTGTGTGAAAGTGTTTTTCTCATTTTAACTCATGGAGTATGTTACTTATTGACTGTGCATCCAAGGGGGAGCAATAGAGCTCTCTGAGAAAGGAAAATTAAGGGGAAATAAGTGTGTTTACACCAGTACAGAGCAAGTCAGTAATTGAATCTTGCCATATTAAGAAAGAAAACTTAGGAGGGGAATTGCATACAGTTCCTTTGTAAAAAAAAAGTTCCTTTGTATTCTTTAGCTTTACTCAACTCCCATTCCCAAAAATCTCAAATAGCCAACACATTGCAGATTCCACAAAAAAGCAGTATGTGTGAGGAGAACATAAAGGCTTGAAGCAGCATGCATAACAGGAAGTAATGCATTTACGGAAGGCAAGGGCAGATTAGATATCAAAGAGAAGTTTTTTATGACTTAAAGCAGGACATTACAACAGAGCAGTAGTCAAGAAGGGGTCACTGGGTCCTGTCACTGAAAACAGAGAGATTAGATATAAAGGGAATAAGTCACACGAAGAGCATGAACTTGCTAAGAGCATTTTTTCAACCTTAAGTAACGTGGCTGTAAATATACGTGGGGCTCAGAGTAAAGATTACTGAACTGTAACCCTTACACTCTCTGACCTGTTTCAGAGTCCTGGATAAATCACTTGATCTCACCACACTTGTTTTCTCCAGCTGTGAAACACCAGCAACATCCATTACACAGGGACCTGGGGAAAAGTTTCACACTTACAGACAACTGCAAGACCTTGTAGGAAACGAGTTTGTGTACTTGAAGAGTTTATTCCTTACCTCCCATACTCCTTTGTATAACAGTTTATCATACCTCCACCTACAAACTTCATCTTGCTATTGTAGTCTCATGAAGTTGTATCATTTTCCCATACTAGTCTGCAATAGTTCTGGGTTTAAGTGTTAACACGAGAGCAGCTTGACAACTCCAGAAAGTAAGAATATGTCAACATCCTACTCAACAGATTTGTTTACTATCTTTTTTCAGAAGCCTGTTTACTTGTATAACAATATTTTAATGCATTTTAGCCAACTTAATCCCACAGAGCTAAAAATTACAAACTGGAAATATTCTTCCCTGTCTTGGGACATACTGGATTGTTTACTGAGTTGTAGCCTACCAGCTGAAGCTCTGCAGTCCTTCTGAGGACAATGCATCTGCCAACCCATGAGAACGTGAACAAAACTGCACCATTAATTGAACACCAGTTGACTCCAAAATACATCACAGCAAAATTTTACAGGCTATAAAAAACACTATTTGATTCTCACATGGAAGGCTCAGTTCACCATTTGCACAGTACAGCTTTTCAGTTTGGTAGGGAATCACTGGAAAACAAAGCAGGGACCCTCACTCACCATTTCATTTCCAAAGACCCTTTTCCATATAAGGGATTTCTCCATCTACTGAAGCATGAGGCACAACTGAACACATAAAGAAGGCAAATCTGATTTGCATTTAATGCTCTGCTTTAAGAGGAAAATGCAGTTCAAAGAACCTGCTTAAGCCACTGCACTTCTGCTGAGAGTTCATTTGTAAATTAACAATACTATAAAAGAAGCAACAAAATGAGAAAACAATTATAGCCCATGGCTTGAGTGGATCAGCAGATCTGCATCCAGAAAACAAACACTGAAGAAGCTGTAAAACATATTCTGCTTGAGCAGCTGTCATTTAAACAAAGCTGCAGGTTTTAGTTTACTTGCTTGGCAGCTCATGTATAACAGACAAGGAAAACAGCAGTCCCTGATAGAAGACTAAGTAATGACCATAATAAGGGTTTGATCTAACAGATAAACACAAATGAGGTCACCTCAAAAACTGGCACCTGAAACAAATGGACCGTCAAAAATTTGAGAACTCACTGGTTAAAATGCTGCTGCTCTCATTAATTCATTTCCCACCTGACAGTCATTTCTCCTACAAGGTACCATAAAATAGTCAATATTTAAATCTGAAAGGACACAAAGGACACAAGACATTGCTTTTGGTTTGGGGCAATCTCTGTCATATTCAACAGAGACTGTTTAAATAAAAAAGAAACTGTAAGCACTGCATTTCTCTCACAACTCAGCATGGTCATAACAAAGTCACTGTGCTTCCCCATACATTCCACTCCATACATTCCTTCAGCTGCTTCTTTGTTGATTGATTGAAGCAATCCCAAAGTACTGATTAAGAAACAAGAATAAGTAGTCAGAGCTCAGAGAAGTTCTGACAATTTATGTGGTAGAAACCACTAATACCAGCTACCCCAGTGCAAAATGTCTTAACCAAGAAATGCCTCAGCTGTATGGCCCCCCAAAACACCACACTGCCCTTCCACAGTATTTCACTGCAAACAGTGCTTAGGAGGAAAAAGTTGGGAACAAAATATAGTAACTGGGACAAGGGGAAAGAAGAGAAAAAAATATATTCAGGGGAAAAAAACCCAAATGAAAAGAAACACCACGAAGGTAAAAAGAGGATTTAAGTAACCCAATTCACTGCTGTACTGGCATTGGGTTGCCAGAAGCCAAACAGGTGAAACTGAGCTAAAGTCACCATACCTTTTATGTACATGTCCAGAAAATCAAAACTGTGAAACTCATCACTTCCAATGTATTTCTTAAAAAATTAATTCATCTAAGCACCAACAGGCTCACCAAATTCTCCTGTTTTACTGGTTTTACTGTCAAGTCTCCAAAAATCAGCACTTTTCCACTTTATCCTTCACATTTAGTGGGTACCAGATGAGCTCTGCTTTCTACATCACAGATCAGGAAAATGTTTCCTCCAGATTTTTCTCAAGGGAAAATAAAAAATAAAAGTGCTTTTGGTTGGAAGCAGTCCTGTCTTCTGCAAGAGATAAAGAAAAAATGCCAAACACAACTGGCCATTTTGTTTGAATCCAAAAAACATAGATCAGAAAACCACAAAACATTATTTTTAGAGATAAATTATTCTAGTATAAAGACATTTGCTATTAAAACATCATGGGTAACATTTGTTCCCTCTGATGTCTGCATGTAAAAGAAAGTCTTAACTAAATTTTGCTTTAAATGAAACATCTATTTTGAAACCAGGATGGTTAAAATTCCCTTCTCCTACTGTACAGTGTATAACAACTAACTACAGCTTCTAAAGAGGGACCAAACACCACTGTGTTCTATTTATACGCATACAATTTATTTAAAACTAAGGCTGTGGTCTGGTGCTGTCAGGCAGTCCAATGTTCTTGCTGTCACTCAAGGTGAGGAAAGAAAATACAATCCATTATGGCAACAGCTGCTGCTATATTAGAAAGGAAAGCTGCAGTGTCAACTGCTCTGAGATGACCCCACAACCAGAATCAAACCCTGCACCACCACAAAAACCTCACTCTCCCACCCTCCCAAAACCAACCATTTTACATGGGCACCCAGTTTTCACCAACAGATCTATGGCATGTACAAATTGAAGATTTGGAATTTTTTTTTCCCAATATAGTGTGTAGTAATCTCCGAGTGAGTGTTTGGATTTGTCACAATCACTGCATATACAGAATCCAACAGAATTCTTTTGCAGAGTAGTGGATAGGCATTCTGTTATGTCTGCTGCAGTAAAACATTTGAATCCACACGTAGAAAAAATGTATTTAATGTTCACATTTACATAAAGCACTTAGCAAGAACAGAGCAGAAAACAATGCTTAGAGACCATCTCTGAATGCCTTCAGCAGCAGGTCAGCTGCCAGCCCAGGAGACAAGACTCCACTAAGAACTTTTTCTTCCAGAAGTGGGATCTTATCCTTGACTGCCAAGTGACTCCGGAAATGCTCCAGCATGTTTTCTTGGATAAGGTTCCACATCCACACTTTCTGCTGTTTGCGTCGTTTGGCAAGCAGCTCGCCACTTGTGAGCATGAGCTCACGGAACTCGGTCATTTTATCCCACATGTCCGAGATCCCTTCCCCGGTCTTGGCAGAGATGCGCAGTACCTGTTGGATCCAGAGGAACTGTTAAAGCCAAGTGAGCTGCTGGCCTTGAGTTTTCAATGACTGCATCAGGTAGATTGCAGGGGAATTAAGAAATGTGTGACGGAAGCTTCCTTCAATACTCACCTCATGAGGCTCGAAGCATTTCTGTGCCCTCACCCCCCCAAAAAATTTAGGATTCTACTAACTAAAAGTAGACCCTAAGATCCGTAGTATTTGGGATAAACAGGCCTTGTCCAGCTGCTTGTATAGTGAGAATAATTTTTAGTAAGTCCTTCAGCTAAAAGGTACATTATTGCTCTTTTACTTGTAAAGTTAAGTGCATATTATGGTAGCCATTCTTTTGCACTTAAAATATGCCAGAAATGAGGTATTTTGACTCTTTTTTTTGCCTTTGCTTTCTAGAACAGGAATTAATTTTGCCAGTAATATTTCAGACATCCAGCACAGTCTTTCAAACTGAAGAGCCTGTTTTTTTAAAAAAGCTTCTCTCTCTTTCCACACTTACAAAAGAAAGGCTAAACCTCAGTCAGCCCAGCTGATTTAAACTCAACTTCACGGGTCAATTTCAATACCAGGGTAGAACAAACCTCCTTTACAGACGGAAATTTATTTCTAAAGGAAGTGAGAGTGTGTGTGTTTGCTTATTCTATTTACACATACTAAAAATTAGTACTGAATCTTCTCCTTAAAAATCCACCATAACCTTTTAGTAGATAAAATACAGCACTAAAACTGAAGACCCAGAGCATGAGAATTCCAATTATCTAGACATTTTCATTATGTGAGAAACAACAAAAAAAAATTTAAAAAGTAAAGGACACACATGAACTAGTGAAAGAACAAAGATAATCACAGGCTTCAGAGTTATAATGGAGGGGAAAGTAGATTAAGGGACACTTTTAGATATGCATAGTTTACAAAAAGTAAGTAAAGTTTGTACCACTCCTGATGTCAGGAATAGTTCTGCTAATGCAGAGGTTGTAGCTCAGGGCAGTAGTCCTGGGGAGGAGGACTGGCTTTGCAGTGTTTCATGTGGCACACCTTGAGATCAGAGGTGAAGCACAGACAGCAGCCATCACCTCTCCAGCACCCTGTGAGACTGAACAACCAACTGCAATTTTTATAAAAGAGCCCAGGGAGACTAGGACAGCTAGATGAGAAGAAACCAATCCTAACTCATTCAGCACTTTTTCTGGGAGGAAAAAATAAAAAAACACCCCAAACACACCACCAAAACCCAAAGAAAACCAAACCAGACCCAAAGAGCCCCACAAAGCACAGTGAAGTGCACAAACCTTTGGCCTCCAAAGCTTAGAACGCTTGCGAAGCAGCTTCATAGCACTGATGTACTCAGCCTGGATTCTCCGGGCAGGCACAACTAAATCACCATCAGCCTTATTGATGGCAACGAGATCTGCCATCTCAATGATGCCCCGTTTGATGCCCTAAATGCAACAGGGACAGAAAACAGAGGGGCTGTGACACACTGATTCATCACAAAAAGCACGTCAAAGGGCTTTGTTAGTTTCTAGTTTTCTCCCCAGAAATGTATGTAACTAGTAAACAGGGCGAAGTTAAGCCACAGAGTATCAAAAGTTTACATCCTAATAGTTCAAAAACCAAAAGAAAGGGGAGCTTAACTCTGCACTAAGTAGATTACACTGAAAATACTTAACAACAACAGTACCATGGACGAAATACTATTGATATGGACTTTCTGCACAGATACTACACATTGAGTTTAAGTTTCTCTTTCTAGTCCCAGGTAGTAACCAATAAGAGAAACCAAAAAATACCTGTAATTCATCTCCACCCGCAGGTGGTAGCAGTAATATAAACATATCAACCATATCAGCCACAGCAAATTCTGACTGGCCCACACCTAAAAAATTAAATGCAGAGTTTTACTGTTTACTACAAACTTTCAGTCACATTAATGACAGTAATTACGACAGATCCCAGCACTGCCCCATCAAAAAATCCCATTAACAAAACAAAAGACAATTGCAAACACAATAGTTTTGTAAAAGACATACAGGACTAGAAAATAGAACAAGCATTTATGCTCAACCAGTGACCACATAGGAAAACCTGGGCAAAATCAAGGCAGAAAGTTTGCAATTATTAGCACACCTTATCTTCATGTCACAGCAGGACAACGAAAAGAAAACCCTAAGCACATACCTACTGTTTCCACAAGAACAACATCATAGCCTCCTCCTTCACACAGCAGAATGGCTTCATTTGTGGTCCTTGTGACACCTCCCAGGGTCCCACTGGTTGGAGATGGCCTGATGTATGCATTCATGTCTCTTGACAACTCAGTCATCCGTGTTTTATCCCCCAGTAGAGAACCTTAAATGTTTAATGTTAAATTATTTCAAAAGTGCAACACAGCCGAACTTCCCCTTCTCCCCCCACCCCACAAAGGAAAGAGTGAGAAAAGACAGATCTCTTGGGCAATGTCAGTCAAATGAATATCCCAGTAATAGCTGCTCAAGGCTTAGCTGAGGACTAGAAGTTACTGCCTGGTTCTTCCACTTCTCAGAAGCTGGAAAGGCCTGACAAGCAGACCTTACTGCTAACAAATACGAAGAATTTGTGCTAGGTCAGAAAGAGTTCTAAAATTCCTGAATGGCTCTTTGAGGCCTATACACATCAGGCCACACAGCTAAATCTTGTCTGTCCAAAGGGACAAATCTCTGCATTATGATTCTGACACGCCCTGACGGTGGATTTTTTGTTTTAAGAGAGCTGACACGTGTCCCTGTCTGCCTTCTACTCAAACAAAGAGCAAATCAGAATTCAGCGAGGTCTACGAACTCGATCCACACTCCAAGATAAAAGGGATGCTCAATTCTTCCAACTGCTGCAGTCTTGCTGTCACATTTTGCTATTCTACTGATGCATCCTGAAGGCATGCATTCAGGAACACAGTCTGTCCTGCCTCCATGTCATTGCAATACTCTAGTTGTTTTCTTTATAAATCATTACACACCTCTAACAGCACAGAAGCTGGAGAAATTAATGATGCTGCCCAGCAACTGTCCATCATGAAAAGATCAAAATCAAGATTGCATTATTTGTATTAGAGAAACCACAAATCAGGCATGGTCATCTTGTAATTTCCCTACAATTTTTTATTGGAGAGTTACAGATTACAGCCTGTCATCAGTAATCCTGCACAACTTCGAAGAAATTCAAATTCAGAAAAATAAAATTGTAAGGCAACATTTGAACACTGGAAAAGAGGAAATCTGGAAAAATTACAACACTGATACCTATTTCCCAATTTCATATCACATAGGAAAAAAAAATGAAAACTTGATTTATTTATTTTTGTATATTTTACTGTTATAGGCACCAAATTTTCCTCCACTTGGCCCAAAGAGATACTTCTGTAGTTGACAAGGTATTAGAAACCTGACTCAAACTTTAGTTCACACTCACCACCACTTGTACTAGACGAAGGGTCTACAGCCAACACAGACACTTTGTGTTTTCTTTCTGTAAGCATTTTCCCAAAGCATTCTATGAAGGTTGATTTTCCAGCACCAGGAGGACCAGACAACCCTAAATCATCACATTAGGAAGAAAAAACCATTTTGTTAGTCAAAGAAATAATACACCTCATGAATACAATCAAAATCTAAGTTGGTAACAATTCATACTTTAACACAGCATCACAACAAAAGCAAATAAAAGCTATGCCAAAACTATAAAATTGTAGTTTGGTTCACCCAACATAGCAGCCCTTCACCACCCCTCATCCTATTCACACCAATATAACACTGGGTTTATCCATATCTATTTCCTTCCCTCCAAATAAAATTATTTACGCTGTAAGACTTATCCTTCAGAACTTTCAAAATGTTATATACTAGAATTGGATTTTTCAGATTTACTGTAAAAGAAACACTCTAAAAGAAAAAGCAAGCCCTTACCTTTAAGAGCTGTTCTTTCAAAAAAAATGAGGCCACTTATTTGCATGTCAAAGCTCACAAACTAAGATTAGCACCAAACTTTTCTCACTCCCCATGCCCCAGTTCTTGTTCTGACTACCTTTGTACAGACAGCAGAGATGGCAGCTGGGCATAACACGTTAGCAGTCCATCTCTTTGTAAGGGAAAAATATTTAACAGCTTCCAAGAGAAGCAGGTTCAAATCTCCTTCAGATGAAAAGTGGGCTGCTTTAAAGGAGGGCCATAAAACAGGAAGGTGCATGCTTTTCCTTCTGTAGACTGAAAAAGGGATTCAGGAAGTATTCAAGAACACCTGCTTCAGGAAAAGACCACATCTGCTTGACCACATCTTTCCCTAAGTGTAGATAACATCTGCATCAGTCTGCAAAGTAACTAATGCTTCAGCTTATAATGGTTACCAAAAACACTCCAAGTGACAGACCCCCGACGAAGCAACACTAATTTCTAAAGCATTTTCAAACCATTTTTCATCTCAAGCCATAAATCCACTGGACAACAGAAGTAATCTAGATTGGTTATAAACCACAAAAAAATAACAATCCAAGACTACAGACCACAAACAACATACGATAAAACAGCAATGATAAAAGGTGAGGACTGTAATCACATGTATGCAACTACTAGACAAGACATAAAAGGACTAACCCACTCTAAAGGCAAGTGGCTTTCCTTGATTTAACTTTTCTTGTTCCCTGTGGTAGGATAATACCTTCTGAAGGAGCACCTGGGCAATTTTCTTCTTCCTACTCTGAGTTGATTCTATAAGTGTAATGGCTTCAGCTAAACAAGCTCTATGACCCTGGATTAGTCCATGGTAAAGTCTGTCTACAAGTCTCTGCTCCCGGTCAGAAAGTCCCTCTACTTGCTGCTCAGGGGCTGCTTGCTGGCACAGCTCTCTCCTCAAACCATTTGATGAACAAATCCATTTTGTATGACAGCGGTGCCCTGGCCCAAGAGATTCAATGCCCAGGAAATCTGCTCGGGAAGTGAAGTGAAAGTTCGTGAAGTAAGTTCTTCTGGAGAAGTAACAACGAGGGAATCTCAGCAGCAAAGAGGGGATCTTCATCTTTTTTGGAATTAAAAACTACCAGAGTTGTCAGTTCACTTCTGTTTGCAGACACCCTAAAAAGAAGGAAAAACGTTTTTACTTTCTTCAAAGCACTTGTGAGGATTCAAATGGAATTTATGCATACCCGTGATCACCAGCTTTTATTTTATCTGTACCTGCTGCCTCGAATAAAAAAATTAAGAGTTCCCTTTTCCTGTTAAACAGACACAATAAAAACAAGCTATAGAATCAATAGCACACTATCTCTTTATTATCATACTTCATAAATCAAAATATTATTTTTATAGATAGGCAGGTAAAAAAAAAAAGTACTTTTAAATAAGCCTCTGAGAGCACATGCAGCACACTACAAAGAAAGGAACAATCAATCCAAATGCTTACGGCAACGGCGGTATATTCTAGTTTGACGAGCTTTTTTACACAATTATTCGGGACAAGGGCATATTTGCACTTATTTCCATCAGAAGGATGTAAAAAAGGTGTGGGGGGAGGGCGGGATTTCAGACACAAGAGCATTTAGAAAGAAACCGGAGGAGCCGAGGCCTCCCCGAGGCGCCCGGGCGGCCCCAGCGCCGCTCCCGCTCCGCCGCCTCAGCCCGGGGCGGCCGCTGAGGGGACGAAGGCACGGGAAAAGCCGCTGCTCCCCACCATTCCCGCTCGCTGCCCACCATTCCCGGCACCTACCGGAGCCGCCCCGCTCCGCCCCGGGAAGTGACGCCCTCAGGCTGAGCCGGAACCCGCGGGGAGAGGAGCGGCAGGGGCAGGGGCAGGGCAAGGGCAGGCAGGAGGTGTCCCCGCCATACCCTCAGAGCCAGGGCTCCAGGCCTGCAGGCTGAGGGCACGCCATGCCGGGAGCTCGCAAACTTCCCTGGCATTGGAGTCACAGGCTCCCTGCCGTGGCCTTACAATGAAGGATGTTTCAAATCATCTTTTCTCTCCTGAAATCTTAGCAGTTTCCACTCTGAATCCGTGCATGGCGATTTACTAGTTCTCCCACTTCGTTTCATACACCAAGAAGGGAGAAGGAAAGCTCAAATCTCCACTTGTGCTTATTAAATCACGGTTATTTCCAGCCTCATTAAACCTCCTCTTTAAAGTTTCCTGCATGGAATGTTGCTTTATTGTGGGGTGGGGTTTGTTCAATCCCTTTTTTTTTTATATCCATCTTGCCATCTCCTTTCTGCTCATCATCTTAAAGTACACAGATTTATTCACAATAAATGTAAATGCACAGAATGCACTGATTGAGCTGTTCCCAATGCCTTGCACTGTCCTGCAAAGACTTTTTCACAGTGTCATCACACGGGCAGTGAAAATGACAGACTGTAAAATAGAAGTTTTGTTCTGAACTGCTGAATGCATGATTTGGTCTCACTGCTGTTATTCCGGTCCACAAGGTTATGATAGAGAACTGAACAGTTCCGTGCTAAGAAAATAGGCATGGGATGAAACCACGGCAGAAAGAGACAAAAAGTCCAATTTCAAAATAGCGTTGCAAGGCCCTTCTGTTTAACCAGGTCTTTATTCACCAGAGTTAGCGTGGATCACTATAATCTCTTCATTAACAAGCTTTCTAAGGCTCTCTGTTTGCTTACACCTAGGTAGCATATCCCCACTATTATTTTAATAACAGCAGAAACAAAAAAACGCCATCCTACTACTGCTTAGTTGATCGTTCAGTTTATACCCCTTTCTGTTCTCCCAACTTGAATACTTTTTTCAGTGACCTTCATGAACAGGCGTGCAAAATTGCACATTTCATCAATGCTGAAGAGGAGAGGGGATTGTTCAATTCTCTGTCTATGATAACCTTGTGGACTGGAATAATAGGAGTGAGATTAAAGCGTGCACTCAGCAGTTCAGAACAAAACTGCTGCTCTTTTACACAGCCCATCAGCTGTACTGCCAATCTAATGTGGCCACAAAAAGGCATGTATGTGCTTTAGAGTCGTCTTCCTGCAAGAACTGTTTTCCAGACTTTGCACACTGGTGAGGTCTGGAAATCCTAAGTGCTCAAGTCACCTCTTTTTTGTTCCCCTTTCCCCCCAGCCCTGTTATTCAACAAGTTTGCTTTTCACCAGTCAGAGACTACAGTCTCCAAATGCCAGATATAAGAGAAAAACTTACTATTGCCTTGTCAATTACATACACCCTTTCTTTCAATATTCTGGAATAGAGATTACACAGGTCTTCTAGTACTGAGCACTCTTCTACCCTCTGATTTTCTGATTTTCTAACCTCATCCAAAATAAGCAAAATAGTCCCTTATCAGCTGGACCATATCTAGAGTCTCCTTAATTTACATCTTGCCATACTATATGGTGTTCTTGTGTTTCTTCTATGGTTGTTTAATGTATGCAGCTAAAGAGGGATTTTTTTGTCGCTATTACACACAGCCTAATGAATTTTGGTCAGACTCACTGTATTTGTGTTTTCTGGTCTCCAACAGAAAGATTTCTCTTGGCTTCTGTATTCTTTATCTGTTCATCATTAATTTACTTAACCTTGTTGCTGAGCTATTGAGGAGGGTAGTTCAGTAGCTTTTTGCATCAGGCTCTGTTTCTCCTTTTTTTTTAAATACTATCTTTCAAATTTGGGGTGGGGGGAGTGTGTTTGTTGATTTGGGGTTTTTTTTATTCCAAATTTAACTCATACTCTGTGTTCTCTTTGCTTCTTCTTTTCCCCAAGGGTGTCAGAAGAATAAAAATGTGCACCCCATAGGTATTTCATCACAGTCTGAAAAGCTGTGCAGGACTTAAGAACATTATCTGTTTTAACCTCCATACCACGAATTGATCCCAGTGTTAAAGAAAAGGGTACTTCTGTTAACTCATGAAATGGCAGCCTTCCTTCTGAGCCAATACTAAATGGAACATCCTGTAAAGTGTTGTAAGTACTGTGCCATGAGCTAAAGGTGTGGGGAGGCACAGATATTCAGGCAAAATGTGCAACCGAATCCAGATCATTACAAAAGAATAGAAAAAGACCCTTCTGTAACCTCTCACAGCAGGATTAGTATTAACATTGGAATCTTTGCCAAATTCAACCATGCAAATTCAAATTCAGTCTAACTGGCTTCCCCTTGCAGTTTTAGTTGGATTAGTTCATTCTTCCTTTCTCTGGCAGCACTGATTTCCTTGCTCTATTCACTTCCTCTTTAAGAAATCCCAAAGAAATCTTTGTGCACGTAATTAATACAATGGTATTTAATATAGTCATAGACATTTCTTTACAGCTGTGCGCTGTAGAGGACAACACAAAACCATAGTCCCTGCCATGGTACAGACTACTGGTGACCAAATGACCATTTGTCCTTTATTTCAGAAGACACCCCTCAATTCATTTCAGTTTTCACAGAAGTAGAGAACTTTGATGCAACCTCCTCTTTACAGCAAAACATGAAGCAAGGTAACCACTGATCACAGCCTTCCTTTCAAGAAAGGGTAAGCCTTTCAAGGACAGACTTAGCACTCTAGACAAAATATACCTCCTGCCTTATCTTAAAAGATAATTGGACAGCTGAAATGAAATCACTAGGAAGCATATTCACAGCTGAAAGTTTGTCTGTTGAAATGCAACTTGAGCCCAGGCCTCAGATCTGCAATTGCGACTCAGGCAAGGACACGGCACAAAAAAAGTCCATCTCCCCAAAGGCTCACCAACAGCTACTCCAATGGGTTTGGTGACTGTGAGCATCCCAAGGTTTTATTACAAAGGCCAGGACAGAGCAGCAAGTCAGCTCTCTGGCTAGGTGTGGAGACAACAGCCTTATGACAGCTTCCCAGTTCAGCCACCTACACAGAGGGGGCAACTCCGTGGCTGAGCAGATTCTCTGTACTTGTGCTGGTGAGGAGCCATAAGGTTGGTCAGGGCTGCTACAGCTCCAGAACCTGGAAAAAGAAATTTGCTCCTTGAGCTTTGGCTGAGACCTACAAGACAGCATCCGAAGAAAGAAGAGGAAAAAAGATCTTAAATAACTATGGTTTATATTTGTGTAATGTTTTTATAAACAAGGGAGCTGAAGTTTCTTCACAAAACCTTAGAGCAGTGACTTCAACAATTCCTTGTTGGTATAAAGTGAGCTGTGATTGCACATTAGTGAGAAATGACACCAGCCATTATAGGAAAGTTCTCTACTGCTTAAATACAAGTTTTTAAATTGTTAATGATGAACTACCTGATGTAAAAATTTTTTTAAAGGGAACAGATAAAACTGTATTTTCTTACAAAAGCAACTACCTTTTCTGTAAAAAAAGGGGGAAAAAAGACATTTACTAGATAGGTAAGACCACCAAACATTATTCATATATTACTACTGCTTGCAAAATCAAGTTAATGTTCTCCAAGACTGATTCATTGTTAAAATTATAAACCTGGAAGAGCAAGTCATTTGCCAGTAAAATTTTTTTTTTTCTTTCAATTAAAGAAGTATTTAAAAGCTTGGCTTGAAGAATATGTTTTTCTCCATGGCCACCAATGACTCATGGTACCAAAATATTTCTCATGTAGTTCATTATTGCACAGCTGAAAAGGAAATCATTAATTGCCTCTTCCTGGTTTTTTTTCAATACAGCAATGAAACCCTAGCAAGAATATTAGTAAACATAAAAAGTACCATACAACCTGACACTTGACTTTGCCAAGACACCCTCATTCCCAGCTACTTTTTGCTTAAGGAAAGGCTTGATTGGCTGCAATTTTTAAGTTCTGTAGTTGCCAGAGATTCAGTCCTGAGCAGAGGACTGAGACTTTCAAGTGACTAGATACAATCCTCTTTCCCTCCAGCCCAGGGTGCTAAGGGCTTACTAGGTCAGTTTGAAATGAGCAGAGTCTTATACACCGTAAGTGAATACTGCAGTTCACAAGGTGAAGCATACACTGGGGCAAGGAGTCAATGATGAATGCACAACTCGATGTATCATTGATGACAAGCTGAGCATTGAGAGTGAAAGCATAAATCTCTCATGCATTCAGGTGTTTTTCACTGCATCTGCAACAGCACTGGTGCTCAGAGCTCTTTGTCCCATGCTGAGTGCCTCACCAGCACATGAAAACCACAATTGGTGGAAGTGAGATGGTGGGCAGAATTATCCATAGGAACATAACATTACAGCAAAACATACCAAGACGTTTTCTGTTCCAGGAAGACACAGCTAAGATGAAGACCAAGCCCATGGTAAATCTGATAGTCAGGATTCAAGACTGAGATGCAGGAAAACCTAAGTGTTTCCAGTTGGGACCAAACCCATGGAATGAACAGGGAAGGCTATTTCTGGCAGGCCACCCAAGTGCCTTAAACATGAGGCTACTGTTTATCATGCTAGAAGTCTCTGTTTCTCTGCTGTGTAGGTGTTGGGGTTTTAGGAGTTCTCCTTTTGTTTCCTTTTTCTCTTAAAGAATTTTCCCCACATTTGTTGCCAGGGTTACAAGTTACTGACTACTTAAGAGAGACAAAAGACCGGGCCACAGGGGGAGGGGTCCAACTGGCTACTCTCTTTCACCTGGGGTTTTCTTGTGTGGGGCGGGGGGTGCTGCGAGATTTGAACTGGGAAAAGGGGGTTGGGTACAGCCCCTAGCTCGCCTGTTCTCCTGGCATTCCCAGGGAGAGGAGGGCTGCTGTCATTGTGGAGAGAGTTCGCTGCCACTGCACATTTCTGCTTTCTGCTGCCTTCCTGGTACCTTGAGTGGAGCTTGCTCGCTGGAGCGGCTGTTCCACTGGGACCCAACCTCAGTAAAACAGGGACCTTTTCACCATCTGCTGGGGTGCCTCAGGGAAAACCCCGGGCTCCCAAGCCCGCCTTTCTCTGCCCCGCTGGGAGCCGGGCCACGGCTGCCCTGCCCCCGCCGTTCCTTCGCAGTTACTCCGAGCTTTCGCTACTCACCCCCTGCCTGCCGAGACCTGCCGGGGTTCCTGCTGCAGCTCTGCAGTTTGATGCATCTCGCTGCCACCCGGGATCTGTGCTCATCTCTGCTGCTCCAGCCTGCAGTTCCTGAGGGTCTGGCTGGGCACCGGGATCGGCTGCCCAGGGGTTTGTGAAGCTTTTTGTCCATCCCTTCCCGGGACCCCACGCCGCCATTGCCGTGTGCTCCCCGAGCTCGCTCCGGAGCGCCCCCTAAAGAACTGTTATTCCTGTCCCTCATATCTTTGCCTGAAAGCCCCTTAATTTCAAAATTACAATAATTCGGAGGGAAGGGGGTTACATTTTCCATTTCCATGGCAGACACCCGTCTTTCAAACCAAGACAGTAGGTGTGTGCATACACGTTGTGTTGGCTTGCTTACTCTCCAACATGCCCACAAAAGCAAGACTTTGGTCTTATAATCCAAAATTGTGTGCGAGCTAAATGTCCCATTTTTCCAGGCAGCTGGAGCAGATGGGCATGAAAATGACAAAAAGGGAAGATTCTGCTAAGATTCAATGTTGTATGATCAAACCATCCAGAAATACAGCGAAAACAACATTGTAGAAAGCTGACTAACTCAGAAAGGGCTTGTTAAAAAGCCTTTTGGATCATACTGTGTCATAGCTTTACACCACAAAGTGAACAAACATCTTCATGTAAGTACATTACAAAGCTTAGCCTAACGATACAAAATATTGTACCACAGAATTAAGATGAAAAAAGAATCCTTAAAACAGACAAAAAGGGAAGCAAGAAACTCCAAAGTCCAAACAACAACAAACCCCATTACAATCGTAACTGATGCAGTTGCATGGGGAAAATTAGCAGAGCGCATATGAAAAGAAGTAAAATACTTGTTTCTAGGACCAGCTAAGAGAGGTCCAGAAGGGCAATTTGGAATCTTTTTGTTCAGAAGTTGGTATTTTCATCTAATTGCTTTCCAAACTAGGTCCATGTTTAGAAAAGAACTCTACATTGAAGTAGCAGCCCCATCTCGATATATCATTATATTATGTTGCAAGAATCAGAGATGTTCCACCTGTACTTCCCCACCACAGTTAGCCTTTAATTTGTTGTCTGAAAATTTGTGTTTATCTTTAGCGCAGAGGAATAAAATTGAGAAATAATTCCTGTGATTCTCACCATGAGGCTCCCTTACTTCTTCTGGCCAGAAGGGGAAGCTAGTGCTATATGGTTGAGTCACAGAGCCTGGATGGATTCTGAACACTCGGGAATTCATTTCACCATCATAAATCTGCCCTGCTTGGCCACGGCGGAGTTTAACTACCCGAGGAGTTTACACACACTGAACATTTATTGAGAGTGCATTCAGGAGGCTTCAGAATGTAAAATATAAAAGTCGCTCTGCAAGCACGGGTTCTGTCGCTGCTGGGACGGGTGCAACAGGCACGAACCGCTCAAACACCTCCGGGCAAAAAGCACCTTTAATTCCACAAAGCCTCTTTTATGCACTTTCCTGGCACTCGTGCTGCGTGTCCATTGGCTCCTAAGTCACTACAGTACAAATTATTGGTCATCTACAGCTAACACCCGTTCTGAACCCAAAAACAGCCTCCCGCGAACAGCTGCGCGTTCTTCTTCTGTTGTTTTGGTTTGTTGCTTCTTTTGATGCTAAAATTCTCATGGGTACAAACCGAATTCTCACGGGTACAAAGTGATTGTGTCCAAGTCGAAATCTGTGAGACCTTCAGTCCAGCTATCAGTTCCCACAGTTGCCCCTTTTTGTTTTTGAACTATAAATGCAGCGTTTATGGTCCTCTGCAGGACCCTTTGCAGAAAGGATAATAAACACGGCACAAGGAGTAAAATAAGAAGGATAACAATTACAATTAAACATCCTGTTTTCATGAGGTCTTTGACCCATTTAGCAAGTTGCCAATTACCAAAGCATTAAACCAACCTGACTCATTTTTTTCTCTTACTTTGAAACACTTATTTGTAATTCTTTGATACTAGCAAACACTGATTTAGAGTGGTGTCCTGGGTTGCAGTGTATTCTGTTACCATCCCCCTGAGCTGTTGAAACCAGGCGGAGCAGTGTTTCCTTGTGGCATCCCTTTGGACTACCTTCTGTTAATGGCCCATCAATGTCTTGCCTCATGACTCATCATACCATTGTGAGAGGCTCTGCCCAGAGGAGGAACCAAGTATTCCATCCTGTATATAATCTGAGATTCCAAACACCACAGACAATCCTTTCCACTGGACAGGAGCTACACAGCCACCACTGGACCTTTGGAGGAAGAGCAGACCCTTTCTACAGGATCACTGCTTCAACAGAACCACATCCGCCACTTCAGGAGGACTGCAGCTACCATCCTATTGGACTGCTACCACCACCTTAAGAGGGTGTCAGGTTGTATCCTGACTCTGTCAGTTTAAACCAGTGTTTTCTGGCTTTTTTTTTTTTTTTTTAATTTCCCTATTAAATTGTTATTCTGACTTGGTGCCTGCCACAGGTTTGTTTTCAAACTAGTACAAGTGGTCAGAAAGATTCATGCAGTACATGCCATCAAACTCTTCACAACCACGTCCATGTGCCAGCCAGCAGCAAAAAGTCAATGGCTGCTCGATTTTGCAGGGTGGCGTGTCTAATAGAATCAACATCAGTTAGCAATCCTGATAAAGCAAGCAAAGTGGCATTAGTCTGTTTAGCAAGCCAACAACCTAACTTATTTAACAATCCCAATGCTTTTCCAGCCACTACTCCTGGGATAAAAAAGGAAGCTAAAACACATTTTTCTGAATTCCGGAAGTTCAGAGTGTCATCGCAGTCTCTTGCAAAGGAATGCAAGGACTGTTTGTCACGGGTTGCATGCGTGTGATTTAAAAGCATGGCTAAATTTGGGGCAAGCATAGCCAGGATGCCAATGGTCCGCCAACAGCATGTGAGGGTAATGCAGGCCATGTGCGATCTCCACAAATGAGGAATATTCCTCAAGGTAATTTGTGTGGAGAGTTGTCTGAAGCAGCTTGGTAGTATGTAACATCATTATGATTTAAAACCATCCAATTGCACCAAGCTGAAGCATTTTGAAATACGGATTTGCGGGTGACACATCCTGAGTACTGGGACAAGGTGGGTCCCACCAGCACCAAGTTCATGTGTAATTCAGACACATGCTGGTGTCCTTATCGACCCCAGAATATCTATTTCTTGTGGCTCACGGGCGACAGTCTGGGATCCCGTACGTCAATTTCACGAAGGCACTTTTTCAGGGTACTGCTACAAGCAGTTTTGGGAGCACGGCTACGGGTTTCCTGAACTGTTAAAGAAGGTTTGACCAGTACTCCAACCAAACGTGTGAAAAAGCGACTGTGGTGTTGCAAGAGACATGCACAAAGACAATCGGTTCAGGGCATTGGCATGATTTATTAAAATATGGATATTGATCTAACATCAATATCCACCTGAGACGGGCAAAGACTCTCTAACTTGTTAGGGTTAGAAAGTGTCTGTTTATTCCAGCGCTGGGAAACTGCAGGGATAGCTCCTGAATGTACAGCTCCGAGATTACAAAACAATTCAAAGTCTCTTTATCCACGGAAGTTCTAAATATTCAAAATACAAATACATATTTATAACATAAACACCTCCCATTCCCCGCTTCGTATGAAAATTAGCTAAAAAGTCACTAAGCATGCACAGTTCGTTCTATAAAATGGGTCAGTGGTCCTAAAAAAGTGAGGAGGGGGCTGTCCTGATGAAGTAAGACTGGTCGTCCTCACTTTGACCTTCTTGCCTCTCTGGTTTTTAACAATACACCTGACCTTGGAAGACTCCCAGTTCTCTATTGCTTTTGAATAAGTTGCAGGTGGAAGAATTTGTAACTGTCTAGGCCTTCTTTTGAATTTTTCCTTCTAAGATTATTAATTGCCTCTTGTAAGCACAGCTAAACAAATACCAAGTAATCAGAGCTTATCCTATACTTAACTTTCTGACTCATCATTGATTCCTTTAATCAACTTTAGCTAAGTTCTGTGCCTTTTCTTTATTCCAGTTAACTTCAGCAGAACTAGCTTTTATTTAAAATCTCAATATTTAGTGTTTAAAAGAAAACCCTATGTTTCAGGCAAGGGTTACCTACACATTTTCTTTTGGCATCAGGAGTAACACAGTAAGTCCTTGCTCTGACTCAACCTGAAGCAGGACCACCCAACAAATGGTCCACACCATCATCATCTTCTGAAGGTTGCCTGTTGGTCTCATGACACTTTTGATGTCGCAAATCAGGGCGAACACACCTCACAGGCATCCAACACGCACCAGTATCTGTGGAAATGCAAGCATACCTGCACCCCCAAGTGATAAGGTCCCACAGGGCTTCCCACTTGTTAGTGATTAAATATCATACCCATACTTTCGCTCCGGGTAGGTGGTTTCGCCTGTAGACTGCAATGAGAAAAAGTGATTCAAAAGAACAGGATTATTAGAATTTGGTGGCACTGTAAGATGATTAATTGTGTATAAAGATTTGCCAGCTGGCTCTGTGGGGTTTCTCCACTCATGCCCCCTTTTTGTTTTTCTAAAACACATTTCAAAAGACCATGAGCATGCTCGATAACAGCTTGACCAGTGGGACAATGGGGGATACCACATTTGTGTGTCACACCCCACAGCTGTAAAAACTGCTGCATCTTCTGGAAGACAGGCAGGGCTGTTGTCAGTTTTCAGAGGAAGGCATGCCCAAAACAGAAAAACCCAGCTGCCAACAGGCAATGGCATCACAACTCTTCTCTCCTGTACGACACGTACCATGTCTTAATTAGTTCCCTCCTGATAGGAGAGAATTCTAGAGTCTTTGCCAGAAGCCTGGGAGATGAATGGGACAGTCCAACATTCACTGCTTTAAGATAGTTAGTTATTTAAATCTTATCAGAGAGATAGTGCTACCAGCATAATGCAGACATAGCAAAAGCAGAGAATGCTAAGAATGACACAGTATCAAGATTTCACAGCTCTTTTAAAGGTAAATTATCCAATGAAAGCTTAAAACGAAAGACATTTTTACTTTTCCACCAATGTTCAGTGAATCAGTTTGTCATGTAGACAGGAACTGCAGAATTTTCTATCCAGTCATTCTAAACCACTTTTACCGCAGAATATGGGGGACTAGAAGGAGGAAGAAGGCCTGGAAACTACAACAATCCTCCATCATTGAGACTTTACTTCTTATCTATTTACTATACTAACAAACCCAAAACCTCTAAATTATTCACCCTGTGACAATCTTACATAATATTCTATTACCTAGTTCACACTCGTGTAGATTTTATTTCTTCCCAGAGGGTAGGCAATTTTCTCCATGGATAATGGTCAAAAACAGTGCTGTCCAGAGGGGTTAAGTTCTTCAAGACTGGCAGAGAAATATTCTCTGCACTTTGGACTCCCACATAGCCCACATAGCAGAGGAGAAGGTATCGACAGAAACATGCACGTACTCGAGACAGCCAAATTCAGCAACACGGGTAACATCTGTCTGCCAAATCTGCAAGGCCTGGTTGCCTCTGGGGTTGATGCCTGCTGGTAAAGGTGTGGCAAACCCCTGACAATCAGAACAGGAATTAACCGTGTCAGAGCCTCAGTAGGTGGTAGCAGAAATTGCTTTTGCAGAGTTTGTGCACTCTGATGGAAAAAGTCATGTGAGGCTTTGGCTTGTGCTATTTTATCAGGCTGAGGTGCCATCCATGGAGCTTATCAGCTCTGGCATTACCTTCTGCTAGAAATCCTGGAAAATTGGTGTGACTCCTTATGTGCAAAATGTAGTAAGGATGGGTTCGGCTCTGAATTGCACACCACAAGGTTTTCAACAGTGAAAAAAGAGCAGCATTATTAACTTCCTTTAAAAGGGAGCAGTCAAGGCGTTCTGTAATGTCTGCAACATAAGCAGAATCAGTAATAAGATTCAGTGGTACATGAGAAAAATGCTGGAATGCCATGGCTACAGCTCTTAATTCAACAAGCTGGGCAGAGCCTGACTCGTGGCCTTCCAGCATTCGTCACCCAGATTCATCCCTCCAGGTGACAATGGCCTTTCTTGTTTTTCCTGATCCATCAGTAAAGACAGTGAGTCCTTGTAACGGCACACGACTGTTCTTCGGCCATAAAGACAAGCTGGTGGATTTTCCCAATTGCAGCAATTTGTGGCCGGGCAGATGATAAGCAATCTGCCCTGAAAAGTTTTGCAATGCACTCTGTAAAGGAGCACTGTTGGCAAAACACCATTCAAAATACTCCTGTCGAATGGAAAGTATGATTTTTGCAGGGTCTTTGGCCATCAGCTGCAGGCATCTTTGCTGGCATTTGATAATCAGTTGGGAAATTAGTTCAAACAGCATAGGTGCCGTTTTCTTAGGTCGGTAAGGTTGGGCAAAAAGACCCATTCTAAAATGTGCAAGGGATCAGGCCATTGATCATTCCATTGTCCAGTGATGCCTGTAGGATCTGGGGTGACAAGAGACACAACAATAACAATGGTGAGGTCCACCCGACAAACCTGTCGGTTTGAAATAGCTTTTTGCACCTCTTCCAGCATTTGTTCTGCTTCAGGGGTTAGCCTCCTCGGTGAAGTCAACTCCGGGTCCCTTTCAGAGATATTAAACAGTGGGGATAATTGCGCTGTGGTCAGCCCTAAAATCGTAGCCAATTTATAGTACCCAAAAGTTTTTGCGCATCATTCAAAGTCTGAATTGATTTTTCAAACTGAACATTTTGTGGCTTGATCACCTGATCAAGTACTTCCACTCCCAGGTATCTCTAAGGTGGCTGCTGTTGCACCTTTTCTTGGAGCTATCTGCAAGCTGTAATTTCACAGTGCTTTAAGCAAATGTGGTTGGATTTGTAACACATCCTCTTTCATGGGAGTTGCTACCAGTGTATCATCCATATAATGATAGCAGTGGGCTCCAGGGAATTGTTCCCTAACTGTTGACAAAGCTTGTGCAACATGCCACTGACAAATGGTTGGGCTATTTTTCATACCTTGTGGCAACACTTTCCATTGATATTGTTTCACAGGTTCAGCGTGATGGCATTGTAAATGCAAATTTCGGAATATCCTTCGGATGCAGAGGAATGGTAAAAAACCAGTCTGTTAGATCAACAATCAGTATGTCCCATTCAACAGGTATCATTGTGGGGGATGGCATCCTAGGCTGCAAAGCACCCATGCTCTCTATCACTGCATTAATTCAACGTAAATCATGGAGCAATCTCCATTTCCCTGATTTCTTTTTGATCACAAAGACAGGTATATTCCAGGGATTTGTAGATGGTTCAGTATGTCCCTGCTGTGATTGTTCTTGAACCAAGTCATGAAGGGCAGCTAACTTTCTTTGCCTGGGGCCGTTGATTTTCCCAGACAGGTTGTTCCGTGAGCCACTGCAAAGGCAGCATAGCATACTTTGCACCCTTCTGCACAGTGGCCCTCATCAAAAATTCACCCCCACTCTCACCCCCCAAGCTGCCAGAGCCATCTCGTCCCCACAGACT
This sequence comes from Monarcha castaneiventris obscurior, assembly GCA_026261815.1. Classification (NCBI taxonomy): domain Eukaryota; kingdom Metazoa; phylum Chordata; class Aves; order Passeriformes; family Monarchidae; genus Monarcha; species Monarcha castaneiventris. The sequence goes on from JAMPIT010000890.1 coordinate 2,848,102, forward strand.
GAGGGGTGCCACAATGACATAGGGACAGACAGTGGCCGTTTGTCCCTCTGGGTTTTTGGTTAATACAGGTTTGGCACTCAAGTAGCTTTGCACAGTGCCCCCGAGGCCAGCAGTGGCAGATCCTGCCAGCGTTGTGGGCCATGAGGGTGGCCATGCAGAGGCAGAGACAATGGTAACTTCAGCCCCTGTGCCTGTGAGTCCCCTAAGCGTTACTTGTGATGGAGCCACACCTTGCATAGTCAAAGCACAAACCATTTGTGGTCTCTGGTCCGATATGTCTTGTGTCCAGTACGCTTGAGGTGGTCCTGTTGATCCAAAGCCTTGATCCCCTCGCAGTCTGGAGTCTGTTTTTGGGACACAGGACTTAAAAGGAACAAGTTGAGTAATACGAGTTTGAGCAGGTATAGTAACAGGAGGGGTGGGTGTGGACACCATAGCATGTATTTGTACTGTGTAATCAGCATCCACAACCCCCAGATGTACAAAAATACTCTGCAATGTCTCACTTGCTCTCCCTATTAACGAAGCACTTAGACCCCATCCTATGGGTCCATATGCCTCTAGGGGGACCTTATGTACCTTCAATGAGTTTAAAGTTACTGTGCTGGTGGTGGGAAGCGTCCATGCCCGCTGATCCTCTTGCACTGGGCGCGCCCCCTGGGGAAGCGCTTGTGTCTGCACGTGCTTCCCTGTCACACTCGTCTTCCCATTTCCCTGTTCGGTGAGAGAATGCCCACTCGCATGGAACCTGGATTTGCCTCGCCTTGCATGATGCCCTGACTTCCGCATCCCTTACAATTTTCTGGGGGACTCTTTGGTGGCTGATTTTTACAGGGACAATTGGCTTTCACGTGACCTTGCTGTCCACAGCCACAACAATGATGTGTTACCTTGACTGCAGCTGTGAGGTATAATAAATAACTACGCCCAATTCAAAATAAAACAAGTATAAAATTTATTTCGTGTCCGAGAGTTCAAACACGCAAAGCCACGATCGAAAAGGAGACAGTGCCAAGCCCGGGACTGGAACTGGATGAACACAGGTCTGACCTCTATCGCATCAGACCTCCCTCTGTTCACAACCACTGCTTCGAACAGCTTGGTTATATACAGTTTTGCCCATAAAGTCCGGATCTTAGATGTTATTTTTGCCAATCAGCATATCCACGAAGTATGCCATTCATGAAACTGAGGTGGACAAAACATATCCTGTTCTTGATTAATCTTCAGTCCCCAGAGGATGTTATCTGATGGCTCATGATGTTCCATATCTTGGTTCTCAATCCGGTCGTTAACACCTGAGCTGCGAGGGGATTTTCGGAGATAGTTAATCAGTTCTACCAGGAAGTTCTCCTTGAAAATGTAAATATCAGGAGCCAGCTCAATGCTTTCTTGATGAGCCGTCATTCTCTGTAGCTCTGTTTTTGGGATGCAAATCAGTTCCCGGTAGAGGTTACAATTTTCCCTGGGCAAGTTCTGTTCGTTTTAAAATTGGTTACAACTTAACTTTAGCACATATTTCGATATTACATATTTGAGCACGAATTTCCCGCTTTTATTTATAACAATCCCCCCTCTTTTTAATTGGTAACATTAATTCGTGCTTAAAATATACTCTTAAAAACATATTTACAGATATTCATACTCATTCCATTCTTGTTGAAAAGTTCTTTCATTGGTTTTTATTTGTTCCTCAAATTTTATTAGAGCTTCCACTGCTCTATTATTTTCTTGTTTCTCTCTTAATTCCATAATTTTTGCGGTATTTGTGGGATGTCCCGTTCTTCTTGTGGCCAATTCTGGATCTATTGGCATTGCTGCTACTTGCATGCTTTATACTACAGAATGAATCAGCCGAATAAAGCAAGGGATCAAACATGGCACAAATATTATTCCTGCTACTGAGCACAGTATAAAAAATATCACTGTCTTCTACCATGCTCCTTCGAATAAATGGTCCCACCATGATGCTTGTAAAATAGAATTCCATTTCTGGACTGGGACATGAGTTACTTTTTTGATTTCTGCTGCAAGCCCCCTAATAGTCCCACCATAGTAATTTATTTCAATGCAGCATTCAGATTCATTAAATCTCCCACAGACTCCTCCTTCCTCTGCTAACAAATAATCTAGGGCAATTCTGTTTTGATATACGAATGCTCGCATTTGAGAGTGTTGTTTTGCCAGGAGCTCTAGTGCATCTGAGGTGTGATTTGATACTATTTCTACCACAGCCTGGAGCTAATTAGCCTGTTGAGCAAATACACTGGGGTCCAATATCCATAGCTTCCGTCCTGAGCCCATGTGGCAGGACCATAGTATTCTATGATCCTTTCAGCAGGCCACTCTTCTTCTCCCCATTTTTGATTACCCCCGGCCATAGGTAGCTCCTTTTTGATTTCTCTTTTTCTCCTGTTTAAGATTTCATACAGAGGTGCCCCTAGGACACTGCTCCCTGACTTTGGGAGCGTAAAAAATGAGGGCCGAATCATGCCCAAAGTACATGAACCTCTCCATCTGCAGGGTAATTCACTGTATGCCTTTCTACCACATATCCAGTATATGCCATTTGGGGCCTTCCAATTTATCTTCAGATTTTCCAGTTCCTGCCAGTATCTCCTCAAATTTTCAAGGAATTGGAAAGGATTAGCCCCAGTGCTTTTGTACCAACAAAGGTTTATGTTGTTATTCCATTCACAATCTGTCTTTTTTATCTGACACCAATACCCAGCTGGTTTTTCAGGCTGCCAAATTTTACTTTTGTTATGTGAGTTGACTCAAAGGGTGGAGATACAGGGTGTATACCCCACCACATCAGTGTACTCTTTACCTTCACAGCTGACACAAATTATTCCAATCACCCTCTGGTCTAAAATTCAACCTTCAGGTCTCTGGGTAGAGGAGGTTTGATCTTGATTCCATTTTAGAAGCTGCTCTGGAGTTAACCCTTCTCCTTTCCAAGGCCATTTTTCTGCTGATTTTAATCCCCCACAAATCTAACAGTTAGATAACCCTCATTCAGTGGCAATTTCTTGCATTAAATCGATAAATAAATTTTGGTTGGAGGCCGGTAATCCCCATTCCTCATACTGCCTTTCCATTTGATCATATTGCTTGCTTAACATCTGTAACCTCTCCTGCTCTAATCTCTTTCTTCTCATCTCAGATTCCTGTCTTTTTATTTCCAATGCTATTTGTTTAATACTATGCTCTGGGTCCATTCCATCTTTGTTTCTCAAAAAGCAAAATGTTTTCTCGTATTGTAAGCATACCTGATCATTATCTGTTTCATAGCAAGATTATTGTTAAAAACCATACCATTCACATTTTGTCCTACCCAGTAAGTTTTGCCCTCTATTACACATTATCATAACATTTATGGTTAATTTGAAAATATCCTAAAAACACAGACTTCATTTGTCCACCGACCCATACTGTCCAATTGCATAGTTTACATTCTGATATATGTTTAAGTTTTACATTCCTTTTTTCCCTTTTATGATTTTCATTATTTTGGACCAGGAGCTTTGACTGCCCGTATTTGGGTCTTGCATTCCAGGGGAAGCAATTTATTTCATTATCTAACTTGCAAATCCCATATCGAGTACCATTAATTTCACAGTACCTGCTTAGCTTTCTATTTTCACATTGCTTAAGGATCCGATCAGTGCGGTCTGGGGATATGCCCTGCCCTTCCTGGAGGAACAGCTTGCACATTCCACACTCGGTGCTTAGGTTTGCCCTCTCGCTTGGGCAGTGCTCTCAGTCTGTAAGCTGACTGTCTGGTATGTGACCAGGTTCAGGATCATCAGGGGCCCCCATAGGTGTACTCCTCTGCCGACACCTTCGCCCGCTGGGCTGCCACCAGCGGCGGGGTAAGCCATCTTCACGGCAGCAGGCGTATTCTTCCGGACCCCTGATACTGACCCGAGCAGCGTATCTCCTTTTAAATGTTTCCCACCGAGAGAGCTTAACTGCATCTGCACTGCAGGGTACTTTGTTTAATCATCGGCACTCGATATTTAAGATTTGGGCTAGTGAGTCTAATTCTCCCCTCACCCCCTTTTTAAATAGCTGGTACCACTCTATCGAGTCTAGCTCAGTTATTCCTAAATTGGTAGCAAGCTGTAATACAAGGCTAGTCAGCTCCTGTTCCTCTTCAACACACTTGGTGCACAATGCTTTAGGGTGGTATCCCCTGCGACAGTGAATTACCCAAATTTCTTGACAATATTTGCATTTAAATGAGACAAAGGGATAACAAGTACAATTGGCGTTTATACAACTTATCTGTTCCCTCTGGGTCATTTGTTAGGGCGGCGCAGCTTTATCTTTAAATCTCCTGGAGAAGAAGTTACTTTCCAACTAGGTGATTCGCCTTGAGTTGCTACTTTCTTTACACGAGAAGCATGTGTCCAGCCTTTCTCAGCAGTACGTATTGCAGCATCTGTGGTGAGGAGGACGAGAAAAGGACCTTCCCAGTGAGGTGTTAGTGAACTTCCTCTCCACGATTTTATTAAAACGTTGTCTCCTGGCTGTGTTTTATGAATGGCAAAATCCAGGGGTGAACTCTGTGAAATCAAACCACATTTTCTTAATTCTTGCAAATTTTGGCTTATCGCCATGAGATATGGTTTTATTTGAGCATCCTCTATCCCAGGATGTCCTACAGGCATACCGTGTTCATAAGGCATTCCATATAACAATTCGAACTGTGAGAGTCTAGATTCAGAATGAGGCATAGTTCTAATATTTAATAAAGTGAGAGGAAGACATTTTACCCATGTCATTCAAGTTTCCAGCATTCATTTAGATAGTGTGCTTTTAATGTTTGGTTCATTCTCTCGTTCTGGCCCAAACTCTGGGGGTGCCAGGGAGTATGATATGGGGGAATCTGGTTCCCAGTGCTTCTACGAATTGTTTGATAATTTTTGAGGTAAAATGTGTTCCTTGATCTGAATCAATATAATTTACTATACAATATCAAGGAATAATTTCTTCTAACAGTATTTTGGATACTGTCCAGGCAGTAGCCCTTGCAGTTGGGTAAGCCTGAACCCAATGAGTTCAATATTACATATTTGAGCACAAATTTCCCGCTTTTATTTATAACAGAGGGATTCTGCTAGCGTGGCCATTTGGTAGGAAATAGTTCCCACTTTGGCACAGGCAGTTATCATCTCCTCTAAGGTAGGGTTCTTGTTTGGCAAAAGATCTATGGCTCTTTTACAGTCCTCATTGGCATTGTCTCTTGCCAATGGCAATATCAATTGCCTCTCTGCTTGGACATCTGTAATTTGTTTTTCCATTGCATCTTGCAGGCATTCAACAAATTGCATATACGGCTCCTGGGGCATTTGCCTTATGGTTGCACACTGCTGCATAGATGCAGACAGGTGTGCCACCTTCAGGAGAGCCTGCATGCCCGTATCTCGAGCCTGGGCCAGGATCAAAGGATGCAGACGAGCCTGTAGCTGTGGATTATCCAAGGGAGGCAATCCCATCAGGTGAGCCATGCCTGCTCCAAATGGAGGGTCGTTCTGTGACAATTTAAGGTTGGCCAGCGACCTCTCCTTGGCAGATTGCCACCACATAGACTCAAACATCACAAATTGAACTGGAGAGCAAATCAATTTTGCTATGTGTTTCACATCAAAGGGACTCAGCTCTCCCGCAGCTAGAAAAGCAAGCAGGATGCCAGGCCGTGCTCCACAGACAGCCTGCGCAGTTCCGAGAGCACTTTCCAGGTAAAGGGTGAGTCCTGCTCGGGCACCTGAGCTCCGCCTCCAAGCACAGGAAATGCTCCCATCATTCCCCCAGAACCCAACTGGCTACTCATAATGGGAAATCGCATGGACACAGAGATACACTCTGCCATTTCAAGATCTCCGTGAACAACTGCCAGTGTTTTCGTACGTTTCCAAAAACCAACTGGCTCATGAGCAGATGCAGTTACCGATACCGGCTGCATAGCAAACACGTCTCCCGGAGGATCAGCCGGCGGGCGGCCGGGAGCCCCCTCACGTGTGGTTCTCGCAGGTCTGTGAGGGGGCAGCTCCCAGGGCCGCTTCCATGGCTCCCGCACGGCGGGCAGCGCCTCAGGGGCCGCGGAGCCGCTCCCGCCCCGGGACTGCGCAGGCGCCGCCGCGTCCCGCGGGCAGGGGCGGGCGGGGCCGCCCGGGTCGGTGCTGAGGGCGATGGCGCCACAGGCGTGACCGGGACACCGGGAGGCACGGGCATGGGCTGGGCTTCGCTGTCGCTCCAGCCGTCCGCAGGCAAAGGCGAACAAATCGGATCTGTAAAATCGGGAGGGGCAGGGCAGCTTGCACGGGGCTCACGGACACGTTCGGCCGGCACTCCAGGACACAGCTCCCCGCCGCCCTCAGCGGTGCGTGTGGGCACGGAGCCTTCCGCCCCTCCCTGCTTGTTCTCCACCCCGCTCAGACCCTCCGCATCCGCGGAATTCCGCCGCCGCAAGTCCCGCTCCTTTCTCACAGCTTCCCAAGTGTCCAGTAGCACCCTCCAAGTAGTAAGTGCTGTCTCTGCGGTTCCGTCACCGCGGGAGGCAGCGTCAGAAATAAGTTGCCCACCTTCCTCCCAGACTGCCACGCTAAATGCATTAGCCGAGGTAGGTCCCAAACCCTGACTCTTGCACCATAGCAACAGGGCTTGCAAGGTGCGCTCATCCTTAATACCGCGCTCGCCCAACATAAGCGTCCATGTATTCATCATAGCCTTTCCTTCTTGGGACACATGAGATCCCATTTTTCCCCTAGCAGCTCACCTTAGAAGGCTGTCATGGGTCCGAGTCTGGTCCCGCGGGGTTTTTCCCTTCCCGTCTCCGCCGCTGCCCCGCGGCTCGGCTGCAGGATCGGCGGCTCCCGTGGAGTTGTGGTGCCTCCTCGGGGGCTCCAGGTGTCGCTGCTGGGACGGGTGCGACAGGCACAAACCCCGCCAACACCTCCGGGCAAAAAGCACCTTTAATTCCACAAAGCCTCTTTTATGCAGTTTCTTGGCACTTGTGCTGCGTGTCCATTGGCTCCTAAGTCACTGCATTACAAATTATTGGTCACCTACAGCTAACACCCGTTCTGTACCCAAAAACAGCCTCCCGCGAACAGCTGCGCATTCCTCTTCTGTTGTTTTGGTTTGTTGCTTCTTTTGATGCTAAAATTCTCATGGGTACAAACCGAATTCTCACGGGTACAAAGTGATTGTGTCCAAGTCGAAATCTGTGAGACCTTCAGTCCAGCTATCAGTTCCCACAGGTTCCATCTCCGTTTTGTTTGGAGAATTACTCACAGAAGACCAGCAGCAAGTGGCTGTAACCCTGTTTAGGAGTCCTTTACAGCGAGTTTCTGACTAACCAGGAGAATTTTGCTGTTGCCCTATCTCTGGTCACTGCAGCAAGTCAGGGATCTCTGTGTAACATAAGGCTTACATAGGAATGTCATCTTATTTACTCACCTAAACCCAAAACAAAATACAAAACATATATTTTAACCAGCAATGCTGCTGTGTTAAGACACCATGTGTTCAGAGCATCAGTGTGGGAAACAAACAGAAAACTTCCTAGGAAACATATGAGGAGCTGCCTTGTTGCATTAATCAATATTAAGGGATTTTGGTTTTTTGTTTAGAATGAAGACAAGAAATCTGCTGTACTCACAGCTCACACAGCTTGTGGTCATCAGCATCCTTCATCCTTTTCAGAGCACATTCAACTGTGTTTATTTGATGTTTTGCAATTTTAGTAGTGAAGGGGATAGACTGAATGACTGAGGGGTTTTTTTTCTGATCAGCTCTTCCATTTCAGTTTCTCATCATTAAAAACCCAGCTGTTTATTTGATTTTAGCTAATCTATCAGACATGTTAGATGGCCCTTCCCACAGTGTTGTGGAAAGAAACAGCAGCAGTCAGATTCCAAAAGCTGTATCTAGGTCTGTCCAAAATTTCTAGTTTTGTATCTATCTGCATCTCTCCAGTCTGGCCTAGACTCAGACGTTCTGCCATTTCTGAAGGAAACTTCCAGGAATACTTCACTTCTAGGAACTTCCAGGAATGCTCTCTGCTCAGCCAGAGGCAGACTATTCAAATCATCAGTGGATGAAACATTAAAAAAGGAACATAGAGACTCCTGAATCCAAGGCTGGAACACAGACACACAACCATCCCATGTCCCTGTTTGCCACTTGTGCTATTTTTCCTCATGAAACAAGACAGATACTGAAATGTGATAAACAGGTGCTGAGGGTGCAGTCACCAATAGTGGAGGTCTGACAGAAGGCCTTATATGCCCATTAGATCTTAAAAATAACCTAAAATGATAAGCAAAAAATTGACTGTGTTGCAGTAAAAGTATTCTAGGAGGCCTCCTGTGTTTGCAGTGGCTCTCCCCATCACCATGCCTCTGCTGCTGAATTGTTGTACCTACTTCTAAAAACACAGAATGAGTGGAGACTCAAAGGATTAAAATAGAAGTTACTTCCAGAATGAGATGTTTCTTGAAGGCAAGGGATATTGATTTTGTTTTTATAAAAGCTTCTCATATTTCATACCAAACACTGAGTTACAAAGAATTTTTTGCTAACACCAAATTTAAAAAATGCAATAAAATTAGAGCTCAAGTCAGAGCTCTCAGCTCTTACTCCATGTTTCAGAATCACACGTCAATGACATTCCACCTTCCCTGTGCTCCTGTTCCAGTGAAGGAAAAGTAAGCAGTCATTCATATCCACACTCCCTTTAGCTGGTGTTCTGGAAAAACAGCATTTCATCTGTTAAAACCTCATGATCTACCCATCTAGTTGTGGAAAGCATAAAAATTCTGATATCATCTCCTTAGACTGAATCCATTTTTATAACTGAGCCTATGAAAAGAATAAAGGTGGCATCACCAATCTGTTCTAATGACACCATTTGTATCATTTCCAATTACAGGAGTAACATTTCTCCAAAGTCCTTAGTGCCCTGCCATTAGAGCTGTCACTGCTTCCTCAGTCTTGCTGCTCTGAGAGCAAAGACTGTGTGTAGGCTCCTGTTAGGAATATTGATAAGCTTCAGGAAAAGCTTTTTTCCAGATGGTCTTGTATGAGGCATGAGGCATACTCCAGCATTCCTGATAATGGTTAAATGCTTGTAGCAGAACACAGCAGAAAGCGAGGTTTGTTACTAGGATAGCTGTGCAAATCCATACATTTTTTAGCTGTTACTCATCTTTAACTACACAGGCAACTGTGGCACTTTGCCTGCTTTATATTAAATCATTATATCTCTGTAGGTATGAAAATATATTCAGGTGACAAAGGAATCTTCAATATCTCTGGTGGAATTCAGCTCTTCAAAGTTCAGACCAAGCCCTAAACACTCACAGCAGGAAAGCATCTAAGAAAGCATCAAGAAGACCTTTGTCAGTGACAGGTTAGAAAAATGCATATTGGGAATAGCAATCTCCAATGGCCAATTCTCCAAAACCTATCCAGATAACTTGTTAGTGTTTAATATCTTTACTGACACAAATTTCTTCCCCTTGCCCCCAGTATTAGACTCAGTTTTATTCTCTGCAGTTTAAGCCTGCTACTTCTTGTCCTATTCCCCGCAAAGCAGAGAAAAGGGGTTGAACTCTTCTTCCTCAGAGTAGCTACCTATGCATGTTTCAAAACCTCCAGGTTTGACCTTCTCAGTTAATTTAAAATCACATTTATTTACCATTGTGTTTCAGAGCAAAACTTAGTGAGCAGGCAGTCTCCTCAGTTGATTCTGCCACCACACACAATTAGTTACTGACGACTGCAGTGTCTCAGAGGCTCAGGCAACAGGGCAGCATGAAATTCAGCAAAGGTTACTTCTGAAAACCCTTTGGTCAGCTTTTCTGGAAGAAGACTACAAACACAGACCTAATGCTGGTTATCTAACCACATACTTTCTTAATTAATGCATTCTAAATAACAAAGACCACATTTTAAAGTCTGACCTCTAAAAGAAAACTCTTTGTTCCTTGTGATCTAAAAAGATGACAGCACGTGCATTTTTTTCCTTTGAAATAAGACAAAATGAAAAAAAAACCCACGCAACTTTTGCCTCCTCACTTTAATGCAGTTGTTTTAAACAGTAACTCTCAGATGCTTCTTGGATAAATATTTTAACTCTTATTTAAAAAAGACTAGTAAATATTTAAACAAGCAAACAGCACTTTTAGGAGTTTTAGTGTTAAAAGGTATCAGAGAAACAGTCAAAAAAAAGAAAAAGCAGGAACAAAAACCAAATAGTTTAATCCAAGGGGATAATCTTTGTAAGTTATTGAAACTAATCTTTTCTGAGGATTAATCTGGACATTCCACATGATCAATTTCCAGGAGATATAAAATTTAAAAATTTTAGCTCGATTATGTAAGACTCCTGAGATTAGGCCAACTTCCTCATTGAATGATTGCTCATTCTCACAAGAGCCTTATGAAAGCATCATGAAATGATGAATGCCTCAGGATTCCCAAGAAAACATGATGGAAACCTGCTGTATTTGTAGTGGAGTGACAATCACTAAAGGCAAGTACAAAAGGCAATATAAAATACATAGACATACAGAGCTATAAAGCAAACCCATTTTGTAGAAAGGCAAATTTTAACCAAATAGTAGAAAAAAATATTCTAACTACAAAAGTGACTAATAAGTGGAACAGGGTTCATAGGGAAACTGCAAAATACCTTGTAAATTTTACTTTAATCCCTACACAAAGCTCTTCTTACCATCCCATACACCATGCACTAAGAGGCTGCACGATGCAGTCAGCCCATCACCTGACTGGCATTTACTGCACTTCTGCATGTGCATAACATGTACAAGGCTCAAATACGCTCCCAATGCAGCATTCCTAAAAGAATTTCTCTCAAGTCTTTATGCACCCAAAGTGTTGTTTTAGTTTTTCAAAGTTATTTCCCTCCACTCATAGCCCTCCGGCTTTTAGACTGATCTTTTCAGAGGCTGAAATTCATAATTCATCTGAAGAGCACAGCATCTGTTCCATTGTGAGATCTCCCCCAGTGGCTGGGTCAGCTTTAGCCAGAGGGAAACCACATGCAACAAGTCCCTCCAGATTTTTCCCTTTCCTCCCATAAAACTACAGAAGAATAATTCATTTGGGGGAGGTGGCAAGGAAGAAAGTGAAGCAGATCTCTGTACTCCCCCTCCCCAGGTATGAGGAATTAAATTTCTCACCTGTTTTCATCCACCTTTCCAGGAAAAACAAAACACAAAAACCCTACTGAAAGTATCCCCTAAAAGTAGGGATATCATCTTATAGATGTTCATTAGATGTCCAGTTCTCTAAAGAACTGGAATTTAGAATTATTTCCAATCCTATTGTAAGGATAGTAATTGTTACTATCCTTAGTAACAAACCAGCAATACCAGGTTAACCATGTCAGTCTTGTAGCCTGGAAGCTACACTTCCAACAACCCACAAAAAATAAACAGGATACTTCAAAAATTCCCAACAACAAAAAAATTAAAAATACCCCCCGCACAACTGTTTGTTTTTCCAGGTATACACTGAGTATCTTCTCATGGTATCACATTAACTCATACTCTGCTTTTTTCAGTAAGCAACCCTTTTACTGTGCTCTCCAAACTTCTGTAAGCACTGAGGAAGAAAGGTTGTGGAAAGAGGGAGCAGGCTACATGTACTGAGGGGTAGGAACTTCAGAAAGAGCCTTCTGGTTCTGCATTTGAAAAACAAAAACCAGACAGAGGATATAATCCATAGCCCATATATTTGAAAATATGGAAATTAAGAGTGCCTAATTGTTACATATGCCTAAAGAGGGTATCATCAGTCTATTGTTACCTTCCATGGTGTTCTTTTTGAGGAAATGAGGCCAGCTTTTACAGACATACTAGCCAGCACTTAGAAGTACACTGCATTCCACCTCTGACAACTATGTATTCAATCTGCTACCTCTCTGGTTTTTACTGCTTGTTGTCATCAGAAACTTCAGATGACCAGAGAAACCTCGACCCTGCTTGCAGTGGTGCAGGTCCAGCCCTGTTCCTGTGGAAACACCAAAACCTTCACACCCACAGGCTTTCACCCACAACTGCTGTAAGTAAAGCATTCGCGTCTCGGATGGAATCTAGAGAAAAAGAGCTCGATGTGTAAGGCAACATCTGGTATCTGCCACTCATCCTGCATGTGGAAGCCAGTCACAAGCACATTTTCCAAACTTGCGTGGCACTGAAAGGTTCCCATATGGAGATGACTAACAGTGTTATTTGTTAGGCTTTCAGCTACACTCAGTCCCTTAAAAGGGCTGTTTCCTGTTTATGTGACGGGCCATGGCACATTTTTCAGGCATTCCAGATACAGTTGTAGAGAGAATTAATTGTGACTGGGCTTCTTGTACACCCCACCTGTGTAAGGCCATGGTAATTCTCAGCACAAGGAGATGCAGCAATGTTTTACAAAACACAAGGGGTGACCAGAACATGGAGAAAAGCAAAGGCCATGTATTCTGCATATCCTTTAATCCAGCTTACTATCGAAGGAACAACAGTGCAAGAGCACTCAGACAACTCTGAAACAACAGTGAAAATAAACACCAAATACAACAAGATCACTCATAGTGTGGCCAGGTGATCCTTTCCCTGCATTTTATCCAACACAATGCTCACATGCACAACCTCAACACAGCCTCCATGCACATTCAGCTGTGAAGTTCCAGGTCTGACCATGCATGGGATTGTTCCATGTAATGGCACTGCCATTACGCCCTATCACCCACCCACTGCTGCTGACACAAAAAGAGGCATTCCCTGTACTTTCTCAAGTGATGGTAAGAAAACCTGGCTGTGAACCTTCCCTTGCCACCGAACACACGTGGATCTTTTTGCTTTGCTTCTGTTGATTACTCACAATAGGGATTAATCTGGGGCTTGTACCGTGCCAGCAGATCCCATGAGGGAATGGATGGCACCTTACTCAGAGTATGCACTGCTGAATCAAGGCCCCCAAACTCGAGATTCCCACCTCAAGGTGACAGCTCCAACTGCTGTATGTGCCCTTGCCAACATTAAGACACCCCAGTGCTTTTCTAGGAATCTCTTTGAAGATGGTCAATTTCTAGAGAGTTTAGTGGTTTAATATTTTGATTGTAAGTTGCTTTCTATCAATGTAAGCTCATCAAATTCAACTGAGGATCTAACTCTTTATCTGTTGTAACTTGGGGAAATCACAGGGACACTTCAGGCAATGACGATTCCTGGAAGACCAAGAGCAACACACTGGGTCAGAAAACTGACTGGCCACAGTGCCCAGAATGTATTCTGAATTAGAGCAATATCAATCATTAGCAATATGGGTACAAAAAAAGCCCACACTCCAATTAAAAGCTACCCCATGAAAGAATATTTATTGAACTGCTCTCTTGGCACAAGATAAAAACCCAGCTCCTGGACTCTAAAGTCTCCAGAGCATGCAGATCAAGGTAGCTTCTTTCAGTGCTGCTTGAGAAAACAGCATGGCCCAAATCCAGCAGACAGAGGGATCAGGCTGTGTTTGAGACGTTTGAAAAGTGTTTGTAGTCAAACCATTGGCCGAATCATGTTCAAAATGAAGCCATGCTTGGATCCAGTTTCTAAACAGTGCTTTTGCCAGCACTATGGCATATGGTGATTTTGACTTGAGGAGACTGGTCCACAAACTTGGAGAAATATCTAATGGGACAGCAGCCATCTTTCAGTCTCCACATGTATATCTGAAAACACTCAGGATTACCAATCCCTAAAGTATCAACAGAAGGCAGACGTGAAGGGCTCAGAGATGAGACAGACCCTGCTCTCCTGCCAAGAACCAAGCACTACAAAAAAATAGTAAGGTGTTAACTGCAGCACTACACACATCCAGTCTCATTCTCCTGCTTGTTCTAAGCTCAGCTCAGTAACCTAAAGGAACAGCAGACCAAGACGTTCAAAGTTATATTAGGAGAAAGGGGAAGGGAAAGTTAGGCATACCATTTTTCTCTACAGAAAAGAGTGTTTTTACACATTACAGGGACACTGGGGAAAGCTGCAACAGGAAAATCAGAATATGTTTTACGAAGGCAAACTGTGCTCTTCCCAGCATGTCTAAGCAACTGACCGCTCCACATAAACCAAACTCTTGGAGCAAAGAATGCCTGTAATATAATTATAGCTTATTTACTATAGTACACAACTCTTAAGTGGCAGGTTTTTATCACTGCTATGAGATATCTTAACTCCTGTCTACAATCTGGAGCAAGTGACAGTGCTTACTTCTTCAAAACTAAACTACAGCAGCCTCCTCTGAGCTTTACAGATTTAGATCTCAGATGAGCTGGCAGGATCATGAAGAGATACAGATTTTTCAGTTCATGCCTTAGCAGCAGGATGAAAAGGGGAAATCACAAACCAATTCCGAAGGAAAAACGATCAATCGGCACCCAACAGAATTAAAAAAATCTTAACATTCCTTAAAGATGATTGAATCAAATTTCAGACTTTTGGACTGTTTGTAAAATTTGGGGGTTTGTTTGACATTACTTTTGATTACTTCAGCTGCACAAGATCAATTAACAACATACACTGAGGATAATTTTTAACTGCAAGGCATTTATCAGACCTGCATGAAAACTATACCCATCTTGCCCACTCACTCCTATGGACCTGCTCACCTCTGTAACCACATCAAGCCCAGAGGATGCTTACATTGTAAATCCTACTGGAGTCACTTTTTGTGTTTGCAGCAGGCTTTGATCAGGAGGCTGCCTCTCCATCACACCTGCCTCATGAAAAACAGTTCACCATACACCCCATGGGACAGTTCCCTCCCAGCTGAAGGCACCAGCAGCTCCTGCAGGTGGGGTGAATGGAACAGGAGCCACCTGTCAGTCACCTCAATTAAACTGAACCAAAGTGGGGAACCAGAGCCCTCTGCCTCAGCAGCTCCCAGAACATGAAGGCACACAGATGTGACCTGCAGCGGCACAGGGACAACACCTCCTGAGGATGACAAAAAGTGATTTACAGAGTTCCAAAAAGACAAGGAAAGTCATCAAGGATATAGAAGTCAGTGAGGGGAGCTTCAGGAACAGAGAAGAGAGAACATACCCTAATGGACAACAGGGCAAGAATGTTTGTCTTCACTAAGTTAAGTCAAGAACAGAAAGGACCAGAGGAAAATAAGAGCCATTTTCCCTTCCCTCCTGCACAGAATCACAAACGTATTTAAGAAAATGAACTGTGAGATGATGCGTGTAAAAAATATACTGCTCCACCATGGCTGGTGATTGTAGAGTTATGTTGTATATTTAGGCAGGCATCCAGAAAAAGGTGACTGCCAGTTCATGGCTATGAATCACGAATCTCAAGAGCACAGTAAGAGGCTACAGTGTGCTTCACAGAACAAACCAGCAGCAATTACTACAGAGAGCACCAAAACACAGCTAACTTCCAAAGTGTCCATCAAAGGTTTAGAGTGGGATAAGAGAAAGGAAAAATCAAGGAGATGTGACCTTTCTTGGTGTACCTATCAATTTCAGGCACCTCTACACTGATTTGTTGTCTTCAAACAACAGTACTGAGACATCTGTATTGTTTAGAGGCTAGAGAAGACAACTATATGATGAGGCTGACAGCTGGTCTGAAAGCCTCACAGAGTCAGACCTAAAGACAGTCAGAATTTACCCGTGAGATTTTGCAGCCACAATGGAACCCACAGTGAAAGCCAGGAAGATAATCAATGAAAGAAGATGTTCTGGACACAAGGAGAAGATGTTTTTGTTATGGAACATTAAGTGTGTACAAGAAGGAACTTGCATGTAATATGTAACCAACTATACTTTTGCTTGTATGGCTAATTGTATTACTGCTTGAATGGTCATTGTTCATTAGCCTTGTCATTGTTTGCTAGCAGCCGATCTTAATAAGCCACAGAAATTGTGAAGAGGTATAGCAGCAGAGAATAATAAAAAAATTCTACTTCTTATGGCTTTGGATTACAACAAGTGTGTGTGTGTCGTTACATCCACCTCAACAAAGCGACAACTATGGTTGTCTTAAGACAATAAAAGACAACAGCTGCAGTAGCAGGAGGAGTGATTTAGCAAGCAAATGGCTTTACCAAAGTAGATGGCAATACCAGGTTAGGAAGCATTAAAAGATCGAGCCCATGATGCTGAACAGGGTATGATGAAACATGCATTATTTTTATCCATCCCTTCCTAAACCCATATAGGTAAGCAGGCCTACCTCTCTCAGCCTTCAACAAATCTTTTAATCATTCACCAGAGACTTTTAAAAGGTTAAAGTCGTCTCCACTTAGGGAAAATTATTTGATTTCCAGCATTTAAAAGCCAAAGCAGACATTCCAAAACACATTCAGCTGCATGGAATTATTTGTCTCCACGTACATTGTTCACTGCTTTTCCTCAATGCAGGTATCCATGTCTCTTCAGTTTTTCCTAACAGGTACTTGCCTTGGCTTTTCAACAAGTGTCTTCTGTTTTTAACTCTTGTTCAGCAGACTAAATGGAGGAAACTGGGGAAATAAAACCAAATATGCAGCAGGAACTTACCTGGTTACAGAGCTGACACCGTAGGCTCTTGTCCATGTTTCTAGTTCTCATCATTCTCTGTTTTGTGAGAGGTCAGCAAGAAACACTTTTCCTCTCTTTCTAGTCCTTTGCCTTTTCCAGCTTTCTGACTCCAACTATCCAAAACAGGGCAAATCAGGAGGAAAACTTCTCAAAACGCTCCAAAAATTTTCACAACAGCCTCAAGCTAGCAGTTGCTTCCTCCCAGGTAATTTCTGTCCTAGCTGCTGTGTTTCTGGCTGTTAAGTCTGTTGTGGTTTAACCCCAGCTGGTAACTAAGCATAACTCAGAGGCTACTCACCCCAGGTGGGATGGAGGAGAGAATTGGAAAGGTAAAAGTAAGAACACTTGTGGGTTAAGATAAAGACAATTTAATAAGTAAAGCAAAAGCTGCACAGACAAGCAAAGCAAAACTCATTCACCTCATTCACCACTTCCCATGGGCAGGCAGGTGTTCAGCCATCTCCAGGAAATCCAGGCTCCATCACACCTAACTGTAACTTGGGAAGACAAACTCCATCACTCCAAACATTCCTCCTTCCTTCTTCCCCAGTTTCACATGCTGAGCATGACTCCATATGTTATAGGATATGTGTTGGGTCAGCTGGGGTTGGCTGTCACAGCTGTGTCCCCCCCCAACTCCTTGTGCACCTCCAGTCCCTTCACTGGTGGGGTGGGGTTGATGCCTTAGGTTTTAACTTTCGTATTTTTCAAATCCTGTACTGCCTAGCGTGTAACTCTGAAGTTTTTTGTAGCCTGTCCACTTCTGTTCTCTCATGCTAGGTAGACATAACAAAGCCTCTCCGGGCCTGTTCTCCAAGGACACTCAGACCATCCTAGGCCCAAAATGTAAACCAAAGCCTCTAAAAGGAGCGGCAAGCTTGGGGAAACTACATCATAAACTGAGGCTTTAATTGGTGAATTAACTGTGATATGCAAATGAACCAAACCTATACAAGTGTGAAGAACTCATGACCTGTGGCCCATCTTGGTGTCCATCTTGGCAGTGGCCTCTGGCTCCCCAGGGTGTACTTTTGAAGGCCTTTAAATAAATACCTACCTTTATTCCCTTACTCCTGTCTAGTCTGTGTTTTTAGGTGGCCTCTTCAGGCATCAGGGTGAGAGGCAGAAAAGGCCTTAGCTCTGTGCAAGCCCTGCTCAGCAGTAAGGAAAACATCCCTGTGTTATCAACAGTCTCCAGCACAAATCCAAAACAGCCCCGTCTCAGTAACTGTGAAAAAAAATTAACCCGGACAAAAACCACCTGAGAGTCACAGGTGCTACTCCAATTCTCTCATCTTGTTTAATGAAGTACAGCTGAGATTCTCTGTGCCATCATATGAAGGTCCACTTTTTCCTTGCACCTAACCAATTTGCTTTCCACACCACAAGCAAAAAGCTGGATAAGAGATAGAGAAAATATTTTTATGTACCCAGCCCTTCAACAGTATTCTAGGAAAACTGACAGTAGAAGGAATTTGGAAAAACTGGGATCCTGCAGGTCCCACTTAATTCAGATGACCACTGAAAGTTTCTGAGGCACCGCAGAGCTACTATTTTCTAATTTTAATCCCTGTTTAGGAAAAACAGAGAGACATTACAGCCCAAAATATAAAAGACAGCAACATTCAAAGCAGTCACAACATAAAACTGTCTTTCTTCCTCCAACGCTTTTTCAAAGTTTATCAAAACTTGCACAGGATCATCCAAATACGAAAACATCCAAGTAGAAACACTCCTTAAGACTTGCATGATGGATGGCTACAGCACTAATTAAAAAAGAAGTCACTACCTCACAGCTGCATTCCATAAAAAGGAATGAAACTGTTGGGAACAGCTGGGAGTTTAGGTAGCAGGGGTTGAAGATATCAAAACCAAAGACAGTGCCTGAGCAGCAAACAGCGTTCTTTCTCTTTTTGGTCATCTTTAAATTTTATTTATTTTAAAGACTTATATTTGTGCTATGACTGCTTCTTTATGAAAAAGGTACGTCAAACTGAATCTGAACAAAACGAAAAAACCTGGTCTTGGAATTTAAAAGTACCAGGTTCTTCTCTGTAGGGAACTTGAAGATTATGGGGTTTTTTCCCCTGTGCAGGGGGAGAACTGTTAAATTTTAAAAATGTATACTGAGCCAAGCAGTGGAATTAACTTTAACAAAAAAAACTTAACAAAAAAAAAGCGAAAAAGGTGGGACTGACTCATACACCAAAAAGGGCTATTACTCATTGAAGTGACAGACAGATGCATTCTGTGTCTGGCTGAACACACACTGAGCTCTGCTGCTCAGCCTCCCCTCACTCCTGAGTTTAGCAGGGCTACTAACCTGTACTAATCATTATGTCTAAGCTCAGCACATCTTCATTTCTAGTTGTTCCTCCTCCAAGACCACACCTTTATCTGGTTTGTTAAGAGTCTGCTAAGAAGTGGACAAGACAAGGTTTTAATCAAATGTAAGCAGTAACAACAGGTTTTATTCAAAATTTCCAGTAAAGAGGACCCACTAGTTTTGGAATAAAAGTACTTAAAAGTACTACAGCTTACATGAATATAAAAGAGCAAAGAGAAGAAAATAAACCAAGCAGTAAAAAAAAAAAAAAATTAAAAATATATATATATATTTAAAGTTTGAAATAGACCCCCCACAGGGATATTGAAGTCCTCCAAACAATTAACAATTACTAGGTTTGGCAAAACAAGATTCTCTCAAAAAATTAAAAGCCTACTTTTTGTTACCTAAACTGTATAAAACTGCTCAATAGTTAAAGAGCACTCTGTACAAATTTGTCTTGAAATACATAGAGCTGCAGCCTTCAAACTGCAGTAATTGATCATTTTGTCCTCTTCATGGGTAAAAGAAGCTGCACAATTGCTTTGGGGGAAAAGGAAGAGGCAAAAATAGTCAGAACTAACAAGATGAAGCCACTATGAAAACAAAATGCACAACAAAATTCAGACCTCAGTTTAAACTAACACACTATGTTTACAATATATTCTACATTTCAGTTGTCATTTTCCCCTCCCACTCCCACCTCCCCCCATTCAAATATTCCTAATTCCTTTATGGTCTAAATCTAATTTATTTCTAAACTTTCAAATACACCATACATACATTTAGCAAAAGAACATACCTAACATTCTTACAGCAGTATGGTCAGGACACAATTTCAGAGATAGCACACAGTTATTGAGATTTAACCTTATGATTTCTTTTACTTTCAAAGAGAACAGCAACCATCAATTTCATGTTTTTAAGAAGTACTGAAGAGAGGCTGTAAAAAGCAGACTTGGCCAACATCCACCCTTATCTCCAGAGGACAAGGGGGAAACCAGTGAGTGCTGAATATAAGGAAGGAGAACCTTAAGAGTGCTGGCTACAGAAAAATCCTTCGGGAACTCGGTCCAGCACACTGAGTTTGGCTTTGGCTCCGTCATCCCTCTGGTACTAAGCCCACAGATCAACTCCACAACAGTACATTACAATGTAAACTAGAATTCTTTATACCGACAGCATGTCACAGGGGTTTATTTATCTTTGTTTTCTGAATCCAACAGTTGGTCACAGAAGTCAAGGGTTTTCATGGCTCTTTCTCAGCTGTTGCCAGTTGAGGGGGGAAAAAAAATAAAAATGTGTGTCTGACTCATACATCTTTCAAGTACATGCAAGGCTCAACTGTTTCCAAAATGCAGGAGCTTGGGACCTTTTAAGACACTGAAGAAATGGGATTATGAGGAGAGCCCATCTGAGTAAGTACTTTATCCAGCCACTGAAGGGGACCATGGAGATGTATCTCTATCCAGCATGGAGTGCTCGTTACATCCTGGCGATGATACTCAGCTCCCCAGCCCTGGAAACAGAATCATGAGCGGGGAAAGAAAAAACAAATCACCTTATATTATAATATTAAGTACATGAAAAGTACACTTCTTACCAAAATAGCTTTCAACAGTCATTATCAGCAGGGTGGCATAGCACCTATAGCACCCACCAGCTATTATCACATTTCAACAAACAAATCAGAAGCTAAAAAATCATAAATGTGGGAAAAGTATTGTTTCAGAACTCTTGGAATGTAAGTCTTTAAAGACATAACCTGTGGCAGTGCAAAATTTCCCCATACATCACTGCCAGCTGCCTGAGGTCCCTATAAAGCCTCTGAAGACAGGGATATTCAAATCTTCTCTACCAAGACTGAAAATAGAACAAACTGGGGGGAGATGCTGCCAAACAGATCAAAAAATTAGAAGATGAGGTGATAGACTGATGTGGAAATGGGGGTGAGGCATCTGTCTGACAAGAACCAAAGTATCATTCTCAGGATGGAGATGATAAACTGAGCAATAAGTCAGAAGCATTCCTCCTTGGAGAAAGAGGGCATGGTCATTCCCCATCAGGCTATTTCTCAAGTTAAGACAGGTTTTGTTTCAGCCCACACCTGATTGCTGTTACAGTAATTACCAAAGATACAAAGAGATATTTAAAAGCATTCAAAATTGTTTTGTAAGTGAACCGTTTTTGGGGCAGGTCCAAAGAGAAGACTATGACATCTGGAGGTACAGTTTGCTCTGCTCTGTATTAACCCCTAATGAAGGGATTTCCCAGCTCCCAGCAGAGGTGGCAGCAGCTCTGAACACTGTGCAGTGCAACTTCCAATACACAAGAGGTCCTGTTTGACTGTTTAGGCAACACTGCAATACAACTCTGTGGGCTGCAGAGCTGTAAACAGCCTGTTCAATTTTAGGAACCCCTGTCTTAACACATCTGAAAGTTCCCATCCTCCCATCATGAAGAGCACTGCAGCATATCACCATCTTCATTTGATTACTTTCATGTAAGGACCAGCCCTTTTATATCAGTACCTATGCTGACACTCACATAACAGCCATATCACAAATCCTGACCTTGCATGCCTTCCTAGAATAGAAAGGTATGCATATTACTCTAAATAATAACTGCAGTTCCTAATTTGGGAGTTACTGGTCAAGATTTAGGGGACTTATGTGAAGAAATATCTTCTGCAAGTCACCTCAAGCTTTTTAAGTATGTGAGTCAGATGGATTTCTGTCCACAAATACTACATTTCACTAAGATCTGTCTGAGACCTAATGAGCATTCCATCCTTAAAATTCAACAGCCACTAACAGGCTGATGAAGGGAGTTACTGGACCATTCAAAATCATGACATTAAGAAAAAATAAATTACTTTGCTTACAAAATAATCTCAAGCAAATGCTCACATACCTTTACAAAACTCATCCGGAGAGTGCACATCTTAGTAAGCTCATACACTGTCTCAAAGCCATGGTTCACGGACTGAGCCAGAAGCTGAGCAAACTCCTGATTATTGAAAATCTTCAGACTGCAGCCACTGGGGATTTTGCAGACCGTGGTGGGATGGAACCCGTGGTGGTAGTTGCAGTTCCGACTTTGCACGAAGATGCTGCTGTCACTCAGACACTCAGCGTACACCTCCCCACCCACGTAGTAGAGATGGACCCCTGCGAGGACAAGGCTGGCGTAAGGAGGGCTGACAAACTCACACCGTGTGTCTGTTTTCACAGAATCACAGAATCACCAGGTTGGAAGAGACCTTCAAGATCATCGAGTCCAACCTCTGCCCTAACACCTTAACTAAACTAAACCATGGCACTGAGTGCCACATCCAATCTCTTTTTAAACACGTCCAGGGATGGCGATTCCACACCTCCCCACATAGACCATTCCAATATTTTATCAGTCTTTCTGTAAAAATTTTCATGCTCTGCCTCCACAGCGACAGGCTTCTGCTTAAAGAGATAAACCTTTACTGCATATCAGAACATCATCTGTCTTCAAAGTTCATTTTTACTTTTCTCTTTCATCAGCAGGCGACCTGAAAGAAGGTTATATACTTATGCATGTATGTATGTATGTATGTATGTATGCATGTATGTAAGGGGAATCAACATGTTGTATATTCAACAGCACTAAACCAGCAGACACAGTAGTACTGATGCCTTCCATTGGACAACCTGACCACTTGAACTTTTTCTTGTTATATTTAAGTGAAGCAGTAATTGGGAATGCAAGCAGAGAGAGCAGAACCCTCCTGCATCATCTGTAGATACTAAAGCAGCTCCAAGCTTGACACTCTGGAAAAGTCTTGAATGATAGTTTGGGTAGCATGAGTTTTGTCAGCTAGCTTTAATTTCAGAAAGCTAGGTGGGAAAAAAAAAAGCCTTCAAATTCCTCAGCCATATCTGCCAAATGAGGGTACACACCAATTTTACAGTCCTCTCCCCTTCTAGTGCCTGCTACCTCACCTGTCTTCCACAACAGCAAAGCCCCAGAAGAGCAGCATATAGAGAACCTTTGTGTCAGCAGGATTCAATTCCAAAGGTTTTGAGAAAGCATGAAAATTTACGTTCTGTGTTTAAAAATGGTTTATTTGCTACTTAAACCTTTCACCTCCCACAATGTCACAAATCACAGAGGTGAACAGATGGAATTAAAAAACTCAACTGCAGTCCAGTAAGAAAGCCTTGACTGTGCTCTGTCATGTAAGATTTTGCCACTGACTGTGTGGGTATGTACATACTCCCACCTGATCTGCAAAAACATTTATGGCTATGTCTTCAAGTTTGGGATTTACTCCTCCTTTCTCAAAGGCTAACAGTTCTACATCACCATCACTTGTACACATTTACTATTCAACTGCATCCTTGTCTCTCCCACGCTCTGCTTTGGTACACACGCAGTTAAGTGCTTCAGCAGAACTCAGCCTGCAGCTGGGTTACTCTTAACAGGAAAAATGAATGAGGTGTTAAATAAATATCCTGATACTTGGGAAGATGGATGGGGAGGAAAAGAAGGAAGAAGTATTAGCACTTGAGTGGCACAACACAGGTGTGGTGCACTGCTGAGAGCTGCACAAGCTCTCATGAAGAGAAAAGCTCTCCAGACTGGGGGCTCAGACTCAAGGACCTGACAGTTCTCTTCAGCTCCAGTTCTTTCCTCCTCTCATGAACTGGCATGCAAAACATCCACCCCACTGCTTGGGTATGCTGAACCCTCAACTGTCTCAGAAAATTTACAATTTACAAATAATGTAAATACTTAAAAAATCTGCCATGCAGGAATGGCCCATAGCAGGGGGCAATGTCAGTTTTGCCTGCCATTTGCATTACAGGTGAGTTCTCAGAAAAGAGGACTGTATTAGTCAGGCATAAAGGTGAAGATTTTCTCTTTTGCAAGACTGTCACAGACATAGAAGAGAAGCAAAAATTTCCCACAGAAAGAATCACCAGCCTGCGAAACATGCATTTGGAATAAACTGATTTAGCAGGTTATCTCCCAAAATACGTGTTAGGATAGCTAATTTATATTAGAACTAAGGCTACTCAAAAATTTTGGTGCCAAGAACCACAATTGGGATTTCCACATACAGCAATAATCAAGATAAATCAAGACCATTTCATTAAACAAAATGCCTTAACCTCTCATTCTAATTTAGATTTTGATAGCCTTCAGGCAATTAAAAATTGATTAAGGGTAAAAGCTTCCTGTAATTACACACCAGGTAGGAACAATACTTTGTTTATAAGACTAGGCCAAAGAATTATATGTTTACCAACACAGGCACTTCTCCCACATCCTAGGGAAGAGCAGCTTACTCTCGAGGGAAGCGGCCCAGGTTGTCTTGTCTCGGGAAATGCCACCCACCCCCAAAATGGATGGCCAGCCCCCAACCTCACCTTTGCCAATGTGCCTCCTGGTGTTCTCGATGGTGGAGTTGCGGTTGACGTTGGAGAGCAGCCCCAGGCAGAACCTGTTCTTGTTGTTGGAGGGGTCAGTGAAGCCATCCACCAGGATGCTGGTGGAGGACGCGTGGAAAGCCTCCCCGACGCGGTTGTTCAGCTCGTAGTAGACGATGGAGCACCAGTGCTTCGGCTCCTCGTAAGCAACTGCCTGGACATCTGGAAAGCCACAATGGAAACCTTACAGTGCTGGAACACAGGCTCGAGGGATAAAGAGTCACCCTGCAGATTTGGGCTACATAGAGTAGAATAATTTCTACTCAAGACTCAGAAGAGACAAAGGCTGGCACTAGGTATGAGCAGAAAAGTGCGGAAAGCTCCTGGGCACATCCCAAGCAGCGCCCCAATATCCTTGCCCTGTTTTCTTACAACATGCCACAGTGAGAAATGGTGCAACTGTACAACTCGGCTTTCTTTCCTATTCAGTAGATGGATTTCTACCTCAGTTCATTTTACTAACAAACTACAAGTCACCTGTTTGCTTACTGCAAACTTGTATAGCAACAGGAAGAAACAGCATCACACAACTGCATCAAAAACCATTCCTCACTTTACAAAGAAGTACAGCAAGTCAGAAGATCAATCTTTCAGCATTCAGAGCACGACCAAATCTTTCTCCTGGGTTTTTTGGGAGAACGGTAGGAGACTTCAAAAAACCTAAGAGAGATTGATATTTGTCTGCAGAACACACATGAAGCACATCCACAATATGAAGAGATAGTGCTTGGGATTGGAGGATGAACAGGGCATTGACACACAGGATCCCAACAGTTACACTGGGCTGGAGAGCAGAGGAACTAGAGGAAGAGAGTATTCAATGAGAACCTTTTATTCATCAACTGCTACCAAATGCAAGATCTCCAAGTCTTCACCACCAAAGGAATTAATTGTTCAGTAATAAGCAAGGATTTCTCAGAATGTAGTTATCCAGATGCTCGTAATAAGAAGCTCCTCTTTGGCAGCTCCTAACTGAAGCTGGGAATTGTACAGAAAGCTGACAGGCAATTCCTGGTTCACTTCTAATCATTCAAGTACTAGAAGCACATGGAAGTCTTGAAGTCACACTTGTGACTGTGCATGGGAAACAATTTCTCCAGATGATACCAAAGGTCTTAACCAATAAGTTTCCCAGTAGGTATCCAACTACTCCAGACTTCTTCATACACCTATCTCCACCCAGAGCACGTTCTTTAAGGTGCCAAATACAGCTAAAAATTGCTAAACTGCCTCCATATAAAAGGAGGCTACCGAGGGGTTGTGGTTGCTTTATGTGGTTTCTTTTAAATGAAGGACACTATTTCACTGCTAAGCCTGGAAAAGTGGGACTTGCTGCTAAAGCCCCAGCTTCACAGATACCAACTACAGGGCAAAGTGCTAAAATGAAAATCAGACTGGTATTATGGGAAAACTTGTTTTTCTGGCCAGAAGTTTCCTTCTCCCAGCTCCAAGTTTTTATTGGCATCAGCCAACTAAGATTTGTGCTCATATTCTCCTCTGTTCACAGATCACACCGCTATGAGTTTTTGTTACAAAAAGCAAAAATCCCCCTCAAGCCAGCAGTACACAGTAGATACAAAAGGTAACAAATAATCAAGAGCAGGATAACATATCCTACATCACTGTGCAAAACTTCCGATCATAGTGTTTATTGCTAATGACTTGCTTAAAAACACTGGTAAAAAGCTGATCTTTCCTGATACTCTGGCACTTTCTATCCCTTCACATCACTGTTAAAAAAAAAAAAAAAAAAGGGAAAAAAAAAGACGAAGAGAAACCAGTCTTTAATTATTAGTAAGAGGTTACTACATTTTTAATTCCCATAAAGATGCCAGCAATTATCAAAGCTGCAGCTTTGCCCCAGTTCTCAAAGTCAGGAAGAAATCTTGCCAGCTGGCCATTCTTACAGAATTAATCATATCTCTCTCACACAGATTTCATACTGACTTCCTTGCATTTGCTTTAAGTCATGCAGAGCAGGTGCGTTCAGTCTCTCTATTCCCAGCATGGGCCAACAATGGAAATTACCCAACTCCATTGACAGGATGCAGCTTGTTAAATCAAATCTCTTAGGGCTAACAAATCACCATGAAGAACATGCTTCTAAAAAGTTTGCAACACAAATGGTGCAGTAAGTTCACAGTAAAAACTCTTCTACAACCTGCAGCAGATTTTTTTTAAGTAGTGCAATCACAGCATACATATGTGAATAATAAACATGTGAAGGCACCCAAAAGTCTTTCTTTTTAATGAAGGGACAGAGATGAAAATCCATTGTACTAAACTACTGGAAGGGAAAAATATCAATAGACACAATTTTTATTTTGAAATGGCTGAATGATAAAGAGCAAGAAGAAAAATGTAAAGCCTTTTCTCTTTATCAACTCTCATGTATTAGAGGAATTCTACGGTACTCATGCGATTTGGGAGAGGGACACACATGCAGAGGTCTGCAGTTAGACATAAAGATTGATAAATGTATTTTGGGGCAGTAAATTTCTGGCCCAAAATTCCTGCAAACTATTCACACACACAAAGTGTGGTCTGTGTGATCAGCAAAAAATAGAAGTGCTACACATGGGGTTTATCACATTCAAAACTCATTCCAAGCAGAGTCAATAGGCTAACACAAAAGCCATCCAAATTGCTCTAAGAGGGCAGATATACTTCCTGAAACCAGACATTGAGCTTAGCAGCAAAGCAAGTCCCAAAGAAACCCCCAAAAAACCAAAAAAACCAACACCACCAAAAAATCCAAAACACAACAGTTAAACTGTTCACGTGCTTGTGATCTTGATAATTGTTCTGGCACAGCATCCAGCTTGCTGCTCCTTCTTGGCATGGGCCACAACTGTGTAAGCTGAAATGTTCTCTGAAGGGGCCATTTCTCACAATGTGATGATGAATGCACTGAATCCTTTACTCAGCAGTCATGGATGCTGCTGCAGCTTTAGCAAGCAATGTGTGAAAACATGTCTGTGTCACAGTCCATAGAGCAATAGGCCTTCATTTAAATACAGATTTTTAAAGTCTGTAGCAATGCCACACCTCAGGCAGGTAACTCTGTATTCTGAACCAAGTGTTATCACTGCGTGATTCAAAGGTGAAACAAAAATGGGAAGAGAGGGTGGAACTACACAAAATACAAAAAACCATAAAGGCCCTTAGAACCAGAAGGGGAACTTTATTAAAAGCGGAACATAACTCTTTAAAGACTAAAGTTTAAGATTCAGGACAAAAGCATAACAAAAAAGCACAATTTTATAAGATGTACTGTCTCAGAGGAAAAAATGCAGATATTCCAGCTGCCCATGTAAAATGTCTCTGGGCATTTACACAACTGACAGTTTAGCATCCCTCCTCTAGTCAAGTCTTTGCTTGGAGAGCTATACTTGACCACATCTACTGTCACCCACAATTAGGCAGGTATTCTATAGCATTAACTGCATTGCTCCAATAAATCAATGTAATCATAAGAGAGAAACAGATTCCTTTGCTTGCACACATGTAATTTCAGTATCACATGCAGAAATGTGCAGCCTCATAGAAGTTCTTTCCATTCAGAGATTAGTGGAAGTTCCCAAAATCAAACATAAAATTACTTTGGTCTTTGAGTTGGCTGGGAGTAAGAAAGTAATAAACCCCATATATTTTACATTTTTAAAGAGTCATGGGATAGATTTCTGTCTTAAATAAATATTTATATTTATCAATAATCTCCAGCTTTACTATTTCATCCCTCACAACAACAGAAGAAAAATTACATGGCCGTTTTTTCCCTTTTCTGCAGACAAAAATTTTCATGAAAACATCCATCCAAAATTAAACCTCAGTTATTACTAGTAAGCTCTGGAGGTTCTTTACTCTTAAGAAGTGAAGTAGAAAACGCAAGGAAGTGTTCTTACCTCCCCTGTGTACGTCAGGGGGAATTGCAGGTGCCATCATGTTGGTATCCATGGGCTGGGAGGTATCGTGTGTCATCGGATCTTCCGGAGGCAGGTAAGCGGGCGGGGGAGTATCAGCTAAATATAGAAAAGGCAGAGATACACGAGTCCTTTCCTCTCCTTAAAGCACATCTACATATCCACATCAACAGTTTGAGCCTGGAAATGCTTCCAGCCTGACTCAGCTATAAACTTCCACCCACCAGAAATCTGAAAAAGCAATCATGGACCTCGAATAAGGAAAGCAAAGAATTACTGTGCACATTAAGCACAACTGCAATAAAAACAAGTCACTTCACCCCCACATAAAGCCACAAAAGAAAGCTCAGCTGTGTTTCCAGCCCACGGTTCTGCAGCCTGAAAGTGCCATACAAACATCAGGGCACAAAGAGGTCTCACGGCCCAGCCAGGAGTAGATATTGAGTATATTAAAAGTGAACAGAAGTTGGAGCAGAGAACTTTCAGTTTGAGCTTTTTTGTTTCTAACACAATTCTACCAGCAAAGTATTTAAACATCTCAGCCATATCCAGGGCCTTATCACTGCCAGTGCAAAGTATTAGCTCTGTTTCCCTAGACTGGGAACAGTAGAGTGTTCAAGAACCCAAATTCTACAGAAGTGGCCATCTGGGTTTGGAATTTCTCTGTCAGTGTCTCTGCCCTGTTCCATTCAGGGCTGCATCACCAGCACAGAAGGAGCCTGTGCACAGTGCCCACACTCATTAACACACGGCTTTCAGCCCTGTTTGACGTGTCCCAGCCAGCACTGCCCTTCAATTGCCTGGTCCACTTCTGGGAAAGCTTCCCAAAAGATTTCTTAGAAGCTGCTGGAAGTTGCCAATGTCACCATTTCCCAATACACCAGAGGACACTCTCCTCCAGATCAATTGCACAGAGGTGCATCCAAGAGCGAGAAACCCTTGTCTGATCCCTGCAAGCTTTCGCTGCAAAAACTGGGATTAGATGACCACGGTGCTGTCTCTGCTGCTGCTCATCCCACATTTATTCCCATTACTGAGAGTATGGATGGCAAACTACCACAGCAAATAATCACAGGGGATTCCAAAACCCTGAAAACCAAATTAGTGTCAACAAAAGGCAGGAGAATGCTTTGTAAGTTTTGGGTTTTTTTGTGGAGTGGTGGTTTTGTTTAGATTTTTTTTTAATGTATTTTTTAAGAAAACATGCATTCATGAAATTTATTAACTACTTATTGTTTAGCCAGTATTTTGTTGAGAGCTTTCCATCTAATGCTGGCAAGTGCCTGGCTAATTCCCTTACCTGAACACCCTCAGCTGGATGAGAAAGCAGCAGAGAAAGACAGAGCTGGCAACAGGGTTGCATTAAAAGCCTAACAAACTGCACTGGATTTTTGAGTCTCATGTTTTACTAAGCCTTAAGTGTTTGTGTTTGTGCAAACATGATGCTGGTCACGCACAAGATTCCAAGGCGACAGGCAACAAATGAACCAGTATCCAGAAAATTTTCAAGGATAACTGCTTTGCCCCTTTATTTTTGTATTTTTCAAAAGTCAGCCTCTTTCCCCATTAGTGCAAGATGGACAACAGTCCAGGGCTAAGCATCAAGGACATCAGTATCCTGACCTCTCCTCTAATTCAGCTTCTTCACTGCAGCTGCTGACATTAAGGGCGTGTGGACAGAACAGACCTTCAAAGATCAAGTGAACTTCCACAAACCAGCATTCAGGAAGACCTTGTTAGGTCTTTATCTCTCTTGGAAGAGCCCCAACCACAGCAATCATGTTAAAATAAAGGAAAAAAAAGACAGCTGGTTTCACAGCAACTCCTCACATTTTTTAGAAAAGCCAATACAAACTCTCTTTCCTTCCTTCCAGCAAATTCAGTAGTCTTCACTCACAAGAGAAAAATTTGAAACAATTATCAAGAGCAGAAATCTATGGATATTAATTTCATGTAATAGGAAACAGGTTTTCACAAATCTGCTGCTTTGTTTACACATACCCTCCCTGAGTCCCTGAAGAAAACAGGCAAACAACATCACTAAGCATTTGTACTGCATCCTTCTCCCAGCATATAGATCAAGAAATCCACTACAGACTGCTTCTGCAGTATTTTTTATCCAGCCACATGTACAGACCAAAATAAGGCAGCTTCACAGAATTTTCTACAGACACCTGTCAAGAAAGGCAGTGACTTCTCTGACTCTAGGTAGTAAAATTGCCTGAAGAGTTGTTTTAAGGAGCTGTGTTTCAGCTGAAGTGTATTTGCTGCTTGAAATTACACCACCATGCAAAGAAATTGTTTATCAAGTAGCAATATCGTGATCACCTTGAGAAAGATCCTTTTTCTGCAGAACTAAAGCCTTGTGCTGAACTTATGATGATCTCTTTCTTAAGCAAGGATGATCTCTAGCACCACACTTCTAGTGCATTGAACACTATGCTTTGTGGGCTAAACTGCTGAACTGGTCCCCAGAACATTTTGGATCCCTCCCCACACCCCACAGGAGTTTTACTGTAATGTTTTAACTGTGTTTGAAAGAGGCACAATATTAAAGCCTTCAATATTACCAGACAAAGAGATTCTATACTCTTTATTACCTTACATCTCTCAGCTTGCTATTGAACACAAGCGTTGGCTGACCATTTGGTGTTAACAAGCAAAAAAAGCCATGACAGCAGTGATGTCCCACTAACCACCTTCTCCCATCTGAAGGAAGCTGACTGTACCTGGCATCTGGAAAGGACTTCCCGGGTCTGAGCTGGCTGGAGAATGAGGATAGGTGCTGCTGCTGCTTCCAGGTGAGTTTGGGTAGCTGCTGCTGGGCGAGTGGGGGAACGGGTGGCTGTTGGGCTGCTGGAAAGAGTCGGGGAAAGTCGCGTTGTGCGGCATGTGGGGCTCGTTCTGTCCCAGGTTGCGGAACTGCGCCAAGAGGCTGTGCTGGGGGTTGTACTCGCTGTGCCTTGGAACCAGCACTGGAGGAAGGACTGCAAAGGGAGAAAGAGACAAAAGCCACAGCGTTAGAGGCTCGGTTCTGAAGGTATACAGGGGAAAAAACCCCACGTTCTTCCTTCCCCCCGGCATATCCGCATCTGCCTCAAAAACAAGGCAGTCAAACCTAGGAGCACATGTCCAAGCAAGAACTCTTCCCCTCACATCCGGTTACTGCACAGCTCGAACCCGCAGCGCCCTGCTTTGCCAGATGGGAGCTTGTTTCCACAGAGGGCCAGTGAAGAAGAGCCAAGAACAAACCACAGCTCTGCTTTTCAGTCTTAAGTCGCACAAAGAGATGCTGGGAAGAGCCTGACAATGCTGACATGCAGTTCCTCCTGCTGCACTTGTCATCTTACTAATCACCTAATGGCCTGTAACCCAAACCCTTGTTAGTAAGAACAGATTTTTTTTGATTTTTTTTTTTTTTCCTGAAGACAATACTAATAAGCCTTGAACTCAGTCTGGTCCCAACAGCTGTAATTTTATTTTTAACCTGGACTATGTTCTTACAAGTTACTATTAAAACAGTTATTAACTCTTCAAGTCAGTTTACAAAATGTGCAATTTAAACAAAATTATGTAGTTCAAAAAAACCAACTGAGCACCAATTGAGCTGCAACTATGTGCTACTGTGGGATCAGAGAAAGATCAGAAACTACGAGTCTCACCACACTTCTGAAACCTTCTCAGCAGAGAAACAAAGGTCTCCTTCAAACTGGGAATATGAACATGATAGCAGATACACTAAGATAAAAGAATCAACTCTTTTTCCAGTTCCTCAGCTTCTATCTTTGCCCCACAGCAAAGTGCAAGCTCACTGAAAGATTAGAAGCTCTTCTTTTCACAGAAATTTCTGGGTGATGGATAGAGGAGGAGAGGCAAGGTCTGGGAGAGGAAGGTCCATGCACAAAGTAGTGGAAGAGAAATAAAAAAGCTAGTCCTCTTCATGTCTTCCCCCTTTGGAACCTCCGTAACTCAACTCAACTCAACTCAACTGAGTAGGACTGGAAGAAGCCCCCCCCGGATAGTCTGCCTTCAAGAGAGGGTGCCAAAAATCCAACAAAACCCGGTAAAACAAGCCAAGGCTACCACCCCCTCTCCCTGAGACTCCTGCTGTGGCCCCAACACCTGGGCACACGGAAGAGGAACAGGAGCATGTGTACACAACAAGCCTATACAGACATAACTATCATTCAGATTAAGAAAGGTGTTTTGGAGACAGCTGCTTTATTAAAAGGCTGAATTACAAACTAATTACAAAAAAAAAAAACCCCAAAAAAACAACAACAACCAAAAAAAAACACCCAAAAGAAAATAAACCCCAACATTTTCTTGACATGACAAACAGGTTCTTCCAGGACACTGGGGCACCTTTACTCTTTCAGCATTTTGCTATTACCAGAAGCAGCACTCAGGTATTTACTTTGGTGCCCTGGAGTCCAAGAGTACCAGAATACCACTCGACACATAGACCAGGTCTGAGGCATAGGTTCATGTTTAAAGGGGATATAAATGAATGCCACACTAAAAACTCACTCTCTAATCCTAAAGTCACGGATTAACTAAAAAGAAGTAGGATTCCTTTGCCCTTTTTTTTTTTTTAAGAGAGAAATTAAGCCCGCATTTTTGCCTGCTAGTGGCATTAATGCATGAGCAGTATGATCCCAGAAATCTTCACTGAACATACACTGAGAAAACCCTAAACCCTCACTACTGAAATTAAGGCTACCCAAGTCAGAAGCAGGTTTTAAGGATTTAATCTGATCTCTCAATTTCTTGGAGCAACTTCACTGAGATTCCAACAGATCTCAAATATTTGAGGCAGATGTCACCCCTGAGTAAATTTGTTAAGATGTCAAAAACCAACTCCACTTTACAAGGCACAAAGTTCCTAATTATGGTGTTTTCTGAAACAAAACACATCCATCTGTCATTCTACGGAAATTCTCAGTTACAAAACACCCCAGGAGAAGCTGCATCTCCCCCAGCTGTGCACACTGTTTCTTGCTCCAACACAACCATTCTCACATGCCACTGGAAAAGGCTGTTAAAAAAAAAAGTTGCTCAGCATTCAGGTGGACATTACAAATCCCCTCACCCTCAACATGTCAGAGCTAAGTTCTCTGAATATCAGGGTCTGTCAGAATTAAGCTTCTTCTGTTAAACCAAGCAGTCCTTTTGCAGCTGGGTCAAGTGCTGGGCTAATAAATTACCAGTGAAAAAATTAACAATGAGATCATGTGTCAAAATGTATTTTCCCTTTCCTGTCTTTATGATTCTTCCTTACTTTTCCAAGCACTAAAAACACAGCTTTCCTATCTCTTCCTTTCCTACGGATGAAGGTCAAACCATTAACTTTTCTGGAGTTAATTTGTGCAGAAAGTACATCACCTACCTTTCCCATCCCCTACCTCACATTAAACAATGACACACATGACATCAGAGGAAGCCACATGATTTACAGCATTTTAAAATAGCAGGAGAACAGGATATTTTCTGTATGTTTTCTGTAATTAAATTAATGCAGTGCCAGATTTTCCCAAGGTATATATACATGTTTTCTCCTGTTGGGCAGAACCACTGGCAAGGTTTAGAAGAACTTGAGATAAAAACAAGTCTCCTTTTCCCAGGTGTCCTTCATGCAAACCCACGCTTTTTGTCCAACTCTGTCAACCTCAAGTGATTAAATGCCAACTTCTTTTCAAAATATATACGGAAAAGGGGGAAAAACAATACAGCTGGTATTGATACAACACACATAGTCTCAAAAATATCATTGCAGAATTTACTTTGAGTGCTGCCCCTAATTCACATCCTCCCTGCATACACACGACCTTCAATGAGGAGGAAAAGCCCTGAAAGGCCACATCAGGTGGGACAGAGACTGCAGTGCTCCAATTAGTCAAACTCCAAGTCACTCACTTGATCAACCTGATCTCTCTGCAGCTCCCAGCTATTTTGCAGGGAAGCTGCTCCTAGTGGAGCCACAGAGGAGTTCATTTGAGTGCTGTTCACTCAGGAGTAAAGACATGAGCAGGGACTGGGCCCTTTGGAGCATGGAAGGCTGCCAGGAGTTCAAACCATAAAGGGGGATGCACACCCTCCTTGCTCCCCTCGCCCCTGCACAAGGCGCTGAGCTTCTGGTCAGGTTGCAGACCTCAGCCACATGGAATAACAAATTACTGAGGCTCAGTCCAGCAGGGGAGGAGGCTGATCTCTGCTGCAGCTGCCAGCTCCAGGAAGAGGTGTAATTGAAGGGGAGAGCATGAGAGAGTTATTCGGTGCTAAGCCAGCACACCTGTTGCTATGAAATAATGAAGCAGTGCACATCTTTGCTGTGCAGGTCTCTGCAGGATGTGGCTCTAACCATTTGCAAACACAATTCCTCCCTTCCTCTTCAGCGGAAGGGAACACAAGATACAATAAAAAATTAATCTTTAAAAAAATTCTCATCAGTATCATCAGCATATATTTAAAGGAAACATACTATTGAATACACTGTTGTCTTAAAAAGCTACTGCAACAGATTTGCAAACTCAACCTCATTACAGTTAATGGAGTAGAACCACAAGTCACCTGACAGCTTGATTTCTGTAATTCTTCAAACACCAGATTAAAAGGTTTTTATGTGCTACACTGTGGCTAAATTTTACTCCCAAGTTTTTCTGTCAATGTGGACCTGGAGTTGAGAGTTAATACCTGACCACTACCAGTAAGGTTACTAGTAAGGAAGAGGGAAATAAACCCTCAGGAAGCAGACTGGTTATGTTTGTGGAACTGTAGCTGAGGTCCCGTGTCTGTCAAGACAGCCTGGGAATTGGGGAGCTTGTTTTTACCATGCAAATAAGGCCAAGTATGCCTGCACCAAACAAGAGGAGCTGTATTAAAGAAATTAGAGCTACAGGGCAATTTCACCCACAGGGCTATTTCATCTAGGAGCCAAGAATGCCAAAAATACAGAAGATAGACCAAAGGCAACCTGGCTGTTCAGATAAATGTTCTGACTAACCACACCAAGGAAGAAATGCTTTTATGAAAATGTAATAGTGGCCTTTGAAGAAACTTACTGATCTCTACTCTTTTTATCTGCAGCATGTCACCCTGTTCTTCTTCAGAAAACTAACAGCTGTGCTATCCTAAATAAAGATCTTCTTGCTTTTCTTTTTTGTTCTATTTTCACATTCCAGAGATAATGATTTTAGCAAACACTGAAAGTCTCCAGTTTATGAACATAACTTCTCTTTTTTTAAGTTTCTCTATGAAAAACCTCAAACTAATCCAATCCAAAGGACCTGCTGTACTTTCAAAGAAGCATATTTTCTATCCAGATGGGTTTTGATTATCTTACACAAGCCCAGATGACAGCTAGCTTCCCTCGAGGGCTCATTTTTTCCACACCCTTTGCACGTTATGTGAAAATCTGGGTAGGTATCTCTCTTTCCACGTATGGAAATTGAAAGACCATGTAATGAAATGCAAGGGGCCACATATAACAAACCAGACTTTGATCCACCTTCCTTGCCAAAGTAGATCCTACTTCTTTTGTAAAAAATTTATTTATAAAATAAATGGAAAAACACAAATATAAGCAATTGGTGCTGCACTTTTTGCTCTTCATAACCATGCCTTGGCTGACATATGTTTTGTAAAAAGGTTTGTACCACAACAGGGCCCTCAGTACTAATGAAGATCTGACAACACTATCATTAGACAGAGCACTTTCATTTCCAAGAACTATACAGCTGCATTTTCATATGAATTTATGCAAAGCCATGTATGTTTTGCCACAAAAACAGAACTGCAGGTTGGGAAGGAGGGAAATCCTAAAACAAAAGTTCATGCTATCTGGAAATAGTAAAATCCTGCAAAGACTAAGCTATAACAAAAAGGAAGAGTTAGGAGAAGGGAAAAAAAAAAACCCCAAAACCAACAAAAGACAGCAGCTGTGTTAAACTAACAAATCTGAACCCTTCTGAAGACTCCCAGCTCAGTTTCCTGCCTTTGAGGTCATAGCAGCTGAAGCTGGCTGTGGCATCCTGAGGAGCACTCCAGTCCCACGGTGAGAAGAGAGCAGGTACCAACACAGGCTCAGCTGAATGTGCTGAGTTTGGTCTGCTCTCTGCAGCACTGCAGAGTCCCTGAAGCATTCAGACTGCCAGGCCTTGCCAAGATCTTGCTTATGAACAGTAAAACACCGTGTAGAGAAAAAACTGTTTGTGTCATTAGGTTTTCTCAAGTTGCCTGAGTTATTCTTGGTTAAAAATATAAAATTAATAAGCACAGTGTCAAAAGCAATCTCTGAGGATCAAACTACTTAAAGCTCTTCCAATAATCCTTGGCTGTGGAATCCCAGCTTTGCTTTGCTGGTTTCTCAAAAGGAGAAATTCCAGTCTTTGAGACTTTCACTTCAAACCTCTGTTCTAGTAACTGTAGCTATTCAGCAACCTGTTTTGGGTGACAGAAAGACAAACTATTCCAGGAGAAAGCTGAGAGGTCTCTTGTTTTCTCAACTCTTAATTTTATTTTGCAGTTCTAGGAGACTCCACAGCTTGATTTGTCATTTTGCATAGTTACAAATGAAGACTGTATTAAAAAAATAAAAACGAACGGCAAAACAGTTGTTACTTTACTGACTTTGCTTTTACATCAGACATCTGGTCTAAATGAATTTGACAAGTAATATTAGGACATTTCCTGCATTACAATACTCAGCTAACATTAGATTTTATTTGTGAATGCTCTGATAAGGTGACATTCTGATTAAACTGACATTTGTCAAGGTCAGTTTCAGAATTTAGTACTAATTGTATGCACATTAGTGAGGGCGTCCTTGTAAGCAGATTTGGTGGAGGAGCAGTCCTGATGCAGGAGGAAGTCACAGTGATAGAGTGTATTAACTCAGACATTTACACAGACCAGAGTTCAAATCACCTGTACAAAAGCCACAGTCACCATCCTACTGAGTAGGTTAAAACTTGGAAGTCTGGTCTTTCAAATCAGAAGAAACATCTGTATCTGATTAATTTTAAAGAAAGAAAACACACACCAATAGAAACATATCTTGACAACTTTTATTCCTTTATTGCACTTTCTTTTTCTGACACATGGTAAGGCTAGACAAGGAAAGCCCTGCTGTAAGGACATTCCCTCCTTCCACCTCCTGGTTTCAATTCCTCTCACACAGGTCAGCTCTGGTAGGGAATTTCAGAACTGAATTCTGCAAAGCCAAAATGAAGGAAGTTTTATTCTGCTTGCCAAGCAAACTGACAGTTGCTTTTGCTATTTTGGGGAAGTATCCTATAATTGTGCCCACCTGTTGTAGCAATGCTATTTTTAAAGTCACACCCAAGTGCACACATGGCTGTACAGCAAAACTTCTCAGGGATGACACTCTGCTCCCTCACCCCCAGCCTGCAGAGGTGCAGAAATCCTGCTACGGAAATCATGCAGGAACAAGGATTTTTTCTAACTTGGTTTTACATATTAACTCTGAAGGGATGCAGCAATTTTGCCCTTCCTTACACCCCAGGAGCAGCTTCCCTTTAGCCTTTTCCTCTCTCCCTCTTCTCCTCTCCCCTTCCCCCAGATGCCTGGCACTGCTGGCACTATCCTCCACCAGGCCTGGCTCTGTGGGAGCCTGCAGTAGGTGTGTTGCCTTACAGAGCCTCGCTGAGAGCAAAAAGCAGAGGAGATCAAAGACAAATATGAAAATAATCAGGTTAAAGTCATAGGCAGAGAGTACACACCAAGAGTAAAACCAGCATGACACACCTACCGCTCTCCTCAGAGCCTGGGGACCTGGCTTGTTCTTGTGGCAAAAAGCAGCTGTACATACAGGTAAAATGTTTCTGGCCAGCAACAAGCTTGCTGAAGCAGACACACACTTTGAATTCATGGTTATAACCGAAAGGAACATCATCGTTTTTAGGCAGAATTGGAAATTCAACCGTTAAGACAGGGTACTTGTCTGCATCACCAAAAAGCAACCACTGCTTGCCCCCAGTTTGGCTGGAACACTGGCACCATCAGCTTCACAAAGCCCCTCGATGTAGAGCAGCCAGCTCCCTGAAGAAGAGAAGCTTAACAGAAGAAAACCATTCAGCCTTTTTTATCTATGCTTTATTGGTAATTGCAAAGAAATGGGGGATAGCCATTCACAGAAACACTGCGCCTTCAACCACTTCCACAAGTTAAACATGAAAAAGAAGTTAATTTCTCTTTTGCCTCCTTCATAACATACTATAAAGTCAGAACCTAGCAGGATGATGGGCAAGGACATTTAGTAGAGGCAAACACAACTCTGCATCAGAATGGAGGAGAGCTAGTGTTCACTAGCACTTTAAGAAAATTAAATATTCAGTTTCTTCATCTTCCTTCCTTCCCCTTTAGCTAAGGCAAAAGAACTGAACCTCCTCCCCTAAAGCCACATTAGAGGTGTGACTTATTATTATTATTTTTAATAGCTCTGTCAGTTTAAGCACCTCTTCATCCTCCCTGTTCCGTATTCCATTCCTTTTGTTTTGCTGTTAGAGCAAACAGGATCCAGGCCTTTTTTTTTTCCCTAAATTCCGGATGATATCTGGTCCCACTGACATAACTGAGGACAGGCAAGCAGCAGAGGCTGTATCTCCTCAGAAACCTAAGGAATAAAAGATGGGAAGGAAGTGTCTCAGGAGGGACTTCACACATTCTCCAGCAAAACTTGAGAGGTCATTTGTAGCATTTTTAGAGGGATGAGAAACACTGTGTTGGGTTTTTCCTCATAGCCTCTGTGTACACTGTACAACTAATTATTTCTCAAGTCTTGATCATACTTAAGGATAATCCCAACAGATATCTCTAAACCAAAAAATAAAACTCAGGAGAAAAAGCAGATTCAGCCAAGCAAGTACACCAGTTCAGCTAAGCATGCCAATTTTTAAGAGGCATCAAATTCAGACCTTGCCCTCCTTAATTAAAAGCTTTGGTTTGCCTTGCCAAGGGAGAAATCTGACAGCCATTAACTACCCTGCTCCAGAAATAATTCTGCACACAACAGAGTAGGGAACAGCAACAGTGAGCTACTGTAACCCATCTCGAGGAGATATTTCCTCCTGGCACTCAAGTGCAAGGTTGCATCCCCACTCCCAGCAACAAGTCCCTACTTTCTCCTCTCATGTCCCTCCACCTCCACTCCTTCCCTCCGCAGGGCGGTGTTGGTACAGATGTTCCAGCAGCCAGGATGAAGCCAGGACAAAAGCCCCTGTGCTGCCCTGATCAGCCTGAAAGATAACACAGCAGGGGAGAGGAGAAGTGACTGGTTCAGCACAAGGCCACGGGAACAGCTGTGCTGGCACAACACAACGAGCAGGAGCAGCCCATGCACCGCACCACGGAGCCGGGCTCCATCACTCCATCAGCTCGCTGGTTCCAGGCTGGACAAGCGCCAGTGAGGGAAGGCCAACCTTCCTCACCTCCACCCTGTGCCCCCACACTGCTGTGCTTCCATCTGGTTCCACGTGAGTGAGCTCAGGACACTGAGCTTGCCAAGTTAACTGTGCCAAAAAGTAGTTTTCTGTGAGTTTAGTTTTCTTGATTGACATGCCACAGGATCGGACAGGCCCCCTGCCTGTGCAGAGTCTCCCAGTCAGGTCAGGCACGAGCATGGTCCTATCACGTCACACCCATGTGCCTGCCAGAGGCCACATTCCCCTCCCTGTGCAGGGACACCGGGAGATTCCCTGTTTGAGACTGCTGATAGTTTTCTGCCTCCTCTCACTGTTTGCAACCTGTTCCTATCTAGCCTGGCTAACAGAAAAATCTCACTTGGATTCAGCTGTGTAGCTGGCAGACACACCAGAGTGCCAGTTCTCATGCTTTCCAAGCTTATCTTCACAAGCTAAACAGTGAGGATGGAATAAGGTAACAAGGTAGAAAATCCATTCATGCCTCTGGCACTGTGGAAACTGAGATGCATCCACAGCACCGATTTCCCAACAAAGAGCATTACCTGACTTTACATATTTGAGGATTTACCACTAATCCGTTCCTCAAACCTTACACAACACTGAAACAAATCACACAACAATCAGCAGAAGAATGAAAGGACAGATGCCATCCTATGCACTGATCATACCCTTCAGCTCTCCAGTTACTGGTTCAGCACAAAACAGTTAAACAGAGGCCACACTGTCAAGCAGAGCCAGAAATTCATGATGTACCTTGCACACAAAACATGTATCATACACAATCTGAGTTTCCAATTTTGCTTTGTCAAGGAAAGCACATTTCTAAGCCTTCTGGGAAACACAAACCTTGATATCTGCTCGAGTCCATACACTGTTGTAAATGGTGACTCATGCATGAATTCCCACTACCCATTAATCTCAAAATGTAAGCACTTATGCAGCAATAATGGTGTTTTAATGTCCTGGCAAAACTGGGAAAAAATGGTTAGCAGAATTTGGGAGTGACTGTCAGGAAATGAAGATAAAGGCCATGCTTGGAGAACAGCAAGAACAAGGAAGGGACAGGAGAAAAGAAGTCAGAAGTCACACAGTACAGCTCTCCAAGCCAAATGGGAGTTCAGCTACCTACCTGTTTCCAAAAGCTGTTTTCCCCCTCAGCTCTGTGCAATATCCCTCTAAACAATCTGTGGCTGACTAAACACAAACCCCTCCTACATTACAAACCCAGCCTAAAATGTACATTTTAGTTAGGCATCTTTTGAAAGTTTTATTCTATCTTGCATAACTCACTGAAGTGAACATAGAATATGGACAGAGTCCCAAGCTGCACCAGGGGAGGTTTAGGTTGGACATTAGGAGGAACTCCTTCACAGAAAGGGTGATTAGACATTGGAATGGGCTGCTAAGGGAGGTGGTGGAGTCACCATCCCTGAAGGTGTTTAAGGAAAGACTGGATGTGACATTCAGTGTCATGGTCTGGTTGACATGGAAGTGTCTGGTCAAAGGTTGGACTCAACAATCTCAGAGGTCTTTTCCAACCTAAGTGATTCTGCGATTCTGTGAAGTGACAGGATATTTACAAATACCTGGTTTTAAATATGGCATAAATGGTCCATATGAGAATGTTCTCAAACTCAGTAACTAGTTTTCAATACTAAAGCAAAATGAGTTAGAACATGTAATCTGGCATTACAGTAAGAGCCCAACTGTTGCTCAGTCTGACAGAAATAGAGGTGTTTCAGGAGCCTTAATTTTCAGTATTTTGGAATATTGAATGCAAGCAACCCAGACATATTCAGACATACAGTAGTACAAGTACATGACTATTTTACTATCCCTTTTGTACTTAACAATAAATTGTTGAGTTTTTTTTTAATTTTAAATTTTTTCAGAATTGTTTTTCCAGTGCTGAGTTCCTTTGTTCAAGCTGCTGCTGCATAAATACATGCATTATGGGTATTGCATCTGCCATTCACATGATTTCCAAATTAATACTAACACAGCATATCTTTAACATCAACATATGCACTGTGCATTGCAGATCCAAGACAAATGCCATTTCCATCCACTGCAAAACAATCTTGCAACAACCTCATTTCCATCATGGATCTGTGTATCCTTGCCACTCTACTGACAGCTGCAGAGTTTATGCAATGGCTAACACTGCTGGACTTCCCACATTTAAACCAAGGAAGTCCACCCATGCCTGCAGTGCATTTCTGCAGCTGTCCCTGTACACCCTCACAAACAGCTGGAGACTGGTGATGACACATCCAAGCACAGTTCATCTTACTCCCTGGAAGTATTCCCTGATAATAAACTTGCAGGAGTGAAATTAAGCACGGAGTTATCAAATAAGAGGTTTGGCCTTTGAAGAGGAGGCTGAAGAGAGGATGGGTGGCACCTTAAAAAAAGAAGTGAGGCAGTGGCTAATAGGTAAGCAAACTGTTTGCAGAACAGCTGACAGTAAAATTTTGTGTACAATCAAACAGTGCTACTGAAGTTCAAATTGAGGAGATTATAAACTGCTGTCTAAACTCAAAGTCTTTTTAAAAGGCAACAATTGTGAGAGATCCTAAAAACAGTACTATTTTCTGTAGGATGAAGAAACTAAAGCGATAAAGTGAAATAATAATTTGGAAATACTACTACTAGTATTACTACTGCTGTGTGTCAGAATGGTTTTCGTGCACAGATAATGCAAATAATCCTTTGTGTTAGCCTGCAGTGGCTCATACAAAATCACAGATCTGCACAGTTGAGTAAACAACAAATTAACTGAGGGAGATGATACCAGGCCCAGCAGCCTGAGGCACACACTAAGACTGCCTCTGTGTAGTGACAAAATGTTTACACAAGTGAAGCATTCGCCACGTGAAAGGGAGAACTGCTAATTAATGCCTACATCCAGATAAACTGCAGAGGAAGAATCTGACATGTGCAAACAGCCATTTTTGCTTATTTAAGCCGATGAGTCACGTGGTTAATTGCCACACTTTGCATTGTTCAGATAAGGTGTAAAGGTACAAACAAGGAAGAACCTACCAGGACTTTCCACCCGCTTGTAGTGGTAGGGATTGATGCAAACCTCCTTCTGTTTTGAGCCAAAGGGGAACTCGCAGCATTCCAGAGGTTTCAGTTCGTGATGGCTCTGCAGGTCTGGCCAGCGCCACACTCTGCAGTAGATGACGTGTGGCAGCCCCTTCCTGTGTGACACCTGGAGCCGGCCGTCCAGGGAACGAGGAATTGTGACACAGTTGCTGGGCTGACCAGGGCAGCTTAGTGCTTTTTCCAGCTCCTCCATAGCACCTTTTTTCTTCTTCAGTTTTTTCACTAATGCGTCAACAGCTTTCTCTGCCCATTTCTCTTCTTCATCCCCTTGCTTCCACCCCAACAGCCTCTTCACTGCTGGGCTGGTGAAGGAGAACAGACTTGTTACATTCATGGTGACCCCGCTGTGGTGATACCACAGAACCAAGCAGGAACGACTGCCCTGTTCTTCCACCACCACCAGGGTACAGCAGATTGTGTCAGCAGTCAAAAGCAGCCTGGAGCAAACAGTTCTGCTCCTTTCTCCTTTTCAATCCTCCAGTCCCAGGAAGGCAGCGCTGACATCCCCCCTTGATGGTCACAACCTTCTCATTATTCTAAATCCTTCTGGTTGACAACCTAAAGGAGTATCAGAGAAAGAGAAAAAAAAAAGGATTTTACCTTTCAAGTTAACATAGAGCATTTAAAAATATCCCCCACCTCAACCTGGAAGAGTGGTGTGATCAAAAAACAATCAACAACACAACAACAACAAAGTGCTGACAGGACTCAAGGCA
This sequence comes from Monarcha castaneiventris obscurior, assembly GCA_026261815.1. Lineage (NCBI taxonomy): Eukaryota > Metazoa > Chordata > Aves > Passeriformes > Monarchidae > Monarcha > Monarcha castaneiventris. The sequence continues at coordinate 2,891,693 of JAMPIT010000890.1, forward strand.
CATCTGATGAAAACTTAAGCAGCAGGACCTGCTGCTGAACCCAGTATATCGCTATATTAGAAATGTAGTTCACATTAAATCTAGCCTAAAACAGTCCCCCAATTTAAATTTTTCATTATTAAGTGTGAGGGGTGCTAAAATCTGCCTGTCAGATGTTGCAACCTTAACCAACAAAACATCCCAAGGAAGCAGTGCAGGATCACTAATGCTTTTTTGTTATTCAGTTTAGAGAGTGGCTGGAAGCAATACTCCTCAACAGCAATGTGCTGCCCAACTCTCTCCAAACTGCCAGGCATGAAGTTCAAAAATCACTGCACTAGACCTGAGCATAACTCAATCTGAAAAAAAAAAAAAAACAGTTCAGTTTCACCTCTGACTTACTTTGAGGAACAAAGCAAAAAAAAGAGAAGAAAGTGAAACTAAAAAGATCTTAGCCCTCACTCACTCACAGGAGAAAGAAAACTGCATCTGCCCACCCCACCCAAGAGCCCTCAGAGCTCCTAAGCAGCCTGTGAGGGAAAGCTATCCTGAACTTCACCGATTACACACTGACCCCTCCTGCTGCAATGTCTGCCTGATATACTCAAGGACACGTGAAGGAGTGGGAAGGACGAGGAAGTCCAGATAAGAGGATTTTAGACAGCACAGTGGTCCTCAAGCTGGGAGACAAGGAATGGGACTGAAGCAATGGGTCAAGAGGGGGAGGAATACCACATTTGAAGGAGTCCCAGCTGTGAGCAGCAGGTTTTGTCCTTGTCCAGGCTGGGAGCAGACAAAAGGCTCTGGCAAGGGAAACAGAAGAGACCCGGGACTGGCAGGGAGGGGAAAATGAGACAAAGAGCACCACACCACTGATTTTCAAATAGACAGACAAGACAGGAAACATATCCTGGACTGGATACCAACAGGTTGCAGAGGAAGGGGGAAGGGGAAAAGGATATGAATGTTTTTCTTGCCATCAGAACAACACAAAAAAACACCCAACCGGCAATCTATACACACAGAGAATAGAAGGTGTCAGCACACCCACATCAGACAGGATTTCACAGCTACACTAAGAGAAGATTGTAGACCTTAAAATTGCAAATGCTATGGCACACTTACTCTCTTGACTGTCATACACTGCAATGGTTTCATAGTATACCATTATACTTGAAGAAATTTAAGCTGAAAACCATCCACTTTATTCAAATTAACTTGTCACTAAAACAGTTATCTAATTGCAGAGGTTCAGTTTTATTAGGCTGAATGCATAAACTACATTTATGTGAACAATGGTTATGGACTAAGACATGTCTACCAACACTTCAAACTGGTACATCCCATTTCTTTCATGCTGTATTTGAAATAATAATGTTAATGCAAGGGAAGATTTGCATGAGCCTGCGGCAAATTTAAGAATTTGTTTTGTTACGTGGGCATGTGCTATACTGTTAAATGAACTGAAACTCCATTACTGTCACTGACTGTAGTCCAGGTATACTTTATCCTTACATGCACTGTAAAGTGCTCTATTAAAATGCTGTGCTAATTTAAGAACTGAATTACCAGAACGCCAGTGCATGTGCTTTAAATATGTTTGTAACTGAGTTATTCTCAATTCATATATAGTCTGTATCTTAATCAATATTCTAAATATCTTTTTTCTGCACTTTTCAAACAAAAGATACAAGTTCCACACACAAAAGTTACAAGTTCCAGTAGTATACCAAGTAAAGCTTTCTCCTTCACATCCATTTGGATTAAACAAAAAATATTTAAAGGGCTTGAGTTGAAGCTCTAATAAAAGAGAAAATACAAACTCTACATTTTGACCCAAGATTCAGCATTGATAACGTCTGCAGTTGTGGTTCTACCTAGGCCTGACCCATTTTTCACCAAGCTACTTGCTGTGAAAAAGGAAAAGTCCCATCTATTAAGATTGTATGTTTGTATCAGCTGTATTTTCAGTGCCTGAAAACACAACCCTAACATGGGCTAGTACATGAGTTCTGCACAGACTAAGATGAGGCTCAGATGCAGCCCCGAGCAGTCAGACCAAAGGAACAGATTCTCCCAAGTTTTTGGATCAAACCCTGCAGCACACACACATCCCACTCCCCCAGTCATGCACTCCAACACAAGTTTCACCCTCACCATCAAAGCTACAGTGGCGTCTCTGTGACAGCAGCTGCTGGGAGCAGGAGGAACAGCATTAGGCACAGTGCTTGGAGGTGAGCTTGGAAGTAATGCAGCTCAGCAGGACCCAGCTGGCCACCAGCCTCCAGCCAGGGATTCCTGCTGAAGTCCTGCCTCCAAAGCAAAGCCTAAGCACATCCCAAGCCCAGAACAAGCAGCAAGATAAGGGAAGAGGGAGAAAACTCACAGGCTGCTGTACACTAGCTTCTCTAAGCTCCAAAACCAACATTAAGCTAAAAAAACCCAAAAAACAAACAAACAGACAAAGAAAAAAAACAACAACAAAACCAAACAAATAAAACCCAAACCACAATGTATGTGGAGATTTTCGTTTCCAAGAAGCAGGGAGCTCGTCCGCAGGCTGAGCCCTTGCCAGTACATTCCATTTCCCTTTCTGCCACTCTTGGTTTCTGCACTGCATCATTTCCTGTATTGCTTCTGCACAAAGTGGTCTTATCAGCTGGAAGTGCAAAATAAAGATTAAACCACGAGTCAGCAAATGACACAGTCTGAGTCTTTCTTCCCCAAATCCACGTGCCCTTCTGGGAAAGTGGGAGTTAGTACTTCCAACAGCTGAGTGACCACCAGCCCTTGAAGGGTCTGTTTGTTCATGAAGTAGGGACGAAACAGAAACCTAGGCCAAACAACAGGACACTCTCCAAAAAGCAGTCTGGCATCAGTTTAAAGAAAACTGAGCTGTTACCCACTTATCAGACACTCCCTACACATCCAAACCCATGCACTTTTTATTATGCATTCTGTCTGCTGATGGACGAGTTGGAATCAACAAACTTCTTTCGAATCCCAATGTTGTTTTATTTGTCTTCCTTCACCGCTGTTGTCTTTTTTGTCATTTTTGGATTAACACACAAACCCGTACGCAGCCTGTGAAAAAATAAGTGAGCATTATATTTTTATGTATCTGTTTAGCCAGCCTTGTATTTGAACAAACATATTCAGGCAAAATGCCTAAGAGTGAAGCTCTATTTTTCTAGCCCTCAAAGAAGAGATAGCTACTCCATCAGCAACGTGAAGCAGACAGTAAAATATTCAACGAGACTGCTTTCAAATTCCCACAGGAGATCCCATAGGAAACTGTCCCACTTTGCATAAATGACTGTTTTTGATGGGTGGAGAAAGGGTTTAGACAATTAGATGATACTCTCCCAGCAGGGTGGATGGGGGAGCAAAACAACTTCTAGCCCAAGTTTCAGGCAAACAAGAAGTGACTCTAACTCTCCTACTAATTTCATTATTTGTATTACAGGCTCAGTGATGCAGGCAAAAAGGATCCTATTAAATATTTTTAATATATGCTTAGCACAGTTAGACATAAAAATGGGCAGGAACCACAGTGAGGATAATTGTTAATAGAGAAAACTGTCTAGTCTATGACTACATTTTAAAAATTCAATTTATCTTAGTCAACGTACCTCTTCCCAGCATCCATTACTTAGTAACACTATAAAGAAATAACAAGCAGAGAGATTTTAATTTGCTTCTTTAAAAATATTTAGTCATTTACCTGCTCTGAGAGACACATACTTTCTGCAAATCATGTATTCAGTACAATATTTAGCTTTCTTTTTTCTGAAAAAAACCTCACCAAAAACCAGATTTTGGCATAGAAGGCAGGGAGCTGTCTCTTTATTCTGGTAGGAACTATCTCCATGTACAGTTTCCATGTATTACTAAAAGGCACGGAGTCTAAGCAGCTGCAATGCTAGAATGTGTGACAACATATTATGCACTGACTTCATCTAGCTCCCTATTCTTGGAGCAGGCAGCAAAAAGTTTTGATTTCTTTCTTCAAGTAATGTGATTTGTGAAACAGAAAGTCTGGAGTCCTCTGCTGAATTACCCTCCTTTTAGTTACCAAATTCTTTCTTTGCACCTTCTTATGGCAGAAGATCAGATCTTGCTCAGCTTGGAAAAATGCACTAAACCTGGTAGAAACCTCAGTGAATTACAATACACATGCAAAAAGAAAGCACATTTCAGATCACAGTGCTGTAGAACTCATTAGAGAGCCTGTACAGAACCTGACTTGGCTTTCCTTGTAGGTTTGGAAAACGACAAAGAGAAAAAGAAAAAGAATTAACTATTTTATGTTCTCTTGGCATGGTAGAAAGAACTAAATAAACCACTGAAATATGCAATCCTGTGTTCTGATATACAACATATCATTGGAGGAAAGAGGAACACACTGGTGTTGAAAATACCTCACCACATCTAACAGAGTAGGCAGGGTTTTTCCTGACACTGCCTTAGACTCCTTTCCTTATTTAGACCCATCAAGGACCAGGAGGATGGGTTATCTCCAGCCTGTCCTGTGAAGTAACCTCTGTTACAGCCCAGAACACCCAGTCTGCATCAAAACTCCTCTTGGGCCATCCACCCCTCATGCTATTTGGCTGAGGGATCGCCCTTCCAAGAAAACCTCCCATGTCCCACGGTACAGCCCACAGGGAAATCCTGTCAGATACCTACAAGCACCCTTTAGTTCAGCAGGACGGGGGAGAGCCAAATGAAACTGCAGGGCAATGCAGGATTTACCAGTGGAGGGAAGGAGGGCAACAGTGACCCAAACCCCACAAACCCCACTGCTCTGTTAGTCCAGAGCATGAAGGGATAACCTCACACGATCAGCATCTGCCAGCTCCTTCGCAGGGCTCGCCACAGCTCAAACCAAGAACACAGTGTCCAGCCAGTGAACCGCAGCTTTTCTCCCGCCCGCCTCCCCACTCAGCTTCTGGCACACAAGGCACTGCTCCCTGCCCTTCAAGTCTCAACTACCACGATTGCAAGAGTAAAACAATAGCAAATTCTTACAGGTTTTCTGGATTTGAAGGTACCAGATTTGAAAGATTTATGCTAACTTCACTGTTACTTCTCCAGAAAAAATACCTGCCTTGCACAGACTTTAGGAACCGAATCCTGTGTTACAATACAACTAAATCACAGAATCACAGAATTACCAGGTTGGAAGAGACCTTCAAGATCATCGAGTCCAACCTCTGTCCTAACACCTTAACTAAACTAAACCATGGCACTGAGTGCCACATCCAATCTCTTTTTAAACACGTCCAGGGATAAAATGGCATAAAAGTCTTTCTAAGGTAGAATATCATTGTGAGAAGAACATGGCAAAGGTTCTTTCCCAGTTTTAACAGACATGCATCAACAATTAGATTTGTCCTTGTCCTGGTTAAGAACATTTCTTCCCAAAACCTTTGCTGTTTTTGACCTACTGAAAACCATGCTCCTGAAAACAAATTTAAACACCACATCCTTCATGAGTTTTATCTCTAGCTTCATTAAAACCTCCAACATGGTTACAAGAAACACTAACACTATACGGCCTCTTAAGTGATCACTCTTAAGTGATCCTCAAATCCTGCCCTTGTCACCAGAGATGAAAAACACTTACACTGCTGAATTTTACTCACTCCTGCCTTCAGATGCGTGTGAGATTCCACAAAGTCACAAAACACCGGCTCTTCCTTTACCGCCTGCAGGTCTCCTCGCCGTGCTTATTTTATACATATTTTATCTTGCCAAGACTATAAGAAAAAACTAAACCCAAGTTTGCCAAGATTCTTGGTCAGGAAGCTGGGTAAGCCTGGTGCACAGCAGGGCTAGTACAAGTAGGATAGATCAAAACGTCCGCCCAGGTGTGCACAAATCCCTTCTGGTGCTGGCGAGCAGTCGGACTGAATCGGATGTGCTTTCAAAGATTATCTCTAAAACCGCAGCCTAGGACTTCAACCAAGGTCAGGAAGGAACTGTAACTTGATGATTCAGTCACAACTCTGGCACAGATGGGATTGCAAAATACGAACTTCACTAAAACAGCCTAGAAGATGAATACAAAGCCGTGAATCATAAAAATTGCCAGAATAGGGTTCATAAGGTGTTTTTTTCCCTAAATGCTATAAAGGGACTCCTCATTCTTCACTCTCTCCAAGCTAAAGGCCTCTCAAAGAAATCCTCAGACTATGACAAGTCATTCAAAAGAAAAACATATCCAAAGAAACAGTTGTCAAGGGACAGAATTAATTACCAGTCATCACAGTGGATATTCCATTGTGCATCTTTGGGGCAGGTTTATCCATTTCACTTGTGCTTTGGAGTACTTAAACTCCACACATTGTCCTACTAAGAACTAAGAGCACTCAGGAGTACAGAAGCAGCCAAGGATCTCAGTCAGCATTGTCAAATGACACAGACCAAGTCTTGAAAAATGCAGAAGAACCTCTAAGACCAGTCTGGAGCACTGGCTATGGCTTTGTGAACATCCAGAAAGATGCCAGGACTAGCCTAGCTATTAAAGTAAGTCAGAAGTCCTTTTCTAAAAGGTGGAAAAGCTGGGAAAAACAGATTTTTTTTCCCCCTTTCATCATAAAACTCCCATATAACTCCCTTTTTCCACAAAGACCATTCCCTTTCCTGACTTTTTGAACTGTCTTTAGAAAACAGGTGTTGTTTACAACAATAACAAACACACATCTGTGTGGGTGTGTTAATACACACAAAGGCAGGATAACTGAAACCTCTTCCTATATTTAGATCTGTCTGGTCAGCTCTAATTGCATAATTTAATCAAAACCCTCTCCAACGGAAACACATCCATATTCATCACAGGCATCAAAGGAAACATCTTTACAAACTATATCCTTTTACAAACCAACACATGGTTCCACATCACTTGTCCAATTGTTGAATTCCTCCTTTGGGAAGGGCACGGAATTTTATTTCTTTTTATCAGCCGAAAAAAGCATTTCCCTCCAATTCATCAGCACAGGGCGGGAGGAACTTCCTTCACAGGTGAGATGGGGAAAATTTACTGACATGTCACTTTCAGGGATTTTTTTTAGGCAGTTAAAACATACATCTGCAGCATAAAGGAAAACCTTCAAAACAAAAAAGAAAGAAAAATGCCCATCACCACTCAGGCATCAGAATTTTTGAGTGAAGCTCATAAAATGCAAGATGTGTTTTGTCTTCAGAGAACGGCACAGTCTAGCACAGACTGCATGAATTTAAAAAGGGGTTTGTCAGCCCCAGCCAGAGCAGTGCTCCACTGGGGTATTTTTTAAGGAGGGGAACCCCACCAAATGCACTCCAGTTATGCTCAGCTGAGGCGAGTCACTGCTCCTCCAAATGATTCATTTCACCACGTGCATGCACCAATACAGTTACATCAGCTGCATTAAACCACTTCTAAAGACTGTGACCCAGACCTCATTTATCAGAGATTAAGTAAAGATGTTAAATTACAGCTCAAGATCCTCAGCTTTAAAGCAGAATCCTTCACCAAAGCAAGAGATGACAAAAACCGAGAAGAAAAATTACTTATTCACTAATAAAAGAGTTACTGGGTCAAGCCTCAGCAAAGCAGAACAAACTGATGAAAATTAAACCAAAAAAGTAATTTTGTTAAATGAAATAAATCTTTCCACAAATTAGTCCCCCACCCACCATTTATACACCTGAAATAAGAAAATCAGTTTGCTGGCACTGAAGACATTTCAGTGCATTTCATGAGATGCATGGTCTACTTTTGTAAAGGATTCCTCCAGCTTTCCTGGATTCTGCCTTATCTGTAAAAATAAAGAGCTATTTTTTCGCCTTCAAACAAATTTTAAAATGCTGTACCTTCTTCACATATTTAAAATGTCTGTGTTGAATTTCGTCAAGTGTCCTGCAATTCACAACTACCATTCTGGACAGAGAAAGTGTTTAAAGATGACACAGCTTTCCAAGCCAAGTTTATACAACTCAGACACAAACACCAAGATTTGCCAGACTTCCACTGTCCAATGAAACATTATTTAATTACAGCATGCCACGAGTGGCCTTCTGAAAACCGGGACTGGACTTCAGATGACGTGAAGCCCAATGTGCTCCAGGTCCTCAGGACAGGGAGCAGCAGCTGCATGACCCCATCACAGCATACACTCCCTGGCAGTTCCTTGGTATTTATCAAGCCACCCTAAGTCACAGGCCCTTTATAAATGGAAGATCACAGTGTTTACAGATGGCCCTTCAGCTTCCACACAAGACAATTAAACTCTTCAAAGATTACGATTTATAGGCAAGTACAAATTTTTAGGGATCCTCCTGAGACCAAATCGAGGGCACTCTGGGTTAACATTTAAAATACACCTGCAAACACATATGTAAAGTTGATCATGGCCTTTACCAGCAGGTGAGGTACAATCCTGAGCATGCCCACACTAAAAACAGACCCAGAAGTCACAGACGCACCTTTCCCCTTCCAAAAGGGCAAAACAAGGGTGCAGCCATAAACGAGGAGTCAGAGAGATCCAAAAAACTGTGGGATGAGGCAAAAGCAGCTGTCACAGCCCTGTGCCAGAACATCTGCAGAATCTCACGTCAAACTGTTTTCTCATATTCCTGAGATCAAGGCTTTGGAGCATTCTGTACAAAGGCTTCAACCCACAGATAGGAACTGATAGTTAATACAGCAGTTGGGAACAGCATAGCTTGAAAGGAAGTGGGAGATATCCTCCTACACTGCTTACTGGGAATACAGAGGTTTTAAAACAGGAGAAAAGGGCTGTAATCTGTCTGTCTGATCCCCTCATTATCTGTAAGCTTTTCATGATTTTTGGAAGAGGAACCAAGTCACATAAAGAATTACTCAGTACCCTTTCCTTATCTGCAAGCTTTTCTTATTAACAGAGCCTGTATGACTCTGCATATGGCAATAAGGCAGCCTATTAATCACTCCACCATCATTTTTCAAGACCAGTTTGAAGTTTCAAAATTCAAGTTTTGCTAAGTTGCAAGTCTCTTGCAGCCGAGACACCAAAACACAGCATTTTCCAAACAGCCCATGCTCTGCAAGGTCAGCAGCACGCTAGCTTAAAACAGCCACAAGGCTTCCAAATTTTCCACTGCTGCTGCTGCCTGCTACTGAACAAACAGTCATAGCTGAGCCAATACTGAGGATGGACAGAACTCCAAGCTCCAAAGTCACAAAGTGAGGCTGCAAGGGTGAACTTCCAGCACTTGTAGCTTTCCAAGACTACTTACTTCTAGGCCACAAGCTAGTGCACAGAAAGAACACACAAAGATTTCAGACTCTTTGTCTTTTAGCTGTTATACAAGATGCTTTTAATTCTGGGGCTGACACCAGCACTCCCCAGCTCCCAAGACAAGAAGCCTTTAGGCTCAGACAACCCTGGACTGCTGGCTGGCCTGGAAGATTGAGAGCCCTCATATACCAAGTCAGTGAAAGCAAGAAGGTAGGCAAAGGTGTGATGGAAAAAATCAGGAATATGAGACTTGAGCCAAAGCAGCCTGCCACCAGCACTCCCAGTTCTCAACTGCTCCCAGTTCACAAACCACAGCAGATGTGTTGGGTCTGACCATGAGCAAGAGTCATTCCTGATAAACTGGTGGGGAGAAGGGGAAAGGGAACAGTTATCCGGTCAACTGCAGTAAATAGCCCTGGAGCATTTATGCCAGTTATGGTGATGCTTTCTGCAAAGAAGCCTCTAGGCAAGCCAGAGATAACAATGAAAAAGATGTTAGTCGGATTCCCATGTTCTGGAGAGTTCCTCAGCACAGCAGAAGGCTACAAGGGAATTCAGTGAGTACCTTGCTCCAGCACTAGGAAAAGCAGTAGCTCCCACTACTAGGGAAATACCTACAGTTTGCATTTTAAATCTGTAGATAGTCTAATTCCTTGAAGTTAAGAAATATACTACAACAATGCAAGTAACAAGAAAGAGTAAGGGTTTTTAAATACATTTACCATATGGCACCAAAACAAATGTTTTCTGAATTTCTTTTGAGAAAAGTGGATCGAAAGCCAAAAATGTGAAAGTGATTTATGCAGTGGTGCAGAACCCAGGAAAGCTACAAACAGTGCATTGGCTCATAGCACCGATCAGCTTCAGGTGTCCTAACTATCTTCACTGGCAGCGATTTCAGGTAACACCAATCTACTTTTACAGAAGGGTTTTTAGTGGATTAAGTATTTACCTTTTCTCTGATTTCTTGATAATGCTGCTAACTGTACCCAGTCTGCCAATTGCTTCAAGTTCTTTCATCCTCTAAGGAGGAAAATAAAATTTCTACTACTAAGAAGTTAAACTTGGACATTCTTTTCCTCCTGAGGAAAAACCACTTGTCCCGTCTCACACAGGACGAGCACTAGATGTGTTCTGCTCATCTGCTTGCATTGAACTAGAAAAACATCTCTAAGACAGCTTGCAGTTTATACCAGCAAAACAACACTTGACCAGAAAAGCTTGTTTAAGTGTTGCTCTCCATCCGTCCTCCCTCACCCCCAATAAAAGACACTGCTCCATTAATCACTGTCGTTTTGCTGCCAATAGAGCTACACTGGGGCTTTGTGGCTGACGTAACTGTTGGCAGTGAGTCCCTGCTAATCACCAACATAAGTATCTGGGAAAGAAACCCCTGTAAATTAGACCTTTCCTTGGCAAGCGCATTAAGGAAGTCTTCATCTGGGAGTGCTACAGCACTCGCCTGTGACTGGCTACCTCCAGCAGCTGCCTCGGGCCAGCAAGGTCACAGGTCCACAAGCCAATGAGCAGCCCCAAGGGCTCACTCCCACCCAGAGAGAAAAGGTTTCCCTTTACTCCCTCATGCCAGCCTTGGTACTGCAACGTAACTTCCCTCTACCTGTCAGTCAGTTCACCTTTCCAACCTGGCAAAACCAACATAAACCAAAAAACACGTTCTGCGGGGTCAGCTCAGAGCACTGAAGTCACCCAGCCAGCCTGTGCGAAGAAATCCATGGCTAGGGCTGAGAGAAACCCAACTCTTAAGAGTTCTTTCCATCTCAGGGAGCTGCCACCCCCAAATTTTAAGTGGTATCCAAGTCAGAGATTAGCTCACACTCAGACACGAGTACTTCAGCTGATTTGCAGAACCTGCTCTCATCCCCAGAGCAAGGCGCCCTGCCTTGGCTGGTTCTGAATAACCAAACACTCCAGCAAGCAATTCAACCCCTCTCTAATGCCACTGCCTTCTGCTCTAGTAACTAGACAGAAAACGTGGGGGGGAAAAAAGAGTGATTTCATATCCATTTATCCAAAAATACCACACAATGCAGAGTTTTAAGCCGAGAGCATTTATAAAATATTTTCCACATGAAATATAATACGACACATTACAGAAACTATAATTACTTTATCCTACATTTTTAAGCTAATAAAGACAAAGACTTTTCCTTTGGCTACTACATCCAAGAGAAAGCACTTTAAACTGACACTAGCTAGCATGGATAATAAAGGGCCTGTTATTAAATATGCCAGACTGTAAAGCCAGCAGCAGGCAAAAATGCAAAACAGGAAACTGCAACAGTCAAGATGGCAACCTATATGTAAGCCAGGTTTCCCGAGACATTCAGCAAGGTCAAAATTTGACATTTTTCAAATTAGTATAGTTCATCACTGCATTCACCAGGTAATTAGCAGAACTAAGATGATGACGTAACTAAGGTCTGTTCTTCACACACACACACACACACACACATCTATCTATCTATCTATCTATCTATCTATCTATCTATCTATCTATCTCCTTAGCGATGAAAAGATGTATCTGACAAGAGCAAAGACCAAGAGACTGTGTGAAGGGAGATGAAATTCTGGCCCTGAATGTTGGAGACTCATGGTAAGACCTCAGCAAAGCCACTCAAGTTGTGTCTCTGTCCCTCTCATCTCCCTCTTCCCTCCCTGTACAGGGAAGCACATGCTTTACATGTGTTTGGGATTCCTGAAATACTACACATTTGAAATGAAACCAGCGTCATGGCATTATGCGTGCAACAGTCCCTGAAGCCATCATGTACATGTTGACAGGTCTTTGAGGTTCAAATAAATTTCAAACCTACTTTATTCACTGTCAGGACAAAACAAGAGCAGTTGTCACACAACTGGAAAAACAGAAGTCATCTGAACATGGTCCTGGACAACCTGTGTGGCCATGATTGAGCAGGGGCCTGGACCAGATGACCTCCAGAGGTCCCTTCCAATCTCAACCATACTGTGATTCTGTGAAGTTCTCAAAACAACCACCAGCCAATTAATTTGGTCACACATCAGAAAAGCAACCGGTTCAAGAAAACTGGATAGAACTCCACTTGCCTCGGCACAAGAATAAAATCACATCAAATTCTACTACACTGAGGTAGGGACTGAGCTCTGTTTGCTGTGCGTAGGCAGAGGCACAAGAAAGCTGCTTTCTCCCTGATTTTGACCACTTCAGAGAATCCAGAAGCCCTCTGAGTTGCCTCACTCTTCCTCCCTTCATGCTTCTACCCCGGAAGTGTGGCTTCATGTATGGCTCTGTTCCATTAAAACACAAATCCTCATCACTGTCACCTTGCTTTGCATACAGCCCTGGTTAAGAAGCCACTTGTCCACCCCATTTTTCACTGCTTGTGAGCTACTGGAAGATTCTCATCTACAGAGGTTCCCATCCCATGCTCATCACTATAGCACCAGATACCTTAAGCAATCATGACTGAGCCCTGTCATGTTCATGCCTCCCAGCCTATCTGCAAAGGCAGGATGGATTATTTTATTACACATGGAATTAAGTCAACAGAAAAAAAAAAATCATCTTGTAGTTTGCAGTTTTACTAAGCTGAACAAAGCCCCTCCTAGGTTAAAATAAATCCAAACCCACCTTCCCTAAAATATATTTCAGCCCAGAAACCATAACAGTGATAAAAATGTCAAATTTCACACCAGAGCATTTAGATATCAAGAGAAAGACCCTTCATCAAACAGGACTGCGTTTTATTGATGAGCCAGTTTAGTAACTTTTCAGGACCTGGGAGCAGAATCTATACTCCTAAGCAGGTGCTAGTGCATGGCCTAACTTGAAAGTGAATCTCTTGCTTCATGTAAGACAGCTTGGAAACCCTTGCAAAAAAGACAACCGGCCAACAGTGAGCAATGGTGTTCTGCCAACTATTCTGTCCTACCAAAACACTCGCAGAGTTTGTTCTACAACATCTTGGGAGGGCTAGAAAGGAAAGGACAAGGAGTTAAAAAACAACTCAGAACAAAAAACCCAACCCATATATTTTTTGCTGTTCTTCAGCTGTGTAAATTACAGGGACACTCCAGAGAATTAAGCCATCAACTGAAAGAGCAGGAGATGTCAGTTCCACACCACCTTCCACCCTCTCTCTTACGCACACTACCATGTTTATCTTGACAAAATTTTGGGACCCTTCTCTCCCCTGCCACAGAAAATATGTCCAGTTACAAGCTACATATTTTTTCCCTCAACAGATCAGTTCAATCAAAGTCCTTACTAGTAAGATGCAAACAAGGGCATTTGATTAATTCCTCCCATGTCAATTTTCAAATGAAACCCAACAGATACAAAGGTGAAATACACTGGCAGAATGAAGTCAAATTTGCAGCTCATTAACAGCATCTGACCAAACAGCAGATGTTTCCTCCTCCTGTCACCCTTAGAAACACATTTAAGTGGAAACCACAAGTTGTTGCAACACGATTCTCCAGTTATTTACTTCATCTGTAACCAAAACTGATTTTAAGCTTTTAAGCATTTAAACGGCATTTAAGTATTTACATATAAATAATTATTACATACACAGACCTTGATAAATTTACAGACTCTTCTCAACTATATATAGGTGCAGCCTACCTTTATCTGATCCAAACAATTTAACTTTCAACAGCAGTGACTATTATTTTAGGTACTCATATGTGCACACACACATAGAGCATACCTGTCCACTCTGAAGGATCCTATATACACACCACTGTAAGAATAAAATATCTTTAAGAGTCATAAGAGTCACATGCCCTGGTTTCAACATGCCACACCAGACAGAATGCTGATTCTGTTTTCAATGCCTAAAAATGCTTGAAACCAGAAGTCTGAAATTGTTTACAAGAAAAATATCTCAGTAATTCAATCTTTCATGTAAACACAGAAGAATGAGATACCAGTTTGCAGTTGTGCAAAGTGAGAAATAAAAGCAAGTAAAGGTATCATCAGTCATGGTCACTGCATGTACCAATCAACCAGAACATACAGGGATCTCTGAACTCACGGAAAACTTTTCAACCTGCTATAGGAGTGTCAAGTGTGTGCACATGTGGTTTTTTTGCTTTCATCTACTCAGCCACGTCCTTAAACATGCACATCAGTCTTGCCCCCTCTGCAGAAGAAACTTCGTAATGCTTTATCTACCCATGGATGAAATCTGTATTGAGAGGACGTATTTTCAGCTCCCCCTCAAACAATAGTTCCAAGTACTGAAAGAAGGTCCATCAGTCAAAACTGGAGGGCAGATGTGATTCTTACACCCATGCTGGGGAAAGACATGAGGAGACAGCAAAAACTCTCGTGATTCTGTCTATAATCACTTCAGCACTGTAAAAACTTTTAATGGGTATCTTATTTTCAAGTTACCGAATATTGGATTGATAGTCCATAGATCACTTTGATGTGGATTGGCATTTTAGTAGTTTTAATGACAAAAACATGCAAGTGATATACTTCTGAATACCATTAAGTGCTATAATTCAGACTGTCTACACTGACTTAGACAGTCTCATCTGCTGCCATGTTGGGAAGAGTGTTCCTTTTATGAGTACAGAAATATGAAATAATGCTTCAGAAATCACTGGTGAACCACATTAATGATTTGCTTACATGCCAAGTCAACATAATAGTTGGGTTTGGATGATACTGCTTTGAACAGTGCCTAAATATAATGACTTATATAAAGGCATGTTTAAAAATAATTTGTTTTCCTCCTTGTACTCTAGACTTCGCCTCTGCATGCTGGAGAAAGGGTGGGGGAAGAACCAAATGGGAGAGACTGGTGACATCTGTTCTAATGTCACTCTCCTGAGTGGATAACACATATTGGAATAAAAGTGACATAGTTCAGAACAATCACAGATCTATGTTAGAATGACTGAATTGCGCAAGTGTCCAGAATAGCTCTACTGGTCAGGTTCCTCTACACTGGCAAGTCTAGAGAGGGGAAGAAAAAGGCTTCAGCTCCTGATGTAAACTCAGCTGTCCCCCAAGAGAGCAGTCACCAGAAGAGTACGACTGAGCAAAGCAATCTGTGCTTGCAGAAAACCCTTTGGAATCTAAGGACGGCTCAACCCAGCTGCTGTGTGGCACTATGGTCACAGCCCCACAACCCTTCCACCAGAGCAATCCCACGGCCACAGTTCCTGACACATCCTTCCTCCTTTCCCAAAATAAAAAAAGTAGTAAATATGGACCCATCTTCACAGCTCAGCAGAGTTCAGCGTTTAGTGCATGGAATACTTGACCTCACAGAGTCTAATTAGGAGCAGTGTGCTCGCCCTTTGCTCCTGTTAAAATAGGAGGAACTTCCAGTGCCAACACATGCAGGCATCAAATGGATGCAGGGAGAGATCCTGTACGATCTGAGATCATTCTAGAAAATGTTTTCATTCCTTGAAATCAGCCCATTTTATGAATTGTTTGCCTTCTCTATCCCGCTAAAAAACAAAGGCGTTCCCCCCTCAAATACACAGCAACCCGAAAAGCTTCTGTAATGCAAATTACCATTTGTCTGAGGAGGAGGATAGGGATCTTTGTGGCAGCCATTAGCCAGCCAAGGGTGTCCTCACCCCTGAATCCACTCTCTGTAAAGCCCTCTACAAAAGGCCCAATCAAACATTCTCTCTGGTTATTTCAAATCTTGAAGAATAGCGACATTCTAATGGAAATAGTTATACCTCAGACCGCAGGAATACAACACTAAAAGTTAAAAAATATCAATTTAAAGTAACTTCCTTCCCATCCCAAGCAAAACCCTCCATTCTAATATAAAAATTCTCTATGCTGTTCTACAGCTTGAGCAAAATAGCTTGAGAATTGCAAGATGCCTGTGTAGATGAGCCTGTAAGTCACCAGCATTTCAGACCTCGCCTGCCAACTTGGGGTCTGTATTTTAAACTCGAATTTTCCACTCAGTGCATTTCAAAGGAAAGCTTCTAGGAACTGCATATCATCTTTTAATTATTAAGACTGGTATGCATTCAGTTTTTTGCTATACACAGAATAAAGGCCAGGGGAAGAACATTAGTCTGCTGTTACTACAGGGAAAACCAATGAAGTTTGTATGGGCAGAATAGACCTTTCCCCACTCTGAAGGCAAAACTGGGTGAGTTTGTAATGAAAACCTAAACTAGAAATTTAAAAAATAGCCAGAAACAAAACCAACAAACCCCACACACATCGGTAGGATCACTTCATTAACCATAAAGCAATTTGTGCAATCTGACTTTCATTTTCACAGATTTTATGGCTCTCTCTCCAACACGGTAGTTTCTTCATTTGCACTGACACAGCACAAGACAGGTCCACATCCACATTTTAAAAGCCACTGCACTCCAAAGTGAGCTCTAATTCTTTTATCTGCCTCTCAAAAAGCACCTCAGTTAAAGCACATGCTGTTGGGGTGCAACTGAACCTGGAGACTAATAAATCTCTTACCACTAGTGACCATTTATTTTCTCTGCTTCATTTGCATGCCTCCAATTTTTTTTTTTTTTAACTTACAGTTATGACTAAAATTAAGGTATGTTTCTTTCTTGGCTGGGAGAACCTCAGGAGATTAAAAATTCACACCAATTCAGGTATGAGGAGTTGGTTTAAACACTAACAAATGCAAAACTCTCAAATCCCCAAGCAGCATGCTGACGAGCAGAAAGAAGGAAAAAAAGTCATTTTTGCAGGATTTTTCCCAAAACACATCATAGTGATTTTACCAGCAGAAACAGCAAGACCTAAGATGCTAAGATTTTACTACCTGTGGCATGCTATTTTCTAGGGCTGTTAGAGGAAAACACGAATCTGAAGCCACAGTTGTCTTCACTAAGAAAAGCAGAGTGACCTATGCCAATTCATATTCACATTACAGTCTCTGTTCTAGAGTAAGTTTGGCCATATAGTTCAAGCAATGACTAAAATGCTCTGTCTTATACAAGAACTCAGATCTGCAGGAGCATTTCAACATGCAGTTACAAACTTCAGTAGGCTAGAAATACTAGGGGGGAAGAAGCCACACAATTGGATTGTTTGCCTGTTTGTTCCTTTGATATCTGATAACACAGTCTGCAGGTAAAGTCTAGTTGATCCTTGAGAAAGGATGTATAAATTTCAGAGATTCACTCACAGCCACTTCCCCATGCACACATCCCGAGCTGCACATGCCTTCATCTATCTCAGCTCCTAATGACTGCAAGGAAGAGGTTGAGAGTCAACCTAAATTGGTTCAGCTTTTACTCTCCACAGGGCCACAAGCTTTAATTTCAACTTCTCTTTGCATAACTTAAATAACAAACACGGTGCTCTCTTTATTTGATTCTTAAACCAGCCATATCTGAAGCACAATGGGACATGTCACAGACACTTGCTTTGCTGCCCTCATAATATGGTTTAATTATGATGACTGAACTAACAGGCTCACATCATAGACTTTTACAGGTTGACCCTGTGTCATCCTGATGTATCATTTTGCACCAGTTCAGTGCTGTAAATCAATTTAAGATCTCCAGCAGGTTGAAAAGGCTGGTAATGATGCTTTCTCTGCAGTCTCTGGGGACTCCACATTATACACAACTTACATTATTTATAAAGCTGAGATGATGCCTCCATTAGGCCTGTAAGACTACTCAAATGAGCTTTTATTTTACACACACGGCTTGGGCTCCACAGAGCAGAACACTGGCAATATGTAATATCCAGTGCATTCATGCTGTAATTTATAAAAATACCTAAACAGTCATAACCCGTTCATTTTTTAAATTTAAATCTTTATAGCAAGCAAAGAAACTCATAGTTCAATCTGAATAATTTCCTAATACTCAGAAACACAAGTAGCACTTTTACTAACCTTTGTATTGCTTTTCTTCACATTCAACTCTTTACTTTTGTGTTCAAACTACAGAGGAAAAGCAAACACCAGACTCATCAGCTTTCAAATATTTGATTTGATAGTTAATATTTATACCAAAACAGAAAGATCTCCATCTGTTTACTCAGTCACTTCTCTCAAATATATCGGATCATCACATCTTCAAGGGTACACAAAAAAGCAAGTTGAACAGAACAGAGTAGGAAAAAAATGTATTTGATTACATACCCAATGCTAATGGGGTCAAAACAGATGCAAGGACAAATCTCTACCCTTAGAGTAACCTGATCATGCGTTGAACTGATCCTTTCTGGTAGCTGTGAAAGGCTTCCGGACCATCCAAATCAAGGGAAATTTCTCTCAAGCGCCTACTTACAGTCTGAAGTAAATTGCAAGACTTCATCCCTAAGACCACAGCAAGAACTTCAAAAAGGGCCAGATCTCTCTCATTTTCATACTGATGTTCTTCCAGTCACAGTAGAGAAGTGAGCACTCAAACCCTGCACTAAAATCCAATGAGAACCTTGAAAAAGCTTCATAGCATTGCTCTCTGGTTCAAGGGGGAAATTAAGTATTCATCAGCTGCAACTAAAAAACTCATGTCCCATAATTCAACCAAGTCATTACTCACAAGTAAAAGAAAAAAAATAAGCCAAACTTAGGTTCCCTCACATGATTTGCTCCTATTGTTTGACAGGACAAGCTGCATGCAGTCAGCCACATGAAGAATTACAGACACACACCTGCAGAGAAAAGTGTTCTCTGTGGGCTGGGTAAACTACAGATTTTATTCTTACTCCCAAGTGCTGCTTGAAAACACATATAACTATTGAAAGAAATAATATTAAACAAGTTTTCTTTTCCTGACTTCCCCTCTGTGTGCAAAAGAGATACAAACTATCAGCTATGATAGCTCTTTCCTAAGAAGCATGTTAGTTTTAAGGTGTAGTATCTTTGAACACTGACATCCATTAAACACTGACATGTTTCAGGCAATGATCTTTTCCATTTGCCTGTATCTGAAATACACATCTACTTTTACTCCTCCCCATCTGGCTCTAACTACTGTTTTTATTAACCTCTGTTTATAATACTTCCTCAAATAAAACTGTTACCTTTTAGACATGCAGTGAGCATCATTTTATCCTAAAATACATCAAAATAACGATTAATTCTCAGAATAAGCTGTTGTTATACAGATCCTGTAAAAGCAAACTGTAAGGTCGGACCACGTACCTTCTTCAGATTGATCTACTAACAAAAGAGCAATCACAGCAACCCTGCCTCGGTCAGAACTCCCTCTGACTTCAGTTTATATTAAAAAAAAAAAAAAAAAGTCAGTATTTGGCCCAGATCCTTTTGAACGCATGACTGAATATTTCCACGCCAGTAAATTTTAATAAGCTTTAAAGATCTATATTCAGGATAAGATTATCTGGCTGTACGAGTATATGAAGCAACTATATTGAGGAGGGGGAAAATCTCAAGCATCCAAACCCTCTAACAGGGAAAAGAAAAAAAAAAAAAAGTGAACTTTCCTTGACCTCTAAGCACAGATTTGTCATTAAAGAAGAAGGGGAGGGGGGGGGGATAACCAGGAGGGGAAGAGGCTGCTGAAAGAAAGGAAAGAAAGGAAAGGGGGAAAAAGAAGAAAGAAGATATATTAGGCAGAGAGGGAGGCGGCAGGGCCGAGGCGGGAGGCGAAGGGCTGTTCCCGCACACACAAAGGCAGCCCCTGCCCCGGCCGGCCGGGGCTCCGCCGCGTCCCCGCGGGCCGCGATGGGGCCGGGGCCGGGGAGGAGGCGCAGGACGGCGGCTTCCCGGCAGGGAAGGGCTCTGCCGCCCGCCGGGCCCGGCGCGGCACCTACCCACCAACTTGGAGCCGGGAGCGGTCCCCGCCGGGCCGCCGCAGGGACGCCATCATGCCGGGAAGGAGAGCGGGAGCGCGGCGCTGCCCGGAGCCGCTCCCGCCCCGCGGCCGGGGACCACCGAGCGCCGGGCAGGCACCGAGCGGGGGGACGAGGAGCAGGAGCAGGAGCAGGAGCAGGAGGATGCGCGGGCACGGCCGCCCGGCCCCGGCGGCAGCGAGCGGGGAGAGGCGCGGGGAGACGCGAAGTTGTTACCGGCTGGCGGGCGGTGACGGGCGGCCGGCGGGCAGCTCCTCCGCTCCGCTCCGGGATCGGGATCGGGATGGATGTGGCCCGGCTGGCGTCAGGCGGCCGGAGCCGCCCCGCGCCGCTCACCGGCACACACACACACACTCACACACTCACACACACTCTCACACACACGCACCGGCCCGGCCAGGGATCCTCCCCAAATTCCCGCCCCCGCCGCCGCGCCGCCGGGTCCCGCTGGGAGCGCTGCGCCCGCCGCCGGAGAGCGGCCCCGGCCCGGCCCGGCACGGCACGGCACGGCACGGCCGCTGTGTGCCCTGAGCCACAGCCCGACCCCCGCCCCGGCGGGAGCCCCCTCCGACACCCTCAGTGGGGCTTAAAAGGCGTTTCTGCACCGCCGGAGCGGCTGGGGAGCTCCGGCTGCGGGGACAGCGGCAGATGCTGTCAGGCTTGGAGTTAAAGTCAATTCCTGATCGAACAGGATTATGTCCTGCCACTTGCCACAGGTGATTCAGCCTTGCCTTGGTCTAGTCTTAATACTGAAGTAATTGCTGTAATACGTGCCAATGACAGAGCATTCTCTACCCCGAGGTGTTTTACACGTGGACATCCTCCTGCCCCCAGGTATTGCTGCACTTAACTCCTCATTCATGTGAGTAAACCCATGACAGTGCGTGAGGCTTCTGGTGCAGTCAGACCCACAGTAATGAACCCTCACGCCGCTGTCCCTCTGAAGGGAACTTGAACTCCATTTGGAGCTGCAGGTGTCAGCTCCAAAGTAGAAGTGGCTGGAAGTTTGGAGCCCACACGTGGAAGGGTGGAACGGTGAGCTTCTCCTGCCTGCTTTGTTTACAGGGATCTTTACAGTAGCCAGTTAAGTGTTGCGCAAGCAAGATTGAACTGAAACTGATTCTTTAACAAATACTTTGGCTTTTACCCAGTCATCATTCCTGGAAGGAGCTATGAAGCAACAAGTGCAAGATGTTTCTACGTGGCAAAATATTCTGATACGCCTATTATTGGCACAATTACATCCCTATGCATAGGCCAGTAAAGTTTAATATGTATAGGCAGTTCTGGGCATGGCTTTAACCTAATTTTAAAATCCAGCAACACTGAGGCTCAGAGGACTTAAGGCCCTGAGAGTTTTACCAGGTGAATAGTGGTCCTGCCCACCCAAGTGCATTGTGATTCTGAAGATACAGAACTGGAATGGCTTGCCCAAGGTCACAGAAGGAGCATGATGGCAGCAGTAAAAAATACCCAGGTTTATGCCTGTGAAGGTATCAGCACTTTCGTTTAACTTCATAGTCCAAAATTCATCCATTTCTTTGCCACATAAATACCACATAAATTGCAAACAGGTGAACTGTACTATGTTGTTAGGTATTATGGTACAATAATAGTAGAGGAGCTCCCACACAGGATGAGGCTGTAATAAAATTACTATTTTACTGCTTAATTTTTGAACCTTAAATGATTTAAGATGAGTGAACTTCAGTGATCAGCTTTAATGTGTATTTTGTGCTTGCACTGTACACAACTGCAGTTAGCAAGTCAACTTCTTATGTGCAATCACAGATACAGTGCAGCACTGGGCTGCAGATACAACGAGTAAAGTTTATCTCAACTCAAACTGAAAGGTCTTTAAATTTTGTCAGTGTAATGAAGACATTTGCAAGCAAGGTACAGAAGAAACATGAAACCGATACTGGTTTTTGTACTGAGGTAGTGCTTAATCCAGGGCCAAGTGTCCTGGATCAAGAGTGGTGGATGCAGCAGAAGTATCTGCCCCAAGAGCTTGTCAGTCTCAGTGATCCAGTCTCACGCAGAGAAATACATGGAAAAGGCCTTACGTGTGCCTGAGCTCTGCTCTGCTCTGCTCTGCTCTGCTCTGCTCTGCTCTGCATGCTGACTTGGCAGGCACAAGCTCCATCCACTGGATCCTGGTTGCTCGAGTATCAATTCATGATTCACACTAAACAGATATGACAAGGAGATAATTAGGGAAGCACTGCAGTTTGTCAGGTGTCTTGTTAAAACCATGGTTTTACTGCTTTTGTTGTTGTTAGGGTTGACTGGTTGGTTGGCTTTGGCATGAGAGAATTAAATTATTTTCTACTTACGTTGAGGCTTGGGGAGGATCACATTAATATGCTCCTTTCCCTAAAAAGGGCTATAAAACAGCCTAGGAGAGTCTTTTGCTGATGTTTAATAACCAGAGTGGTTGTCCTGGGGAGGCCTGGTTAGACCTGGCTTCAGACAGACCAGTGGAATGAGAAGGCATGGGGACAAGCAGAAACAGTGTGCCCTGGTCAGATCTGCCTTGAGGCTTCCCTGGCTGGGCTGTTCTGGCACACAGCTGAGTCAAACTTCAAGTCTGCTCCCTGCTATAGGGTGTCCAGTTGGAGCTGACTGTCGAAACCCATTACTCTGTGGGTGAGCAGTATCAGCAGTGTCCCATTGCACACTCACCACTTCCAACTCCATTGGCTACTTTAATACCCTGAATCATTAACTTCTTCCTGGCTTTTCTGAATAACATTAGAAAACTACAAGAAGGCGATCAGAGGGGTGTGTACATCTGGGTATCAATCTTGATGTTCCTCTGCACTGGGCTGAATAACTGTGCAATCTCAAGAGGCAACAGAGAACGGGTTTTTTCTCTTTCTGCTCTGCAACTATATGTGATCGTTCAGACTGGTGCAAGGAAAACAGGCTGTGAGGCTGGGGCAATGAAGAAGGAGAAGAATCATTCCTTCTGTAAACAGCCTGACTTTTCATCAGATTAGGTGCACAATCTGATGACACCATCAGTCATAAGGCATGTGAACCTGCATTTTAATGGAGCTGGGGCACTTATGCAGATAAACTTCTCATATGATTCTCAAAGGAGGCTTTAATCTCAGAGACACTTTCTAACATCTCACCAAGCACCTGCCTAATCACCTTCAAAATCTGTGTCTCAGAAACGGATTATCAGAAGGCTGAATGCTAAAAGATACTCATTATGCTGCAAACTTTATACTATTTTATTATGTAACAAGTATTTAAGAAATACTACTACTACCAATACTGTGACTACAACAACTATTAGCTTTCGATCTTCCTCTAAAATCCAAGTTTGTATGTAGATTATGATTTGGTATTTCTTGTTAACTTCAGCCAGGCTTCATCTGGCTTAATCAAGAGGTTCCAGGGATGGAGAGTGTCTTCTGGAGACAGTTTAGCTCCAAAGTCAGTAACTTTGCTTCACCTTCATGTACGCCAGGTTTCTGCCAGAAATTAAGAGTGTCATGGATAATTAAATAATTAAATTATATCAAACACCCAGGTTATTATTTACATTAAAATCACTGGAGTAATTTTCTTTTCAGCCATTACACTGTTGCCCTAGCGTGGGAAAATACCAACAATATTTTCAGAGAGAAGAGTCAGTTCTCTCAACAGGAATAATAGCTTTCTAAGGATACTGGATTTCATTACTTCCTCCTTTCTTGGGCTGGCTGGTAAAACTTATCACCCTCTGTCCTTCATGGCTTGTCTGCTTCATCTTTGAGTAGGTGAGGTATTAAACAAGCCTCCCACCTCAGCACTATTAACATAGAATTTGCAGACTGCTTAGCAACTACACAAATCTGTTTGGGAAAGGTGCCTCAGGCAGAAGACAGCACGTGGGAGAAGGTAAGGAGCATTTTTAGAAGGTCATCATAACTGTGCAGCACTGCGTATGGTTTTCAAAGCCCATCTGGATACAAGGTACTGGATATTGTCTAGCCACAGTACAAGCACAGGAAAAAAGGAACTAAGTTGGGAAAGGCCTTGAAGACTGCAATTGTGACATGAGGGCTCTCTATAGTCCTGCTTTGGGGTGTCTGGCCATTTTCTGGAATGAGTCCTGCATGAGTTTGTAGAGTCAGATATCTACGTGGGACCTGCCTTAGTGTTCTGACTCACTGTCATAGGCAAAAGAACAAAGAATCCATTTCACTCTTAGAAGTTGTTCCTAAAGTGGCCCACCATGATTAAGTGGGATTCATGCAGAATAAATGTAGAACTTGATAATTTTACAGGGTTATTACATGCATTTCCCTCTGTTATATTAAATAAGGCTTCTGCCATAAATCTATCTGCAGATACCAGAAAGGTCTTTGATCAGATTGAGTAGTCATTCGTCTTTTCCACTGTTGAGATGAGGGGAATCAAACCAAAATTCATTACTTTCTTAAAATTTATGTACCCAGCTAAAGCTGCCAAGATCCTTATTAAAAGTTACGATTCCAAAAGGTTTGGGCTGAAAGAAAGTATTAAGCAGGGCACTCCCTTATCTCCTTTATTGGTTGTTTTCTCAATAGACTCTGATGTAAGGACTTTGCTCCAGCAATGTTACATTTCTGGTAAAGAAGGGAGGTTGCCCTCTGTTCTGACAGCTCATCACGTGCTTCCAGGAAGCACAGTGTTCCTGGCCACAGTACCACACCAGTATTGTACTTTCTAGAGAATGAAATTCTCCCTTTGGATCTTGCCTGCATGCATGTAGAAGCTTTTGAAGGTAGTTTCACTTTCTCCTGCCTGTCACCTCAGCAAGAGATAATAGACTCAGTGTAATCAAACATTATTGGTTCTTTGAAAATTAAATTTCTCTTCAGTCATTCGGCTTAAAAAGATTTACATAACTGGAATAACCTAGCCCTATTGCTGGTTTCTTGGAAGACACCACTAAGATTAATCTTATCTCCCACTTTAATTACTGTTTTCAAGTTTTTACAGTCCTTGTCCCAGTTACATCTTGTTGCGAAAACCACCAGAGAATGATGTATTAAAATTTATTCAGACAGGTGGCAGAGACAAAATTAAAGCTAATAACTCTATGAGAAAAGAAATCAAAGGTGGTTTGGCAATCCTGAGGTGTTACTTCTTGGTCCCTCGGTTGCAGTGGCTGCACAAGCAGTGCCCAAATGCCTGGGCTGTGTGGGTGGCTGTGTGCCTCAGCTTGCTGTGTGGGACTTGGGACTGGCATAGTCCCACAGCTGCACTAGCACCCATAGGATAAGGAGCCTTGGAGCAGGACTGCTTGTGGCAATGTGCAAAGGCTGGAAACACCATGGTAATTGTCTCAATAGAGGGTTCTAGCTCATTTATACCCAAAGAGGAGATAAGACTGTATTACACCATTGGAGGACTAACAAAATGACACATACTGCATCTAAATGCATCCCTTTACTACCACGTTTGGTTGATATTTTGTGACAAACTACTCAGCCCATTTTATATATAATGATGAAAAACATAAAAGGAAAAGGCTCTGAATTCTAAGTCAGGTTGCCTGAGCTCAGTGTCACTCTTGGCTGAATAAGTCGGTGTGAAACAGTCCCACCCTCCCTCCTACACAAGGGCTGCTCAGCCCTAACCCCGTGTCACCCAGCCGCTCTGTGCTGGCACAGTTGTTGTGCAGCTGTGAGCTGAACAGGCCTAGAGAACTCAGATGGCTGGGGAGAGCAAATGTTGCAGGGGCCAAGCTAATTTTTAATTTGGATCAGTTTCCTGATCTGGCTCATTGTGTGGTTGTCCAAATCCTTGTGCTGATCTTGTTCAGGGGCAGGACTGAGGCAGGAGGAAGGGTGAAACTTATCTTTTTTATTGTGTTGTTGACTTCAGCCAGTTTAAGGTGGTTATGAAACGGTGATAGACTAAGCAAGCTTTTTTTAAACCAAGGAAAAATACTTTAATTTTGAGCATAACTGCAAAGATGGTTTTAGAACTGCACTAACCATACAAACAGGACTCACTGGTGAGTAACAGAAGACAAGGAGAATGTGTGACTGGACTGAGAAATTCAGTGAGCTGATGTGATCACTGCATATTAGAAAAGGCAGCTGTTGGACGTTGCACTATGTGGTAAAAAGAAAAAACCTGTTGCTCTTCTGCTGTTCATGAACCAAACAGAGACCAAAGAATTGCAAGGATCCCACTAAAAAATTATTAATTGACTCTTCAAAAGACAGAGTGATTCTCATCTAGCTTAAAAGAAGCTGATAGCTCGGCACTGGGAATGCCTGCATTCCCATGGGCTTTTTTCTTTCCTGTATTCTCCAGAGTTTTCCTTTGCTCTTTGCTTAAGGCGTGGAAGAAACTGAACTTTGGAGAGTAAGTAAATCAGTGTTTAATTAGTCATCACAAAGCAACGGGCTCTTAGTGAGTTCTCAATAGCAGACAGCCCTGACAATGAATGTATGTGTGTTACATTAGTTTCCATTTGCACTTTGAGGAGGAAATTACCTTGTAGGTTTCAGGGAACCTGGCAGTCCCACGGAGTGTTGGAAAAGATTGTAGACCAATTTTAAATGCCATACTTTTCTTGCTTGACCCAAAATAGTCAAATTGTTGACGAACAGACTTGAGCAGCATTTAAATAAAAACCCTCCACATTTCATACAATCTTGCACAAATCACATTGGTAAATCCTCTCTATAAGTAAACTATTTTTAAAAATATAAGTTAAACACTTGAAGGTTGCAACCAATCAAAATTAGTGTTGCTAGTATAATATTAGTTAAGCACTCAGTGTGAGTGCATCCTGGTACCTGTCTTTAATTGAGTGCTCATACATGTTCCTTGCTAAAGACCCTGCCTTATTCAGTGAACAGAACAAACAGTGGTCAAATAATGGGGAGTTATTTTGATTTCTCTATAGGTTCATGCTGGAGCTAGCCATTATGAACACTGGTTTTGCAATATTTAGTTGCAAAACTAAGACTGGCTTGCAACTCACACCTCATCTCTCCACACAAAATTCACCTTTCCTTTCCCTTCCAAACTTAAGCTCTCTTCTTGAGTGAACAGGACCTCTAGAGCTTCTCCAAAGAAAAAAACAAAACAAAAACTCTAGTATTTTCAGCCCTGACAAATAAATGCATTACTTTTTATCTTGTTTTCAGATAAGCTGTTTCACTGACATTTTCTACATATACTCTTCCCAAAGCACACACTAAGGACAATTAACATCTGATGATGTTCTAAACACATAAAATCAATATAGTCTCAATGGGGAAAGTACTGGGCAACCTGAATTACAAGTGATGATCTCAGTCCACTAATAATACAGTTTAAAGGACCCAAGCACCCTATGCACAGAGATCCTGCTGTTGTTGAAAGTGTCAGAGAGAAGGGAAAGGACTACATGGCTTTAAATACCACAGTCAGTGGCTCTTTAGAAAGGGAGTGAAAATGAAAAAAAAGATAAATACAAACACATTTGCCTCTTCAGTCAACAAGTAGCTTTCAGTGTAAAGCATTTTATCTGGATGCCTAAAAGTATCCTATTTACAGACGAGGATCAAATGTTCAGTATGGACATCACCACAGAAGGCCCCAGAAGAAAACTGCACGTAGCAAGGGATGGCAATGCTGCCTTAATCTCTCTGAAAACCTGCAATCAAAGAGGCCTCACAGTCAGTACACAGCTGGTCCAGCTGCTCCAATGTCCAGTTGCACAGAACATGAACCCTACATCCTGGGGGACCCTACAGCTACTCCACCCTGCTGCTGTGCCCGAGCCGGCAGCACCTGGGAGACAGCGCTGATGGACCATATTCATTTGGCAGAGAGCGACCAGATGGAGGATTGCAATTTATGGCCTGCAGTTAGGCAGGCTTGCACTGTGATCTAATCAAATCTTGCACAAAATAGGTCAAGGTTGGTCAGTGTTCAGATGAGATACACTCGAGGGAAAACACGGATACTGTAAGAAACAATTTAGGATTCGGACTGAGGATTCATCTGACAGAGCTCCTAAGGCACGGTCCCGATTTTAGGCTGGATTCCCAGACGTCTGAGGTACACAAATAGGTCCCTGGTCTGTTATGCAGAAGGGGCACTGTACTGCTGGAACCACATTTCTCATTTTTCAGACAAGAAATAAAATTACAGTCATGCCTTGTGATTAATTAAATAAATCATTCTTGTCTTTGCTTGTGGACATGACATTTTCAGAGGCAACATAAATGGAGAAAAGGAGCTTGTTTGGTTTCTATGATCCTAGTACAACCTGCTAGCCTTCCCTCTGCAAAATCCCATTTTAAGGCTTTTCAATACTAGGGCACCAAACCCAAGAAATTTAAATTCCTGTAAGACTGAAAACACCATGAGAACTTTTGAGCAAGACACATGCAAAATAAAGCAAATGATGTAATCTGTTCCTTTAGAGATACATTCCTTTTCCTTTACATTCACATTTCCCATCCGTTCACACTCCCACCAAACAATCTTTACCTCAACTCATTTGCCCAGATGCTGGTCTAATGTGGTTTCATTTTTATGATGATTTTAAGCTCCTTGGTTACAATTCTGTATATTTGTCTGAAAAATACAATATAATAGTAGAATTTTATGGGTAACTATTATGCTCAAAAAACCATGCAAATTTTTATCTCCAACTAATCAAAGATGATGACAAGTATGTTGCTTGAGAAATTAAGTAGTCAGAATGTAACTAATCAAACTGAAATTTAGCCAGGATATTGAAATTACATGATGGGCTAAACAGAAATATGATCCTCATGGATTTTGGTAATTTCAAATGGTCAGAACTCACTCTGCTCTCCAAGCAGGACTCACTGCCCTCTCAGCGGAACACCTCCTGCATGCTGTGTGGGGCAGGATGCTGCAGAGTGAATGCTAAGGCCAAAATTAATTTATAAAGCTTGTATTCTCTTTATGATGCACATCTCTCAGATGTATCAGTTTATCAGTCTACAAAGGAATTAATTTCTAGATTTCTTTAGGCTGAGAAGCATCCACATATTCCATGCTTTGTTTTGACTTTTGTTTTTCTTTGCCTTATGACCATTCATCTTTGCTGAAAGTGAATCAGAGGAGCAATGTCTGCCTTATTGTTGGTTTGTGGTGTATAATCATGTTAAGGACAGATCACTGGTCTCTTCCTTACTCCAGTGCCATTTATAACAGACAATTACCCCTGCATGGTGCAGTTGTCAGGATCTCAGGATTGTAAATGCTCATTATCAGTACGGAGACAGCTGAATGCAGTATGTTTCTCTTTAAAGCTGATTGGATTTTCCAGAGCTGTCTGTCATCCTGGCAGTTTTTCCTAGTGCAGCTCAGTTTTCCATCGACAGCCAAGTAAGGTCCTTTTGATGTGAACCATGTGGGGCAGAATCTGGGTACTGCTCCCACCCACTCCAGGGAATGACTGTGGTCCAGAGGAAGGAACATCAGTGTCTCTACACTGGGAGATCTCCAGCCACTGTGCCGTTTACAGAAGCCCTGCTAATGGCAGTGACCATGTGCAAATGCCAAAATAAAGGGTGACAGGGGGTTGAATGCAACGGCATTGCCTACAAAAAGGAAACATACCAAAGCACTCTAGCTGGTTTTAAAATTAGGTGGAGAAGATGCAAGGAGTTCTAAGTCTTAATGACCTCAGTTCTGCAATTTGCCACTAATTAGTTCTACAATGAGTAACTGGGAACAAAACAAGGAGTGACAGACTAGGTCAGCCAGTGGTTTGCCAACCCCTTGTCTTGTGTTTCCTACTGAGGCTTTTATGTGATAATCCTTGATTGTGTGTACACTGTCTTTTACTAGTAATCAGGAGTGAAATTGCATGTGTTATATACTGTACAAACATGCACTGAAACCCTGCACTTGCTCTTTGGTCCTGGGCAGCATGGCTGATATTTGTGCAGCTCTTTCTGGTGGGCATGCATGTGGCTTAATTTTCACCCTGCCAACCATCTCCCTGACTCCTGTTGTCCTAACCCAGTAAGCCCCATATTTGTTTCTTCTGTCTCTTTCTGCAGCTTATATTGTGTTTATGCTCTGGAACTATTTTTCTCTGTGTATTTACCTCCCTGATCTCATCCCTAAAATTTTGTTCTTTCTCTCCCTCCTTCCCACACAATGAAGACCTCATTAATTCTGTCAAAAAAGTATCTTATTTACTCCATTTACATTTTTTCTGCAAGTTAGCTATTTCTTCTCAGAGCAATGCACATATACACAGTGTGCTGAAGAAGGATTTCTGGAAGCCTCGAATATTCTATCACTCCCAAATGCCTCATTCCTCCTTAAAATCCATCAGGCTTCCTCAGACCACATAGGATCTGTACTTTGAGCATTCCTGGACATGTTATGCATTTCTGTATCCAGAGCAATTGCACATACCCCAGTTCAGCTTAACATATGTCATAAGCAGTCAGTCAACACTGAGAAACTGAAACACTATTGGTTTGCTGAGAAAACTGTGGTGCACAGCTCCCACATCATCTGGAATTGTTTTGTGTTCTGCTTGCTAGGATTTGCCATTTGAGTTTATCTTGGAGGGAGGTGCCTTTGTGTGCCTTTTTTTCCTTTTAAAACTCCTCAGCTCGGTGGCTACCAAGAACACAAATGCTGTAAAAAGGATTTTAGGAGCACTGTATATTATTACATCACTGGGGATCTGGCAGAAGCTACCTCAGCGTCCTTGCATTAACAGGCTGGATAGAGAAACATCCCAAACCTAGACCACTCCACCACCACATATTATTAAGGTGTACAAGCTATCAAGAAGACAGTACCCTGCAGGTATGCAGGTGTTGCTTATGCAGGGGTGGGGCACAGCTCAGCAACAGCGTTTGGGAAAGGAGGCCAAGGCTTTTAAAGGGACCATGCTCCTCTCACCAGTGAAACAGCAAAACCCATTAGTCAGTCAGTCCTTTTTTTTGTCCATTAAAGGGATTTCCATAGGTAGGAATGCTGTAGTTCTCTTCACGCCATTAGTCTTTATTTCATTTGTGCTAAGTGCTTTGATCAGCAGGTACCTGTTTACCAAGCAGTGGGTAGCTGGGAGGACTTCAGCCCTTTCATCCGGCTGGGCCAGCAGAGCGGGCATTCCATAGCTTGCCTTCCATCCCTGTGGGGATTAGTCCCGTGTTCCCCCCCACCACACACACATTTTAGTAAGGTTAGAAAAAAGGCCAGCTTAATTCTTGCCTACTGGCCAGGCCTACAGAGGCACACATGCAGCACACACCCTGCTGACTGAACTTTTTTCCCCTTTTGTGAGGAAAGCAGTGGCAACCTTCTAGCATCAACCTGTAGGAAAGTAGACTCGGTTACACACTCTAACCAGCAGATCTTGTGAACCCAGAGCTTTGCTTTCAGCAAGACAGGCATGATAAAATCTTCCCTCTTTCTTCAATAACATGACTAATAAATGTAGAAATTCCTTTCTCCTCTCTCCCTTTGCCAATATCTGTCTTATCTCTGGTTCTTCCTTAGACATAATTTCAAACATGAAAGACATGTCTATACTACGAACAGGCAACCTTGATTCTGGCATGAGATCCATGGCACGCTGCAGCTTAGTGCTGGAGAGCTGCAGCTTAGGATCTGGCGTCTGCAAAACCCGGTAACTGGAATTTCTGCTGCCTGGTGCGATCCTGCGCCTGGGGTTAGCCTGCTCTGCCTTGTGAAGGCAGCACCGGGCTCCACTGCAAATTTCTTTCCAAAGCAGGTGCACAGCTGAACAAACATGGCAAGCATGTATGAAATGAGCTCGCCACTAAACACTCCATCCAGCAAGTAAAGGGAACCATCATGAAGCCTTCCTGGAATTTTGGCAGCATTTCCAAGAGATCATCTGCAAATTGCTCGAGATGTGTGCTGTAGGCAATAAATAAGAGTGATTTTAAGGGGCAGTGTATATTGACAAAGTAACACCTCTCAGAATAGAACACACCACTGGCATAAGCAGTAGAGACACACTAACAACACCAGGATCTAGGGAGTGTCTTAAATGTGTATCTGATAGCACAAATACCAGATAAACAGCAAAGTCCAAAGAATGCAAAAGGTTACAACCACACTAAACCCACTCAGTTAACATGCTAGTTTATTGTTACTAAAGATCACAGTAACCATACCTTAACTTAAGCACCCAGAATGCTCCCAACCTCCTGGATGTGCAACCCAGCTACATTACAGCCTTATCTCAGAGTGAGACACATGCATTCATCAGGCTCCCACTTGGCCTTTCACCACAGGGGAAGAAACACAGGCACACTAGCTAAGGGGGAAACCATGGCGTGCTTTGGCCAGATCCCTGGTCATTGAATTCCAAGCAATAACAGTCTACTCATATTTTGCCCCCAGATCCGAATTTTGCAAAAACAAGACTTTTTTGTTTTGGTTGGTTTGGTTTTTTATTTTTCTCTATACATTTTTTCTTCTGACTTTGTCTTTTTGTTTCCAGTGCAAGTGGCTACAAGGAAGAAAAAAAATCCTCTGGCACTGCCTTAAATGCAAACACTGAACCTTTGTTGCACGTGGAGGAAAACCTGCAGGCAAAATTGGTAAGTAGCAGAAACAAAATAGCTGTTTCCAAAACCAGGCATGAACACCACAACAGTGTGCGTTGTGACACAAGTCATAGAATCACAGAAGGGATTGGGTGGGAAGGAGTCTTTAAAGGCCATCTACTCCAACTCCCCAGCAGTGAGCAGGGACGTCTTCTTCCATCAGGTTGTACAGAGCCTCATCCAACCTGACCTTGAGTGTTTCCAGAGATGAGGCCTCCTACCAGCTCTCTGGGCAATCCTTCCAATCCTCACAAAAATGTGTTCCTTATATCTAGTCTGAACCTACCCTCTTTTAGTTTAAGACCTTTATCCCTTGTCCCTAGTCTGTCCCTAGTCATGATCATGAACCAATACTGCGATTCTCTGTGAGGAACCTGGTGTTTATGTGCCATGTGAGGAAAGATTTAGGGCATATGTTACAAGACAGGTATTTGTCTCAAGGCATAATAATGCCAAGGAGAGCTGTAGTTCTGGTGCCATTCTCAGCCTGCTTCAGTAGGTTACGACATTTCTTTTGTTACTCTTTTCCAAACCTGAGTCAATTACTTTCCGGATGAATTCCTCTTGCTCTACTCCCAGAGCCAGTAAATAATTGGCTGGGATACTGGCCCAATCTGATAGATTCATTCAGCACTGGACAATGTATGTGTAGGGTGATCTTTTGTAGGTGCAGCTAAACAACCTGTTTTGTGCAGATGAAAATGCACAAATGATTCCTACTCCATGCTCCAAGCTGAGCTGAAGCCCTTCAGCTTCATGACCATGATGCTGAGCTGGAATTAGCAAGAACTGCTAAAAGTGCCAAGTTAGGGCAGCTCTGTAAGTTTGCTGGCTGGTGGACAGCAAAAAGGCAAATGCCTGCAACATTCTGTGTTGTGTTTGAAGCCTTCCCACTGAAGGTGGGATTCTTGTGCTTTTTCACCTCCCAAACTCCTGGATGTGCAACCGAGCTACATTACAGCCTTATCTCAGCGTGAGACACATGCCTTCATCAGGCTCCCACTTTGCCTTTCACCACAGGGGAAGAAACCCAGTGATGTTTGACAAAGGTGGGAAGACTCCTACTAAACTCTGAAGGATGCCAGAAGGGACTCTAAGACTTTTGAATGACCTTCACTAACACAGAATCTTTTAAAATATACCTTAAAAATTCAAAACTAACTTTTGCTTTTATGGGAAAGGCAGTTGTCCAAGCTAAATGAGATAAGTTTATAGTTTAAAAATAGCTTTTTAAAGTGCATGGTTACCCAGCTCACCCCAAATGTTAAAGCATTATGCAACCACATTACCCTACTGTGAATGACCACTAGCTAATGCCAATTGACTGCAAAACAGATCTTTTATTTTGTACTACCTGTTTATATTAAACAGAGTTCAACGTGTGGTTCTGCCAAACCTGGGGTCATAGCAGAATGGGAATTTGGTAAGAATTTTAAGACAGATCAAAAGGAAGGGAAAAAGAGACATGAGCATTCAGAATATGGCCAGTGACAAAAGAAAACTAGAACTTATTTTCTGTTGATTGTTTTGCCCTTCCAAGCAGAAATAACAAGATGAAGGTGGAGAGGAAATTGGTTTTACAAACTGTCATAGATATAAAAAATCATAAAGCCTTGAAATTCTGCTGTCTCAAGACTTTTTTAACCCAGTCTTGCTTTTGTCTGTGAATTAAGATTACTCTCCTTGCCCAGGAAAAGCAACTTTATGCTAGAAGAGGCCACAGATGGGGAAACAGTTTGATCAATGTGGGAGGGATCAGTCCAAAATAACAGTAAGATATATTATGCCATCATAAAATGGCGTGTCTGGATGGAAAGTTTTGAGCACAAATTAATATTGACCTTAGCCAGAACAACTTGCTCTCTTCAACATCTGCAGCTGTGTGGTTACTAGGGAGTTATCTGGCATCATACGCTTTTTCACATCTGTCTACTAAATCAGAGATAGATACACAAAAATCTAGCACAAAGGGACATTATATGGATTTGTGACACTCCCAGAGGGACTTAGAGTCTTTAAACCAACAAAGATATTAAAATGGGACACAGGTATAATATTGGACTAACGTTGTGTCTGCTCCATTGTGAAATGGAAAAACTGCATCTATTTTCCTCTGATGAGCTCTCTGAAACTTCCAAACATGGATACACATGAACTACAGTATATATGAGACAATAACTTTGGCATACATACATGAAACTTCATACTTCTGGGATGAGCAAAATGAACAATCTCAATTGATATTAATTGCCTTACAACACCATGCGTGAGGGAAAGCAACAGTGGGAACAGACTGAGAGAGGACAGAGATTCACAGCTTAGTTCATATGGTATTTTCATCATTCTTCATAATTTTCAACCTCACTAGCAACTTCCAAGGACTAAGCTGTGAAGCCTTAGTAGAAATGGATATGACAGGGTTATTCACAAGGAGTAACAACATTTTTCAGCATGTTGCATGTGAGTTAGTGAAATGAGTGGTATGTTGTATTTTCCTTGCCTGCATCATCTCAGGTTGTTATGGTGCAGTCTAAATGACAAGGTGATGAAATTACATAGGTGTAACATGCCTTTATTTCAGCAGCATGCATGACACAAAGTACTAAAATCCCTGAAGTATAACAGTCTTGAGTAATATGGTTCTAAATTTTCAGGTGTCAGTGGGGTATTTGTATGTTATTGCCCCATGCTTGTAAAATACGGGAGTTGTTCTTAAATTATGTTCTGAGTGTGTATAAAAAAGTTCAACCAAATAAAAATGCAATACCACTTGCTCTCATTTTGAATAGTGGAACTTTTAATTAATAGAAGAATCTGTATTCTTTTTTATCTTTATCATAGTATAAAATGACTTTTTTATTTAAAAAAGGTAAAATTTCAAATGGGTAGTGCAAATTGATGCAATTTGAATTTACTAAGAAATTTAAGGACACAAAGCCATAAATAGGTAACCAATATCAAACAAATAAATGTATGAACAAACATAAACAAAAAAAAAGTTGATTTTAATTTATAGTCATTAGGCAAGATGAAGAAACACTGTGCGATTTCCTCTGGAGAGCCACCAATGTAACTTGAACCTTACAGAAATGAAATAATAGAATCATAGAGATCACAGAATCATAGAAAGGCTTGGGTTGGAAGGGACCTCAAAGATCCTCTCATTCCAACCCCCCTGCCATGGGCAGGGACACCTCCCACTGGATGAGGCTGCTCAGGGCCCCATCCAACCTGGCCTTGAACACTTCCAGGGATGGGGCATCCACAGGTCTTGGCAACCTGTGCCAGTGCCTCACCATCCTCACAGTAAAGAGTTTCTTCCTAGCATCTAATCTAAATCTCTCTTCTTTTAGTTTAAAACTGTTCTCCCTTGTCCAGATAACGTCTTCGTCTAGCAAGAAGAATAGAGAAGGGGATTGTAGACACAAGGTAAGCAAGAGTAGTGGTGACAGATGTTAGTAGTCATAGAGATACTCCTTATGTGGCAGAAAACTATTGAATTTACTTTCTGCTGGATTAGCATAACGGGGCAGCTCAGACAGATGTCAGCACTAGTGCAAAAGAAGGGCTGCAGCAGCAAGATTGGTTTAGATGACTGAAAAAAAGAGCTGCTGCTTTGAAGGAGATGCTTTTTAAATAGCTCTAATATCATGAAGTATGATGCTCATCACTATCATGAGTAATGTGGTAATATGGTCCTGTCTCTTGATATTTCTTTCAGGAGTGAAAATGTTCTTTTCTTCTTGCTTCTTACCAGATAGTGGACCTTGCCCATAGACAGCCTGTTCCTAAAAGCATTTTATAGCATGCTAAAAATCTGCATACATGGCCAACCTGGCTCAAGCTGACACTAAATGGAATGCTCATGGAATGAATAATTTGGATTTGGGCTTACTTGCCCCAAGGTTTGACTGATTTATAATAATTTTTTTGGATTTGGTGATATGTATAGCTCCCACTCTCATAAAATACATCTTCAAAATACTCTGATCTCATCTAGTCTGTCAGTCCAAGGGTTAATTTGAAAACACACACATTCAATTAATGGAGCAGATTACTTAGAGCAAGGGAGCTCAGAAGAGTAATTTCAGCACCAAAAAAAAAAAAAATTACATGTCTAAAGTGAATTCAGATTTTAAAATTAGTTTTATTCATCCTTTTTCTTGACCCTTCTTTTTTCCCCATGAACATTGAAGCTGCTTGTGTATACATGTATACAGAAAGCAAATTTCGGTGTCCTGCAGGAATTGCAGCAGAAGTTCAATTCACTTTCACAGGTAGATAGAAAGAAAATAGATAAAAGAAAATTCCAGCACATTAAAATAGCATACCTAGCTAATAACAGGCAGCTAAACACTGGCATAAAACAAATAATAAAGAGCTTTTTAAATGTGCAAGCAATGCAGGAAAGATTCTGTAATGTGGAAAAGTGAGGGGGTTTTTCCCAATCAAATAAAAAAGTAGTTGCCCTAAATATATGTAAACAAGGCCACAGCTGGAGTGAGGTTTCCCTGAAGGGAAAGCCTCAGTGTAGCCTCCCACCCTCCACATCACCATTATTCTCTCTCACTGCAGCCCACCAGGACATCCCTGCAGGTTACAGACATATAGATGTTTCTTTCAGGGGCCCAGCTGTTGCACCATTCCTCCTTCAACCCCAGTCACATTATGAGCATTCTGTGGGGCAGCTTATTTGGACTATTCTTGAGGAAAAGTGTGATTGTGGATTCAGCCCTGCAGCCAGTTTGTGGGCTACACTCACAGCGTCAGTCCAGCTTTTCCATTTTTGGCTCTACTCTCCTTAGACTTGTGTAATCTAAAATTCAAGCTTTTAAGCTTCAGCCATTACAGCCAATGCTTAAACACATCCAACCACCTCTTAATAGCTATGGAGTTCTTTCAAGTAAATCCAACATTTCTTGAGAAGTTAAATCTGGTTGGTTTGTGATGATTTGGAACTGAAAACAGACAGCCTGGGTAACTGGAACTTAAAAATGCAAAATCAACAGTGAGTCCAGTTTAGCTTTTGGCATTGTAGTGTGTTTGTCTCAGCTGTAATAAGTTACTATGTTTTGAAACAAATATCTAGCAAACAAACAGGTCAGATGTTGTTCAAAAAGTGAAAGGTGGTGTATTTTTTCCCACTTGTTTGACAAGGTGATTCATTTACACACTCCTTACTAAATCACAGGGTGATTTTAATAGGAGGAGGAATTTGGGGTTGCCTGAGATGGATAACTGGGTCAGGTTACCCTCTGGAAGAAGTCAGCAAACAAAATGTGAAACAGAGGAATCCACTGCCTTTACCCTCAGAGCTTCATGCAAATCTGCTCTGGAAACTCGGTTATGTCTCATTTTCTAGGACTTAACCACAGTAGCAGGCCTGCAGGGATGTACTTTCACCAACACCCTAAGCAGCCTCTGCTGCTGAAATAAAACCCCAGAGACCTTTCCCTTCCAGTCCCATGCCCCACTCTTCCTGCCCCCTTGCCACTCATCTGTGAAGCTGATCTTGGTTAGAGCTGAGCAATGGTTTGGCTGGTTTGGCTTTGGAGCCTGGCACAGCTCATCAGCTGGCTGTGCAGGGAGGGAGGTGGGGGGGGGGGAAGAAAAAACTGAGAGCTGTGTGGGACCGCAGCAGGGTCAGGTCTGCTTGCAGCTAGAAGAGGCAGCCAAGCTGATTTACCAGCTTGCTGCTGCCAAAAACATCAGCCCCACACCCTCGTTCCCCCTCTCCTCTGCACCTCTCTGCAGCTGTGGAGCTGGGTCCTTCTTGCTTGTGCATCCCTAAAGTCCAGGTGACCTTGCAGTAACCAGCTCAGCTCATTAAACCATGGGGCAACTGTTGTTGTGTTTTAACTGCATGGGAGCTGGAATGGCTCACTGAAGGATCAGAGGAATACAGAGCCAGGGCAAGAGAAGTGGAAGGAGTACATGGCCAGCAGCAGGGAGACAGGCTGAGGAGAAGGACAGAAGAACCTCCCCCTGTCAGCAGCCATGACCTGTTAGTTTGGCTCAACTGGATCTTCTAACTTCACTCTTGCACTGTTTTGGACAGCAGTGCTGGCTTATGTCAGCTAAAAGTGTTGTGAAACAACATCCTATGTCTCATTTCAGCCATGCAGGTAAACAAGACTTCACATACTTACAGTTGAGAATATGCTGATACACATTTTGCATCAAAGCCCTATCTCAGGAGCCACATATACTTTCACAGGAAGCCCAACAAATGGCCTTCAGAGAGGTTTGCTGATCTGCATTTCAAAACTGTGGACCATTATGCCAGTAGTAGTACTCTCCTGAATGATAGCTTTAAGCACTTGTTATTGATTTAAATTTTGAACTAGTTTGTTTTGATTCAAAACATCATTACACCTACAACTTCATTTGTGCTGAGTTACTGTCCAAGCCTTCACATAAATTACTCCATCAGCTTGCCAGAAGTCCTAAGGCCGTGGTACCCTGTGCAGACACTGTGGCTGCAGGAACTCCCAGCATCCCCCTTCTGCTTGTCCCAACCTCAAGCTGCTGCATCCTGTTCCTTCAGCTTTGCCACTTTGTGGGGCTATGCTGCAAAGTGGATATCCAAACTCAGGCACAATAAAAATGTTCCAGGTACCCCCTTTTATTTTTGGTAGGAGGTAGTGCCTCAGGCTGTAGTTTGAGCAGTAATACTGGCTTTTTATGTAGCTGAACACCATAACTTCCCCCTCACACACACACAGTTTATACCTGTCCACATTTCACTTACAGCACCCTTTCCCTTGTGCCAGTGTGCACAGCTGTGCCTGGGAATGAGAATAAGGGACCTAATCAAGCTGTAAGAAAGAAAAAGAACTAAAGGCACTTTATTCCCTTCTCTGGTTCACAGCAAAGGTACACAGATAGTGTGATTTGCTCATCTGACAGAGGCCATAGTTGAACAGATATTTGCAGACATTTTCCTTACAGAAATCCCCACTGTCCTTTTTGCTTCCCCCCTGGCATATTCCCATCCTTGAGCATCTTCCTGCATTGTGCCAGAACACACGCAATTTGATTTCTGTGTTAAAGTCTATAATAGCAGATAGCTCTAAGAAACAGAAATTCTCCATCCACTTCATTATTTATGCAAGCATTTTGTATTTTTAAACAAGCCAAGGTTTAAAACAGTTCCAGAACTCACCCAAGCAGTCACAAAACAATCAATGGCATCCAAATCTGAAGCAACCTTCTTAAGAAGATCATCCAGTATGGAATAGAAGAGCTACTGAGCAAGAGCGAAGCACCCTCTGCACTACCAACAGGCACAACAGGCTGTCCTGGGTGCCCCAGGCATTATTGGCTTTGGCAGAGCAGACCATGCCAGATCCAAACCAGTCAAACTGGCTCCAGCAGCACCAAAGGAGCCCAAAGGCAGGTAGTTGTTCACCTGACTGAGGTGGATACAGAAGTAAAATAGTGTCAGAGGTTCTTTCCCATTGCTGTTGTCAGTTGTGATTACCAGGGTCGCCTGGAAAGTGTGTGAGCCATGGAGATGGCAATTCTGCCACGTCCAAATATCCCAGCCCTTGTGGAATCTGCACTGTGCTAGGCAGGTTCTGCCTAGCACTGCTCTGTCCACTGTGAGAGCTGTGTATCC
Source organism: Monarcha castaneiventris obscurior (assembly GCA_026261815.1). Lineage (NCBI taxonomy): Eukaryota > Metazoa > Chordata > Aves > Passeriformes > Monarchidae > Monarcha > Monarcha castaneiventris. The sequence continues at coordinate 2,931,932 of JAMPIT010000890.1, forward strand.
TGACCAGCAGTGTTTTGGCAGTGCATGTGAGGTGAAGGGATTGCAGTTATCCAAGGGATGCTGCTGGCTATGTTGTGTCCGTGATAGTTTTGCTGCTGATGAAATAGGGTTCCTGGTCTGATAAGGAAGAGGTGGGGCACATAATTAAGCAACCAAGTAGCTGGGAGTAAGTCTTGGGGTATTTGTGTAATGGTTCCTTGGGTGGACTGTACCTGTTTGAGAGAAACAATTTCTGCTCTTTATTAAAACAACAGTAAAGATAATTTACATGTCAACACCGTTAACTATTTCAGCAGTAGGGAGGAGATAAAGTCACAGACCTGCCCAATTAACTGTGAGCAATGTCTCATTTTGGTGCCACAGTTCACTAATATTTGGAGTTACCTTGATTTCTGTGCCTCTGAAGGAAAAAGTTCAATGGAACTCGAAACATATTCAAGCCAAATCAAGATGCCCAGGCAAGCAAAGTGCAGCTCAGCTTACTGCCTTTTCATGACCCATGTGAATAGGGTTCAGTTTAGGAGCAGGTCTTAAAATAGAGTGATCAACTCATCTGTGGACTCCATTGCTGTCAGAACAACTTAGCTTTGTTAAATCTTCCAAAAATGTTCAGTTGGTGGAAATGAAGTTCACAGCTCACCACTCTGGTCACCTGCTCTCCCCACTCTTCTCACAGCAGCATGATCAGTCTCTTTACCTGCTGCACTCCTCCGAGCTTGTCAGACCCGTTTCCTAGGCCCGTTCAAATCATCAGTCAAGGGGAAAAGGGATCCAGGTAAGAAAAGGAGGTGCCTGGACTTTTGCTGGGCAAGTAGTCTGAACAAAGAGTGTAACAGCATGCAACATATATCAGAAGTGATTCAGAAGTGGGGGCACAGCACACATTTGAGGGCCATGGAAGGTGGAGTTAGTTTCCAATAATTATCTTCCTACTGTGCAGAGCCCATTAAGATGTAGGATTCTCCCTTTTCTTTTTATCACCTGCCCCAGACTAGTAAAGTTTTGTCTTCAGTGCAATAACAGAGTGGTTATTTGTTGCTTATTGGTGAGTGAACTCTAACACAACCTAAATTTCGGATACTGACAAGGCAAATTTCATTAGCATGGTAATGGGATTAGACAATTAGGCTGAAGCTAGCTAATATGTTCTCAAAAATTAATATTTTATCCAAGCCTAGACAAGCACATCTATAGAGTGAGGGATTCTTTGCATCCTCAGGCACAGCCGAGAAAGATGGTATTAGAAAGTGACCAGTGAAGGTGAGAAAAGCAATTTGCAAATTCAAAAGAAGCTGATGCCAGTAACAGGGAAGAATTTTGAGGAACTTGCAAATATTCTAGCATAGCCACTGCAGAATAGTAATTTAGGATCCTAAATGATACAGATTCACAGAACTATGTGGATTTTGCAGAAACACTGGCATTAAGTTTTCCTCTGCTCTTGCCACTGACTGTTGCTCCCACACCACGGTGGCCCACTGAGGCAGGTGGGATATTCGATGTTTTAAGGAACACAAATGCAGACCTTGTCAGGTATTCCAAAAAGCTGCATTTGTTCACTGAGCTGCCTCACAAGAAGGGGGGTGTATTTCCTAACCACTTCACATCACAAAAAGACAACCTTGCAGTCAAGACAAAGCCATTGCTAATATTGGACAGCAGGACACATTGCTTACATGAAAGGTTTTATGTCAAAGTACTTAAAATGACCAGACATAATTTCTGGAGAAGCAAAGACACAGGAAATTCTTCCATCCCTAGCTAGCCAGAGACATGTTCCACTTTTCAGTTAAGGTAAGTATGGACCACTGGTTTCTTTACCTCCAGCCTCGCTTCCCGAAACAACCTTCACAAGCTGCTAGAGCAAGAGGAAAAAAGTTCAAGGTTGATACAACATTTAAGTAACAACCAGTTCAGCTTTGGGAAGTTTTCCAACTCCTATTTGCTTTTAAAAAGTATTGTTCACGTTTTCAGCCCTTTTGTCATCCTTCTTTGTTCCATTCCTGTTTATTCCTATCTCCCCTTCCTTGCCTGTCCCAGCCCAGGTGCCCCAGTTCTTCAAGTGGAACAGTGCCCACCTTCTGTTCTCCCTGCCTCAAGTCTTTGCATGAAAAAATGCACAGCAGTGTATGTGCAGGCTTCATCCAGGCAATCCTGCTGCCCATGTTACAGCAGGAGCCCCCAGCACCTCTAGCTGGTTCTCTGCGCTCCTCAGAGCCTCATCAAAGCACTGCCTCCGGGCCCTTCCCTTCATTTCCCTAATACCTGCATCTTCTGCTTGCTAAGGCACCTCCTGAGACAACCACCTCTTGCCCTACAGCCTTGCCCTTCAGAGCCGCCTTCCACAGCTGCCGTGCCCAAACCGGTGAGCCTGGGCTCCGGCAGGAAAGGAACAACCACCAGGCTGCCACGGCAGCAGCGTGCCTCACCCTGGGCCAGGAGAGGGAAGGGCACAGAGGAGGAGAAGGAGGCAGTGTTTTGGATGCTCTTGAAAGCAAAGGCTTTTTCTGTGAGCCATGTTATTCCCCAGTTTCAGCTTCCTATGCTATCTCCTGCCATACGCTCTCCAGTCAGCCTTCCCCTCTTCTCTCTTCCCGCTTCTCTTCTCTCCTCTCCCAGGATATGCAAATGATTTTCTCTCCCTCTTTAAAGCTTCTTCAAATATTAGGCAGAGCTCCCTGGAGAGCTGATACCCTGGCCCAAAAGAAGTGCAAGACTGAAATACACATAAAATCAGTGTCCTGCTGGGAAAATGCATTGTTACCCTTAGCCAGACAGTGGCCTGGTACTTTTATCAATGAGATTTGTATCACTTTGTCATAATCATTTCCCTTTTCTCAGTAGAAGAATATCCTTATAAAAAGGCCCCAGTCAGAATGTGAAAAACAAAATGGGAATATTACTTTCAGTTACTACAGAGTTTTCACTAAGCCAGCAAAATAGTAATTCTGTGCTGGGTAAGTGAAATGGAAATCACCCACCTGGAAAAGGCAATTGCTTCTGAAAACTCAAGAGAAATACAATTTAGCAAAAAATGCTATCTACAGAGCCCATCTTTGTTACAAACTCACTAAATTTACGGGAGTCAGACCCCTCTATTTCTTCATGGGTTGGAGGAGAGATGCTACCACAAGATTTGAGACCATAAAGGTGAATGCCAGGAAATGTATCAGTAATTAATCTTCCTTCCTTTTCTCCCACATTACAATCTTCCCTAGTTCTTCTGTGTCAGTTCTTCAGTTCTTCAGTTCTTCAGCTATCTTTGTGATGCTCCCAACAAACCTCTCCCTTGGTTATATTTATATGTTCCTGTAGAACATTAACAAAATGTCACGCTTTTCCTGAGAACACTGTTAACAGTTAATTACTCATGGCAATTACTAACCGGGTGAAGTGTTTGCTTTACTAGACTCTACAAAGATACATTTTAAATGCCTCGGGATAAGCTAGTTGCAAAGAGAAGTTTGTTGTTTGTTTGGGGGTGCTTTTTTGTCAACTCTACAGTTTGGATGCTGTGGTATGCAATTAGGCAGATAAGTTTAGCCTGGTGAACATGGAAAACCTGACTATTCCCATTTTCCCTACAAATTTATTTTTAAAGCAAAGAACTATGGAATGTTATTTCGTGCTAGAAATAATGGATATTAACTTAAAAAAAAATCTTTGTAAGTCAAAATGAATAGTATATGCTCCTATTTTCCCAGGCCTATGACAATATTTTTCACCCATAACTGCCACTAGTGTTGCTAGAAATCACAGAATTCTTTTGCATCCTGCAGAAAGTTACCCTCATAGGGCAACACTTCACAGTAACTCTTATTCTGCAAGTCACCAGTCCCGTCCTACAAGACATCAGTCACACTGATATCAAAAGTGTGACTCAGATGAGCTTGGCTCTCCTAGTAAAGACAAAAAAACCCACAGGAAAATTGTCAGCTCCTTACTGATCTAGCTCAAAATGTATTCCCAAGTCTCAGTCCACTGACATCCAAAAATGTTCTCAATATATAATGATATTGCCTGTAATATCTATGGATAAATTTTAACCATTTTTTAACATAAGGAACATTCTTACATTGATTAAAATTCACAGACAACCTCATCAGATTTTATTCCTGGGGTGAGATGTTATAAATGCAGCAACTGAAGCAGAAAGACCGAATTATTCAATTAAATTATTTTATTCATTAAATATTCATATTAGAAAATAAGACCTTCCTGGGTCCCAAAAACGTGTCTTAATTGCAAGTCATGATGACCTGCCCATGTTTGTCATGTATCAATGATATAACCATGCAGGTGTAGGAAGTGACTTTAATCTGACTGCAAAAGAAATGGAAGCCAAATTTTCTCCGGGGAGTTTTCAAATCACTGAAGTTTCCTGGTAAAACTATTAATGTTACATATATATATATATATATATAAAAAATATATATAAATATATAAATATATAAATATATAAATACATAAAAAAATATATATATATATATAACCAAACCCAAAAAAAAGAAAAAAAAAAAAAAAGTTGTGCATTGCTGTACTATATCAAGGTAAAATTAACACAAACTGCATTTTCAATGCAACAGAAATACAGTCAATGCAAGCCTCAGTCTGGTCACCAGGCTATAAACTGGTGCAATGAAACTAGATCAGATTTGCTTTCTTTCTGCTTTTAAAAAATTATTATTATTATTTTAATTTATTTTATTTTTGTTTTATTTTGTTATATGTCTGCCAAGTATTTGGCTCCCTCTCTAAAAACGTTCTGATCTTTTTGGTGTAGCATTCGAAAATCTCTCCATAATAACCTCTTGAATTTCGTCTATTTCTGCTATGCTTTGCAATATAATAAACCAAGGTTTGCAGGAAGAGGTAATGTCTTTTATTAGAGCAAGTGTTAGGGATGGGAAAATCATCCAAGTTTTCACATATAAAAGACAGGACGTCTTTTTGATGTAGACAGTATTAAAATTCAGCAAAAGCTCCCGGCTGAGTATCAATGAGTTAAAGAAGAAATTAAAATATGTTTGTTTATTGAGAAGCCCTGAATTACGTTTTATTTTAGAAAGTTTGTATTTAAGCAAGCCTTCACCAAAGCATTAAGTGGTGTGAACTTTACCAACACTTTTTGTTAAACGCTTAATCCACACCCACATCAAAACAAAGACAGACGGGCTGAGCTCTTTACATATGAGAAGGTGACTTTTCACACATAGCCTTAACAGTAAACCTTTTGCCTTTTTTTCACGGAAATACAAAGCTCCGAGATAATAAAGTTGCCTTAATTTGCATTTCTCCCAAGAAGTGGAAATTACAAAACTACAGACAACAAACATTGGCTAATCAGTCTAGGGAAAAAGGTCCAAAGGGAAAACTCAGAAATGGGTTTGTTTAAAAGCTACAACAGGCAGCAAGGACCTTGAGCTATGAATGCTTTTGTTTTGCTAATCTACCTAATGTTCTATTGAAAAAAAAAAAAAAGAAATCCTTGAATGAATGATTCTGACTTTGTTCCAGTGTGAATTGAGTAGCAGCTTCTTTAAAAAATTCCAATGCTTAGTTTGTGTTTAAACAATTCTTCCAGAAGACCTTTTCTCAAACAGGTCTTTATATGGGAAAAACAACTGTTGATTTTGTAGTCATCATGTGAGTAACTTTAATAAAAGTCAGCAGGGCCTTGCTTACTGTGAGATTTTTTTGAACCTGTAACCCTTAATCAGGATTGCTGTCAGCTGTAGAGCCTGAGGAAGCTGTCATACAGACAATATTCAAATAGAGCTGTGTTTTTCCCACAGTGCTGTTGGAAGGAAACCCTTTTTTGTTAGCAAAGCCTGAGAGACGCTGGGATCCTGAACTGGAAACAGAGTGAAGAAGGGTCTCCCAGACCGATAAACATTTTCCAAGTGCAGTGTGTCCCCAGAGCTGGAGCTGCACACCACCAACGACTGTTAAATATCTTTCCCAAATATAGGTTAGAAGTGTTAAGGATTTGTGGGAAAGTTTTCCTTCGGAGTAGACCACGGCTTAATGTTTATTCATACGCTGTAGTAAGCAAATGAGAAACTAAGCACTTTGTAAATGCTGCATCATTTTGACTGCTTGATCCACTCCACTGACAGAACAGTTTGGCATAATTGCTGGCATACATAATATTTTCAAATGACAATTCTCCAAACAAGTCAGGGCTTGAGCTAACAGCAGTGAAAGGTAAGGACATGCTGCCTACATATTGAGCTGAATTCTAGACTATTAAATGCCACAGACAAATAAGATTTATAGTTGATGTTGTCCACAACATAAATGCATTCCTCTGCCTTCAGTACTTTCAGTTCCACAGCCGGTACTGGTATCTGTCTTCAGCTGTAGATTTAGATGTGAAAGCTAATTTCTCTGCTCAACCCTTTCCCTGCCATTTGACCACAACTGTTTTGAAACAGGACCCAAACACCAACAGTGCTGCCTCTACCTGCAGTTTTGATTTAACATTGGTAATACCATGCTGTTGCTTCTGAGTCATGCCAGGAGCGGAGCAGCTTCAGCTCCATGCTGCTGAGTATCTTCTCTTGTAAATCAGGCAGGATTACACATAGGGCTGCCTTGCTAGTGAGAAAAGCACTTCATCAAAAATGAGGGGCAGCAAACAATGGACAGCACTTTAAAGAAATTCAAGAGACAACCAAGTATGGCCAATAACAAAGGTCTAGGGCTTTCAGCAACCTTTCAGTACTAACTGATGCTAGGACACTGTTACGGGATTAGAATGGAGACCTTAGATTTTCAAACATAGCCTATTTTCTTTGGCATCTCAGTTCAGCTATCAAATTCCCAACAATTAGTTGCCACCACAATTAAAGGGCATCAGAAGCAGTCAGACAAGCAAAGATACAGTGACAGCAACAAGACTGATGGCAAGAGGGACCCACAGAGCAGAATCAATGGTCCATACAGCTGTAGTGCCTGCAGATACTCTGGCTCAGAAAAAAAAAACCCTGCAGCTGAGTGTCAGCTATGAGCAGCCTGTAGTTGCATGAGCAGCAATGTGGAGCTGGTCAGAGTCCTTGCAGGGATGAGTTACACAGACACAGGGGAAAGATATCTGTCTGTAAAAAGGAGCCTGCACAGCACAAATGATGAGCTGTTCTTAATGTGTCTGCTTATACCTGGTTTCAGAATAAAAGCTTGGTACTGAAAGTATTTTCCCTATTGGCAGAAAGAAGCACTTTTCATTTTCGTCCTAAACCTTCCAAAGGTGTAATGCCTACAAAATTTGCCAATAAGGTTCTGAAACCTTAATTTTTTACCGCAGTAGAAGATCCAGCTATCCTGTAATGCTGTTTGGTTACAAGAAACTTGTAACAGGTGATACCATAACACTGTAATGCAACACATAATGAGATTTTAGGTCCTTTGAATGTTTGACCTATATTACATAGGCCAGCCAGGTAGCTGCTATCAGTGCTCTCTGCTCCACCTGGTCAAACTGCACCTTGTGTTATACTGAGATTATCCTTCCTGATACCTATTAGGGAGTTTGCCACAGCCTCCTGCTCTGGTTGATAGTCACAGATTGCCTTCCCAGCAAACCCGGTGGCATACAGCTGTTTTTCTCTCCAGATCTAAGTTTCTGACAGAGAACCATAAATAACCTGTTAAGTCTCAGAAAAAATCTGTGACCTGTCTTCCACCTGAGTGATTTTTTTAAAGTCATGCTATATTTTCAAGGCACTCTTCATAAGGAGAAAGGCCAGAAGTATTTTAAAATCTCTTACATCTTCCAGGCCTCACAAACTGGAGAGGATAGGCAGTCATAGGCTTTGGGAATCTACAAAATGCTAGCCTTTACTTCCAGCTGATAATTTATCTTCCTACTTTGACTACTAGCAAAGGTAATAGCTGTGATGCTAGTTGTAATGATTTTGCTGTCAGATGAAAAAAGCTTTCACAGCAGCACATCCAGTTTGAAGACCAATATGATCTAATCAATAATACATGAAAAAGATACCTATATGGCTAAAAAAAGACTAGGATTGACAGCTTTCTAGAGATGTCTTCCAGACTGTATTTTTTCTTCCCCAAATTACAATTTAAGATCATGATACACAGCCATTTCTCTTAAATAAACAGCCACTGATGGTGACACCTTGAAAGGCACTATCGGCACCCCTATACAGAACTCACAGCATGCACACACCCTCTTTGTTAACTGCACACCCACTGTGACTCTTAGGATTTAAGTCCAACAGAAGAATCAATGGGATGCACACGGAGCGAGCGTACTCCAGATGAGCAGCTGCTTGCTGGAATCCTGGCACCTCCCACCTCAGCAATAATACATCTCTCCCCTCCCTGTGGTTGCTAAGCTAAAAGGCATAGCCTGAGAATGGGAGCTTTTTGTTTTACTACAGTGATGGAATTCTGGTTTCAGGCTGAACCACTCTCCTCATGTAAGCTGTGATTATTTTGCGACAAGGCCCATTTTGGAGAAGGTAAAGGACAGGCCTGTTGCACTAATATGTAAGAGATTTTCCCTTTATCAGTGAGAGTTTTGGAAAGCTGAAGGGTTACTGAATTCCTTAAGAATAACTAATAAAATTTCTCTTTATTTTTTGTCCTAATGGAAACAAAATCATTATGGTCCCAGTGTCTCTCTGCATATCTTTCTCTCAACCCGAATACCTTTTGCATCCATGCAGCTGGATTTGATAAAGCATAGAGGTCTCAAGGCAATTAGATTCCTACAAAGTTTTAGCCAGAAAGGGAATACACAAAGGACGAAGACTCTGAGTATATTTCTCTATGTATGCCTATCAGGTATGTGTCAGGGAAGGGCAGAAGCATAAAATTATTAAACCTCTTGGAATCCACAGGGTCCTCATTTGCGGACATTGTCCTGAAACTATGAGAAAAACAAAACTCAGTCAGACCTTGCACATTCTTGGACACTCTGTCAAACAACAAGATGCAAATCGACCGGAAAACTGAATACATCCCTAGACCAGCCCATCTCATTCCAGCATTTGGCCTAAATAACAGAGTCCTTGTTTTCCTGGGTTTCGACCTTGAGCAGGCAGGTTTATCTTACCGGGTTCCGTTTGGCCTTGGCACACCAGCTGTCTGAAAGAATTCCCAAATCCAGTAACACGATTACTCTGTTTGTCCTGGCACGTCATACCCTGACCTAACATCTGAATGGGGCAACCTGGGTGAGCTGGTTAGAATGCTCTAGTACACTGCTGCAAGGGTCACCTGAATTTCCAGCTCATTTTGAACGTGATGGTGGCACACAAGCTCAGAATTAACTGGCAGGTAGTACTGTCTGTTGGCTTATTTTCTTTATCCTAAGCATTTCTGAATGGCCACTGCTGCTCCAAAATGGAAGTTAGGCTACATGGATTTGCCTGTCTTCATGTGAGCAGTTCTTATGTTCAAGTATTGTAAGTGTGTTCTAAATTACTTCCTAGCTCTTCATCAACCTCTAGTTTTAGCAACACTGTCCAGAGTCTGTGTCATAAGCTGTGTCCAGCTCTGGGTCCCCCAACATCAGAAGGATGAGGACCTCCTGGAGTGAGTCCCGAAGACAGTGATGAAGATGATCAAAGGGCTGGAGAACCTCTCCTGTGAAGACAGGCTGAGAGAGCTGTGGTTGTTCAGCCTGCAGAAGGCTCTGGGGTGACCTCATTGCAGCCTTCCAGTGTCTAAAGGGGGGCTTATAAAACAGATGGAGAGTAACTTTTACATGAGCAGATAGTGATAGGACAAGGGGGAATGGTTTTAAACTAAAAGAGCAGAGACTGGATATAGGAGGAAATTCTTTACTCATAGGGTGCTGTGTCGCTGGAATGGGTTGCCCAGAGAATTGTGGATGCACCATCCCTGGAAATGTTCAGGTGTTGCATGGAGGCCCTGAGAAACCTAATCTAGTGGGTGGCATCCCTGCCCATGGCTGGGGTGGGTGGAGCTAGAAAATCTTTAAGGTCCCTTCTCCCCGAATCATTCAATACATAATTGATATATGCTTGATAAAAAATCGTGTCACTGTATGTGATGGTGGAGGGTAGGAGAGAAGCACCTTTCCAGACCTTTTAAATGACCTAGGCTTTGAGCTAATATTTGTTGCTAGCATAAAGAGATTGGAAGTTTGCATTAATCTCTCTCTTCCTTTTAAATTCTACTTTATACAAGCAAGAAGCTTTTAATCAGGCAAGGCAATAAAACGTGAGCAAAGCATGGACAACACTGCAGGACTGCACAGGAAAAGCGAATAGTGCAGCTATTCTGGAATGGTGGTGTCAGCCTGGAATGACTCCCTACTGAGACATTTTTATTCCACAAAATCATTGATTTATTTTGGATGACAGTACACATATGCACAATTATTCTGAAGAGCTATTCTGGCCAACAACACTAGGCAGGCAAGCATGAAGCATGATTTTCAGAGCCATAGGCAGTTTTATTGCTGTCTGGGTCACTTCAAAATCTGTGGGAAAATCATGGTTTCAGCCTGTCAAATCGCAGCACAAGCAGTATGAACTATTTTCATTTATGCTTGCAGAATTTTATTTCAACTTATTTGAAAAAATAAAAGCCCTTCTTAAAACCTATTAGTTTTAAATGCAGATTAAAATTGAGAGAATATAAGATGGAAAACATTCATAGATTTTCCTCTTCATATTTTAACCAGCCAAAGAATTAATAGAACTTTGATAAACTTCCGCTAATGTTTTATACTGAAAATAAAAGTGATTGTGTTTGTGCATGTGTGAAAGAGTACAGACTTTCAAGATAACTTAATCTTTCTGATGTTTTTTTAAGCAGGTCTCTGAATAGGCCTAGAACCTTGAACAATTTTCAGCTGCTGAGCCACAAAAATGCAGGAACTTGTGGAATTCAAGATGTCTCTGGGTGGCTTCCAGAGGGTCGTAGAGAGATAAGGAATTAAAACCAGCAAATGAAAATTTTCTGGGCAGATAGCATCACAGCCATAAGGAATGTTTTGTGAATCTGCAAATAGGGAGGCTGATCTAGAATGTTATCAGCAACTAAAGAGGAACCATCTGTGCCTGTACAAGGTCCATGGACAGAAATATCTGGAGAAGTTTACGAAGTCACTGTTGTATGTTGGCCTTGAATCCTATCAGTATCAATTAAAATATCAATATTGTTAAAGGCCTTATCACTACTACAGTTATCAGTTTTAGTTGGGACATAACAAAAATTTTTACTGCTTATTCAGGAAAGTGAACATGTTGGACTTTAACCTACAGGGTTTATTCTTCCTAAGTTCTAACACCATATAGACGATGAGTTTTAAAGGCCACACAATTAAGTTAAGGCTTGAAGAGATAAAATAAACAGAAAAATAGCTGTCATAAAGAACCTATATGCTCATGTTGTTCTATAGATATATATATATATATACATTCTTCTCAGAGGCCACAGCCATATTTATACCAGAATTTCTGTGACTAACAAACAAGTTTCATCTCTTTCATAAATATTTGTCTTCATTGGTTTTGAAAAAATGAAATAAAGACAAACAGTAGTAGCAGATGCCAATGCCACAGCTAGGTGTAAACTCCTACTGTACTTGGGAACATATTCAAAGGTACTAAGCTTTAAAACACTAGAATGGTTATATTGTTTCCATTACCTGTGGCACATAACCAAACCTCAGCAGTAAGGTTAAACCTGTGATAGCCAACCAGATATTCCAATATTTTTAGACGCACAATTGAATTAAAAATAACCTTAAAAAGCTCTTACAAACAAGCAAAAGAGAAAAAAAAAAGCTATCTGGAGTGTGAAAGTGGATTTTGCACAGGATGAACTGCTTAGAAAGGCTCAGACTGAAAAGCATATTAATTGTAATGTAGCTGAGAACTGTGTCTCCTATTGAGCAAATAATTTTAAAAACCTGTCTGAGATTTACTGGAGCTAATGACATTAGATTTAAAATGCTTAACTTTACAGTCAGATTCATATTGTGTTCTGAATTGGCATCATTGATAGTGAGGGAATTTGTTCATAAAGGAGAGAAACAAACCCTACAATCTTCATGGATGCAAATCCTGTCTGCAGCTTACCTTTCACTTGAACTGAATAAATTGCAGAATAATCCACACCTTATTTGTGCTACTATTGAAAGTGAGCAGCGGTATCAGAAACACACATCTAGAGACAGAAATTGCTGTCAAGCCATTTAGCTGTGTCATGCAGAACTCATATACATATATATATACACACACACATATAAATAGCTTTTTCATACTGATAAACATTCTTTGAAACTGCTTGTTTTCAGGGCAACAGGAGACTTTGGCCCTTCTGATTCCAAACAATTAAAAAAGCCACTAGACTTTGTTTCCAGTTTCATGCAGGCACAGGAATAACAACTGCTAATAATCTATTATACTAAAATCTCTCTTGCAGCCACTTTGTGGTCTTTCAGTCTCTACAGGACTTAGATACTCTTTTAAGAAAATTCTTAGCTATTTTGGTTTAAAGAAAATAACCACAATATGAAACAGAAGTCTGTATTTTTGGTTGTTTCCAGACTCGTCAATGTAGCTCTCTCCTCAGCTATTACAGTTCTTTCTGTAATAAACACTTCAGGTCTTTATTTTATGGCAAGTACCTTGTTACTCTTAAGCAATTATGTAAAAATTAACATTAATAAAGGATACTGATAATGGGGAAGTGTACCCAAGGAACTGTGTACTACTGCCTCAAGCCACCCTAGGCTGAGTATTGGCTCCAAATCTCAAAAATTACATTACCAGTGTTTGTATTTTTACAAGATTTGTTATCCATTGGTTATCTTGATAGAGCTGGAAGCCACTAAAAGAGGTGCTAGAAAGAAATGTTACTGCATCTTGTGTAACTCATCAACCTCCACTTATCCCTGTATCTCTTGACATGCAGACCACTGGAAAAGGCAGTCCCTTAGAAGAAAACTAAGATTATGTAGATGGCATATATAGACCAGATAAGCTGGAGAATGATATACTTCTCTATTCAGAAGGGAAAAAACCCAAAACATTGTAGTACCTAGACAAGGTAAGTTTTACAACCACAGATAGCATACACCCAGATCTGTGATACACCTAAACATTTGTTGCGGGTGCAACAAACATTATGTTTGCAAGACAGAGAAGCTCCATGGAAAACTCAGCTTCTACGTGAGGTAGACTAAGCACAAAAAAAAAAAAAGAGAGATAGGAAAAGTGCAGTTGTATGGAAAGGGTGGTACTTCTAGCCAAAATGTGTGGGGCTTGTTGTCTTTCTAAGACTTGACACAGCAACAGTGGTGCTAAGCAGGAGGCTGAGCAAGTGCTCCCCATCGTGTACAGGTCACACTCACACTGTCACCAAAGTGACCTGAGCAGAGCTCTGGTTCCCTAGTGACACCACCCAGGGTCTGGGTACCTACCACGGGTATCCTGATGGGATAACCACCTGCTTTCTAGGCTTTGGAAAGGCTGAGCTAGGCCTTCATGGCTAAGCAGGCATCCTTTAGTATACAACAGACTGTTTGATATCAGCTAAAAGAAAGGAAGGATATGGATGCATCTTTTCTGAGTGGCTCATATGTACAGCAAATTCTGGCTTAGCAGAAGTGCTCCTTCTGTTATGAATTCCAGTTATTTGTCTCATTCACTAAAGTAAGCTCTTCCTGTTAGCCCAGACTGATTTGCAAGATAGCTCCTTTTATCACAGAATTCCTTAAAGATGTATTTTTACAGTCTTTTTTCAGAGTAGCACAATATAATAAGGAATCAGAGAATGCCAGAATCAATTAGTTTGGAAAAGACCTCTGAGATCATAGAGTCCAACCTTTGAACACCACCACCTCAACCAGACGGTGGCACTTTCCTTAAACAGCTCCAGGGATGGTGATTGCACCACCTCCCTGGGCAGTCCATTCCAATGCTTAAACACCCTTTCAGTGAAGAAATTTCTCCTAATGTCCAACCTGACTCTTCCCTGGTGCAGCTTAAGACTGTCCTCTCATCCTGAATGAAGTAACCCACACTGGTATATTTAGTTTGCCAGATGTGTTACAAGCAACAATAACATTCTTGCCAGTTAGCTCAAATATTGTCATTTTCTCAAAGGATTATCTGCTCCAAGCACATGATAAACTTCATCTCTAGCCATGTTCAAATCTCAGTAATTATCACACAAGAAGGGAAATCAAAGAGATTGTCTGTTCTGTTAAGGACACCTGGAAGATCTATCATAAATAAAAAATCAAAAAGCAAATTTTGAAGAAAAACATTAGACTGGTATCTTTAAGGGGGGCACATTTAGTAAGCAGCACTACCACTGTCTCCCTTCTCCTAACCAGTAGGCCTCAATTATAAAGATGAATGCACTTAGCACTCTCCTAGACTCCAGTTACATCTCTCTTCTTACATAGACTGTCCTCTGATGCTAGAAAAATAAATGTACCTTGAGTTCACGTGTAAAAGGCTCAACTTCTTTAAAACTTAAGCTTAAAGAGACACTTTATAGAGACAAGAGATTGTTTCAGAGATACTTACTGGGCTTCCCTCACAGCAGCAGCTCTGTCCTTCCACCCACCACTATAAAAAGTGCTGAGAGTCGTGTCCTGATCACTGCTCTGAAAGTAAGGCCAATAAATAGCCCCTAGTATTGGGTTCCTGATGAGGTAAACTGCTGACACACAGCAGCCCGCCTCTCCTCACTGCAGGGACGCACACAGACGGTGAGGCAAAGTGCTTTCAAATAGCAGCTCTATGCTCACGGACTCCCTGTTTTCCAGAATCTATTTTCCCTCAAGAATAAGTATTTTTTTCAAATACTTGCACCTCTTCTACTTTAAGGAGAGCATCAAGAAAGTCTGTCAGCAATTTACTGCGAGGACAGAGGGCACAGGAATTTGATGTTTCATAGCAGATTATCATGAGCTATCACACACTTTATGTGCCGGAAGGTATCAGGCTGGAAACAGATTTGTGTTACTTTATCACAGACCTCAAACTCAATTCCTTAACAATGAGGCCACACTGATGTAGCTGCTGAATAGAAGACCATGATTTGGACTGTGCTTATTAGACTTTTATATACAAGCAATTCAGGAGAATAGGATCAAAAACCTGCTTTCTGTAGAGCTACTTGGTATTAGCAGCATCTATGCTTACAGAAGAGAAAGTTGGCAGAGCAGTAAAAGCATATCTGTGTACATTATTCATGCACATTTATCTGTCAGCAGATACAGTCAAAATCCTGTCGATAACTATTTTCAATATTGAGTAAAATAGTGTGCATGTTTTACCATAACTGGAGACAATATTTTACGCATTCAAGAAGCAACGTTTGATAACTCACCAGTGAATTAGTCAAGTTTATTTAAAAGACAGAGCAAAATTTTGGCTTCCTTGAGGTTCCTTTATGAGCATCATAGGAATTCTAAACTGTAACTGCCAAGGTGCTGCAACTCTATACTGACAAGTCTCCTGATTCAAAGCCACTAGACCGTATTTATTTGGTGTGCTAAAGGAGACTAATGGTTAAAGCACTCACGTCTCTTTGTGGCTGAGGGAAAGCATCACAGCTCTATACTTCACAGATTTCTGGGAAGCTAATAAGATGTGTGGCTGAGGCTGTAAGCCAAGAAGTGGGCAAATGGCAGCAGAAAATAATTTCAAGTTACTTCAGGATCTTTGCTGAGTCATATCAGTTTCAGTGTCTGTGTGAGCAAGTCTGTGTGGATTCCACATCACACTCAAAAGTTTCAGAAGGGATTTTTTGCCTGCCTTTAATATTTTAATAGCTAATTTACAATCTCTGCCTGAAAAAACACCACAACAGATTGAAAAATACAGACTCAGATGGCGTGTTTGAACATCTCATGTAGCCGTGATTTGACAGATCCAAATCCAATTACCTTGCACCACTACTGAAAACCAATGTTCTCCTAACAGTCTGTGTGGTAGATGGTGAAATTATCATCAATACAGACAGAACCACTCTATTATAAAATTTCTACTAATTCCTTTTCATTTTTTGTTGTAGCAGCTGATAAGTCTGTTATTCTCATCCATGCCTCGCCTCTTTTAGGCACAGAGAGTGGCTCAAGGCACTTCCCTTCTACAAGGTGGGTGGGCAGAGTACAAACTGATTTATTTATCAGACGAAGCACTGAGAGGCACTTTCACACAGAGAAATGGGTTCTGGATCCCATTTTTCCTCCCTGCTCTCTTCACTGCTCCATGAAAGGAAAAGAGACTATGCCTACCAAGCAGCAAATTATAATGACCATGCTCAGCTCAATAGTGTTTTATCATGGATTTGGTTGATAGATTTGGTCAAAAGGTCAAACTATTCCCATGGAGAACAAATGTGGCAGCTCTGTATCATCTGTAACAGACAGAGACACAATTCTCACCTTAGCTTTGCCTGCTTCCCGTGGGCCAGCATTGCCCCAGACTTATCTCTAGGTAGCTCTCACCTGTACTCACCTTAATCAGACAAACTTTTCCATGATGTGAATTGGAGAGGGATAAGCCTTGACTTCACTGGCACATCAAAGCAGAGCCGCAACCCACATCTTTTGCTGCAACCCTTTCAATAAATTCCAGTTTATGCAGTTAATGGATGGAGAGAACCAGCTCTGTCATTATTATGGCAGAGGTGTGTTATGTGGTCATTTACAGTTCCAGTTCTGTAGGACTTTTTCTTTTACTGTGAGTTTTTCTTTTAAAAACAGTATATTGAAAATTTATACTTGGAATATAAACCACTTTATGTGATCGTAATTTTAACAGACCTCCAAAATAAAGTTTTGCTGATGGAAAAGAGCAAGCCTGTCAGGGGGAAATAAGGATATTCTCATGCTCACTGCTACCATTTGTATTGTCAGGGAGCTTCCTCTATCCCTAGATCATAAAGACTTAGAACAATGTAGCCTACGAGTTAGTGGTAAAAAGATTTACTGTGTCACCCTACTTACCACAACAGTGTGCTTTGTTCAGTCTAGATGCTTCTTCCATTTCACTCAGAATATCATGTGAACTAAAATAACTCAGAGTCAAGAAAAAACACTAGACTGTATGCTGCAGTTTATCCCATCTGTTTCTAATTTAATCATACTAATTAGCTGAGCTATCATAAATACATTCTCCTTCTGTCATCGCTGTTCACATTCTCCATATTTATCTGCAGATGCCAGGAGCACTTATTTGTTCCTGCTACACGGTAAACATTGTTGTGTCAGGAACCCTGCTGTGATAAAACTTCCCTAACAAACAGCCACCCTCAGGGAAAAAACCAGTGCCCAGCTCGGTAACAAGTGGTAACAGGCTATCAGGTGGTGACAAACACTCCAAGATTTTACATCTGACAGTTTGTCACACTTCAGCAGTTCAAAGCAAAGATTTTCAGGAGCCCAGGACTAATCTTAACTATTTTTAAAAATCTTCATTAGCATATTAACCAGGCGGTTTAACTCTGTGTTATCTATTATGTGTAGGGAAAGAGCAAATGTAAGAGGGAAGGTGATTACATACGGTACTATTTTGCAGTCAGGTGGAGAGGAACAGTGCCCCTAAACTCCTGGGATCACAGACAGGAGCTGCAGCCAGTAAAAAAAAAGACAAAACAGGAAGAACAAGAGTACTCTTAAAATTTTGACAGTTTTTTAAAGTATTTGGGAGTTTGTTTAAAATCACAATTTAGTGCCATTCAGTTTCTACCCAACAACATCTCTTAAACATGATTTTTTGGATACAGCAGTCACAAAATTTAGCTCGAGAAACTTTGCAGGAAAACATTTAATTTCTATTTCCTGTTTCTCTGTTGATATTTCATAAACTATAATTAGGTTGTGCTTTTTAAGGGTGCCTGTTGTTCTAAACAGATAAATAAATAGTTTAAATCAAATGTTCATTGTCAGATTTCGAGGTTTTACGCAATCCAACTGTAATCCAGGTCATGGATTTCGAAGATACACTTTTCTTGCAAAGAAGTAGATTCTGCATAATTCAGAAGAGTTTTACACAGAACTGTATTCTCAGATGGATAAAGATGTGTAAATTCCTCAAAATCAAAGGGAACTGATACCCAGGAGGGCAAAGCAGACAAAACAGCCCATCAGCAACTCAACCACATGAAAGACCACAAAGAAACTCCAAAGCCACCCACGCAGCTGCCTGAGGAGGCTGTCAAGGAATGAGAGGCTCTTGTTCAGCTCATGTTGCTGCTGGAAATGTGTTTCAAGAGCTTGGCAATACATCTGGATTTTACAAGTGGCACACAAAGATGAGAAAAATGAAATCAGATTGAATTATGTGCTGCAGTACACTGGTGGTGTCACATCTCAGCTAACTAGAATGTAATTTAATTTACAAGATAATGGAACGATCTTCTGCGTTTGTTACTTTCAGAGGGGCGGCTGACAAACATCCACAGTGTAAGTACAAACTTAACTAGACAGTTATCTTAATGGCAAAGAAGGTAGGATCCTTTTTCTAGTATATTGAACTGTATTTATTTTTAAATAATATCTACTCTAGGTACCTAGAAAGCCTCAATTTCTGAAAAATGAGTATCAGGCCTTGAAAATCAGAGATCTATAAACCCAGAATAAGAATGGTGAAGAATCAATCCCTTTTTTCCTGCACGCTTCAGAAACTACCAGTACTTACTGATAAAGTAACAGAATAATACAGCTATTGTATCACTTGCTATTGATTTCTACCTCTTTGGTCTATATAAAGCTGACAGAAATGCCCCATCTTACTGTCTTTCCACTTACAACCTGAAGATATCCCTTCTCAAAATTCTGCTTTCCTCTGTAAGGAAGAAAGAGAGATGACAAGAGATTTAAATTTTCAAAATATTTGTCAATAAGCATTCCAAACAACACATCTTAAATTTAGTTCTCTACTACACCAACATTGCATTGAAATATGAGGAGAGTTTTTGATGAGAAAACACTTATTTTAAACTAATTATTTTAGATGCCTTCAGTTTGCTGCAGGGAGCAGAAGGGAGAATGAGGCAAAACCTGGAACACTGAAGGTGTTTGTCCTCAACACTTGTTAAATGCTCCCTTGTTTTGTTCATGTTGCCAATCTGTAGGAAAATGAACAGGATCTTAAACACACATGGTGAAGACTGCGAACTCCTTATTCAGTCTCTGTTTAATCTTCCACAACACTTTTTGTTTAAATTTGTGAGTGACTCATAGCAGTGGCTTCAGCCAAGCTTAGCACAGACAGACTTTGTGCATGCCCACACAAATACTGATGAGTCTATTCCCACTGTTGGCTTGTAGGATTCCCACTATCACTATCTTGAGCATTTTTGAGGAGAGATTATTCTTTGCAGAAGCCTCTGCCAAAGTGTCTCAAATTCTGGTGCTGGGAATAGTTGGAGACAAAAGTTTCTATATGTTCATTTTCATTTATGGCCTAGTATTGCAGATTACTTTTTACATTAACTCAAATGAAACGTTTGTCCTGTGAATTATGCTTTTATAGGCTCCTGCATAATATTCTTTTATTTACAGTGCCTTTCAAAACAAATTTATGTCGTAACAACATTCTCAAAATAAGAATCTGTTCACATGCCATTGCTCATTGTTCCACACAGTTAGGAGACTTCTGTGACTTCCCTCCTCATCAGACCTGAGCTCCAGATCCTTCCCCAGCTCCACTGCCCTTCTCTGGCCACATTCCAGCACCTCAATGTCTTTCTTCAGTGAGAGATCAGAACCCAACGCAGCACTCGAGGTGTGGCCTCACCAGTGCCCAGTACAGAAGGACAATCACTGCCCTGCTCCTGCTGGCCACACTATTGCTGATGCCATTGGCCTTCTTGGCCACCTGGGCACACAATGGATCATGGTCAGGGGCTGTTGAGTACCCACAGGTCCTTTCCTGCTGGGAAGTTTCCCAGCCTGTTGCTTAAAAAGCCCAAATGATCATTTTCTGACCCAAGAAAGGGTTCTACTCCACCTCACCTCTCTTTGATGGATTCTTTTCTTCTCATGACATGGTTTTAAGCCATATCAATTTTGCTATCTGGCCTGTTTCCTGGCTGCTCAAATGCCTATGTCAAGCCTGAGGGAGGCTGTGGAAATGCACACCTTGGGGCAGAGTAGGATCTTTCCTTTTGGCACCACCCCTGAGTTTAGGTTAGTGCAAGTGATCCTGGCACCACACTTAAGGATTCTGGTGGCCTACTATTAAGTGCACCAGCAGTTGTGAAGTGTAACTGGGTTTAGTTGTGCTTGAAGTTTCACAGCAGTTTAGTAGAGTGCTCTGAAACACTCTTGTATATTTAAAGGTCTAAAAGCCAACCAATTCTTAATCCTGACTTTTAAGTCTTTAAATATGCAAGACTGAGTCACATAGGATATACATTTTACTGAGGCACCCATAGGAAAGCATACACAGTTTAGGATTGGGATAGGGTTGAATTAATGAAATTTGACATCAAAATTGTGATGGGGAGTTG
Organism: Monarcha castaneiventris obscurior; assembly: GCA_026261815.1. NCBI lineage: Eukaryota > Metazoa > Chordata > Aves > Passeriformes > Monarchidae > Monarcha > Monarcha castaneiventris. The sequence continues at coordinate 2,952,416 of JAMPIT010000890.1, forward strand.
GCTAAATTGGAATATCATCCTAAGAGCTTTTGCATTAGTTTTGATGCAAACCCTGTCTATCTTTTACTGGCTTACTATTGCATTGAGCTGCATCTGGTAACAGGATACTTTTAGCTCAAGATCTGCCCCACAGTGAAAAGCAGCCTTGTTTTGCTTGTATTCAGGGAATGAACTGAAGTCAGGGGTTTTCATGAAGAAACTTGGTGGTGACAGCTCTGTTTTCAAGTTACACATTTCAGGATTTTTTCTAGGCATTTATGCACATAGACTAGGGCTTTCCTTGTCTGTAAGGAGACTACTATTACCTATGGGTCCTATAGTGGACTTGGAGAGCTGAAGAGTTTCCTGTGTTTAGATACAAGATCTAAGGTAGGTAAATTCTGAATTGGTAAACCCTAATTTCTGGTCCTCTCTTCACTTGTTTTTTAAAGAAGGCATTTGTTTCTCAGACTTCACATAGGACTACTATAATTTTCTCTGTATCTACAAAGTCTCGTTTTTTAAATCCAAGTCATTCTAGTTAACCTTCAGTTACAATTCTTACTTAAAAATCCTACCCTTTGATTTCATAACCAAATTAGGCTGATCTAATCCTTTTGTGTGCACAGCTGAAAGACTCCACATGTACCAAGAGATGCATTTTACAATTGACCAGCTAATTAAGATCTTTGAGTGTACAGTGTCAATAGGTCAGCCTAGACCTAAGGGCAGCAAATATGACTCATTTCTCTTCTGATTATATCATACCTTTTCCTGTTTTCAGATTTATTTCTACAGCAATCTCATTGTCAAATTGATTAAAATTTGGGGGAACTTGGCATTACGTAAGTAAGTTTAAATACTACATAATGTACCATCATTTACAGGCAGTGACAGGAAGAGAAGTATCTAGAAAATCTGCTTGGTTCCTCCCATTTATTGTAATCTATAATAAAGTATCATCTTGTAAAATGAGAGGTGGAAGATACTGCTGCCCAAGGATGGAAATATTTCTTCTGTTCATATTCTGGTATAACCCATCAAACACCAGGATAGAACTACAATTTAGATGCCTTTCACTGCCAGCTATGTTTGATGATGGCAGCCAAAGTGGTTAATAATTATCCAGTTCCTTTCCTGGATGTTTTTGAAATAAATTACCTTACGGATACTTATATCTATCCATTTATCTAAACTTTTGATGAAATTTGACAGCTTCCACATTCAAGCATCCTTCAAGCTTCTGAGAAGGCTGGAAGAAGTTCACAAAACTGTTTGCTGTTAATGCTGTAACATGAAATAATCTGGGCTTCACATCAGCTGTGATGTCTCATCACAACAATGGGGCCTAGTGAACGAAGAAAGAAGTAGTTTCAAATAATATTTGGGTTCACATGATCCGAATGGCTACCAGATGGGGCTCTGAGCTGCCTGGGGACCTGCCTCTGGGGGTGGGAGTTGCCCATGCACGGTGCAGAGGGATGAATGGGCTCTCTGTGTCCCCACTGCCCCGAGTGGGAAATCCGGCTGATCACATCTGGTGAGAGCCCTGAGGTGGGCCACTGGAGCAGACATCAATAGGGAACCCATGGGCAGAGGGGCTGACAGTGCTTCCTAAGCTGTCAAGTTGCTCCTCAGCTGTCCCTTTTACATGATTTATTAATTCTCTGGCATTAAGCAGCAAGCTTTGCAGCTGGAGAGAGAACATTTTCAGTAGCTGCATGGATTTTAGTGCTGTTGGCTTCAAAAATCCTTTCTCAGTCAGAAGTTAAGAGTTACAATAAAGGGAATATGAAATGAAAAAAATGAATGAAATGTATATATTTAAGTTTCCAATTATCAGAATATATCATATAAATAGGAAAGCACACCAGATTATTTATCTGTAACACAAGGAATTTTAACAGTAGTTACAATATTTGTATTTTTGGTGTATCAGGTTTAGCTGTGTGTCATACAGCTAATTTTCTGATACTTGAAACATTTATTCTCACAGATGGCAAATGGATGTTTGTAGTGAACTTAAGAATCAAACACAAATTTATACATCAGGCTAAATAAAATCTGTAAAACTTCCTCTCTACAATTCCTACATTAGTCATTAATCTCAAAGCACTTGAAAAAGTAGAACTCAAAGCTAATATTCACTTACAGCTTTTGTGTGTGAAACCAGCTGTTCTAATAAGCCACTTCATTTGGAAATTAAATCTACTTCTCTATTATTGCACAATTAAAAAAATATATTGAAATTAGAAATGTGATAATTTTTAGCTTGTAGAACAGTACGGAGTGGGTTGTTTTGTTGTTGTGAAATATCTCATTAGGTGTTTGCTATTTTGCTTCTTAGAATGTATCTTCTTGTATATTCACATTAGTGACATTGGGTCAAGAAGTCCATATTGTGCAGAGAAAACATGGTGGGATGATTTGCAATGATTTGCAATCATTCTTAGGTGCCCTAGAGAGATGGCTGAGAAAATTGTGTTTCTCTCTCTGATGCGTTTGAATTTCCTTATGGTGAACACCACTGCATGACTGAGCTGGACACTGTATCCTTTGTGTCCTAGCCCAGTGGACTCCATGCATGTAAGTAGGATACAACTGGTTCCACACCAGGAAAAGAGACATCTTGTAGCACTCTGGGATGGAAATGGAAGATGAACAGGGAAAATCTGGCCTGGATAAGTGTATTCCATTGAGCTGAACTTCACTTCTCTCATAGCTGTCCCATGGTTTTGCTCTGCACTGATAATCACCAACCATGATTAAGCCCAGAAGTAGCTGCCTTTTAACATTAAGTGTGAAGACACTTCATGTGTAAGTACTGACTTATCCTGAGTACTGTGAGCACTGAAACATGAACACAAAAGTTGACTGACTCTTGTGCTATGTCGAACCCAAATGAAACAAGAAAGCACTTAAGTCATGCAAGGTGTTGAGGTTTTCAATCTGATTTTCAAACAAAACCATTTAGATTTACTTCAGAAACTAATTTAAGGTGGATCCTGACTGGGAAGAAAAAAAAGCTGAACTCATAATTTTTATGCTTGAAAAAACTTCTCTTTTTATAGCAACACGAGAATTCCAATGACTTCTCTTCTTATTTGGACTGTCTTTTACTATATACCGTAAGAGGGAGAAAGCAATCTTCTAAACAGACAAATTAGCCCAGGTTGTGTGTCAGATACTTCAGTGTCAGCTGCTCCTGAGGAAGCGTGCTCTCATCACATGGTTCTTGCAAGTCATTCACCAGTTTATTAAGCATTGACTCAAACATTTCAAATCAAGAAGGAAAAAAATCCCTTTCAAGGATTGCTGCAGACAATTCAGCTTCGAGAGAGGAAATGAGGCATGGTAGTAAAGGCTGAAGCAGGAGTGAAGGGTACAAAAGCAGCGTGACCAGTGTCTCTGAACACTCTACTTCTACCCTTTTACTTTACAGTAAATAGTTTTATTTCTATTTTGCATTCAATTCACTCTTCTTGGGTCTGATTTTTTAGTGAAACTAACTAAGAAAATCTAGGAAACAAGTGCTTTTTGTAAAAGATGTGGAAACATCGTCCCTTTTCAACAAAGAGGTTTTATGTGTTTTTCTTACCTGCTGCACTATGGGAAAACAAACTTCCATTCACTTTGTGCAAACTGTAATCATCTGTACTCTTGTTTTACTGTGCCCATTGCTGCAATTACAGAAATTTCACATTCCCTGAAGAAATATGTTGTAGTTTAAAAATACACATATATACATACATACTTCTGAATATTTTGCAGGCTGAGAGAGAGGAATATTACTCACAGGCTTGCCAGTGTAGGGGATGTTTTCACTTGGTGTTGCACTGCACAGAATAAAACTGACCTGTTCTAGAATTTATAGAAATATGCCTACACAGGCAAAGACGAGACACAAACACTGAGAAAAAAAACCACTTGGACAACTGAAATTAATAGGAGGAACCAAATATATTTTCCTCTGTTCTATCTCATACTATGGACTGGAAATGTTTATTTTGTTGGCTGATGTTTATACACTAAAAATAGCAACAGACAGAAATTTTATAAGATGTGATATATTTGTATGAAGGTTGAGAGTGAGCTGAATAAATCAATGACTAATATAGTGATGAGGGACATAATGGCTTATTTCTACCCATACTTGACATCATGCATTTATTTTGTAGAATTATTTAGGTCTTGAAACAGGGCAGAGGAACAATCTTGATGCCTCTCAAAGGAAATGGTGAGGAGACAGCTAGGAGAAAGAGAGCTAATAGAAACAGAACGTAAAAAATGTTTATGAAATGTGTCAAGGCAAGCATTGTAGGCTCCAATTAGTAAATCGAGAAGAAACATTCATATCCCAAAAATTAAAGTTTAAAATGTTTTGTGATGGAAGTGATAGAAGAAAGATGTCCATTTAAGCATAACAGAGGAAGACATAATGTCACTGCATTGCAATGAGTCCAGTTCAAATTTTAGTAAGCAAATGAGAATCTCTACACATAGGGTCACAGAATGACAGAATTGATAATATTGAAAAAGACCTCTAAGATCATCAAGTCCCACTGTTAACACAGCACTGCCAAGTCCATCACTAAAAACGTCCCTAAGTGGCACATCTGTATGTTTTTTGAACACTTCCAGGGACACTTCCACTACTTTCCTGGGCAGCCTGTTCCAGTGCCTGGAACCACTGCCACCACCCTTTTGGGGAAGAAATTTTTCCTGATGTCCAACCTCAGCCTCCTCTGACACAACCTGAGGCTGTTTCCTCTTGGCCTGTTTTTTGTTCCTTGGGAGAAGAGGCCAAGCCCCACCTAGCTCCAAAATTCTCTCAGGCAGTTATAGAGTCCTCAGGTCATCCCTGAGCCTCCTTTTCTCCAGGCTAAACACCCCCAGCTCCATCAGTTGTTCCTCATCAGACCTGTGCTCCAGACCCTTCACCAGCTCCGTTGCCCTTCTCTGGACTCGTTCCAGCCCCTCAGTGTCTTTCTCACAGTGAGTGGCCCAGCTTCCACAATGCCAGTTGTTGGTGCTTCATTCCCACAGATAACCCCAGGAACAGATGACAGTCCTCAAGGAGCTGTGGTACCTCCTAGGCTGAATCCAAGCTGGGAACTTTTCTGTTAGCACAGTTCAGCTGAGAAAGTGCCGAGGCCGGTGCAGACCTCAGCACAAACGTGACAAGCTGCTCCAGTTTCCAGCAGGAGTCACCTGGGAAGAACTCTCCCCAGAGCCGCATATCTGGGCCCCAGATCAGGCCAGCAGCTCACCCACTTCATCTGCACGCTCAGAGACAGCACTGGCTCATTCTGTGAGGGGACACTGGGAGCCAGAGGGCTACGGAGGAGCCAGGGTGGGCTGGGAGCTGGGTCAGTTATTGTGGGAATGGGGACATCAATGTCAGCGTGGGAGAGCCTGAGGGGGCCATCACTGCCCCTGGAGGCAAACTTCTCAAATCTGAAATGGTGTAACTGCTGCTCACACAAGGGTTTGCCTGTGTACATGGGGGCACACATATGTAAGTCTGGTTTGGGATTTGTGATGACAGGTTGTTTAACTAAGCGGGAAGATCCCAGTGTTAGGGCCATATTTGGAAGAGGAATGGTTTTGAAGTTTCTTTTGCAATCCTTGATATATTTTTAGTTCAAAAATTTTTATGAAAATTGACTTCTCTAACTGGTTTTATGAGTACAGAGACAAAACACTGAAATGGGAAAACTTTATTCCTACTTAAATGAGAAATTTACAGTTATCCATAGAAACACTGCTCCCACAGACACACACTGCCACCACAAAAAGGGAATCTGGTCTGTTATGTTCAGCTCCTAGTACTGCACTCAGCAAAACACATAGAAACACGTGTCATTTTAAGCACATGCTTAACCCTTTCCTGAATCACAGCCTAAAATGTCCCCAGTACTCCTTCCAGCCCAGTACAGTTATTGGATTAGATGCATGGGGAGAACAGTGTAAGGGAATGTGCCTATTCTATGGGAGAAACTATTTATTTTAGACCTTCTACATACACTATATTCTTCCTTGTCCATTCCTGCTTCATTAATATTAATAAAAGCTTGTGTATTCAAGACATTGGTAATACTGAATTACATTACTCAGTGGCTCTAATTATGTTATTTCTTGAGTTCCAAATTGACTCCCAGCCGCACTCATATTACCAGGTATAAATAAGAATATGATTCATCATTTACAGAAAGCACATTACATAAGTCAGTTACACAGTTGCACAACTGGGCACACAGACTGTCTGCATTGAAGGTACAAATAGGAATAGGGATGGAAATAGGGAAGATTTTCTATCCTTAGTTTGAAATCAAACTTAGACTACTATACTAATCATGTGAGCTCTGGCTGAAATAAGAACAGAAAACATCCATCACATGTTTTAGATGTTTCAAACTAATAATAGTCTGGGACCGGTTTTCAAAGAAAGACATAGCTGTGCCTAGGGAGTGTGTGAATCCCAAGTACAACTGCTGCAAATAAAAGCTTTGTTTCTTTGATTCTGTTGGATTCCTCATGAGAAAAATTTACTCCATATGCAGTACATATAATGCTTTTGCAATTCCAATGAAAAGTGTTAGCTACAGGCAGATTATACAGCATCCAAACTCTGCTACATTCAGCAGTGTGCTGTGGCCTACAGATGTGGCTCCAATAATAGTAAGTGAGCTCATCCTTAGTGTGGAAGATTATTCATTAGGGAGAGAATAATGTAAGTGATACGATCATTACATCACCTTTTCCTGTACATTATTCTCACTACAGCTGACAGGGACAACATTTCTCAGTCTAAAGTTACATTATTTTCAAATTTTGCAGAGTCTAGATATAAGTGGTGTTTGAAAGTATATGTAAAGATTTATCTGATAGCAAAGAAGAGCTAGTGCTGCAGGGATGAATTGCTTGTTCATTATTTCTATCTCTTTTCTTCATATAAAGTAGTTATTCCATAGTGTTACATCCCATATCTATCAGCACTAGCTATTTTAATTTGTAAAAGATTTTAAAGAAAATTTTTAAGAAAAAGGTTTTTAAATCTATATAATCACAGAATCCCAGAATGAGGGTTTTTAGTTGAAATAAAGGATCAATCTAATTAGTGTGTAAAAGAGGTCTTGATATTAAACTCAAAATTGCCAGAAGTTACGATCTCAGGGAGAATTATGTTCACATTACAGCAATAGCATATTTTGATGAGGATGGAGTCAGTGAAGAAATAGGAAGAGATTTCCTAGCTTTTTCTGTGCTTTTGGTAATATGGTTTATATAGATACAGTCAAGGACTATATAAGTCATGGACATAAATCACATTCACTATGATTGAGATGGAATTTATCATGATAGTGTGTTTACTGATACTACTGCATAAAGAAGGGTAACAAAGTAAATCAAGAGCTGAAGCCGTCCTAATTTTGAAATTATGCATATTTTGATCTTATTTTTCCAAATCAGACTGTTGTTCCACAAAGTTCTCAGCAGCTGCCATCAGAATGAGAATTGCTATCAACAGTTTGTAAAAGCCTTAGCCTAGCCTGTATTAGTACAGACGTGCATTTGTATGTCATGGCCTATTTTTTCAAGTTTCCACTAAATAAGGACATTGTGAGGACTTAGAATGCTATCGAGCATTTCTAGAACTGAACTGATGTAGCAAAAAAATTACCAGTTCCAAAATGCAAACAGTTGTCCTATTTGTGCAGCAGATGTTCTTTAGACAACTAATAAAGTTTTAAAAGCAAACCCATTCTCTCCATTTAGTGTATTTGATTGAATATTGAGGTGAGAAACAGGAACAGACTTTTCATTCAGTTCCGCTGCTTTCCCTGGTGAGCACCTCTTTGCATAACCACTTGCCACTGTCGGTGTTCACAAAGAAACATGTTGTTGGCTTAAACACAGGAGAGTGCAACTGATCCAAGTATCTTGCGTAAGGAAATCAGCACAAAATATTTACCCTGGTTTTGGCTTCTTTGCTATGGTATCTACCTCGTGCACTTGTTGCATTCACAAGGATTTCCTGCTGTTGTGTGCACCAAGCTGGTTTACTGCATGTGTTTCTGCTTCTGTACTACATTGTTTTTCCTGTCCAAACAGTTACCAAGAAATGCAGTATCAGTCACTGTGCAGTGTAAGTGCTACAATACCAATAGACAAGTCTCCCAAATGCAATGAAATTAAATTTTGGAAACCTGCTCACAGAGAGAAAATTCTGGTTTTCTCTCATTCCTCGCATTCCCAGATGTGAACAGAATGGAAAATGTTTTCTCTTTTTTTAAACTTGGGTATTTCACTCTTGATAACTATGATTTACAGGTTGTCTTTAAATGGAAGACTTTCCTGAGACAAAGCATTTAAAGTTTACTACAGCGTACGACCCGTAACAGTCTGACTGCAAAGGGCTCACTTCCCTAGAAAAATGGAACAAAACAACAGTAGGCATTACCTATATAATCAGAATGCTTTACCATCACCCCTCAGAAACCTGTTAGATATGCACCCCTGTATAAAAAATGGCTTTGAAAGAATGTTTGCTGTGAGCAGGGGCAGGAGCTCCTGGATGCTGCTGCTGCTGCTGTGCCACGAGCAGTGGTTGGTGGCTGAGGGCTGCTGTGGTACGGGAAGCTTCACCCACAGTAAGGGTTATGCTTTGCCAGTTTACAAAATCGTGTGGGAACACAAGGCAGCTTTGCTTGGAAAACTTTGTAGTGTAGATCAGGCCTGAGGAAATGAGGCTCTCTGGTTCCAAGGCCACTTCTCACACGGGCAGAGCTAAATGCTTCCAGCCCACTTTCCTCATCCCTGATCACTTCCACGCCTGTGCCCACGCCCTGTTTGTTCTACTGCGATTGTCTGTGCAGCTGAATAATAAACCAGAGCAGAGAGCTGGTCCAACTTTAAAAGCTCTCCTCCTCCCCTCCCCTTTTTTTATTGTTTTTGAGGACATGCTGTTGAGAGAAACACCCAGAGAACCAAGACCTGCAAAGCTAGGAACCAGATCCTTGAAACATGACTAAGAAGCCCAAAGGAAATTAGATACCTAATTAAATCTGTGAATCTGTGACCCTATATGACCTGTTTAGAATTGTGAGAATCCAGCTCTTAGGATTCTGGCAGGTTCTTCAGATTCTTCCCAGGCACCCTAAAACTCAGTTAATATTTTTCATTTAGTTCATAAATGGTATTTTAACCTGTTGTTTTTTAGATCCTGAAGTTATATTTCAAGAATATTTCACTAATTTAATTTCAGTGGGTGCTGAAAAATGTACTAAAAATGTTGATTTAAGTCCTAGCTGAGGGATATGCAAATGCAACTGTATTCCAGAGATATTTGCATTAAAGATCTAATTGAATTAACTGTTCACACAGCTTCTACAGTCAGCTTGTCATGGCCTCCTTTCAAGCTTGACTACATCCATTTTTGATAGAGAGATTTAAAAGGTTTTCTCCCTTCCCCTGGGATTAAAGATAGGGATGAGCACTAATTAGCCACCTGCACCCACAGCACAGTGCTACAGCTTGTTTACCTTGCAGAATCTGCTGCACCCCTGGGGAAAAATCAGTGTGGTGGGTTTTTATTTCAAACATTTCAAGTTCAGCTTTTTCAAGAGAGGTTTAACAGTTTGCACAATTGTTAGCATTACTAACACAAGCAAGAGTCCCTGTTTCTCACAGTGCAACCTGGATTCTGTAGAAGAAACAATAAATACTGGGGTTTTTTCTTATCTTTTTAATTTTTCTTGTTCATCACGTGAGTCACACATTTGGTGTTACCTGCAGCATGTGGCTGCCCATAACATATAAAACGAGACTTTGAAAATAAAAGTAACATTTAGCAATCACAAGAGCTTTACTCATGTTAGCATGATGTAGAATCCACTAAATAGGCAATTAAAATACAAGAAAAAAACCCAGAAATAATTAAAAGAAACATCTTCATAAATCCTTTAATGTAGTGATGCTTAAGTAGTTTTTTTAGTGGTTTCTTATAGAACGAAGCACTATTTAGGACTAGCAGCTGAAAGAGTTGCTATTTAAACTACAGCCTGATTCTTTTTTTGCTATTTTTCCTTTCCTTGGCAATTTCTGACTAAGAATGGTAAAAAAGTGTTCTGCTTTGTTTGTCTTTTATAAGTTCTGACTCAGTGGCAGGCAAGTACTACTTATGGGCCTGATGTAAAGCCTAGTGAAGTCAACTGGAATGTTTCCAATGACTTAATTAGACTTTGGATTGGGTCTGAAGTGCAGCAATTTACTCAACTCTGGAGCATAAATTACAGACATAAAAAACAAATTATTTGTGTGTTGCAGGATTACTGACAGCAAAATGTATGATGTCAGAAAAATAATAGGCAGAGATAGCCTGCACAACTTGGAAAAGCCTAAAATACAGCCAAAGATAGGGGAATACTCTTTGGCAGGAATAGAGACAGTCTCAGTTCCAGTGCCAGTGCCGGAAAGTTGAGTAATTTGACAGACAATTATGTGATTAATCTAGCAGGAGAAGACACTATCTGTCTCCCTCAGTCACCACTCTGCTGCCTGAGCATTGGGCTAATATCTGGATGAGATGATGGTCTGCTGGTCAGCAGCAAGGGCTCTGAGTGTGTAACCCCTGGAAACCCCTTTGGAAATGTTAAAAATTCCAGTGGCCAAGACTCAGAGCAGAAGTGAACAGTGCCAGCCAAACACATCAGCTGAGTTTGTTGCTAGAGTAAATAAGATAATGTTGAAGAGAATGGAATGTGAATGTTACCTAACAAGAAGTCACCAATCTCCACTCTGAAACATAACTTTTTGTTGTAGAGAAATATCTCCCAATTATTGTTTTTCTGAATTTCCATACTGCATGTCTTGATGAGTTAGGAGTGATACAATGAGCTAGGTAGGTACTTGTTTCAGTAAAAATTGACTTAATTTCCCCTTGTTTGAAAACTTTGGGATGCCAACATCTTACCTAAGCTGCCCCAGAGAAACTAATGAAAATATTTGTTATAAAGGAAAATATTTGTTATTTACTTGAACTACCTGTTCTCAGGTCAGTATTTTATTTCAGCACACAATAACCAAATCAGCAAAGAGTAGTTCTCCTTTGGAAAAAGATTTATTCTTTTGGAGTAAAGCCACTTTTTGTTCTGGAAGAGCCTATCCAAGCAAGAATCATTATCCTGGAATAGATGATTATGCAACAGCTATGTCAATCCACTAGCTTGGAGTACATATCTTTAGCTTCCCCTTATTAGCAAATCAGGAAAGATTTTTATTTAGAGAAGTATTTACATAAAACAGTTTCTATTTTAAGAAAGCTAAAAGAAATACAAAGAAATGTGGGTAAAATACCTTTACATCAGTAGCTAATACTACATTGTAAGCCATATAATTGGAAGACATATATTTTGCTTAAAAAGCTGGTATGCAAAATAAAATGGTATTTTTAAAAGGACACAAAGATATGAGTTCAACTTTAAACTGAGGTGTGTGTTTTCAGTTAACAGGTTTTGTCTTACACACATTTATATGCACAATTTATCTATGCTGTAGCATTTCCTCATTTGTTTTTAAGTAATCTTTTGCTATTAGAAGTCATCTCCCTCTCCCAAAAGCAAACAAAATCCTCTGTGGATAAGTAAAAAAATAGTTTTAGCATTCCCTTTCTATTCAACTTTCTCCATATTTTGTCTCCATTTGTTTTCACCATTTGTTTTCAGAGTTGAAAACAGAGAATGGACAGAGAAATTGGACAGACAAATGGAAAATAAAAGCCAAGGTTTGGGGTTTTTTTTCTATTATTACACCAGATGACACAGTAACAAACACAGATAAGGTACTGACCAAACAAACCTTTTCTCAGATCACAGCTGTGCCTTAAAGTATGGACATTTTTTTCTACTCTATCAGTCTAATAACAGATTCTCCTCACAAACCTTTCCTCACTTACTGCCTCAAATTGTCATGGTCATCACAACACTTTCCAAACTGCAACAGAAAGAATGGGAAAGGGAAAAGCATAGAGAGAAGAAAGCCATTGAATAACCGTTGGAAAGAAAAATTTTGTGTAACTGGAAATGCTTGTCTTTTAAAAATCATTATACAAGAAAAGATGCTTTTCTGAGAGAATTCTTTCCCTTTCTTTTTATACTGGCAGAAACTGTTGTCCTTTTCTTGAACAGTCTCTGTTCTCTGCTGGGTAGATCAACACAACATCACCTCACACACTCCTGCTTTGGTCCGGTAAAACATGCTCAACTTTTCATACGTATACTCTGTGTGAATTAGTGTCAACAGATAATAAATTATTTGATGCAAAAAGCTTTGTTTAACATTATTAAAACAATTTCGGTAGCATTCCCAGGCAGGATTTTATAGTAATTTTCCCACATAAGAATGGCAATTAGACAGTATGAAAAGTGACTTCCAGTTCCCAAAGTTTCATTTAATTTGGGAGCCAATAGGATTTAGTGGCTAGACAAGTTTAAAAGACAAGGAGCCAGAAGAGTTTAACATTTTCAGGGAGGCTGATCAGTTCACTGAATCACCTTGGGCTACTCAGTTAACTGTTATGTTCTTTAGTGAAACCATCTGTAACACTGGGTGAAAACACCCCCATATCTACCCAAAAAATACCCAACCTCATTGAGAAACAGATGCTTGAGTCTGGTTCTGTTCTCTAAAGCAAATAAATTACAAAAAAGAAAAAAAAAAAAGAGCAAGACAAATATGGCACGAGAACAAGACATTCCTTTAGCAGCCTTACAAGTGAAGCTGAGACATAGCTGCAATGAAAGCCTTCTCTACTGCAGTGCTGCATATCATTGCGTTAAAAGCCAGCACGAAACACACTCTGATGTCTACTTGATTATTAAATGCTTACTTTGAAACTAGAAGGCAAAACTCAGACTTCACTTATAGAGCTGCAGCCTCACTGACTTAAGGAAAAACAGTGTAAATCCATGGACTAACATCCTGTGAAGTCTGAGCTCCATGCTCACAAAAGAAACTTTTAAGTCAAGGAACAGGCATTGCATTCTTTGTTGACACATGTGCTTACTTGAAAGCACTGTGCATTTTTATGGTACTCTATCAAAGAGAAAACAGTTGTCATGGCTATTGTTCTAATCTGGACACCAGCTCAGACTGTCTTGTGAAAAACAGCAACACCACTATCACCAAGGAAAGCTGTACAGGAAATGGAAAAATTAATGTGGCAGTGAAGGCACAAGAACAGAGATCAGGAACCCACCCAGGCTCCATTTCCAGATGTATTAGGCACTTCCTAGATGATCACATACATATCATCAAATTTTGTTGTTCCAGTTTCCTCATCTACAAAATGGATAGGGAAGCTCTTGTTCAAGAGGTTCTGTGCTTTGAGACTGAGATGAAAAAAGGCTTGAAAGGTCTGCAGTTAAGGAGGAACTGCACATTGTTAGCTATGGCAGCCTTACTTAGTTGTTTTCCTTTTCAGTTAATGCATTATTCAGGTAATTTGGCTTATCACTGAAAACATTCTGCAGCAGAGGCATACAGAGCTTAAATGCCCCAATGTGTCATCATCAGCTGAATTAATTCTCTTACACAAAATGCACATGAACGTTGCACTTGAAAACATGCAGAAGGCCTGTATCCTACTGAAAAGCAACACAGCATGTGGGAAATTTGTAGTTTCAAAGAGCATTACTTGCAGCAACTGACAAAACCTAGGAATACAGTGGTATTTTCAGCAAAGCAGTGTGCTATCAGTGGCACTCTTTTGCATAATCTTAATCACAAGTAGATAATGCAATTCTGTCCCTGCACTCATCATCAGCAGGCCTTGACCTTGCCATAGCACAGGGAGCCACTAATGCATACAAAGAGCCTCTCGTGGCATCAAGCCAACAAAACACTGCATTTCTGTGCCTGGACACAGCCGGCAGAGGCAGAATAGGCGGGAGAACAACCTGACAATCCCCTGTTGCTCAATTTACACCTCAGAGTTGTTGTACTACAGTAGCTGGGGACAGACCGAGCTCAGAGAACTGGACAGTATTCAGCCCTGTGTTCTGGAGCTGGGCTGCATCCTTCATTTTCAGTCAAAAATCTCTTTTTCTGTTGTGGTGGGGTTTTGCGGTTTTGGGTTTTTGTTTGGTTTGGGGTGTTTGTTTGTTTGTTTGATTGGGGGGTGTGTGTTTGGGGTTTTTTTGGAGCGGGACAGCATGAATCGTGTGTACTGCCTGTGTTCCCCTACCCAAACACAGTCCGAAATCGCTGCTGTGCTCGCTCGCCTCACAATTGAACACGTCAGGAAACCCAGAGCCCAAAATGCCCGGGGAGCTACCGTCATCTAACGACCAAAAGCTGAACTACAACCCCCGGCCCCGGGCCTTACCAGCGAGAGGAAAACCCTGCCCCTAAACGCCAGATTTTCACTTGTTCTGGGGCTCAAAACAGCAGAGGCAACAGAAGGCTAGACCTGGAATGCCAAAAAATTAAAAATTATTGCTCAGCAAGATTGGCTCCTACAAAGTCCACCTCTGTATTTTTTTCTATTTACCACTAGAGCTCTATTAGTAACGTGATTTATCCTGATTTTATTAATGAATATAATTTCATGCACTTGCACTTAGTTTAAACAAAGTTGATAGTGCTACGAACTGCTGCTCCTTCCAAAACACATCAAAGGACAAATATTCTGCAGCAATATTAGAGATTTATATATTTGAATGATATTTTTTCCTGCCTGTTAAAAGACAGGCTCCTCCAATCACAGACAGCTTCTTTACACATGAAGAAAAGTACCTGGCTTCTGGAAGATTCAGATTTTGTGCTTGATTTAAATGAAAGGCAAAAAAAAAGGTTCTTCCCTGGTAACTTCTCTGGGTCTCTAAAATAAAACAATAAAAATAAAATTAATCAGGTTGGTTGATTTAAAATTTAATTTTAAATAAGTTTGCTTTGCAAAACAAAATAATATTAATGCTACAAAAGTAGCATTATTAAACAGTGTGGACTTTCTGTTCAAGCTGCTGAAGGATTAATCTTGGTTTGCTGAAGTGTTGAACCAGTTTTTGGCAAGCATCTTTTTCTGCAAGCAAGGGGGCAGCATTTCCTTCATTTCTGTTCATTCAACCAGCTCACTTAAATGGATTACCTCTGCTGATTTTTTTTTCATTATTTCCATCCATAAATAAAAAAAGAGGTGGAGATGACAGGATGATCTCTACTAGTTCTACACACTTGAAAGACTGAGTAACCAAACCAATCACATTCTCTTCCTGCAAGTATACTTCCAGTTTTTAAATAAAAGCTTTTTCAATGCAAAACATATTTAGACAATCTCCTTAAGAAGAAGGATCAAATAAATTTATAGTAATCTTATTCAACTAAAAGCAACTATAAAAAGGGTTTTTTTCCTCATTATTTTCTTTCAATTCCCATATTTATTCACCAGGAGTTTGGTATGAACCACAAGTAAAAGTGTAATAATTACCTAAAAACAAAAAGAAATTAAAGTTCTCATCTTCCAAAACAGTGAAATGTATGTGAAAAGTTGAGATGATATGTTAAATTCTGAAATGTCTCAGATGTGTGTAACTATACCACACCCTCTCTGCTAGCAGAAAGAAATGGTAAATTATGCACGAAGACAAAAATCAGCACATTTTAATGGTCACCAAACAGTGAAAAATCAGCCTTTAAGACACAATACCACTGTAATTTAATATAAACAATCATTTAAATCAAAGTTTTCTGTTCATTGACTTAATATTAATTTTCCTGACGACTGATTCAAAGTACTCCTCCAAGTGTTACTGTTTACTTATTCCAAGCTACAGGAAATATTTTTTTTCTGCAAATCTTGCTGCCAGACTCCTGGCTTTTTCTAGCTACAGTCACACAGTTACTTCTGTAAACAGGATTATGGCATTGGTTCTCTTGGATGTGTGGGAAGCTTCTGGCAGCCTCTCACAGAAGCCACCCCTGTGGCCCTCCTCTGCCAAAACCTTGCCAGACAAGCCCTACACAAAGCCCTGGTAGCCCAAAGAAACTGTGAAAAGAGTACATTTTTAGTACAATGTAACTACCTGTTCACATTACCTAAGGTAATAGACCCCAATTCACTGCCAATTACTCACATTCTATCTTTATACCACTAAAAATGATATTTTAAATGGATTTAGCTCTGCCATCTTCCTTCTGTGCTTAGATTACAACCATTCATGAGTTCTGAAAGCTTTTAAAAGCCTCAATTTACCTCAAATACCTTCTTGCCTCAACCCTCAGCATTTCTTGACTATATAAATCTTCAGACCCACATCTTCAAGACAGTTGATGAAGTGCTCCTCAAGGGTGGAAGGAACAGCTTTTACCACAACATGCTTTTTGTCATTTATGTTGTACTGAATGGTAACCATTAAAAAAAAAAAAAAAAACAACAAACCAACCAAGGAAAAATATTCTTCCCCAAAATTAGGGACTGCAATGGGATATTCTAGCCAGAATCTGAGGATACACCTCCCACAGCTGCACAAAAAAACCCTTCTGATTATAACTAAGAAGTGTGACCATCGTGTCACATGCAGCCCTTTTATCCTGTCTTTTTTCATTCTATGTGGGACAGCATTAATTGGTTGCTCCCACAGGAATTCATTCCACAAACTCAAATCAGCCCTTCCTTTGCTTGCTCTGCTGTGCTGAGATATTAACCTGCTGCCTGTGCCATCAGCCCATCATTTTTTGGGTGCTGCCCACCTGAATGTTGAGCACCTTGAATCTGATGTGGCATTAAATCTTCACGGAAGGAAAGCTGTTGAAGTAGTTAAAATTCTAGCCTTGACCAAAGCTCTCCAGAAGGCAAAATGTTACATGACCACTGCATTTTTGAGGAATAATTATTTCAAACTCAAGCAGACTGCATTTTTGTAGTTCCCTGAGATGTAATGAAGGAATGCAGGTCCTCGGAGTGCACCATCCTTGGCTCATGCATAAAGCACAAAGATGCAGTCAGCTATAAATAGTATGCAGGAATAATGCAACCATTACTATATTCTGCTATAATTGCACTGCTACTCTGCATGAAGGACATGAAATCCAGGCCTATTCTTCACCAACAGAATTAAATCCAAGCTTGTCCACACACACACATCCATAAAAAAAAAATGGTATCATGGAGGAATTAAATGAAAACTTTTAACAGGCTGTTCAGATTTGGTTCAGAAGGGGTTGGGACAACTCAAATTCTATCATGCTCAGTCTCTCAGGCTGGAGTTTGACAGGACACAAATTTCATCACGGACTACTAAGCAAATAGGAAACTGAAAATATTTTTTTCTAACCAGATCAACCTTTTTTTTTAAATTGTGTTCCCTGAAGCATCAGGCTTTATCACCACTATTAATATTCATGCTAGCTAGCTTGAAGTATTTATTTATTAATGCCCCCTAAACTCTTTGGCTTGATCATGTGTTTGAGTGAGGATCAGGGAAACACAGAATCATGGAATGGTTTGGGTTGGAAGTGACCTTGAAGATCATCTAGTTCCAACCCCTCTGCCATGATGTCCTGGTTTTGGCTGGGATAGAGTTCTTTTTTTTTAGTAGTTGGTATAGTGCTCTGTTTTGGATACAGTATGAGAAAAATACTCTGATGTTTTGGTTGTTGCTAAGTAGTGCTTACCCTTAGTCAAGGACTTTTCAGTGTCTCATGCTCTGCCAGTGAGGAAGTGCATGAAAAGCTGGGAGGGAGCATGGCCAGGATAGCTGACTCACAGAATCATGGAACGGTTTGGGTTGGAAGGGGCTCTAGTTCCAACACCTCTGCCACTGGCAGGGACACCTTGTACTAGGTCAGGTTGCTCAGAGCACCATCAAATGTGGCCTTGAACAATTCCAGGGATGGGGCATCCACAACTGCTCTGGGGAACCTGTGCCAGTGCCTCACCACCCCCAGAGTAAAGAATTTTTTCCCAGTATCTAATATAAACCTACTCCCTTTCAGTTTAAAGCCATGCCCCCTTCTCCTATTGCTACAGGCAATAAAAAAATCAGTCTGCAGCTCTCTTGTAGCCCCTTTTAGGTACTGAATGGCTGCAGTAAGAACCTTCTCCAGGCTGAACAACCCCAGCGCTCTCAGTCCATCTTCATAGGAGAGGTGCCCCAACCCTCTGAGCACATCCATGACCCTCCTCTGGACTTGCTCCAACATTTCCACATCCTTTTAATGCTGGGGACCCCAGAGCTGGATGCAGCACTGCAGGTGGGGTCTCACCAGAGCAGAATCCCCTCCCTTGCCCTGCTGGCCATGCTGCTTTTGCGTTCCCAGCCTGAATAAGCTTTTTAGCCGGGGGAAAAAAAAAATCGAATTTGAATTTGCTACACGCTTACTCTTCTCACAATCTTCCCACTACTGCTTTCCAAACATTTCATATATTTCTTCATTTCTGCTAGAGCATTTCTGAGGAAGAGTAATGGGTTATGAGAATACACTTTTTGTTTATGGTTATATTTCAGAAATATACACAATTACTGTGGCAGCACGCACCTACGGAGGGCACATTTCAACAACTTCTCCCT
This sequence comes from Monarcha castaneiventris obscurior, assembly GCA_026261815.1. Classification (NCBI taxonomy): domain Eukaryota; kingdom Metazoa; phylum Chordata; class Aves; order Passeriformes; family Monarchidae; genus Monarcha; species Monarcha castaneiventris. The sequence continues at coordinate 2,970,964 of JAMPIT010000890.1, forward strand.
TCTGGCAGCACAACCGGCTGTGGGGTGCCCCCTCCGACCTGTGTGGCTGTGGGATGATCTCTCCAGCCTGTGTAGCTGTGGGATGATCTCTCCAGCCTGTGTGGCTGTGGGATGATCTCCCTCCAACCTGTGTGGCTGTGGGATGATCCCTCCAACCTGTGTGGCTGTGGGACGTCCCCTCCAAGCTGTGTGGCTGTGGGATGATCCCTCTCCAACCTGTGTGGCTGTGGGATGATCGCTCCAGCCTGTGTGGCTGTGGCGTGATCCCTGTGGCCAGCGTGACGCGGGGTGTCTCCTGTTCTATCCCACACCCGTTCCCCCGGCTGTTACCTCACTAAGAAAAAAATGACCCGTCAGAAAAACGCTTAGGAACGCTTCCCGTTGCACCTCACAGCTGGAGCGGGGGGGTTCCAGCCGGGCTGAACAGCTGAGGGAGGCGCTGGCACATGGCAGCTCCCGCCCTCGCTGGGACCTGCTGGGTGAGGGGAAGCAGAGGTTCCTCGGCTGTACCACTGCGGGCCTTGCGGGTGAGCACGACATGAGGCGACTGCCGCTGGCCCCGCACCATCCTGCTCCCCCGAGCCGACCGGGGCCGGATCCCAGCGCAGCATCCCAGCGCTACATCCCGCTCGCAGCCCCAGCGCCCGAGCGCGCTCCCCGCCAACCTCTTCCCCCCCCTTGGCGCCCCCCCCCGCGCGGCGAATGGTGCGAGCCGCAGGTGTGGCCGGCGGGACAAACCAACAGCGGGCGGGGGGGGATCGGCGCGGCGGGAGGGCGGGACGGGACGGGGCTGGCAGCGGGCGCATCACCGGGAGCGACGCGGGCGGAGCGGCCGCCGCGGGAGATTGAAGTGCCGGGGCCGCGGCGGGGCGAGGAGCGTGGGGCGCCGCCGCCGCTGCCAGCGCCGTCCGTGGCGGGGACAACAGGAGGAGGGGGCCGGTAAGTGCCGTGGGCCGGCGGCGGCGGTGGCGGGGGGGCGGGCAGGGCGCCGCGGGGCTGCGGGCGCGGCTCCCGGAGGCCGCCCCCGGCCCGGTGCCTGTCCCCGGCCTGCCCCGCCGAGCCGCCCGTGCCCGAGCCGCGGGTGGGAGGAGGCGCGTGGCGAACCGGGGAAGGGCGCGCGCCAGGCGGGGGAACGCCGCTCCGCTCCTCCCCAAGGTTGCCGGGCCAGGTGTTGGGACAGGCAGGCCGTGTGACCTGGATCACAAACCTGATCTTGGTTTAAAGATAAAGTTATATTTTTGGGGGTTTTTTTGGAAAAAAAAAAACCCCATGTTTTCAGCTTGAGTCAGCTTCCTGGGCTGATTCAGGGTATGGGCAGGGAGAGGAGAAACTCGTGGCTGGAGCTGCTGCACGTGGTACGAGTGCTGGTTGAAAGTGTTAATAAAGCTACTTGCTAATTAGAACATCTGTATTAACTCTAATTAGAGCATCTGTAGGAGCTCTACTTAGAACATCTGTAATAACCCGTGAGTTACAATTTGGTCATTCTTATCTTGATGGAGCATTTATATTAATGCTGAGGTGTTTCAGGTGCCTTTGGGTGGATCCATTTCTCCTTGAGCCTTAGCAAATATGCGTATGGAGTAGATTTCTTCATTGAGAACTAAACCTCTTTGGAAATGGATTGATTCTTGTATAGCAGCACTTGGAAAAAAACTCTATGGGTCACCATCACTTGATCGGCTTCAGGGGCTGATTGCAGGAAGAGCAGGATTTTAGAACACTGTTTTAGACAACCAGACGACTTTAATGCTCTAATTTTCTGTGTATTCACTTATGAGAACCACATTTACATCTTGTCACATACTGAATGGCCTGCTGTGTATAGGCATTCTTGAGTCTAACAGATGTGATGAAAGGCATTTGCCCTTCCCCTCACCAGCCTTTAGAATCACAATGACAAAAGGCTGAAATATATGAGAAGACAGATTTGTTAAATATTAGAGCATAGTTCTGCCTCTAAACATGACAAATAGGGTGAGAAAAAATAGGATATTCCTAAGAAACTCTATAACTGGACACTAGTTTGATAGGTCTCAAAAGCATCTTTCCAAATCACTTTTATCTAGGGGGGAAGCAGCTCTTGCATGCAGGATGCTGCTAGCCTGAGTTCCTTGAGTGAGTGTGGTAGCTGAGTCAGTGGCAGCAACTGTTCATAGTTTAGTCTTGTTAGATGACCTTTCCCATCTTCTGGAAGAAGTTGGAACTTTCCCTCAGCCCCTCGCTGGTATTTTTATCCCCTTCCTTGTCTCATACATCCATCCCTGTGCTGCCTCACTAGCTGACTGCATCTTGGAGGTTTGGCTGCTGGTAGAGCTTTGCTTTTACTTCTTTCACTTTCTGTTCTCCTTGTCTACGGAGATCCTGGGAACTGGCATTTGTTTCCTATTCGTTGCTGGCAAACCCGAGCTTCTCTTAGGAAAGCTGGTTTGATGCTGCTTGTAAGGAGCTGGTAGAGCACTAGACTTGGCCTGTAACTTGTGCTTATTAAATAAGTTGTTTTTATTACTTAGGGGGTCTCAACTCAAATCACCCCCCTCCCTGTCTTATTACTATCAGCTGAAAGTAAAAATCGTGGTTTCCATTCTTTCTGTCTTCACTTTCATGCATCTGATTTTGTTCATTTAGGCTAAGAAGTAACTAATAGCATCTTATTTGTTGCTAGTGCTACTGAGAGCTTTGTAGCTCTTCCTCCCAGATAGGTTGCACAACCTCAGTGAAAAAAGAAATGCCTTACAAGTTTGAAGAACATCCTTTCTTGTCGCATTTACCTTCTAAATCCTGTTTACAATGCCAAGCAAAGTTTAATCATGCAATTGCAATACAAATGTTTGGGCTTCCTACAACTAAGAGTGGCAAACAAGAAAAGTAATACATTAAAAGTATTGATTGGCTGTGGCTTTTTAAAATCCCTTTCTAAGTAAGCCCCCCTTTTACTATCTCTGTTTTATTTCCATCTTCTTTCCTGCAAGTGGATGGAGTTAAAAAATAATCTTATAATCTCATCTGTTGGGGGGAAGCCCCAAACCAAACAAAGCCTAACTAAATGCACAGGTTCCACATATTGTGGATTAGGTTTCAGACAAAATCATAGAATGTGAAGGGGTTGGAATGGATCTTAAAGATCATCTAGTCCCAGCCCCACTGCCCTGTGCGGGGACACCTCCCACTAGACCAGGTTGCTCAAGGCCTTATCCAACCTGGCCTTGAACGCTGCCAGGGATGGGACATCCACAACCTCCCTGGGCAACCTGTGCCAGTGCCTCACCGCCCTCACAGTGGAGAGTTTCTTGCTAGTACCTAACCTAAATTTCCACTCTGAGCTTGAGCCCGTTTTTTCTTGACCTATCACTCTAGTACCGAGTCCCTCTTCTGCTTCCTTTTAGGCCTCCTTCAGATACTGGAAGTTTGTTTTTAAGATTTCCACACAGCCTTCTCTTCTCCAGGCTGAACAGCCCAAACTTCCTCAGCCTGTCTTTGTAGGGGAGGTGCCCCAGTCCCCTTATCAACCTCGTGGCCTCCTCTGGACTAGCTCCAACAGTTCCGTGTCCTCCTTGTGCTGGGAGCACCAGAGCTGGACACAGTATTCCAGGTGGGATCTCAGCGGAGCGGAGCAGAGGGGGAGAGAATCCTCCCCCTCGCCCTGCTGCCTTACGCTGCTTTGGATGCAGCCCAGGATACATCTGGCTTTGTGGGCTGCGAGCGCACGCTACCGGGTTATGTAGAGTTTTTCACCAAGCATTCCCCCCGTGCTGGTTCTAAAACTAAGAAGCTGTGGAATGATCCTGACCGGGAGCAAGGCTGACAGCACGGCCCCGGGCGCTGTGTCCGCCTCCCGGCTCTGTGTCCGCCTCCCGCCGCTTCCTCCTCCTCCGGGACTACGGCTCCCAGCAGCGCCCGGGCTGAAAGTGAAAATAAGCGCCAGGTTACGCTCCTGTTTGCGCCCTCCCCTGCTTCCCTCCCTCCCTCCCGGCGGGCCGCACGTGTCCTTCCTTTCCCTTTTGTTTTCCGTCCGCAGGCCGGCTACGCGCCCGGGACGCGCCCGCTGCCGCCGGCGCCGGGACCCGCCGGAGCTGCCCCCGGCCCTCCGCAGCCGCCGGGAAGCCGCGGCAGGGACGGAGCGGCGAGTCCGGGCTGCGCAGGGAAACTTTGCCGCTCCTCTCCGCGCTCCCCACATGCGAGTGGACAACGTGAAGCCGGCTGCTGCTCTTCCTGCCGCTCCTGCTCCTGCTCCCGCTGCTCCTGCGGCTGCCGGCGGGCCAGCGCTGTCCCCCGCTCCGGCCGCTGCACCTGCGCCCGGCCCCGGAGCTGCGCCGCGGCTTCTCCTCGCCATGTGGGACTAGGAGGGTGCGGCGATCTCCTCGGTGAACATGGATGCGGCGGGCAGGGCCGGCGGGGGCGAGCAGAGCCATCCCGGCAGCGGCGGGGACGCCCCCGGGGACACGTCCATGGACCGCTACCTGCGATCTCAGGGCTTGTACAGGAAGAAAGTGGCCAAGGATGGGTCCTGCCTCTTCAGGGCTGTGGCCGAGCAGGTAACTGGTTACATAAACAAAGCTCCTTCTCACGAAAGCATGGAAAGTGGATCTCATTAGTGGGTGGTAATTAGTGTTAAAATGCAGACAGGTATAGGCTAAGGTTATGCAGTCATGTGCCAGTGAAAAACATGACTTTATTAAAATAATTTCCACCTTGCGAGGTGAGAGAAGTTCTGTGTGTACAGCTGCCTCCTGCCGCCAAGAAATCCTTATCTGTTTTGACCTTCCACCGCCTCCTCAGAGCTTTTTTCAGTGTAAGATCTCAGCATTGGAATACAGCTGCTTGGTATGAGACTGTCTGGGAAATGGAATTTAGTGGAAAGAGCTGAAAAGCCGTGTTCTTAGTTTTGTTGATTAGTTTACTATAAAATTAGAGAAAGTGAGTAATTTATTTTGTTCTTCCTGTTGAATTCCCCTCCCCCATTTCAGTGTTAGTGTTAAAGGAAAAAAGCGACAGCGTCATCTTGTCTTAAGTACAAGCAAACAGCAGTGGGAGCTCTGGTGCTTCTGATTGTGGGAAACCAGATTCCTGTGCTAATTATACACAGATCACTTTTTTTTAAAAAAAATTCCTTTCCCTACTGAATTGATAAGTTCAGGCAAGCAAACACCATTGATTGGAGGTGGGTAGGGTTTTTTATCTCAAGGGAATATATATATGTAATATATATTGCTATTCTGACTTTTAAATTAATACATAGAAGGTTTCTCTCACACTCCAGTGTTGATAGAACTTTTTTTCAACTGTTACATTTTTAACATCCTATTCTTTAAATAGAATCATGTAGGTTGGAAATGACCTCTAAGAAAGTAAAGTCTTTAATTCGAAGATATTAAGTGTTTATCGGCAAATGGGGTATAATTTGTGTACTCTTCATTGAGAAAAACTGAACTGAATTTGGAAGTGATTTATGTTGAGGGTGGTGTGTAAGGACTGCAAGAAATACTGTGACTTAGATTGTCTGGAACTTCCCTATGTTGTAGTGAGGTAACTTGGAACCTGTGATGAAAGTTATAGTTTTCCAGTAGAGATTTGAACAGGAAGTAGAATGCAGGTGTCATATTGGGAACTGAATTTGTGACTTCCAAAAGAGTGCTTGGGCAACAGGCCTCTTAAAATGAAGAGAAGGTAAACATGCACTGTGAGACTTGGTTGGATTTCATTTGAATGTGAGTGCATGTTGGTAGTTGACTTCCTCATCCACTCCTGCTATAACTTACTTCAATTAACTGAGGTCCTTTACGAAGCAGGCAGTTAAAGATTAACAATAAATGCTATTCATTTGCTCTGTAAATCCTCATGAAATTGAAGGTTTGAATTTAGCAAAGCTGTGAATTCTGCAGTTACTTAATTTTTTATTAAGTAATTGAGGTTTGACTTGCCTGAAGATGTTGCTACTGAATGAGTATGCATATTAAATATTCTTAAAAATAAAACTAGAGTATTTCCAAGCCTGTATTTAGACAGCAGTCATTAATTATTTGTGGCCTGTCATCAAAACTCCTGAGATCCAATGTCACCTTGTTCTCTTTCTCCCTTTGTAGGTGTTGCACTCTCAGTCTCGGCACATTGATGTTAGGATGGCTTGTGTAGACTATCTTCGGAAAAATAGGGAGAAATTTGAAGCAGTAAGTATTTCTGTTTTCTTTGTCAGCATTTAAAAAAAGTGACTTTATTCCTTCGACTTCGGTGTATTCTGCGCCTCCCTATGTTTGTGGCAATATTCATCATAGCTAAATACTAGCTGATGCTCTTTAAATTAATTAGCTCATGTGCAACTCATTTTCATAAACCTGGAGAAACCTGTATATTCCTTGGACTGGAGTGATGTGGGGTGGAAGAAGTTTTCAATGCTCGTGAAGAAAGAAAAGCAAACTTACTTAAACTTTAATAGTCTGTAGTGAAGCTACTAAAATCTGGATTTTAGTTTAGTATCATGCCTACTTTATTAGAAGTTATAAAATGTTCTTGTTGTGCTAATTAATTGCTTTTCCAATATATAAGGGGTTTGACTCATGAAGTTAGTGAAATTTGTTTCAGGGTCTGCAGTTTGTTCTGCGTTGACACTGTAGGTTTTTTTCCCTAAACATCTGTAACTAAGCTTGATATTGATCTATACTTGGTCAATGCCATCAGTGTTGACATCATAAAATCCTTTTTTTCCCCTTCCTTTTAAGAGAGCTTTAATCAATAATGGTGCTTCTGTTTGTATTTGTATGGGTTCTAGTGTATATACTGTTACCTGATTTCCACGATAGACAAAAGGGGAAGTGAGTATGTGTAAGGATTTGCTACTAGAAGATTGTTACTCAGCTCTCTTTTTCTGTTCTAAATTTACCCAGATCCAGAATAAAAAGACTGGTGTAGGGAAGAGAAGGAAAGCAGGAATAAGGGTGTGTCTCTGTGCTATAATTTCTGTCAGAGTGCCCTGTGCTCAAATGTGAGTGATCACATGAGTGTAGAAGTTATCAGGAATTAATGATACAAAATACAGCAGATCTCTCTGGGACAATGCTGCTCTGACTTGACCACTTCCAATTGTTTCCAGTCCATCCAGGACTTACCAGCTCCTGGATGTCTCTTCTTACTTTATTTTTTCACTGCTGACTTTTTAATCCCTTTCTTTCCAGAATTAGCCTGCTCACTCCAATATTTGCTTCTCTACTTTTGGTCTCTTGTTCCATTGTGTAGTGTTTTGAAATTCCGTGTCCATTTTGACTCTTAAGTGTATGTTGTTTCCCATATTGTTTTTTTCCCATCCCTACTTTATTAGCCTGAGTTGGTTTTAGTATGGTTTTAGTATTGTTTTGGTCTTTCTCCTCCAAACTCCTGGTCCCAGTGTTCTTTTTTTTCCTTCAGACATTATCCCAAGGTATGACTTCTTGTCTGTCCATCTTTGCTGTCCTTCTGAAAAGTGTCCTTTTTAAAAGTTTCTTGTGAGAGTAGGTGTTTGATGTTTGTTGTCATTTCCCAGTGTTCTTCCTCCCTTGGGTACTTTGCTTCAGCTCTGCTGATCTCCTTTGCTGCCTCTGTCTCTCCCTGTGCTTTGTGTTTTCTGTCAGGAATACAGCATTGTTATCTCTCTTTGAAAAACCCAAACACACAACCAGCATAAACAACAAGTGCCTCTTTCCCTAATCTCCTGGTTCAGCTGTTCACTTGCTGCCTCCTCAGTAGTTATGCTCTATTGACATGTACTGGTGGTGCTTACTGAACTTCCTCTTCTCTCTATTGTAATCACTTCAGCTTGAATTTGTGTCTTTCTTTCCACTGATACTGTTATAACCAAAATTTCAGGAGTGTAACCACCATCTTCATTTCCATCCTCAGCCTTTCTTGAATTGGTGCTGTGTTACATTCATTCTCTAGCTCTCCGGTTTCCTATGAGAACTTCCTGGTGCCCTTCCTTTCTTCCTCTGTGTGATATCTCATGTCATTTAATTGTGACACAAAAAGCAACTGCTGTCTGTGGTCATGTTTTACTGATGCACCTTTTTTAACTTCACACCTGATTGCTTCTGTCTAGATTAGAAATTTGGGCCACGCTTATTGGTTCTTCTCACTTCAAAATGGCTAAAGCAGAACTTTTAATCTCACTGCTCCACTCAGTTCTCCTTATTATCTTGTTTCTTAATCACTGTGGGTGAAGAGGCCCTCCAGCTTGCAACTTAAGTTCATAAAGGGATTTCCGTCTTGGTTTGGACATTGGTGAATCTTTATTTCAAGTAAATCAAGCAGATTGTGACTAAAGAGCAATTTTAAAATGTAGCCTCTCTATGGCCAGTGTGGCTGAAACAATTTGAAGTTAAGATGTCTCAATTACTGCAGCATCTTTCTCTGCTCTTGGCAAATGTGAATTTGGCCTCTCCATTTGTGTTAGTGAGTCCAGCTGAAGGATCACTTTCTTGGGCTGGCACTTGAAGTGTAGCCTGATTGTTTGCATCCTTTTCTGAAAGTAAAAGCAGTTTGGAGTGATACAGATCAGAGGAAAAAGTGCTTTATGAGTTGGCTGTACTAGATCTTACCACTGCTTCCCTACTGCAGAAGTGTGACTCCTGTTCCTGGTTGTCCATTGCTGTTTATTTAACAAGATATTTGGATTCCAGTCCACATGTCCTCTCTTTGGTGGTGCTCTGCATGCCTGGGTTGAATTGCCTATAAACATCTACATTACATCATCATTGCTTTCTTCCAGGTTCCCCATTTGGCTGCTGAATTTTTTCAGGGGGCTTTTTGTTTGGTTTATTTTGGCTTGTCTGACTTTGAAAGCTGTTGATGTGGTTATTTTCCACAAGGCAAACTCATGTGTTTGACTGTTCATTCCTTCATCTCAACATCACTTTATACTTGGGGTGTAAGCTTTCTGTGGGCAGGGGAGCCTTCAATTTCCAGTGGTACATTCCCATTGGCACAGTGGGTCACAGACTGGGGATTCCTTATGCTGCACTGTTAAAAATGACTAATTACTGCTGTTCTGGTTTTTTTTTTTTAATACAGTTCATAGAAGGGCCATTTGAAGATTATTTAAAAAGTTTGGAAAATCCACAGGTATGTTAAACTTGATTTATAATAGAAAACAGGACTTTTCTTGAAGTTTATGCCTAATTGGATTTTTTTTTTCTCAAGAGTATTTTTGATTGAGCTTACAAGGTCTTTGAATTATGTGAATATGTAGTTTTATGTATGTGCTCTCTACTGTAAAATGATTTGGGGAATTGTATTTTTATGTCTTGCTGAGCTCCAGATTCAGTGTTCACATACTTATTTTCAACAATGATTTCTTGCATCTCTTGATCTGCTTATGAGGAGGTGTAATTGTGTGTTTGTTTGAACTAAGTTTTCTTTTGTTTTCAATACAGGAATGGGTTGGACAAGTAGAAATAAGTGCCCTTTCTCTCATGTACAAGTAAGAAATTTTTTCAATATGTTTTACTGAGATAATTTCTGTTGTTTTGTTAGTAAATCAGTTGGAATAGCAACGATGGAATTATGTTATGCCATACCATACCAGAGTACTCTGTGAAATTATAAATATGTTTTGAAAATTGCAGCTGTCAAGGGATTAAATAAAAATAGAAAAGTGAGTTTAGAAAATGACATTTAATCCGGGATGTGAATTCAGGTTTGCAGTAATGCCATGTATCTCACCTGCCCAGCCAGTTATGGGTAATCCCATACAGTTTGTATTTTGTTAATTTTAATATCCTCATTTTTCTGTTAAAATTGCTTTTTTTCCTATTTCTTACTAAGGCTTTAGTACTAACCCTCTTGCTAAGCTGTGGGCTGTACTCATTTCCTATATACTAAATCTTTCCTCACAAAGTAGTGAGAAACAATGTGCTGAATATTTATAACTGTTTTCTAATTATTGTGCAAGGGAGTGAGTAATCCACAGCATCTTCACTGTCTGCTGTTTGTAAAGCCATTAAAAATTCAGTATTTCAAAGTGTTTACTGTAAATTAATGGCTTTGTCTATTGGTGAGACAGCTGATAAGAGGAGAGAATCAAACTAGTTGAATATTACCTGTAGGCACTTTGAGTGCTATGTGTGGGAAATTGCATGGAATTCTCTCTTTGCACTTTGTGAGGTGAATGGGACAGCTCAGAGTTGCGTGGCTGCAGGGATGGGGGAGGACTGAGCTGAACGTCAGAGCAAGGTTTGGCTCAAGAGGCTTGGTGAGAAGGTCTGATGGTTACACTGAGCCAGGTTGTAGGGGGATATAACTCAATTAAAGTCAGCAGAATGCTTAATCACATCAGGAACTGGATGGTCATGATCTGTTGTATTACTGGTCATGAGAAATGTATTTTCATAAATAGGAGTAGTTTATTTTGCAGTCATGCCACATTGGTATCCAGGGCCACAGCTGATAAATGAATAGAGACAAATCTTTGTTGATAACAGTGGGTTTTTAAGTTTCCATTGAAAGCATCAGGGGGGTTTTGTGGCACAGATGCAACTCTTCTGTGGTATTTCACTGCAGAGGTGAACACACGAGAGTAGTTATTGCTGTGCTTGTTTTGGGAAGACAGGCTTCTATTGAAAAGGCAATTTAGAGTCTCAGGGAAGGTAGGAATGGTGGTGGAGGTAAGGGGAGAGAGTTGCTTTCTTTCCTGCATGCTGGCAGACTTAAGGGAAGCAGAAGTAAGAATCTCCTGTTCTGTTCCAAGTGAATAAGTAAGCAAGTTTCAGACTTTCCAGGCATAGGATAGAAATTCAGTATGAATAGGTTTGATTTCACTTTCACTCTTCAGACCTCTCACAAATATAATTTGGTTATCTAGTAAATTTTTCTTTGCTCCCTGAAGTGGGTGGGTCTTCTTTTCCTCTCAGAATTGCTTTTTCTGACTAGCTGTAAAAAGTTTCTTGTTTTTTTTTTAATCCAGAAACTGTGAATATACTCAATTATTTTGCAAGACTGATAACACTTTTGCCTGTGTGAGAAAGAAGTTGAAGGAAGTGACAGGTTGATAAGCAAACAACTGAAAGAGAACATTATGGATGAGAGAGAGAGAGAGAAAATATTTAAGTTTCAAATCATGGTAGAGATTGATGATAGCAGAGAAACCCCTAGGTGTTTTCTGTGGTTGTGTATGTTCCTTGAAATTGACTTCAATACTCAAATTTTTATTGATGCTACTTTTAAAATAAATTCTTAACTACTACCTTTTTTTTTTTCCAGGAAAGATTTCATAATATACCAGGAGCCAAATGCTTCTCCTTCACGTGTAACTGAAAATGGCTTTTCTGATAAGGTAAAAAAAATTAAGTTATGGCTCTTGTGACAGGCTGAAGTAAGACTACTTTATAAACAGCAGGTAGTTGCATGTGAGTTTATTATTCAACACAGTGAAATGTTCTGAGAATTCAATTTTAGCAGCTTGTTTTGTTTGTATTTAAGGCAGCTATGCTGTTAATACATGTAACACTTCTTTTTAAATAGATGGGGTGTATTTAGGGTGTGGCATGTCTTCCTACTTGTATAAAATTCTGTAAAAATAAATTTTCAGGCACTAACCTGTTTTAAATTCTTTTGACTTTTGTTCAAATTCTGTTTGGTTTAAAGGACATCCACCAAACGTTTTGACTGTTTTATTGATACACTGAGATCCTGAGAGACAACGAAGCACAGGGGTGCCTTAAATTTGACTTAAAAGGTAGTGCTTATGAAAAATCAAGTGAGATGCAAAGCCTAAAATATCTTTGTGGCTTTTTTTATAGGTATTGCTGTGCTTCTCAAATGGAAACCACTATGATATTGTGTATCCTATAGAGTATGCAGAGAAGGCTGCTCTGTGCCAGTGTAAGTATTAAGCTGTAGGTTAAAAGCATATTTTTACCAAAAATCTTAAAGCTGTCAGAAAAGGCTATGTGTGAAAGTTTATTGTGGTCATTTTTAGTAGCTTGGTTTTCAGTTTGAGTTATCAGTGACTGTAGGATTAACATCTGTAATGGTGGAACAAAAACTGATTCAGCTGGTAATTGATTTTGCTCTTCCACTTTCTCCTCCTCTTCCTCAGCTCTGCTGTATGAGTTGCTCTATGAGAAAGTGTTTGATATGGATGTAAAGAAAATCATGGCAGAACTTAGTGCTGTTGGTGTGACAGAGGAAAGTAATGGGAGCAGTGAAGTGTCTGCTTCAGATTCAGAAGATGACAACTACAGGTAAATGAGATTGAAAAGTTAACACAAGATGCCTGTGAACACATGTTAAATGAGTTTTCTGAATTTCTGGTGGGTAGTAGAATGCAACAGTTAGGGTTGGAAACATTTACAAATTACTAAGAGAAGAAGCACAAAGAGGTAGGGTTAGAAATGTGAAAGAATGCAATGTGTAATCTTCACTTACCTAAGGACAGGCTTCTGGCTCCTTTGTTTTTCCTGCAGTCCAGCCTTGAGTCTCTACATAAAGGATTATTGCCATTGCAACATGTGCCTCTTCCTGTTCAGAATAACAGAATTCCCTGGGAGAGCTGTCAGTGTGCCAGTCTGGCATGGTAAACTCAGTGAGAATGACTTGGCTTCCTCTGCAGCTGAGTAGAGTTACAGGGATCTAATCCAACTTGGGTGGCTTCCACATTTGGGGGCAGGAATGGCTGCTTGAGGTGAAGCTGATGGAGACATAGAGATGTAGCTTGCACCATTTTGATCTTGATCTTCATGAAGTGGGTTTATATTCTTTTTGCTGGATGCTCTTAACAAGCTTTGAGAGGTTGACCTGGCTCCTTTTGCACAGTCAGTGTTTCACAGTGCCATTTTTGCACTTACATATTGGTGGGTTTTCTTCTGCTTAATAGGGTTCTTAACTCTGGCTTGTATGAAATTCCATTGACACCTTGGAGGTGATGATGCATTAGTGGATCATGTTCCCTCTTCCCACTGATTGTTACAGTCCTTCCTTAGGGCTCTGCTGTGTGGCATGTGGCAGAAGAAATTCTTTGAGCTGTTGGGAGCTGGTTTTTCCCACAGGTTGAAGACAAGAGAAAGGAAGATGATGGAAAACATCACAGAAAAAGAAAAGTTCTGGAAAAGTTGTGTTTGGAAAAAAAAAATAGTAGGGAATGTTGCCAGTTAAAATACAAAGTATTTCTGCCTCAGGAAACAATTATTGTAGCTAAATGTCAGCGGGTGGAAATCTTTATTCCTTTCTGTTCTTGGAGCTTTCCTGGGATTCAAAAGCAGTAGCCTTACCCTATATCTTTGGGATTCCTAAGAAAATATCCTGCTAACCTCCTCAACACCTTTGGAAATAAGGTCATATGCTCACTGGAGACTGTGGAACTCAATGTTTTTGATTTAAACCATATGTCCTATAACGCTAGGGCTGGTGTGTGTATGTGACTCTTGACCCAGTTAACACAAATTACAAACCCTTTGCTGTGTTTAGGAGGTCCTAAATCTTTTGCTTGTCTTAAAGTTGACTTCAGCTTGTTTCATCAGCTAGTTTTCCAGAAGATTCTTTTCATTTTATAAATATAAACTTTTCAGTTATGTTGTTATTAAGTGTAATAGTTTTTGGAGAAGTTAATGCTGAGAGTTGCCTACAACTGCTGTAGGGAAAAATACTTGGGACTTTCTCGGTGGAAAGTATTTTTCCAGTGATGTCAGGTGTAGAAAATAAAAGTAAATTAGAGTGCCTGATGCAAGTTAACTAACAGAGTAGGTTTTGAGATTTTTTTTTGTCTACTTTTGCAATGTGGTTGCAAAAATTTTAGGAGGATTTTTGTTTCCCTCGCCTTCTACCGCTTGCTTTTTTTTTTTTCAAGGTGACAACAAAGTCAGGGCACATAAAATAGACTTCCTAAAACTTGTACTTAAACCCGAGATCTTATTTCTATATCATAAAAAGTTAAAAATGTAGTTTTATTTTAGACAGCTTTTTCACTTCAAGACATGAAGATATTCTGTGGGATGCTTATTGTCAGGAAAACATGTAGAGAATGGTAGTTTCAGTATTGTAATCCCCTTCTAGATGTGTCTTACCTGATTTTCACACCTTAATACTGTAATTAATTATAAAAACATAACTTGCCTCTGTCCTATTACAGAAGTAAAGCTACAACAGTTAGTGATATGAATGGAATGAAGTCTCTTTCTGGCAACAAGGTATTTTTCTGCTGATATTTTTTTTCTTTCTAGTAAATTGTATTCTGCTGTATTTTTTAGTATTTAATGTTCGTGAGAGACTCTTGAGTTAATAGCCTTCCTAACATGTAACATCCTAAAAACTACCCTCTTCTTTGAAAAGTAATGTATATTTTTGATGTTCTCAGAGGTGGATAGTGTCCTTTCTAGTGCTGCTTAGGTCTTAATTTTGTTCTGGCATGGTTAAAAGAACACCATTTCATTATTTTTTTCAAAGCTCTTTATGCTCTAGGTACCTTGAGCTTCTCTATATTTCAGTACAAGGCTTGAGCACTTGATTGAAAAATGCAAAACTGGACGTGTCTGTGTAGGTGACCATTTAGCACTTTGTTCTGTTCTGTGCAGCACCTTGAGAGCAATGGGAATCCCAACTTGTTGGCGTTGCCTAAAAAGGTTCTGAAATCGCTCGATCCCTTGGTTTACAGAAACGTTGAATATGATGTTTGGCTCCAATCCAAATGGGGTGAGTAACAGAATACTTCAGTTTTGTAGGCTTGGTGAAGTGAAGCCCTCCTGAAGAATTGGTGCAAGTGGCAGTTTGAGTTTAGTTTGGTTTTCCTCACAGGCATCAGTGGGCAGATTTAGGGCCTGAGCACCTGGTTTGCATTTTTACTGCATCAAGAAAGTGACTCTTTTGTTATATTTAAACTAACAGTATATTACTGCTTCTGTTTTTACAGATCAGCAAAAACAAGATTTCTCTATTGCTGCTGGCATGCAATACTCCATTGGAGATAAATGTAAAGTAAGTAGTATTGAATTGTAGTTTATAGACACATTAACGTTTTGCCCAAGATGTTAATTTTCCCTCTTTGTTAACTATTTTGATATTGCTGCTTTCTAAATACACTTGGCTTATGTCTTCAGCTGAGGATATAGCTGTTCTTTAATTGTTGGCAGTGTTCGTGACTTACAGCATACATACAACTCATCAGTGCAAATTTGCTACATTAAAAAGCCACAAGGTTAACTGCAAGAGCACATGTAATAAGATGTCTGGGAGCCTCAACGTTAAGCATGGAATTGTAGATCTGTGTATTTATGTTTGACACTGGAGATAGCGATTACTGTTGGTAAATAGGCTTTGATGAAATGTCAGTACTTCCAAGTAGTGAAGTAGAGGTTGCTTTAGTTACTGCACATCCTGAAGTCTTGGGTGATTCTTCCTCTTAGGGTGTTGCAAGTGTGTTACAGAGTTGGCCTTTAAATTCTGTTAGGATTTGTATTAAGTGTTGCTGCTTAAGAAGAAGCAAGGTTTGCCATTAAATTCTCAAATTGTAGATTAGTCCCCTTAAGTGTGTTAATTAAACTGACGGTACTCAGCTAAACATGTTTCTTTCTAGGACATTTGATCATCTATTAAAATTATCAGTATTAATGAGAAAATAATCAGTTTGGGTAATCATGCAGCACAGGGGCTTTTTTAGTTTGTACTTTTTTATTTGTGGAATGGAATAAACCATAGTGACTAAACTGCAGGGAAAACACATCTCTAAACCTAAAAAACCCCAAACACAAAATAGCCCACAAAGCCCTCAAACCCCTTCCCCCCCAAACCAAACCAACTTGATGCTGAGCTGATTATTTATTGCTTAATAGTACGGGCTTAAAATTTGCATTTAAGACCCTAAGGCTGTCTTGTGTAGTATTTATTGAAGGGTACAGGTATTATTAGGAGAAAATACTCTGGTAATTAACATATTCTCTCTGTCAAATTTCATATGTATGTGGCAAGACGGTAAATCTATAGGATAAAAACATGGGAAGAAAACATGAAGTAAATAGTGAAAATTAGAGTTGATCAAATTGATACAGCTGTAGAGCCAATACTGTAGTGGAACATTAAGAGTTTTTTTTTTATTCAACAGAAGAATTTTAAGAACACAGAATGTCAGTCAGACAAGTAACATGATGATCATGTCTAAAGAACTTTTTTTGGTTGTTTTATAAATTAAAAAGGCCTTCTGAAGAATAACTCCCAAAGTAATTGGTGTTCATCATGTTCCTAATGAGACTAAATTTCACTGAAGTGGATTTTAATATGGAAAAGCTTTGAGTTTTATTGTGAGAGAGAGGTGTTTTCAGACAAGCTGAAAAGCCTGGCTGCACAGATTGCTTTTAACTTTCTTGTGTGGTTTTGAAAAGCATAGTTCATTAAGTAGTGTTCCTGAGCAAGCTGCCTGTTTAGTGTTGTGTGTGTGTGTTTTAGTAGTATTTCTATTTCTTTTTGAAGAAGCAGCAGGGATTGAAGATTGGCTTTTGATTCATTTACTGAATTGGGATGTGTATTTCTCGGGTCTTCTGCTGCCCAGAGGAAAAGTTCTGTTTCTAACAATGTTGATATTTTGAAGGTTACCTCCTCTCACTGTCGTCTTTGGAGCTAATGGTTATTCTTTTTCCTTACAGGTGCGCTTAGACCATAATGGGAAATTTTATAATGCCCATATTCAAGAAGTTTTTTCAGAGAATGGGCCAGTTGTTGTATTTGTAGAAGAGCTTGGAGCAAAGTAAGTGCTTAATCTCTTTTGGAAGGGAGCACCAAACTGAATAAAGCATTACTTTGGTTCAGAGTTAACTTCAGCCCTTGAAATGTATCTTTTTCTTTACTTGGAGCAGTAGTACCACAAATTTGTTAAGAAAACAACATACCAATAAAAACAGGAAAAATTGATTATCAGTTCATACTGTTTTCTGTAGTGCTAAGTAGTCTGGGTATTACTTGGAGAGTAGAACAGTAACTACATTAGTAGTATTTTAATTTTACTCGTTTTGCACAAGGTTCAATCCTAAACAGATTGACACCAGGCTAATAAGGTGTTACTTGTACTTAATAATGAGGTGCTAGATTTGTGACAAGCTTTTCATATTGAAACGTTCATTAAAGCACTGAGCTCCTCTGTTGGTTGAGTAGCTCTGCCTGATTTCATCCAGAGAATGCCAAGTTGCTGTTTAGATCAGCATCATCTTTGCCCTACCTGAGACAAAAAATCGTTTAAAGTTGTTGTTGTGGGTAGCAGATTTGATGGTTTTGGTTGTGTGGGGTGGGGTTTTTTGTTTGTTGGGGTTTTTTGGTGGGGAGGGGGCAGGGAGAGAGCAGTTTGAGATATCCTGAGCTCTGCTGTAAGTCCTGTGAGTTCTGGGTCAAAAAAATCCACATTGGTTGTAGTTTGGGAAGAGGAAACACTTACAATCAAGGTAAATGATAAAGATGCCCATTAATCTCATTTGATCTCAATTAAAAAAAGAAAATATTGTGAGATCTGAAGATTATCTTTCGGTTTGAACCCTTTTTAAATTGGCATTTAACCTGTTTGAATGTCTGCCTTTCATGTGATAGAAACAATTGCTTGGACCATGCTTACAGCATCCTCATATAAAAAGGCAGTGATTGTTCTGGGATATACACCATCAATGTAACATCTTTCAATCTTGGCACCTATTGGTTGTTGGTAATAAATTTATCTAAGTATATCGCTTTTATCTAAGTATATTGCTTTTTGTGATCATTCTCTTTTTCTGTCTGCTGTGAAGACATTACAATAGGCACTTCACAAATGGCTGATCATTCTTTACTGGATAAATTTGTGTCAACTTACCAGTTTTATGTTAAAAGGAAAAATAAAAAGGGTTTGCTGTTCTACGCATTGCTTGAGTGTAATCATAAAGGCAAAGGACTTTGAATGCAGTATTCTTAAAAATGGAAAGATCTGTCAGTATTAGTGAACATGTGGTATTAATTTATGCAAGCCCCAGTCTGGTCTTTTAAGATACTTTTCCCTCCATAATTCCTTGTTTTGTAGGCATGCTGTCTCACTGAAGAGCCTTAAACCTCTTCCACAGACCTCTCCTATGGAGGGCTGGAACACTGTGCCAGGGAAGAAGATAAAAAAGTTTTACCCAACGTGGGGGCAGAATGCTCAGCCTGGTAGGACTGTATCTGTTGTTGTGTGGCAGAATCTTCTTTGTCAGATGTTTTGTCCCAAAGAGCTTAAAAAATTATTAAACAAAAGTCTTGCCTGTTTTCATGTTGTTACCACAGATGCAGAGTGCAAAGGGCCAAAGAATCAGAGCAAGTCAATCAAACCCCAGTCAGCACTACCTCCTCGACTTCAGCATACTGTGGGAACCAGGCAGCACCAGTTCTTGTGTTCTGGGCCCCAACCTCATCAGACCTCAACTGAGCAAAAAGCTCCAGGCAGGAATCCCTCCCAGTCTGTAAGGTAAAGCTGCAAGGAGCATCTTCCTTGGCTTGAACTCTGACTGAGCTCCTGGAAGCCCAGGTGCCTGCTTCAGATGTTTCCAGCATACTCTTTTGAAATATGTTGCCATTGGATTCTTAAGAAGTGTCCCAAGTCCTTAAGAATAAACACAAGTACAGGAAAAATAATTATTTCTTTTTCTTGCATGGCAGCAACTGCCTACAAAGCCTCATTTTTTTCTTGGAAAGTGGATGTTGGTGTGGGTTTTTGTTGCAGTTGTTGTTTTTCTTTTTGGTTGGGGCTGAAATAATGTTGCAAGTGCTTCTTGGGCACGGCTAAGATCTCAGTTTTTGCTGAACCTGTCATGGGGGACTGCTTCATGTTCTGACTTACCACTTGAAAGGAGTAGAACAGCATTTTGCCTGCATTTGTTGGTAGTGATTTTTTGATTCCTTTGGAATTAATTTCCATCATTGCATCTGCTTTCTTCCTCCTAACTCATGCGTTTGTATCATGTTTGATCCTGAATTTCTTAGTCCAAGTGATCCCACTTCCTTTTTCCTTTTTTCCCGCGCAGAAAAGCGGAGCGTGAGCGAGGCGAGGAGCTGAGCCATGGCAGCAGGGACTGTAACTACTTTGGGCTGTCTCCGGAGGAGCGCAGGGAAAAGCAGGCCATAGAGGAGTCTCGTTCCCTTTATGAGATCCAGCAGCGGGATGAACAAGCTTTTCCTGCTCTTTGCAATGTATGCTGGATTCATTGGCATTAATAGTGCACTGTCCATGCTTGTCTGTGAGCCTTTCATTAGCGATTGGTTTGCAGTCCTTGAATCACGCTGCAGTTCAAAAATTAGGGATATTTATTTTGCACTCACCTCTATTTCTAATTACAAAGTATCTACAACGCTTTATATGTTAAAGATGAGAAAATACACATAGTAGTTTATCCTGGGAATAATTGAACATCCACCACACACAGTGCTTTAGGTGTGTAAATATGGGAGACACATGAGCATCTGTAGCTGTAGGATTTTTGAGAGATCATTCTATTGGTGCAGTTTTAATGGAAGGGAGTGGGAGTCTCAGTACCTCCAGGGAAGTGAGCAGATCCTGTGGGTAAAGAGCTAGTCTCCATGTAGGTTTGTTCTAGAGATATGTGGGCTTTTTGGGTTTAAATCCTAGGGCAAACAAACAAGAACGAGGCTGGAAAGAATGAGTAGGTGCAAGACTCAAGCCTAAAGGACAGAGGTTGCTCTCTCCCTCTGAGCAGTAACAGTTTGCTGTATTTGCTCACCTGCAGGAGGAGGATGTGATTTATTGTCTGAGTGAAGCAGATTTTGTCACGTCAGCTAGTGACATGAGTGCTCTTAAAGGGCACTTGGCAAAATGTAGCAATGAATGAGAAAGAGTGGATGAATCTGCAGAATACTGAGCCAGACCTCTATCCCCCACTCCCATTTCTGCCTATCACAGACATAAACATTATTTGTCATGAAGGCATAATAGGGTCATAGCAGATGATGGCAAAGTGTCACTGGACTGATTACATAAAGTGGTATTTCTGCTTTTGTCAATGTCTTTAGAATCAGGCAGTCTGTCAGGCTGCTACACAGACTGTGGATAATGTAAACCAGAAAAAGTTCTCAAATAATGAAAGAAGAAACAGCAAGTGGACAGCAGAGGTGGAAGAGCAGAAGGAGAAAGGTAAAACTAAATGGGTTTAGATCATGGCTTTGGTTTTTTTTTTGCTTGCTTGGTTTTGTTACCAGCTCCAGAATTTATTCAAAATAGGCTATCTGTTTAGGCAATGAGGAGAAAGTCCTAAGTAGCAGTACCAAACTAAGCTGGGCTGGAGTTAGCAAGGGTATGGTTTGTGAAGAAAGTACATTTTCCTGCTTTGTGAATGTGGCTGAGAGAGCAGACTCCTGGCTGGGATTTTTGTAGTAAATGGGAAGAGGAATGGGAGAAAATAAAATACTTATCAGAGCTACCCTTAATTAGATCCTTTTGAAATTCTGGAGTGTGTGGCAGAAAGTGCCAGTGGGAGGAGCATTAGGAGTCATTTATGAGAAAAACAGGTAAAAGTGTTCAGTGTGGCGTACTTAAGAATTAGCACACAATGGTACAGGAAGGGGAGAGGATGGTGTACAGAAGAGTTGGAAAAACAAACCTGTTTACAGTAGAAAGATCTGTCACATGGTCAAAATTCTGTTTGGGTTTTCCCCCTCCCCCCAGTCAGTTACACCATTCTTTAGCTTCTCTTCAGGGACTCAAAGCTTTTCCTCTTCTGTGAGGAAGTGGAACATGGCAGTAATAGATGAAAACTGTAGGTGTCAGGAGGTAGTTAGTAAATCTTTGCTAATTGCAATTGATAGTGGTTGTAGGATTTTTTAATTAGTATTTTTAAAACTTTTTGTTCTGTCAGCTTTGCTGTAACTAAAACCCAAATTTGATCGTGGCTTCTTCCACTTTTTTTTTCCTGACTAAATAAAAGTCAGATGCTGTAGTCTCCTCATAGAAGGTGCTTCTTTCCCTCAATTTTTTAAAATTTTTAAAAATTTTTTTTTTGTTTTATTCCCTTATCTCTGGTAACAGCAGAGGCATTGCTGTTGTCTGTTTATGGTATGTGTGCTCCTTAGTCCCTCTTACAAGATGGAATCCTTTCTTGAGTGGTCTCACAAGGGCCCACCTCAGCTATTTTTAATTCTCCAAACGTCTAAAAAGTTGTTTCCTTTGCAAACGTGTTTCATCAGCAATGCCAAAGGAACATTCCTGTAGAGAAAGCTGGAGAGAAAGTAAAGACTCCAGTGTCATGATGGATTTGGCTGAAGGGCATGGCATGTCCAGCTCTCTCTGCTTTTTGTGACGCTCTGGATTGCATTGCCTCTTGTGAAACTAGGTTAACAATCCTATGGGAATCACATGTACTTCCTTCTGAGTGTTTAGGGATTCCCGTGTCTGCTTGGGGAATTGGCAGGAATTCTCAAAATCAATACTGTTCCCATTTATACTGTTGTCTAGTTGTGACAGAGTATATAAAAAGCTTTTATAAAGTCAGTATCTACTATTGAGAATCTTCTGGACATGAGTTTGATTGACAAGCAGTGGTAGCCAGGTCTGAATAAAAGCCAGAACATTAAGAACTTGTTCAGATGTATCATGACTGTTTTTTAACACTTCCCCACCAAAGTGTTTGCTTGCTGGTGCTTGAGAAATGAAAATTTGTGCAGCAGTCTGAAAACATTTTTAGATCTTTTTATCCACTGAAATGTTCTAAACTGTTTTTTTATGCAGTCAAAAGTAGACAAGACTTTGAGCTTCTGTTATCTTAACACTTGAAAATGCAGATCAGAACACTTGCACTTTAAGCATAGTATAAACTTCTGTTTCATTGGGAGCAATTTAGGATGAATATATGTAAAGGGACAGCTGCATTTCATTCCTGCTTTCCCCAAGCATCACTAAAATGGTTACCAAACATCAGTAAAGAACTCCTGTAGAGCTTGGAGAACCCAGGTTGAAGTAGCTGCTCTGTTACTGCCCAAACAACTGTTTGTTTCAGGATGCTTTGATCTTTGGTAAAAATAGAAATTTAAGTTTTCTGAAGTAATATATACTGAGGTATAGGTTTGGTTTTGAAAGTTTAATTTTGGAAAGACAAATTAACTGGCTTAAGTTGTGATAGCCATAAGTGGTGTAATGGTTCATTTACTAGGTTATGTCTTGGTGTTGCAGAGTCAAATTCCAGGCAGATCCACTTAAGTCAGAAGCTTGAGCCAAATTCATCTGAGGTAATCTTAAAGAAAAGACCAAATTTTTTTTTAATGTTATTGCTTCTCTGATACATGATTAGCAGAGCAATAGCTGCCTTTAGAGCTGTGATTGCTGCTGCTGCTTTACAGCTTTTAGTGAAATACTCCTAAGGCTGGAGGCTTGTATTTCTGTCAGCTTTCCTCAGCCCTGTAACCCATACTTAAAGTCTTTCTCTGCAATCGGAGTCCTCAAACCTGGGCTATCGAGAGCACTTACGAATCTGGATTTGTATTTGCTTAGTACAGTCTGTACTTTCAGTATAATGGGACCACAGAAGATTTGATGTTTGCTAATAGCTACTGTGCTAACAGACCATGAGCTCTGAAGTTCAGTGAAGATTTGTGGCCTCTTGTTGGCTTTTAACCTTTGCTGTCCTTTCAATGAGCAAAATGTTACACTAGAATAATAGTGATGGGTGCTTAGCCCACTTTATATGGAGTGTGGTTTACTGTTTTTGAATAACTCTTTGTAAAGTTAATCTTACTATTAGACTAGCTGTGTCTGTTGTTTCTAACTTTGCTTTAGAAGAATAGTCAAGATGAGAGTTATCCAAAAGCTTCATCTCCTTTGGAACAAGTAAAAACAGATTCTCCGATTCTTGCTGAGCAAGTAAGAAATGTTTGTTTGATTTCAAAGTTTTCCAGTCAGGAGACTTCAGACAAAGGGGAGCTTCATCACAGCCACGTATGTATTACAATACTGGCTTTTAATTACACAGTCATTTCTATGGTGATAATGCTAAAATTGCATATTTACAGTGAGGAATCTGTTATGTCCAACGTAAAGAGTGTAAAAGGACAACCCTAGATAGAAAAGTAAAAGTATATATATTCTTTTCTGAGAGAGGGGTTATTTCGTATCTTTCTACCAAGGTAACTGGTGCTTTTTCCTTTAAATTCTTTAGCTTTTCAGGTTTCTCCAAGGTTATTGGTAATTGCTTCTGAGGGTGGCTTTTCTTTTGGGTTGGAGATACTTAAATATAAAGCTTGTGGGGGTGGTTCCAGCACTGATGACTCTGTGGTACAGGCATGGCTGGGTAGAGCTCAGAGCAGAGCTGTCCACACGGTGATGTAGCTCAGGTCTCTTTGGATATGTTCCTAGTTAGTACTTCCCTGTGGGGATGGTGGTGGTGTGAGTAAGACAGAGTCATCAGGGTCACCAAGCACGGTGGGGTTTAGATGTGTTTGTTTTTACAGAACCTGAGCGAGTGCTTGCCGAGCGTAACTCCGACACCCTCTCCAGTCTTCTCCGAGGTGCATTTACCTCCAGCAGTGCCTTCTGTACCAGCCATTGTGCCAGCTTGGCCAAGTGAGCCAGCAACCTACGGACCAGCAGGTTTGCAGAAATATTAACATTAATCAGAAATCACTAACCCTGGAAAATACTTTAACTCTCTTACTAAGGTGAAGATTCCCCCAGGATACACTGTCTCATATAATTTCACATTCCAAAGGCAGGCGTTCATAGGAATGTAGCTTCTCACGGCTGAAAGCTAGTGAGAGTTCTGGCAGATCTTTGATTGCCTGTATGTACAGTTTACTTTCAGGTGTTAGGCAACCTGAAGGTATAAGAGGGTTGTGTACTCAATTTGCCATTTTTCCTCTTGAGTGGGATAGCATTGAGTTTTGAGGCTCTGCTTAAGGCAGAACACATTGTCAGCATGTTGAAACCTGATATGTGGTTGTGCTCCGTGTCCCATGTAATAATAAGCTCCTTGCTTGACTGAGGACTCAGCTTGGGGCTTGTATGTCTGGAACTAATGAGATCCATTTGGACCTGAGCTGCAAAGCCAGTGTAGTGGGTTTTTGTGTGCTGTGCATATCTTCTGGTCTGTGGAGTTGGCTTGGAATCAATATTGCTCATTAGATCAGGTGCTGCATTTTCTCTCACACTGCTGTTTCTCTACAAGAACCAGCTTTCAGATCAGCCTGCTTTGCTCACATGAGACAGTCACAGTCTTGTCACACTTGACTGTATCTGTGACAGAAGATGTATAGCCCAGTTGATCTGAGCTCAGCTTCAGAGTTGACTGTAAATGACTTGTCAGAATGAGAACTTCAGGGATTCACATAAAAGTTTCAGTTCCTCCATTTTTTCTCCTTCCTATTTCCTTCTGGCATTCATAATTTTAAAAATACGGGATCAGTTTAGCTGTTTCTGGAAAGCTTAGCTTACCTGTTCAATTCTTTCTGAAAACTGTTTTCTGCATTTTGAATCCTGCTTTTCTCATGTCTTTTGGTTTGTGATTATATATCTGTATATACACATATACAGATATGCACTGATACCTGTTATATTTTTATAGATATATGTATGTATGTATGTTGGGGTTTTTTCCCTCTAGGTATTCCAACCCAAATACCTGCTTCATCACTGATGCCAGGACCAGCAACAGGACCTGACTCTATTGTATCACAGGCTCAGGTAACATCTGCTTCAGTTGCTGGAGTTCCTGTGTGGCTACAAGCAGTTAACCAGCCTTTAATGCCTTTGCCTCAGACTCTGAATCCCTACCAGGATCCGCTATACCCCGGATTCCCTTTTAATGAAAAGGGAGAAAGAGCCGTTGCACCTCCTTACTCCCTGTGCAGTACTGGGGAAGATTTACCTAAAGGTGAGAACTCTGGATTTTACACCGTTTTCCCTGATAGGTCTTCTTTTCTTAACATTCAGATAAACACAACTTTTTTTGGTCCTGTTGTCATTCTCTGTCAAAAGAACCAATAGCTGTCATTCCGTGATTTAAGATGTGGAAGGGAATATTGAATGGAGTTGTAACTCTGTAGTTTGCACTGCCAACGTTGTGACTGTTTCAAGTGGTCACACCTGGAAATCTGATAGGATCCTTTTGTGGTTCTTAGCTTGCCCCACCATAACTTGAAGTTTTGTGCATGTAAAGAATTATCTTTGGAGAACTGCTTCCTGTCAGAATAATAGGTTTGCTCATGTCATTTAAAAGCTTGGAAGCTGTTGAGCATTTCCTTACTGGCCTGGGAAAATACAGGTTTTGGCATACTATGAATGCAAGGCATGCCCATAAAGAACATCTCATGTCTGACTGCACAGTGGTGTTTGTTTAGTGAACTGTTTCTTTGAAAACTAGAAGTTTACAGACTGTTAAAACTGAAATTTAAACTGCTGTCATGTTCTAGATATCTTACTGTGGCAAAAAACACCCAACTAATCAATTGAAGACATGCAAGCAGTAAATTAATACCAGTGTTCTCTACTGAAATGGAACTTTATGCAGTTTTTGTATCAAATGAAATATTTTTGGTCTTTATAAATATTTTTGTTCTTTTTTTTTTTTTAGACAAGAATATTCTTAGATTTTTCTTCAATCTTGGTGTGAAGGTAACTCTTTAAACTTATGTTTTCATGTTTGTTACAAAAATTGCTTGTAAATAGTTGTTGGAACTTGGAGTGTGGAAGTTTTGTTGCTGCAGCTGTGCATTTCAAGTCCATCTTTCAGTTTGCAATACTTTCTTATTTTTCGTGCTGTTAACTGGGATTCCAGCAGTTGTCCACACTGCAGTTGAAGTCAGCAGAAATCAAATTCATGTCAACAGCATAGTGAGAACTATTGGCTTCCAACTGTGGCTGCACAGTCAGCAAATTGTGCTTTACAAAGTCACAGATAAATTGTGAGTGTGAAGATGCTTCTTTTGAATGCAGTGCATAGGGAATGAGAAAATGTCCTCAGACTTCAACCTTGGCTCTGTATTGGCAAAGCTACTGCAGTACACATCCCAAAATCTTTCCCGGGGGACACTCCCTTAAAAGTAACCCGCATGTCTCTCTTCTTTCTGCTCAGGTTAATGACAGCAGTTTTTTACTCCTTAAGTAATTATAGTAGTGTGTATGTGTAAATATGGTGCAAATCTGTGTGTTTGGTTGGGGAAGAGGCTTAGCCAAGTCCCAGTGTTTTCCATTGCTTGGGAAGGACTAGTTGTTTGCTTTCTTTCTCCCTTCTGCATGTTCCTTTTTTACCTTCTTACCCTTATGTCAGGCAAACGACTTTGGGCAAGGTGCTGAGAGCTCTTGGGCTTATTTCATGGGACTTTGGCTATAGCAACGATATTCTTTTATGTCTAGGCATGGAAAGAGGGAATATTCAGCAGTTTCCAATGTGAATTTGATACCTCTGCCTAATATAAGTCTCTTTGCTTAATAGCAAATCCGTAAGTCGTTAATTAGCAAGTGTCACCACAATGTATTTAAACAGCGTGAGTTTCATAAGCTGACATGTTTGGGACTCTCCTTACTGGTACTTTGGATCAGTTAGGATCTAGCCTGTCGTTCTGGCGCTTCAGCACCATCTGCTGGTCCCAGCCCACGTTCTAGTGGCTGTACTCCTCCGGTGGTGCCACAGGGTACAGCAGGCCCGGGAAAACACCTTCTGCATTCTCTGTCTGCTGCTCTGCCCACAGCCTTCCAGCTGCACACTGAGAGGGAAAAGCCTCCCAGACAGGAGGTCTGGCTAGGCTTTTCAGGATGGTTTGCTCCAGGGCCTGTTCCTACAGAGTCCAGTTCATTAACATGGAGGTAGAGAAAAGGGAAGGGGTTGCTACCTGAGGTGGACAAGTTCAGTGTTGTAGTCTTTGCAAAGTGAGCTCTAGTAGAAGAAATGGCTAATTAGTAAGGGTGATTCTGCAAAATGAGTTTGAAATGTTTCTCTTCAAACACATAGCTAGAGCTTAAGAGCATTGCATGTTTAACTGTATAGAAACTACTATGTTTTCTTGCTGGTCATAACTGTTGCCTATTTCAACTGCATTTGGAAGGAAAATAAAAAACAACACCATCCTAGAGTCGTAGGATCTAGACTTGAGGGCAGTCACTGTAAAGAAAATTAACTTTTATCTCCTATAATTAATTGTTTCCAAATGGTAAACGACTGGTGTGCTTTATGTCTCTCTGAACGTTCAAAAAACCAAATAACTGATTTTTAAATTTTCTTTTCCCTGCTGTCTTGCAGGCATACAGTTGTCCCATGTGGGCGCCCCATTCTTACCTGTACCCCCTGCACCAGGCCTATTTAGCTGCTTGTAGAATGTACCCAAACGTGTCCCTTCCTGTGTATCCGCACAACCCCTGGTTCCAGGAGGCTGCTCCGACTCAGAACGAAAATGAAACTGCACGACCAAACAGGCACTTTGCTGTCCAGACCGAGGCCAGGTCCAACGGTCAGATTCCACAGGTTGAGAGATCTCCATCACTGCCTCTGATCATCCCTTCAGCTCAGGTGTCAGAAAGCCAAGGACAGGTCTGTGTCGAACCGGAGAATCCAGCACAAGCTCTTCATGCGAACTACGAGGAGTCCCTAAGAGCGAAAAATATGTTCCCGCAGCCGCCCTTTGGACACAATCACTTTCTAGGAGCTGTTCCAATAGCACCTCCTTTCTTTCCTCACTTTTGGTATGGGTACCCAGTTCAGGGTTTCATTGAGAATTCAGTAGCGAGACCTAATGTTGTCTTGTCACCTGAGGACAAAGAGGCAGCAGCTGGCACCTCTGCCAACATGTACGTGGGCAAAGAATGCAGCCCTCCAGTTCCTGGAGTGAACTGTGCAGAGCAGCTCCCGAAGGCCAACAGCGGCAGCAGCAGCAGCTCCAACACCGTCCCATTCCCAGTGGCTGCTGCAGGGACCCCAAAGGACACTTCAGCAAGGGCACCCCAGTTGGAGCAAACCTGTCCTTCAGCTGCTCCTAAGCAGAAAACAGCCGGGCAGCAACATCGCCCTCCACAGACACAGGGCCTGGAGAGGCCGACGGCAGGGCCCAGCATGCAGCCACTGCTGGCAGAGCCTCCCAAAAACGAACTGAAACCCAGCACTCCCGGCCGGAAGGAGAAGCCTGCTAAAGGAAAAGAGCCCAAGGGTGCTGGGAACGTGCAGACAGAAAGCAGGGCCCAGAGAATGAGGGAAGAGAGCTCTGAAGATGACAGTGAGGTTTCTGACATGCTGAGGAGTGGCAGATCCAAGCAGTTCTATAACCAGACTTATGGAGGAGGCAGAAGGCCTAGACCTGACAGGGGCTATTCCAGCAGGGGAGGGTACCAGTTCCAAAGAAACGAGGAGGCCTGGAAAGGACCACCCAGCAGAAGCAGAGATGATGGCTACCAGTATCAGAGAAACTTTAGAGGGCAGCCCTATAGGAATGACAGGAGAAGGGCAACACTGGGAGATAATCAGAGGGGACAGCAAGCATAAGTGGATAATTGGAAAACTTAAGAAGCAACAAATAATTTGAAGTAGCAGTTTAAAATCTTAATTTCTTTTTAGTGAAGTTCAATGATATGTTTAATTTTTGGCAAGTAAAGATTTAGGAGGATGTGAAGTCCTGCAACAGGGTTTTTGGGGGGATTCTAGAATTTGTTTGGCTTAGCAGTTTTTCCTCAATGTCAAATTAGAAAAAAATATAGGTTTAGTGTTTGGTAATTTTTTTTCCCCACAAAGGTTTGCGTTTGTGATAGAAGATGGGTATGTGCGTTTACTAGAGTGACAAATGACAGCATTTGATGTGATCTAGATTCTAAAATTGACAGTAACATTGCACCAAATATAAATGTATATTTTATCATACAATGCCTTAGTTCTGAACTGAGCTAAAGGAATTCTCAGCCTACTGCACTGTTGTCTCTGATATGCTTCCAACCCAAAGGCCTTTCATCTCAAAAAGAAAAAATATCTGTCAAACTTGAATGTTTTCTCTTGTGTGTTACACGTATGGCAGCCAGCTAACCCTGTGTCTTAGGTATGTTGTATATAGTTCTTTTCATAATCATAGGGTATATTTTTGAATTTTAAAAAGCATTTATTTGTTGAAATCAAAATCAAGACAAGCAGTCAAGAATACCTGTGTATGAACTGATAAGAATGGCTGTTTCCACCATGAATTCTTCTTAATGCTGGTGTGACTAGAATGGTGCCTATGCCAACTGAATAATTACAAAGACAATAAAAATGTAGATGCTATGCATTTCCAAAATAATTCTGCATCTGTTATAATAGCAGAAGTTTTTTTAATGCCACTTTAACACTAATGCACTGACAAATCCTAGATATTTTGTGAGGAGATGCATAAAGTACGTGTTAAGTTTTTTTAAGTTTGTACGATTGAGCTACTGTTCAGTATTCTTTTGTTGTTGCACTGTTGATGTTTTGCATGTACAACTCCTTGCTGGAACTACTTTTAAAAGCAAGAATGGAGAGTCTCAGTGTGCTCTGCTCTTCCCTACAATTCAGAAGAAAGTGGCTTCTGCCTTATATTTTTACACTGTGTCAGAGTTCTGATGCTGTTTCTTCTGAGCCCGGTTACGATCTCCGCAGTGTTCCTGTTGCCTTTGCAGCCTGGATGTTCAGCTGTCCAGACTCGGAGAGTGCAGTGTGCACAGTATTCACTCAGCTCTGTTGCTCTGTAAAATTGAACTGTTGTGTATATTTTTATATCTCTGTATACAGTAGTGTAGGTGATGGTACCCATTCATTGTGTCTGAGATTGTACACCCTTGGTGCGGAAACCAGATGATAGTTACATGATAAAGAGTTTGTTTTCAGATGCATGCTATGTATAAAACCCTAATTAAAATAAATGTTTTGTCTTTTCACTTGCTTTCTAAATTATATTTATGTATTTAAACCTGTTGCAATGGCATTAAATGAAGTGTTGTTCTTACAGAGCCAGCTGTAGTTACCAGCAGGATGATGAACAGGATATGGCAAGCAGTGAACAAAAAAGGGGCCATAAACTGAATTTGCAGCTTTTGTTTGTAGGGGTAGGGGTCATGCTGAAGGCTTTTTGCTTTTTCTTTTTTTAATCTAAATACTTTTTCATTCAGAAATGTATTCAGGATTTCAAAGAGGCAATCTTCACTTTTTCAGGTAAAGAATGAAGCAAGCACTGAGGGATTTAACTGTTGTTACCATTGTGGTTCTCTGTTTATCTCAACTCCTTTCAAAAACGTAAAGAGGGCTGCTTGTTGAGTTTACTGGTGAATTTTAAACTTGTAACTCCAGTTGTACCCTGACTTTGTGCAACAGTCACTGAACTAATCATTCTGTCCTAGACCAGCCTCTACATCACAAGCTTTGTTGCAAGAATGAAGGCAGTAACACTTCTACAGAAATTTGTTGGGAAACACTGGGGAAGACAGGCATAGCAGTAACTAGGAGGGATGTGCTTTAGAATTTAAAAACCAACTTCTTTCAGCTGGGCCTACACTGCCTTGCTACTCTAGGACAGTGAAAGACTGGAAGGTGTAGATGTATTTTCTGCATTGCTGATCAAGTAAGTCTGGTTTCCTCTCTTGCTGAAAGAGCTGCAGATTGATTGGCCCAGCCTTTGGCCTGGGGCATGATGTTTTAGATTGCAGGATCCTCCTGTTAACATATGTAATATTCAGCATATAATGAGCTGTGATAACACAGCTGCAGGTATTTGCTGAACCACAGCTTTACCTAGCCCTTACTACAGCTGATTAAGAGAAGATGCACAACTCCACTCCATGGGGAGTTAAGCTGTGAGAGGAGAACAAGCTTTAGTCAGCCTTGGGAAGTTTTTGTCTGACCAGGGTGATGGTGTAAGGATGTATTCCATACTTGCACTTCCCAATGGAGTCCCTCTGCTGGGTGTAGTACAGGTGGATTGCTGTTACAAGACAAGAGGGAGGTACTGTGTATATAATCCTCAGTACTGCCAAGGTTATGAAACAACCACGTTACTAACACACAGAATGCCCTAAAAAAACCCAAAATCACTCCTTTCTGTAGCTTTTGAGGCAAAAATGTAAACAGAGAACAAAGCCATGTTTTCTCATGTTTTTCACATGCCAGTGAAGGAAGAGAACTGTTGAATGGAAAACACCCTTCCTTTTAAGATACATAGCTGAAAGTTGTTTTTATGTGTCTGCTTAAGTAAGCAAGGAACCTTTAAATTTCCTTTCTGGTTCCCTGAAGGACCTTAATGTATATGGAAGTAAGTTTTTAACAAGGTATTTCTTATTTACTTTCATTTTTTCTATAGTAAGGATCAAAGCTTTTAAGAGAAAGTAATTCCTGCATCTTAACCTTATAAAAACTTCATGGAAGAGTAAGTTGGAAAGATGGAGAGGATGTTTATATTTCTTTAAGATTATTTAACAAATTATTTTCTTCTCACTAAGTCTAAGAAGATGCACAGGGACAGATGATTAAAAAAAGATGTAGCTACCTTCTTTTACATTCTTTGTACTGCATCTTCTGTGTGCACTACAGTGTGAGAAAAGGGGTGTGTGACATATACACACTTCTGAATTAGTTATTGAAGAAATTCTGCAGTGTCACAGAAGAGTTGTAAGTTAGGATATTTTATTTTTGAAACCCTCATCCAGAGAGATTCAACCTTTTAAAAAGAGGAGTTGCTCCTGTAGTATGACATTCTTAGTAAACTTCCCTCTTACACAGAAAACAGCTTCAAAGATTTATTTTAAAATGAGGAAGTTCAGTCAGCACTTGGTACATGAGTTGGATATATTGAATTGAAAACCTCCCTTAAATTTTGAAAAATCAGAAGACTCATTTGCACAATTTCAAGGTGGTCTATTTTGAAATTATTACACTGAAAATAGGGCTGTGTCACCAAAATATAGAAAGTGGCAGTTTTACTCAGACTAGGATGTTTACTGCTACTGTCTTGGATGTTAAATGCAGCAAGAGATTTTAAGCTCCAGAAGATTAATTTTTCTAAAACCTGATCTGAGCCATCTCATCACAGCTGTTTAGGTTCCAATATGCATGTCTAGATGCCAGTTAAAAGGATGCTGGGATTCAGTATTTAGTCATCCAGGAAGAAGTAGTTTCCACTCTTCTTTTGTTCCACATCCTTGGGAAGAGAAAAAAGGTCACCGTTACTTGAAGTAGTCTTTGGCAGACGTGAACATAACTGAAATAAAAGACACTTATCTGAACTCCTTTCTGCTTCCCTTATTACTCTTACTAGTTTCACGTGCTGTTTTTCCAGCACAGCAGAACTCCCATGTCAATCTTAATTTTGTTCCTTATTTTAAAACCTGGCTTCATATTAAACAATCACAGCTCCTTTACTGTAAAGGTGCTCCTCTCTTACCTTGATGGAATTGAGTTTGTTTATTCTTGGTCTGTAATTGTTGGGGTCTCTTCTAAAAGTGATTTCAAGCTGAGATAAAAATTTATTCATTCCAGCCAAAAGAGTCTGTGGACTGTTAAAAGAGAAGACTATTTTAGCTACATTTTCAGAAGTATTATACTATACAATTACAAGCAACTTTGAGCTCCATCCTGAGTTCACTCAGGGCTGGATAATGCAAATGTGAGCTGCATTTGATGTACTGGGCTGTTCTACATTTTTAGTCAAACCTTGTCTGAGATGCTGCTGAAAACATGAGATTAGTACCTCAGTGTGGCTTTCAACCGTGACCTTTACATTCTTTTTATTTTGTATCTGCATATGTGTGCTGGCACACTTACTTATTCAAAGAAAAAAACCCCAACCCTTACACCATAAGCAAAATCTAAGAAAGATCTTAACTTTCTCAGCATCAGTGTATGATTATGATTTTGTGTTCTTGGAAGGAATACCATAAAAACCAGGAGAGCAGGGGGTTGCAGACACATGGCAGACCAATTTGTTTACTTCATCTGGCTTGTGCCAAGTACTCACTGTTCTAAAAGCCTGGTTTCTGATAAGGCTGCTCATTAAAAAGTCTCTGTAATCTACATGAAATTATTTACAAAAGTAGACATATCAAATAGGACAGCTTTGAAAGAGTAAAACAACATACACGGCCTGTCACTGTCGAGACTTGCCCTTCATTACATCTGCATACAGGTACCATTAATACACTGCTTTCTTTTAATACATCTGAAAGTTATTTTCCATGAGCACACTTTATAGTTGGTACTTTTTTGTTTCCTTACTACTGATAGCACTTATTTGATCTCTTCTGACTGTAATTTAGCCATTGTACAGTTGGCTTAAGGCTGGTCTAAGCCAGGAGGTGGTTTAGTTCTTGAGGGTTTGGTTAGGTTCTCCAACCCTGCATCAGCTCTGGTCTAGGGAGCCTGTAAGTGAGCATCAATCCCATTTTCTGTTCCATGATGCAATACCAAAGTCAGAACCCTCAGGACAGCCTTGGATGCAGCTTAAATTTCTGTAAGCAGGGATGACAATGTTGCTTACTAATCCCAACAACTCTCTTACCTGTTTGCCAGTGTGTTCTTGGAAGGAATGCCATCAAAAACAATCACGCGATCAGCAAGATAGGTAGCCATGATAAAATCATGTTCTACCACAAAAGCTGTTTTTTTAGCATGGAGAATGAAACTGAAATGAGAGGGAAAAAGAAAAGAAGAGAGAGTAATGTGATCTCATTGTAATACTACTGCCAATTTCAGTTCCTTCCCCACCATGTGTACTCACCGTTTAATGACTCTGGCAGCCATCAGACGCTGTTCGGAGTCCAGATACGCTGAGGGCTCATCAATCAGATAAACATCTGCAGGTTTACCCAGACAAAGAGCCAACGCCACACGCTGCAACTCACCCCCAGACAGCGTCTGAACCTGGTGGTGTGGGGAGAAACAGGGCCACGCTTAGTTCAGGTACAGGTTAAGAGTTAAGACAATTAGGATGTTGATTCAAGCAATTAATACCTCCTGGTCAATGATGTTTTCTATCTGAAGGGGTTTCATCACGTCAGTTACAAACTGGGGGTGTGTATAGGCATCTCTGATCTTCTCGTGCAGCAGCTGACGGACACTTCCCTAGCAAAAGGAAAATGTTGCTATTCAGTTTTATGCACCACAAGAAAACAAGCATAAATAGAATAAAAAAAATTTACCTAAAATAGATAATAGATATAAAAGAAGAATAAAAAATTTTCTATCTCTGTGTTTTGTAGCAAACACGATACTTAATAAATAAGGCTGAAACATACCGTAGATTTAGGGCTGATTTTCTGTGGTTTGTAGCTGACATTTAGGACTGGGACCTCACCTATAAAAAGACAAAATTAATACTGTAAACAAGAGCCTTTCCAGTATCTTTAAAATAGGTTTCAGCTAAGGTATTACACATTACCTCCTTCATCAGGTGTAAGTCTTCCTGCAAGCATTCGGATAAATGTTGTTTTGCCAGTTCCTAAGTTAAAATACAAGTTACAGATTAATGACTTTTTAGTAATTTAGACCTCTAACAATTAAGTCACTGATACAACAACAACAAGGACTATTTAATAAAGAATACATTTTAAAATTACACTGCTTTGAGAACTCCTATATTAACTTCCAGCACTTATGACTTGCTTTTTCAAATGGAAGAGACATCTTAAAACTGTAAGTTTTTGAAATGGGATAACAGACAAACAATGGCATTGTTAGCACTCAGTAACTTCACATTCTCACTAGTCAGGGGACTCATGGTGCGGTATCTTCCCCAGGAAACAAGCAGCTCACCCTGACTCAAAACCCAGTAATTTTGAAGCCTGGCTCCCAAAGTGAAGAAGAGCTTCAGGAGCATATTCAGGGTTGGAAAAACAGTTGCCAACATGAATTGCACTCACCATTTTCCCCTAACATCACCATAATTTCAGAATCGGTGAATTCTCCAGCTACTATGGATAGTTCAAATTCTCCCATCTTTTTTTTCATTCCTGGGTATTTGTACATACACATCTTTTTAACCTCTTCTTCATTAGCTGTCTCAGCTACTTTAAATACCAGAGATGCATCTCGAAACCTTAGGTTTTCTGTTGGAACATAGCCATCTAGGAAAATGTTTATGCCTATGATGGGAAGAAAAAAGATAATTTAAAAAAGTTTGTAACAAAGTAAAACAAGATGAATTTCAATCCCTGGCTGTAAATTCCATTCAGGTAAGGAGAATGCTGGATTTTAAATGGCATGGTAAAAGAAGCAACAAGAGCTCCTCTTTTAAAGTGTGCACATTATGCAAATTGAATGAAGAAAAGCATTACTAAATTACAGAATGGCTGTAGCAGCTCTTCCTGAAAACCCCCAGTTAGTGATGTGTGTGGGGCTTAAAGGAACTACAGCTGTTCTCAAAACAGAGCCCATTTTGAGAGCCCATTCTCTCAAAACCAGTTTTTACTGAGTCTCAGTACTACAAGTGGGGTCAATTCAGATGAACACTAGGTACCTCTGTACTGTGCAAAATGTCTCCTGACCTTTCTCTACTAAGTAACCCCACTGTTTACAAAACAACTGCAAGTATCACATGATGTCCATAGCAAGAGAAAAAGGGCATTTCATAATTAAGGCTTTTGGGTTGAGTTACAAATTTAGAATCATGTAACACAGAAATTTTGCAGAAAATCAAACAGTAGTTTTTTCACTGCTGAACTGTAACAGGAAGAGGACAAGTTTATACAACAGACAATTGGCATTTTGCTGTCTTTTTTGGTTATGTTTAAAAAGAGAAATATGGCAAGAATTACCTTCTCTTACGCTGAAAGGCATGGTAACAACACCATAAGCACTTGGCACACCATACAGGCAGCAGATAAAGTCAGAGAGATAATCTAACACACTTAGATCATGCTCTACAACAATAATGTACCTGAAAAACAGAGCCAGAGAGATGCTTTTTTACTTCAATGCAAAACATTTTTCCTTTGCATAAACAAGAGCTATCAACATGATTTTTAGTTAACATGGTTTCTTCACTTTATACTAAAAAAGGAGAGAGTTCAAATCTCTAGCAAGCATTTTTTAAACTGTCCAATAAACTTGTGAATGACAAATTGAAAGCCCATCTCTATGTACAGTAAGTGGAGAATATTGATTGATTTGAGTGAAAAATACTTAGCACATTTTAAGAAAATAAAAATCTTTGTGAGAAAGGGATGAAACAGCAATATTAAGGTGGAAAGCAACCACCAATATTTTCCCATCCTTATTACAAAATTCTGAAACGAGACAAGAAACTACAGGAAGTAAGTTTCCAAAATGCAAAAGAATAGAATGATTGACTTGGAATATTTGAAATATCTGTTAGTGTACTATACTGAGAAGTGAGCACTTCTTCTAAGGAGATGAACTGGATGTTTATTCCCTCTGTGAACAGTCATGCATTATCATAGTCTGGCAAAACATTTGAAGCTTGCATTTACCTGTCAGGGTTTATCAGGGACCGAATAGTAATGGCAGCCTTCAATCGCTGCTTGACATCCAAGTAGCTGGAAGGTTCATCAAACATGAAGCTAATCCCAAAAGGAAGAGTGAAGTCTTAGTGAATGCAAGCTTTCAACTTATTCAAACATAACATTCACATTTCAACCATTAAATACAGGGAAATAAAAAATTATCATTATTTATACTGAGAAAGGGAGACAAAAAATGAGCATTGTGCACACCTGCCTTCATTCTCTGTAGACTGTCATGTGAAAGTGAGTTAATTATTACTTTGTCATGAGCTCTGACAAAGTCATCAAAAGTTACAAGAAATCAGCAGTTAGGAGTCCCATGCACTCATTCTGAGTTACTTTAATTTAACATGAACTGAAAAGTGCAAAAATACTTTAGAAGACTGGAAGAAGGACATCTTCCAAAAAGAGAAAATTGAACAAGGAAAACCATTTGAAACTCACACCAACCGAACAAAAAACAGCAGCCCAAGCAGAACAAAACCAACCAACCAACCAACCAAAAATTAATCAAAGCAAAAAATCCAAAACCCCGTAACTCTTCTGATCTTGCTTTTTAGGTCCCAAGGAGTCAGGAAACAGCATAGATTAGACAATGATTTCCTGCTTGCAAGACAGGAGAGGAGGGACACAAGTTCCAAGAGAGGGGGAAGCAGCTGTACCTTTCTCATTCAGAGAGGCTGAGAGAGGTGTGCTGTCCAACAGGATATATTTAGGTGGGATTAGGGAGAGGTTATGAAGTTGTGATGCTGAAATTTAACACTGGCTTCTGAAATCAGCTAGTTCCACTCAGGTAAATAAAAGTATGCAAAATCCAGAGATTATACATGAACTAAATATAACTTTCAGCTGATGAGTTGGCTAAAGTTTTAGTTTTTTAAGAAATCATTTTAAAACCTTATTAAATAATAAATAAATACTTTTCAATATTTCAAACAAAAGTATTATCATTAAGTGTAAATTCGAGGACCATATTCTGAGACAGATTATTAGAAGCAATGTGTAACAGAAGTAAATTAAACATACATATCAGCCTTCTGAATGCAAACAACTGCACAAGCAAATCTCTGAAGTTCTCCTCCTGAAAGGTCCTCAACATTTCTTTCTTTCAGGTGTGTTAAGTCTGCAAATAAGTGGTTAATTTTAGGCATGTTATAACCAACACAACAATCCATATTTTTATTACCTACATAAACATGTATAAAGATAGCAAGCATTCTACACAGAGGAAAAGAAAACGGAAGGAGAATAAGCATTCAGTTTATACAGTATCAGTGTCATACTGCTAATACTCAGTCACAGCAAGCTATGGCTTCTCTGCAGCATTAGCTGCATGGCTGCTTCTTATCATGCAGAAGGATTACATTTCTATTTCTTCTTCCATATTTCTTCTTTCATATATTTGGTAACTATTTCTGGCCCTAAAAAGAAACTATACCAGGTTTGAAAGTGCTGTTGCCAGACTTGGCTGAAGAGTTCTGGTTTTCAGGACAATCAAGTCCCTCAAACCTTACAGCAGAAGGGCGAAGCCACTATTTTCTAGGCAGTTTAATGAACACCACATTTCAAGAATAGATTGTGTCACTAATAAATTAAGTGAGACTCAAAGCCCATGTTCTTGGTGGCAAAATGGCAGCCCCACTTTTACCACCCAGTTCTACCAAAGAGAATCCCACTGTGAATTTAGCAACAACTAAATTCAGTAACAACTAAATATAAAACACATACGAAACATCACCAGGACTGGACTATGCAGATGTTCTTATTAGTTGTATTAATCTCAGAAGTCAGTGTTACTCCTACTATAATTAGACATACAAAAGCTTTGGGGGGAGTGTGGTACACTAGGATAATATTTTCTACATGCAGTGGTTCTCCCAAGGGGGATGCTAAGATTTTGCCACACTTGTGAGCAAGCAAGAGCAGCAGATGTTAAGTGGAATTTTTCCAGATTTAAAAACAAGCACCTTCTACTGTGAAACAGAAACTGCATTAGATTCATGTATTAATTAGTTTGCCTTTGCCACCAGGAAGTATTATTTGTGTTATTTATACTACAGCATGCCCTAGGCTTTACACTAAAGCACCTTTACTTTTTCTCTTTTTTTAATATAGTTTACTTGTATAATTTTTTCTTTGTGTAATTTACATGTTCTATCATGCTCTGGTAACTTGATTGTTTCAGTAAATACAAGCTTCTCAAATGCTTTAAAATCTGACTGTACAAAATTACTTACCAAGCTGCTGACATACAACAGTTTGTGTCTTAGTTTCATCCTTCCTATCCAGAATTGATCCCACTGTTCCCTGCATGATAGATAATAAAAACCAAAACAAACAACATTAAAAATTTCAGACAGTTGTGAACTATGCTGCTAAATAAAGCCTTTAATCACAAGAGAAGTACTACAGAAGAAACTCCCAGCTCTCTCTTAACTCGTGAAAGGTCTCACCTTTGCAGCTTTAGGGATCTGGTCCACGTACTGAGGTTTAATGATAGCTTTAAGGTCATCTTCCAGGATCTTGGTAAAATAATTTTGTAATTCAGATCCTCGGAAGTAAGTCAAAATTTCTTGCCAGTCAGGTGGATCCTGTGACAAAATTAAAGCCTGGGTTGACTTATACCATTAAAAACATAATACGAAACCCTAATTTTAAATTCCAACCAATAAGGCAAAATAGAATATGCTTGTAAGTTAACAAACAAAAAACCCCTCCAAAAACATTCTAAAAAAAAGTTTAGAGATTTTTTTTTCCAGGTATCACTAGACTCAAAAAAAAAAATTAAATTTGCACAGTTAAGAAGCTACTGAACTGAAACAACTTCACGGGGAAAATGACAGCATGGATTAGCGTAACTGCACTACAGCTAATCCAAAGGAAAAGGATTGGAATGATAAAAGCACAAACTTGCACAGAAGATGCAATAAAATTTGGTAATTTTCTCTGCTTCTATAAACATTTCCAAGGAAACAGAATGAGAAGACAAAGGAAAAATGACAAGCTGAAAAAGAAAGGGACTGTTCAGAGCACTCACCCAGGAAAAGTCCCCCCTTGCACAGTGTACTACTCTGAGGGGTGCTGAATTAATTACTTTGATGATAAACAGTATGGAATCAGACTGACACAGTCATATTTCCAAACCAAGCAAATACACAGAGGAAATGCTTCATCAGTTTTAGAGCAGAAGCAACATGGAAGATTCAATTCATACCACGTGTTTCTGTGGTCATACTGATATGGCTCCTTCACAGCAAAGTCTGCTTTTGGAAGCATGGTAATTCAATTAAGTACACATTCAGAAAGTCAAAAGTTTTGCTATTTCTGCAATACTACCACCTGTAACAAGAAGTCCACAAAATAATATAAACCAAACTTGAAAGAGAATGTAAAATGTAGCTGGGAAATGATTATTTCTTTGCAGCTTTAGGTGGCAGCCATGAAACGAATAGTTTATCAAAACATGACTCTTTCAGGTAAAGAAACTGCTGAAGATAGTTTGAACACACTTGTTCTTACAAGGCTTCTTGAAGGACCAAAGTGTGCATCAGAATTCAATTGTGCCCGTGCAATTTGAAGGTAAGAAAGGTATCTGAAATACTGATAAGAGGAGTACTAATAGTAGTTATTTATGCCTTCTCTCTAACAGTGTTTACTCTTTGGAGTAGTGCTAGGTAAAGAAGCCCTGGTAAAATAGTTTGCTCACTGGCTGCAGTTTGACTTGGCATACATGGGAAATGGATTATGGATTCCCATGAATACCAGCAGTTACAAGTTGTTGTAAGTGTGGTTCTCAAAAAGTCTTATCTCTAAGTAACTAGCAACAGGAAGAAACTAAGGATTTTCAGAGCTCAGTATTAAACTGTACAGTGGGAAATATCTTCAACCACAACTTACGTACTAACAACATACTTTATGAGAAATCCTCCTCAAAAGAATCAAAGATAAAAATGCCTAAGAAATCACAAGGATACATGGCAAGTGCTCATAGACCCTAGAACTGTTCAGATAAACACAAAGTTAACTTAGAAGAAACTCCAAAACTTGAGCTAGGGAAATCCCTCATGGGAACAGGTAAATTGTGCAAGGAGAAAAACTTGACATTTTTTCAAGACTGGTATTAAAAAAACCCCAAGCCCTTAAGTGTGCCTTCAAGACAGAAACCTACCTCTGATATTTATCTTCTGTGAGTTACAATTATAATTAGCATCCTGATCTTTCTTGAGAGATATACACAATTTGCAAGAAAGCCTTTGTTAACAATAACCTTCTACTATTGTTCCTGTGTGGAGTAGGCCACTGGCTGTTAACAGGGAAAGTGCCAAGATCCTCACAAATACAAAAATTCAGTCCAAAAATATAAACATAGCTATCTAGAATGCCACCTCTATTTTACTGCTGATACATACATCATATTTTCCAAGATTTGGCTTCTGTTTTCCTGCTAAAATTTTCAAGGCAGTTGATTTTCCAATACCATTGGTTCCAACCAATCCCAGTACTTCACCTGGACGAGGGATAGGCAACCTGTACACAACATTGGTAACTTTGTGTTATATTAATGTCATCAGACACCAACATTTAGTGGTCAAGTAAATGTTACAACCCATTTTCAGACTTTCTCATTATTACAGCCTACTTTGTTAACTTGCAAATATCTTATTCAAATAATATCAAATTCCTTACAAATAGAAGATCATAAGAAATATTTAAGGGCAGCCTATTTTTAAATAGAGGCTCCGTAAAATAAACCCTAACACTTTATTTCATTATAATAGTTTTCACTAAGAAAAATGTAATTAACATTCTAAAAGGAAGCTACTAGAAATAAGAACCAAGAACACTTGGATGTGCACTATGTTTACACTATCAAAAACTTGGATTTTTTGTCTCTGTTACATTGATACTTGAAAAATAAAATACCTGTGAAGTTTGAAGGCATTGGCACAGTATCTATGTGTTGTTTCTTTCTCCAGGTTGCTAGGTAAGTTTACAATCGACAAGGCTGCAAAAGGACATTTCTGGAATTGAAATAAATTAGAGATTATTAGTGCACATAACAATTTATTAACAAAAGACTATGTTTTATACTGCACCCAGCTGTGCATTTACATTTTTAAATGGACTTGTACCAAATTTCCTTTACATGATCAACCTGCCAAGGAAGTCCTATGCCACAGTTTTCAAATTAATAGTCAGCAATTAAGACTGTCAGTCTACAATACAAATAAGGCACACTGCATATATTCTCCACCTCTTTCACAAAAAACATCATTCTGCTGCTGTCTACAGACACAAACAAAAAACCCAAACAAAGCCAAGCAAAAACAAAGCCACAACAAAACCCACACCCTGCAACCCAACCAGTTCAGTCAAGTGACACAGTTCTTCACTTTCTATAAACAGCAACAGTTAACTTGGTCTGATCAGTCCAGGAAAGAAAACTGCTTTTTCAGGTTACAGTATGCATTACTACATATAATAGCAAAATAAGGAACATTTAGCACTTTAAGAAAAGCAGTTTAGCATTTACCTTGATGCAAATACCACAACCAATACAAAGTGTTTCTGAAATCCATGCTATTTTGCTCTGTGATGTGACTTCTATGCAAAGTTTTCCTGGCAAAAAAAATTAAGATAAGGTCAATAAAGTTTCTGGTGAATCAGAATTCCTGCCAAATAAATTCCACAGAGGAACATGTAACTGATGAATGTTCTCTGAAGCTTTAGATCATCTAAAGGGTTGAAAAGTGTCATTATTACTAAGAATTGTTCATGCTTTCAGTGGTATTTCTAAAGGCTTTATGAAACAAAACCTTGAATGACACACAAAAATCTAGCAATTATAAAAAGCTCATTCCTCCAAGTAGAACTCGATTTAAAATGTTTCCAATTGCTTCAATACTTTGTTATATTGTATCTCTTACCCATTCGAACCACAGGACAACTCTTCTTGCATTCCTGACGACATTTCTTTGGCTTACACTTGTCATGGTTGACTATAGCAATTCTTGTTAATTTGTCTGCCATAATGCACAATTTAAGGTTAAACACATACACCAATTATCACAAGGAGTAGTGGGAGTTTTCCAGACCTTAAGGAAAGAAAAAAAAAATAAAAAAACCCCATGTTACTGACAGTACAGAGAATACACATGTCCTAAGTTATTACTAGTGGAGTGCAGAGATGAAAAATGCGAAATGATTTGATTTTTTCCTCCTTTAAGCAATGCGGCAAACAGAGCAAAGTCAGAGATACAAATAACAAAGACACTGATGTGTAGATAACTGCACAAATTTTTAACATCAACCTTCCATCCCATTACTATTTTTCCAGTATAAAAATAAAACTGTGATTATATCTGAAAATGGATTTGTTTCCAAAAAAAGCACATTGTAGTAAGAACATAAGAACCTATACAGCTGCAACTTCTAGTTTCACAAGCTGCCCTGTGTAAAGCACCCTTGTTCACACTGTCAAATTGTGACACCAACTATTACTCCAAGAATACGATTAGAATTTACAAACTGTACGCCAATATTCTGTATTAAAGGCTTAAAACAGTGTAAAATGCAAACCAGTTTTCAAA
The DNA here is from genome assembly GCA_026261815.1 of Monarcha castaneiventris obscurior. Taxonomy (NCBI): domain Eukaryota; kingdom Metazoa; phylum Chordata; class Aves; order Passeriformes; family Monarchidae; genus Monarcha; species Monarcha castaneiventris. The sequence continues at coordinate 3,013,927 of JAMPIT010000890.1, forward strand.
GGTAAAATTGCAATTGCATATAAAAAGTAAACCAGGCAATGTGAGCAGACATACATGACGACGTTTGATTCTTTAATCTTGAGTTTCATTAGTATTTGAGTAACTACAGTTACTTTCTGCATTTACTAATATGGTATCAATGCCTATAATAGATTTCAATAAAAATAATTAAAATTCCTTTATAGAGAACATCGAAAGGCTCTGCAAAGGGATATCCAGGGGCTGAGGATCAGGAAGGCCAAATGCTGGGTCCTGCCCTTGTTGGGTCACAACAACCCCAGGCAGTGCTACAGGCTGGGGCAGCCTGGTGGAAAAGGACCTGGGGGTGCTGGTCAGCAGTGACTGGACATGAGCCAGCAGTGGCCAGGTGGCCAAGAAGGCCAATGGCACCTGGCCTGGATCAGCAATGGTGTGGCCAGCAGGAGCAGGGCAGGGACTGTCCCCTGCCCTCGGCACTGCTGAGGCCACACCTCGAGTGCTGTGACCAGCTCTGGGCCCCTCAGTGCAAGAAAGACATTGAGGGGCTGGAGGGAGCCCAGAGAAGGGCAGTGGAGCTGGGGAAGGGTCTGGAGCACAGGTCTGAGGAATGGCTGAAGGAGCTGGGGGTGTTCAGAAAGGGAGGCTCAGGAGAGCCCTTATCACAGGCTACAGCTGTCTGAAAGGAGGGTGTACCAAGGTGGGGGACTGGGTTCTACTCCAAAATAGCAAGAGACAGGACAAGAGGAAACAGCCTTGGATTTAACCAGGGGAGGTTTAGAGAGGATATTAGGAAAAATATCTTCGCTGAAAGGTGGACAAGCATTGCAACAGGCAGCTCAGGGAAGTGGTGGAGTCACCATCCCTGGAGGCATTTAAAAGACATGTAGATGTGGCACTCAGGGACACAGGTGAGGGGCAGCGCTGGGTTAATGGCTGGACTCAATCTCAGAGATCTTTTCCAACCTAAAAAATTCTATAATTCTGTGGAGTACAAGATGATTAAATACTCGTGAAATAACAAATAAATGCATGCAAAGATGTGAAATCACAACTTGTATACTATAACCCTCTCTTTCCTTGCTTAGCTTTTTGTAATGTACATTGACAAGCACTGGGTAGTACTGGGACTTTGTACAGCTGCAGCAAATGGAGGGAAGGGCAGAGAATTTACATTTAAGTCTTGACAGATAAAAAAGGTGCAATGTAATTTAAAGTCCATTCATATTTCTGTTACTATATTCACTCATAGTACTGAAAATAACAATAATAGTAACTTTTGTGCTCCTATGAACAAGGCACACCTAAGGACAACTCCCTCCAGCTCCAGAACAACAAAGGCAACTGAATTATGAGGGTATTGGAAGATTTTAAGATATTAGAGATGAAAAATATTTTTTTTTTTGGTCAGAAAATGCCATGAAGTACAAAGCATTTCCATCTCACCACCACTAAATAAAGGGATGGCAGCCCTACAGGTGGTGCATGTTCAAAATCATTTCAATGCAGTATCAGTAGTTGAATGATATAACTGGGAAGGAGTCTTGAAATACTTCAGGTTTCCACACAATCCAAAGGTGCAGTTGCATGCAAAGGATTCCAACATTTCTAATTAAAGGAAGTATTTTCTGTTGGATGTCCAGTTCACCTTTGCTTCACCAAAGCAAAGTATCCTGCAGTGGTTTACAGACTGTATTTACTACATATGGCTATTGGATGAAGGAAGGTTGTGACTTGCAAACTCCTGAAGGAAGCAATAATAAAATAGGTGTACGGCACAATTATCATGTTAAAGTCTACTCTTCCATAAACTTCAGTTGGAAGGAGGCCTCCAGATATTATTGCAATATGAAGATGGACACCTAACAGTCAGCAAAGGTCAGAAAAGCAGATGTTATTGTATCCTTAAATCCGTTACTACCACAGTTATGAATACTTTAAGCGGTTCCTTATAAAAGTGGTAGTCTTATTCCTTTATTAAATTTCCAAAGTATTTTAAAACTAATGTCAAAAGATATTCTTTATCAGCTTTAAATGAATGTAACTGTTAGTCACACTGCCAACCTCATTGTGCTAGTTTCTGCTTGTATTTCATTTTTTTACTTTACTATTTTAAATTTCCTAAGGCAGAAAGTCCTATTAACACAGCTGATGTTCTGAAATAAATGACTGAATATTAAAAAAGAAAAATTGAAAGTGATTTAACAGTTTTGTATTGTCAGACCAGATTGACAAAGTAGGGCTGAACATTGAAATGACATCTGCAGACCAGGCCAACAGGCATGGAATAATGAGTCTGCAGTTCTCACTTTAATACACGAGAAAACAAGAAACTGAAAGCCTTATTTTTAAGGACTATGAAGCTGCCTGAGTCAGGGTAATTTTCCTGGGGACAGACACCGGTTATTGTCATTACTTCAAATAAAGATGCATTCTTTGGGAAGATAAACCAGTACTTTTCATTAAAATCCTGCAGTTTACAGTGCAAAGAGTATTTGGGGATGAATCACTCCCTCTCTGTTTTCCCACGGGAAGTGCCTACCCTGGGTCAGCCCTTTCTCCAAGGCCTGAGCAGACAGACAGATCACTGGCTCTAAGCAGCAGTGAACCAGTTCTGTGGGTTCCACGGGCGAGCTCCAGAAGACAAACCTGCCGTGGCTCAGCAGGCTGCCCTCCCCAGCCCCCCAAACCCTGCTCCAGGTTCCTGCTGAGCAGTGCCGAGAGCAGCCCGGATATCTCCCCTCAGCCACCCCCCTTCCAGCTGGGGTTTAGCCTGAAGCTGCAAAGCAGAGGAGTGGGACATGGCTGCTCTCAAACACCAAGGCAAATATGGCTTGAAACAAGCAATACTTGCCAACTTTCTCAGCAAGCTTTCCACAGTCTTGGTGGGATAATCAGACTGAAGTTCACACTCACTGCTGAATCAGACTGTGGCTGGCAAGCAATGAAACGGCCCAAGTTTGGGTTTTTTTTCTAATTCTAACTTGGATGGGAAAATGCCCATCTGTGGTGAATAGTTTTGAAGGGGTCACAGACTCAAATATGTACACTAAGCATTTATTAGAGTACTTGGTGGGGGAACAGAAGCAATGAAGCAGCATGGAGACACACACTCCTCCTACTTTGCTCCCATCTACCTGATGGAAGCATCGGTTTATCCAAAACTCTCTGGTGGTCTTAACCATTTTCAGAAAAAAAAAAATATCTGTGACTCCTGTAACTTCTGCAGTATTTCCAGGACTGTGCTGATGTCTACAATGACAACTGTCCAAGACAGAAAATAATAATTTCTACTTAGAACTCAGAAACAAATAAACAAACTGTCCAAAACCAGACTGAATTCAAGTTACGCATTCACATCCAGTTAGCTGAGCGGCATTTAAATGAACATACGGAATAGGATGGTCTGATTCCAAGGAGCAGGAGCAGAACTCTCCGTTTTTAATCTGAACACAGATTAGCAATGTTACAGAACAGCACACGTGTTACTGTGCAGTGCAGTCAGCAGTTCAGGGGCAGGAGAAACTGGTACTAGGAAGCATTCGACTTCATGACTGCGCTCCTCCTTTCCATTTCAAGAAGAACAGAATAAACAACAGAGTATGAAAATATTAATTTGCTACTAACTACTAAAGAGTTGCTTTGTATTTGTGAATGATGAAGGGGTAGCAGCAGAAAATCTCCCCAGAAAGGACTGACAACACAGGTGAAACAATGAGAGAATGACTAAAAACTTCTGGCTGGAGAAAAATGATGGTCTAAAAACCTTGGCAGTATCATTTGTTGAAGCCAAAAGCTGTATATTATGTTCAATTATGTCATTTAATACAAAAAATCAAACATGTCTAAAAAAAAGACACAAAACGTTCTCACAAGCATTCTAAGTCTGCATTCTTAGGCTGTCTGACACAGCTGCTGCACACCCTGACACACCAGATTACAAAAAACAAAAAAAAAAAGCAGCACGTGTCTTGCTATCTGTCACAGAAGGCAACAGCCACGTGCGATCTGTAGAACAAGTGCAATGTGCTTGCATTAATAATATTTATTTCTTTCACAGGCATTAGAGAATTCACTAAGTCAAGGCAATTATGACTGAGAATGACTAGAAATTGCACTGAATTATTCAGATTTAAAGAAAAATTAAAACATTAAAAGTAAACCAAGCCTGAAACAGAACCAGAGACTATTCAACGAAAAGATGTGAAGGCAAGGTCTGGGTTCAGAACTGTGCCATACTTCAGTTGCTTTGCACAAAAACAGTGAACATTTTATAAAATTACATTTCATCAGACCTCAGAGAGAAATGCTGTGGAGAGAAGTGAGGATGAGCAGCATTTCCAGCTCCCATTGAAAACAAGCTCAAGAATTGCCTCTTAATTCCATTGCTGATGCACTGACCACATACAGTCCATTATAACAAGAACAAGAAAGCTAAGAACTAGAATACCCAAAGAAAATTTAAATGAAAGATAAAACAGATTTTCAAACTGCATATGGGAGATCACTACATCTGTAAGTTTCAAAGCAGAAACAATAGTAAATGATCCAAGAACAAACTAAATCTGCCAAGAACTAGTGTATGCTTAAGGTTTTGACATTAGTTTTAGAAACTGAGGCAATGTAAAAAAAATTTAGACATGCCCAAATTTCCCTACTGTATTAAATCATTATGTTACTCATAAGACACGACATGAATAAGAAAATGTGATGTTAACATGAAAGCATATGGTCAAATATACTGACGCTGCACAACGAGTGGGTGTGTTTAGCTTGTGCTGAGCAGTATTAATTATCACTCCATCTTTAACATTTCCCCTTAACACGAAGTGAAATGCGTGAGAATGAACCCATAAATTAGCAATCTAATGAAACTAATGAAAGAATTTCACGACCACTGGTTTAGGACTGCAGTTTGGGGAAGAAACCACAACAGGGAAACTTAAATTAGGGCGTGAAAACGGTCACAGGAACTTGCAGGTGAAACATCCATGTGCATTCCAGGGAGGAAGCACCACCACGGTCCTTGAGAAAAGCCCTACCGACCTCTTCTTTTGTTTTACACGTATCTCGTAGAAAACGGCCTTACCCTACTTATCGCACCTGCAAGAAGGCTTGATCACCGCCCCACAAGCACCCACGTGGATATCAGCTTCTCCCAAAAGAAGGCAAAATACGGCTTTCCCCCCCACCCCGAGGAGGAAGTTCCCGGTTTTCACAGGAGCAAAATGCCGGCGTTCCCTTTCCCAGAGCCAGGCCCCCACCACCACCGCCAGCAGGCGAGGATGCCGCGCTGCATCCCCAGGGAAGCCATTCCCGCGGCCGGGAGCAGCAGCAGCAGCAGGGACGGCGCTCTCTGACCCCGGCTGGCACAAAACCGGAGGCGCCGGGGATGACGTACCGCGTGTGCAGGCAGTGCCGGCCCGGGCCGTGCCCACGCCGGCAGCCAGCCCCGATTCCCGGGAGCCTCCGGCCCCGAGGCCCGGGCGGGGCGCGGTCGAGCCCACCCTTCTCGCACGGCGGATCGGGCGAGGCCGCCGCCCAGGCCGAGCCCAGCGGCGGCGGCCGGGCCAGCGGCACGGCATGAGGAGGGGGGCCCGTTCCCTACGGCCTCCATTGCCGTGCGGGAAGGTCGGAATTCCCCGCGGCGTTACCTACCGGGAGCTGCGGGGGGGGAGAGGCGCGGCGGGGGCAGGAGGGCCGGGAGCGCGCGCGGCGGGGGAACGGCGCCCGCTGGTCCCGCGCGCGCAACGTGCTCGCGCCGCCGCCGCCGCCGCCACCCGGCCAAGATGGCCGTCGGGCCCGGGAGGCGGGGTCTGGGCGGGCGCCACCGAGAGGAGGGGAGGGAAAGGAAGGGAAGGGAAGGAAGGGCGGCCCTCTCCGGGGATAGGAAGGGGAGGGAAGGGCGGCCCTCACCATGGAGACCTCGAGCGCGGCCGTGCGGAGGGAGCGCAGCCTGTGGGGGCGCGGTGCGGGAGGCACCGGCCGTCCTGGTTCCCCACGCCCGCCCTGCGAGCGGCGGCCCCGCTGCGAGGGGAGCTCCCGGTTCGGCATGGCGCGTTCTCAGGACAAAAGGGTCTTGCTGGGATCTGCCTCCAGTGGGTAGGTGGTCACGGGCAGCAGCAACAGTTAGAAAGGCTGCTTCTTTCCTCAAGGAAAGGTGTTGCCATTCCCTTTCACGACCGCAGTTTCGGCATTAGGAACCGAGCTCCAGAATCGGATCCGCCCGGGGAGTGATACCGATCAAAAGGTACCAAGATAGAATGGTCTTGCTGGCCTTTACCTGCCCTGGGCAGCTGTCATCTGCACTTGGAATACCGGGGCTTTCATTCCTATCGGGAAGAACTGTCACTCTGTTTCAGGAGCCCATCACCTCAATAAAGGCACCACTCCCAGTAATAATTATGTCCAAGGCTTTGCTCCCTCACAAGGGGTGCCACGACACCGAGGTCTTGCTGGCCTTTACCTGCCCTGGGCAGCGCGTCATCTGCATCTGAAACTCGGGGACTACGCGCTTTCCTCCCCGTGGGAGGAAGCACTTCCAAGAGCCCACCTCGGGAGCTCGGGTTCCATAGCTAGCACCGAATACATCCCGGGATCGCTCCCGCTCGAGCGCAGGAGCCGGGACGCGCCGCTCCCGCCCAGCGCGCCGTGCGAGGGGCGGCCCCGGCGCCTGAGGGGGAGCGGGCGGGGCGGCGCGCGCGCACTGCGCTCCCTCCGCCCTGCGCTGCGGCGGCTCCCGGCGGGATCAGGTGGGAAAGGTGGGTGCTGCGGCTCTGCCGGGGGCGTGAGGGGAAGAGGACGAGGAGGAGGAGGAAGAAGAAGAAGAAGGTGCAGGCCGGGCAGGAGCTCGGCTGGCTGAGGCGGCGCGTTGGCGCTGGGTCCGGGGGCTGCGCAGGCGGGTCCCTCTCGCGGAGCGTGCGGGGCTCTCGGATCGCCCCCGCGGCCGGAGAGCGGAGCCCGGGCTGGGGTCCGGCGGGGCCGCTGTGTGCCGTGAGTAGGTGCCTGCTGCTGCTGCTTTATTTCCAATACTAAAGCGGTTTGTAGGCCTGGGGGACGCCACCGCAATGTAGCGTTGTAAACCTGGTTAGTTTTCATTATATTTATTTGTATTTGTTACAATTAATATAATGAATATTAATGGAAAGCCCCACAAACAAGCTGTGGGGGGGACGGCTTCCAGTTGGTTTTCCAAAGCGGCTTCATCCTCTGCTTGATCTGGGTTTTCCCGACAGCTTCCACTTAATATTTACACTTTACACTCCTTGTAAAGATGTGCTCGCCTCCTTTAAGGAGCAGCTTGTAGCCTTACCAGGTACCTTTGGAAGTCTGGACTTTCACAAAAATATATTTTAAAATAATTATTTTTTTAGACTGATTAGGAATGCATGTAGAAAATTGCTTATATGATTCTCTTAATTATCTTTGTTTTTAGTGAAATATATTTGTGACAACGAAAGACTAGTAATTTTTGCTAATAGGCTTCTAGCAATGCACTGGAGGCAGGGTAAAAATAATAAGTTTATTAAAGTTGTATTGAGCGAATAATCTGAGGGATCAAATCTACAGGTGAGCTAATTGAAATGGGATGCTGCTGAATGCTTACCATCATTATTAAATATTAGTTAAACATTAGTAATTTGAATATTTAATGTTTAATCTTCCATCTGAGTGAAAAATAGGAAGCATAGTGAGAGTCTGGTTTTCAGATATGTCTTAAGATCTCTTAAGGCCTTAGACCAGCAAGGGTTCAGCCAAAGAAAATGAGAGCAGGGACAAGAACTTGTGAGGTAAAATGAGTAGCGCCGTTAAGAAAATCAGGGAATCTGAGGTGTGAAATTCCCTTCTGTTAAGAACAGGAAAAACAGTCTTATGGATGTTGCAAAAATGCTGAGGTAGTCAGTGGAGCCTTTGTTCAGTTTTCCTGGAAAGGCTGTAATCAGATATTTGCTAAAATGGAACAAAATTACATGATTGGAATGCAATCAGAGTAATATTTCTTAAAAAAAAAGAAAAGAGAATAGCCAGATGAGCTCTGATTCCCTGAAGGATTCTGAGGAGGTGGTTTGGGAAGGGAATCTGACAGTAAGTAGAGAACAATTAAAATCAGTGTGCACACAGGAAATGTTCTAGTGTGGTTTGTTAAGAGTAGTCTAGATCAAACTTTTTTTTACAGTAGCCAATGCGTTTAATAATGAAGGAATATGAGGAATCTTTCTTGAGTTTTACAGGATTTCTGCCATTGTTCAAGCTACTGAACTGTGCTTTAAAAAGAATTCTTTTTAAAGTTTCTTTTTAAGAGCTTTTGAAGCTGACTTTTAAATAACTTGCTTTTAGACAGGGGTGTCATAAAACATGCTCCTGCAGAGTTCAGTTTTGAGTGTGTTTTCACTATTTCCTGTAATGTCGAACACAAAACTGGAAGGATTGCAAGCACTGTACAGCTAAGGGTTTGGATTAAAAACCATCTTGAGAAGATTGTAGCAGGTTGGAAATCAGTGTAACTTAGCTCAGTTAACAAGAACTGAGGGAGGAAGAGAACACAGGAATAAAAAAAATCAAAGGCCTGGTTAGTGGAAAAAGTGTCAGTGAAGAGCAAACTATCCCAAAAAATACTGGGCATTTGTACTGCATTTGAGTACTGTAGTGCCTGGTAAAACAGGTATTAATTGAGAATTATTTTCTTTCACCTAGCCACGTGTTGCTTTGTCACGTTTACAAGTGTGAGTGAAAATAAAGACAAGGGAAGTGATTGCTCTGCTGAAAAAGGGCCTTAGCTGAAATGGTCTGGTTGTTTTTTTAAACAATGGTACTGGATACCTAGACTCTGCAAGAATATTTGGTTTATAAAACCTTGTGAGGGGAGCTTGAAACGCATGGACACTCTAGAAAGGAAGAAACTAAGCAAATTTGATGAGTGCCCTCACATCAATAAAAGGGTTGCTATGTAAAGGCCGGTGATTAACAAGTCTTTGAGTTCTCTGTAGAGCGAGAGATGCTTGTTTTTAGAAGGTGATACTTGATTTGAATGCTAAAGGAGCACATTTAGCTTTTAGGTTGACGAAACCTGGAGCTGGCTGTCCACAGACCTCTTGCTGGAGAAGTAAATGTCTGGGCAGACATCTCTTGGGCACAGTCTGGTCTCTCAAAGGACTTTACAGGTGTGTGTTTAAACAGTTCTGTGCATACAGTGTGGTGAAATTAGAAGTTTTAATAGGGGAAAACTGCTTTGGAATCTGCAAGTTTCCTTGAGCCTGGATTTTTATGGAGCTTTAGTAGGAAAGGTCCATGGTGCATCCTTGAGTGTCTCCTCTTGGGTGTGTTGTGTGCTTACAGAAGGGTTTGCTTCCAGGTGTGCACCTTTTAAAGGCATCTTCTGCTGGCACACTGAGAACAGCCTGGCTGGTTTGGTTGGGGAAGGCAGGCTATCCAACCATTTTAATCCATTTCACTCTGTTCATAAACTTCGCTAAAACATCTTCAGTTGGCTGTTACTTCACAGGGATGGGATGTTTTCCAGAAAAGAGCTAACTTCTCTGAGGAAGATGAGGGATAAAGAGTTCAAGGAGGGGGGAAAAAAGCTGCTGCTTTGTCTTGATCAAAGGATGTGCAAGCCACAGAGTGGAAAACGGCAAAATGAAAGTGTGGCCTTGATCATGTCATTAAGACATTCATATATTCACGCTGTTAATAAGGAAACAGCAGCCTGTTAATGATCTTTTGGAATAACTGAATTGGAAAACCAGAGATGTTTCCAGCCAATGCTTCTAAAGATGCATGTTTTCTATTTTTCAGCACATGTCGAGGAGAAGGGCTTCTAGAAAAATTAGCTGTTTTTACACAGCCTGAAAAAGCAAAGAAAAATTTTATTAGGTGGCTGAAATTCCTTTCAGAGCTAAGTATTTGTGTCTCATTTAAAATGAGGTACTTTTACTTCTGCTAGTAAAATGTCCAGAAGTGTTACTTGAGTGAGCTGGCCTGTTGATGCACTATTTTTCCTTAGTACTTCTATCAGCTTTCAGGTTTTAAAGTTCTGAGAGTACTTGGGAGCTTCAGCAAAGCTACCCAGAATGTATTGTTCTTGAGCAAGAGTTCTGTCATGAAAATCTGATTCATTTAGTTCAACCATTGAAAATTTTCAGTCTTTCTCGTCACTAGCAGACAATATGTGGCTGATTTATTTGCCAGCAGTGGTTTGGAGTTGAAATTTTGGGGTTTGAGTAGCTTTGCCTGTTAGATAGAAAGAAACAAGCTCCGTTTAAAACAGGAGGAAACTTGAATGATGTTTCTTGCTGTATGTTTCAGAACCCCAAAATGTAATGCCTCAAACTTTTGAGAACCAGTGCAATACAAGTCTTGCATTATGATTTAGAGCTTTGCTGTGTGTGCTGAAGCTTGTAAGAAATCTCAACATCATTGTCTTAAGAGATTCTGCATACTTTAAAAATTCCACTGATTTTTTCTAAAAGCATGTGTAATCAACTTTGTGATGTAATCTGAGTCAACAATGTAATTTCTCTGATTTACCTTTGGTGGGTTTTGGTGGGATGTTTGCATACTCCTTGCATCTTAAGGGTGGGATTTGGAGTTTTTCATTCATTTTCTCTTGAAGTCAAAAAAGTGTCAAGAGTTGCTGGTGATAATATTCAAAAGATGTTTTCTATGATGTTTTTGAGATGTGATCACTTGAATTACCAGTGGGCAATTTAGCTTTACTTTGTGAGGTTGAATTTTCTATGTATGTATATTTTTAGAGGTCAGAAGAACAGTATTTTTGATGTCTATATAAATCTGAAAATTAAAATGAATGCTGCTCTACCTCTCTTAATTCATTGTCACAAAAGTAAAAAAAACCACAACCTGCACAGAGTTTGGACTAGTCATTTGAGCTCTAAAATTCACAACTCCAAGAAAATAGTCTCCCCAATGCTTTATAAACATACTTTGAATTTTGGTGCAGCATGGGAGTTGGACTAGATGATTTTTGAAGGTCCTTTCTACCAGTCCAAACTGTTCTCTGAAAAATGTTTGTTTTTCAAGTAGCTGTGAAGTAGATGTTTTGTAATTTTTTTCCAAGGTTTTTTTTTTATTTAGATGGCATTAGGATTAATATATCTGTGAATATATGTGTGATATCTGTAGGATTACCTGTGCAGTGTCCAACTTCTCTTCTGAGAGGATGATGTTTGAAAGAGGGTTTTGTCTGCAGCCTTTTGTTTTGTGACACTTGGTGTTGTCAGTATTTAGATTTTTCTACATGTGCAACTATTTCTTCAGGTTTTGTTTATGGTAGTTAGGACTGCAGTCTTATATATGAGAAAGCAAGTAAAAGATCTGTGTCAAGTCTTATGTTTGCAAAATTAAATAAAAATACCCAAGGGACAGTAGAAAGTGTTTAGTGCACTACAGAATGCAGATTTCCTGTGTCCCACAAAGAAATTTTAGCTGCAGAGTCACTGGTACACAGAAAATGTTGTCTCTGCCTTGTGTCAGTTCTTCAGTGGGTAAGGCCTGGATCCTGTGGGTGCCAGCCTAACTCAGTCCCATATTTGCTCTCTGGGAGAGGCTCTGGGAGACCTCCCACGAGATGAGCAGAGCATGACATGAGGTCGTGCATGTAAGCAAAGGATGAGATGTCAGCTCTGATTCCTTCTCTTTAGTGCTCTAGGTTTAATTTTAAGCTTTAATGTAGTTCTTTTTGTGGAACTTATGTTTCTTTGGAATGGGGTTTTTTTTTAATATTTTAAGCTACTTCCTAGGAAATAGTAATGTGCTCTGTACTATACAAAACCCAACTTCATGAAGTTGTCATATATGTGGTGATAATCTGGGGGTTGAGACTGTGTGATTACTTGAACAATGCAAGTCACAAGTTCATGATTCCAGGTGAAGTTGTAAAGTTAAGGATGTGGTCCATGAATAAATGTGGCTGTAACCAATTGCTACAAATTATACAATTTGTTTAAACTCCCATTTCCTATTTTAGGGAAAAGTATCTCTTGCTCTAGTTTCTGAATTTGAAGATTAAGAGAACTTTTAAGTTCTGTGGGAGAGAATGAAGTTGTATTGCTAGCCTTTAAATCAGCATTTTTCATTCCTTAAAAAACAATCAGAGCTATAAAACCTAAATTCTGAAACCCTGACTAACTCTGTGTGCATACATTAGAATGATACAAGTAAAATATGTCTTCCAAATGTTTCAAATATGTATTGAATTCTTAAGGACACTAAATTTACATATATGTGGAACCTCTTAGATAACATTACACATATATGTTCTATATATTTGTACATATTACTTTACATATATTTATAAATTAAAGGTCCTACAGACATGCAAAAAGGTATGCTTATGTGTGTATATGTATAAACCACATATTCTGTAGGCTGTTATAGTAAGTGGGAGGCCAAAGAATTAAACTGACTATGTGAACAAACAAAATCCTTTAATTTTCCCATCAAGCTAGAAATATGTCAACTAACTCACTTGTTTTCTCTCACTAGAAATGACTACCCCAAACAAGACCCCACCTGGTGCTGATCCAAAGCAGTTAGAGAGGACTGGTACTGTTAGAGAAATAGGCTCACAAGCAGTTTGGTCTCTTTCATCCTGTAAGCCAGGTAAAATCACAACAACAATGTAAAAAGTTGAATGTACATTTATGTTTTGGGAGGAAGACATCCACAGCAGTAAAACTGCTGTAGTGTAGGCTGTAGTCACTACAAATTATTTTGGCCTTCTCTGTATGTGATACAGTATGAAAGTTATAACTGTATCAGAAATCCTACTATGAGGAGCTATCTCATGTGAACTAAACAGAACTCTTACCTATTTTATATTATTTTTTTTTTTTTTCCTTGCACAGTGAACAAACTAAACCATGTGAGCAGAATCACAGCTGGCACTCTGTAATTTGTTTCTATGCTTTGGCATTTTGTCTGGCTGTCTTCCATTTTTAACTAAGGATGACCATGCAGCTGGGTGACCTGAATGTTCTGCCTGAACTTTGTGTGGGCTTAGCCATTACAGGGTGGCCCTAAAACCCTGCAAGTAAAATGAGCCCATGGTCCTGAGGTGTAGTTAGTGATACCTGCTCAAAATACCTGAAAATCTGTATTTTTTCCCTTTGGGGTGGTTGAGTTGCTATTTCAGAAATATCTGTTGGGAATCGATCTGCTGTCTTGCTGCAGCCTAGGGTCAATGATTCCTTTATGTCACAATTTCATGCTCAGGATAATGACTTTGGTCTGATATCCTGGGATATGGTAGAAAAATACCATATGGTTTTGTTGCTTAAACAGGCTGAAGGAAAATTTTTATTGCAGATTAAATTTCAATTGCTGTATTAGAACTGCAACTAGTGTGGACAATCAATAAAATCAGTTAGTAAAATGGCGGATAATGGGGCCTTCGAAAATACAGATTTGGAGTTTTTTCTTTAAATGTGATGGCATTAACTTTTAGGAATACTGTTCCTTCCACCTACTGCTTGTTCTAGCTAGTAACTTGAAAAAACATATTTCAGGAGACTACTTGAAAAGCAAATGTCACATTTGGCTAAGATTTTATAATAAATGAATTGTCTCTGCTAATGATTTTTCTTTAGTTCAGCAGTTAAGTTACAGAATAGGTGGAAAAGTCCAAGCATTAATTGTTCTGGCAATCAGTATGAATTACTACTTAACCACTTGAAATTCCAGGATATGTTGACATGGTTTCACACCCCACAGACTTCAACAGTATTGAGCTTTTGCAGACTCCCCTACTTCAGTTTTGTGTTAGAAAAGCATAGGTGCAACTTGGGTATCTAGAAATATTTCCTAGTATGTTATAACTTGGGCGACATTAATTTGTAACAGTTGAAGAAAAGCTACATTTGCATCACAGAAATGGGATATTCAAGATTATCACATTTTCTTTTTCTTAGGGTTTGGAGTGGATCAGTTACGAGATGATAATCTAGAAACTTACTGGCAGTCAGATGGATCACAGCCTCATTTGGTGAACATCCAATTTAGGTATTAAAATATACTCCCTATGGGTTAGGGTGCTTTGTGTAACTTTATATTGATTACTGTTCACCAAGATAGGAATTCTGGAAGTGCACAGACTCCTGGGTTAGTTCTGTTACCCAACTGGTAAGAAGTCAGATAGCATTTATAAAAATGAGATTTTCAAATGTTATGATCATTAAATGCCTAATAAGCAACAAAAAGGAATGTTTAATGGTATGTCAGTTGTGACAGCATCACATTTACTCGTGTAAGGTGACTTATGTCCTGATTTTGTGTCTTTGAGTGTCATTTGGAGACTGCTGTTGAAGTAGCCCTGTATAACCTGACAGCTGAGTTGGAAAAAGCTTTTTTAATTCTGTCTTGTGTAGGATGCTTTCAGTACTTTTTCTTTAACCAAACTTGAGATGAGATGTTTGTCACCTTTTTTTGTTTACTTTCTTGAGAAGGCCTTGGTCTAATAAGAGAGCCCATGTTTGAAAAGCTAAACTTAAGCTTTGTTACATACGAGTGTTTATTTGGCATCTGTTTCTTGCTATACTGACATTTCCAAAGGCAGGCAAAGGAGAATGGTGAAAATAACTGTGTGCATAATGTAATGTGGAAAATCACCTAGTTCTTTAACAGCAAGTTTCTTATGAATCACTAGGCACACTTATATTCATTTTCGTTTAAATCCTGTTATTGCAAGCTAGCAACAAACTCATCCTGAATATTTTTCTTTATGATGCTTACATAGCTTATTTTGCTTCTTGCAGAAGAAAAACGACAGTAAAGACCTTATGTATTTATGCAGACTACAAATCTGATGAAAGTTACACTCCAAGCAAAATCTCTGTCAGAGTAGGAAATAATTTTCATAATCTCCAGGAAATCCGGGTAGGTCAATGATCCTTTGCTTTGTGTCTTAAGGCAGTTCTCTCTTGTTAGGACATCTGATCTAATAAAGTGGTTTTTGGAGGTAAAATGTGGCATTGTGCTTGAAGGGGGAAGATGGCTGGGTTTATTTGACGTTTGCTTTTAGTTTTTGTCTTGTAAATTTAGTAGACTGGTTTCTGTGGTGTTTTTTTTTTTATCAGGCTCTTTTAGCAAACATCATTGTTATTGAATATGTTCACAAATTAAGTTTTACTTTTGAGTATAGTTTCTAATCTTTTTCTTTTTAATATTGGACAGTCACTGAGATGCAAAGATGCAGTTTTTTAACAATATGAAGCAAAATCCAGTTTTTGGTTCTGCAGATATGCTTAAGGCCTTGAATGAGACAGAGTTGGAGTGTTTTGTTAGTGTTATTATTTATATAATAATAAAATCCAGTATTTTTTTATGGTGGTGCTTCTAGCCAGAACTGTGATAAGATTTGAGTTGCTTTAAATGCTTAGTTTTGCTTACCTTTTGGTAAACAGTAGAAGCAGATTTGAAATTACCTATGATCTTGGTGGAAGTCCACCTTGGAAACTGATCAGGTCACTCATAAGCAGGTATTTTGCTCATTCTGAGGCAGGGAAGCCTCATGTTTCAAATTCCTCTTCTCTGGAGCTCAGCAGTTACTGGCTGATATTTTGGGAATGTTTAAGTTACCAGCCTCATATGGCAGGTATTATAATAACAGAAGGACTGGGATGATGAGAAGAGGGTGGTGCTAAATGGCAGCTTGAATTTTTACTTCTGGGATTTTTATTGTTTTCACTTTGGTTTCGGTCCCAATAATTCAAAGTCCCAACAGCAAGTTGTAAGTAGAAGGTTGTAGATGGTGTGGGAGTAAAAAAAGTGTAGTAGAGATGTCTGTTAGCATTATGTATCTATCTACATCCTTTTAATGATTTGTGATGTTCTCTCAAC
The DNA here is from genome assembly GCA_026261815.1 of Monarcha castaneiventris obscurior. Taxonomy (NCBI): domain Eukaryota; kingdom Metazoa; phylum Chordata; class Aves; order Passeriformes; family Monarchidae; genus Monarcha; species Monarcha castaneiventris. Next base: position 3,029,758 of record JAMPIT010000890.1, read on the forward strand.
ATATATGTTTTGCCTTATACTTTTATCTTACCTTTTAAATGGAAGGGTCCTGACGTGTTCTATTTTTCTTTAATTTGGTTAATTAAATATTCTTTTGGGAGAAACTAGTCACCACATTATTTTGACTTTCATCAGCTGCAAATTCTGCCTTTCAATCTTCCTAATTGTATCGTAGCAATTTGGGAATTGCACAGTGTATGAAGAACGGCAGCTGCATCTCTTCCCTGCCAGGCTGCGGGTCAGTTTCCCGAGTGTCCACTAGATGTCATTGTTGTCCTTAATGATCAGTTTGATTTTTGCACTTTTATTTGCCCTTTCAATAACTAAGTGGTTATTATCCTTTTTGTAATCATGCTTAGTACAGCACTACACATATAGCTGCCTAAGTTTCTCATACAGTGGTAGACTCCCACTCTTGAGGGTATGTGTGTTATTAACATATTAAAGATCTATAAAGCAATAAAATGTATAACAAGTGCATTAGTTTTCCCCAGCGTCTCAGGCAGTATTTCTTTAGCACTTTTCTTGTTAAACACGGGATTCTATGCATAAATGTATGTTGTTAAAAATGGTACTTCTAAATGAAACAAGTTACTATCTTTTTTTATGGGATGTGAATGTGACTATATTATGATGCATGACAGTAATTCTTATGCATACCACATGCTCATGTGCTTTTTTTACTTCCAAATTTAGGAGAAAATACGGTCACACTTCTTATTAATGAGATACAATACTTTGATGCTGTAAAATGCTTGTGACTGTCATCACCATGGTGTTACATGTTGCTATCAATTTTCATATTTCCTAAACTGCTTGGTACTATTTCTTAAATTTTCCTTCAGTCTTGAAACTTTCTCCTTTCTTCAGCTTCTCTGACACATGGGGAGGTTATTAAAGCAGTGTGAACTGTTATGAGCTCTTTACAGAAATCTGCTTAATTATACGATTCCATTGGCTTCAGTACTGATTAACTGGGTGGAAAATCAGGCTAAAGCATTTTATATTTTTCCATGGATGCTTGCCCAACTCATAGTGTCTAATGAATGTGTTTTCTTTCCTAATGGTCTCATTTTCAACACAATGCAATATGCTGTTAGGCTAAATGTTGTCACAAATATAAGATTAGCATTAGTTTGTATTCTAGTATGTAGGCGTATCTTTTTTGGAACCTAAGATGAAATTATTTTCTGAATAATTCTTCCCCCTCGTTTGTACCCCATTGTAAGAGATTGTGATGGGAACAGCCATCATAATCTGGCAGGACTATTCCCTTGCTCACTGCAGTTAAGGTGTGTGCAGTCAGCCTTCTCCTATGACTTAAGTGCCTTTGTATCACAGCTGTCAGGCTTGGAGAGCAAATGTTTTCTCATTCCCAGTCATAGAGTTTTCCCACATGATGGTACAAGCAGTCTGGATGGACAAGATAGTCTGTAGAGGCATTTTTGGAACAGCATCCAGACTCCTCAGGATTTAAGTTATTACACTTTTTCATGATATGGAAATAACCCACTGCAATGGGTATGAGTGAAGTACTGTCTGTGACAGATCTCTGGTCTCTTCAAGTGATGCTCACCTGCTTATTGCATTTGTGCTTCTCTGAGACATTTAAATCTTCAGCAGTTCATCTTGCTGTGAGAATATTAAGTGTTTTGATGCTAAGTGCACCTCATATTTCAGGGTATAGTCTCTATCCATATATAACATATATATACATACACCTCGTAGTTACAGTGGTTTCTGCTGTCAGCCTATAATGTAGACTCAGGTGAAAGCCCTGTTATCTTAATACACCTTTGATGGCAACAGTGAGAGGTCTTTGTTTTAGGTTTTTGTTGGGGTTTTTTGTTTGTTTGCTTTTCCTTTGGATTGCTGCCTGGTTTGTTTTCAGTTTGCTTTCTGCCCCTTTTGGCCTTGCATGGTGTTTTGTAACCAGGTGCAAGCACAGCAGCCTCCCTGATGGTGTGGGGTTGTGACTGAGCACCACGGACAGGGCTCCCTCTTCACTGAAGAGATTCTGCACTAGAGAGACGAATTACCAACTGGAGGAATGCCCAAGCTGGGGAGCTTTTCCAAGAGATAGTTAAGGAAGAGTGACCCTACTGCAATGCCTTTACTCCTGCAGTGTCCAGTGACTGTAGTGAAGATGCTGGGCTTAGCCAGGCCTTTTCTGAAATCCAGCAGTGAGCAATCTTCACCTGTTTCCTGTATGTGGAGTAAACTTAGATCCTGAGGAGCGAGGACATGCTAGCTTGTTGTAAGGCTGTTGCAAGGTACTCAAGCAAGAAAATGTGTTCTTGTGAGTCTCAGGCATCTCTAAGGTGCATTTTAAACTGCTTGCCACTGAAGGTGGAGTACTGAGTTGTTACTCCTTTAGATTCCTGACTAGGCTTCAGGTGCTTTGGTTAGAAACCATTCTTCTGTGTTCTTTCTTCCATTCAGGAAAAGAGGCATTTCTGACCCCTAATTATTCCTTGGGTTTAGAATGTCAATTAAAAATAGTCTGCTTTCTGTGAACTACTCTTGATGCTAAGAAAAGACTGAGTAAACTTTAGTTTTATAGAATTTCAATCTGTAGTCTTTCCTATCTGTCTCTAAGATGCTCCATAGATACAATCATCACACAAGTTGTTAATTTTGATTGTTATCTTCCTGTTAAAGCTGGCTGAGTATGGATTTGTTTCATCAGGATGCACACAGGACCTCTTCCTTCCATCTAAAATGCACTATTGGAAATCTGCAAAGCAGGGGAGTAGAATGCTCCACTGGTATTGGTTAGTTATCAAGCCTTGTGATTGATGTCAAGGGGAGGAATCAAATTTGGAAGCAGGGCTATTTCCATTTGATGCAGTTGGTACTCTGTACATATTTCCACCTTCCAGCAGTGGATATTTTGTGAATCCCCAACTGGGATGTTCACATGAACTCATCTTTACAGAAAGAAGGCAAATTAAATGACGTAACATCACTGTTCCCTGCCAATATCATCATCACTGTAGGTGATATGACCTTTTCATCATTCATATGCTTATGGAAATAACTAATGTATTAGTTATTTCAGTGCTTCAAACTGTGGAATTTATGAACAGGATTACAATTTTCCTGCCCTTTTATACTGTGAAAGGGTAATACATTAGAGCAGAGCTTACTGTGCAGTCATGAGAAATGCAGTTATTGAAATAGCCTTTCATGCATATGAGGTGTGTGTATACAAATAGGGAGGTCCACATTAGAGCTAGTAGAACAGTGGAAGATTATTTTGACCCACACACTATAAAATTGTTAAGCATTTTTATCTTACCTTGCTATGAAATGGTATTTTAAGAGAAATAAGCATCTCTTCTGTAGAGGAAAACTAAACATGGTTTTTATGCTGTGGTATGTGTTGCATGTAAAAGATATTTTTTCTTTTGTATCTGAGCATTCAGAAACAAATCTATGAAGGAACCTTTTCTTGCCACAGAAGGGCTCAATTAGGCAAGGGTACCTTAAAGAGGCCCTGTATTTTTAATACTGTCAGTCTGACTTTACTTTTTGAAGCAGAGGAAAAGCCATGTGAAACAATATGGCAACAGCTTCTGTGGAAGGCAGCAGGTTGATGAAGTACAGAGCTTTCCTCAAGGGAACTCAACTACAGAGAGCCTAGGAACTGATTGAAGCATTGAGTGTTACATTTGTGTGAGAGCCTCCTCTGCAGTTACAACCTTTTTTATGATTGTTCATTTAAGTTCCACCATGGAAACGAAACTGGAAAATCACCACCCTCCCTTTACCCACAGTAAAGAACTTCTTTGTAATATCTAATCTCAACTTTAGTTTTAAGCTGTTCCCCCTTGTCCTATCACTACATGTCCTTGTAAAATGTCTCTCTTTCTTAAAGGCTCCCTTAGGTACTGGAAGGCCACAATTAGGTCACACTGCCACCTTCTCTTCCTATAGCAAGTGTTTGATTACATTGTTTCATCTCTTTTCTGTGCATGAAGTTCTAGTAGGAGGATTTGAAGAGATTTCCCGAAAATCTGTTTGTTAAATATTTTACTTATGTAAAAATCTTTCTGGTACCAGTGGCTTAAAAATTCAGATTTTTAAAACTGTATGTTATCAATGCAGGTAAACTGTCCTCAAACATGATGGAGGAAACTTTCATTGGCTTTAATGCAAGCTTTCACTATTCTAATTACAATGTTGTAAACAAATTCCAGTCCTTTCTCTGCTGGACCATGAGCAGGTTGCTCACAGTGCTCTGTGTGAGGGTGAAAGAGTTACATGTTTGAACTTTTTATATTAGTATTTTTTAAAAAAAGCAGGGATAGACTTGTGGCCTTACAGCAGGTACAGAATGGTATAGAGCCTATTAGGTGAGCATATTCTCTGGCACTCTTTTGAAGTTTGTAGGATAGTACTACTGTTGTAGAATAGTGATCATCTTGTAGGAAAGTGGTTTGTTTGTAGTCTATGCAGGTTATCTCTGCTATTGAACCAGTATCCCAAGTCAAAGTCCACATTGAGTTGTGTCCTGTTTATACCTGACTGAAACTTGCATTTGTGTTGTTCCTTTTGGTACCAGATTATAGCTGCTTGACATTTTTTGTTCAAGTGAATGAGTTCTGTGTAGGGTTGCCTGGCTGGAACTGGTATCATTTACTTAAAAACTCCCCAGAAAAAGCACCATATGCACTTAAATTTAAAGTTCCTTCTCATTAACAACAGTCCTTAAAACCTGTTGTTCCCAATTGTTCATCAGTTTCTTATACTGAGTCTGCTTTTCTTGGTGACTTTTTTCAGAAAAGTATGATTTTAGTGGTGCTTTAATATTGATTAGGTAGATGTTAGAGATTTAATATACTGTGTGTGCTTCTGTGTTGTTCACCAAGTTTATTGCTTTATGGAATCCATATTTTCTTATTGATTATCTCTGTGATTGTCTACTGTACTACAGACTTCCCAGATTGTGTCAGTAGGCTTTTCAATCTTTGTAGTATCTCTAGAATGCCCAAAGCAGTAGAAGAGAGCTGTGAAAAACTGCTGGTTTTCCTTGATAGTTTCTTACCTTCTCTATATCTCTGAAAGATTTATTCAGGGAAGACTTCAATAATGAAGATCAGTGTACCAATAGACTAACCCCTTTAGCATTCCTAATTAGTAAAAATGAAGAATCTCTTCTTCACAAGAAGATACTGTTACGAAGGGAGTACATGTATGGTGAAGGGAGGACATGTATGTGATAATAAAAGTTCTGTGAGAGTAGGGTCTGTCACTTTTCTCCTCTGCAGATGTTGCCAGTGGCATGGCCATGCTGCTTATGTACAAAAATTCTAGCTAGAGCTGTGGAATAGTCATGGGTTTTTGTCCTAATTTTATTTCTAACTCTACCAGCTTCTGCACCTGATTTACACAGACACGCACATGCACATGCACATACACATACACCTATTGTGCTTTTGGCTTTTGTGAAAGCATTTTATGCAGCCTTTAGTGCTACATATAGCTTTGTTTCTTTTAAACCATGGCTTTTCCTTTCTAATGGCTGGATAGAGCAGAGATGCTGATCTGTCTCCCTTTGATAGCATTACCAAATTTTTGGAGCTCTTAGAGAGATCAAATGTCTGTGTTCTTTAGCTCCTAGGAATTGGTCCAAATATGTATATTGATGTACAGTAGATCATATCTATCTAAAACAGTAGCCCCCATGCCCTTCACTCCTGAAATTTCCAAGTTGTAATCAAACTTATGTGCTATCAGGCTGAGGGAAGAAAAGCATGTTTTTCTTTTACATGCTCAAAATGTAGTGAAAATCCCTGTGGACAGTCGTGTTTACAAGGGTAACTGTCTGCATTCAATTGTGGGTTATAAAAGTGCTTGCTTGAATAAATACACAGAGCTATCAGACAGAACAACCAATAGTTCGTTGGACTAATTGACCTTGTCAGTAGAATAGAAACACTTGCAAATAAAATTCCCATTGCCAGCAAAGCTGCAACTGAAAACCCCTGAAGAAACTGTGTATATCCTCTAACTATCTTGGAATGCAATGATTCAGGCAGCAGACATGTGCAGTGGGAGGGGGCAGGAGGGGGGAATCATTAACCAAGAAAGTTGTACGTACCAGCAGTTTTCAGTGGGCTCTTTTTGCAGCATGAGGCTGTATGCATTCCTCAAATCATTAAGTAGTTCACTTTTCATATTCAGAGTTATGTTTTCTACCAATTGTTACTACTTTTACCATCCCTTGGGTCCCCTTGTATGATTTGTTTTGCTGGTCTGCTTTTATTATAATGTAGCCTTTTCAGAAAAGGCGAAGGTGTTTGGCTGGTAACCACAGCATGTTGTAATGAGGGTGGAGTGTGTTTGTCATTCTGCTGCAATGGTTGACTTTCATGAATGCCAGTGTCTATAACCACACAGGCTGTGGCAGTTTATCTTTTTGAATATATTCGGATTGCATAACAGTGGAAAAGAATCACAGTAAATATCAGAATATCTGGTCTTCCAATCAAAAGCACGATGGAACCATTTTTTTACTTTACCCAGTGATGAGTCATGTATCTTCCCATTAAAAAAAGGAAAATATTTCACTCCAGAAATAAGTCTTCACAAGTGAATTAGTCATATATCAGACATTTCCTTTTAAAAGTTTGGATAATTTCACACAGGTGGAAGTAGTATTTAGAAAAAAAAAAGCAACAGTGAAAGACACAACAGGCTTCACTGTGTACTATAAAAACATGATTTTATTTTGGTTAGAAAACAAAACAGGAAAAATGGCATTTGGAAAATAAAGTCTGAAAAACGGTCTAGTTAGTTGCTAAATAAACTTCAGAGATGAAGTTTTTAAAAAACCACCAAGATTTGTAAAAGGAGGAGGGGGGGAATAGTGTATTTCACCTTAAGTAAGGGACAATGTGTAATAAGGGATTTTGTGGTTTTACAGCTCGGTGCATGTGTTTGAAAGCTGTTCTCTCAGCAACGTGGGTGGCAGGTTATGCTACCATATAATGTATTGTAGTTGGCTCTCCACACTTGTCAGGGTTAGCGTTCAACCATTCGGAAAATTTTGCCATTGTTCTATCATGTGAACCAAGGCTAGTGTTGAATTCCCAATAACCTTCTGCAGGAAAAAGAGGTTTAATTAGAAAGTTTGAAATTTGATTACTTCTGTTATTGTCTTAATGCACTTCTCTCTAATTTAGGTGCTTATCTGCAAATGCAATCAATTTTTGCTCAGAAAGATGAAAAGCAAACTTAACTCTGTACTGCAGTTGCTTCCACACTTTAAAAAGAAAACTTGTATACTCAATTCTGTCTTTCTTCAGCATTAACACTCTATTTCCATCTTAAACATGTTTGCTTTAGATGGATCATAGCTTTTGGCAGCTACTGCATTTTTAGCAAATAATACTGTTTCTAGTAAGAGTTGCAAAAAAAAAAAAAACTTTGTGTGAGGTCCTTGTAAACTGAACCTTGGGAACGTTATGTTATTTCTGTATTTTCCCTTCTTTTGTGCTTCTTCTCTATTTGTGTCATGGTTATAAATTACATCGTTTGAACTAGAGAATTAAAAACATTTCATTTTGTGATTCCTGTAATTTTAAAAAAGAGAATGTTTGTTTTATGTGTATTTTTTTTCTTTTTACCTGTTATTTCAGAGGCTGGCACACAGAGAAATAAGCAATTATGGTATTGAAATTCCATTGTGCCAGCACCTCCGGGGCATAATCCAAAAAAACCAGAAAAATTGCCTGCTGGGTTGTATGCAGTAAGCTTGTGTGAACATCAGTGTCTGCTGTTCACACATCATTTTTTACTGGAAGTTCCTGTTGGAATAAAGGTTCTGTGTTTGGAGAGTGCACTGGGATACTTGTTGGTCAATGGTTTTTCAAAGTTTGTAGGGATTTCTAATTACAGTTTACCAGTGTAGGCTCGCTAGATACTTCTTGAAGATAATCATTAATGTTTCAGAAGTAGGAGAAGCAAGCAGGGATTCGGCAACATAAAAACTGTAACAAGAAAGATCTTGATGCTCTTCTCTTCATTTAAGCATTCTCTCCAAGACTGAACATGGGAGTGAGGAGTAAGGTGGGTGGATGGAGGGGGAGGTGACAGCATGACAGAAGACACTCACATACTAATTTCTCTACTTCAATATTTAACCCCTTCCTTTCCTTCCCCCTCCTTTTTCAATGCAAGTGTGGTGTCTAGTTGACATTTTAAAACATGCAAGTGCCTCCAGCATTACAGCTTACAGTGGGTATCAGTGTGATGCTCACCTAGAACATCTTCATGGTGCCCAGTCAGGCAAACCCCTTCAGCTGATCAGAATTCATTTGAACTCTGGTTTATGAAACGTGTTCACTTGCAAACTGGAGCACGTAGCAACACCTGTTTTATCTCTTGTGTTTGATCTCTCTGCACTTGGACAGAAGGATGAAGACCCTGGTAGGCAAACTGTTTATTGCAGTTTTTTACCTGGGTGTTTGAAGGGGCTCCTGGACACATAAGGCTTCAAGGCTTGAACTAGGAAAATGAGTATCTTTGGTTTTTTTTTTGGCTGGCTGTATCATTTATTGGCTTTTGGGGAAGTGGATTCTAGACACCTGACCACAGTTTTTTAGCAGAGGAAGGAGGTAAGTGCCATGGAAGAAACTGTCTGGAACAAGGGACACTTCTTTGATCTCAAGAAGGCAGCACGTTAGGATGGAGGTCTTGGAAAAGTGCAGCAGACCTGTATTTGCAAGGGAAATTATATTTTTCTGTAGTAAAGGGCCCTGCATAGTGCACGGAAATTGTTAAATAAAGGGCTATTTCTCTATACCATTTTTCTTCTTCTTCTACCCTACCACATTCTACAGTCATGCTCTTTTCCATTCTATAAGTTCCGAAGGCCTGAGTAATCCAAAATTATCTCCTCTGATTTTGGATTCCAAATGCGAAAACATTGTGGGAGTCACACCACCATCTTTTGCTTGAAGGATGTTAAACAGACTTGTGTCAAAACTGACAGTAAGATGCTGCTCACTCACTCCTGCTTTCCTCTTTCTGGAGAGGTTGCTCACCGTTGGGAAACTTCTTGCCTTTAAGCTACTTTTTTCTACACTGTGAAATAGGATTGGGAGGATAAAGTCAGTGAATTATAAACAATCATCTTTGATTTACCTGATTGCCTGCATAGACTTAATTGTGGAGAGTAATCCTTAGAGGGAGCACTAGATATTTTCAAACGTTAAGAAGTGCCAAATACATGCAGCAAGGTCAAGTCCAAGGTTGATCCTGATCTCTCTGGGTGCTGATACTAGCATAGTATCAAAATCCTCCAAAGAGTAAAGCCAGCAGTCAACATTTAATTTGGTTTAAGCATAAGAAAAGATATGAAAGGAATGGGAATGTCCTTGGATACCTAAGAAAGTTTTATGCTGTCATCTCAACTGGAGCTGGTCAGCTGGCACAGCACACCTTATTTTCTGTTTCACTTAAACAACCTGTAGGCACCAGCAGCTGGAAACATCCTGTTACTGTGTTCACCACCCTTTGCCAAACCAACAGTTTGGCAGGGGGGTGGAGGGAGGAAGTGGCCCCAATTTAGAAGAAATTAGGAGCCAATTGGCCCACCACTTACTATTCTCTGTATGTGTGGCTTCCATGTTATATTACTTTTATTTGCATCCGTACAAATGCAGTCACACTTGGCTGTTTGTTGTACATACTGTCTTTTGGCAAAGTTATCAGGTGTTGCTATTAATTAGGATTAAAAAAACCCCAAAACAAATCCATTAAATGCACTGGATGTGCCGTGCTTTGTCAAGTCAGCACCAAAAAACCCAACCAAAAATTTCCATAAATTAAGGTAGAAATAAAGAAACAAGGGTATTTTATATAGACAAATGGGGGGATTTTATAATTACAATCAGCTTTTTTCTCTTTTTTTCCTCATTCCCGAAGTCTTTCATTCTAGTGGAAAGCTGAGATCATTCACGGTGTCGCTGGGAAAGTAGCTCCAGAGGGGAGTTCTGTTGATGTAGTAAATTAAAGCAAACCTCAGTGTTCAGAAGAAAATGCTGCCTGGCAGGTGGTAGACATCTAGAACAAATCCAGGGTTCTTGTGCAAGAGACTGAGTTGCTTCAGAGCTGCCATCATGGCAGTTCTTTCCAGAGTGAGGTCTTGCTCCTGTGATGAGTGAATGTTGTTTTGGTCAGGGATCCCATGTTTGCATGTAGCTTTGATGAGAACACTGTGACACAGAGTATAAATCCAGTTCTTCACTAAGTTTTATTGGGTGGGAAGGGATTGAATGTGGTGTTATCCTGGTCCTTATCTCAAGTAGTGCATGGAAATGTTTCTATAGATATGAAGCATAAATTTATTTCTTTCTGAGGGCTGTTCTCTGTCTTAATCTGTCATAAGATAACCGAGATCATGTGTTTGAGTCGGAAAAACCTTTCCCAGGATTTTTCCATTTTCTGTGCGAACACACAGGAGAGGGTGGAGTGAGAAGAATAATGTAGCATATGTGTCTGGCTTGAGGGCCTGTGCTCTCTAGCTGCTTTCATCCAATTCCTAAAGCAGGTTTATCTAAAAGTCCTATTTTATTTCAGAATGAATTCTGGAGTGTTTTATGTCTTATGTTAAAGGAATGTTAACAAATACAGTTTTTATTGAAGCTTTTTATTGATGCTATTCTCAGTCACAGTTTTTGAGTGAATCATGAGGCCTAGCCCCTAATACTTCTTTTTAAATTATTATTTTTTCCCTCTCTGTATCTGTCAGAGAACAAATTCAACTGTGGGTATGAAGGATTTTTTTGAATTATTTCTACTAGCAAATGCAGAAAACTCTAATTTGTTTGTCTTAGCTGAGATTAATTTGTTACTTCTTAGTAATATGGTGTTGCTGAGCATAATTAGTAAGGTAAAAATCAAATCAAGTTTTGGGGGTTTTTTTGCTTTAAAAAGAGTTGGAATTCCATATCAGGAGAAATGATGTAGTAAAATTTTGAAGCAGACTTCCCTCTGCTTGAACAGGTCTCTGTTGTAATTATGATGGTCTCTATGGTTAAAAGAGGTTTTCTTAAATCAGCTTTCAGTAAATCCAGCACTGCAGGGGTAGGAACTTCTATTGTGGAATTATTGGACTTTCTTCTTCTTCTTCTTCTTTATACTGTCATGAGGAGTTAGAGATTTACTTGCATAGCAGAAATAAATTAAGCAGAGGAGCATATGTAGCCACAGGACTTGTAGATATACAGTAAGTCACATAGATTTGCAATCCAATTCCATCTGCTGGTTGTTGACTGCACTTTGTTAAGCAGTAAGATGACACCCCACAGTAGCTCTAGACTTAGGACATAGCAGGCCTGCTGGTAAACAAGTTTTTAATTATCTCATTGTCATGCTTTGTTTTCTCTCCCATGCCCCCTCATTTTTCAGGAGCGTACTTCGGATGTAATTTTGTTTTGATTCTTACACAGTTCACGCTGAAGAGCTCATGTTCTTGGTCTGTAGGATGTAGCACTAAGGCTATTCCAGATGCTCTTTGTAGCAGAAGTGCTGTTGCAGTGAGGGAGTCGTTACCCAACAGTGCACAGCACCATTGAATACCTTTTTAAACTGTACATTCTTTCAGTAAGTGGTGACTTGAGGAACCTTTGACTCCCAGAAAGAAGTCAAGAAATAAAATTCATCTAGACTGAAAGAAGCAGAGTCTAGAGTCTGACCTCCACATGAAACAATGGAAAAAAACCTTGCATTTTTTTTTTTGGACATGCTTTCTTATTGATTTGTAAGAAAACACAAGCAAAAGGTAAAAACTCTACTGCATTTGTTACAGCACATTAAAGAAATTCTGTTTAGATGTAAAATTAAATGCTTCCATTGGGCAACAGACCTGATTCCAGCTTTGCAAATTTATGGAAGTGTATTCTGGCTCACATTAAACTACCCAGCTGAACCTCTGACAGATATACTCGTATTTCTTCCCTTTTAAAGTTCATTCCTATGAAAATATATCTCCAGTGAGACATGTTTATGAATTTGGGATCTTTCTTAGATGAGACTCTGCACTGCGTTTTGGATTTGCACAAATAGTTTTCACAACAGTCTTTTGCATTTGTTTCCAAAGAGTAAATACCCCTTGAGCTGAGCATGACACTCTGGATCCTGTGAAATGTTACTCTACATTTGCTTGTTGAAACCTCGCATGCTACAACACACTTGAGTAATGTTGAAGTTTATCAGGTTTTGCCCCACTCACTTTTACTGAGCATCCACAGAGTCCTTATCCAGACACAGAAATGTTTTACTTGTTTGCATACTTACTTCTGCAGGAGTTGGGGATTATTTACATAGATTTAGGGTCTTTAAATTCCTTGATTTTGGGAGAGGCAGCCCTCTGCAATTCTCAGAAACAAGCCACTCCTGTGCAACCAGGAGAAATGCTTTCCCTTAACTCCAGTGCTTTTTGTGTCTTAAGGAGGCAACAACTTGTCCTCTCGCTGGTAAAGAATGAGTAGGGTTTTTTTAATTTGGTAGCACTTGGGTATGATTTGTTCCTGTCTTTTCCTGACAAAGTTACACAGGAACTGCAATCTTGTGTAACAGATAAAAAGTTACAGCCATGCAGTTTTGTGGGCCTGCCTTTTGGTAGAAGATCAGGAATCTATTTCTCTTCAAGGTGTAGTGATAGCCCTTTTCAGTGAGGGGAATGTTGGTCTTTTTTTTTTTTTTGTTTAGATGTACTTTCTTCCCCTCACCTGTAAAAAATTCTTGAGAGCTAGCAGCTGGCTGCTACTACTACTATGGACTAATTTTTAAATATCATGATATTCCCATTTTTTTACATTTATTCATTTCCCATATTAATTTTCTGCATTCTCTGGGATGCAAAGTGCATGGCATGAAATGTGGTCACTAGGTTATTGCCGCCAAGTTATTTGAGATGGTTTGATTGACAATTAACTCAGTGTGGCCAGTTTTCAGACACTTAAATCTTTAATATTCCTTGCATAATTTTTTTTTCAAATACTTTCTTTGTATAATTTAACTGTAGCTATGTCTAGACATATTTCCTGGATATGGCTAAACAATTTTGAAGGTAAATTATGACCTGGGTTTTTTTGCACTTTCACACAAACATAGTATCATTCCATTATATATGTTAGGAGAAATGGGAACTGCAGACATCTGCAGTACAGTTTTCATCCAATTTGCAAACTTCTGCCTCTTTGTAAAAATAGTTATTTCCCAGAAATGTTTTCCAGCCTTAACTTCCATTTACAGTCAATATGTGCAGCACACCCATAGAATACATTTATATTGTTCCTACTTGTACCCAGCAGTTCTAGCTCAAAAAAAAATTTGTAGGACTTGTCCCTTTATGCTTTGCTATCTTCTGGGTTTTACTGTGTTCATTCTATTTGCCTTAAGGTTCTCTTGTATAAGGCTGTTCTTCAAAGGACTTGTTTCTTGCTTACAGAAAATTCTGTCTATATATAGTCTCCTTGAAGATTCTGTGGTGTTGATCATAGAATCATTTAGGTTGGAAAAGACCTCTAAGACCATCAAGTCCAGCCTGTTCTGTTACTTTTCATAAAAGGCAGCTGCCTTGTCCCGTTCTGCAGTCAGCATTTCCATTTGTAATGCAAATTCACCTGAAATTCAGAATGGTTTTTTAAATACATATTCAGACTTCTTTGCAGTAGCCCTCATTCAGTCAGTTTCTGTTCTCTCTGTGCAGCTGTCTGCTCTTTCATTACTGGTTTCCCCTGCCTCTCTTCAGTAGATGAAGTGCTACTCTCTTCCCTGAGAGCAGCCTGACTCACCTGGAAGTTGTAAAAGATGATGTCTTTATTTTGGGTGGGTGCTGCTCTGAAGAGGGACTAAGATTTTGATATCTCATTACAGGAAAATCTTAGGGCTTTTTGGTGCTTAGGTGGGGAGAACTCAGATTTATGACTAAGATACAAACTTAAATAAAAGGGCTAGTAATATGTTGTATTAAGTAATTTTTAAGAACTTTGTGCCCTATTTCCTTTGTCGTGAAAACCTTAGTCCACATATGTAACCAGATGGGGTTTTTTTGCTACTTTTGTCACTCTTTTGTATTTTGTGGTATGACTAAAAGCTTTGAATGCAGATGGTACTATTTGTTTGAGTGAGCATGGGAACTTGTGGTGGCTTTTGTTATGTTTGACAGTTTTTTTCCAATCTTCTGATCAGGTAAAAATTACTGAGGGTTTTCAAAAGCACTGCAAAAGTTACTTGCATCATTGTTGGTCATCATTTTCCAGATTCCTACTTAGTAGAATCCTTACACAGTTACCTTGTGTATATGGGGCCTCCTCCTTAGTTACTTACTTGTCCATAAAATGAAGAAACATTGCAGTGAGATAAGCTTTGATTTGAAGTGCTTCCCTAAAGATGTAAAACATTTGTTTTCACTAAATGAGATTTGCACTTCTTTCTAAATGTGCTATGTGGAGTGTTTGCTATATATTTTACAATGATTTTTTTGTTTTGTTTTGGGGTTTTTTTGTGGGTTTTTTTTTTGTTTGTTTGTTTTCTTTTTGTTTTTTAAATGTATTGTTTCTTTTCTCACATCTGGATCTATAATACTCTGTGTCACTGATAATTTGAGTTGCAAAGTACCCTGGTTAAAAAAAAAAATTAAAAAATCCCTTATTCTTCTTTCAGAATGCTGGAATTTTGAAAAGACTTGCAGCAAACCATAGATTTTCTACCATTCATTTTTAATGCCAGACTGTCCAGATGCAGTCTGTTCTAATATGTCTGCAACTAAAACTTTGCACAACTTAGGTACCAGAAATAGGCAAGCTGCAGCTGAAGGCTTGTTTTGGGCTGCATTACCTATTTTTTGATGCTGTCAGCCAGGTCACCACTCCAGAGCCTAAGCTTAAGAATTTTTTTGTTGCTTTTTCATCTTCAGTGTGCTGTCTGCCAAGCTCAAGGGCAGTAACAGGTTCCCATTGGAGCCAAGTCCCTGTAGATCTGAAGGATGCTCCCCGCTACCAGGAATCTTCTCAGAGTTGCAGTGCCCTTGCAAAGGCACTGCTGTGGCATTCCTGTGGGTTGTGACAGCTATAGAGTGAGACTGGATCCCTGCAGGAGAATGCTGCTGCACCTAGGATGTATTTGTCTTCCCTTCCTCTACTCTTGACTGATTCTTAAATGAGTTATGAAACCCATTTTTTTTAAAAAATCAGGGATTCAAAATTTCACAGCTGTTATGGCTGATTTCTGTTGGAGACAGTATTCCTTCTGGAGGAACAGAGTCCTGTTAAGATGGAATCTCTTTTAGCTGATACCAAACTAAACTTAGATGGCTTCCTGCTGTGGGTAGAAGGTTTGCTTTGGGGTTTTAGGCCTTATTTCCATACTTGCACATATGAAACTCCATTCTAGACTGCATTGTCATTCTATATTTCCTGGCTTGATCATTCTGCTTTTCAAAGGGACAGGGAGAAGGTTTTTGTATTTTTTTTCTGAAGTTCCAGTGGATAAGATGGTTGCCACTTAAAGCATACACAGCATGGCAATCCTTCCCCAACAAGATTTAATTTATGGATGTGTCCAGCATATACTGTTATGTGAATGTTCAAATGACCTCACTTTACAATAGGATTTCAAAAATGTGGAACTGAAAAGCAAACTGTCCAAGCCTGTTCAACATTTTTGTCCTTCTCTGAAGCACTTTCTCTGAAGCATTATATACCTCTTGAGGTATGTGTTTTTGTAATAAATGTTGAGCTGCCTATGCATTGTTCCTCACAGAACATACTGAAAAAAAAGTGCATATGGCACAGAAAATGGGAAAACAGTGTTCCTTTCTTTCCAGAGAGACTTTCCTAGCAAACAGTCTGTGACAAATTTCTGATGGTTTCTGCAGGTAAATTTTCTAGAATGAAGAGTTGTTTTCAACCACATTCTAGAGAATGAAGTATTCAAAGACTGTTGTCAATTTTTTTTCTTTTTTCCTTTCCTTTTGCTTTTTTTCCTGCCACCCAGAGTTAAGCAGACAATATTTTCTGAAATTGCAATTGAGCCAGACAGTTCTGGCTTACAATTTCACAGTAGTTGAGCATTTGGCAGGTTATTTATTTGCCTCTCAGGCTGGATGTACCTGACTGTGCAAGTGCTGTGAGCAGATGCAGTGGTGGGAGTGTGATGGGCAGGGTGGAGGTTGCTTAAGTACCACGGACAGGGGCCCCTCCACACGTGTCTGGACCATCCATGACTTCATCTGTCAGGAGTTTTGTATGTGGGCAGTTCAGCACAGCCTTGACCCTTTTGCAGACATCATTACGTGGGATTCTTCATCACTTGGTGCTTTTGAAAGAGCTGTTTTTCCTGTGAATCCATGTTCTAAAACTCTTGGTATTCCACAGTGTGTGCCATTGTACCCCATTTCCTCCATTTGACAGTAGGCTCATGTGCATACTTACTCACCAGAGGCTCCCATCCTGTCTAAGACTTAATCCTTGTCCTCTTACGTGTTCTTCATCTGACTTCAGAAGATTTCAAAGACAGACTATGAAGGCATTCATAATTAAAAAGCTGACTTACCATGTTTACCACTCCTAACTTTACCATACTTCCTAACTTTACTCCTGTTGTAATACTGAAATTCTGTCTGAATCAACTATGTACATCTTGGAAGGCATTGCACTGGTTTCTCAGCGGAATCAAAAGGGTTCCTTTTTAGCTGTATGGGGAAATTACCACCAGGACACCCAGTTCTGAAGAATATCAAACTGGACCAGTCACTGAGACCATTTCATGAGTTGGCTGGTGAAGTCATTCTGCCAAGTGAAGTTTAGGTTGCATCATACATGGCTCAGTTGGCATCATCTGCTCCCCTCAGAAAGCGTCCATGTGACACAACCCACTGACGTTGTCCGATGTGTGTTGTGCTGCTTAAGTAATCCAGATAGGAAATTTGGAAAGGCAGTACAAGAATCTGTATTTGGACATTGTGAATACTAATCCTTGACCCACAAAGGATTTGCTTTTCTAGGTTTACCTTTCTTCCTTTTCTACATATTCTTCCTAGCTTGGTTTGAGTGTTTAGTTGCCTTTATTTTAATTGGATACAACTTTCTAGCACCTGGGCATTGATTCATTTTTGCTGTTTTAATCTGGAGCAGAATAGTCTGAAGGAGGTTCTATGAAACTTCCTGCAAGGATCTTTTGGACCTTTTTCAACCTTCCCTGTCTTCCCAAAAGTTATTTCTTTCACTTTATTAGAACAAAGAACTTACAGGATACTTTAGCATATAGGATACTAAAAGATAGGAACTTTTAGTGTTTGCTTGTTTCACTCTCTAATATAGCTTATTCTGCAACTAGTCTTCTGTCTACCCAAATCCACAGCTGACTCTTCCTGAGGGATGGACTGTGTTCCTCTAGACTCTTCAGGAACTGCTGTTTAAAAGAATGGAAAACTTCTCTTGCCTAATGGACTGAAATGAGATTTCTTGACCGTTTAAGGAGGTGGCTGATTAAGACCACAGAGGCACCTCCTTAGGTGGTCGTTGCTTCATCCGAGCACAGGAGTGTGCTGTTCACAGTGGGTCCTTTGAGCCTGTTCCTGTGTTCCCTGTTAAGCTGCTAGTGTGGTGTCCCTCTTTTGGCTCACTTGGAACTCGCCAAGTTTCTTTTGGACATGCTTCATTTTTTCTGCTGGAACTGGTGCATCACTGCTATTAACTGGTTCTCTTCCTTCCTAAGTGAAGTGATGGCTGAAGCCCAAGCTCTGCTACTTCATGTGTTGACAGTTCCAATACTTGGAATTATGCAGAGGCACACAGATTCTCAGTCCTGGTAACTACATGGTAGGACACGGCAGTTATGGAAACAGAAGTTTGGAATTCAAGCCAGCCTTCTTTCTCTTTGCCAGTTGTTGTGAAAACATATTTGCATAGCTGTAAAAAACAATGGCTAAACAGGAAAAAACCTTTCCCTACATGAGAAAGTTTGTGTATTGATAAATATTTAATTTCTGAACATAGCATTTCTTTTCCCTGAGAGTTAGTTTTATAATCTGCTGCTTGGAAGAATACATTATTTATTGAGAACACCTGTTTGAAAAGCTTAGGTTTTTATAATAACTGTATTGTAAGAACTAGTTAAGCACATAGAGAGACAAAATTGTATGTGTGAAGAAGAGTCTAGCCACTACTTTTAATTTCATAGTTGGCTGAGTCACTAAAACAAAAAGCAGCTTTAACAGTTTTACGAGAAAAGTAGAAGGAGTAAAATCAAATGCTATTTGATTTCACAGCCATTTGAATCTAGCAGTAAAGTTGATGAAATGGAAATTTCATGAGGTACCAACATCTCAGAATCAGGTTGCCATGCTGAAGCTGTGATGGCATAAGTCCTCTTCTGCACACTCTTCACAGAGCAAAAAAATGGGCTGCTTTTTCTTCTTATGTATATTTATCCCCCTGAGCTGGGAGCCCTGTCTAGCATACATCTGGGATGTGTTTGTAATTACCCTGAATGTGAAACTACTTACAGTGAGTTTTTTCCTTTCTGTATCTTGACAAAGGATGCCTTTAAAGGGCAAGAAAAATTATGTCTTATTTCAAGGATGTTAGCCTGCTGTAAATGTAGCCAAAAACTTGGGTTGCATTTGTAACCCTAGTAGAAGTAGCAGTTAGAGTTACATGCCATTTGGAGACACTACAGAATGTAAACAAAATATCACTGATTATGGAAAAGAGATCAATATTCAATTTAAGTAGGATTAATACAATAGAAAAATATTCTTTGGGTAAATAACTTCCTAGCCTATAAGGAGGCTAGTGATTGTAGAACAAGCTTCCTCCTAAAAGCTCTGGTTTTGTGTTCAGTCATTTCTCTGAAGTGTAGCCTCAAGTTGCTTTGGTCTTTTTTTCTTTTTTGAATTTTTATTTTGTTGTGTGGTTTGCATCTTCTATAGTGGGACACCCATTAGTTGCAATAGTAGCCTTGCCAAATATGTATGGAATTGTGTAGAACCTCTGGACTGTACGTAAAATGAAGAAACAGGGCCGTTAAATAGGCTGGGGAGGAGATTTCCATTGGGAACATTAATTTTGCTTTGGCTTTCCAAATAATGTGGATTCCTGGAGTTGGGAGTATGTGTCCGTAGGTAAAGCTGTAGCACACAGAGGACAGGAAAAATAAGAAAGCAACGGAGAGAAAGCAGGAGAAGAGCTAGAGTATAACAGCAGCAAGGACAAGTGAGTGATTTTTCCATTTCAATTTTTTTCCCTTTGTTCTTTTATTTTGACTTTCATGGTCTTCTTGTTTTCCAATTGTCATAAAATTTATAGTATTAGAAGCAAATTTTAAAAAGCCACAAACCCTGGGCTTTTAGATTATTGTACAGTAAGATTAGTCTAGAGCTGCAGGAACTGTCCTGAGTTACCAATACTGAACTTGCACTGATTCATTCCTATGCTTTCCTTTTTTTAAAAAAAACTTTTCTGGAAAAACACATAACAGAAAGAAATTTTGAATTTTTAGTTTCACTCGGGTGATTAGTAATAAAGCTGATTTTTAAAAAATTTCTTGGAAGACAGTTAATTATGACTGAGTCTTAATGATCTACATCAGATTAAAAATACAGGAGGAAACTTAATCTGGTGTTTGCTCATAGTGGACTGATGCTATAGAATTGAGGTGAAATATACGTGTGTGTGTCTGTATGTATATACAGGGGTCTGTGCTTTTAAAGAACAGGCTTGACCTTGAGCAAAGTTGACTGAAATGGATTTCAAGTATAGTATTTACTGTAGCTGGAGCTGCCAGTGCCACCTGTATGTAAGGTTGTGTGACCCTTTCCATTTTAAGGCTTAACTCTTAGTTACTTTAACTTTTGCCAAAGTTCAGTTCAGACAGATTTTTCCATGCCAGATATCTGCCTTGGGTTGAATTTTTTGAAAGTTTCAGCCAAAGCAGTTCTGTTCCAAGAATAAGGCTAGTGAAAAGTATGCTGTTTTGCTTGTGTGAGAATATTCTGGTGTCCTTCTTTGATGCTCCAGTGCCCCCAAGCTCTAAAGCAAGGATTTGAAATTTGGCAATAGTTCAGCCTTTGTGTTGAGGATGTGCCTTTTGCCTCCCTGTAAAAATCCACCCAAATTTCCAGACCGGTTTACAAGGCTTTGAAAGATTGCCATTTGCATGGGCTTAATAGGAATTTCTTAAAACTTCACAGTAAGCTTCCTTTAGATTCTGTTCACACTGGGAATGCTCCAGGCAGAGTAGAGCTGCATATTTCATCCCACTTCTGCTAGGAGTTGTGACTGTTGGGTCTGGGTGCTGACATTGAGCTAGGAGCGGGCAGCATTGTGTCTTGTATCACCCCTGCCTATTCCCATGTCCTGTTCCTTCTCCCTGGTGACAGACCTGCACCCTCTGGAAAAAGAAACTGTCTCTCTCATCTGAAAGAGCATGACAGATGTGGAGGAGAAGAATTTGGGAGTGTGTGTTTGTCTGGTTTATACCATTCCTTTGGTCACAGAAAATGTGTGTATCATACTGGCAAAACAATACTTCCTTTTCTACTGAATGTTCAGTTTGGTTTTGTTGCATTTAAACCTCAGTAGCTGGGTGGGAATCAAGGTTTTAATGAACTATGTGAGCATCAATTAAAAAAAAGGTTAGACTCAAACGCTAGCACAGGAATGTTATTTAGAGGGCAGAAATCAAGAGGTCGCCTTTTTCAAACATTTAAGTCTAACTCTGACCTCTTGCAGTTGGTAGAGTGCAACTGTAGCCTCCAACTTCATCCCAAGTGTCATGTACTTTGTCTGAGAGGCAACTGTTTGACTGGAATGGGGAAAGGGGCCTATTCTGAGAATGAGTCCAGAATTTGTACAAGTAAAGGTTGTGTATTAATCTGTTAAGGAAGTCGAAAAATGTGGAGTGAGTGAAGCTGAGACTTGGGGAATTTAAAAAAAGGCTTTGTGGCTAAGACAGTCAGCGGTGCTTGATGAATTGTGTTGTCTGTGCTCAGTCGTGGGATTTCTACAAGAGGCACTCAAGGGACTGTTCCTAGGTGGCTGCTCAGACTTTGTGTCAGAGTGGCTGTGTTGAGAACTTGGAAGAACTGCAAGTGAGCTCTATGGGAGCTGAACCTCCTATAAAATCCTGTATTTCACTTAAGACAGTAAAAACTGCCTCAGAGTACGTGAAATTTGACATCTAGAGCCAGGGAACCTTTTAGTCTAATTAACCTAATGCCTCAGTTGCCAGTTTTACAGGTGAAGGAATGACTTGTCCCATCTCTGTAGAAAGGCTTGGGAAGAAATTGGTTACCTTTGTAGCAGGACTGGAAAACAACATGCTGTAAATAGAACGTATAACCACCTCCTTTGATCAGGGAAGAAGCAAAGCATTGAAGAATATGCCATACTTTTATTTTTGGCACCTTTTAATTTCACTCTATTAACTAATAAATTTCATATTGATCCAAGCATAAAAAATCTCAATATCATAGCTCTTGAATTAGCAGTCAAAATTTGTAGATGCTGAGAATAATACTAAAATGCACAATAATTAACAATAGCCTTTTAATTCTCTTCAAAATTGCAGTCAGTTGACCTTAGTAGTAGTTGAATAAAATGTTAGGAGGATCCTCCTCCTCTGTTTACTATGAAGATGGAAAGCATCCTTGCTCAAGCTGTTTACTGCCACCTCACCATGATAAATTTCCCCTTTGTAAAGCTGCTTCAACAAGACATCTTTTTTTTCATCCCTTTGTAAAGTCAGCCATTACCTGAAGTTTCCTATTTAAAAAAAAAGCAACAAAATTTAAACTTTTTGAAAGGGACAGCGCTACAACAAATAAGTGACTGTGTGTTTGTGGAAATGTCTAGCTCCCAGAGTGAAATGATTTGCTGCTAAGGTTTAGTGAATTTAATGCTTTGGAAATAATTTGTTGGAGAGTCTGCAGCAGTGGAGAGTTTTGGGTTGTGGTTTTTTGTGAGTTTTTTCTTGTTCTTCCTTTTAAGGTGGAGGTGTAAAAGATTTTTTTGTTTGCTACTTGAAGCTGAAATAGTCATCAAACTTTTTTACTTGTTTCTTGAGTAATTTTCTTAGGGTGTTTGCTGCCTCTGAACCAGTAACTCTCAGATGGGTCTTTTGAAAGCTTCAGCATAAACAAGGCATTTGACAGGATGTGCCATGCAGTATTTTCAGGAGAAAGATGGGAATTTTGAGCTGCTCAAAGCACAGACGTCTTCCTTAGGGGAACTCAGCTGCTAAGAACAGCACTCTTATTTGCTTAGCTGTGTGAAATCCGCTTGCTAGTGGACAATTGTTTTGTGTTTTGCTTTCTTTCCCCCCCAAGACTTCTGTTTACTTGTGTGCTCTTCCATGTGTGTTTTGAGCTGTGCTTTGAAGTTGGGCAGCTAGCTTTAAACAAAAGCTGTTACCATGCTCTGCATAGCATCCAGCTTGATTTCAGCAATCTGATGTGTCAGTGATGTGGTTTAGAGTTAACAAAATGCTGTTCTTTGCTTGCCTTGGCATTGGTTTGTATAGGATTAAAATTTAAAAAAAAAAAAAAAAAAATCACCCTGGGTATGTTTCAAAAAATGCAAGTCAAAATGTGATTACAATGTGATTAAATGGCTATGCAGCAATTATTAATTGGCCAGGCATCTGTCTTGTTACAGGAGATATTTTATCCTGTCACCTTCCTTGTCCTCCTCCCCAGTTCCCCTAATAAGCTAAAGAATTTTGAAAATCCAGACTTTGTGTGCACCTGATTTCCTACATAAGTACTTTCAGTATATTTTAGTATCTTGCCTAGATAAAACAATTTGAAATGCATCATTTCTGTCATCTTTGAGCATTGCTCTTCAGTGAGAAGGTCCAAATACTACTGCTTTTTCTTTCTTGAGTTTACACTGGATTCTATATTCTTTTATATTGATTTTTATTTTAAGGCTATGGCGCAAAATGAGGAGTAGATTCTGAAAGGCAAAAGCAAACACAACTGCAGACAACCAAATTAATTTGTATTCAATTACGTGACCAGTAAATTAGCTATGAGTATTCAACTGTGTTATTTCAAATTAATTTGAAAGAGTAACTAAAATCTGATTAACAAGACTGCTATATTAAATGGGTTTAATATGTGATCATTTATATGAAGTATGTGAACTGTTTCTGAGTGTTTTGCTCTCCTGTCTTGTTTTTGGCAGCAACTGGAATTAGTGGAACCGAGCGGCTGGATCCACGTTCCTCTGACAGATACTCACAAGAAGCCCATTCGAACCTTTATGATCCAGATTGCTGTTCTAGCAAATCACCAGAATGGAAGAGACACTCACATGAGGCAAATCAAAGTGTACACCCCTGTGGAGGAGAGCTCCATTGGTAAATTTCCCAGATGTACAACAATTGATTTCATGATGTATCGTTCCATCAGATAAAATTTCCTTGAGAGAAATATAAAGATATTTTTTCATGACCATATAATTGCTAAAGTATTCAGATACTTAAACAGCAGGGTTTACTTCTGTGTAATTATATCTTTATGTTTATACTTTGTACAATTTTGAAATAAAGATAATCTTGTGTTACAGTATGTTGTAGTCTGTAATTTTGTTTCTTTTTCTAGGAGTCTGAGTGCTCTTGTACTCTCTGGGAGGGGGATAAACAATCCAGGCACTCTTAAAAGAATGTATTTGACTGGGTGGGAATCAATAATTAATTTGCTATCATACAGGTATTTTGGGGTGGTGATTTCATTCCCATAATGATCATGCATGGAAATAGTTTTTTCCTCTGCCTAAAAATTGCTCTTTAAAAAGTTGCTCTTCTTCTTGAACAGACATGATTTAAAGACATTATCAGTTGTATTTTCCCATCATTGCTTATGCTAATGTGTTGTACCCTTTTCTCTAGAGGGTTGTTTCTGCTTAGTGGCCATGTGCGTGGATTTAGCCTTCTTTGTAAATGCAAAGTAAATCATAGAATTATAGAATATCTCCAGTTGGAAGAGACCTGGAAGGATCATCAAGTCCAATTTGCAGCTTCTTGCATGACTACCTAAAACTAATCCGTATGACTTAGTGTTGTCCAGGTGCTCCTTGAGCTGTGACAAGCTTGGTGCCATAACCATTTTCCTGGGGAGCCTGTTCTAGGGACTGATAATGCAGTGAAGATGACAGTGACATGAAGAAAACCAAACTTTGCCAAATTATTTCCAAATTATTCAATGTAGTATATACCTTAATATAGATACACTGAGTATAGGTCATCTAGACGTGACAGCTGTTGAAAACAGGAGAGTTAGGAATGCTGTGGCATCCTGCAGCAATGTAGGAATAAATGTGATAGTCCAATGCACCTTCTAAAGTACTGAGAACTCAAGTGTGGAACACAATCTCAGGTTCAGAGCACAGAATTCTTTTAATATGTGTTTTAAAGTAAAGAGCATTGCAAGGAAAATGCGTGCTTTGTCTGCTTGCTGTGTGGAGGAATATTTAACACCTCTACTAATGTCTCATCATCTAGTCATTAGTTATTTAATCTTTTAAAAAATTGCATAGATTTTAGAAAGAGAGGTTGTTGAAGTTCAAAGGTTTCTTTTGAAATGTTCAGTACTGATCAAACCCATTCCTCCTCGTAGCACCATGGAAGTTGATGGTCAATCCAGACTAATCTCAGCCAAGGACTTTTGTCACTCTTCTTAATTGTGAGCAAGGAAAGGCTGATCAGAGTGGAGGCTGATCAACCAATGATACATCATCCTGCAGAGGAGAAAGGAGGTGAAATAGATGAAAATAGGAAGGTTGTCAAAGGAGGAAGATTTAGCTGTTGAAATTCATTTTATATACTTGATGAAGTTGTTGTTTACTGAAAAGTTTTATCTATGGCTGAATTCCAGTCATTAGGAGGGTCATTAAACGGGGCATTTCCTGATAATGAACCTTGTAGAGAAGTGTTTGACTAGTTTGGGGTTTCTATTTAAATGTGGTTTCAATCATTTCAGGAGGACCTTAATGGTATTTTACCTTTTCAAGTAAAGGATGGATCAACTGCAGAATTCCTGCTCAGCAGAAGCTGGCTGAACTTGTGCCTTTCACCAAGTCTGTCTCTTCAGTGGATTTTCTTATACAGTGTCAGGGAATTGTACATTCCCCATTCACTTAATTGAAGCAAATGATGTACTTTTGATGTCCACTTCATAGTCTCCTGTTAAAAAAACAACAAAAAACCTCTCCTGGATTTATCTAGTTACAGATGTTTTTTAAGAAAGGAGATTATTAGGCATGGAATTTTCCTGTTTTTCTCCCAGAAGTTAAGATGGCAGTTTTCCATCCTGGCTTTGCATCATTAAACCACTGTTTCCTACTTAAGGATTTTATCACAGATAATTCTGTGGTAATTTTGTGCTTTGGTCAGTAACATTTATCTTTTCATACATGTCACTCTGTAAGTAATGTCTAGAGTAATACTGCTCTGTGCCAAACATTATCCAGTAAACTAGGAACAAGCCTGTCAGCAGAGTCTTGTTCTTATTTCTGTCCTGCCTTCAGTAGGCGTCATTTTTGGATCTTTAGAGAACTATTCTTGCTTTTATTGGTTTCTTTCAGGACATCAATGCTCATATAGGATAGGGGCCAGCATTTGTGTCAAAAATTTGGAATTATTTCTGGCAGTGTAGTTGAATAAGCTGAAATGTAGCTTGAGTCTGTATCCTGCTATTCTGAAATTATGGATTGTGTTCAGGGGGTTTTACGAACCCATGATACCCATGGTAAACTGGGTTATGTTAAGCTTTGCTGTTGGGGAAGGAATCTGTACTTACCTAAAAACAAGTGCAGTGGCCATTCTCAATCCATAAGAAATCTTTTCTGTGTTGTTTTGTAACAATTGTAGATACTTTGCATTGCATTGGTATTTAACATCTGCAGAAGTATGTTTGGTTTTTAACTGTTTTGGCACTTGGTCACATAAGGCTGCTGATTTTTAAGTGATGAGATCCTAGATGAGTGTGTCTGAAAATAAAGCAAGTTGCTGCCTTTGTGTATGAATATAGTACTTAGTACTTGAATTGAGATAAACAAACTGGGCTGCCAAGTCATTCAGGAAGTTACTTACATGTATGTTGTGTTTAGCTGCTGCCTCTTTTCCTTGCTCCTTGTTTTCAGACGTGCAGTTGTCTGGGATCTTATCACTTTCTCTTTTTCTCTTGTGTAAGAAGTACCTGATAAATAGCGAGTGGTACAAGTAATACTGGAATAAATGACAGACAAAATGGAAGACGTATTTGTCCTAAAAAATCATGACTTGGCTGTGATCTGACTCATCACTTCAAATAGTGGTAATTTAGAGGGTTTAAAACTTTTTGTTGGAAGATACCACACTAGGCCTTTCTGCCTCACAGACCAGAAGTTTGATTCCCAGTTAAGTGTGAAAACCTTCCTTTTAATTAAACTTTAGGTTATTTCCTTTGCAGACATGAAGAAAAGGGAGGTATCTGAGTGACCAGGATCTTGAGGAACTCCTGTTGAAATGAAGGAGAGTACCTGTGTTTTGACTAAGTCATGTCTGTGTGTCCTCTTAGCACCACAGTGTAAATAAAAAAGGCAGATGGCAGGAGAGGGAGAGGGTATTTGCTGCTCCTGGTTTCTGAAATGGAGAACAGCAAAACATTTATGTTTTGTTTAAGTTCACATAGGGAATCTCTGGCAGAGCTGGAAGTCCAAGCCATATCATCACTGTCTATCTTCTCTTTTCAGTGTGAAGCTGATTTTCAGATAATGATCTGTTTCATCCTGTTTCAAAGACAAATTTTTCAGTAATGCAGTTTCTGTATGTAAATCCATTATAAGTTTAAACTATATTTTGGGTTCTGCTGTTCTAGTTTAGTCTGTAGGGGAGGTGCTTTTGCCAGCACTCTGACTATAGATGCACCACTGAAACTCTTGAGCTGTGCCGTGGTGCTTGTTCCTACCTCCCTGAAGCGAGTCTTACTGTTGGTACTTGTTTTTCTTCATCTGTGTTAAAACAGTTTAAGGGAAGTAATTGAAACATTATTTAGGCTTGAAATCTGTTTATACATTAGAGAGAGCCAGATGTTGAGATTGCCAGTACTGATTAGCAACAACTCATGAACTTGGGCATGATGAGCAAAGTGATGGAAGAGACTGAAGGACCATGGAGAGCTACTGGATGTTGGGAAGGCAAATTGTTGCCTTACGTAATAGGGCAAGGCACGGCTCTAGGCAGTAGGTCACTGCTTGAAAAATCCCCACCTTTCACCCAGCAGTAGCCAGCAATAATTGTAATTGCCTGGACTCAAGAACTGCAAGTGAAACAGGTGCTCAGGCAATTTGTGCCACCTGGAGTGAGTCAGGGCGATAAGACTGAACCTAGTAATTAGAGCTGCATTGCACTACACCCTGTAGAGAAAGAGTAACAGCCAGAAGTTACTCTACTAGTAAACTTCTCAGGAAATCCTGAAGACATCAGCAATGTGTCAACCATAAATATGTGTCTTTGTTTCCAAACGGTGAGTGGGTTTTTCTATAACCTGTATTTTCAGGATGGGTCTGCTTAGTAATATGCTTAGTAATATACGAAAGAAGAGTTCATTGCTCTGCCAGGCCTAAATGAAAGAATAAGTGGTCATCATACTGTTACTGTGTTTTGCTGTGTAAATGAATTATGGACATAATTTTTAGTGGATATTTTTCTTGAATTTACCACTAAACTCTGCAGCTTTAGGAGAATGCATCTGAATTCTCTGGGATTATTGGATGACCCAGACTGACCTCAGCACATGGTTCCCTGCATGGGGGAAGTAGAGGTTTGGGGCTCTGAAGAGCTCATGGTTATAACATACAGTGCTGTGCTTTGAGGGCCTGACTTGTTTAATTCCTGGTAACCTTTGAGCTCTTATTCCTAAATTTTGTTATTCTGTGTTAATGGTTAATTAACTCTGATGCATTGATTACAAGAATGCTTTGCATTCCTTTTCATGTATACACAAAAATAGCTGTTTATTTAATATTTAACTACCACATTACTTTTCTACTTTAATTAAATGCAATAGTTTTTTGCTGGAGCATGAGATAATAATCTAAATGCAATTAAAATATTCATAATATTAAGAGTATGTCCCTCTTAAGATGGGATTGCTGAGGCTTCCAGGCAAAGGTATTGGGTGGTCTGCTGTTGGTTTGGAATACTTAAGTGTTCTGGTTTAGATCAGAAAGGTGTTAAGGTGCTTTTATAAAGTGGAATAAAGCATCATGAAACATTGTTCATGGAAGCAAATTTAAAGTCATCCTTCACGTGACGTATTTGCTGTAGCTCCAGGCTGACATTTCAATGAGCTGTTTTACGTCAGCCTAACAATTGCCTGTGACAGTTTCTCCATTTGCACCAAGGAATAAACCTCTCTTGCAGCAGTCAACAGTATTAGCATGGTTTAGTTTAATGGAAGAATGAAAAAAAAAAACCAAGCCAACCCCAAGGCCCAGGTAATGAAAATTATGCTAATACTTGATGCTGCTAGAGGATAAAATCCAGACATAATTATATATGAAGTGAGAAAGTAAGTTTGGGATCACTGGAAACATTAAATACCTGAACTCTGATCCCACTGAAGTGAATTACTGCTGTTAATTATAAATAACTATATAATTATAATAATAATTATAAATAACTGTAGGGGAACGGTTTAGCCAATATTTAATACTCTAAGGAAATTAAATAGGATCGGTGACTTCCCAGTTACATAGATAAAAAGAGGCAAACCTGGAGCAGTTTTGGAAGTTTCTTATATGCTTCTTTCAATATACAAAATTAGGAGTAAATTCCATACACATGCAGTGTAGTATTGAACATGTAATTTGTTGAAATCTTTTTAAATCTAGAAGGTAAAAATTCCTTGTGTAAGATGAAAGCATCAGAGCTCTGCAACACTTCACTTTTTGGATGTTTAATATTATTCTTGAGTATATGACTGAAATTGCGTGGGTGATGATGTCTAGCTTACAGAATGATCTAAACAAAATTCCTCATGGCTGTTTCATTTCAATATTTACCATATTTTTGTACTGGCATATAATCTGTAATGTGAAGCAGCAGAGGAAAGCATCTATAAATGCTTTTTTTTTATCACTACCACGATAATTAATTTATGAGGAAGTAATGTCTAGGCATTTTAATTAGAAAACATCTCAGGAAAGGAATTGTCGTGTTCTCTCCATTTGTGCGTTTCCTTTACAAACGTGTTTCTCACTGTGTTTAAACTGATTAGAAATTTCAAGTAAAAGGTGAACTATAAACTCTTACTGCTCTTTTCCAAAGGTTTTACCTGTTTTTCTACACAGCTGCTTCAAGTTGCTCTCCTGTTGCCTTTGAAAATCAGTATAAAATAAAGAGGTGTTCATTCTGGTGCTTCAGAGTAGAATCTTTAGTCTGGGGCACACATCTCTGAAGAGAATTTCTATTAGGAACAAATAAAACCATACAATCTAATCTTTCAATTGTATTTGATGTAATCGTCATGTTTTGTTTGATGTGATTTTTGATTTCTTACAATGTTTTTATCTTTAAATGCAATGTCATTTTTAATATAAGACCTACTGCTAGGCCAGGATCTTGTGACCTCTTGTATTCAGTTTTAAAGCTTATTCTACTTTTAGCTGAGACTAGTCTTAAATATTTCAGATGTTATGCTTTATCTGCTCTGTCTGGTACTATTTCCTATTATGTGGCAGTTGACAGGGGAGAATTACAGCACTTTCTAAAGGTACATTTTTCCATTGGAAAACCAGTGGGAACACAGTGGAACAAAGGTTTAAACTGAAGTCTTACTGAAAGCTTCCAGGCTATTGTTAATCTTCTAGCAGAGACAGCTCATTCTTCAGTACAAGTTATGTGTATCTTCATTATGTTTGATTTTCTGTCTGTTAATTTATTGAAAAACCAGGAGTCTTTATATTCTGTCGCATCTCAGCTAAGTCTCAAGTTATTCTAAACCTTCCTAGTAGGTAGATATGTAACTCTCAGTGGGAGCCCATGTACCACACGTGCTCATATGCTGCTGTATCCCACATTCCCAATCCTACTGTATTTTCATATTCTGATTATTCAGTGTAGTTTTTTAAGGCCTTGCAAAAAAGCAGTGAGGTAGATCATAAAAAAATAATTTTTCTTTTAGTTTCTTATTTTAATTCTTCCCTAACCTTGTTTTTCTACCTGCGGTAACAATTTGGTTTTAATTCTTCCTTGTTTGTGATGGGGTTTTTTTTGTTTCCTTCATTTTCATGTTTTATGAAGGCTTTTTATCGAGTAGTTGTACTTCTAAAAGGAGATAAGTTCATCTGGGTGTACCTGAAAAAACCAGGAAATTATTTCTGTATGATATTTACCAATAAAGTGTTTGTGTCATCCCTGGATCTCTCAGAGATATTTTTTGAGTATATCATTCCCATCAAATGGCTGTTTAGACTGCTTTTCTCCACATACTGCAGTGTTCATTTCTTCCAGATAGAAGAATTAACTGTGTTCTCATGTTAACATAAAGCAAAGGCAACCTCATAAAATCAGTGGAACAGTGCAAGCCAGGAGAGAGTCAGGCCTTGCATATTAAATGGAAAAAGATTGATACATATACATTGCAAAGTTTGCAGTGACAGGCTTATTATCTATATTGTCAAAAGTCAAGATTATCCAAATTGTTTGTACAATCCTCCTGTTCCCATAATTTATGCTGCCTTTTGTATATGATTATGTGTTCTTTTCCCCCCACCTTATTTTAGGAATGAATCAAAATAGCATAGTGAAAAAAGTCTGTGACTTCTGGCTCTTCTGGAAATTTGAAAAGTATGGAGTGAATGAGGTGAAGTCTTGCAGAAAGGGAGGACATGGTTTTTTGATTAAGACAGATTGCTGTTTGGAAAGTTGGACTCCATCTTTATTTTCCCACACAATGACTGTAGCACAGTCGCTTGAATATTGTCATAGGTGATCACTAATTGTCTGTTTCTTGGAGGATTTACTCTGAAAGCTCTGGTTCAGATTTTCTAAAGTATTAGTGAAAGTACCTGGCATTCTCAGATGTTCCTGAAGGCAGCTTGCATCATTCATTCTATTCAGCTCATAAGATAACCTGGGAAAAAAAAACAAACCCAAAAACTTTGCATAAAAACAATGTCATTCACTTATTGAGGACAAAAGCTTGCATTCAATTAGTTGATTTCTCTGGCTTCTGATGGCAGCCCTAAATATTTTTCTCTAGAAGTTGTCATGTCTGAATCCTGTTTCACTCACTTGCAGTGCTTGCTTCCTCCCTAGTCTTCAGTCTGGGCCCAGTCTCATCTCCAAGTCTAAGTGCTTTTCCACCCTAGCCTTTAGTTTTCCTCTCACCTCTGTTTTCCTTGCCCAGAGTTCTCAGTCCCTGTCCCTTTCCCAGAGTCACTGTAGCAGCATTCTGTATCCTATTCAGTCATACATGTTCTCACCCGCTGCTCGTTTCCTCAACATCCCCCCAGAACCCCCTAACTTTCCATTTTCCCTCCACTAATCCTGAAGACTTTCCTTTCTTTCCCAGCTAATACCACATGCTTCCTCCCCACATTGCATAATACATATTCTGCCTGTCAGCTCTCTTCCCATCCTGCTGAAGTCACAGATGATGAGCTTATTTAGAGCACTAGGGAGAGATTTTTCTGCTTTTGGTTAGAATACTCAACCCAGCCCAAGGATACAATACCTGAAAGCAGCTGTTAAGCAAAAGTTTGACTTTGCCCCATAGTTTCACACCAGACCATGTTCAGGATTGTTCTGTGCCATGTGCATTTTTAGGCTTGGCCAAAATTGGGCAGACTTTCATGAATGGTTCTATGTGTATCTCCTACTCTCTCTCTGTTCTCACTAATTTCAGACACTCTACTGTAAAGCTTTCGAGTGCTAAAAGTTTCCAAATAAAAGATTGTGAGAGTATTTCTCTGAAATGGCTGAATAGTTTTGGCCAGAGTTTTCAAAAATAAATTCAGCCTGAGGCAGACAGCTGGTATGGGAAATTTCAGCTAACAGAGTTGCAATTTGGCTAAGTTTTGAGAAACTCGGAAGAGATTTGCGAGGGAATGAACCCTGGGTAATGTTTCACATTTCACCAAATAGCATCTTCTGGGCAATGTGCTTTGTCACTTTGTGTGGACCTTCCCATTTGGTTTAAAATTCATTCTCTACAGAAACCAGCTAAGCTTCAGTACATTAGAATAACTATTTTTATTTGGGGTTTATAGACTCAGAGTGTTTTAAGAATAATTTATTTGCTTCCCCAGTCTAGTCAAAGTATCTTTCTATGTAGGTACAGCCTGCCAAGGGTATTTGTACTAAAAAGATCTCTGCTCTTTTATGCTTGTTTATAGCTTCCACCAGGGATTTGTGCTAGAGTAGCAGTGTCCCAGGGTGAGCTCTGAGAGTGTTTTAACCTAGCACTGTCTGTAGCACCCTGCTGGGAATCTGCTTCCCCAGCGTGCAGTCTGTATGGTAATAAAAGGAGCAGAGTAACTCCTCCTGCCCAGCTCTCCTGAACTGCTTGTGTGAGCCAGGCTTATTCACACTCTTGTTTTTCAAGCTCTGTCATTATTAAACTTTTCTTTGTTCTTTCTTTCCCCCTTCCCCCCCTCCCCAGATTTGCACTGGGTTTCAACCCAGGCTTACCTTCATTACTGCAGGCCTTTTTTTGGGCTATTTGATGATTCGTGATTCCTGGTGTAAGTGACCTGCCCAATCAATTCAAAAATGTTAAAAAGCCAGTTTTTTCTCTCATGCAAGGTTCTCTTTGCTAGATAGATCTTTCAACCATCTTTACTGTCTTGAAATACAAGTATCTGTCAGGCCTTCAAATACCAGGGCACATCAGGTCGATCAGGAGTTTCTAAACTCAACCTCCTAAATCCAAGAGCTCTGCTGAAGGCAAGAAAGGACTTGACAAAAGCAGTTTGGATCATATGGAGCCTTTTTGTGCTCTGGTGGTCCTGAAGCACTCCTGAAACACACAAAATAAGAGCAGCCAAAGGAAAAAACAACCCAAGCCAGTCTCTTCATCCTGGTAGATAATTAAGGCATAGAAACTCTTTCCCCACCTAATTCATGGTAGCTCCTATTACCATCTGGGTGGGTGAATTGGGACAGAAAGGAGTGCTCCCTCAAGACAAATCCCTTCTCTGAATGCAATTCCTTGTTTCACACACCTGTTCAAAAGCAGCCTGCTAAAAACTGAGCACTGTCAAACGAACTGATTAAAGTCATGAATGCTGCGGAGTGAGTAGGGATTGATTTTATTCCCCCTCCCTGTGTCTTTTCTATACAAAAATGAGAGGATATCAGGTTATGTCAGCAGAAGTTCAAAATCAATAAAAGTATATTGTTCTTAAAGCTGCATTTAAGCTGTGTAGCTTAAACCTGGCTGAAGCAGGTTGGAGACATTAAAAGCTTTTGCATAGTTTCTAAACAGGACTGAACAAATTCATGGAAGAAAAACCCTCTGAAGATTATGAAATCCAAAAGACAGGCCATAAACTACTGGAGATTACTGGAGTACTGGGTGAAATACCATTACATACTTGTCCTCTTACACTGTTCCCTTGGGAATTGCTTGCTGGCATTGGTCTATACCAGTGCCTTTTTAGGAGCAGGATGGTGTAAAGCCCTAACAAGACCAAACAACTTGTGCTTGGAAAGAGATAAGGGAAACAAGAATTTGGAGAAACAAAGCGACTACAGGGGACAGACAACAACTGTGGTAAAAGGAAGGTGTGTTAGGTTCAAAGGGTCAAAGATGAAGATTTTTCTCTCCTGTTCAGAGCACCCTCCAAAGCACTAGAAAGTGCTTGAAAATACCAAAGTGGATACTTCTCTGGGCTCCTGTCAGGGACAGGTTGTTGAACTAAATGGACCTCATGAATTTACTTGTTGCTGCCAATTGTACATTTTTTAGTGATTAAGTTCTTCAACATTTTGCTGTTGGCAAAACTTGCGTAAAATGTGAAGCCAACTGAGAGTAGAAACATCGTGATTTGATAATTAAATATTGCATTTCAGTAACACCAAAAAGCAAAATTTTGAGGAGGAGTATGTTTAAGAAAGGAGCAGGGGAAAAGACCCTAACTGTTTTCTCATCACAGTACACTGAGAAAATGTTTAGACTGATACATAACCTTCGTAGTGTTATGTTCTATAAAATTGGCAAGAGCTTAGTTCTTAGTCTGAATGCTATGCTTGTTTTGAAATTTAAATAATAAACAATTTATATATGTATATATTTTAGCTTAAAATCACATCTTGTCGGATTTGGCTCTTAATAAAAGCTTATGGTGGAATCAGCACTCTGTCCATCCAGTGAAAATATGAACAGGACCACACAAAATGCTTCCACTGTGTCATTCCTTTTACTGCTGTTCCATTAAAATAAACTCCTTGCCACAGAACTTACTTGTCATTTCCCGCTTCTCAAAAATATCACAAGTAATGCAGTTTCTAAAGCTTTTCCACTTCTAGCTCTGGTATCTACTTGATTGTGTTTGCAGAAGATCTCTTTATATTCCTCCCTGCCATTCCTTTTCAAACACAGGCAGAACTGGATCTTAGATATACTCTATTAAATGCACTTTTTGGCCAACACTGCTTACAACTAAACCTAGGCCAGTCAGATAGTGTCATATTCATCTTGCTTTCTGTCATCACAGATTCCAAAAAGAAAGTACTTTAGCTCTTAATGTATGTGTTCTTCTGTCCATGTCTACTTTAGCATTTATTGAGATAAATTCTCTTTGAATTGTATCTGCTTCTGCTTACAGTATGCTTTTTCTTTTTCTCCAGGATTTCATAGCTTACTGAGCTCCACTAAGTAAGAAGAAAAAGAATTTATGGGCATTTGTTGGACTGGATAATTAGCTCATCTTGCTTGTATGTTTGTGCTGTCACCTATAATGTTGTCCTGTGTTATTATTAGGTCTGCAGGGCTTTCTTAAATCATAAAAACCATGTGTTCATTCTTACTCAACTTCATTGATTCAGAATTATTTTTGTTTCAGGACAACAGGATTTTCCCGTTTTTCACAAAGCATGATAGTAGTTCTTTAATATGTGTTTTCACTTCCTGAAGTTTTTCTAATTTACTTCCTGAAGGCATGTGCATAACTAGGATTTGTTTAAAAAGCAGAGGAACCTGTTTACCAGAGAGATACTTTGCTATTTCCTCTTCATATGTTCACGTAAAAATTCACAAAATTTCTTTGAATGTCATATTAAAATTCAAATCGTAGGTAGTGATACCTTCAAATCACTAATGCCCAGGTATTAGTGAACTGGGACTCTGGAGATTGAAGATGAGTTGTTGTCACACAAATTTATTATTCAATACCACCAACTTCACTATTTCCTTTAGCATTGTATCACTTGATGGAGTCTTTCATCACACAGAATTAAGAAGGTGCTCTCCCTAAGTCTCAACTACAGTATTGTGATCCAGTGGTGTTCCCATAAATGATAAAAGTTCATCTGATTGGTGTCCTAATAGGGCTGTAATTCTGTTCTGGTAAGAAAACACAATCAAACATTACAGGTGCTGTAAACATCCTTAGCAGTTTTTGTTTTAAGCATGATAGTGCATTTTAGTTTGCAAATCAACTTCACCTCTTAAAGCCCTGGGCTCAATAACAGCACTCACTTGCTCATAGAATTGATGAATACTTACAACATTTTGCTATGTTTTTGTGTGCAGTTAGTTTCCAACACCTTGTCTTAGTTTACAGGGGTGTGAATAATCTGCGTTTGCACGCACTGGCAGCAGTGTTCCCAAGCTGGCAGGCAGGGAATGCTAACTCACAGGGCTGTGCTTGAATGCATCACTTCTGCTGTGCTCTTCCCCTCCCCTGTGCCAGCAGCTGAGAGAGCTGTGAGTTTTCCCTGCACTCAACATCTTTCTGGCTCATTGTCAGTCAAGCCATGCCAACTGCACCAGCCAGTAAAAGCATATAGGAAAAATAAATTTGTCATAGGAAAAGTACAGAAAAATTATTACTTTCATGCAAGACTACAGTAAAGGCACTGTTAGGCTATACTTCCCTAACGAGAAAAAAATAACTTTCAAAATCAGGGTTTTGTCAATGACAGTGTGCTTGAGGACACTTCCATTCAAAGGGTTAGGACCAAAATTTGGTTTGTTAAAAATTGCTATAACAGTAACATTTTTATTAACTCTGTGAGTGGACGAGACATGATACCATTGTGCTCTATCATTCCCAAAAAATTCTGTGTGAAGGGATGTTCTGGCTGATACACAGGAAGATACAAGAGATGTGTATAGTGAAAATTATGTTTGATGATGAGCTGCACTTTCTACACTGGTTGATTCATTAAGCCTCCAAAGATAGTGTGTTTTTTAGGTTATTTATAATGTAATATAAAATAACAGAAAGTAAAATAGCTGTTGAAATACCTTTGTGACTGCTGAAGAAACTCAGCAGACTTCTGGTTTTTAATCTTCCCTAAACACACACTTGCCATTTCCTCTTATTATAGGGAGGCAAAATCAAACAGGCTCCTTTTTTGTAGCACTTTGCTTCTAATTACAAATTACAACTTCAGGATTCATGTGATTATTTTGTGTCTAATTCTTCCAAAGAACTTTGCAGGACCATGCAGAAAGCATTGTGATACTGAATGCTTCAGCTTAAGCTTAAAACAGCTTAGTCTTGGCACACTAATCTAAATAGTGACAGTCTGCATTTTTTGTTACTCATACATGTTTAGCAGAATCAATCTCATAAAAGCCATAGTGCAACTAAAATTAACATTAAATAATACACACAAAATTTGTCAGAGCTGTCTTGAAGGACTGTTGAAAGTGCATCAATTATTTAACTTAAAGACTAAGATCAAGCTCAATAATCTCTACTTAATATATTGTATTGACATATCAGAGACCTAATTTTGCTCAAGGCTTATTCCATGCGTCAGAGGTGGCTATTGAGTAGAAAATTCTTTTTATTGCTCTGGAAATAATTATTATGTGTCATAAAATGGTGTTAGGCTTTCTGAAGCCAAAATGTTCAGAGAGTATAAAATGTGCAGAATGTTACAGGTGCTTCGTTTTGACGTTTATGACAATCAAAACCCATGTACAGTCAAAACTTGAAGAAACTAATCTGTACCAAAATCAAAGACTATATTTTCTATCCTGCTGAGGAGGCTTCCAGTACCAAGAACACTTAGGAGTTTTCATGGGAAGAATATTCCCTGTGTGGTAGAAAGCTAACAAACTATGCCTTCTCTTATACCTGCTATCTCTGAGATCCTGATACCAGGCAAGGAAGGGACTCTGATGCCAAACTTCAAAGAAGACAAGAGATTGGTGCTGGTAAATTGCACCATATCAACTCCTTTCCTGACATGAAATGCAGAATCTCTTTTAGTCTAATGACAGAAAAGGAATGAATCACCCATTGTTCTGTGAGTTCAGTGTGCACAGCGCATATGAAGCCATATGTAACTCACAGAAAGTTATTTATGGGAAATAAGAAGCCATGAGAAAAATAAAATTTCTGCAATACAAGAATATAAGTAATTATAAAAACAATATTGACATATTTAATGTAAGGTACTCTGAAGGCCAGGCTATTGGCAGTCTAGTTTATGTCAGTTTATCTTGAAGAGAGGGGACAGTGCTCTTCTGCCTTCACAAGATAGGAAAAAGCTGAGTTTCTATTAATGTCACATCACTTTTCTTCAATTGATCAGAGATTCTTTTTTAGGTGTACTTGTGCATGGGAGAATGCCAGCAAAACACTCTGTTTTGTTAGATTTTGGTTGGCCCTTCAGGTGCTTTAGTTAAAGCTATTTCTTCCCTTGTGATAATTTAGAACTTGGCAGAAATGCTGCAGAGAGTAGGTGTAACAACAGTGATAAATTACTACATCTTTTGGAATGGAGTTTAGCTGTCCAAAATTCCAAGAGATGCCTGTATCAGAAAACCTGCAATGGTCTTTCCCTGGGTTCATCTGAGCCCTGAGAAACGCCAGGAATTTCATGTATTCCTGTATCTATGTGAGCACTGGCTTAGGCCATGAAGTCAATTTAAAGGCTTAAATAAGAGCCATCCTTCGCTTCGTAATACAGTTTTTTAATCTGCAGAATGCCCACTCTGTTATCTGACTATGTCAGAAAACCATAGGAGCTGTATTTTCACTGGTTCATTTCCTCTGGCTATCTATGGAATCACCCACATCTGATTTGAATTAGCAGTTATGAGTCACTGGTGTGTGTGTTTATGAAAGAGCAGAGGAAAATACTCTAGTCTGGTTGTTTGGGCACGTCTCTAGGAATTAGGAAGAATTGTGTTCTCTTCCCTCTGCTGGCCTGATCAATGTTTCCTTCAAGTGGGTCACCTTAACATGAAAGATCTATAAATTGTTTTCCTCTTTACTTTTCTCATTCTTGCATCCTTTCAGACCCACCACACAAGTGATAAATGTGGGTTGAAATCACTCTGGATTGGAAAGGTTGGTGAGCTCTGGCCCTGCACGTAGGTGGTGGGTGGGTGAGGGAGAGGGAAATCCACTGTCCTCCATAGTCCAGAGGGAGGTGTTTAGGACACATTTGCACCACCATCCTGGACTCTGGGCTGGCTATGTCTGCACACCAGGCCTGAAGGATTCCTGCTGGAAACCACAGCACATATACTGCTGGTGTAGGTGTACTGGCTGGAACTCTATTCGTGTTGTGTCAACATATTCTAGTTTCAGGAATAGAGCAAATCCATCTCTAAGGCATTTGCTGTAGATGAGTCTTACACTGCTCCAAGCTCAGCTTGTTCCCTTTGAGGACTCTTTCTTGAAGTCTCTCACCAAACATTGCCAAGGGAACTGAGATTGCCAGCTTGGGACTCTGGTTTCCACTGGCTGGCAAAACAACAAACTTTTGGGAGCCGTTTCAGTGAATACCTTCTGTGATATAGCTCTGATTCTCTGTGACAATATCTTTATGTTTGTTGAGACTCAGGCTCAATGTTGTTGTCTTGCAAGCTCTGGCAAAGGGAGAACAATTTGAATGTTTGGACCCTTTCTTCATTTAGAGTCCTGATGTTACTGAAGTGACAAGTGAGACCTCATCTATAAATGAGCAGAAGCCAAAGCACAGAAAATCCTTCTCAAGGATGGATCTTGGGGATGGTCCCCACAGCCCTACTTGTAGGAGAAAGGTGTATGTTCAAAGGGAAGAAGGAAAGCCCCATTGTAATGTGGCTCTATGGACAATTGTGCTGTGGAGTGGTAATTCCTGGGCTGTGCTGCTGAAATGTGTTTTAATAGAGTTCATATATTTCTGGGATTACGGTAAGTATGGCTGCTTCTCCTGAAAAGTAAACAAATACATTCCTCAGCGTGAAATCCCACACAAATGGACTAAACACAGATTGTGACTTTCACTTAAACTCCCTGTTTTTGGAAAGAATTGTAATTTTTCTTTTGAATTCGCGTAAACTATTCTTGAGCAACTAACTTCTTTTCAGTTTACTCCACCCTCTTTTCCTGATTTCTCATGCTTCTAAAGGGCAATGGGAATACAGTTAGCCATTTAATCACCAGCTAAGAGGTTTTTAAGTCCTTTGCTAGAAGAGTTTTTTGTGCAGATGGGTTTTTCTTGGATCAAATGGGCTAAATAAGCCTGTACTTACCAACATATCATCTGTCCTGTATCTTTTATGTACGAATAGAACAAGTCTCTCAATAATTGAAAAATCCCTCTTTCTTGCTGCAGAAGACCAGGCTGACTGAAATTATAGGCTGGAATCAGTGGGGATTTAGCCACATCACTCATACAGAATTTGTGTGTCAGTACTACTCAGTCTAATTGATAGGAATGAAGAAGTCAGAATGTGGGCTTAAATTTCCTTCATTCACAAATGTATCTAACATCAATGAACTTTTAAACATAGTTGTTATTTGCATAAGCTTCTGTGGTTGTAGACTTTTCTCATGTCCACTTTCTAGACAATTGTTCCAAATCTCTAGTCAGGCCTCCTCAGTCAGAGGAGT
This sequence comes from Monarcha castaneiventris obscurior, assembly GCA_026261815.1. NCBI lineage: Eukaryota > Metazoa > Chordata > Aves > Passeriformes > Monarchidae > Monarcha > Monarcha castaneiventris. The sequence continues at coordinate 3,069,834 of JAMPIT010000890.1, forward strand.
AATATTACCAATAGCTGGAGAATTTCCAGGTGTTACTTTCCTTACACACTCAGCAGGCATTAGGCCTACTAATAAGCTGCCAGGCACTACTGTGGCATATTTATGCAGGCATAAAAGACAGATCGAAGTTAGTGCCTCCTGTGTGTGTACCAGAGTGGCCCCTGCCTCACCTCTGCTTGAATTCCAGTAAGATTTGTGAAAGCTGAGATGGTGTGGGCACATGGCACAGCAGTTACCAGCTGCTGAAACAGCTCCAGTTACTGCTGGGAGATGGGGTGAGGCTGAATACTTTGTATTTAAAACTGAATTTTCATCTCTCCCTCAGTTGTGTGAAGTGCTGCTCTCTGGCAGTTCAGAATTCAGGACCTGGATTAACTGGAGTAATGAGCAGTTGGTGAAAGTGTAAGACTTAACTGGTGATGCCTCCAGAACTCATTTTCTCCCAAGAGGGCATGTCCTCTGAAATACTTTCATTAAGTCCAGAATTTCTAATATTTCTACTACTTAGAAAAAGAAGGCAGAAAGGTTTTTTTTAAAAAATCCAACTAACAACTTTAATAGAAATACCTAATATTTTAAAGTGTTTTTTCAAGCTGTAAAATTTACTAGACTAGTATATTATTTTACAGGATACTTACTTTCCTTCCATATTCTGGGGAGGAATATCATTCTCCATATAATTTCAAAAATATTTTTGTAGCATCCTTCCAATTGTCTGGTTCTCAAACAAGGAGACAGACCATGAATTAGAACTCACAATGAATTTTGTTCCTATTTTTTGTCAATACTGCTGACTCACAAACAAACCAACATCGTTACATTTCATTTGACAATCACAGTCATGGAAACTTTTTTTTTTTTTGAAGGGTAATGATAGAGATACAGGATTGAAGACACCTTTTAGGTCATCAACTCCAGTCCTCCTTCTTCTATATGCCTATAGAAGTGTATTGATTATGTATATACTAACTTGGTTAACATCAGTTCATACATAGTTGAAGGAATATTAAGCTAGACTAAACTTCTCATAGTTGAGACTAGATTTACGCTGTGATATCAACTGAAGAGGCTTCTGTTGTGGTTTGACACCACAACAGAAAGGGATTATAACTTTTTTTTTGCCATGCGCCAGGCACCCACGAGAGCCGCTCACTCACCCTTCCCTGCCACAGCTGGGCAGAAGGGGGAAAAGGAAAAGAAATTAACGAGGGCTTCATGAGTGAGGTGAGGACCTTAATGAGAAGTAAAATAAACCCTTAGAACACCTTATTCCCCCCCAGCCCCTCCCTCCTTCCCACTGACAGTACAGGGACACAGGGCACGGGGGTTTGGTCAGTCCATCACCGAGATTTCCTTCACTACTCCGTGACAGGAGTCTGCCCCTGTGAGACAGTGGGTCCCTCCCACGGGACACATTTCTCCTGAGCTTCCCCGGCGTGGGTCCCTCCCACGGGAGACATTTCTCCTGAGCTTCCCCGGCGTGGGTCCCTCCCACGGGAGAAGTTCTCCTGAACTCCTCCGCCGTGGGTTCCCTCTCAGGAGCAGCAGCCCCACCGCCCCTGCTGCAGCGTGAGCCCCTGCCACGGGCACACAGCCCTCCCAAAACTGCTGCAACATGGGGCTCTCTTTCCACAGGGCGCAGTGCTCCAAGGACAGGCTGCTCCAGCCTGGAAGCAAGGGCCTTTTCTCCACTGGGTCTCCCACTGGATCACAGCCTCCTCCAGGCATCTCTGCATCCCCTGTGGATCCCCATGAGCTGCAGGTGGATCTCTGCATCCCCTGTGGATCCCCACGGGCTGTGGGTGGATCTCTGCATCCCCCGTGGATCCCCAGGGGCTGCAGGTGGATCTCTGCATCCCCCGTGGATCCCCACGGGCTGTGGGTGGATCTCTGCATCCCCCATGGATCCCCACGGGCTGCGGGTGGATCTCTGCATCCCCTGTGGATCCCCACGGGCTGTGGGTGGATCTCTGCATCCCCCATGGATCCCCACGGGCTGCGGGTGGATCTCTGCATCCCCCGTGGATCCCCACGGGCTGCGGGTGGATCTCTGCATCCCCCATGGATCCCCACGGGCTGCGGGTGGATCTCTGCATCCCCCGTGGATCCCCACGGGCTGCGGGTGGATCTCTGCATCCCCTGTGGATCCCCACGGGCTGCAGGGGCACAGCTGCTTCACCATGGCCTGCACCACAGCCTGCAGAGGAACCTCGGCTCTGGTGCCTGGAGCACCTCCTGCCCCTCCTTCTCCACTGCCCTTGGTGTCTCCATGTTGTTTTCCTCACATGTTCTCACCTCCTCCTCTTCTCTGACCAGAATCCAAAATCTTGTGACTTTGTTTTGATTTTCTTCTTAAATCTGTCATCACAAAGGCGTTACCAACCTCTCTCACTGGCCCAGTTTTGGCCAGCAGAGTGTCCATCTTCAGAGCCATAAGTCACCGGCTGTGCCGGACATGGTGGGAAGCTTCCAGCAGCTTCCTCACAGGAGCCATCCCTGTGGGCCCCCTGCTACCTAAAACCAGGCCATGCCAAACCAATACAGCTTCATTGGCTGCCCCAGAATTACAGTAATTCGCAGCAGCCGAGGAGAGCAGGTACAGCAGTCATGCACTGTTCTGCACATCAGTGGAACAAGACTTGTTACTGAGAACAGTGATTTATTTCCTCCAAGAATCCTGTAAAATAGCCTTTAAACTGCATTGTGTGATTTCTACACTTGGTAAAACACAGTCCTGTAAACGGCATTTGCTTTAACAGTAAGACACTCTTATTTGTGCCTGGATTCTCTCTGTTCTTGAGTGCAGAGTAAAAACCATGGCTGACCAGTTTTCTATATGGAGCTTGTGTTACTTAGTTTGAAAGAAATCTACAGCCAGTCTGTGCTCTGTATTTAGGAATTCTGCAGTCTTAATAAGGTGCAAAATCCCTCACTTTAAGGAGATTAAGCTCTTTAAAGAAAAGTGCATTTTCCTCAAATATCTATGTATTTGCTTTTATCTGTGATGTCACTTTACTTCTTAGGGTTGTTTTTTTTTCATTTTGGCAGCTCCACCAATGGTTCACAATTAAAAAATGCTATTTATACATTTTTCAATACTGTGCCACTGTGAAACTTTGGACTGGACATGTGTGGCATTGCTCTAAGATGCAACTCCTTGATATTCTGTCCTAGAAAAATGAATGTAATTTTTATTGATAAATATTTGTTAATCATATTTTAGAATGTACTCAAATATCAAATTACTTGTACTTTTGCACTTTTGGGGGAGTGTTCAGTCAGAGCTTATTTCTACATCAGAAAAATGTAGAAAGAGTTCCATCAGAGGCACTTCAGTAAAGATGCCATTTTATTTATATGGGATATGAAGAACTTACTGAGCTTGCACTGAAAGTTTTAAAAAGTTGCCTTTCCAACAGAAAGTGGAAGTCAATGAGTACTTAACTTCATTTTAATGAAATACGAGTTTATCCACTGATAAAAAACACACTGTGATTGTTGTGTATTAGGGATGTTAGAAACTCTTTCAGATAACTTGAACATACTTTACTGTAGAATTAATTAAGCTGTAATAATTGCATTGTGCATGAGCTAGCCAAACCTTTAGGGCCTGGTCTGTCTCACACTGAAGCTAACATACTTCTCAGCTGACAGCAGGTTCTAAATTAAGTTGTTGTGAGTTGAAAGTTTTGAACTATACTTCCTTTTATTTTTTTTTCTTTACATAATTTGAATATCTTTCCTTTTGGGACCATCATAAATTCATGATCTCCACTGAATTCAGAGGATGAAGGGTAACATGAATAGCCCAGAAACTCACACATGGCTAGATGTGGGACAGTGTGTTCAGGAAATATCACTTATGCTTGCCTGTTTATTACATTTGTTTTTCCCTAAACGTTTATCATTACTACTTTCAGGTACTGAGCTACAGTATGTGCATCATTATGTGTATTTAAAGTTTTCAGTACAAAAAATTACATGGACCCTAGAATGTATCTAATTCATCACTGGCATTCCAGATCTTTTCATGTCAACAAAGGTGATTTAAAGCTTTTGTTTTGTACACATAGCCTTCCTCTTGGACAGAAGGTTAATTTGGAGCTGCAGGACTGCTGAGACACAGTCATAAAATGCTGGCATAAAGCACTCTCCAAGCAGCCATACCAAGAGATGATTAGGAAAGATAGCAACAGTAGTGCTGAGCTTTTGTACTCCCAAACCAGCACAGTGGCTCCTTGAATGCCCTTATAAACTATGACTAGTCCTGAACTATTTTAAATTCTTGTGGGAACCATGCTGGCAGTGATCTGCCTAAAGGATTATGCAGAGATAACACATTCCCTGCAGAGTCCAGCTAGGCGAGCTCCCAAAACTGTAAGACCAGGAGCTTATTTTATGAGGTCTTATACTGTAATTTTGAAATACATGTTGATCTTTCAAAACCACTGGAGGAGAATTTGAGCTTTACCAATCACAGACGTCGAAAATCTTCAGTCAGAACTGCGAAAGTAGGTTTGGTGAATGCCTGTCCTGCTTAAACACTATTGCACCCACCACTATATGGTGTCATGGAGACATTATAGCCCTAATATCCCCTACAGATTGCTCTTCCCAAAGCCAAGGGGGCTGGGTGCTTCACTGAGCTGCTCTCCATTACACTATATGGGATTACACTCTGTGGGATTTAAGAGGAAGAGTCTCATGGGAGAGCTAAGCTGGTGTCATTAGATAAGCTGATAAAGCTGGAACTCTTTCCAAGGTCTCTTCCAAAATACCAAAAAGTTCAGAACTCCTCCAGTCCATGATCACAACATGATTTTATGGTAGATTGGTAAACAAGAGACACTGTGTACATTTACCCTTTAATATATTATTTAAATAATATGTGGGAGAGAAGTAGGTAAGTTACTTAGAGCTTAGATGACTTCAGCAGCTTTTTAAAATATGTTTCATCTCATGATAGCTCTGAAAAATGTTTTCAAAGCTGGGAGCACATTGCTGTGTCTGAGTTGTTCTTTGGGAACAATTGAGCAGCCTAGAAATCACCATTATGGGTAGATTTTTTTTCCCACTCATCCATCCCTTTCTCTTTATCCTGTGCTGGAATATTCTTACTAATGACATGTTGCTAGCAGAGGAAGATGAAATGTATAATGCTACTTAGAGTGGTTTTACTGCTAAGAGTTTGGGTTATGGATGTTATTGGTCTGCACCTTTATACGTGAAAATGTGATTTTTAAGTTAGAAAATAAAAGCTGAAAAGAAATGAATTAACAACAAAGTGCATGGAAGTTTTCAGTATTCTCAGATAATGTCTGTTCACATAAACCACCAGGCTACAAAGGATTTCAGCATTTTACAAAGCTTCTGCTCAGCTTCCAGCTGGCAAAAATAATGGTATTTTCAATACTAGGAAAGGTGGTGGTTATGCTGTTTTGCATTGCAGAGTGTTCTTATCCCATGTTGTGTCATGTCTCAGAGTAGGTCAGTACAAAATCAAGAATGAAAGAAATGAAACTTTGAAGATATTTGTTTTTTCCAGCTCAGTAACTTAATATTTCATCAAGGGTCTTCTGGGAGCTGATCTGAATATGTTGCAGTGAAGAGAGCAGCCAGGGAGGAACTCTAATGAGTCCTCAGTATACATTCCTGACTGCCTTCAAACAATTTGGCGGCCATAATTTTTTAAAACATTCCAAGCACTCATCTCTCATTGTCTTTTGTGGTTTGGACTGAGTATTGCTGATTGTTGGACTGGTTTTGAGGTAGTCCCCTGAGTGAAATTGTGGATCCTACCTCACACATTATCATCTGCATTTGCATATAATTGAGACATAAGCTCTCTGGCAATCTTCAAAAGGAATGCTGTAGAGCTCTTGTTAAATTTTCTAAGAACAAACACAATAGGAATGCCAGCCTAGGATGTAGGTCAAGAATTTGTCCATGGAATATTCTTTATTAAATCCAGTGAAATCCTCTGGAGGTTGTTAGATATGAGTTAAAGGAAAGACCTGTATCCAAGACTTCCTTACTATGGGGATTAAGATGAAATGAGATTTGGATCTCTTCTGCCTCTACACTTGTTTGTTTGAAACTAAAATAATTCCAGATTTTTTCATTTTTAATTTTCAACTTTTTTTTTTTTTAATGTTTTTGCAAAAAGCACCAAACCACACAAAGCTGGGGTGTCCTTTTTGTAAATGACATCCATGCACAAGAGTGTGTGAGTGTGTTTTGGGGGTGGGGGGGTGAGTGAGACAGAGAGTGAGAAACCACAGAGGTGCTTTATACGGAGCACTGCTCCTGCAGCAGCTCACAGGGTGAGAGGTGACTTTAGCAATGACTTGCATTACATAATACCTCCCATCTCTCTGCAGATGTGTGAGTTTGTTTAAATGTTTTATGAGGTTTTTATTACACTGTAATATAGTCCCAACCCCTCTGCAGTTGCCAGTTTGGTCACAAAATATAATAAATTTCAAAATACCTAATGCTTCAGCTATTCAATAATTTTCTGACAGGCCCCCTGATGCAATTATGGTACCGCTGTGTCGCTGAACTACTTTTGTTTGGGATGTGTAGAACAGCAGGTTTAGTTCACTAATCCTGTTTTACAAAATCCCTGTGTTTAAGCAGATTTGAATGTTCTGTACACTTGTAAAAAATTACTGTTCTCTGTCCCTATCTCCCACGTGCTGTGATACAACAGCAGACTGTGTAATGATGACCAGTGCTTCTTCCATGCTTTCTTTTGAGGTGATGCCTCCTTGATTTGTGGTGTAACCAGCAACTTTTTGAAATTTTGTGCTGTTTTTTCTCAAGGTTCTAAAACAAACTGAATTCTTGGGAAGCATCTTCGTTCTATGCTGATATGCTACTTTTCACTCATACAATGAAGTTTATGTTGGAGACCACTGAATATTAAACACTAACTCACGAGAGACCTGAGTACAGGCCAGTGGAGTCTTCCCTTTACACTAAGGCAGTGCTCAAGTAGCCCATTCCACCAAACAATATTCTAATTCTTTTTAGAATGGAGGAGATTAAATTTGTGAAAGAAAAAACCTCAACCCTACACTTAAAAATAATCTTAGTGTGTAAACAGATGGCAATTTTAAGCTAAATAACCCAAAGAGAAGCAAGGGAAGGGATACATGTGTAAGGAAAATGATTCCCTTTTTCCAGTTTCTAGTTCAACCAAGGCAACTTCCTGCCAGACTCTGAACATTGTATGGAGGGTCCAATGGTCAAATCTTCACTGAGAAAACCAATTTTGGAATCCCTCTCAGAAGGGGATGGCTCCTGAGATGCAGAAGCGAATGAGCAAATAGAGCTTGAGTCTTTGAGGGGAGTTATGCTCCTAAGGAACTTGTGCTGCTGCGAGGGAGATAAACATGGAGATAGGATGTTGGAAAAGAGAGGTCTTAATTTTCTGTGAAGTCTCTCCATTTAGGAAGTCAGAAAGTGGCTGCATTTACAGAAATAAGGGGAATATAAAAATTCTGTACAATTTTTTTTGTATGATTGCTTCTTTAGGGATGACAGGAAGAGGTAGGAAAAGAAACATTTGGTTTCTGGCGTTCAGGCCCAAATGGAACCCCAGAATTCTAGAAAAGGAAAGATGTGTGTTTTTTCATAGTTACTGTTCAATGGACTTTCCAGCAGAAATTACTATCTTCCATACTAAACTAAATTCTTCGTGGTTCCCTGTTAAGAAAACTTCTATTAAAAATACACTGAAAGGATGCAATTAAAAATTCCCTATTGAAGCTCATTTAAATTTGAAGTGTCCAGTTTTCAAAGATATTGGTCTTTGGCCTACAGCTCTCTGAGGGGTCTTTGTAATGATAGGATACTCAAAAAGGGCTTTGGGCCTCATTATGTCTTGTCTGTATCTTCTATATGTGTCTATCTATAGTCTGGAATATAAAAGTTGTTTCCCTACCATAACTTTGTCAATTTTTAAACTTATTTGTGAATTCTGCAGGTCACCTCAGCAATGGCAATGTCTTACATTTCATTCAGAGGTCACAAAAGGTAGTTTTTAACCAGCAGGGGTTACTACAGGGATTAATAGACTTTGCTGATTTCACACAATTAGCCAATGACTTGGGAGGGATAAGAACCTAAATCCCTACATCAAGTTGTATCTTCTGGGCTGTAAAAAAAAGGCAAAATAGCCAGCTATGGTGTCTACTTTGTATGTCAGGTATCTCAAATTCAACACAGTAATGTCAGATGGGTAGTGGGATGGAATGTTCCGAAGAACTGCAAGAGTTCACTTGAAACAATGCAGTGCTGCTTTTTCCTCTGGATAATTGCATAATTAATTGCATGCCTGTGCCCTCCAAGTTATCAGTAAGATATGAAAGCATTGCTCACACATTTCAAACATTTTATATATGTTATGTGTATATATCTGTGCCAAGTGAAATTACAATTTGAATAATTAAATTATCCTTGTGATAACTTATGTATAATATATTTCCATTTTTATTCTGCTCCTCTATGAGTTGGTTTTTATGTGTGCAAATAGTCCTTTTCCCTTGGTTTGTAGAAAGCTTTGTTGGTTGAATACCTGCATATTTGTGCAATGCTCAACTTTTGGGGTAAAAGATGACATATACTTTTTGACTGTGTAATTATACTTTTTAACATTAACACATCCTTACATGGATAGGAGTCAGTGAGACATTCACTTCAATGGAGAGTGTAACCTAACGTGGAACATATTGGTAATTTGCTGGGTTTTTACCCCTTCTGGACATGAAATATTAGAAATATCAATCTAAACTGGGAAGAAATTATTTTAATTTAATTTTAGCCAGATGAAAAGAGTTTATAAGCAAGGGGGAGGTGGGAGAGATTTTTCTGTAATTGTGGGTTTTGTGACTTGGGTGAAGAGCAAGTGTCCTACCTACGCGGAAAAGAGCTAAAGCCAACATTTCTCACTTCCAAGGTGTTGGGATTGAAGGTACTGAAAAAAAGATTGTGAAGGCACTGTCAGTACCTCAGGGTTTGTGAAACAGATGTGAACAGAGTGAGATATTCCTGTCCTTAGTGGGAATGTAGTTCAGTGGGAGTTAACTCCAACTGACATCAGGGTTCAGAGAAAGCAAGGGCAGAGATTTTTGGCTGTTGCTTTATTTTCTTCTGTGTAGCTTTGTGAAGAAAGGAGCCTAATTTTGCTAGAAGCTTTCCTCAATTCACAAGGATCCAGCCATCTCCTGTGCTGCTTTCCACCATCTGAATAGCAATGGGCAGGGGGCCCAGGAGCCACATTCTCTACCTTAACCCAGTGACGCCTGAAGAAGCCAAGAGTCCTTCCAAGCAGTTGCAGTGGGAAAGGGCCAACAGCTACTTAAGAGTGCCCCTTACTCACATCACAGATACTTTGGGGGCTAGAAGGGAAGTAGTAGAAGGCAGCTGGGAGAGCTGCCAGGTGTCACACTTTTGGCAGCTTTGTCACACATTCCTTTAATTTTGGATTTGGCTCCGCCGCAAGAAGACTTGCGGGTTTCTGCTTGAAGTTTTCCTTGTTTACCACTTGGGGCCACTGTGGCACTCTTGAGCAGGAAACATGGGGCATCTCCTCCCTGTTGGATCCCAGGCAGAAAGGAGCTCTTGGGAGGTAGAGGTTGCAGCGGCATAGAGGCAGGACATTTCCTGTTGTCCTCACTGCCTTTGCTTCGCTCCAGGTGGCTGAAACAACCTCGAGCATGCCAGGAGCTTCCTGTCACTCCTCAGCTGAGCAGGTTCCCTGGCAGCTCTGGGCTGGTGCTGATGGATCCCCATTCCAGCTCCCTGTTCATTGGCAGCACCTGTTCCAGGCTGGGGTTTGGTAGTTCTTTACTTTGCCTTTACCCTCTTCTGGGTAGGGTGTGTTGACAACAGGATTAGGTATTTGGTCGTCAAAAATAGCACAAGGGGGCAAGCAGAAGGTGAGGTTATAGAGAATTGTTAAACAGTGAAAGCCCAGACAGTGGGACTAGTGAAAAAAAGTCATATCATCACTGTTGAAGATACACACATATCCTGAAGTAGTAAAGTTCTCTGATGGTGGCAGGAATACTGGAATTTTTAGTTTAAAACATGGAACATGTGTTAACTCTCACTTTGCTAGCAAATGCTTTGCTATTGAATCCAATGCATCTAAACTATTGTTTTCTCAACAGCAGTACCTGAAAGAAAATACCACTTTACTTCTGCCATACTACATTACTCTTTCACTCTGTAGTTAGGACCATAATTTTCTTGTTCACTTGCATTTGAAATATTGGGGAGTTCAGTCTAAATAACGTTCCTTTTTCTACTTGGATGGATATTGGTTAGGGTGGTTAATTTAATTTTTTATATTTTTAGGGTAGCACTAAATTGGAGTGCTGGGATTGGGGTTATGCTGTTCTGTATATATTTCATGCAAATTAAAATATATTTTGAGTAACTTCACGCTGACTCTCACTTTTGTCACAAGCATTAAGTAACTTCTCTCAGAGAGAACAGGCAGTGGAGGTCACTTCTCTGAAGGGATTGGAGGGAAAGACAAACTTGCAGTTCTCTCCCATTTCAGTGATTGTGAATGACCTACTCAGTCCAGAGCAGCAAATCCCTGGGGCCCAGACACCCCCTGGAAGCAAAGCTGACCACAGTGACCCACCACAGCTCCGCTGCAGGGGTGTGGATTGGTATTGGTTTTCAATTTAGACAAGATGTTGTGTGAGTCACCCTGCCCCCTGCCCTCCCACCAGTGCTATGAATAATAAACTCAGGCAGAAGCTGTGAGCCAACTGATGTGCTGCCAGGGCACAGCTCCTTCTCCCCGTGCTCCTTTCCCTCTCTGTGCTTTGCTGGACCTGCAGGGCCTGTTGTGGGTGGAGGTGAAACACATCTGGAAGGGGCCGATTCAAATGGCACTCGTAAGTGAAGAAGGAGGTTCTAAATCCGACCCACCCTGGGGAAAAGGGGCTGAGGTCATAGGAGGGCAGAATGCAGAGTATTATTATAGTGAAAAAGTGAAAAAAAATTACATCAAATGTTTGCTTAAGGATCAGGAGTCCTGACCCAGCCCGTTTGGTTTGCCAAATATTACATGAAGCTACATAAAAAACCAACTCTAACCTCTTACAGCTCTCCCATTAGGTCACATTAAGCTTTGGCAGGGAGGATGGTCCTACTTGGTGGTTTTTTTGATTTGTGGTTTGCATTTGGCCAACCTGACTTATTTAAATTTATTTTATTTTGTAAATGCTCAATGATAGAGTAAAACTCTAGAGTAAACTTGTTCTGGCCAACATTTATTGTGGAAAAATTCTGTATTATCAAGAGATCTTTGCAGAACAGCTAACAAATTAAAACAAAGCATTTCAAGCACATATTGAAGTTCTTTTTGTAAATGAAGGAAATATACTGATGGCTTCAAGCCATTACTTTTGGTTGTTATCCACTTTTAGCCCTCTGGGCTTTTATAAGCCTAGTGTCTTTTGATTCTCCCCATGAGGACAGCAGTGCCTTTGGCTGTGGTGCAGCCAAGGGAATGAATCAGAATATGTTCTTCTCCTTATAACTTTGTTAACCTTTTAACAAGTTTGTCTTTCCTGCCTTTCTGAATAACTTGGTGAGCCTGTTTGCTCTCATGGATGCTCAGTTTGAATGTTGCCACTGAACTAGGAAAACCTGATTCCAAGGAGGGATTTTCCTAATCTAAAAGAATATTGAGTACACCATATGTAAGCTTTTTTTTGCCCACTAAAAACAGAATTTAAAATAATGTGAAGTATGACGTGCTCTCTTTCTGTCTTCTGAATGGAAATTGTGCTTTTGCTATGCATAATGTTTTCTTTATAGAAAATACCTTAACAAGGAAATAAATTTAAAAAATATCAGTTGTATTTTCCTTAATGAGGCATTTTTGATTAGTTTGAAATAACAGAAATACTTTTTTTTGCCATCAGATTGGTAGCTGTCTACTTGTGGTGGAACAATAGTCCCTTCTGAGGGCGACAATCTTGTGACACACATTCTTATCTTTATAGCCTTTTCTAGTGACATTGCCAAGCTTTATCATTGAAATGCAATCTCGTCACAGATAAAAATTTGTACTGCATGGAACCCAAGGAACTGGAGCTATGAAGCACTTGAAGAAGCCTTCAAGTGAGCCTACTGCCTTCTGACTTTCGCAATTTTTGTATGTTGGAAGTTTCATTTAGATGAAGAACATGCAAAGAAACCATTTGATACGTTTGTAATATTTTTCATAACTTCCCCAATCTGAGGGATAGAAATGGCACGCTGCTTTTCTCTTTGAAAATAAATTTTGTAGCTGTTTTAAAAATAAGTGACAGTAATGCAGAGAGAGCAATAGCTTAATTATGATTTTATCTATAAGCTGTGTATCAGAAATGTCTCTTAGATGGCTTTAAAAAGTACGACTACAGGTTTGACTCAGAAATTATGATTATATCCTGCTGAAATTCATTATTTTGTTCTGTGCACATATCTTGTGTAGACCAGCTTTTCCACCATTTGGCATATGAATTCAGGCTCTTGTGGTGGGTTGACCCTGGCTGGATGCCAGATGCCCACCCAAGCTACTCCATTGCTCCCTTCCTCAGCAGGACAGAGGACAGAAAATAGAACGAAAGGTTGGTGGGTAGTGATCAGGACAGGGAGAGATCTCTCACCAACTACTGTCACAGACAAAACAGACAAGGTTCAGGTTAATTCATTGAATTTAGTGCCGAGTGAATCAGAGTATAAATAAAATCAAATCTTAGAAACACCCTCAACCCAACCTTCCTTTTTTCTTGGGCTTAATTTTATTCCTGATTCCCAGCTTCCTCTCCATCCAGCAGTGCAGAGGGACGGGGAAGGGGCATTGCAGTCTTTTCATCACATGTTGTCTCTGCCACTCCTCAGGGGGAGGACTCCTCAGTCTTCCTCTGCTTCAGTGTGGGGTCCCTCCCACGGGAGACACTTCTCCACATACTTCTCCAGCTTGAGTCCTTCCCACAAGCTGCAATTCTTCAAGAACTGCTCCAATGTGGGTACCCAATGAGGTCACAAGTTCTGCCAGCAAACCTACTCCAGCCTGGGCTCCTCTCTCCACAGGTCCAGCCAGGAGCCTGCTCCATTGCAGACTTCACACAGCATCATATTCTCCTTCAGGCATCCACCTGCTCCAGTGTGGGCTTCTCCAGGGGCTGCAGGTGGAACTCTGCTCTACCATGGTCCTCCCTGGGCTGCAGGGGCACAGCTTCCTCACCATGGGCTGCACCACGGGCTGCAGGGGAATCTCTGCTCCAGCACCTGGAGCACCTCCTTCCCCTCCTTCTGCACTGGCCTGGGTGTCTGCAGCGCTGTTCCTCTCACATATTCTCACTCCTCTCTTCTCTGGCTGCAGTTTGCTTCTGCGCAGCAGCTCTTTCCCCTTCTTAAATTCATTCTCCCAGAGGCGTTACCACCATGGCTGCCTTGGCCAGCGGCTGCCCCGTCCTGGAGCTGGCTGGCACTGGCTCCATCACACAGCAGCTTCTCCCAGAAGCCACCCCTGTGGCCCCCCTGTTACCAAAGCCTTGCCACACAACCCCAGTACAGCTCTGCACGTAGCAGACTGACAGCCCTGTAATCTGGTGATTGCACGGCACGGGCTCAATGCACGTAGCAGTGTTTGTACAATGTTCCCTGCAGTTGGCACTTAGCTGAGCTAATCACTCTGCTTTTTGGCAGGGTAATTAACCAAATACCATGCTTGCTGATACCTCAACAGAATTGTTTCTCATCCTGGAGTTAGCTTGTTGAAACAGGTTTAAATGTTCTTATCCTTAAGCTGTAGTGCCGTCAGCAGTGAAGATTTAAAATAAATTATAAAATTCACTTGAAAAAATACAATATCTGATGGCTTTTTTAATGCCCATGTAGATTTTGAACTCTTATTTGGCTTTTTCACAAATGCTGGCCACTATAGCAATAATTCTATTGATATGGATGATTATCTGATAGTTACTGTTAAAACACCAATCTGTTCTATGGGATGGCCTGACTGGAGGTCAAGCATGACCTAAAGATGAAAAATTCCCATATTGTCTAATACTCTTGAAACATTTTGTTTTGCTCTGCATTTTTGATAGCAAAACCACCTTTAAATGCCAAAGCCATATTGCCATAGCTGTCACTGGCTCTATAATACAGAGTTGGAATCACATTTTACAAGGAGACGTCAATGACATTTGTATTGTTGGTGGAGAATGATGCTGAATTATTGAAAAAATACAAGCTGAAGATTGTTGCAGGGAAAGTTTTTCAAATCTGCGTGTACGCTGTACAAATTGGCAGCTATATGACAACACTATTTCCATTTGTTTTTAAGGTATCTAGATAAAATCGGCAATGAAAATATCTGCACAAAATCTCAATAATTTCTTGGCTAGAAAGGATCTTTCTTGTTCACTGACTGTAAACTATTATAGTTTATGACTTTGCATTTATGAGTTCACAGATTTTCAGAAGTGACAGAAGAGGTAGTAGACGATGTTCCTTATTGCAGGGTCAGCCTGTTCCTCAGTTCCTCCAATTTGTGATTAGCTATGCTTATGGCTTGCCAGAGGTTTGGATTAAATGCTTAATCACCATTATGCTAAAGCTGAGAAGAGGTCATTACTTCCAGTTGTATGAATGAGTAAAACCAAGGCATCTAAAAAGAAGTCTTTTGTGTCAGTACTGGGTCAGTCATGGGGATGGTTCCCCAAAATAAGTATTTTGTCAATCTGCTCATGTTTTATGTGCTTTTGGCATAGGAAGTGGTATACTTAGCTCCCTCAAAAACTGAAATATAAATCAACAAGAGAATTACACAGGTTTTCCTCACAAATTACACTACCCATTTGCATTATTATGCTGTATTTTGATTTCTCAACAAGCTTCTATCATAATAGCATTTATATTCATCTTGGATGTTATTGTGCCAGATTTAGGCACTCTATTTAGTATAGACTGGCTGATGTCACAAACAACCAGCACAGTTTGAATAATGTCAGTATCCTGAATTTAGATTTGCTGTCACTCCTCATCTGTGCTACTTCCCAGTTGTGAAGACGTTCTGCATCTTTACTTGGTCCCTTAAAATTCTCAACCTTTGTGTTACAGTTGCTTCTTGGTGTACAGGGATTTAAGAAATGTTTTGTAGGGGTAAGTTACAATGCCAGGGCTCCCTTTTCTTATTTGACTCCAGATTGATTAACAATACCCAAGTTTTATTGATATAAACATGTAGTTTGTATGTCTAAGTTCATGGTGCTGAATTCAGTATAAATAATTCACTGGAAGAAGCTAACAAGGAGAAGAAAAGAAGAAGAGAGCATTTCTGCAGGAAGTCCTGATGGCTGACAAGTTGACTACGAGCTGGCAGTGCCCTTGCAGCCAGGAGGGACAAAGGTATCCTGGGGTGCATCAGGAAAAGCATGGCCAGCAGGCTGAGGGAGGTGATCCTGCCCCTCTTCTTGGCCCTAGTGAGGTCACATCTGGAGTGCTGTGTCCAGGTCTGGGCTCCTCAGAACAAGAAGGTCAAGGAGCTATTGGAGAGGGTCCAGTGGAGGCCATGAAGATGATGAGGGGTCTGGGGCATCTTTCGAGGAGAGACTGTGGGAGCTGGGCGTGTTTAATCTAGAGAAGACTGAAAGGGATCTCATTAATACACATAAATATCTCAAAGGCAGGTGCCAAGAGGTGCCAGATGCTTTTCAGTGGTACCCAGAGAAAGGGTGAGGAGCAATGGCCATAAACTAAAACACAAGTTCCAGCTAAACCTGAAGAAGAACTTTTTTACCTTGAGGGTGGCAGAGCACTGGACTGCCCAGGGCTGCCCAGGGAGGTTGTGGAGTCTCCCTCTCTGGAGACATTCCAAACCCACTGGGACCTGTTCCTGTGTCACCCACTCCAAATACCCCTGCCTTGGGCGGGGGGGTTGGACTGGATGATCTCCAGAAGTCCCTTCAACCCTACCTAATCTGTGATTCTGTGAAAGAAGTCTTCCTAAATTACCATTAATGTGAAAAACACAAAAGAATAGTGATTGGTAGAAGAGTTATAATGTTGGATTTGGGAAGAAAGGACTCAAAAAGTTCACAACAAAAATTTGAAATGCCACAAATTCATTCCAAATATTGTATTGGCATTAAGATAGGCACAGAAATGTAAAATCCATTGCCTTGATATGTGATGATAAACATTAATGACTTGAGGATGATCGTAATAGGTACTGGTTTGTTTCCCCCTGGAACACTTTTTCATGCTTTTAGACCTCAGGTACATGTTTATTACAGATCATGAATGTGCTTTTAAACAACCTCACAGTAATCTCCACTTGCTGCATTTTTAGTTTGTATCACAGTGAAGTCCCAGAGGACAAAAACTGGATTCCTTTCAAGATAAACTTGTACTCCAGGAGTGCACACTCCAGACTCTACTGGTGTTCTATTCACAGCCCCAAACGAAAGCAATTCTAGAACAGAAAGTGTGAAGAAGCGAGTTTGTGCAGGGATGTCAGGTTCTTGGGGCTGTCAGTGTAGTAACCTCTCTGTCAATAGGTGAGTGACTTCAGTAACGCTGCTTGCTAATGTAGATGTAGTTATTGTGTCTCTTACCTTTTCTTCATGGTGTATCTACTTTGTTCAGAGTGTGCTCAGTGAGGCAGATAAGCTGACAAATGCACTTTTCCGGGTTAATGGTGTTTATTCTATGTCTGCAATCATTCTCAAGCAACAATGAGATACCAGCACAATGCTAAGAAACAGCTTAAATTTCTACTGAGAAACATTCTACTCTTACACAAGTTTTGTATGGTAGTATTTGCTTTTTCTTTGAATGTCAGAGCTACCACTTTTCCCTTTTAAGACTCCCCTGTGGTGACAGTAAGCATTGCCAGTCACATGGCTGAGATTCAGAGCTGGGAGAACTGCCATAGTAAACTGAATTTGAACTCTGGTCTTCCCATGCCTCCACTGGGATCTATAACTGTCTGAAAGGCAGGTCTGGCCAGAAAATTTTTGTGTTGCAAAATTACTTTTGATGTGCAGCTGGCTATGTAAAATGGCTCTTATTTGTTTGTCCAAATTCCATAGTTGATTTAAACCACACAGTCTAATCGATTATGCGAGTTCATTTTAAAAAATAAAAATATTTATATTTTTTATTAGTTGATTGGATGATAATTGAACCCAAGTGTTTTTGAACCCTGGATGCAGCTAAAGTTCTCTTAATTCATTATAGATTGGCCAGCAGGGTGGTGAATCACTGTAAAGCCATGTTGGGGCACTGACAAACCTCAGATAAATCCCACTTGTCAGGGGTTTATATGTAATCCTGAAAAATGCATGTAATTTCTGTATTATTACATGTTAATTTAATTGTAACAGGGTTACTTTTAAAGAACAATATTTTGTGCACAGCATCACCAGAGCTGCTGATCCAATGCTGTGGAGCTTCATTGCATTCAAATATTCATCCATTTAAGCCCTGTCCAAGCTCCTTGTTTTCAGGAACTCTGTATTAGAAACCTGGCAGCACAACAAGACACAGAAAAAGGGTGTAGGAAAATTTAAATCAGTGACGTGTGTACTTGTTTTGATAGTGCATTCATTGGCCTAATTTAATAATGTATATTCTTGGAGGAAATGTGAACAAAATCTGTTGTTAAAACAGATGAAAACAAATGCGATTAACTTGCTTTTATTTTGCATGAGTATTCATCTATAAATTGGTCAGTATGTTGTCATTTTAAAGTTGTGGAAAGGTTGCCAATAGAGTCTCACAGCTCAAAGAGCTGTAAGATTTAGAGTAGGTGGCATCATTCTTCTACTAGACATGAAAAGAAAGCTACTTGTCAACCCCTTTGCCCTCCAATGTCTAGTAAAGCCAACAGAAATTGAAATGCAGCCAGAAGGTATATGAAACTTACTTTCCTATGCATGGAGACAGTCATTTGTACTTACTACATTTTTCACTATATTCACAATTTAACATCTGATATTTTTTTAAAAACACTGCCTAATTTGAAATCTGTTTGGCAGAAGGATAGAGATTTGAGGGATGCCTTGTTCCTACAATCCTTGGGGAGATTGGTAACTGCATGGAGACCACCATAAGTGCTCTTGTTGAAGGAACACCATTTGTTTGAGCTTGATGGTCATTTATATTATTTGTCACAGCAACTGATCAGTCAACAAACATGTACTGACTGTAGAACATCAGTATCACCAAGCCAGCTGTGCCATGTGCTGCTCTTGAATCAGCTACTAAAGATAGGTGGCCCAGAGGATGTGACATATCTCCAGTTGGTGAGGGGTAGGAGAGAAAATTTTAAGAATGCTTTGAAAAAACATCCTAAAATGTTTGAGAGAATAAGAAGTTCAGGGAAGAGGTGAGAAGAAAGTGATGAAGAAAAGAGGGGAAAGGGTATAGGAGAGAGCCAGAGTACTACAGAGCAGAGGAAAGGGTGGCAGGGACAGGGGACCCAGAACTGGGAATGAGCAGGGCTTCATTTGCATCACTGATCACTGAATACAGGAGGATACATCACAGCTGGGGCCTCAGATATGTCTGATGGAGGCAATTTTAGTTTCCCTGCGTGACTAAAGATGTGTCTTGGATTTGCAATCTGTATTTTAGACTGGGGAAGAGCTACTGGAGGTCAGAGTAACTGTGTCTTCTACAGACAACCTTGCTGATACAGACATTCTGCCACCCTGGTTTTGAGCTTTCTGGTTCAGATATATCTATAAATGAAATATTTGGATGGCACTTTTTCATTTTTCAACAAAACTAGGATTTTTTTCCTAGTTTTAAATGAAAAAGTCACAATAATATCTAAACTCAAAAATGTTTCCCTCTAATTTTCTCTTTCTAGTTGCCTTTTCCTTACTGATTTTGTAGTGCATATATAAAGAAACAGTACCTTTTCTTGATTGATTTTGTTAGGACTCAAAGATATTGGACAGATTCAGGGTTTTATTTTGGCATACTACAGTGCTGTGGTCTGACTTGTAGATTTTGTTCATATTTTCTTTGAATAATTTCAGTATTTTGTTTTGAATTTATGAGGGCATATTATTAAATGAACTGTGGAAATTAATACTGTAATTTTAAGGTAACCTAAATTATTCTCTAAATAATTATTTTCTAAACTATGTGGGTTAAATTGATTCTAAATAAAAACAGAAACTTTCCTTATTAGCAGGGCTAATAAAACTCTTTGCCTGTGCTCATGCAGCCTCACTTTTTTACCAGACAACCTTGTGACTCACATTTTTTAAAGCTCTTTATTCATTAATGTATTTTTGCATTTAGGACATAGGAAAAAAATTGATGAGCTACCTATGATAGCATGAAGTATTCAAGCATGTTCTACATAATCCAGTTTTCCTTCTAAATCTCCAGTACAACTCGCACCCATTTGAATACTGAACAAACTAATTATAAACCTGCCCCTGCTAGGACCCCTGAAAGGTACCAGCATGACTGTTCAGATGGTGTTGGAACCAGGTGCAATTTGGTTTAGTATAAAATTTGCCCAAAGAAGGTAAAAAAGACCTCCCCCCACCAACCCAAGCCCTGTAAGCCTGTGGTCTTTAGAAATGCACACAGCTGCAGGAAAGAACTGCCAATTAATGTAATTTACAACAGGTTTCTAAATCTTGACTTAGATTGTGAGTTGAATAGTGGGGGGAAACACAGAAAGGAATAGTGGAGAAGTTCAGGCAAAGGATGCTGTGTGGCAGGGAAAAATTGGGTAAGCAACATCTGGAAACTTAACTTGAAAGAGAAAACAACCAAAATTGCAATGAGTAAGAGACAATCCAGACTACAATAGATTGGAAAAGAACAGAAGGAGCCAAGAGGAGACCTTTGTGGTAATGTGTCACACAGCAGGATGCAAACACAATTGTTCCTTTTGACTTGGAAAGTTCTATCACTTTCTCTAAGTATGATACCTGTGTAATTCATTGGGCATGTTGTGCTGGTTGCAAGGTCTGAGGTTATTTAATAGAGATTTGTTCCCAAAAGTGGGAATTGAGTAAAATCCCCTACTTTCTTCACAGCTCTGATACCTGTGATTGCCTTGTGGCTGCAAAAGTTCTTTCCTTACATGAGTATTGAGGTGATTTTATGATCACCTCACTAAATTGTGCATTTAACTACTGTGTGATGTGCCTCTAGAGGAGCATCTTTCCTGGGGTACACCTCATATATTGCAAGATAAATA
Source organism: Monarcha castaneiventris obscurior (assembly GCA_026261815.1). Taxonomy (NCBI): domain Eukaryota; kingdom Metazoa; phylum Chordata; class Aves; order Passeriformes; family Monarchidae; genus Monarcha; species Monarcha castaneiventris. The sequence continues at coordinate 3,090,091 of JAMPIT010000890.1, forward strand.
CTTTTTGTGGCAGGTTGCTCATAAGTCATGTTATCATCACCTTTGCCAGTCATATGGAGCCAATCACAACTTTCCCTGTTCATTGCAAAAGAATGCAGAGCAACCCATTCAAAGCAGCCTGTGAACACTTGCTTTAACTGTTACCAGTTGCTTTTCTCATCCCTCGTTAATTATTGATGGATGCTCTGGTCCAGGCTCACTGCAGTGTCACAGCACAGGCTCGCTGTGGGCATTGACAGTGCTGGTCATCTCAGGGAAAATGTCTATGAGGAAACCATTGGAGGTGTGATGACTAATTTGCTCATTCTTTCTCGTTAAAATTGGCTCTTCATTTTAGATTAGGTTGTTTTTTTTTTTTTTCCCCAGCTGACACAAACTTGAGGAATCTGTAATTTCTCATGAGAGAAAACTGAGTCGAACAAAATTATGAAATACTGAAGCTCTGCTTATACTTATACCGGAACATCAAATATTCTTACAAGAAGAGGAAATCACCATTTGACAATCTGGAAGCAAAGGAAATTAATCTTCATGAGTCTAGTTAGGTACTTTTGCAGCTGCCATGATGTTATAAAATAATTTATTAATCTTTGCACCTGCCTGAGGTGAAAGCATTTTACATTTCCAATCTACAAGCTAGAGTCCTGGCAGGAGAAGTATATAGGTTTTGGGGACAGGAGAGGGAAAAAAATAACCCCCTGAATTTATTTTTTACAAGAAATGAAAAATGACAGCCTATTTTTCTTCCCCAGAACATGCTGTATATTGGGGGGAGGAAGTGTGTGTTTGTGTCTCACCTAAGAAAACCGACCTTCTTTTCCAGGGGTTTTCTTTTTATTTCCGAGTGTGAAAGCATTCTGTAGCTTTTTGTCCAATTGAGTCTTTTAGACTGGCTACATGGCAAGGATTTATCTGTGGTTGGTTGGTTTTTTGTTTGTTCAGATAAAGCAGCTGCAACTCAAGTGGAGCATTTGGGCTCTACCACAGCATAGGGGGCAACATGATAAAAATCTAGCTGATGTTCATTTTCCTCAGCAGATGCTTAATATCAGTCCCTGTGATCCTAACACATGGATGTTTTCTGAAATGCCTGCATTCCCCTGTTATCACCAAACCTAGTCTGTTTTCTCTGGACAGACTGCCCCTTCTCAAAGCACAAACAAGGAGAGTTTAACAGAGCACTGATGAGATCTGTGTTAGAAACCCGTGCGCTGCCATAAATCTCCAACTGGTAAAACAATGTCTGTACTTACACATCTTCCAAGAAGACATAATTGTAATAGCAGTGTGCTGGACTGGAGTCCCAGTGGTTCCAGGCAGTGCTTTCTGGGGGGTGGGTTATGTTCCTTTGCTTCTTCACTGTTAAATTTACTTACAACTAATTTTGAAGAGGAGAGGGGGAAAGTTCTCTAAGTGATTCTTCAAAGGTCTGTATGGGTCTTGTCTTGTTAGAAATGCACATTGGTGCAGCTGTCAGAGAATCTCAGTATGTAACTGTATTTCGTATTTCTCTGGATATTTTTTCTACTTCTCTCAGAATTTTTTATGTTTATTGCCTACTGTACCTTCCATTATATGAAGTAAAGATCCTTAAACTCAGAAAATTTCATGCAAAAGAAAAGTTTACAGTGAAACTACGCCTCACTGTCAGTTATTTGTTATTTCAGTACCCCTGAGTTTTCCTGCAATTAGAAAAGAGGTAAGGGCACAGAACAACTTTCAGAGTATTTTGATATCTATGAATATGTCTTGTATTATTCTTCTAAGGGAGATTCAGCACTGAGAACTTCATACTTTTAACTGAATATAGTATACCGCTAATAATTTTTGAAGTCATGCAATTTTTGTTTCCTCCCATAGTGTCTTCTGTCCTGGACTATTCCTACAACTAATACAATTATGCTCCATTAAAAAAAAAAAAAAATCTACTTTTTAATTGTAACATAAGATTAAAAGAACCTATTTATTTTGGTATTCAAATTCAAGAAAAAAGAATCAATTAGTTTTTGGTGGAAGGTAAAGGTGATTGGGTTCGTACTATAAATTTATAAGAACAATTAGCTAGTACTGCCATCAGAAATGCTGGGGGTCTTTGGAAAATAAAGTCATCCTGTGGAAAATTGCATATTAAGGTAGAATTTAGACTCAGAAGTTACTCTCTTCTAGATAGCTGAAATTGGATGTTATTTGGTCTCATCTACCTTCTTCACTCTCCAGATTAATTTTGCCAGCTGTTTCCTTAGGCATGTGAGTTATGTGTGTACCTGTCTTCCTGTTTAGGAGTGAATAGCTCTTTTCTCATCACCTCAGTTCTATACTTCTGGTTAGGGGAAAAGAATCAGGAATATCTTACATTGGAATAATGTCTCTAACACTGGAATAATGTCTCATGCAGATTCCACTCTTATGCAGACAGCAGAGAAAGTGCTGCATTTGATTTTTCCTGTTGGCACGTTCTTCTGTGCTCAACTAATTTTGGTATTGGTGCAGGGTTTATTTGGGTGTTTGTAGTCATGAGTAGCAGGTATTCTAGAAATCTTTTGGTTAAATTGTGAGCAGAGCAAGTTTAGCAGGGAGGGCAGAGGAGGATGGGTGGTTTGCAGTGAGAGGGATGGGAAATGCAGAGCAGCTCTCCCAGGCAAGGTGGCAGAAGGCACCAGAGCAGATCTGGCTGTTTGTGGGTTGCAGGACGTGGGCATGGGCCCCACTAGGTGGCATGTTTTTGGGGACTTGGTGACATGGTGTTGACAACACATCAATGAAACTGGATGGACCTTTTTTCCTTTAATCAATATCTGGCATGTGTTGTGTGCTTTTACAAGTCGTAAATTCTGCTCTCGGAGCGAACGTTATTAATGCCATATTTCCTTCCCTGCAGTGGAGGTGCATTTTCAGAGCAGCCATGCATTCAGAACGTGTTCCTGTGCTTTGGGCTGCAGTGTGCCATCCAAATGGGAAAGTCAGCTATTTTATATCTGTAATGCAAACCTCTTTTTCTTTACAATCTTCTGAGGCTTCATAAAGCTTTAGCAATGCTCCATTTTAGCTTTCCTCGGTTTGGAATCTGTTTGAAACAAGTGGCTTATGCCATATAGGATAAAGAGATACAACAATGGTTCTTGGTTTGTTTTCCCCCCAGAGTTTTTAAAAATAGAATCACAGAGCCATTTAGATTGGAAAAGATTTTAAAAATAGAATCATAGAACCATTTAGATTGAAATGGTTTAATCTTAAACCATTAAGATCATCAAGTTCAAGCAAGTCCACCACAAATAGTCCTCTCATTCTCCTTTAACTTTAGGTAATTCAGTAAATCTCGTATATTGCATGAGAATTATTTTTTATATCACATCAAGTTAAGTTTTCCAATTTTAAAGAGGATGAATATTTTTTTTTACTAAGTTCTAAAGGTAAGAAATTTGAGGATTACTATTTGCAAAGTAATCTGAGTAGAACTACTTGGCTTTAAATATCTTGTTGAGTCAAATCTCAGTGCTAAAGTGTCCCACCACCTTAAATATCAACCTATACACACTATATTGTTTTGAATATTTATATTTTAAAAAAAATCAAATGGAATGATCCATGATATAAGAATGCAATTAAATAATTACCTTATGTGTCTTTTTAGGGAGTTCTGCCTCACTGCAATTGTTGATCAGATAACTGGGCAGTAAGTTTTGTTAAGCACGTTAGCTGATGGGTGGTCTCAAGGATATTAATATTAAAAGATAAAATCAAAGAATAGAAGCAGATAGAATGAAATCAGTTAACCTCCCACTCTGTTTAGAGAAGGATTCTGTTTCAGTGGAGGCTGACTTTTTTTAAAGACCGTGACAGCTTTTGGATATCTCAACGGGCAAATAGTTTGTGGGCATAGGTATGACAGACTCCCACAGATGTTTAGAAAATCCTTCTGCTTCACCTGGGGTTTTGTATTAAACTTACCCAGAAGTGTGGTGAGGTGTGCCAGCACAAGTGAATAAATATCTCGAATTTTTTTCTGTAAGTCATGCACTTGTGCTCTGGGGAATCTGCAGAGTGGAGTGAGACAGGCTTCTGCAGAGAACAGGGTTTGTTTTTGGGTAAAGGGGATTGTGCCACAAAATATGATTGTGAGTGGTGGATGTTCATAAACAACTGAGGAGACATTAATGATTGTGATAATGCAGAGAAAGAAGTAGTCATTGGATAATGCCAATCATGGTTTTTCCACGTCTGTTGAGCACCATTTTAGTGTATATTTTTCAAACTTATTGGTTGTTATTCAGAATCTATATTAATAGTTTTCCAGTAGCAGAAATGGCATGTTTCCAGAGCTTAGACTAGTCAGCATGAAAAATCAGGTTCAGATTCGTTGTGCCAGCTTCATTTTTGCTTCCTTTTCTGTAAGATGTAACTAATATTTATTATGTATTTAGAGAATTAATTGGCCCTTTCAAAGTTGTTTCAAACTTTGGGTAGAAGGTGACATAAATGTATACGTTTTGAGTGTCGATATTTAATTTTAGAACATAAAATTTGGCCCAGAACTTTTAGCCAAGTGCCAAGAAGAAAAAGAAGAGAGACAGAATAGTTTTGATGTCAATGCTCTTAGGGAACAGTGTTTATTTCTGGTATTACCCACAGATTTAATGTGCAGGAGGCAGTGTTGACTTGACATTAATTTATCTGAATAAAGCATCTGTACAATTGTTCTAGTAGCTATTGAAAAGGTAATTAGTTAAATCCTAATTTCCTTCTGTAGCTGAGATTTAGGTTTGTTGGCCAGTGACACTGAAAGCCCTGTAGCATTGGAAAGATTTTGAGAACTTTTGTCATTTGTCATTTGCACTTGCAAGAGATGTGGAATTCACAGAGGTTTTGTCTTTTTGCTTCTGGAATCTGTAACTACGGTTGCATTTTTAAGTGATGAAGGGCATTTCTGACAGTCTCCAAGACCATCAAGTGTGAATCCCTTTCCTAAATTGTTACAATAATCTGTTGTATTCTGAGTTATTGCCTAATTATTTATTTTAAGCTTGTTGATGTTAAATACACAATCCTCAGAACATAATTTCTCTACATGGGAAGCATAAAGACTGTGGAAATACAAAATACAAGTTGTAGATTTCATTCTCCATAAAACAGTAAACTTTTCAGAGGAAAACATGGCTCAGAATAGCTCTTGCATTATTTCTCATGTGACTAATTTGATAAGTGTATTAGAAAGCATAGAAATCTTCATTGTTTCAAAACATTAAAAGGAGTCTAAGCTTTCAAATTCCTGCAGTATCATTTGGAATAGAAGGGAATGGAATCATAGAATCATAGAATGGCTTTGATTGGAAGGAACCTTAAAGATCATCCAGTTCCAACTTCACTGCCATGGGCAGGGACACCTTCCACTAGACCAGGCTGCTCAGAGCCCCATCCAACCTAGCCCTGAGCACTTCCAGGGATGGGGCATCCACAACTTATCTGGGGAATCTGATCCAGTGCCTCACCACCCTCACAGTAAAGAATGTTTTCATAATATCTGATCTAAAATTGCTCACCCTTTCAGCTTGAAACCATAACTAGTTCCTGATTATTGCAACTAAGGCTGCAGCCAGTTTCTGTAAGTTTCATTCTTGTGGACAGAATTTTCAACTTAATGTTTTCCTGAAGTGTAAGTATGTATTCTTGATTTGTTCTGCCAGTTATTTTCATAATGGATCCAAGTTTTTACACAGCCTGGGATTAAGTAACTAATTCACAAATGGGTCTGAGTTCACCTTTACCTGAAATGATTGACCAGAGATGTACCATCATGCTTGGGTCTAATGAATTTTTTAATGAATGTAGCATTAGTACAGAAAGAGGCCTACAGGGTTCAGTACTTTAGTGAAGATGTTGGCTAGGTGTCAAGAGAATTTAAATATAGTTCCTAGTCTTGAAATATGATAAATCTGGCTATTGCTGGGAAAAAAAAGAGGTCCAAATGTGGTGAATATTGTGTCAGTTTTGGAGTACTTTGGTTTCACAATTATTGCTTTCTTAAATATTTATCTAACAAGAGACATTTCTTTGCCAAATGCCTTTCTTGCAATATGGAACAGTCTGGAAAGGCTGAGAGATCAGGATAAAGCATTGGTGGCACACTTCTAGCAAAAGCAAGAACTCTTGTGTCAAATTATCTTGCAAGGCAGGAATTGATCCAGAATTGATGTAATGTTAACTCAGGGCAGGAATGCAATGTTAACTGAGGAAGTTGCAACATACCTTGACCGTTGCTAAATTAATTCTTCTTGTGGGATATTTAATTTGATGTACATCACCTTTTCTTCTCTTTGTGAGCGAGTTCAAAGTAATTCTGAAGATTTAAGATATTCTCAAGTGGTTGGAGTGAGTCATTTAATGTTTTTATATGTTTCATTCAATTAATGTAGTTAAATAAGAGATATATAGTTAAATTAATGGTAAGGGCCAGGGCTATTAAGCCTGGAGAAGAGAAGGCTCTGGAGAGACCTGAGGGCAGCTTCCAACACCTAAGCGGGGCTACAAAAGAGCTGGAGGGGGTTTTTTCATTAGTGCATGGACTGGTAGGACAAGGGATAATGGCTTCAAAATGAAAGACAGCAGGTTTAGATTAGATAATAGGAAGAAATTATTTGCTGTGATGATGGTGAGGCACTGGCACAGGTTGCCCAGAGAAGCTGGGGATGCCCCATCCCTAGAAGTGTTCAAGGCCAGCTTAGATGGGGCTTTGAGCAGCCTGGTCTAGAGAAAGGTGTCCCTGTCCACAGCAGGGAGGTGAGAAGTACTTGATCCTTAAGGTGCCTTTCAACCCAAACCATTCTGTGGTTCTGTGATAATCAACCAAGTAATCAGTGCAGTACTTACTTGATATCATATTTGAATTTAGCTTGATGGATAACCTAGCCAAAAGTGAAATTTCCAATCTAATGGATGAATACAATTCTAAAAATCTGTTTTCTTGTTAAATACATGATTCACTTTCAGGGAATGTCCATCAGTATCTGCCTAATCACTTCCGCAAGTAAATTGCCAGAATATTTGCAAAAACTATTTGAATGACCTGAGCACAAATGCAGTAAATCCATTAGACAGTTAAGATTTTAGGTATAATAGTCTTTTGCAGACTAATTCCAGTGTATTCCTATCTATTTACTGATGTAATTTCTCTTCTAAAAATAGTGTTCAGTGACTGGGGCCATGCCCATTAAGACAGAAATCCAAGCTATCCAATCTGTCTGTTTCCAGTTCCGCGATCGTTTTTACTATTCTATCCTGTCTTTCTCACTTTGTCCATGAATGAGGAGCTCAGGAAAAGCTAGGCAGAATCACTTCTGAAATAAACAAGAGAGAATTTAATACTGTAGTAAAAACAACAACAAAAAAAATAGAAAGACAAGTTAAAAAGAGGAGCCTTCTCCTGGTAACTTGTCCATGGTCAGAAGAAAATGCAGGGCTAGTCTTGTTCTGCATTCTTTCCTAGAAGTTTCAAAAGGTAGTACAAAGGTTGCCTAAACTCTTACATTTCTGAGATCTGTCTTTTGTTCCCAGGATAGATATAGTAGGAACTATCTTTGAACTCTAGATTTATCCTTTGTAGCTGGATAAAATTAATCAAATCAAATTATCTTTGAAAATCAACCAGTTTTGCACTGTTGCAATAACCAACTTGGTTATGATTCAGAGGGCAAATTTACCTAGTGGCTTAACTTATTTTAGGATGTGGACTTCAATGTTGCATGCGTGCAAAATGCTAAATCATGGCATGTATAAAAACTTATTTTCACTTTTTCTTTCCATCTTTAAAAAACATCTGTTTGTTTTTCAACTCGGGAATATGAGTTTCATTCACAGGGTCTCTTCTGTTGCTATGGCAGGGATGAGTTTCAGTCTTACTTTTACTCAATATATATTCCACATGTGCTGTTAATGACGTAAAATTGGGTAATAACATTTATCAGTTTATGTTGAGATTTGAATTAATGATGTGGAAATGGTGAGTTTCCCTTATTTTTGGTCTGGTTTGATTTTACCCTTTTTTGTGTTGAAATGATACAATTTTTCATTGAAAAAAGAAGAGTAAATTGTCACAACCAAATTAAAGCCTTGTTTTGGTCAAGTTATAACGTGTGTGTAAATTGTAGCACTTGCTGCTCTGTGTTCTGAGCCTGATGTTGCTTTCTCTACTGAGACTCCAATATTTAAAATGCTCCTTTTTTTTCATCCGTAAAAATGTACCTCCAGCCCATCAAACCATTTCCTTGGGAAGTTGTGGTTCACGACAGCATGACCAACTTAGTGTTCTAACCTGGAAATGAAAGGAAAGCAGAAGCTGAGCTGTTTGAGAAACGCTGGCATGGCGAGGGATTACCCTGTCTCATTTTCCCCAAACCACATTTTTCTGGAATTACGCTTCCAGCGAGAGTCCCCACCCAGGCAGTCCTTCTCCCAGATGAGGTAAAGGAAGCCACCATCAAGCTGAGCTGGGAGCTGTGTTAGGCTTCTCTGAGCTGGAAGCCTCTCTTCATTACATCACACCTGGCCGTATTTCAGAGATTAATGAACAGCATCTTGTCAGGTTTAATATATCGCAGTGCTTGAGTTCGCATTGAAGATGTAATCATAAATTCCCTGAGCTGTGAACTACACCTTAAGGACTCGCAGGGAGTTCTAAGAAGGCAAGAAAAAGAAATGACTGTAAACTACAGAGTGTGCCAGTTTTGAGAGAAACCTGCAGATTTTCTAGGACATTAGGTTTCAAAAGAAGGATTACACACAGACTAAACAGAGTAGAAGTCATAAAAATTTAAAGACATCACAAAAATAAGATCCTTTTTAGGTATGACAGAATACTAAAGGAAATTTATACTGAATTATACCACCCAAGCAGACCCATTAATTAACGTAATGAGAAAATATGTTCCATTTCCATGGACCTAAGTGTGTCAGGAAGCATTTGACACTTTTAAAAGGGGGAGAGGTGAAAGCATGCACTTCACTGCTCTTGAAATTCTCAGGTTTTAGCTTATCTATTCACATTCATATTTGGGCTGCTGAGGCATGAGGATATGTACTAATCGAGAGAGAAAGAAAAAACTAGTGCAAGTGACTGGTATGCCTAAAATATGTAAACACATTTGTGCTGAAAAACTCCTAAAATTCTATCTTTAAAATATCCTGAACATTGGAGAGGTTGTCATGTCATATCATAGGAAGCCAGGAATGAAAAGAATCTTTTTATTGTCAAGATATGATTCTGAAAATATTACATATGTGAAATTTTAAAATCCATAAGCAGATGCTCTGTGTTCATTCCAATGGCTTACATTTGTAAAGCTGGCAAGTAGGGCACTTTGCAGGAAATAAAAGCCAGATTTTCAAGGTTGTTCAGACATCATTTTTCTGTGCAAAGGATTTTAAAAATCAGGTTCTAATTCCTTTTCTCAGAGTTTTATTCCATTCCTGTTATTCAAATATTCTCCTGCATATTGCTTGGAAATTCTTATGGTCATTCCTTGATAGAAGCAAGTTGAAAAAATTAGTGTGATCCTTAATCTTTTTTTAGGATGTAAAATAAGTCCATGTTTTTTTCATTTCTTATCTGTGAAGTAATGGCCGGTTGATGTTGAGAATGGGACATTGCATGTAGCATCTTCTGCAATGTGTCTTGTAATTTTTCAGTTTGAATAGCAATTCCCAGATGTTTTCACACCTCTTTAGTTTTTGATAGATGGGACTACCCACTCCAGATGTATTCTCAGACTTAATATGTTGAACAATCTACATTTCTGAGGCATCGCTTTGATATATTTCAATAAATGTGTATTTTGTACATATATAGCTGGTGCTTAAGGATTGTCTAGTTTACAAATAAGTATAATTTTTGTGCGCACATCTGATACAGCGCATTGTTGATTTTTTGGATTAAACTTTGTTTCCTTTCACTTGGTGGCAGGGTTTGGGCCTGCAGATCCCTTTTCTCTTTTGTGCTAAGCAGCTTACATGCTGTGTGTGCAAAACTGTGCTGTAGCCAAAATAATACTTGAAATATATGGTCATCAAGAATCAATGGAAAGAAGGCCAAACCTTATGCTTTTTTGACCACATAAAAAGCAGGAGGTAAGTAATAATAGCTAACCTATCTGTGTGGTTGAAATGCAACATAGCAGTTGTTTTATAATAGTAGGAAATATAGGCAGAAGATGCAGGAGAATTTTAGATTTAATTGAAATAAGTGAAAATATTTTACATGGGCAAAATCCAGTTTATTTACTTCAAACATTATCCTATACTGCACTGTCATTTTATAGGAGTTCTGATCATTACTCTGATTATGGTAATCTAAATATTTGCAATGCAGAGAATATTAATTTGTTTAAAATTTCTTGTCTCTGATAGTCGTGGAAGTTTTGTCAGGATTACCTACTTCTAAGGAGAAATTTACTGAGGAAGATGTGCTAATAATCCCATTACAGGTAATTGAAAGAAAGCTCTTTCTGAGCAGGCAGCTTTCAGAACAGGCAGAGGATGGAATCTCATTTGCTTATTTTTGCTCTTTATAAAAAGGTTAATATGAATTATTAATTCATCCCTATTAATTTGAGGGATCATTTTCTGCTCTCTGGAAGGTTCTACTTAAGTGAGTAATGATGCTAAGGATGAGCCTTCTGCTGTGCCTGTGCTGCAGGTAACAGTGGCTGCAGCAGCCAGAATGCATTTCTGAATGAGGTGTTTGTAAGCCCTTTAGAATACAGGTCACAGAACAGTCATGCAGAGCTTCATGGGCTCACCTGGGATGTCTCTTTGCTGCCCTGGACTTCCTGATGCCACCACTGGACTACTGCTCATGCTCCAGCTGACTGAAAGCTGTCTCCCAGACCTCTCTTCAATTCTGTAGTCACTCAAAACTTTGGCAAAGTCTTGTCTTCACTTACATTTGCTTTTACAATATAGGAAACAGTTCAGCACTTTCTGTTACTTGTTCAAAAGACACATGCAAGGGTTCATGTCATCCTGTGGGGTTTTCATGTCTCATTGCCATCATCTGGCAAATCTTTTGTTTTGAGCTTTTCGTAGGGGTATGCATTTGTCAGGGGACTGAAGCTCAAAACTCACAGTGATAGCCACACGCTCCACTGAAGCCTGTTGCTGTCTGAACTTGCCTTTCTAAAGTCTCTGTTCAGCTTCATCAGATTTTAATCTCTTGGTAGGTTGGTATGCTGGCACCACTGAAAGCACAGGCAGAGCTCCTGTGGACATCAGCAGATCTGGATCTACTCTGTGCAGATCTGGATCTACTCTACTTCGGGCAGGTGGGTTTTGAAAACCGAAAGTTTGTAGCTCTCAGGTGGTAATTTTTATGTTGGCACTGTTTTCTTAGGAGTATGTGTGATGGGTTTGTGCTTTTTTTGTTTAGTCTTCTCTGCTCTGTAAACCACAGAGTCACAGAATAGTCTGGGTTGGGAGAGATCTTTAAAGGCCATCCAGTCCAGCCATCCTGCAATAAGCAGGGATGTCATCAGGCTGCTCAGAGCCCTGTCCAGCCTTGAATATTTCCAGGGATAGGGCATTCACAGCTTCTCCCAGCAACCTGTGCCGATGTTTCACCACCCTCTCTGTAAAAAACTTCTTCCTTATATCTCATCTAAACTGACCCTCCTCCAGTTTGAAACCAATGCCCCTTGTCCTATCACAGCAGGCCCTGCTCAACAGTTTGTTCCCATCTTTCTTACAGGTCCCCTTAAAGTACTCAAGGTCTCCAGTAGGGTCTCCCCAGAGCCTTTTCTTTTCCAGCCTGAGCAACCCCAGCTCTCTCAGCCTTTCCTCATAGGAGGGGTGCTCCATCCCTCTAATCATGTTTGTGTCCCCTCTGGACAGCTCTGTGTCTTTCTTGTGCTGGGTTCCCCAGAGCTGGATGCAGAACTGCAGGTGGGGTCTCACCAGAGTGGAGGAGATGCTCTGCCTGTGGTATGAACTGGAACTTTTATAATTTGTGAAAGAGTAATAATTAAAAGAAATCCCTGATTATTCCCTGTAAACAAACACTTTGGGTTTTGTCCCTAAATTCTTTTACAAAACCTCTTGGAGATTTCAGAGATGCTCTGCCCCAGTGAGGGGGGTAAATGAAGTGTGGAAGCAGCAGTGTTGTCAGTGCTGCCTGTTGCAAACAGACCACTTGGAAAAGCAGAGCATAGAGGCAGAAAAGGGAATTTGACTCACCTGGAAGGAGGCACTGGGGCACTTGGTCCTGCTTCCTCGAATGTGTATATGTAAATTGTTTAGCAGGACTAATTTAGTGGGCTAATTTACACTTTCAAATAAGCTTTCTAGGCCAGAAAATTCTGATTCTGCTCTTCCTCCTCTTCTTTTGATCCACTGCTTTTTATCACTTCTGGCTTCACCGTACCTTGGATTCAACCAGCGAGACTGCAGTCAAAACAATTTCTTGGGAAGTAACCAGAAGTTAGATCCACCTCTTAGTGAATCGTAGTGGTGTTCTTATCATTAAACTGGCACCACCACCCATGAAGTTAATTGAGGTGCTGGCTATGACTAACTTTTCAGGATTCTCCAAGGTCTCAAGCAAGCTTTGGCAGTTGTATGTCTTATCCTGCATTTTAGAAGGAGATAATTATCTATCTCCATATTTTTTGGGTACTTCTGAGCATATATACCAGCCAGAAAAAAAATATAGCCATATTAAAAGAAACACAGTGAGTTCAGGTGCCAGGATATATAAGTAGTACTGGAAATTGGGTAGATGGAGTTGTTCTTTGGGACTCAGAAGGGTTTACAGGCCTGGAACACACTTTGGGTAGACATCAAAAGCCTGTAGCTTGAAAACTGCTGTGTTCTTGGAGGAAAATGTGGTCCTAAACACAACAGAACAAACCAAAACAATCCTGTCTAACCTGTGTTTGAGCGACATCAGCACCAAAGCTGTGGGTTCAATCCCCATGTGGGCCTTTCCTGAGGAGCTGGACTTGATGATCCTCATGGGTCCAACTCAGAATATTCTGGGAGTATTCAGAGTGTTCCATCTGGGGTAATTTCGGGTGAATCTGCAGTCTCAGCAGCCTCTGCTGCCTGAGTATTATGTGAGGGATTTCATTTCCAGGCTAAGAGAAGATGTGAAGAATTTGCAAGACAATAAGCTTAGAAACTATTAAAATGCAGTTTATCTGCATACTGAAAATCTGATAATTCCATAGAAGTCCCATCAGAAACAAAAAGCTGTAATTATAAATGCAAAGTAAAAATGATTCTAGTAATTTACAGGGGCCTCCTAGACATGAATTCATATTAACGGTAAACTATTTAAGTAAGAAACCCAAGGAAATGCCAGACAGCTGTATTCTTTGGAATAATTTTAATAATCTAACATGGTAATGAGTTTACTGGTTGCCTCCTGTTGCCCATGCTGAAGTCTGTGCAACTCAGTCACTTCGCTATATTTTTTTTCTTGGAAAAGCATCTTAAAAACTGCCTATTGTTTACCTTTTCTTGTTTTCTTGTTTATTTATTGTTACTGCTTATTTGCATCAATCTAGAACCAAATAGCTTGGAGTAAGTGCAGAAATGATGCATGAGGTATTAGCATGTGTGTGTGGCTGCAGGTTTCTGTTACAGATATAATAAGCAAGCAGTATATATATATTTGTATATATATATGTGGGCTGCACAGCTATACATCTTGGAAACCTCAGGGTTAGGCTGACATAAGTGCCTTCTGATGGCTTGCTAGCTAAGATTTAGCACGAGGCTCTCTGGGGATGAATTTCTTAAAAAAATAAAAGTGGGCTCGGCCACATTTATTTGATATTACATTCATAGGTGTAAAATAGCAGTTTATAGTTTCACTTGTCCATTTCCCTTGCTCTGGACCTGCCTCCCTGATCAAGAAATTCAATAGCTATTAAAAGCTGCAGCTGTACTAACAGTCTTATGCTTTATAGGAGGCATTTTGCAGCTATTACTTTAGAGCAGGGGTTCTGTGCCAGTACAGATGTTACGTCCACCCTTTTCATGAGCACTTTATCTGCACCATGGGCATTGCATTTCTAATGCTTGCTTGAAATTGCTAAACATGCTCCGTAGCTGTAATTTATTTGGGCTGGTGTAGTTTAGAGGCCTGAAAGCTGTATCTGCACCTGTTCTATTCATTGACCAGGAAAGCACAAATTCCACTGCAGGAGAGTTTGGATCTCTTCTTTATAAATCTCCTGAACCAAAAGCAGCCATTTGATTCACGTGTATGTTCCCTTTTCCTGAGGTGGAAATAGCTTGCATATATATCACAGAATTCAAATTTTCTACTGCTGAAAGGAGAACATACCTCTTGTTCTGATGAAGGACAATGCAACTCCTGCATTCCCTCTCTCACCTGAGTTTGATTAAATGTGCACATTTGATTAAATGTGCACAGTGAAAGGTGAAATATGTAGAAGTTGCTCTAGTGTGTACAACTGGAGCAAACTGTGCTAGAATAATGACACCAGTTTCATTGTGGGACAATGTGACAGATGCTTCTGAGTGAAATTATTTGAAGTGATATAAAATGAGTGAAAAGGAAAAGCCACTGCTTCGCCTGATTTACCTCCTGGCAGCACTGATACCTGTGAATTTGTGCTAATGGAAGATAAGCAACAGTTGGAGATGACTGAAACATTGACAATATCTGAAATTTTGAATATTGAATGTTGAACCAGTGTAAGAGCCATTCATTCAACTGTTTTAGCCCAAAATTTTGGAATTCATGCAAAATCCAGGAGTAGTCCTAGCTCTGAAAGACAAAAAAAAAAAACCAAAAAAAAACCAACAAACCAACAAAAAAAAAGAACTTAAAAAACCCCCAGAAACCAGCCAAAACCAAGCAAACAAGGAAGCCACTGTTGAGTGAGGTTTTCCAAACCAAAGCTGTGTCCCACTCTGCCCAGTTCTGCCAGAGACGTATGTCATCTGTAGACATGTCATCAAATCTGACTCAAACCAACCCTTCCCCCAAAGTAAATAAATCCAACCACATAGACCAAAATGATTCTTTGGCATCCTAAAGATTCTACTCTACTTACTTGTGGTGCATTTTTAATTTACAGTTAAACCAGGGGCTGGTCCATTACTTAGTGTTTTCATTAAAGTAAAATAGAAAAAAAGCACTTGTGCCATAATCAGTCTCATGAAACACTTGTAAATATGCAGTGAATTTAGTGCAATAGGATGGAGAAGCAGATCTGTAAGAAAACAAATAAAGAAGCAAGGACTTAAGGAACAGGGATGTATGTGGAAATAAAGAGAAGGCAATGAAAGGACAGGAGATTGTTCAAAGTATATATTTTGGGAATAGTGATCAAATGTAATCAAATGTATTAGTACTAACTGTATTACTAACATGAAATGCTCCTGAATTGTGCATTTAGGCTTTGGATTCCTTTTGAAGGTTCTGATGGCTTTTGGCAAACCACACAAGCCTTGTTCAAGACGCCAAAGACACCTCCTTCAGTAAATCCAAAAGCAGATTCAGAATTTGGCCCTTCAGGTTTAGGATATCATCAGAAGCTCTAGGTAGAATTACAGTCCTGCTGTACACAGCTGAGTGTATATAACTCACTAAGTAAAATTCGTGTCTTATGTGTTGTAAAAGGAATGAAAGGTAGCTGTTAATTCCAAGGCTTATAAATATGTCAGTGGGTTTTCATAATGTCTTAATAAATTACAAGAACAAACTCAGTGACTCATGATGTCACCAGAACTACATGCTGCACTGTATTCATTGTAATTATGTACAAAACACACAGAATTCTTTTTACTCTCTTCATGAATACATAGGTCCCATTAAAAAATCAAAACAATCCTCATGGATTTCTTTATTATTTATTTGCCATCTTTCAGCTGTTGTCTCGTTCTGAGCACTTCTTCAAATGAAGAAAATTTTCAGGAAAATGCGTTTAAAAGAACATTGCTGCAACTGCTATATTTATTCATTGAAAAGCTGAAGTAAAATACAGTTTCAAATATCCTCAAATTTGGGTGAAGTTCAAATTTTCCTTGGATCCTAGCTCTCTGGCTGGCCACCAGCCCATATCACTAATGGTATAGCTAGCTGAAAAATGGAAAAACAATTTCGTGAAAATTTCAAGATTACTTTGGCTTCGATCTGAAATGCAGAGATAGCATCAATACCATAGAGTTGGTAATTCCTTATTCCTTCATTCCTTAGTTTAAGAAATAAACACAGGACAGGCTAAAGGCTTTAGGTAAGTTAAATGTGTAAGACTTAATTCAACAGCATTTCAAACCACCAAAGTAAACTCAGTGTGTGAAGAAGCCCTTGGCTTTTAAATGCTCCTGTCCCAACTGGTTTTTGCTGTCCCAGATACAAGTGTAGTTTGCATTTCAGTGATTAATTATTCTTCAGTGATTAATTGTTCCTTTGTATCATAAAACACAGTGGGTTGAGCTATGGAGCTGGCCCTGCTCCCATGTGTATGCTCAGGTGTTGAGTTCAATGGAACAGAACCTGTTACTTAGGATGGGGAGGAAAGGAAAGAATTCCACACTGCATCCAGTTTTTATGGCCCCCATTTAAATCACTGGAAATGGTACCTCCGAATTTAACATATGTTGATTTGATGATGTGCTTCTCTGAAGATAGGAAATCAACAAAACAAATAAATGACCCCAAATGTTTCTCCCATTGTTGCTGAACTAATTCTCCAAGATATCTGTACTTCCAAAGCCTGTGTGTGAAATCCCCTTGTTCCAGCTGCATGTCCACTCACGTACTGCTTGCAATGCAACAGGTATGGATTTCCAATATGGATGCCTTAATTTTCTGTCCAGGAAACCCCATTCCAAACTTCCCATTCCAAAAATAATAGCAGTGTTCAGTCACATTTTATGAAAGCATCTTAGAATTTATATAAATAAAACTAGTGTACATTTCAAAGTATATATAAAATGCTGGCGTTTTGCTTTTACTGCAAAGATCAAAGACCCGATCAAAATTAAAATTTCATGAACTTTAAATTATGCATTTAGTCATAAAAAATATTAAAACAAAAAAAAAATTTAAAGCAGCAGGTGTACCTTATATAGTAAGATAAAGTTTAATATATTTTATTAGCTTAAGGGACACAGAATAACTATCTAATCAGAACTTCAGGCATGCATTTACATAAATATATTAAATTAAGAAAAGCAATTATACACTTAAACATCCTTTTGTCTAAAAAAATCATTAAATCCACAGATTAACAATAAATCCAACTCTATGTATTTATCACTTCCAGATACAACTGTTCCATTTCTCAGATATTACACAAATACATTTGTTAGAATTTATATGCATTATACATATATTATATATTACATAATAGTGTGTATACATACATGGTGTTCAATAATATAATAATATTTTGTAGTTTTTATAGCACTTTTCATTTGAAGAGCTCAAAGCGCTTTACAAGGATTGATTTCACTGATTTTCGGATGGAGAGTGGAGGCACAAAGATGCAATTATTTCAGGTTATATAGAATTTGTGACAGACAGCAACTGAATTATCTTGTGAACTTCAGTCCTGCTGTCTCCCTAAAAAGAACTGCACATGTAGCATATGGAGTCTGTGTAGGTAGACCTGAAAAGACTTGGAAGGTCTCGAACCAAGAAAGCACTTAATTATATTAATAATGTTAAGCACATGACTTCAGTGTGGCTCATATGCTTAAAATTACTTGTGTGCTCCCAGCTAGATTGGTGCCTGTATATGCTTAGTAGTGTAATTCAGTTTACAGAAGATGTGTAAGCCTAGTCTGAGTGATATTTTCTAAGCTATTTTCCCACATTTCAAATGTACATACAGTACCTGACAGCTACTATGAAATAAAACTTGCTGAACAGGGGAATGTCACAACAGTAATGTTCTCAAGTGACAGAAGTTTGTTATTTCCTTTTCTGCTTGGCTCCTATTACAATCTAATTGTTCTCAAAGGGGAATTGAAGTTTTAATTCTGCAGTATATTTTTTGGGGGAGAGCTAATAGCATTTCTGGAAAATTCACAGGGTAGGGTTACTGCTCCTGGTACTAATGGAGACCACTAGAAGCTGCATCTGGTGACTTAATACCAGATGGTTTCTGGTCTCAGCATATCTTGTTCTGAATTAAGTTCAGTCTGCACACCCATTTTGACTGCCTAGAACATTTTCTTTTTAGCAGCTCCTCCTGGGAACATTCAGAAAATGGAGTTGTTTGTTACTGCCTTGTGATGCAAAACACCCTTTTATCCTACTGGAAAATGTATCCTACATAAAAAAGCCTGTCTCCAAACCAGCCAACTCTCTGCCTTCTTTCCAAGAATACTGGGAGCACACCATTGTGTATATCCACAGCCTTTAGCTGATGCTGTCTTTCTGAAATTTCCTGGGAATTTAGCAGTTTTTCATTTAAAATATTTTTTACTTTTTTATTTCATTGCAAAATGAAAATAAATAGGAAAATCTTATAGAGCATAAAAGGAACTTAAAGATAGGATACACTGGACCCTCTTGGTAATGTGTAGCACATGGAAAGTTGGTTTTTATCAGTAGAAATAAAACTCTTCTCCAGTAATGCAGCTTGTTGTCTGTCCAATAGTGCCTGACAATTTTGTTTATGCAAGCCTGTCTGTGTGAAGTAAACAATAGGTAAAGGCATACATTATTTGCATATAACCCAGAATACTAAATGTTTGTGAATGTCTCTAGCACAGAATGATCACTAAAGGATACCTTTTCAGTATTGAGAGCTCAGAGAAGCAGGTGAGGCACTCGGCTTTCACATCAGCTGATTGCTGGACACTTTTAAAGAAGCATCAAGAAGTCAGGCAGATTTTGTGTAAATGCTGGCAATAAAGGAAATGCTGGCAATATAAGGAAACCCAGGAGGACTGGATATGCTCTGCAGGGCTTTCTGCAGGGCTGGATCTGCAGTCTTATCCCACAAAACATTGGCCTGGTGACTGCAGATGCAGACACGGAGAGGTCATGTGTGCACTGATGTCTGAAGTTAAGATCTTCTGCCAGCTAAGTGGATATCTTTTAAGGACTTAATCCTATAACTAATGAAGTCAATAGGAGATTATCAGTTGACATCAATGGACTTGGAGTCAGGGCCTCAAAGATTAAAGTAATCCTGTACTAAGCCTTCAGGTGGCTGCTGCCGTTTCACACCTATATCCCAAAAAGTACGTGCCTTATTTCACTGAATTACTCTATGGTTGAAAACAAAAATCTTTTCTGCAAAACAGTCTTAAATTTTTTTCAGTGCTTCCAAAACATTTTGTCCTGAAACTACTTAGGGAAATATATGTTGATTTTTTTTTGTAGCCAGAACCCAGATTATTTGGTACAAATTTTCTTCAAATTGAATTGAAATGAATTTAAAGGGTTGGCTACATTTTTTATGAGAATGTTACTTTTTGTTTTTTAATTGACAAAATATTAGTGAATTTTTAATATTGCAAAATGGAAATAATTAGTTTTTATTTACCACTTAGCTTTCTTCCGTTTTTTTCCGGAGACAAAGGACAGCTTTTAAGTTGGGCAGAAGATTAAAATGGTATAATTCCTAATTAAACTGATACATAGATACTCTAAACCATTAAAATTAAAATGTAAATTAAAATGCATGGATGTCTTTTAAAGAATTTACATAATTAAGGAAAAATTAGCAGAACAGGGTGTACTTGGACTTGTTTTTTCCATGTAGAACTAACCTTATAAATGCCTATTTAATGGATACAATAAGAATTACATGTATGAACACTCATTTTCACTGTAGTGTGACTTTGCACCTGTGAAATTACTTGTTCATATTTTTAGCATATCCATTTTGCATGATTTTACAGGAAAAGGTCCTTGTTTCTCAACCCAAATTAGAGAAAATGTGTACGGAAAAGCTACATTTCATCATGTCAGGAATATCATTCTGCTTTTCAGTTAAGGCATCTGACCCCTGGATTGCAGTGGGTAACCTGCTGATAAGCACAGTGACTGAAGTGATTTCTGCCTTCCTCCAGCTTCAGTCTGTCTGTGCCTGAGCTGTGTGAGGCTGGTACTCCTGAACTGTAAATGCCCAGCTAAGACACAGCGCTAGAAGTCACTATAAAATAACAAAATTCTGTGGAATGACCAAAAGATAAAGGCCTCAGCCAGCTGGGAAGCTTTTCTGGTGCACATATCTGTCAGGCAGTTTCAAAAATAATAAGCACCTGCAGCAACCAGGAATTATTGATGTTTGCTGTGGGTCTAGAAAGGAAGGAGCTGCAAAACCAAATGTGGACAAGTGAATGAAAGAAGGAGATAAACAGAGGTGTCATGTCAGTGACACAGAATTTATACTCTTATTTATACCTAACTTACACTTCGTTTGCATGAAATAGAATAATGTGTGAGATTCAAAGGTAAAAAGGGTTTGGATCTGTGTCCCTGACTATTAACAGAAGAGATTTATTCCCAGAGGGGGAGGCTTTGAGTTAGTATTTCTTATTGGGCGCAGTAGAAAAATGAGTTTACTGTTTTTCTGAAATGGAGTGAAACGATTTGGAGCCGATTTTGCATAACATCTTAACATCCCTGTTTATCTGTAGAGTAAAGATGTTTCTCCTTATATTCCAGTAATATGCCTTCTTTCTGATCAGTGGCATACAAAAAGAGAAAGATGAGTTTTCTGCCCCAACATATTAAAGCAGGGGTTTAAAATTAGCAGGCAGTAGGGAAAGTCATGTTTCTTGCAACAGGTACGTTTGTTCTCCTTTAGCAGCAGAAAGGCTGAAAGAATGCTTGAAATGTACAAAGTGTTGGGAACACAGAGGCAGTATCTCCGAATAAAGGAAGAAATGAATGGAATAAAAGATTAGGAGAGAGAGACACAGAGACAGAGACAACTTGAACACATACATAAAATCCCTTTTGGAGGCCCTTATCTAATTGCCTCATTTATCTAGTTTCATTTATAAGCTCAGTTTTATTCTGGGACACTCTCGGAGGTTGTGTGAGAATGGCTGCAGAATGACCTAACTGGCAACAGGCTTTCTACAGACCCTTTTTTTTTTTTTTTTTTGTATGCCAATTCTCAGGGCAATTACTGCAGTTGCCCTTTTTATATCAGCATCTTGGGTGGCTAGGCCTGGGGTTTGCTCACTCTTTTTAATAGTATAATTTCTTTTGATAAATAAGCAGCTAGGATTTTTTGTGTCTTTTTTTTTTTTTTTTTATGAGAATACTTCTTTTCCACTGGGACTTCCTATGTACATGTGGGCTTAATGCAGATGCCTGCTTTCACACAACATAAAAGATGAATTAAGAATGAATCAAAACAGTTTCACAAACTATCTTCCCTCTCCCTCTAATCTTCACTTAGATTGTTTTCTAGTTTTGAAGTTTCTATGGAATGACTCAGAGCAGAAATTTTTTAAAAAATAAAACAAACTGTAGGATTTTGCTTAAATTTTGAAGGTAATTTTCTGGGTGCAGCACAGTTGATATGAGTTTTTGCTATTGATTTGAATGAGGCCTGGATTTAATTCTTAGCTCTTACTGGAGTTCTATTTTCAGATTTCAGTATTAAACTAAACTGTCTTTATTATTAAGATCAGATCTCTAAGATCACTGTTTTCTGTTCTCTGCATGACTATGGCATATATATAATTGTGAATCTTCAATTTAGGTGCCATCTGTGGCATTTTTTAAGGAACTAAGCAGTGAGAAAAGAACTATCACATCTCCCCAGCTGTTTTTTGAAAATAACATGTCACAGTGGAGTTAAAGTTGGGTTTATTTTTAAATATATTTAATTGAAGAAAGTGTTAAAGATGTTATCTCTGTCAGATATTTAAACGTTGCTAAAATACTTCAGCGACTTTCTTGCTTTGCTGATTATGAAGAGTGTAATAAAACCGTGCTATGTGACAGATTTAGACAGCTGGCTCATTCATGAGAAGTTCACATTTTTGTCACCCACGTTGAATAAGGAAAGATTAGATGCTAAGGTCAATTTACAAAAATGGTTGTCAGGACATTTTTTAATTGTAAAACTTTTTGTGATGGAATTCAGGGAAAAGACTAAAGGCAGAAAGCAGAGGAGACAAAGAACTGCTATTAACCTACAGATGCTACCACAGGGTTCATTTTAAGATTGGTCACACTGCTTAGCCAATGAAGTGTTCGTGTGACTATAAGGGACCACCCTTTTCTGGGGTGAGAGGGCAATTTGGTCTTCATGCTCATTTAATCCCAAGATGTCTTTCAATGGACTGTCAGTTGAATCTACATTGTGCAAAATTATGCATGCACTTTTTAATGCAGACCATTGTTCTCTGAGCACTTAACCAAGATCTCTCAACCAATTTCCATTTGGCATGAGGTCACTCGAAACCCAGGCAAACATATATGGAAGGCAAATGTAATCGTCTGCTCCTCGGAGCTGGAATGTGTGAGACACAGAAATGCAAGTCTCGGTTATGCTGTAATTTCAGATTGAACACTCACTAAATGAAGACTGGCAAATTTCTATAAGGGAAAATTCACTGCATGTTGCTGCCCTGGAGAGATGATTTTACTACTGGAGAGTAACATGGTGAAAGACTTTTAGATCTGTTTGGCTAAAGTGTTGTCAATTGTTGATGCATGAGCAGCTGCTTCTAAGGACCACACGATGTGCACACTGGGGCTGCTCTGCTTTCTTTTCTTAGGCAAGATTTAGTAAAAGCTGCAGTAGGTGGTTTGCAGGTAGTGCAAAGGAAGCCTGATAGTTGGTAAGTAGGGAACAAAGAAACTGCCAGTAGAGTTGGAGATAAGAGGGCACCAGTTCTGCAGATACATCTAATTAATTAATACCTTAGCAAACCTGACTACAGCATGTACACCACATTTATTGATGCATTTACAAAGACTCAGTTTGTCTGTTAGATCTCCAAGGAACATTTAGAACTGCATTTGGCAAGAACTGCTGTAGGTTTTGTACAAGTGACACCACACACAGAACATGTTCGTGTGTGCTCTCGCCCTGGGACGTTCCGTTCAGTGTGGCATCGGCAGAGTTTGCCCATGTATAACCTCTTACACTGTCCTGCTACAGTGAAAATCCCTTTATGGACACTTTAAACACATGCTGGAATTTTATTATGGTTGGTGTCCGTTTGCTTTTTTTCTCATCCGGGGTAAATGAACACAAGTTGACACAAGGGTACATTTCTAGATTAGATCCACAACACGTTAAAGTGTGTGTGTGTTTGCTCTTTCTTTCCCTGTCTTTCCATTTAAGTTGGTGAAAATGTAACCTTAGTATTTTACAGGACATGGTAAAGCCCTCTCATCTAGGTGATGTCTACATTATAAAAATAAAATAAAATAATATAAATATGTAACATGAACCCAGTGCCCATCGTTAAATAAAATATATGATAAAAAGCAGACCTTCTAGGATGACTGGTTTTGAAATATGCGAATATAATTTAATTATTAAACACTTGAAACAATCTTGATATTAAGCTGCGATAACCAGATTTTTGCATCTATGCTAGATAAAGAAATAACATTCTGTAATAGAGTTACATTGATGAAAGTGAAGGTTACAGTCTTACAATGAATTGCCTAGATAGGAATGCATTAAGCAGTTCTGAAATATTGTCTCATGATGGAGTTCAGTTTACCTTAGAAACTGTTACAACTGGATTTTATTAAGTCCAGCAGTTTATACAGCGGTGTTTGGAAACTGCTTTCTCACTGCTATAATCAGATAGGTGCAGGAACGAGATTTCTGGGATGTCAAAGAAGCCATTAAGACATCAGGAAAGTCCTTTGACGAAAATGTGTTTTACAGTGGAATTGCTTCGTAAACTATTTCTCATGAAGAAATAAATATTAAAAAAGATTCCACTCTCTGCAAGGCCGTGACAGCGGCTGCGTGTGTATGTGTGCACATATTGGATATCGGGACGTCTGTGGAGACGTGCAGGAATATTTACACACATACGAGGGATTTTTCTGCACATTTGTGGATATTACACTTAAATTAAGAAAGTAAATCAAATCACCGGTGTTTGTTGCAGGATAAGAGTCTTTCAAAAATGACAGGATTCAAAACAAATGCCCGTTGAAAGTGGAGTTTCCAAATAGTCCCAGAAACTATACAATGTAGCTGGTTAGATCCAGCAAATAGGATGTCATGTCTAGGATCTGATCAAGAATACCTGCCCTTGTCACTCTTCGGATGTTTCTATCCACTTGTTCACACTGGGGGCCGAGATAGCCTTTTTTACATAAGCACTTATTGGGCCTTACACAGACACCTCCATGTCGACAGGCTGGGTCACATTTAGCTGTGGGTGAAAAAACAGCGATTTTCCAATTTGTTTAGAACATCACAAACCAAAAAAGATACAGTACACATTCACTTAGAGCTTTTCCAACCTTGCTATGATAAAGCATATAAATTAAAAAAAACATAGAAAGGATGAACTATTAGGAGTTTAAAGTAAATTTTTAAAGTTTTAGAATATTAGGGAGATCCTCTCTATGTCTGAGAGGATGTAACCCGGGAAAGACTGATAAACTCAAACAACAGATTTTTTGAAAATGTTCAATTCCCATATTCAGGTTTCATTTAGAATCTCAGGCAAACTCCTTTGTATACTCAGAATTCTGCACTACACACGTGTCTTAGCAAAGCAGACTGCATGTGACCAGAGATGCACTCCTTTGGCTCTTGAATCACTTAATGCTGGGACCAAAATTGCTTTTAGAGAAAAGAGAGCCAGAGTATTTT
The DNA here is from genome assembly GCA_026261815.1 of Monarcha castaneiventris obscurior. Classification (NCBI taxonomy): domain Eukaryota; kingdom Metazoa; phylum Chordata; class Aves; order Passeriformes; family Monarchidae; genus Monarcha; species Monarcha castaneiventris. Next base: position 3,114,888 of record JAMPIT010000890.1, read on the forward strand.
TTCAACCATTTTTATCAGTTATATAAGGTTTAAAGTTTTCTCTCTCTTTAGCAGATGCTTGGTTTATCTATAGAGTTCTAGGTTATCAGCTTGCTTCAGTTTTTCAAATATAGCTCCTATTTCAAATTGTAGCCAGTGTTAGCAAAACTAATGATCAGTAACTTTAGTTGTGGAAGTATTGTCTTCTGGGGTAGTCACAGCACCTTGATATATATAATATATATATAAAACATCTTTCTTTTTCTGCAGGTGTTATGCTGTTTAATGTTATCTATTGCAATAAGCATTAATATGGATTTATGGATATTTATAACACACTATAGAAATGCAGGTTTCTTGATTTTATCCATGAGTTTCTTAATTACACAAAAAGGAAACTCACACCTCATAAGGTAAATTTTCTTGTTTAAACTATAATAGTAGCTTGAGGTTCAACTTAGAACATCCTTATTAGTTGTTGTGTGGGATACAGGGAAGGAAGATCCTTAGTCTACATATTTTCTGTGGCTTTCTTGCTCATTGTGTCCATCAAATTATCTATCATAAAGCTGTGATCTTTTAAACAAAACAGGTTATTCAAGACTTATTTATGTTCATGTTGGAGGCATTTTTTTATTTAAAGTTTCACTTGGACAAAGGCTGTAGAATGGGCCCCATTTTCTAAATGTGGGAGGGCTCTGACTGACAAGTGAGGACAATTGATGTTGGGCTATTTGGCCAGATTACCTCACCCATTTCTTTAACCTGCCTTCATTGCTGGGCTGTAGAAGGCCAGCTCATGATTCTTTGCCAGTAAAATACATTATTAGTGATCAATTAGTTTCATTTCATTCCAAAGTCACTCCTACTCATCACTAAAAACCTGGAGATTGCTGAAATTTACGCTCCAGGACTTCATAGATGGCCCCGCTTCACCAGGGCCCTCCTGCCCTTCCAACCTGAACTAACCATGGGATCCTTGTTTTCTCTTGGTCCCTGCTATTCTTTTGAGTTCTAATGCCATTATGCTAATGTTGTCTCTTTGTGTGGGCATCTGGTCAAACTCACCAACCAAACACGCCCAGTCAGAGCACTCTGCTGATGCTGAGGAACAACATCTTTGTAATAACCTCTCCTGGCACCCAGGCAGGCTCTGGAGTATCTGCACTGGCCAAAATGACACAGCTCAGACAGAACCACAGCCTCTGAGACACTGATGGCACAGCTGTGGCACTCCAGGCTCATTCACCTCACCCCTTTGCTGGCACCCCTGTCATCTTAGTTTGATCACAGTCACTTTTCCAAGTGACTTTTAAAATCTAAAGCAACAAGATAGGAGTTGATGAAATCACTGTAATAATGGATCACAATAACATTGATTATTAGCCGCTTTGTGATGAGTTGTACATGGAATTCTCTTTAGCACACTGGAGACATTTCATTTTGGAGGATCAAAAGCAAGAATATACCAAAACTAAAAAAATCTGCATTAAGTTAGTGAAGTGCAAAATATGCAATGGAGACCTGCAAATCTGATTTACCATCTTTTCTGACAAGTCTATTTGACACTGACAGTGGTAATACTGGAATTGGAAGGCCCAAACACAGGACATTTATTGACTGCATCTCCTTTCATTTTAAAATCTTGGTGAAAAAAAAGAAAGAATCCTGTTGTCATATTTATGCTGTCAATTGCATTCTGCACTGGCTCACGATGCATTGGATGTTTCAGAGTTCTACTCATCTAAAGACTTATTGTTCTCCTACAACTTACGAAATCAGTATTTTTTAATGTTGTCTTAGAACTGAAGGCCAATATATTGGTCAACATAGACCTGAAAACTTGTCTGAGCAAATAATTAAAAACTTATTATGACATGTCACTCCTTTTTTCACTTGTTGCTATGAATCTATAATACAAACCAGTTCTGCAGAACTCTCCTTCCCAGCCTTGATTACAGCAGCATTTTCCTGTGGGAGTGCAGTGCCCGTTCCGACAATGCCTTGAGCATTCAGATGTCAATATCTGTGCAGGCTGAGCTGTTCTTTTGCATTCTTCAGGGACTAAAGGCCTGAATAAAACCATACAAACCAAGCAAAGAGTTAAAAGTCAGGATCAAGGAGAAATATTTTGATTTTTTTATTAAAGGCCTGGTTCTCTGCTATAGTATTTTCAATGGTAGAAATCATGAGATTTCTTTTTTCCACAGAAAAAACAGTAAGCATAGACATGATATGTTACAGTACAGAAAAATGCAATGCAAGTTGCTATTATTTCATGTAACTGCCTTCAGAGACCTTCTACAAGATTAAGCAATAGTCCTTGAGAATTCTTGAAGCGTGAACCTGCCAAAACCAGCTTGCTAAAGGTTCATAAAGCTGCCAGCTTATCGCAGGCAGCATCTGATGGTGTCTTTTTGCATTTCTAGCTGATCTAGATTTCCCCTAAGACAGGGGGAAGAGTAACCTGAACAAGTTTTATGTCACACATTATGACATGTAATAATTTGGTGGAAGTACTACCTCCATCTACAAATTCAGTTTTACACTGCTGGCTTTTTATTTCCATATTTTCATGGAATGGTATTTGGATTGTGCATTCTGGATGCCTATTTAAGCATCTGAACATCTGACCAAGCACTAGCAGAGGTTGCCCAGAGAGTTGTGGAGTCTCCACCATTGAAGATACTTGGAAGTTGTCTGCACGTGGTCCTGGGAAATTTGTTGTAGGAGTCCCTGCTTGAGCAGGGGGGTTGGACCAGGTGCCCTCCAGAGGTGCCTTCCAAACTCAGTCATTCACCATTAGGTGATTCTGTGGAATGTATGCGTGAAGGAAATTCTAGTTCGGCTGACTTAAAATATTTCTGCTACTGGATGTTTTGGTTGGGGTGATAGGATCATCCAAAAGCTACAGGTTCACAGTAGAGATACCATGTTTTGTTTCTGCTGTAGGTTTGGTTGCACAGGTACAGCCAAACAGGTACAAGTTTGGAAAAGAATGTCAGGATCTCCCAAGTGATCTGATCAAATGATTGAATAGGAGCATCATGAAAAATTAAGTTAATTAATGATAAATGCAAAATTAACTAATTTTCAAGGAAATCATCTGAACTACTGCCATACATACTAAGCTTGAAATGAGCAGGAAAAAGATTCTAATAGTTTTGCGGAGAGCTTAGAGAAACCTTGGCTAAGTGCCCGGCTAGATTCCAAATAAACCAAAACAAAATTGTATGAGATAGAACAGAATAGAAAACAACATTGTTCAATATACTGACATCAGTATTACACCCCAGTTATATGCAAATAGCTGGAATAGCAGCTCGTGCACTGATTACCCTGTCGAATATTAAATTCCTAGAGTGATACTCCTGCGTGGAGGAAAGAATAGTTTTTGGAGCCTGAGAAAGAACAGGTATGATGGAGGTGCAGAAAGCTGTGGCAGAAGAAAAAGTGGAGAAAAACTGGGCACTCTTGTTTATCTCCCATTTCAACATCAGAAGAAACATCAAGGGAAAAAAATTAAGCTAAAGAAAATAAAATCAACTAGGTGACCTCGTGGCTTCTAAGATATCAAAAGATATCTGAAGCCCATGTTCAACTAGGATTTTAAATAGATATTTCTGTGCACAATAGGGCCATTCAAAGTAATATTAGATAGTGTAAAAATAAGTTTTTAAAAAATAAGCATTCATACTTAAGTCCCTCACTAGCTGACTGGGCTTACATTCCCCCCTCCCATTTTGGCAAGCATCTTGTTAATGGTCCATTACAGGGTTTCTTGCACTTTTCTTTGAAACAGAGTAATACAGTACAGGCCCACTGGTTTGTTTCAGCATAGCACTTTCTCTGCTCAGTCTTAATTACTACCATGATTATTTAAACATCCACACACGAGAACTGGTTCCCCAAAGTTGCTAAGGACAGAAAGAATGTGTAGATGATGCTTTAGCATAGCACCAAGTCCTGATTTCCAAAGCATTTCTGAGAATCAGACTGAAGGTCCTGTATTATTTATGGGCTTTGAAACATGTTTTGACACCTTTGGTGCAGCATATTTGAAACCCTTTCAGTTTCACTGTTTACATATTTCCACAGCTGTCTTTTAAATATAATGCATTATTTTTTTGACCCGTAAGGAATTCCAGTTCTGTAGTAATGAGTGCATTACATATGATCTGGTTAGAAAGTTTCTACACTTAAAAAATTATATGCAATAGTCACACGCAATGCTTTCGGGAAACTGTTCTAGAAAATATTACAATTTTCAGTGCAGACTTGTTCAGATTTAAAGTAAAAAGATCTGTCTTCTAATTCCTACGTGTGGAAAAAAAATCTACATTTGAAATTATTTCTGTATAGCCAACTGCATAGGAGGCAACATTCTTTATCTGTCACTGTTATAGCCCATTTATTTCAAGTTACTTTAAATGGGAGGCTTCTCTTTTCCTTGCTCAACCACAAGAACAGTACCGTGTTTAGCAGGAAGCATAACCTCAGGCTCCTGGAGCATCTCTTGGAAAAGAGCTCTAGTGTCATATCTTTAGCAAAGAATGACCTCGTAAGTCACAAAGGTATTTTATTTGGGAAGATAATGATTGATTTTATTAATAGAAGTGAAGTATTTATCTATGATAGTGCTAGAATATATGGTTCTTTTTGTATTTAATTAGGAAGGCAGAAGTCACACTTTTTTGTATCCAGCTGAGCATGCCTGGTCACTTTTATGATTTAAAGTTTTCTACCGCTCTCGGTACTTGTGAATATAACCTTGCCTTTTATTCTACCATCAATCAATAACTTCCACTCATCAGCCTTGGATAATATTTATTAATGGTGGGGTGGAGTAGAAACAAAGATGGAAAAAATTCTGGTTGGCAGGGTGCCTTAGGAGAAGAGGAATACAAATGCAGCTGCAGCGGAATCCTCGTGTGTGAGAATCGCTGGTTCTCCTTAGCTGTGCTCTGGGAAAAGCCACACTTCTTTCTCAGGATTTGAGTGCTGCTCTGGGACCAACACATATCGAGAGAAAGCCTCTGCCCCACAGCGCTCACACTTTGCATTCTTAGGGCTTGAAAGGGGTGGAAATGTTCAGGCTCAGCACAAGCTGAAGTGAATCTCACAAAGATAACGTAAGTCCCGAAACTGACTGTTGGGACTCGATCTCTCCTGCACTTAGACAGGACCATGGTTTTGTTTATATAACCAGTGCTTCGCTGTGTCTCCTGACGTGGAAAATGGAGGGGAATAGATAGAGCCACACTCTGGGCTGGAGAGAATTTTTTTCCTTGTATCCCTCAATCTATAAAACTCTAAAGGGTACAGCTTGATTACTCTTACAGTAAGCACTATTTGGTCCACAGAAAGTCAGCCAAAAATGTAGCTGATAATGACTATTTATATGGTCTGTACAATTCTAGTTATCTTAAAGAGCTGTTCATATATACAGTACTGTACAGTATATCTTGCTTGTTAAAACAGGCTTTCATGAAACTGTATAACAACTCTAAATGTATGGAACATGGAGGAAAAGTTGTACTGGGGGCTGGGGCCTCGCTGGATCCCTTTGCTGACGTGTGCAGTGAGCTGGGAATTCTTGACTGTGCAATGTGTGAAATAATTTTTGCTGCCTTACCATAGCTAGTAGAAGAAAGCAGCCTCTACTGTTAGTTTAGAAGCATATAAAAGTCCAACGTGCTTTAATAGATTAAAACTCATCCTGGCATAGCTCAGGACTTTGTGCTTTCTTTAGTGCATCTCTTCACAGCTCCACTAAACACAGAGAGTGATTTAGTTGCTGTATGTGCTATCTGTAACTCAGATGTGCATAAATCAATGCAAATGGAGGGCCAAACTCAGCAGTAAAACAATGGTACTGAACAGAAAACAATTCCTCCACCAGGCTTTTGACACAATATCAAAAATCTCTACTTCCCCACTAAAGCGAGGAAAAAAAAAGCCAGACAAAATTCCTGGATGTTCAGATTCAAACAAGAGACACTGCTGTAGAAATACTGATACAAAATATATGGAAAGTTATGCTTCAATTACCTGCACATAAGATATTAGGTATTAGAATGATGCTTAAGTATATCACCAACGCTTGTGCATTAGTTGTTGAGGTTTTTTCCTTTATAAGGGAAAATGTCAAGAAAAAATAATTTTGTTTCACTCCTTGTCATAGCCTAAATTTACTACTTGTCATAGAATAAATATAGCATCTCTTCAGGTACAGCTTCTAAAATTAAAAAGTATACCTTTAGTCCTGGGAGAGATGCCAAAAGCTCGTTACTTGTCTCCAGATTTACTACATGGGAATAATGTGGAAAAAACTCATGGCTTTTAAGATTTAAACTCAGCAGCATATCAAATTTATTCTTATATGGTATACTTGTTCATGACCTCTAGTCTTAAGAAATTCTGTCATGTTTGAAAACTAGTCCCTAGTGAAGCCTGTATCAATGTTAATAGCTAAGAGGTCAATGCAACTGCTAAACAGTTTGTATTACTGTCAGGGTGGTCATGAAAACAACACCTGCTGCATGAGCACTTGGCAGCTGGGTCAACAGGCACTGTGGGAATTTATCAATTTAGGGGGCCACTTGCATAACACTTTGACTGATGAATTAGGAAAGACTGGCTTACTGGGCTAAAGCTGCTCTATTATGTGTGACTTTCTTTAGGATGGCAGAGGCTTCCTGCAGGCTCCAGAAAATAAGCAAAAGATAAACTGAGCTGTTTTTTTTCCTTATAAAGCGATAAAAAGTAAGAACTCCTTAATAGCCAACGCTAGAAAGACTTTAAGAAAAGGGGAAAAAAAATACGAAACCAAAACAAAAACTTTTACAGTCAGTGAGCTGTGATGTGATTGAAAAAAATCCTTAGGTTTTTCCATCGTGGTTACAAAGGAGTTTTTGTGAAGTACTTCTGTAAAGTGAAACTCTCTAGACTGGTATTCGCAAAAAGCTCTAATTTCTCTTTAGTGTCTCTTGTGGGAACAGTAACTGCATGTGGGTAGGTAAATGAGATAAGAATTTTGCATGCTCCAGCTAAACTAAACATAATTAGACATTAATTCTGGCTTTCCATTCCCTCAAATGACTTAAGGGATAGTAACTTTCTGAACAGAAAGAAATCATATGGCCCACCTGGGTTGGTGAGGGCATTCACCAACCAAATTGGCTCCTTCTACAGAGAGTTTCCAGTAGGAGCGTTGGAGTTTATCTATAACCCATCAGAACTGAGTATCTTGATGCAGATTACCCTAAAATGGTGTGTTTCCATTTCCATAGTAATTTAAGTCTCAAACAGGGCTACACTTTCATAAATGCTTTTCTTCTGTCATACCACCAAACACTCCTGACTCATAGTAAAAAATCAAATCACTAATGGTTTTCTAAAGAGCCTGAACAACATCAAAATGAGGCATGACCTAGATACTGTCCCTTCGTGTTTGAAATGAGTCTGTTTGGAAATGCTCTCCGACAGCGGAAATCCCAGAAGGTGATGATGGAAAGGATGATAAGTGGAATTATATACTCTGGAGGGGCATGAAAGAGGAGCGAGATGGTTTGAATCAAGTTCAAGTTTCAATCCAACGGGAAGCAGCTATTCCGGCTGTTGATATGAAACACATTGAAATCCAGATCTATAAGGTGTTACAAGGAGAGGAAGAGGAAATCTTCTTCTTTGTGCAGGAACACATACTCAGGCTCTGCCCTCTTTCATAAAAATCACCTGCTGGTTTCAGTGAGCCATCCTGGTCAAAACAATTACTCATCCCCTTTGGAATCACCGTATTGATGGTGGCAAACTCCTAAAGCTTCACACTTACAACTTCGCAAGAGATACAGAACGTCTTTTAAATGGAAAGCTTTTGCACTGTCTGTCATTTTGAGAACTCTTCTCTGAATATCCTTCCTTTTATCTGTAATTTCCTTAGAAATTAAAGTGATCATCTTATAAGTACTCTAAAAGAAGACTTACAAAGCCACGTTATGGCTGTTCTCCCACCATCCAAAGTTTATTTTCTTACTTCTTGGTCTAGTAATAATGTTTAAATTACAGACCACATGGACCTATCAACAGATCATACTTATTTAAATATTCATTTTCACAGTTGATTTTCTCCTCTCATCGTGCTAGAAAAATGATTACTTTTTCTTTTCTAATGGGTTTGTCTCCTGTTTTCTCTGTTACCAACTAACTGGAATCTTTGGACCTCTCTACATTTTCTCCATGACTGTTTACTTAGTTATTTTTTCTTTTGAATTCATCAGTGCTTTTACGATTGATATTAGTATGTATTTTTAGAAACAGAGAACACAACAGAAAAGTTATGAAACAGAAAGTAGAAAACTAGAAAATAAAAAGGTTTTGGTTTTTGGCCACAAAAACAATTTATAAAATGCTAGTATTTGCACTGACCTTCAGGATATCTGACTGACCCCACCTCTTAGTTGAGAAGAACATAAGTCTTTCTCCCTATATTTTCTCAGTAGTTCTAACCCCTGGAAAGTAGTGGTAGTGGATTTTTTTGATATTAATCAAATGATAGATATATTTTTCAGAGACACACTTTTACCTGAAGAACTTTGCTTAACTGCCAGTTTAACTAATGTGCCCAATGTTGGTTTTATGTGCTTTTAGTTTTAATGTTTCCCACATCTCCTCCAACCTCAAAGCTAAATATGCTGTTGGCTATGCTCTTCTCTCTACGGGATTTTTGGCAATATGTAGTACATCTACATTTTGCAGCACCTCACATACTTAGGGCTTTTTTAAATCACTTCATTGTCCATGAGCACTAATGTATCATTATAACAACCTTTTTACAAAGAGAAGGATTATTTCACTCAGTGCTTACAGTGGGAGTCTATTTAGTTATTGACATGAAGTCTTTGGAAGAACTGAACAAAAGTTTTACTGTGGTACCTGGCATACTGTATTTCAAGCTGCTTTGATGACTGTGGGATTCAGAACCTCCGTGTTGATCATGTTCATCAATTTGTCATATATCTCCTCAGTTTAACACCTCATTTCTGTTACATTTGAAGGATTGTTTTAGGATGGGACTTTCCCATTGCTGAATATTGAAGACTAATGCAAAGTGTTCCCTGGATTACTCTCGTCTTCTGATCTCCTAATGTTTTAACCTGCACACTTAATGATTTTTTTCTATATCCAAGTAATAGATTTCTGTCTTAAGAAAAAGAGGAGTCATGGTTATGTTTGAGAACAACTTTGATTATGCAGTAGTGTTCTACAAGACAAGAGGACATTGCCTCAAGCTGTGCCAGGAGAGGTTCAGGTTGGACATCAGGAAGAATTTTTTTACTGAAAGGGTTTTTAAGCATTAGAATAAAGTATCCAGGGAAGTGGTGGAGTCACCATCCCTGGAGGTGTTCAAGAAACGCCTGGACATGGCACTCAGTGTTGTGGTTTAGTTGACAAGGTGATGATCTGTCAAAGGTTGGACTTGATCTTGGAGGTCTTTTCCAACCTTAATTTTTCTATGATTCTAAAAAGATCAAAAGAAATCAAATCTGGCACCTTCATGTAATGTTTATTTTTTAAAATAAGAGAATAATTTTGTAAGTTTGCAGCAGTGTATAAATAACCACCTGCAGAAGATGGATGGGTTTGCATGGAATTACTAATTTTCAGCAAGGGGCTACTGAAAGAAATTATAATTTTGTTTTTTACACTGCCCCAGGCATGGAAGATTCTCTTTGCAAATTAACAGGTCTGCCAGGGGCCACCTCTCACAGGGTTTTTTAATAAGTAATGAATTTCTAAGATATGACAAATCAATAGCTGGATGATTTTATTTTTACCTGCTACTCATAGTCCACCTGTAGCATCTTTACTTTGTGTTCTAGGAAGCTTAGTGTGGTAGGCTTTATGTGTATATTTGCTGTATTGGTATGGTGCACACCACAAGGAGAAACAACAAAATATTAGCATGGAAAAGAATATTATCTTGTAAATAACAATATTTTGTTACTAAAACTTTACATGAACATTTGCCAAAGCCATGGAATTTTTAAGTTGTTTATGGGGGTGGCTTAAACTTAGCATGGAATGGTAAATAGAGCTGCAATGCTCTTTTGTGGAAGTCACTCATTATCTTTCCCTTAAAATCTGCAATGGTGTGAGACTGAAAAACAACAAAACTCAAAACTTTGCCTGAATGGAAACTATCCCAAGTTTCTGAGAAGTGTTACCAAAAACGATATCCCTTTGCCACAGTCTGTTTAATTTCAACTGTGTGCCAATTTGCAGAAGTATTTTATAGTTTTCTGGTTACTTTCACCAGTAACCAAACACAGTCTTGACCCTTTTCCATGCATGAAAACAGCCAACCGTGAGTGCAGCAATGGGAGGTCTGGCCTTTCAGGTATGTCAGCTGAAGACCACCCTACTGGAAGAGGTAACAAGAACAAAAAGCTGAGGTCAAACAAGGCAGCCCCATGTAATTAGATACTAATAGTGGATTTAGGGTGTAAAATTCACTTAAAACCATACACCAACAGACTAAACAATCCCAGGAAGAATGGCAAGTTTTGTTCTAAAAAAAATGTTTTCAATACCAGAAAGCACAAATAAAACATACATAATAACCTTGACTGACAGACTGCACTAACCTGCAGTAACATCTGCTTCCAAATTATTTGCTTTACTTTTGGGATAGTACGATTATAAAACACTGAAACTCCACTACCACTGAAACTCTACTGTAACTTATAGTACAGCGTGCATCCAATGTCATGATTTTATTGTTGGAGTCACTTGTTATCCCAGTAACAATGTTTAGAATTTAAGTTTGACAAGAAAATAAATTCCTCTCTTAACAGCAAAGCCAAAACTGGAAGTCTAACTGTATGTGATACTCATGGAGGAACATGCCGAAGTAGGTGCTGAACAAACAGGCAGCTGCTTTGCAGGGTATGATGGGCTCAAAGTAATTATACAGAAAACTTCATTTCTGTTGGCTGTTTCATTTGGAATTGATTTCTGATACTTTTGCAGGATGGATGTGCTATTTTTACACGTCAGAGCTTGGTCTGATAGAGCAGCAAGATCCGTCATGAAGAAAATGGTATTCCCTCAGCTAAAGTGAGTATCTGCTAGTCATCAGCTCTTATTGCTGCTGGGGCCCTGGGTCATGTTGGGAACTGGCTTTTTGCAGTCCTTCCAGATTCCTTACTATTTTCATAGCTCCAGCTGCTCTGCAAAGATCATGCCTTGAGAAACTTTGGTATGATAATTTTCATTTATCCTCATTTTACAACTGGTAAATTAGTCTAAATAATTAGACCAATCCTATTAATTCCATGTCTTATAAATCACTTGAGTGGGATTTATAAGCCCTTTGGAAGCAGTTCTTTAAGAACTGTTAAAGAATTTCGTGTATTTTTGGCACAGAGTCCAAGGACACAGGATTTCCCTCCTTGGGGCTCCAAGCCTGCCCAGGGAGAGACAGGTAATGGGAGTGTAATGGAAGGATGTTGAATAGCAGTAAGCAGTGACAACTCACACCTACTGAGAACTGAGTCCTCTCTACTGTTCTCCATTGGTGGTATCTCCTGTACAACAGAAGAGATGTTTGGGGAAGACTGAACGAGTCCCTCAGAGCTTACTTATAGCAAAACTGACAGTGGCTAGGAGTGCCAAGCTGCTTTTCAGTGCACAGCACAGGTGTTGTCACATAGTGCTCATCTTTGGAGCCAGCTCCTGTTGTGCACTGTCCCATCACAGTAGCAGGTGAGGAAGCAGCAGCACTGGGGAGAATTCCAGCATCTGCCTTCCATTGATGCTGTGTAACTTCTGTGGTACTTACAAATCATTTGGCTTCAGGGCTACCAGGAGCATCTTTTACCAGTCCATATGGTTCCACATTAAGTGTGTCTACATCTCTATGAAAGCAAACTAACAATATACATCTAGGTTGGAAAGTGGGCAGCTTTCAGCACAATGTGAAAGTGTAAAAATTCCCAGAAGTTAGTGCTGGTTACTCCTCTGTTGTTCTGACATTCACTTCCTCTGAGACAGTGAATCAATTCTGCTTCTTGCTGCTGGAACATTTGCTTTTAGAGAGCCCCCTGCATTGAGGATTTTCCTTTTTATTGATTGTCAGTATTGCATAATTCAGCCATATGAAGAGAACTGCAGTTACCTTCTGGTTTTTAACCTACTGAAGTAAAGGCTGATCTTACAGAGAAATGCAGTGCTCACCTTTTTGGGTCAACAATCTTGTAGAGTTTTCCACTGTGAGGCTGTGTCATACTTTTACTGCTTGATAATATGTAAATCTCACCTGTATGGGAAACCAGAGCAATAAATTAGTTCTCCTTTCCTAAGATGTCAAATTTGTGATCTAGTGGTATTTGCCAAATGAAATTAATAAAACTTCAGAAGAAACACTGAAATATACAACAGAATCATTTGCTGTTGGAAAATTTATATAAGAACTTTCCCCAAACTGATGCTAAAATGTGAAAAATATTCTATCATGAGAGTTTTTTCTTTCATATAGTACAGAATTGGTTAAAAAATTAAATTTGTGAAGAAGGGAGAAGAGGGGGATCAGTCTGCTCCTGCAATATCTTTGCCCGTTAATTCTGTAACATTGGGAATAAAAGCAAGCATTTTATACATTGTGTCATAGTGATTGACATGGTTCACAGCATGTGAGACACAGGAAGGACTTTTGCCCCTTGCAACAAAACATTCTCTTCTCAGTTCTTCCTACAAGGCAGCTGAGGTGTAGCTGAGAGCCGTGTAGACAGCTGTGGCAAAGGACAGATAGCCTTCTTTTTAAACATTTACTACGATTATGAATACTTCAGCAGGAATTACCGATAAGCCTTATGATTTAAGAACAATTCTTTTAGTATTTACCTAATTCATCTTCTCCAAATCCCAAGACAGGGCCTGAAAAGAAACCTCTACATGAGCCAGTGTTGCCAAGACAGAGGGGTTTCTCTTGCCACTGTTTGGTTGCAGGACTCTGTTGCAGCGTTAAAAAATTTCTATATTCAAAAACACATAAAACAAATTGTTATATTACATTTTGAAACAGAGTTTTCATTGTCCAGATAAAAAAGTAAATACTTGCTGCAAGTAGCTTCATAGATACATCTGTGCAGTTCCTCATCTTATGATTTTCTGTACTTTTTCCCAAGGATTAGGTATGCTCTGCATGTCACCATTCATCAGAATGCTGTGCTATTTTATTCCCAAATCTAGAATCTAATCTGCGTTACCACGCTGCTAAACTGGCAAAGTGACACAACATACAAGACTGCTGGTGTTGCTTTCTACAGGCAGCTGAGTGACTAAACACACCTTGCACTTTACACATTTTTGTTTAAGAGTGAGTTGTACAAAACCTACCCATTGCGGTCTCCAAACACGTAACTTCCATAGAGCCTCTCCGACTGGCAGCCCCGATACACAAATCCACCCACCAGGGATCCACTGCTAAATGGTTTGAATTCTAGAAGTGAGGGCTCACTCTCTGAAAAAGAACTACCATAGCATTAGATCATATGCTTTTTCATATTGACACACATTTATGAAAACGTTACTGCTTCAAGAAAAGAGATCAATTCCATTTAAAGGTTCCTCAGAATTCAAGATGTGTTGCCAGAAATGAGATGTTAAAAAAAAAAAAATCAGAAAATTATAATAAAGTCTGGTTGTGAAACAATCCATTAGAGATTTCAAAAGGAGAGGCTTTAATTGCTTTCTTCCATGTGCACAAGCTGAGAGAATAAAACTACATAAAGATTAGGCCAGACTTCCATTGAAATCAATGTGATTTAATTTCTACATGTCAGTCCAGTCTGCAGAATGGATCTCCTGAACTTCAGGAATAAAATAACCCCCGTTCACTGTAGAGTTCAGTATCTAAAAGTCGGAATAGCAGTGATTTTCAGTAAAATTGTTTTGAAGGCTTTTCAATGGTTTGAGAAACTTTCCAAATCACAGTTTTAAGCATGGTATGTGTGTTACATCCCATAAAACATTGGTATTACTGGCTGTACCTTCTCATGGTAATTTATTTTATGCTGCTGTAATAGTTGTTGCAATTCCTATACTTTTTTTTTCCTTTTTTATTTCACAAAACCACAGAGTTTAGTCCTATCAAATAATTCTTCAAGGAAGTTTCAGTGTTCATGTTCCTGTTCATGCAATCTAATACTGCTTAGGGTACAAGTAGGCTCCATTTGACATGCTAGCAGCATAATTAAAAAAAAAGCCATAGCCAATAGACCATTTTTTAATAGGAATGTTTTTTTAGTCAGAGGGCTATCTGCAAGTCTTTGATAAATGCATTTCCCAGATTGTTCTACATGACTTAGAGCTGAAATTTTATGGGGGACAAAAGGATGGTGAACTCTTTATTGAAGCCATTGACCCACAGCTTAGTATTAATATTGGCAAGCTGCTCTGGATAGACACAATATTGCTTAGTTTACACTCTGCAATAAGGATGCAGTCAAAATTCCATTGGAGCAGTGGTTAACCAAGTATTATTCTTTGGTTTGGCTTTTATAAAATGGACACAGAAAATACATGCAATAACTGTAGTACAATTGCATTATGCTATTGTGCACTGTTGTGCCAGCCAGCACAGCTGCTTTGCTTTTAAGGGAAGTACAGGTGGGAGAACCTGGGGATGGGAATTAGAAAGGGAAATGCTACATTCCAGGAGACAGGCCAGTTCTGGATGCCTTTACACACCGTTGGCATTTATCACATGTTACCATCAGGAATTTACAAGCTGCTAAATGGGCAGTCAAGGCAGGTGATAGCTCAGAGGAAGGGTCACCCAAGCCTGAACTAGCAATCGATCTCGGTGAGCACCAGAGTTAAACATCAAACTGAGATTGTGACTGACAACCATACTGATTCAGAGAGAACATGCAGCCCTTTAGTATATTAAAGTCCCTGACTGAGTATATTTATCTTTTCGTAATCTAATCTAAACTAGTCATTTATTATGAAGTAGTAGCATAGTGCCTTTTTCTAAGTTTTTTATTTTTAGTAACATTTAAACAGAGCTCAGTCATTTCCCTGTTTGGTTGTGGTCTGTTGTTGTCTATCTCACTTTTTCCATTATAAGAGGCACATTACATAAGGTTTCCATTCTCTGTCTTAAAAGGTTATTTGTGAAAGACGAAGAATACATTTTCATAATTTCCTGATATTCCAAAGTATTCTCTTTATGAGCCAAAATATACAGCAACAGTGAGATCTTTGACAGACTAGCAACTGTCAAATTTGTTAAATCTTATTTACATGATATTCTACACCAACAAGAACAAAGTTGAGTCATTTCAATTTGGTTTTGTCCTGCAGCTTTTATCCACTTCTACATTGAAGTTTTCTCTTGAAAAGATAGAACTTTTCACTTCTATGTCTGCTAAGTTATCTATCATATGTATGCTGTAAGTTTCCTATCATAGCTATACAGTCCTTTATGTATTCTCTTCTGCTTTCTATTTATTATTCCATGAACATAGAAACTGACTGTTGGCAGCAGCTTTACCCTGGATAGAACTTACCATAGTCTTTACCCTTTATTATTTGTAAGATTCTTGCTGAAGATCTGTTCTTTCCATTTGAATCTGAACAAAGTATAGTTAAATTGATGTTTACATCTGTTGGGTGCCGGTCCACAGCACAACTGTAAAACAACAAGAGAAAAAAAGAGAAAATCCACGAGAAAGGTGAGTTCATAACATATAATTATCAATATGAAGCATTACATTTTAAAGTATTATTGTTTCTTTGTGGTACCTACTCATTTGAGGGACCTATTTCATGCTGAGCCAAAAAAACCTGAGAAATGCATTAGATTTATATACGAGAGATAATACAACTTTCCCATTCCTACACCATTTCTATGTAATGTGAAGTAAAACAAATTTTCCCTAGTGATAAAAGGTAGTCTGCTCTATAGCCCCCAAAAAGAATAGTGCCTTAACCAAGCTAAATGAACTTACAAGGTGTAGGAATTTTAGACTGTTAAAAAGTCCAAGAATCAACTCCTTATCTGAGCGACTTGACTTTCTGATTTTTTCAAACCATAACTTTAAATGTCACTTCAGTACTACCACCCACCTAATTTGCTGAATTATGTGTTGTTTAGTTAAAGCATTGTTCTCCTCCTTGCTATTGTTTAGATATCACCAGATGTTCTCATTTTTTTTCCACGTGCCTTTTTTTCCCAGTCAAGATTCCCATCTCAGCTGTACTTTACCAACTCTCTGCTTCAAGCTCTTTGCTTTCACAAAGGTAGTAATTTTATTATTTATTAAAACTAAAAATGCTGTACTTTGTTTCTGTCATTTTGGTCTTGACTTGTAGTAGTTGTGCATGCTCTTCTCTTTCCCCTTTGCCAATGTACATTTGTTTCTAACAGCGACATATGTGTGGAGGTGGAGGAGTGGAAGATCCAAAAAGTTCATGAGTGCTTTTATTATTGAAATATTGCTGTCTGAGTGTATTAAAAAAGGTCTGGTTGAAAACAGTGTCTACTCTAGAGTAATTTCAGTTTAATTGAAACTTACTTACCGGCCTGGATTGTGGAGTCCATGGGCAAAAATCTCAGGAGGTTGGTTTGTGCTATTGAAGTGTGGGTTGCTCCGTGGGATGGAATAAGGGACATTGCACAGGTCAGTATTGACATCGAGGCGCAATACAGAACCTGTAAAATCACTGAGAGAGTTGGAGGGTAAAATAATTGGGTTTTTAAAAGTATTTTACTGGTAGGTTTAATCCATATAATACTAGAGTGAACCAGCAAAATAAACGACCCACTTTACTGATTAAACACATAGAGATTGATTTCATGGTGGACGCAAGTCCAAAGAAGAGTAGCAGAGCCTATCCTAAATTCAGTTTGGCAAATACCTTGCCTTGCTATGTGCAGACTAAAACGCCTCTGACCATGTTGTTGGGAAGCAACTTGATCAATAAGAACAACTTTCCAAACATCAAAATTGTTTATGGCTTCAAATAAAAGGCTACTAACTCTTTTATACTCCGTGTCATCTAGAGTAACTATGGACATTATCACTTTGTAATTACATAATGCTTTTTGCTCACACTTTGGATCCTACTCTTGAATTCAATGATTTCTAGTCACAGTACAATCCAAAGACTAATCATAGAGAAAGCAAGTGAGAAAAAAAATCTTATTGTTTGAATGGAGATGTTGATATTTTTTTGTAAGGATTCAGAACTTTCTTGTTATGTGAAACAAAAGAAAATAAAATGTTTTAACTTATATTTATGATTGTGATGGAGGAAAGAAAAAGTAGAAGAAGAGCACCTAAACTCTTTTTATAAACATGAAAAGATGTGATGTTTAAATTCATTCCTTTCTGTCTTTCTTCATCATTAATCTGTTTCAGTCTCCCCTTGTTTTACATTAATTTAAAACCCAGTATTACAATTGCCCTCTGGTCTGGGTTTTAAGTATATCCTTACACTTAAAAAAAATACCTAAAAACCACATGATCACCTGCAATTCTGCTGAGCCACAGAAGCCTTTAAGCACAATAATAGCAGTCTATCCAGTGGTAGTTTTTGTACCTTAAGCCATCCATCTCCTCCATGTCATCTAGAGTGATCATGCCATCTCCAAGGAAAATGTAAAGGAAACCATCTGGGCCAAAGAGCAGCTGTCCTCCTAGATGTTTTCGGTGTAGTTCTGCTACTTCTAAAAACACTCTTGCTGTCCTCATGTCAACTTGGTGTGGATTTTTCCTGCAAGTTGAAGATATGAACACAGTTTTCACATTTCACTATTATTGCTCTTCTTTCTAAAAATACACTTGACTCATTCAAATGATACTTTAATATGTGGATGTTGTAACTTGATGGAAAAATGCCTAAAAGTTATTTCTGAGAAATTTCAATCTTCTAGCATTCACAAACAATTATTTTGCTGCCTATACACAATAAGTAGGAAGTAATTGTAATTTAAAAAATGACAGAACAACTGAAAAAAAGTCTTAAAAATAAAAATACAGTGTACTTACTGTCATTCCAAAACCAAAGTTTGAAATAAAATCCACACTAGTTTTTCTGCAGGTGCCTAAGTTTATACATTGTAAACTTTGTATTCGTTTTAGAAATCAAAAATACTAAAATGCAGAGGTTGCTGAGAAATACAGAGTTTGTGAATTTTAGACTTCTACTGATACCTGGATACTGTGTACTCTACGACCCTAAGGATGTGGTCATGAGGTCCAATAGCCCACCGTTCTTGGTTGGTGGTATAAGACACATACAGCTTTCCATTTTTCTTGTAATTGGGATGGAATGCAAGGCTTAACAGTCCTCTTTCATCTCCTCCCTGCAGTCAAATGAAAAACACAAAGAATTGTGAAGTTAATTATGTTCTTTATTGTGTTTCAGCTGGAACCCAAAAAAAAAAAAAGCTTCTTTCTTGTGGATAATCTTTGCCCAAACTCTTTTATTTCTTTCCTGACTACTGCACAAAAAGGATTATAAAACATTTCACTTTGGGGAAGTCTTTAAGAGTTAGAACAAGACAATTGCCTTATGTAGTTATCTATGCACAAGTCTGTTACGCCACTTTTGTGGAGTGATTTGTGTATGTAATCTTTGGGAAGCCATGAAGACAAGTTTAAGTGCTGTGAAGGATTCTTTGCTGGGTTACTAGGTTGCTTGTAATTCGTAGAAGACGAATAAAAAGGTCTATAATCAGCAGTCACTTCTAATCCAAGTATCCAAAACCTAAAACATAGTGCTGGCTGCCAACTCCCACTGTCTTGGCAATATGTTTAGAAAACAGTTAAATTGCTTGTGTAATATGTAAACCTTTGTTTTACCCTGGAGGCAGCAACATCAGTTGTCACAACTATGGTGGTCTGTTCATCATAGCTGGTGTACTGTAGGTAATAAGCAGCCTTGGTCTGTGTGCAGAGAAACCATAGTTTTACATGTGGTCCCTCACTGGAAAGGTTTTTTGTTATTTTTTACAGTAAAAATAGAAAAATCTCAGAACAACTTTCTTTTGTTATTATGTTTGCCATGAAGATTAGTACAGTTATATGTTAAGCATCCAATCCATGTAATGTACTGTGACAATGCAAATACCCTGTGAGCTTAAATAGAAGGCAATTTTCTTTTTGGCTTCTAAAAAGTTTCTAAAAATGTATGTACTATTACTATGCCTGAAACTGCATTTGTATAAATGAAGGGTAAAACTCAGATTCATTTGTTGCTCTTGAGGCAATACAGGGAGCAAAGCTGAGGCACAGAAACAAACACAGCACACAGATAAGAATTCAAATTCAATTCATATATGTGATTATTCACAAGCTGATGGTTGTTTTGGAGTTTAACTCAGGGCTTGCCAGCCCTTCAAAACTAGAACCAGTGACTCTGTTGTAGATTCAAGTGCTCCAGTTCTGCACCCATAAGGAGACAACGTTTTGCAACTCTAACCACACCCAAGATAACTAATTATGAAATTTTAAATTATAAGAGAGGATGAAGCTTTTAAAATGTATTTGCACTTCAGAGTGATGGATGGGCCTGTCTTCCTGTTGAAAGTCATCCCACAAAGGGCCTAATTGGGAAAGTGCACAGCTTTAATTTATTTTAATTCAACATGATTGCTCTACTTCCTTTTTAATCACAACCACCAAAGAGAAACCTGAGTCAGAAATGGAGAAGTAAATAGGTCAAGAGATTTCCATACAAACAGATTTGTACAATGAAATCTGGATCCTGCTAATTTAGAGGCAGGCAAAATTTGCTAGTTTGTTTGCTAGAAAAATTTAGTTTCAGGGGGTTATCAGAGAGGTTAGTTTTGAAAGTCTAGTTAGAGCTGCCAAATCAGTTGCAGTCATCATGGATGAAGGGACTGGCAATCCAGCTCTTTCTCCCTTATGAGCCAAAAATAATTCTGCAGCTGAGTCTGAACTGATTGTAGATATTATTGTTTGAGTTTCTAAGAGTTTTGACCAAGTTGCTCTGATAAAGTCTGAAGCAAAGGGAGGCAAATCAGTTGCTTTGGGAACAGGAAGGCATATTTCAAAGATTCCTGATGAATGATTCTATCTGTTGTGCCCAGACAAAGACAGTCCTATTTCTTCTCCTGAGAGATGAGTTCAACTCATTTAAGGGCCCAGGAATGTCAGTGAGTCACACTAGGTCTGCCATGCAAGGTGAGTTATTGAAAGTATTAGTAAGAAAAGATCTTTTTGTTACTAAGCTGAAGATTTTATTTAGTGCTTGATGCCATGGCAGCTGTCTCAGTGTGAAAGCAAAGTTGTTGAAAGCGTAAACAGGTGAAAATTAAATTAAGAGCTTTTAATGAAGTACACATGCAGCAAGAACTTGAAAAATGGATGAAACACGGGACCTGCAAGGTAGTAACTATGGCAAGTTGCATTCATAGGACTTTTACTTGTTGCTGTCTTGCATGATTCTGTTAGACTGCAATATATCTCTTTGTTTGTACATTGTTTCTATTGCTTCTTGAAAAGTCACGCTGCTGTTTTTCAAAGCCGGATAGACATTTTGTTCTAAAAAGTCTATTTACTCATGCAGTTAATAAAAACTTGGTGAATATCCCTCCAAGATGCTGAAATCAGTGCAGCATCAAGCTGTTAGTTGGCTTATGTTCAACTAGAAATCCAGATGAGTTTTTCCACATTTAGTTTTCCTGCTTTTAGAAACTGATTGTTCATGTGTATTTTCAACTTTATCACTAACTGGCAAACCTGTTCTTTCCAACCAAATCACTGCCACAACTTCCACAGTTTTTGAAATGCCCTCTATGTGCCAGAAAGTATATAGTTTTCTCTAGTGTTGTCTCTTATGCTGTGTGGTAAATGGAGAGATATCCAGTAAAATCCCTTAGGAGTAGTCATTTTAGTACTATTGAACCGAATAATTATGTATAAAATTTCAGTCTTTCTCTATAGAATATTCCTCACTTTTATATTTTTTATCAATGGACTTTTGATGTGAAACCAGCATCCCAGGCTTTACAGTCTTTCCTGGGGATACCATGTGTCAAATATCTGTATCTTTTCTTGGCAGGTTAATAAGTTATTGACATCCTTTTTTTTTTGAAAGTTTCCCTTTAGATGAAACCAGCACCAACAAACTGTAGATAATAAAGCAGCTTGTATGAGATTCTGCACTGCACTATTTGATGGAATAACCATTAATGTTTGTCAGTTGTATAAGGAAGGGCAAGAAGAATGAGGCAAATCTTTGTATTCCATTGGGATGTCTGTTGAAGACAAAGAATGATGGTTGGCTGAAATGAGTATTAATTACTTAAACATACTGTGGACTGGGGCCAATGTGAAATTTGTGTCGTAACTAAATCTGGCAGCTCCCACTTTCGATGTCTGCCTGTGCTGCTCTGTAGCTTGAACGCTCCCCTCTCCTGTTCGTGGCAGTGACACCCTCTGCACCAATACTACACCTCTTCCAAAACTGATTTCCTTGGGCCAGGGACCTTGGACCTTTAAACACCAGTTTGGTCTCGTTTGAGACCATAGCCATGAAAATAATTTAATCAGAATTCTATAAAGTCAGTACAAAGCCAAGTAAACTTTAAAACAAAGTGTTCCTATATTTTTCATTTTTAAGTGGTTGTTTCTTTTTGCATTGTAATTTCTGACATAATATATTTACACTTGTAAAAATGTTAAACTAAGTGCACAACATGATCCACTTTGGATTTTGACCCACACTAGGAGAAGTCACTTGCATTGTGACTGCTGCATGTGAAGCACATGAATACTGGATTTTTATAGAATGGTGCTATTTTCGTGTAACCACTCCTTAGAAGTGGGCTCTGCTTCCAATTTGTGTGCTTTCAAATGTACTCTGGTATATCTCTGATATTACAGACAGAAGTTTTATTATATTATTAAGGTATTATACTTTTTCTGTAATACAGAAACATATGCTGCACTTATTTTTAAGACATGCTGCCATTTAATTATGTCAATATATGTATTATTACATATAGTAAATACAGAGAAATATAAAAAGGAATGCTTTTACTGGTATTTTAAACTATTTAATTTAAAATAGATCATATTGTAAGTATGACCCTTAATTACGTATCCTTAGCAGTAATTAATGCTAGTAAGCAAAACCAGACATGACCATTTATTTCCATGACTCTGTGTGGCTTAATAGTAAACAATGTAGGTAGCATATTCCAAGTTTTCCTTTAAAATTTATTTCAAAATGCACTCTTTATATAATACTTATAATATAATGGTATTTATACTTAACAGTACTATTATGGTGTATATATATATATGGTATATATGGTATAGAATGGTATTCATACTTGACTTTTTTGTCTGGACAAACCCACTCTCATGTTGGAATGGAGTAACAACCTTTTTCATAAGGGGTAGTGCTTAAATTATACAAATTCAACACTGACTTAATATTTTAATTCCAATATCTTTATAATCGTTTGTTTTCATCTATTATTATAGTGCGAATGCTCGGTAAGTTGTTGAAGTAATATAGTCACCATTAATTTAGTTTATTTCCTATGTAATAAATAGCATAACCAATATGCCTTACCAAGTGTTTGATCTTAAGGAGTTCTACTTGTAAAAAACATGGGTGAAGGGTGTAAAATCTCTTATCAGGCAGCACCATCTGAACTCTTCAGAAAGAGATTCAGGAGGGCTGAAGATCAGTGTCAGGTATTCTTCTCAGTGGGAAGTGTTTGCTTAATCGCCATGTTTTGGAAATTTGGCCCCAGCACAGGATAGAAACATGACTCCAGCAGAAGCAGAAGCCTGCCAAGGTCTGCTGCAGGGGTACACTCTGCCCTGCAAGCTGCACCATCTATTCTGAGCTCCACAAGAGGGAATTGTCCCTGCCTGGTGCAAATACAGCAAATATAGAATGAAAGGAACAGAAATTGTCTGGGCTGCAGGCAGGCTGCAGGAGCAGAGCTCCTATTAGACCTCTTGGGTGTTGAGGACCCGAGTGCTTTGCTATCTGTGGGGCCTGAGGCCGCTGGCAAGGGAAGGATTTGTAACCTAAGACATTTACCTTAGGGGAAAATAATTACACTGATGTCATGGCTCGGTATGGTCTACATACTAGACCCTATCTCCAAAGCATTTCCTTTTTCCTCTTGTGTTGCAGAGCTTCACTTTTTCCCCTGTTTATAAAGGGCTTTGCAGTTATCCAAGGATTTTTAAAAAACATTTTCATTACTTTTTACTGATTTCAGCAAACACACTATTTTAATACTTGACTTTAAAATAACTTTAGGTACAGGAATGCTTGACAATTAAATTTATACATGAGAAATATGTAAAGGGCTGTACTCTGACTTGGAATTTAAGCACAAAACCTACTGGAGTTAGAGATGCTTTTTATTCATTTAGGTGCAGGACAGGATTTAGCTGAAAATGGCCAAAGTGCATCCATCACAAAGTTTTCTGTTCTGATGTTTGATAGCACTAGAACTTAAACCCTAATTCTTTTTTTCTTCTTACTTCTGTTGTAGCAAAGACAAAATTTTGACATGGGAGGATCATTTTTTTTTCTTTTCCTTACCTTCACAGTCCTTTGAAGTCACTAAATGGCAGGACCTTTCACTTCTAGTCCTAGTCCTCTGTACTTATTTTTTTAATTCCTCAACTCCAGATTTTGCTGTTCTGCTGGGCAAGTCTTTAGTTTAATCCAAATGACAATCCTCGTCCCCTGATAATACAATTCATTCTTCCCGTCCTCCTAAAGAAAGTACATGAAACTTATAAATGCAGATGCCAACCCAACACAAACCCACAGCTTGCCTCCTTCACACTCTTCTGGTGCAACAGAAATCCTGCTTTCGCAACTCCCCCAATTATTGGTTGGGAGCAGCTGAAAGCTTTGAGACTGCCCAGAGCCAGCCAATAATTGAGAGGTTCTGGGCAGAGTGACATAGGGCTGTGAGTGTGCTTGCAAGGAGGTGGCCATGAGCCCATGTGAGGTCTGCATCTGGACTGAGAAACTTTATGTACTGCACTGCTTTAGGAGAATTGGAATAACAGAAGACAGTGGAAATCAGTCCCGGAAGAGGGAGATTCAAATAAAGACCAGATGATTATTGCATTCAGTAAAGCTGGCTCAGGAAGGTGTGAATTACACACTTTCCTGCACCACAGAGGCCTCTTGAGCTGTAAGCAGCATTTATCCTCTGGGAACACAGGTGGTGATTCCACCTCTGTCCCCAGCTGGATTTATTTTCAAGGAAGCTTTACATTCCACCAGCAACTCAGTGAGTGGTTCACCAGTGGAGGCCACTATGGGAAGGTGAAAAATAAGCATGCTCCTTCTCAGTTCCCTGGCACGCCTCCACTTTCTAGTGTTTTATTTATTTATTTGGCATATCTGCTCTCCTACATTTTTCCTCTTCAGCATTCTTCCACTACAGACTCTCTTTCCCTGACAGGTTTTCTGCTGCATTGGTTTGAGGTCTATTGTGATTGCAGAATTAGCCTTCCAGGACAGCGAGAAAGCTTCCTTCCAGTGAATGAGAATGCAGTAAGTGTTCAGAAATTTACTGACCATGAAAATCCTTCATTAATAGGGGAGAAGAGACTTGATGACCTTCCGTATTTTTTCTCCTCCTTTCTGTTGCTCTGAAGCTTTACCCACCTTTCCACGCCACTTCTGTGATAAAGGCAAATTTTACAACTCTCTTTCAGTGGGCAGTCCAATAAAATTGGCTCAGATGGTACCCCACAGAGAACAGACTACGTTCCAATTAACATTCACAAACACATGACATGATGACAAGACACTAATAATCCTTTTTCCCAGTCACCAAAGCTGTGGCTTTACATCTTCTAATCAAGAATGACTTTTTAAAACTTATACCCTATTTTGATGCTATCTGACTTTATTTTTCTGTAAACACACAAACGATACAAATTAATCTTATTAGTGATCTGCTGTTCTACCAATGCTCTGATTTGACTATGGTCCTTTCAGCCATCTGTTCTGGTTTTCTCATGCCCTCATTCCTTCACTATGTATATGAAACTTATCTTTACTTTTCAGTAGGACGTTCAATAGAATTTTTCATTTTGCTTAAAATACAGATTAATGGCAGAGAGTTGTCAAAAGACTCTAAGAATTATAATTCAATACACAAGTTGCCTTTTTTATGGTGTGACATTTCAGCCAATCACTACTGTCACTTTTGTCCTTCCTAGGGATAAAAATATGC
The DNA here is from genome assembly GCA_026261815.1 of Monarcha castaneiventris obscurior. Classification (NCBI taxonomy): domain Eukaryota; kingdom Metazoa; phylum Chordata; class Aves; order Passeriformes; family Monarchidae; genus Monarcha; species Monarcha castaneiventris. Next base: position 3,140,140 of record JAMPIT010000890.1, read on the forward strand.
TAAGGAAAACCAAAAATCCTACTATCCTGCAAAGATCTTATTGAGCTGCTAATTTTAATAAATGTTGACCAAAAAGTCTACAGCACTTTAAAATGTGCAGTAAGACTTATTTACTTTTCTGCTGAGAGAGGGAAAAAAAGAGGATGAATGGTGACACAGAGCAAATTTGACAGTGCTTATGTAAAATGAACGAACCTACAACAAATTCTATACTCCGATAATCGAAAACAAATTCATGCTGTTTTACCGTGACCACTTTATATGGAAATTTAGGGATATAATTCAGAACAGAATAACAGCAATTATCATACTCTCTGCATTAAATTAAAACCAGAAATGTTGATCTGCCTAATTGTAGGCATTAAAAAATAACTAGTTTCAAAAAAGAGGGATGCAAATGGAAAGATGCCATGATGACATTACTCTTACAAACAGTTCTGCCTTTCTCCTTTGGCTCTCGATGCTAAATTGTCACTTATTAGAGCAGATACTTGCTTTTTCTGGTTGCAAAAGGAATGGTACATTCACATGAGCTATGCAATTAAATATTGTGGGGCTGGGGGAGAAAACAGAAAACTACAGCCAGCTTGAAGCAAAAAATCTATGGATATCCACTTAGATTGGTCTTCATGTCCTTACTGTAGTCTGCACGCTAATGGATATTAAAACTTGGTCAGCAAGTGACATAAGTTACTAACAGTCTGCATCTTGTAAAAGAAATTGTTAAAAAAGTATTTAAAATCATCCCTTCAACAGGATACGTTTTGCCAGAGGGCAATAAAGGGCTAGAGGAACTTTGTTCAGTCCACACCGTTTGTGTCTTTGCCAAGTATTACTATGATAATCATTCATGTTTGCAACATAACCTGGATTAAACTGTGGCCTTTATGAACTCTGTCACTGTTTTGAGAGAAGAGTGAGTTCCATGGCTTATCAAAATGATGCTCATCTTCACTGTAAAATATAAAGGTAATCTCCTTCATTGGAGGTTATTTCTTAAGCAAATTTCTGGCTTTAGTCACTAAGGCTCTGAAGGTACTTATCAAAGGCTCTAAAGTGATTTCTGCAAGATACTTCAAATCTCCTTTTCTTCTTATTGTAAGAAACTAGAAAATTGCATTATCTGAATGGTTTTTAATACGGGAATGGGAGAAAATTTGAAGCCTAGAAGTTCAAGTAACATAAAAACACAGGAGAGAGATGGGAAGGATATAAAAGGATAACTGCAACTGATGCTTATATTCCACCTATGATCTTGTCTGAGAATCTCTCCTGAGGGCAGAGACCCCATGTAGAACGTGAAGCTTTGCCTGCAGGCCCCGAATGATGGGAACATGTCACTATTTTTCAGATGCCAAAAATGTGTGTGGAAATCCTAGCAATAAAGCAAATGCTGTTCTGCTCTCTAATATCCGAAGAACTTTCGGACTCTGAAATCTGGATGCATGGAGAGGCATATTTCAGCCTATATTTAGCATCAGCATTCAGCATAGTTTTGATAATAATGTGTCAGATCTTCAAAGCAAATGCTGGTTGCATGTGTTGCTGGTTTTCTCAGTAATAAGCAAAGTCAGACTTTGTATTTGGAAGCTCTGTAAGTGTTCTTCAACATTTTACCAGTAGACATACAACAGCACTACTGGATGAAGGCTAGCCCACTCTGTTATGTCGTCTTACTCCAGTAGTGAAATTGTTTATACCTACGTTCTTTGGCCATTCAGCTGTTCCCAGAAGTAAACAGTCTTGTCTTACTGGCACAAATGCAAACAGAAAGCCCATTTGGATGTCCAGCATCTGCTACTGAGTTTTAAGCTTCCAAATGTGAGTGTGAGCATTGGAACCGTATTTGTTATCAGAAATCAAGCTCCTTGAAATATAAAGACTGCACTTTTTGGAGTCCTGATAAAAACACAGCTAGAAAAAATCCAAAAAAGGCTATGATTGCATTTTTTCAACAAAAATCATGCATGTGCACCGTGTTTGTACCTGGGTCAGAAACACATTTAAGCATTGAACCCCCACATTTCTGAAAAGGCACTGAATGAGAGCAGAGAAGACAAAAAGGATTTCAGTTCTCTGATACTGCCCAAGGATTTTTCTCACTGGTTCTCTGCCAATCCCATCAGGCTCCTGGTGCCCCAGGAGCTGTGCAGCCCGAGGGCAGAAAGGCCAGCGAGCAACTTACCTGCACTACTGCAGTTAAGCTTGGCTTTAAATACTGACTTAAGCAATTATTTTTGTTCTTTCAGTAAGTCTAAAAAATATATGCAGTGTGCCAGCTACCTGAAAACGAGGAGCAAATAAATCCAGAGATATCCAGATTTTTTCCACAGACATTTTGCGAACACCAGAGGAAGCTAAAATAATCAGGCATTTTTTGCGGATCCCTCATATAGATCTTGTCTTTACCTCTCAACTAAAATAGTGAGAAAAATATTAATACTTTGGAGGGAGACGTGAATATTTTTATGAAATGTGCCAAGTGGAAAAACCAGGGTGGTGGAAGATATACGGTTTGCTCTCCATGACTAGGATCTGTATATAAGAGGAGAATGATGGCAATCCACAGCCGTGTTGACAATTCAGACATACAGGAAATACCCTTGTAGGAAACTAATACCATCTGGGTTTGGCCCAAGATGTGTGAATGAGAAATATGTTTCTTGTTGAGAATGCAAAGATAGTTTTGGACATTGCAAAGAAGGAATGTGTTAAGCATGCACAGTTATAAAAATGAAATAGGGTGAGGCACTGCATGCATATGGAATAATTGGAGGAATATGTTTGTGTGCGTCAATAGCTGATGCAGACATGGAACTTCAGAACTCATTTGTCCTAAGACAACCAGTAAATTACTATGAAAAATGTCTTCAGTACAAATGGCTGGAAGCTCTCTGGATAAAGACAGCATTGGAAAATGCTGATTTATCCAAGCCCTTGCTTTCCCTGATGGAAAGGGAGGTTTGCTTGTGACACATGTTGTATTTGGGGGGCAGAAAGTGAAATAGTTTTGAAATTCTTGAAACATCCAGTTCTAATACGTGTAAAAGTGGGAACTTCGATTATTTCCGTGGGTTGTTTTCAGTTTAGAAATTAGTTTTAGTTAAAAGAATGTCAACACTGAAATGAAATATTTCATTTGACCCTTTCTGAGAACCTTTCAGTCCGCACTTGGTGAGATTATGTTTTCAAAATCTCAGAATATTCTCACTTCTCTCTATCCTGTTCTTGCATTAACTGTCTGAGATTTTAGTGTCTGTTCTTGGCATAGGAAGGCTCTCTGGTTTCTAACGAAGCCATTGCCAGCATTCTGAGGTTCCTAAGGCTCGCTGCCTGCGGGATGGATTTTTGCCTCTCCCTTGACACCCTCATCTACTTGTGAAAGCCTCAGCAGTGCTGATTTTTCTGTTATTTGTGAGGATAATGAATGCCTTGCATGGATAGGAAAAAGTTCCAGGCTCTCTTTTTGGTGCATATTTGCCTTCTTCTCCAGACTGGCCTTGAGTAATATCATCCTTCCTCTAAGTTCAGGCTCTAAATGCTCTTTTTAAAGAAAATTGTTGAAAAAATAAAAGATTTGCTGGTCTTTCATGTCTGTCAAGATTCTGGATTAACCCTGTTCCAGGCTCAAACACACTCATTATACAAATTACCTGTTCCTTAACTGAGCAATGCTCATACAATGGCAGTAAAGTGGCTGTTATTGTATCTTGGTCTTCATTTGGTTTTCAGCAGATTTTTGGCACATCTGATTTCTCACTGGTAAACCTTCCTGGAGATATTTATTTAGCTTGTATTAATTGTTTTAGTGCTTATCCAGAAGTCAGAATGGGAAAAAAAAAAAAAAAAAAAAAATCAATCTTGTATTTTCCATTCTTTTTTAGTACTCCTTGAACCTGCATTGGCACCTGAGAGCTGTGGACCAGATGACCAAAATCTCTTGAACCAAATGTTGTTAAGACACTAAAGTCACACTGCCAGATATCTTTGATTGATGGGTTGCATTCAGGTTGACATGGGCTGTCTGGAGAAGCTGTGAGGCTGGAGGCAGGAACAGCAGCCTTTTACAGAGCCCACTGCAACTGCAAGTGTGAGCAGATGAGCAGGGCTGAGTTCTCTGCTTGTTAGCTAGTAACCTATGGATGTATGACTTGATGGTAAATCCATCCCTTGTTCCTTGGAAAGGAATCATTAGTACCCCTTTCAGCTTCGTTATGGAATTTTATTAGTTCATAGAATCCTAAAATGGTTTGGGTTGGAAGAGACCTTAAAGATCATCTTGTCCCAACTCCCCTGCTATTCTCAGAGACACCTCCCACCAGATCAGGTTGCTCAGAGCCCCATCCAGCCTGGCCTTGAGCACTTCCAGGGATGGGGCATCCACAGCTTCTCTGGCCAGCCTGTGCCAGTGCCTCAGCACCCTCACGGTAAAGAATTTTTTCCTAATATCCGAACAAAAGCTGCCCTCATCCTTTGCTAGGCTGGACACACAAAGCACTGCTTTCACTTGCATCTCCTGCCTGTGGAACGTGCACATCTGCCCTGCACATCTGCCTCTCAGGGGAGGATTTATGACTGTGCAGAGCTTGGATTTTCCAAGCTGTTTATGCTTAGGTGCTATGCTCATACTCACTACGTACACTTGCATCCAGCATTTAGGTGAACACAGTTTTCCTTGGCCTTGTAGATTAAATTCTCATCAAATGTAATTGTTTTTGTAGCCCCAGAAGTGGAGCATGAGTGGGTATAAACAGTGCACACGTGCTTGATTTGCATATCTTAAGGTTTAAATAAATGGTCTTTGAACTATCTAGAAGAATTTATTTTATAGGAAAGAATAAACTAATGTTGTTATGCCTACAACATTCAATTCCACTGTTGGGGAAAAAGGGTTTTGAAAACTGCACTTCACGTATGTGCCTGTGTATTTTTAAAGAACTCATTAAGTTATGGTTGCACTACGTATTTTAAATATTGACATTTCTGAGTGGGGTTTAATTTTTATTCTGCCAAGTGTTGTAAATTCCTGTTTTGGATTCTGAGGATTTCAGTGGAGGTGGAAAACCACTAATAATTTCTTCTTGTTCATGCAACTTATATTCACTTGCATGTTTTAACTTGAGCCAGACCTTTTCTGTTGATGCTGATAACACTGTTCTGAGTGTAAACCAGACTCTTTTGGACTGGGAAAGAGAAACATTTCCTCAAAGTAATGGCAATGATCATTACCTTAGTATAAAATTTTGTTTCATAAGGCCCTAATTCAGCAAGTATTTAGGCACATGCCCAAACTCCACTGATTTTTTTTTTCTAGTACCAAATGGGATAACATGAGGCAGCCAATTCTCTCCACTTCAGTGTTTACTTGACTTTTGGTGTCAGTAAATGAGATCTGATACAATGGTGATGAGGGGATTTATCAATCAAAAATGCTTCTCATTGAGGAGGAAAAAAAATACTGGGAAAAATTGAGTATTTTTCCTCTTAATTGATCTTACCCCGAGATTTCATAAAGATTATTTTATGGTCTGTAGCTAACGTGGTGGTTATGCAGCTAAAGGCATTATCTTCACATCATTATAATGAAACATAACACTGGTATCCTTGACTTTATTAGCCAGGCTTCATTGGTATCTGACATTATATATTTCCTATTATAAATCTAAATAAGAACTTACATTGACCTGCATTAAACCAAACATTAAACAATTTACTAAGATTACAACTTTAGAAAAAAAAAGGAAAAAAAAAAAGAAGTCTTTTAGACCACCAAGAAACAACCATAAATTTAAGGAAATATGAAGTTTCCACCATGTGACTTCCCCTGCAGAGTTATGCAACAGACTGCTGTTACTTAAAGGTCATACATAAAAAATTTATGGTACATTTTTTAAGAGATTTATGGTGTTTCTATTTATACAACTTATATGTCAACAATTTAAAGGTATAGTATACTAAAATAACAAATTAAACTCTAATCCCTTTGAATCCTTGATAAAATAGAATGCTTTAATGTAAGTCATATATAAAAGAGGTTTAATAAATGTATCAATATTAATTGATGTGGTATGTGTGATGTAATGATTAGCTGTTTATTATCTATTACAGATCATTTGCTCATTTTTATCCTGAAACGCATTTGCAAATGGGGCTGGTTAGGGGAGCATTCCTTGGAGTACAGGCCCATTACATGGTGGTGTAGCTCTCTTTAGAATTGCTCTGCAAACCAGTCTCAGAACTAACTTTCCCTCTGTGTTGAGATCAATTGATACGACCTAGACCTGTTGTTTTGAATGCAAATAGACATCATTTATGGAAGATGTTGCTGGATTTTCTGGAAGTAAAAATTCTTAGCACGATGTGATGGTACCAAGCCTTAGTTATTTGCTGAACTTTATTTGTTTTGCACTGGAATGAAACGAGAGCAGTTAGACATTTACTCAGCATTGCCGAGGCAAGAGGGTGGCAGAGACTGAGAGGGGGCAATTTCTCAAAAGCTTTACCAGTAGGGCTTGAACTCAGCCACAGAAGTCACATTGTGAACCTTGCCTTTGCACACCTAACGTAAATATATTTACATGGGAGTTGGGACTGAGAATGCATCACTTTATGCCAGAAATCAGGGCCATATATGCAGCTCTGGCAGGGAGTATTGAGGCTAAATTCATCCCTGAATTTTGCATACTAAATTAATTCATGAATACGATGGCTCCATTGGGCCACAGCATTTAAGTACCCTGAAGTGTGTAAGCACTTTGACTCCATAAATATCAATTTCTCATGAAAACAGTCTTCACAGATTAACAAAGGTCCTAATATGTATTACATCTATGAACATGCTCAACCTTAAACATGCTGATAGGACCATTACCTCTGAGGTCAGCCATAAACACTGTGCTGAATGGGGCAATAGCATTTGGAGAAAGATACTAATATGGTCATGGAGATTAGTGGTGTTGTGGCCTAATCTTGTCCTCAGTAAAGAGCCTAGGAATGCAGTTTGGTGGTGCTAAGTTCCTAAAAATAGGGAGGGAAATTCTCCACAATCCTTTGGCTTCCTGTGCCACCCACCAGATTTTAGTTGTGGAGTCTCTACTGACTCAACTCATCATATCTTGTCCCTTGATGACTCTCACAGTATTCCTGTAGGAGTGCCCCTTGTCTGGGCTTGATAAATGTTTTTTGCCTTGCCGTGGGAGACACTGTTTTAGTGGTGTCCTTGGCTGCTGCTGTCTCCGGCCCTGAAGATAACACAGAGCACCTGAGCTGTCCTGCTGAGCTGGAGCTGATCCTGTAAGAAGTCCTCAGCAAAATTACCCAACAGACCTTTGTGAAAAGTACTTATGCAACCCTGGATTACCACATTTCTTGCTGTAAAATAGAGCTCTACAGGTTCTGTGGATTTTGGATGTTTTCAAAGTTGTGGCACCCTGTGATTTGTCTTTGCTGACTGCAGAAACGTATCGCTATTCCTAAGCTGGTCATCACCCCTTCATCAGCATAATTCATTTCCATAGTAAGAAACTGTTGTAAAGAAATTAGCTACAACTGTTCCAGCAGAGTTTATAGGTTCGTAGGCCAACCCAAGCAGCAATTAATTTAAAAGAAGATGTGATCATTTCCTATCTTTTATGAGCATTAAATAATAACTTTTTTTTTCTTTTTGACAAAATATATTTGACATGTCAAAGGAGTAGAATAAGAGCTGATAGTATCTGTGGTATTTTAAAATATGAATATCTTTTATAAATAAGAAAATCACAAAGTGTTAGAAAAGAATAACAGATACGGCATTTTGAAAGCTGTTTTTCTTTATAACTCTAAGTCTAGAGTTTCAGAGAGAAAACACTAATAAAAATTAGTCAGTCATCATTATGATGTCATTCTCATAATTTCCCTTGAAGTAAACTAGCAAGTACAAATAATATTTGTAATGTCTGACATCATCTATGTAGCTTTCCATATGCTCAGACTTTGGGTTAAATTTAGTGATGTTTCCCATTTGTTAGAGAGAACACCTTCTGGGTGGAATGGATTTCATTAAGAAAATCTCTCTGAAGTTAAGCCATCTTTGTAACTTGTTTGAAACAAAACAAAACCAAACCCCAAACAGTCCAGGAATGACAGGAGTACAGCAGTAGCAATTTGTCAAATATGTGATTGTGTGTAAGAACCAAAGTTTCAGTCCCAAGTCTGAGGGCTTACATGAAAAAAGGAACCATGCTTTTCAGTGTTGCTCTCTTCAAAAAGAAGGAAGCATCATCATAATTGTTTCATGTAGGAAACAATTTTCCCTTCCATGTGACAAATGCACATTTATTACAGTTGCTCTGCCAAGACTTCTTGGGATCAAACTTAAAAAATGTTTTGAAGGAATCATGGACTCGTTTTTTGTTGCTTCATCATGAGTGGCTCATCAGCATCCTTGTCCTTAGACAAATACGTACCAGTTGAGTTAATTTGTAATTTAATTTGAATTATCAACTGGAATTATATCTTTCAAGTCATCTTTCAAAGATATGCAGTGCACGAATGATGTGGACCAATTTAATCCAAAGACCTCTGACAACTTTTTCGAATAGTATGTTGCTATTACTTAATATAAACTTGGAATTTAAGTAAATATTACTCGTTATTCCTGATTTTGTTGTTGTTGTTGGAAGACTTGGGCATCTGTTTTAAATGATGTCATTATTTACACATGGTGACTTTTGCATTTGAATGGACATTAGCTAAATGTGACAGTTATTCAAAGTAGAAAAAATTACTAGAGTTGTCAGAATATTGTAATACACTGATATATTATTCCTTGATAAATGCCAGCATTTTCTATTACCCTCCCTTCCCCCCAGAAAGGAATAGGAAATTCACACATTTGCAATCTATACTTAAGTACTGAATGGAACAATTTCTGAAAGAAAAATAGGTAACATAAATGTAATTTCTTCTTTAGAAATATGAGGTATGTAATAATTAGTAGAGCCTCACTAAAGCTACAGAAACCATATTCCCTCAGGAGAAAAAGAACAATAACTTCTGAGAAAATGACAGGCTATACACAGTTTGCTGTATCTGAGGAATAAAAATGTAACTGCTTAAACATATTTAAAAGCAGTAAATTCGCTTCCTCTACAAATTCATAAACTCAGAAATATTTCCTTGCAATTGTTCTTGGAACTGATAGAGGAAAATCTCCCAGGGACACACAAAATGTAATAAGTGTAATATGAAAATTGCCCTTTCTGCTATGAAGACTGAAAGAAAGCAGATACTCTCCAGAACACCAGCAGGTTCCCCTGCTCCCTGCTCATGTGGGCTCTTCCCACAGTCTCCCTGCATGAGGGACTTGTGAGCCTCATCAGAGCTGACTGTATGGAAGGAATGTGGGCTCAAACATTTGCAGGCGTGCCACAGAACCTCAGCAATCCAGCCTCTTGTTAATTACAACTAATATTTCATTATGTTGTGGAATTTTCAGCGACATAGCTGTGTGTACACATCTTAGTAAGTCGTGTAGCCAGTGCTTGCAATTAAATTATAAGCCTTGCAAAGTGTAAGAGGTGAATTGAAAGCTGAAATTAGTAGAATAAAGGGTTGCAAGTAGGTTTTCAGCTTTTTAATTTGAAAACTTCAGACTTCTTGATTGCAGGAAGAAGTCTGAAAAGACAAACTAAAAAGTAAGGGGGCAGTGAATTTCCACTTCCCCTGTTTTCCAATAGATTTTTTAACCACGTGGCTTTTAAGCCAATTTCATGATTTTGGAGTCTGCCTCATGCGTGTGTGAATGGACAGGATTGAAGGTACTTTACATGGCTTATTTAAAAATAACATCCTAACCCAAGCTATAAATCACAATAAGTATTTAATGCCTTACGTATATAATAAATATTCAAGTCTAAGTATCTGGTTACAGCAGTGATTAAGAGTTCTGAAAATCAACCCCTTAAAGGACAGTCTTCAGTGGAAATAGTGTGAGCAGTGAGGCTTCTTTCACACCCTTCTATGTGCTTGTGCAGTTCACAGCCACTGAGAGAACAGTATCACCCCATCTGCTACTTCTGAACTCTGATGCACATCCACAGACTTGGCAAATCTCATTTGAATACTGCTTTTTCAGGAATTAAAGCGAATCTTAAGACAGAGAGGAGCCAGCCTGATAGGAAGTTCTAAACCTTACAGTGTTTAAAGCAGCTGGATGGGTTTCATGGTGGGAAGAAGGACAAAAGGATAAGAAAGATAACTCGGGGGGGAGCATCTCTAGATTCTAGTTTTTAAACAGAAACCTCGATCTTCGTTGAGTTGGGGAAGAACTACCTCTGACTGGGTAGCCCAGCCAGAAGGAATGAATCAGAACTACAGATACACATTCCTGCAGACCTTTTCTTTTCCAAACCCCATTACATTTGCGACAATGCAGGCAGGGAACTGACTGGCTGGGGACAGCTCTGCTGAAAGGGAGTGTGGGGTCTCGGCAGACAGCAAATTGAACATGAGCCAGCAGAGTGCCCTGGCAGCGGAGAAAACCAGCGGCAGACTGGGCTGTTTGACAAGAGCACAGGCAGCAGAGAAAGCCATCATCCTCCCTTCTCTCTGCACTCAGGGCTGCAGAAAGGATACTGCACCTGGTTCTGCAGCCCCTCAGTACCAGAGTGGTGTCACTACACCACAGGGAGTCCAGTCAAGGGGGGCTGGGGACTGCAGCGTTTGCCCTCTGCGGAGAGGCCGCCGGAGTGGGGCTTGTTCAGCCCAGGGGATAGAAGGCTTCGGGACCTTGTGCTGCAAGTGGGGTAGTTAAATGTAGCAAAGAAATTAGAGAATGACATCCCCATTGTAACTGTCCTCTGCAGGAGTCTGTGACTCTTATGCTAGTCTAGGTATTTTGGGAAAACATTTCTGTGGCAGGTGTTGTGGGAAAATCCTAATCAGTAAAAAAACCCCAGTTCACACTTCCAATCTAAAGATCTAACCTATCAAGCTACTGGCTATGCTGTTATGGACTTTCTCTCCTTTTCTTTTTCTGTTTTTACTAGAATTTCTAGTCTTGACCTCAGAAGGTTTCCAAAGAATCTTCCTAAAAATCACGAGAGGAATTCTGCACTTGGTTCATGACAGGGACTACAATCTGTAACCTGCATATCCTGGATAATTTCCTTCATCTATATAGAGCAATGAATCTCTTTTACCAAACGATATTTAATTTCATGCAGCAGCACAGCAGGTCTCTGTGAGCAAGGACCACTGACTTTATATGTGCCTTTGAAGTGGCCTCTCTGAATTTAATTGTCTTATGTATATTGTGTCCAGTACTTTGGAATTTTAGAAGCATCCCCGAAAGCGTATCTTGACAATTCCTGGTTGCTCTTGGAAATGCTTTGCATCCAGCCCTGATATGAAACAGCCACACATGTGAGTCTGATGGAGTAAATGAGTTAGCAAGTTACTAAGCTTTGCAGCATACCTTAAGTTTCACAGAAAAGCTAGTTTTGAGATGCTTGGTTCTGTCCCACACAGAAACAGACACTACATTATTTCTGGGCAAGGAATCTGAAGCAAAGATTAAAGGTGATTGTTGTATAGGCTACCACACCAGCAGACACAGGACCTACCTGCACCCAGTTTTATTGACAGGTGACCCAATTGCCTATCAGGAAAGCTAGGTGGCTGCTGTATTTTTTGCAAACAATTGAATAATAAATTATAGCAGTAGAAAAGCTACAGGCGAATACTTCATTAATTGGTGCTGAATCAAAACCATCAAGGCAGCAGCATGTAACAGACAAGTGATTATGTTGCTCAAATGTCATTCCTTTTAAGTGTGACAATTCAATTTGTTAAACTTTTTCATCAAATCAAAAACAGAATGAAAAGGCAATATTGCCTTCTCTGAAATGTATTACTTCACCTATTTCTGCTAGATCTTATTTTTTCCAAGTTAAACAGATTTTTAGATGCCATCAGACAAAAACCCTTTTCAACACTATTTTATTCAATTGTATCTTGCTGAATTACTGAGGATGCTGCTGAATTAAATAGTGACAGTGTTCATTACCCAAATACTTCAAACCCTCTTTTAGATACTGCTCAATATCTGCTTTTTATAGTTGGTTAGATTTTTGGAGTTGTCACTGACACTTCTTATATTTTTTTTCCAGGATAGAACAGAATAAGGTGAGAGAGCTCTTTGTGTGTTTAAATATTCTTTATGTTATATTGAATTTCTGTGCCATTTCATTACTTATATTTAAAAAATTTCCCTAGACTTCCTCCCAGTACACTCAATCTCGTATCACCAGCAAATTCTGACACTTAGTTATGAACTTTTCAAAGTAACAGCTGATTTTCTGGAAGCAATACAAGATTACACATTTTAAAATTATTTTAAAGATATGGATTACTTCTTTCTTCTATTTGTTTTTCACTCCTAATTTAGAAGTGTACTGGAGATATGTCCAGAGGTGTTGGTACAGAGTAGTTCTTGCCTGAGTGCAGTCAGAACCACAACAGGGTGTTTTTATTGTATGAGCAGCAATCTCTCATACCATTTTCTTCACAAACACCAAATAAAAACTTCTAGACATATAAACTACTTTTTCTTCATTATCTCACAGATTCTTTGACGTCATTCTGTTTGTGGCAAGAAATTAAAGTATAAACAAGATGCTTTTTTGACCTAATTTCACAATTCTCCTCATTTTTCATCTAGGATTTTTGTGGGTTCTCCTTTCTCTGTTATTTGCAGGATGACTTTCAGAGCCCTTTTACAGCCAAACTCACAGAAGAAATTTTATAAAAACGATTAGTACAGCTTCATTATCTTAGCTACTCAAATTTTTAGTTGCTTTAGAGCACTTATTTTCAGGGTAATTTATGCTAGTGCTTTCCATGATTTCTCTTCTCCCTTTTTTTTGTTCCCCCCCCTTCTCTTCCTACAGGTGTAGAAGCAGCAAATGATAAATACCAACAATTAGATGTGCTTTTCTCAGTATCTCTTATGGAAAGAAACCAAGTTGCAAAACCAAGTTGCTTTTATACTCTATTGGTCCACCTAACCAGCCTCTGCCAAAGATCATCACCTAGTTTGAGGAAGTTCTTTTATCATGATGTCTTTAAAATTTCTCTGTGTTTTCCCTATTTGTCCTTTAAATTTCCTCTCAAACCTCAGAATGTTGTTCTACCATGAATATTTATGGGAAACTCCTACTTACTCTGTCATTGAAACAATGGCAGGATATAACCCTTACTCTGGTGTTCTGAATTTATATTGTGCTCTATTAGTGTCACTTGAGTTGGATTTCCATTTTATTATAGGATTATTATTTTTTGGGGGCCTGAACATTCCCTTGTACCTCGTAATATTTCTCACCTTCTTGATTCCTGATTGTTCCAGTATATACATATTTTCCCTGAGTCTAATAATGTACTTTTAAAGAACCTCCATGCTGCTTCTATGGATTTTAATTTCCTAACTTTCCCCTTCAGGCTATTTCTAACTTCCTCAATATAAAAATCTTCCTTTTTTGAAAAGTACTGTAATATTATTACCTTATGGTGGGTTCCCACGGGAGGATGTTGAGCTAATTATATTACGGTCGCTTTTATTTAGTGGCTCAACCACGTTAACTTCCTGAATCAACTCATGTGTTTTGCTCAAGATGTGCATCAAGACTAGATTTGCCCTTTCAGTGTTCCATAGAAATTGTGGTATCTTACAAGTGAGAGCACATGATGATGCCCAGTAATGTGTCTCAAGTCATCAGTTGTTTTTGGGCTGATTAGCTGAAAACAAACTTTAGTAGTGAACTATACAGTAGTTCTGAAAAGCAGATTGAAATATGGTTTGTCTTTGAACTGGATCCACTGCTTCTCTGAACTTATAAACATGACTTTGAAAGAATGTACACTGTTTTCCTGATTAGAAGTCCCTTCTCTTCTTTTTTTTTCCATTACTCATTTATTTCAACCCCAGTTTTAAAATCTATCTCATTAGTAAAGCATTCTCAATAACAGAAGTTGAAACAAATATAGAGGTGTATCCTTGTTCAACACAGAGCTATTACTATTACATGTTAAAAGGACACAATATTTGTCTGTACTAGACTCAATTTCTTTACTATTTTAAATCCCAAAATGATTCTCTTAAATCGAACTTAAATTTGCCAAGAGAGAAATGTTTGCTTCATTAATGTTATAATTTGTGGTTTCAAAAGAAAGCTAAAAATAATTTCTAAAATAGTGTGTCTTTCTTTATGTCATTCTGACATAAACACAGCTAACTTATATTTTTGCAGTTTCCAGGATTGTTTCACTTGTACAAAGCAGTAAAAGTATCCCGCTCTTTCCATTTTTCTCGTAGTATAAGAACCAAGAAAGCAGGAATTTGTTTAGCTCATTGGCTCCATTTATCCTGAGCCAAGACCATGATCTTGGAAACCCTGTAACTTGGCTGAATACAGTACAAAGTTCTTTGCAAAAAGCCAGTGCAATTAGAACAACACAGTGTATGTTCAGTCTCAAAATTAAGACGATAAAGTTTCAAACAGCTAGAGCTGAAACAAAGTATCATGGACCCAGACCTTTAATCAGTGCAACACAAATCCTAATTCCTCTAGTTTTTGATCAAATGAAGAATTGTGAGCTTGAGGACAGCATTAAGAAAACACTATTCTATCTTTTTGTAAATGGGCAGAATTCACACAGAAAACAAGGAAACATAATGGAAGAAGTGCAAGTTTTGTGCAGTCCAGCCTTGGGAGCTTCTCTGAATAGTCCAGACAGAGTGATGCTTTAACACAGCAATGCCCTTTGCACTTTCTGTTTCATCACTGCTTACTCCTGAGTGGTCATACACATTTGCTAAGCAAATCAGCACATTGCAGACTCTGTTTTAAAACCCAGTGCTTCAGTTTTGAAGCTGGTTGTTTTTTACCCAAAACCTCTCCTTCACTGCATATTGAGAACATTAATGCATGAATAAGACATTCTCTTCACTTATTATGAAATCATCTGTAATTTCTATCTTGATGAACTACAACACTTAAGGATATCAAATAAATAAAATTCAGTACCAGGGATTCTAGTTCATTATGTTTCAATTCACCTAAATTTTCACAGGTTGCTGAAGGTACATTTTTGTTTTATTGAATAAAGGAATTTTCAGGCCTTATTAAAAATAATTTGAGTTCTGCTCAAATTGAGAGTAATTTTCTTTCATGCATTTTGCTTGAGGGTTTTTTGACCATTCATATAAAGTGATTTCAGAAGTTACTAGGTTAGTAAGGAGCAAATTGACTTCCCTTAGTCATTTGCTACCTTTTTTTCCTTAGAATACCGACTCTTGGAAGCAGAAATATTTATGCAGATAGTAAAATAAAATAAAATTTATACACATTGATGAAAATTAAATGCACTTTATACAAAATAGAGGATTATATGGATTGTATAGAACTGTATTCCTTTTGGCTTTTTATTTGTACAATGTATGTTTAATATACTATTTTAAAAGCAAAAGTTTTTAATGTACAGTATAGTTTTTAAGAAGACTGTATCTCTACAAGAAGTGTAAAATGTTGCAAGCTACAAAATGCTGACTCACTAAACTGCAGCAAAACCACAGTTTTGAATGCTTCTGCTTCCAAAATGACATTACTTTTAAATGAAGTAATCCATTACACATTTCTTTACCAAACATTTGTAAATAAAGGGTTTGATCCAATTTTACCTGCGGCCTTCCCAGCCCCACAGGCCTTTGGAGAAACATGGATCCTGTCTGTGAAATAGTTTTGATTTGTCCCAGTGAGGGGGAACTAGCAGAGGGGTAAAACTCCACAGGGGCTGGTTTCTGTGAGGCAGTTCCCTAATATTCCCTACTTTTGGATTTGTCTGCTGCTTCAGACTTTGGACATGATGTTTGGAGCTACCCAGTGTTTGGCAGGGCTGTGATCTGTAAGTCACTGTGGGGGCAGACTGGTGTAACCTGGTAGGTGGCTTGTTAAGGTTTATTTGATCTTCTGACTTACTCACACAGGCACGAACCTGCTTGTTACAGGAGAGTGCTGACTTCTTGCTCTTTCCCTCCAAAAGTCACTGGAGCGATCCTGTCCTGACAATATTGTCCTGTCATATCTCATAGGGCCATTGTGGGGAAGGAAAAGAGCAGCAATGGAAGCTGCCACCATTTCACATTGCTTGTCTTCCTATCTGAGATTCTGTTGATTTGATGAGATTGTCAAAGTGCTCAAGGTTTTAGCAGACCTAAACATGGTCTGCTGCTTGATAAAGAGAGTCAATAGTGCTTGGTCACATCTTCAACTAGGCCTCTGTGAGGTGTACAATATCATTTTACATTCATAACTAACAATTAAGCATTCAGTTTGTTATGGAGAGGTATGTGTTTCCTTCTAGGAAGAGCTCAAGTAAACTTTTCTTACGTAGTTTGATATTCTAAAAACCTCTTCTCACTTACACTACAGCGTCACACAGATCCCTTCATCTACTACCACTTGTGTGTTGTCTCCAGGCTGTTACAGTGATTGAGAATCCAGCTGATGGAGATTCACCAAATTTTTAAGAATGCCAAAAATATAAAAGTTTTTTGGTGATTTACTCCCTCTTTTATTTCTTTTCAAGGCATTCAGTTAGCATAAAAATAATGATTATTACATAAATTAAAGTTGTTGCAATTCGGCTGTAGGGATTGCAGTCCAATGCCAGTGAAGATAGATCAAGGTTTTAAAAAGTATCTGCTGTAAATTAAAAACAAATGGTTGAAAGTATTTTGCAGACCTCTCTCCCACAGATTGTATATTCCATTTTCCAAATTAAATCTAAGACAGAATATTACTTTATTGAGATTTATGGAATAATTTCTTTAAAAATTCCAGCAATATGAGAATGTAGGCAGACACTGACAATGAAGAAAAATGTCAGCTACTAAGTGGTTTCATCTTCTGGAGTTTTTATTTTCTTGGTAATGGGAAAAATTAGTTCTGACTGCTTTTTAAAGCTAAAATTATATATAAACCATTAATTAGGGGCAGATCATTTGTCCAACTTTTACTGCAGAGGGGATAAAATGGGTGGAAAACATGATAATATACCAGTGCTCCATTGGAGGAAGTGTTCCTCCCTCAATCCAACTTGCTGATCCTGTCTAAGGAATAGGACTTAAGAGCTTGTGAGAAAATGTGTGTAAGAGGATATAAAGGAAAATTGTTCTGTGGCATCTGGGGGAAATATATATAGGAATAGCAGTTGGGCTGTATTAACTATGAATGTAAATGTGTTACTCAATTTTTCACCTCTTTCAAGATAAACACAGGACCCATTTTCCATGTGGCACAGTAGAAGGGATGTAACAAAAGGAAATCATACCTCTGATGGACAGGAAAGCACAGAGGAGAAGTCCCAAGGACACAGGACTGGTTTTGAGAGCTCCAGGACGTCATGGCCTCCCTGAAGGAATCTTAAGACCTCATTACAGATTTTGGGGTGTCCAAGAGCTTAAAGGGATGATGAATCCTGGAGCCTTAGTGGACTGTTAAACCTCCTCCCATTAAAGAAAAACATGTGGTTGAAACTGTGTTGGCTAAAAACCATGGAATTTTCTGCGTAACTTTATTCCTTCTTTGCCATTTTGTGTTGGCTATCATGATCTGCCTGTTATATTTCAGCAAACGCAATAATTTCCTTTTAATTAGATAAGTGTTATTCATTGGTTTTGATCACTTCTAAATTCAGCTTTTGGTTTTAACAAATGTAGTTTCAGAAGATGATGGATTTTTACATTTTTTAAACCGCTAAATGTTCAAAAAGGATTTGTACACATAACAAAATTAAAGTAGGGATTATCTAGCACTGTGTGTGGGATACAGCTATAATCTATACAGTGCATGGAAAAGAAACTGGCATTCTCAATTGCACTGCACACATCTCAGTAATAATAGGGTATGAGGCATACAATTTCATGGAACACCCACAATGAAAATTATTCTTTCCAAACAGAGAATTGTTTTGGAATAAGTTAGGTTAATTGGCACCATGGGATTCCTCTCAAGGAAACACAGAACATTAAAATCTACACATGTGCATGTAAAATGATAAAGTATTATCTTCCTTCCCCTCTCAGCTCCTCAAATCTGAGACACGCTACCCAAAATCAACAGAAACGATTATGTTTTGTTGATTCAAATTTCCTTAGAATAAACTGGCAATTCTTCATCTGGTCAGCTTACAACCTGACAGCCACTGCAGTGTTCCACAATTGCTAGCTCGAGTATGGTTATCTAGTGCAGTCTCTCACACAAAAATAGAGGTCTCTAGAGCTTTTGGCACATGCTTTTCAGAATGGTAAGAAACTTTATTTTCAACAGAGCTGTATGGTGCCTCTTTCAAAGGCCTGTTGTGGCCCTATTAGGGTTAGAACCAGAATCTGCAAATGGTTAATGAGAAATCCAGGCACATTTCACTGTCATTATACACTGTCTTTGGTGAAAACACAGTATTTTACAGTTTCTGAATGCAGTTGAAGTATATTAAGTCCTCACAACAGTATTATCACCCTCTCAGAAATTACAAAGAACTTATCACTGATGAAGAAATAAATCTTCCTTCTCATGAAGAAGGCTGAATTCTCACGCAGACTTTTGTGCTGTGTGAACTGTGTCTGTTTTGTTACTGTTTAAGGTCTCTATAACCAAGGATATTCTACATGGTTTATCTTTAAAATGTCCTGATTTTTTCCACATTTGGCCATTTGCACACCTTAACCATTATTTCTTTCCAAGTTTTCTGCTCCAGTTATGTCAAGACATTTATAAGCAATTAAGTGTGGTGCCTAGTGGGCAGGTCCCAGGTGAGGTGTGGCCTCAAAAATTGTATCTATTGTGCCACAGGTCTGACTGCTGCTTTTCTGGCCTCTTGGATGAGTGAGAAACCCCCCATGTCCTGTGACCTGACATCACTTCACCTGCAAGCCCTGTGCTGAAAAAGAGTCTTCATCACTTCCCTCTGCAGTCTCCAGGGGAAATCTGAGGTCTGTATTGGTTGCCTTGTCATTTTTGCAACAACACAGGCAGTGTAGCATTTCAGTTTCTCATCAAAGACATCCTAGATTCTCCCTTTTCAAACACTGAAAGAGGAGTCCCAGGACATCCAAGAATACCTCAAAATGTGTCACTGTTATATGCCAATGAGTTTATTCACCTTGCCCCCCTGCCTGGGCCTATGCACATATCTTACATGGATTTACCATTTGATTAGTCTTAGAAGTACAGGAGAAGGACAGCAAATAGAGTTTGCACTCAGCACTGGTAGAATTAATTGTAGAATGGAATTAAAATGAATTTTGCTCTGTTCATCATAGGATATATGTCATACTTATGTTCTGTACCTCATCATCATTGTTTTGGAGGACTATCCCTATTCTTCATATAGAGATGAGAGCCTGGTCTGGTAGAACAATGAGGATTTACTTTCCAGAGTTTTCATGGAGTTTGTTTCTGAATAACTCTGAAGAATTGCAGGCCCATGGGGTGGAAGAAGGAAGAAATTCAGATAGGATCTCTCAATTGTCCTTCCAGTCCTAAAGCCTGGAAAGAAATACGACCTTCCACTGCTCCCCTTTCTTTCCATGCATCAAAATAATTCCTTTTGGGTCTAATTGGTCACAAATTTAGTAGCTACTATAAGTTTGGCTTTCTATGGAGCAGAGAGCAAATAACCTTTGTGGAGAGTACAAGCTAGTGCTTAGTGGAAGAAAGCGCAGCTTGCTGTGACCTCACGGAAAAAAGTTCAAGAAAAGTTCAGTGATTTCACCCTCACCCATGTAAGTGTTCAGAGGAAAATAAATTGAAGTTGCTGGACTTGGATGGAAGGAGTTGCATGAATTATGTGAATAGTGGGTGTTCTGTCAGTAATGTAAATCCTGTGGGTATCAACAGACAGTGTAGGTGTTAACTTAGGGTCTGTCTGTGCATCAACATGATGCAAAAACAAATGTACACATCCAGTCAAGAGGAGTATATGAGAAGTTTTATCAGTGACAGAACTGAGCAATTCAGCAAATAACACAAACAATCTGATTCTATTCCCACACTAAGTTTTAAATAGATTTTATCCCTGGCTTATTGTAGTTTTCTGTAGCCACCCCTCACTGCAAAGACAGCACAACCTATTAGAAGCTTCTTGGAACAGGCTTTTCCAGTGCTGGAGGTAGTGGCAATTTTAAAAAAAATGTTTTATTTGATGATATATTGAGTGACCTGGGTAATACATATTCGTGTGATTAAATGTTGCAGAATCATGGAATCATTAACTTTGGCAAAGACCTCTATGATCACTAAGTGCAACCATGAACCCAGCACCACCATGTTCACCACTAAACCACGTCCCCAAGTGCCACATCCACCTGCCTTTTGAACACTTCCAGGGGTGTTGATTCCACCACTTCCCTGGGCAGTCTATTCCAATATCTTCACACAAACATGAAGGCACAGTAGATGTTTCACTACTAATGCATTCCAGCAAAAAGATGCCTGTGGTGACCACATGCTCATTTGATCCTAAGAAACTCTGGAATAATTGGCTCATAGCAGCACAGTTAACATATTTAGTACCTGAAAGTCTCCTCCCATAGTCTTATACTGAACATATGAATTACTGTGTTCCACAGCACTCTTCATGGCATCACAGAAAATTCCTACCTGAATTGCTGGATCACTCATTAATAAGATTCTGCAGGACTGAAAGCACTTGTGCTCTGATATAAAAACTACCAAAACACAGTAAGAGATATATCTAACTTTTAACTCATCAAAAGCCTATTACTTGGAAATTTGCTGAGCATACACTTAAAATAATTGTCAGATATTTCTATGGTGGTTTTTTCCCTGCAAAGAGAACTGGCTGTTAAAATATTTATAAGGAGTTATATAGAAATATAGCATTTAAAAAACTTTGGTTATTGAAAACTCACATAAAGTAGTCTTACTAATATTAATTTGAAAGCAAGATGAGCTAAAAAGGTGACTATGGCTTAATATTTAGGGGAAGTTTCTGTTAAAGTGTTTCTGACAAGGAAAACCATAGTCTTAAGGCAGAGAAGAAGGTGACAGAGGTCGAGTTTAACTCATATGTTCTCAACTGTGATCTCTGATACTATTTAACTGAGATTTTCTGTCCCCTTTCCCTTCCCTCCCCTGCCCTGCCCTTTCCTTCCTCAGAGACTTTGCCCTTTATCACGGTATTCCCATGAGATACACAAGAAATATTGTATTACTAGCTAAAAAAAAAAAATAAATAACTGAATCTCTACGCAAGTGCAAGTGGTAATTGCATAATGGCAAAATGAAGGACACCCATTTTGCAGGGGTTTCTGCTCTCTGCACTGTGTGAGGCAAAGTGCAGTAGAGTGCAGCCGTCCTTGCTGGCTGCACAGTTTATGACCCTACAGCCAGCAGATACACACCAGAGCTGCACCAGAGCTTAGTCACAATCAAAAAGAAAACAAAACAAAACAAAAAAAGAAGGAATAAACTGAAAATAACTTAAGGATCAGAGATGACAAGCACCTGAGCATGAAGCCCTGCTGCAATTCCATACCTAAAGAGCTCTTTCAGTTGGTGGATTTATAAGTAGAAAATGACCTTCTAACTACAGGGACTTGATTTTACCATTGGCAGCAATAAGATATAAACTTGGCTACTTTGTACAGTTCGGAGGTCCTTAGTTTTAAAAGGATTTGGGGAAGTTGAATGATTATAGGGAAGGACCACAAAAATGATTTAAGGACTAACAGTTGCAGCCCTAGAGCTACTTAGCTTTTCAGAAAGTATTCTAAAAGGTGATTATAGCATTTAATTCCCAAGAGAAGTGGTAAACTGCTAATTTTTTTGTTGTTGCCAAACCGTACCTTGATGCCTTCCCTTCTGAACAATATATTTTAGACCAATATATTTTAGACCAATACAGGTTTTTGGGCTCAGGAGAGAAGAAAGTAAGTGAAAATTGATGTAATAGGTTGTGCTACATTTTATGGTGACTGCTACTAACCTAAAGGTTTCCAAATCTTAGAAAATAATACAGTTAATAAGATAAAATACCGTTACAGGAGTATGAAAAGTTGGAGAACTGCTACAGCATTGATCATTTTTCTGTAAGTTAGAAACAAACTTGAATACAAGGTGACTGGACTGATCTTGTAATAACAGCTTATTCAGCATTGTTGCATCTCAAGAAATCATTAAATCCAAGTATTTAGAATGTTTTGACACTTTTTTGTCCCTTCTGAGGGCATTATGGGATAAAATCAGACTTGCATAATACTTTTGGACCCTTTAATTATTTTGCCTAAATTTTGACAATAGATTCAGACAGATCAGGTCTAAATGTTCTAGACAATTAATTAAGGTCTCCTTAAATCCACTTAAATCAAAGTGTTATCATTATTAGTTCAATAGCTTCTCATTTCAACTTTCTGCCTCTTTTCTGCTTGGCAATAGTTTAAAACAGAAAGAAAATAACAGTAGTGAAAATCAGTCAGAGAGAAAAAAGGGGTCTAATATTTTCATTTAAAAATTGTCTTTGCTACATAACTTTGAAGGAAGAACAGTAAAATGTTGCTGTGCAACTAAAAACTCTCTTTACCACAAAATAATGGAGCAGTAAATCACCAAAACAGGGAAGCAGACTTTTAGTTTGGGTGGGTATGGGGTCTTTTTTTTTGTAAAAGATTCATTCTTCTGAATATACTCAGGATAGTTTGCAATATTAATGGGAATGTTAATATATTAGGAGATGGAATCAGTATTTTTTCCACTACACTACACAGGGCTAGATATCCCTAAATATCACTAGAAGACCCCAGGTGCATGGCCTAGATTGGAGTTACAGGTGCCTGTCTCACTCATGTCCTTGCTCAGGTTTGAGGCAAGACCGAGGTACACAGCTTCTTCTTGTCACCACATTCCTGCCGTAGGGAAGGAGGTGTTGGGAGGGGGCTGGCCAAGTGCCCAACCCATGCACACATATTACAATACTTATGTAGCCAGTGGGACATCAAATGCATTGGAGAAGGCCACAGATGTTGAATTAGCAAATTCTTGATTAATCTCCATTCACGGCTTCCAACAAGTAAGTTAAAAAATAGAAGATCAAAAAGGCATTCCTGCTAACTGTGCTGTCAAAGAGTTTTAGAAATTGGGAGATGTGCAAAGAAAAATTGGTTCTTAAGCTCTCTCTTTTTTTTTGTTTTTTTAAATCTTCAGGAATCCTGCCTCCAATTTTCTCTTGAGTAGGACCACCAAGAAGCACAAGTCACTCTCATCCATTCATGGAATCTATCTCTGTTATGAAATACTTCTCCACACTTGTGCTAATTCCTTCTGAGATACTGGCAGCAGATAAAACTATTGCTGCTTCTTTTTCATTTGAACTCCTTAAAATTAAATCATGTAACTATCAGTAATTTTACTGCAGCAACAGTTTTCAAGCAGAGAACCTCAATGACTTCAATGAACATTAAAAGCCAATGGACCCATAAAACTTAGGCAAGAGTTGTACCAGTCTTCTTACTTACTTTCTGTTTATATCCATAGACCTTCCCAGGAGTGATGGACAAGAAGCAAGTCCAGACAATCCTACTGATGTGCTTAGGGCAGCAGGGCCCATGAAGAAGCCCTACAAACCTGCTCACAGCAATGTCAGGGGCTCCAAATGAATTTCATCAACACAGGGACAAGTAGATCCATTAGAGAAACAAAAAGGCATCTTTTTTAGGAGGGAAACATGACTTACACAATGCAGTCACATCTCTTCCTCTGTTTTTGTGTATTGTTTTCCCCCTTATCTGACTGTGATGAGTGAACTATGTTAGTGAGATCAGAACTAACCTCCAGGATTATTTTTATGAAAGACATACATCACTTCAGTTTCTTGGTTTTATCAGCCTCAAGGTAGTTTTAAATTGATTCTTTGGAACAAATTTGCTACTTTGTGGCAATATAATGATTTTATCACTGCTAAATTTCCTCTTGACATTAGAAAAAGAAGACAAAATCAACCACCACTATTTTAGTCCATCTATTGGCATTAAAAATATCTTATTGGCCTAGCTGTCTGAAATTCTTTTGAGGCATCAATTTAAATTACCTTTGCTTCAGCCACAGCTGCATTATTATTATTAGCACTAGCATTGTCATTATCATTATTCTAATTATTTACTGGGTACAGCATATATCTCTAAAAGTTTGAAAAGGTATTTTGGCTGTTTTTACTGTCACTAGAGCTAAACATTTGTTTGTATTCAGGTACAGAAAGAAAATAACAGAAACTACTTTTTTCAGATGCTTGAGTATAAGAAAGAAAATTTTTATACTTCTTTTTAGGGAAAAAAATATTGTTTGCCTTTTCTTGCTATCATTGCTCCAAGGCTGGAAAAGAGGTGAGCAGTTTTTGTTTTCTTCAAAGTGTGTACATCCAGATTCTGGCACTATCCATGTTTCCTGAGTGAGCACAGAGGACACATTCCATGATGTTTGCACTGTGCAAGTGGATGCAATGTTTTAGGCAGATGTTTGGTTTTTTAAGTGCTGACTGCTCTGCACTGCCTGCTGGAAAATCATCTATCCAGAGTATTCTCCATTACTGATTTCTAGTATTGAAGTGTGTAACAGGTAAATAAAACCAAATACTCTATCAAGTAGTGACAATGCCACAGTGATCTCCCATCCTTGTAGGTAAGGGACCATGGACAGGGATCACGGGAATCAGACCACAGAGGATAAACGTAAATATGTTTAAGAACCCTTGTTTTAAAACTACCATTTTGGTTATATGGGGTTTGGGTTTTTTGATTTATTTATTACTTTATGTAATGTACTCATTCCACAAATTCTTTACTCTTTCTGTTTAAGAGCTGGAGCCTTGCTCCTATTCCCTTATTCTCCTTATTCCCTTTCTCCTTACCTGCAAAGTACATAAAGCCTCTGTTCTTGCCAGCCTGCATTAAACATTGCAATACAATTAGCCTCAGTCACTGGACTGTTATCTCAGGGAATTGAATTAGACTTTCTAGCTTAGAAACATCAAATTATTTACACAAAATGTTATAGTTGAAACAGATCCAGTGTAGAGCATTATATGATGGTTAGAACAGTAAAGATTAAAAAGATCAAGTCACTGATTTAAAACAGAACTAAAAGTTGAATCTGATCCTGAGGGTGCCTGTTGAGAGTCATATCAAGCAGGTTAGTGCCTGTTCAGAAGCATGGAAAATCAGTTTTCCATCTAGGCTTGTGTCTAAGTTGCAGCTGTAAAAGTTTCCTTGAGAAAGGTTTCTTTGGGACCAATAACAGTTCTGTGGAAATTTCACTGTTGTTTTTTCACAAGTACAAGTGATCAGAACTTTTGGTTAAGAAATATGAAACAGCCTTAGATGGTTGTTCAATAACACCACTGATAAGTCCTTTCTGTTTGGATATCTTGAACATAATGGTTATGTACAGGGACAGAAATGGAAGCATTCAGCAAAACACAGAATTATAGAAACTGTTTTTTTTCCTGAAAAAGGTGCAATATGTTTCATTGCTCTCTTTTTCAACACACACTAAAAACCTCTGAGAATTCCTCTCAGAAAGGTCTATCTTAATTGGCCTCTTGCCCTTATAGCTGAAACAAAATTACCAGTTAACATGTGCTATGCATTTTAAATCAATCTAGTTCATCCCAATTATTATTTAAGATCACTCTGTCAAGTGTTGACAATATAACTTTCATCCATGAAGGCTTTTTGATGTATAGTCCTGACTGTTCTAGGCATAACCTGATTACAATTTAAAACCTCTTTATATATCTGGATTTTAGTTACATTACCACCCTGAATTGTGACAAGAAATCAACATGGAACAACACTTGACAACATTCCCAAATTAAAATATCCCCCAACAGACTTATGAGTTTTTCCCTTGGTACTTACCCCATAACTAGATGTAATATCTCACCTCCACCTTCCAACATATTCCCCTCAGTGCCCATTCACCACTCACTCCCCTGACCATGGAAGTGTTCCCAGTGAACAGGATGGAAGCTGTTGCACCAGCCCTTCCTCGTGTCTGAACTCAGAGGCTCAGTCACTTCTACCTGCCCCTCCAATACCTGCAGCTCTAAAGCAGCCTCCCACCCAGGGCAGCTTGTGCTACATTTGGGGTTGAGTCAAGAGGGAATGAGCACCCCTACTCCTCTCCAGGGCATCCCTGAGCATTCCCAGGCCCCTCTCCTTGTCCAGCTCCCTGGGCATCACTGAGCACCCAGAGGGCAGAGGGGGGCTCTGAGCCAAACTTGCTCCCACTGGCACCACAGCAAAACTCATCTGAATTCAATGGGATGGAAATGAGCCCAAAGGATGAAAATACAAAGGTAATGCTGTGGAATGTTGGTGTTGAATAGTTTCATTTGAATTTAAAGTGAGGAAAAAATTAAGGCAAAGTAAGAAGTTTGATAAGGGTTACAAGATGCTGTGTTTTCCCTTCCCACTACGTTTTCACTTCTTTGCCAGAAAGAACTGTGGTGTCTCTTGTCATTACCCTTCTTTGTTATTTAAATTAAAATAATATCTAAAAAAATATCCTTCCCATTTCCCCCATATACATGCTAAAATATAAAAAGGTAGAGATAAGTATAAAATCCAACCTTTATTCCACTTTGAACAAGCTTGTGTATATCCAAAAAAGGTTCCTTGAGTATGTCTCCTTCAGGGGTGAAAATCTTCACATATCCTTCTTTCTCAAGAATAAAGAGGCGATGGGATCCATCCCCACAATGTACTGCTCCAACAGGCTGCCTTAGTCCACTCACCACCTCCTGAATGCAGAAGCAGTTGTGCTTGTGTTTTCTAAAGAAATTTAAAGGAATTGTGAGACTTTTCTTCTTTTTCATAACCGTGACACAACAATGTTCCTAAAAGATAAAATTATCACTCTACAATGATATTAAAAAAAGGTTTCTATATAAAAAAAATTATATATTAATGTATATTAATTATTTCCTTGAATGCGTGCAAGCACATAGTACAGAAAATCAGTTTGAGCTTCACTGGAGCAAAATTTGGTCTGCATGCAAGAAAGAGAATATTAAATAAACTTAGATCCAAAATGTAGAGCAATGGGAGGGCAAAAACTTGGTGAAAGAAGAGAATAATTTAGAAATACAGAATTTCTACTATAAAATAAACACAGTAAATCCCATCACTTTGATAAAATTTGGCTTCTAAAATCCATTTTAAAATAATGACTTACGATGGAATAATCTAATTTAATTATTTTCACAAAAAATACATGAATGAAATAAATCGAAGATCACAACATAAATATTTTACTAATAAACGTATTGTAGTTGTTTAGTAATATTAAATTCAGGTACAAATTACTTCCCAGAACTACGTATGATCCACGGGCTGGACGATAACCAAGATCCACAGGGTGGATCAGAGCAGGATTCTAACACCTTTTCAGCAAGGCAAATATCAAATGGTACTGAAATGCTGAAGCTCATGTAACTTTCTCTTTTGACGTACACTAGCAGCAGCAAAAGAAAGTCACATCTGGAAAACACAGCTGCTCAGCATAAGCACACACTGAGCTGTTTCACTGGGAAAACCACAGGCTTTCCTAGGGTTTTTTTTTTTTTTCAGATTAAACAGCATTTATCTTTATGAACCTGCTGATCTCTTCCTCTTTGTCATATTCTTCCATGTGGTCCAGGGAGTTAGAAGCTGGCCCTCGCACTTGTTTTCTTGGAAAATCTGGAAAGCACACACCACCATCTTTTCTTGCATAGTAATAGCAAAACTCATCAGCTGTAGTTTGGAGGAAACCTTAAAAATACAAAAGAGCATACAAATATTTAGTGTGTTGTCATGTCTGCAGTTTTGTGTCATCAAACTCATCTTTAAATAGATTATAGTGGAAAAAGAGGTCATTTTAAACAAAGGGCTATCTGCAAAAAAAAAAAAAAAGCCTGCGCTGAGTAAACACAAATGTATAAACACAAACTGAGTATTGCCTTTTACAGTTGATTCATCTGTATTTGTATTAAACCTCATTTTCAGTGTGCTTGAGTTTCATTCAAAATGACACAACAGTTCCCTCACTAAAAAATTAAGAGACAAAGTTCAGAGTTGAGGCTGTGACACACTTCTCCCTAATTTTAACTCTATCAATCAAGTGTAGTGTCTGCTGTAAAATAGCTTGAGCAGCTTCTGTTTAACTATTTTGCTTCAAGTGATTATTTCTAGTCAAAATCTCAGTAAAGACTTTGGTAAATGTGCAAAAATGCAGTAAAAGTTTTGTGGAATGCTGCCAGCCAAGGACATTGGTTGGAGAGGTGAAAAGTGGGAAGCAGTGCTGAAAACTGCACCGTGTTGACATCCAGTTGGCCTCTGGTTGGCTCCCAGCATTAAAGTAGCTGAGCAGTGTCCCATGGTTCCTCAGCCCCATCCTTGGAAAAGAGGGATATGTCTCATGCTGCTTTGGAGGAAAGGTGGTCCTTAGGTTTTAGGTTAAAATGGGAAGGAGTTCAAAGGCGCAGAGAAACACAAAGTTGATAAAATGAGAGCCTTTGAGGAAAAACCCTGCCACTATTGCTATTACTTTCTTGCATTATGTTTAAGGACATGAAAAAAATTCTACTTCTGTTCACAAACCTATTTCTAGTCATTTCTATCCAGGTTTTCATCAGGAGTATTAAATCGAAGAAGACAGATTCTGGCTAGTTATGCATATACTATTTTACCAGAACATTGTTAAGATAATATGTCTTAAGTTACCTTCATTCCTTTTTGCATTACTGGCAACTGTCTTAGGATGTACTACGGTCCAGGACATAACTCATAGGATACACGGAATTAGCACTTAATTGGAATTAGAGGCCTAATTTATGCATGGCTTTACCACTTGTGAATAATGCAGTAATCCATAGATCTTGGCCATAAAACCTCTGGCTTACAATGTACAATAAGAACTGATCAGGGACAGCTGTGTTTCATTGGAGAATGCCAATTTCTTACAAGCAAAGCTTTTTCAGAAACATTATCAGTTTTGACAAAATTTTACTTAACGTGATGATTCTGGTCCAAGCTCAAACTTCTGGTCTAAATGAAATAGACAGAACCAGACAGCAAACCTTGTATCACTATACTCCAATGTCTTGTAATTAGGGTGTTTCATTAGGAAGAGGAATATTCAGGTCAATGCCCCTCATCTGTCAGGCAAGAGTTTGACCCTAAGTCTCCCATTTCCCAAGTAAATGTCCTAACAACGACTTTATTAGCTATCCTGGGGTGGTCTCTCTGTGGCTTTCTTCATGGAAAATTTCGAAAGAGTTCAATTTCTTCCTTATGTGGAATAGGAAAATTTTTTTAGATCCCAGAATTTTTGTGGAGTGAAAAGCCTTTCCCACCCAACTATACTTCTTTTCATATACATCTTCCTTTAAAAATATTGGAAAAATGACACGACAAAGCCTGCCTTTGATTTCTATAAAATAATATCTGGAAACACATGGTAGTGTATTGTGGTGTAAAAGTTTAATTACCATGATTTGGAGCTTCAGTAAATTTCATCTCTGAGGAGCTGCTTTTAATTTATAGTAGCTATTTGGAAAAAATGGGAAATGTAATTTCAAGTGGAACAACTGAAGAGGAACTCTGATATAATCACAGAGTAGTATTTCAAGGCTTGTAGATATAATGCCAAAATCAAAGGTAATCTAAAATCTTGCTGTTGAATTATTTGACTTAAAAATACAAGGATTTTTCTTTAATAATTTATTTCTCTAGGCACAATGGGTCATTCAAAAAAATGCAATAGCAAATTAGAGGTGTACGATTGCTAAGAATTTCTAGAATTTTCCAAGTATACCATTTACTATTTACTGAAGATAAACTTCTCTTGGCTTGAGTGTTATCTTCAGTCAGGAAAACCCAGATCATGTTGTGATCGCATTGTTCACTCGGTACACGTCCATTTCAAATAACAATCAGATGCAAACTCACTTGACCAGTGCAATGCCTTTTCTTATATGCAAGACTAATCCCTTTGCCTCATGAGATATTTTATCATGCACTAAAGTGCATGGTGCACTGCAGTTGTCTTTTGCTGTTTAGCAAAGCCATCAGCAGGTTCCAAGAAAGGATAAGGCTTATGGACTATTTTCATTAGAAATGCTTGTAAAAAAGTGGGGTTAGAATTCGACTATGAATAATGTTGCATTTCTGGAAGGAATGTAACCTCTGTAAATACAGCTTCACCTGTGCATTAAGGGTGGAATTTTGCTATTTTGTTCTATAAAAACCATAGTAATTTAGAAAAAAAAAATCTCCATGTGTTATATATGCTCCATTTAACATGCTAACAGCTTCACTGAGGACATTTAGAGAAACATTTGCTTCTACTCTCCTATCTGCTAGTAGCCATTTATTATCTTCTTTCTCATGCTTAGACTGTAAGGTCTTTAGTGTACAGTTTGCCATTTTGTTCAGTTTGTACAGTGTCCAGAAGAATGGTCCCTGACAAGTGCCCCTAAGCACTAGAATTGTTTGGAGAAAAGAAAAAAAAAAAGTAATAGGGACTGCAACCCTTCATCCTGTGTGAATTTCTGTACTTACTAATTTATTTTAAAAGACTCATACATATTATTACAAATTTCCTACCAGCTATGTACGTGTTGACAGAGCAGTGCCTGTGTTAACAAAGAAAATTGAAATCACAAAGGAAGATTAAACATCATGTTTAAGTGTCAGATTTTGCACAGGCTTGCATTTCTATGCTAAACTTTCTGTCTTGCAAAAAAGAATCCAACGAAGGCTTTTCAGTTAAGGCAGCTACAGTGAAGGCTTTCTGTGTTCGCCTTTATAAAACACTGTGGGAATAAATTGCAAGATTAAAAGCCTTTTCAAAGGAAAACTGCTCCCAGCTGATCCCCACCTCCTTTCTCCACTTGTATTTGCAGTCAGTTGTTCCTCACACTGTATCTCCCTTCCTATCCTACCTTCACTAAATTCCACTTTGCTGGATTCCCTGATTACCCATTCCCTTGCCTCTTCTCTTTGGCACACAGCTCCAGAGCTGTGGTAGCACGTGTCACAGTCTTTGCACCAAGTTCCTATTCCCTCCCTGCCCTGTTTGCACTGCACACGGGATTGAGTATCATCCACTCATCTGAGCAGATCTATACTGCCTTTGAGGGCATCTGGAAGTCAGGCTCACCTGCTTTACTTCTGCTGTGACAGAATACAGTTCAATATTGTGTCAAAGAAGCCTTTACCTGTTTTGGGTTTTTAGCTGATTTGCACCTAGATGTGAATTTGTTCACAAAAACCCTCCCATTCTCCTCTCTTCTCAACTGCCAGTGAAAACCGAATCAAAGATGTGATTTCAGGCTGATTGTTTCAAAATGTACTAAGTCCACTGGTAGCTCACATCATTTCCATCTGGTTTGCAAGTGACTGGTGACCCTTTTCTCCTTCTCAAACACTGCAGGTTCCTGCACACAGGCAGGGCCTGGGTTAATCCCCTTCATGCTCTTGTTACCAGTAGCAAATTTACCAGCCACTATTTCTCTGCAGGTTGACTATGTTGACTGTGACTATTAATCAGCCGTGTTAGAACTTCTGGAAGTGCTCTGTGAGTTGTAGAATTTCTTAGCATTACAATGTTTTGGGCTAGAATTCCAACATTTTGGAACACCCTGTTTGGTGCTTGAAAAGTCATATCAAGCATCTGTTCTGGTAATGCCTGGATTCAGATCTGGGCCTGGATCTGAATTCACCCACAATAATCTGGAATCCATTTCTTCAAATGAAGATAATGGAGGCCAGATAGTTCAAAATCTCTCCCATGTCCTTGGATGGCACTGTGGCTGTGGCACAGGCTTGTTCTTTAAAATGTGCCACTTCCAATGGCACAGATCAAGTTTCTGCTTATGTCTAAAGGCAAAATCAGCTGTGCCTTTCTTTACTAGCTATATTAGTAATAAGTATTGACAGTCTTCCCTTGTGACCTTGGAAAACTTAAAATTCATATTGACTGAAGACGCTTCATTCAATCACTTAACTCGAGTGTCCTTATCAATAATCACTTAAACTGAGACTTGCAGTAAAGATTAGATGAGAAATAATCAGAACAGTTATCTGGAAAGAAGCAGGGAAGCTCTAATCTCATACTCTTTATGTGACATGACACCCTCCTGCACATCCATACAATCCTAACAGCTACTGATATTATTCTGCTTAAATAAGGAATAGGATCCACTTCTTCTCTCAGTATTCCTGAAGAAGTCAATGGAAGTTCTGAAGTCATAACTGGTGGGCAAACTGCTGTCTTCAAAATAGTTAACCAGGGATCTGCTAGAGTTTTCATCTTTGCAGGAGACAGAATAATAAAGGAGTTTTTGAAGCTAACTCATGAAAAAAACTGATGCATAATTTCTCCGCCTTCTTGGTTAATATGTACTCCTTAAATTTCAGTCCCAAAAAAGATGCTTGCTATCCTAAAATGTTAATAATATTTCTCATTTGTGCAGGATTTAAGGGATAAAATTATTTTTGAAGTCAGCAGTTTCCTTAAACTCCGTTGTATTGGTGTTCAGAAACAATTAGCACTCCCTAATGGAGGAAGAGTAATTATTCCACATTTTAACAAATGCACAGTGAATCATTGCCAGAGACCTTGGGTTTGGGGGCCTGTTAATTTTCAACTCTTTGTTAAATCCTCCAGGCTAAGCTGAAAACATAGCTTCCACATTTTCTATTTTTTTCTTTCTTTCGCAATAAATATTGTTACGGATATACACATCTCACAAGGAAAACAGAACCCCCAAATAAGTTATTTTAATTACATTTCAGAATGTACAGGACTCTGAAACTATATTAAAATCCTATAGGCCATCTACTCATGGGAGGGGACCTGAATCTTAATTAATACCTTTGGAAAATCCTAGAATAGGTATCAATGACCATGAGTACCAGTCAACTCACCAAATTAATCCTGCTGGTGGATGTAAGCATGCAACAAGTTTTTGTTAGTACAACCTACTTTCAGGACAAGTATTTAGAACGATTATTAGCATCTGATTGATGTAGGAAAAATCCTATTTTAACTGATGCTAAAGTATGTAAGCTCTTTTCCTGCAAAGCACAGTGCTCTGCCCAGTGCTAAAGTTATGCTTTCATCTGGTTATCTTTCAAGGCAACCTGGGTGGTCACAAAAAGCACTTGACATCTTGATGCACTTCAGCAGTTTTACATATACACAAACTTTGTAGAAAAATAAATTTGTCATTCGTGACCACATATGTTGATCTGAGGAGTGAGGTTCCTGTGGCTGTAGCTCCTGTGCTGCTCAGACTTTTCTCATTCTCCCTCCCTCCACCTCGTCCTTCTTTCCCCCTTTTCCCCTCTTTCACTTTTTTCAATTAAACAAATTGTTTCCTCATAAACACAGAACTTCACAAAACAACTCTGAGGGTCTCACTCTGCAGAATATGAAAATCATTTGTGCTAGCTACAAACTCATGTCAAAAATGTCTTTGTGCTGGCTTCGTATATGGGCCAAACATTTAGAATATCTAATCTGTTATCGCTGTTCAGCAGGCAGTCTTGGCAACTATGATCTATTCTGCTTTGCTCTGGGGAATGTGATAAAGAGCAAGAAACAGCTGGTTTAAGAAAGCCTTAGAAACATCTCTTAGTTTATAAAGACAATAATAATATTTTCATATTTGAATGGGTTGAGATACATGTTAAACCACAGTAAAGGGAAAAAGTAAGTCAATTCAAAATGTTTTCTCAAATCAATAAAAGAACACTGCAAAAAAATCCCTGCGCTCTTGGGATTTCAGAGAAAACCAGTACACACTGTACACATGCAATTAAAAAACCGTCCTCCAAATCCCTTCCACTTAAACTATCCCCTTTACTCAAACATGTTTATATTATATTACAAAGCTGTGTTCATATGTTAAAAGTGACTATTCACAAATTCATTTTTCATCTCATTATCAAGTCCTTTTTTCCAGTCTGCGTTGCTAGTTTAAAAAAAAAAAAAAAGAACAAGAAATCTTAACCAATTTAATTATTTTCTCCTGTGTGGCATTGTTTGTAGGAAGTGTTTGGACAGGGAAAAAAGCATAGTTTAAAAATGACAGTCTTAAACATATAAATAATTTACTATTGGGAATACCAAAGATGTTATTTAACATAATAGTGTCTTAAGACAGTGTTTCAAAAAGAGCCATCTTCTGCGGTTATTTTGTTGATATAGTTACAAGTGATAGCACACATTTGGTGACTGCCTCAGACAACGCAGGGCAAGCTCTGCTTTTGGTTATGTCCAGCTAACTCTACTGACTACAGTGAGGAAGTGTTAGGTAGGTTAAGAATTTGGTTGTTAACAGCACGCTGGAAGTGATTCAAAGATCACAGAAGTCTATCAAATAGGGCCCTTTGATTTCCTTGGGCTTTAAACCCTGTGGAAAAAACATCAGTTTCTAGGGTAACAAAACCAGAAAAAACACTTTACTCATCAGCTTTTAGAGGCTACAGCAAACAGCCAGGACCTTTTATTTCTTGCATTTTAAAGCAGTCTGTCATTTAGAATAGCCTTTTGGATGGCCAGCTGCTTGTTTGCATGATTAGAATTAACACACCAATATTTCAGCAAAGGTGGTAGTTTCAGGTGCATTTGACAACAATCAAACCATGTGTGTTTCATGGAGAGGGTGGCAAGAAAGCACTCAAAGTATTTACCTCCCTACACAAGATCTGCTGTGAAGACATCCTGTCTCTGCTTGGGCAAATTCCCCTGGATATCAGTGGGGATTTTTCCCGGTTAAAAGCTGGATCTATAACCGCTCAGTCAATAACAACATATCAGGACACCCCTTAGCCCCATATTTTGTTATGAGTTTTACCTGGTATGTGACCTCTGCAGGTGTAATAGAATTCTTTACAATAGTCTTTGCACAGGTAGGGAAGCGTTAGTTCTTTTTCAGGAGTTTCCCCTTTCTCAGGTGAGTGGAATAGGTTCTGAGCGTGAGGTGAGCAGTGTGCACACTTGATTTCCTCCAGTAGCTTCGCACATTCTGTGTTGTTGGTAACAGAAAGGACCTGCAAGCCACAAACCAGAGACAAGTAAATGTGTGACCTGTGTCCCCATCTCACACGAAGAAAGATTGCATGGGCTAACACCATAAATAATGCTAGTGGAACCAATACAGTTATTATCAATGCATCGAGTTTCATGTCACCGTTCTGGAGGTGCAAAAGTTATTAATATGAAATGTGCAATATGCCATTGGTACAGCGAGATTTTAATTTCTCTGATTTCTTACAGAAGATTCTTACAGAATCTTCTGTAAGATTTCTTATCTGAGCCTGCTTCTCAGATAAGAATAACAGTACTTAAGTTCTTTTAAGGACCCATGCCTGCCATCGCATAGGCAATCTCTGAACTAGAGGGATGATTTGTATAAGAGAGAGTCACAGCAGCAGGCCTTCTACCCACTTTCCTTAGGAGAAGTACCTAAAAACTTAACCTGTAAGGTGGCCTACCAAAGTTTAGAGACTAAAAATTAAAATTCTACCACCAGAACACATCAGGAAAACCATTAAGCATTTGTAAAATAGGTGTGTCTTGAACGACACCACAGCCTGGCTGCTGAATTGACTGCTGTGGAATTCAGCAGGTGCCATGGATTTTTCATGCTTTAAATGCTGCTCTGCTCTTTGCTCTCTCTAAAGCACACTATTTGGAGGTGGGAAACCCTCTATGTTTTCAGACATATCTTTCTATTATAAGTGAAAAAGTAAAATTTGTAACATCTTGTTTGCGTCAATATGGAAACTGTAACTTTGTCCTTAAAAAAACCCCATATATTATGTATGCATAGCACTTAAAGAGGCACGAAACCACAACTGATGATGTGTTTAAGTAAACACAGGAGGCTAAGGAGTGCAATGTCATCAAATCATGAAAAATAATGGAAAACAGCGTAGTTGTCTTTATTAGCTTTTGAATGCAGTGCACTTCATTAATCTATTGTTAACCACATGGATTGTTTTTTTGATCATTCATCCCAATGGTGGGAAGTGGGAAATGTGTTCTCTCCATTGAGAGGGACTGAATCTGATCCAGTGCAAAAACAAAGCTCAGGTTCTTTCTGCTGTTTCTATAATGCAATTATAAACAAAGACTGTAAGACACTTACGTTAAGAAATATTGATGTGGTAAATATTTGTATTCTGTAAAATTTGTAAATATTTGCAAATCACACGTTTGAAAATATTGCTTGTTTTTCTGTAGTTCGTATCTCTGAGCCGATTTGCAGAAGGACTTTCCAATGTCATTCCCTTGCCATGTAACATTAAAAGGGATTATCTAAGTTACTCTTGATAAAATAAGTTATTCAGTGTAGGAATACTCCTGATATGCTTGAGTTTGCTGTCTCACAGGTCAGTTCTCCTCTGGGATGCTGTACTTTGATAAAACAGGCCTTAACTCAGCTTTTTATTTACGGGTCATAATTACATAGACCTCAAACGCTTAACAGAAATGCACTTTCCATTGTTTAAAACAGATATGTATTCAAAATATAACACAATATATGGCAAACTCTATCCAGGAAAATTTAGTCTTACCATACATTGTCAAGACCATCTGAAATGTGCACTGAAGTTTAGTGTTGGAAGTTGGACCACTGATTAGAAGAACACCATTTGGCTTCTACCCTTATTCTGGATGTGCTGCCACTGGCTTCAAAAAGAATTCCTCCAGGCTTGCCAGGAACACTAAATGCATTAAATGTTCTGTTCTTTAGACTATCTGCTGTCAAAATATCCTCAGCTTCAAATCACCTGCAGGTCACTAATGTGATTAACATCTGCCACATATAGTTTATTATCTCTCTTCAAACCTTTCTTGAGAATAGAATTGTCTCACATATTTCGTAAAACATTTATTTTTTTTTTAAGCTTTAAAACAGTAATCAATTAATTGCTTGATGCATGTATGGCAAAAGGTTTGCATTAGTCCTGAATTCTTTGGGGAATTTTTTCCACAACTACAGGCTCTTCTCCCCCGAAAAAGTTTATATTCTTTTTGCTAGATTGCTCATTTGGGCCATAGCAGCAGAATTGTTAACATTAGTCTTCTTTCTTGAGTTTAAGATGTTGTTTTAGATACGGTAAATCTTGAAGACAAGAACTAAAAATATAGTGATAACTACTATAAACTATAACTAAAATACATAACAAC
Organism: Monarcha castaneiventris obscurior; assembly: GCA_026261815.1. NCBI lineage: Eukaryota > Metazoa > Chordata > Aves > Passeriformes > Monarchidae > Monarcha > Monarcha castaneiventris. Next base: position 3,177,441 of record JAMPIT010000890.1, read on the forward strand.
TGTAACTTTGAACTTGACTGAATTCTGCCTAGGATTGCAGTCCAGGTAGTAGAGAAGAGCCTTGACATGCTTGCAGCAATCCATACTGCTGAAGCAATATTCTGCATTAACTGGACTTTCCTAAGGGATGCTGTGATTCTGATGGGACGGGGCCTGTATAATTCAATCAGGTCATTGTTTGCCAAACAGGACAAAGTCTGAAGCCAATAGGGGATGAGCAAAAACAATATCCATAAATACTACCTTTTAAGAACATCCTGTCACTTGTCTCTTGAAGTAAGGATGAAGTGACCCATTCTGGTGTTTCCACCAAGGGGCTGTGAGTACAGACCCTTCAGAGTACTTGCCTACATGCAGTAGTATCACCTGGTTTGCAGAAGCCTCAGAAGTTTTCATCAGGGAGTTCATCTCGGGCTTTCTTGTGGTAACAGTGTGATGGTGTGTTTAGAAGTACAAGTAAACACAAGGTATTACTAGGTAAATAGTCAGTGTGTTTATTGAATTAGCTCCACAGAGATGCAGATAGAAAACTGTACTTTTGCTGGAAGACTCCAGAACACATTGTGGAGGCAGGGGTGGGGGAAATAAATTACAGGACAGCAAAGCTAATTTACTGTTTCTTGTGGAAAACGTAATTGACGTTGCCTGGTGATACAGGCTTGCCAACATTTCAGTCCTCAAAGTTAAGACAAAAGGATCCTAATCCCCCTGAGCAGCTGCTATCCAGGAATTAACCACAGGAATTCACCCCCTCATGTCATTTCTGGAATGAATCTTGGTCATATAATAGCTAATCGGAAGATTAAGGAATGAGAGTCAATCAATTATTTGAATATCAAGTACAATGTTACTTAACTTTTAGAATGCTCAAGCAAAATAGGGTGGTAACATTTGCTCTGTGTGAGGTCTGATGTGTAACTCTGTACTGGTTTGGAGATAGGACAAGTCTCTATTCTGAATTTCAGTAAATCGATAATGTATTTATCCTGGAGTATATTAAACCAGTTCTAAGCAGATTCTGAAATACTTATTTTAATGAAGCTTTTTCTGTTGGATGTCTCCTTTGAAAATGACCTTAAAATTGACAATGGCTTTGGTCTTTTTGGAGAAATGTAAACTAATTTCCTGCTTCAATTTTTAAAGTCATATGTGAAGCCGTCAAACTGCAGTGGTTTAAACTAGCTGCGCTCTGGAAAATATGTAAAACTTCCAAACATTTATTGCAACATGCCTAATAATGATTATGCCTGCTGCTGACTAATTTACAACATCTGTAAGATCATCCTTTAATCTCTAGCCACATGAAAGTAAAATGGGTAGACTAAAGGTAAGATAAATCCTGGAATGCACAGGAAAGCACAGCATACTAAATTGGTTTATCAACAGAAAGAAGAGTGCAAAGAAGAAGAAACAGAAGATGACACAATAGACAGAAATTGTTTATGATTAATATTGTCATCTGTTCTGTGTACTGTCACATCTAGCTGAGAAAGGCAGTAGAATTTTGATACTAACAGAAGAAAAAAACAATGCAATAAGTCATTGCATTAAGCCATATTTGATATACAAGCATTTATGTCTAAAAATCATGTGCTGACGAGATTGTTCAGCTGTTGAGTTGAACATATGCCTCTTCTGTATTATAGGGCTGGATTATGTCATTAAAGAGTTCAGTTTCAATTTTAGGGTAATATTTAAATAGATCATTGTACTAAGGCAGCTGTTAAAGGGACCCCAAGATGAGTTATTTGTTTAGTTGGATGTGTTCAACAATAGCCTTTGTTCATGAAAGAGCCAGAGCAAACAAATGATTGTAAAAGGGCACACTTGAAAACAATTACTTTTCACCCATTCCTTGACAGCCTTGGCTGTGAAACCATCCAAGGTAGAGAGGACTTCTTTGCCTGTCAGTAGCCCTTCATAAACAAGGGGATATTCCCAGAAAAATAGAAGAGTTAAATGTCAACAACAGGACGCAAACATTTTACTTGAGCCAGTGCAGTGTTGTATCTGCTCTTTAGGTAGCTCCATTATTGTTCCCAAAACTGCAGGTGGTGTTTTCATTTATAAGCACAGTTCAATGATTTGGTCAAAAATTCTCATAGACCCAGCATCTTAACCAAGAAGCTCTTATTAGAATGTCTACTGAGCATGCTCAATTAATTTTTTTTTTTTTTAAGATGGCAGCACTCAGATTTCTGGTAATGGCATGGCCACTCCATTGTGTAGGTATGTGATGGAGTTTAAAAAAGCTGGTTTTGGAATTGTAGTAGAACACAGTTTAAAAAAATGTGCTTTTAGAAAAGTTATATTCAAATGTATACCATAATACTTTGCCATGTCTTTTACAGAATGACCACCTCAATCTGTCAAGTACAAATGGCATATATTTTGACATATTTTTTTAAACATATATGCTTATCAGATATGATAAAGCAGATTTTGTGAGTTTCATAAAAATTAATATTTGGTGAAAAAAAGTCTGATTTTACAACCCTGTAAAATAACATTCCTTAAAAAATGTAATTTATATTTTAAAGAAAATACAAAACAGGTTCAACACCTCAGAAATAGGTACTGTGACATATATGGTCACTTTTGCACATTTACATCAGGTTTTAGTACCGTCAGTAAGAAAAAAATGCATTGAAAAGGAATTAAAAGATCTTTTAAAGTAATAATAAGAAGAGAATAAACACTTCAACTGCCTGGGGATGGAAAATTAACCAAAATTGAACTTCCAGTTTATTGCATTCAACCAATTACCACAAGGATCTCCAAGCACTGAATAATTTCAGTAGCATATATGCCACCGAGACATTGCAAACAGGGTGAATTAAGGACATATTTTCCAGTCCTTATTATTTTTTTCCCTTTTTTTTCTTTTTTTTTTTTTTTTTCTCCAGCTAGATCTTTCAGGTTATCTGTGTGTGGTTATAGTTTAATTCAATTATCATACAGGAGCTTAATGACACTGTCTCTAGACAACATGAAGAAATATATCTGCCTTGAATCTCAAACTGCTGCTGCATATGGTATGAATAAAGAGAGATCTGCAGCTGAAAACCTGCAGTAAGACAGTTCTCACTCATCTGGGAATAGAGGGGGTAGGACAAATGCTCCCTCAAAAGGCATGAACATTTGGACAGAGCTGGGGACTGAAGGAGAATGATGTTCTCCAGTTTCACCCATTAGTGAACCAACTAACAAACACAATGGTGTTGTTGTTATTCTTTTGCCATAAGCAACAGGACTCTGTGTGTGGGCAGCAGTTTAGTGGGGAGGAGGATAAGTCGACCCCTTTTTGTCCTATTGATTTTTTCCTATTTGCATGACTTGAGCAAATTAAATGATGCAATATGGCTTTTTGTTACAAAACAAAGTGAGAGATACCACCCAGACACATATGTTGATTCGTAGAAGCTGTTTACATGAGAATGGAGTGAAATCTACCGTGAACTGAGCATAAAAATTCGATTCAGGCTGGGTATTTTTTTTTATTATGCTTGGGCCAGGAAGACTGAAACACAAGTTTTCCAAGAGTCTCTCAGACCTTGACAACTAGAGAGTTGTAACTGAGGAATTCTTAATTAAACCTAAACGAGGATTAAATGAAAAAAAAAAAAAAAAAAAAAAAAAAAAAAAAAAAAAAAAAAAAAAAAAAGAAAGGAAAGGAAAAGTAATAATATTTTTTTTAAAAAAGACACCTGATTGTTTATTTCATGTGCAGCGATTCTTAATGACATTATTCAGCCAACTTGCCTCCATGTGCGTACCCCCGGGCAGCCCTGGCCAGCCCAGCACAGCTTATCAAACACGGTCCTGCCTGGTTAGGTACCCACGCGTTTGAAAATCTAAGCAACAGGCTGATAAGCAGAATTTAACTTGCTAAAGGATGCAGAGAACTTGACAATTTTAAGAAATCAGTGAGCAGAGGAGGTGCTTCCCTTCACATGACCGCAGCTTGAAATTGGGCAGAGAGGCTGCCAGGTAATGTGAAAAGGCAGAGTATCTCACGGCACCTGGTGAGACACCGGCCCTGGGCGAGAGCCGGGACACCGGGGTCCCACAGCGGACACTTCGGGGGGTCTTTCGGCGCTGATACACGGAACTGTGAGTAGCACACGGGCCCCGAGGCGGCCGGAGATCACGGAATGTTGGTACACCGGCATCATCCACTGCCCAAACCCCCTCCCGAAGTAAGCCTGTGGAGCAATCTGGACACGACTTTTCACCCCACGAAAAGCCCACCCCGGTTGGCACCGGCGGGCGAGCGCACATCCCTCCGCTGCCGCTGCCCGGAGCCCGCCCGGCTCCTCCGCCCTTCCCGCAGCCGCGCCCGGGCACCGGCGGTACCTGCGGGCGGCCCGGCCCCGCTGCACCGGGACGGGACCGGCGCCGGGGCCGCCGCCAGAAACTCGGGCGCTGCGGACAAAAAGTAACTCGGCGGCAGAGCCTGCGGCAGCGCCGGCACAGCGCTCCCCCCGCGGGGCGCCCGCGTCCCCTCCGGCCGCGGACCTGCGGCGGCTCCCCGCGCCTCCCGGGGCAGCGCCAGACCCGCACCGGGATCGCGCTCCTCGCCCCGGGCAGCAGCGGCCGCCCCCCGCAGCGGCATCGCCCCCGCCCGCCCGGGAGCGCGGCAGGTTCGCGGCCGGTGCGCGCCTCGGCGCAAAAAGATAAAAAAAACCCCACAACACCAAAAACCTCCCCCAAAGCCCGGCGCGGCCCCAGGTGGTGCCTACCTTGGCCTCGGCGTGCGGCAGCCCCTGCACCTCGGAGCGGGAGCAGCAGGACAGGCGGGGGTAGAGGCCGCGGCACATCGCCTCCCCGCCGCCCGGGGCCTCCGGGGACAGCACCCGCCGGTCCCGCTTCTTCAGCCGCCGCGGCGGGGTCCCGTTGAGGCACCTTCTCCTCCGGGCGCCGCTCTCCCCAAACTTGGCATCCCCCTCGAAGAAGCACAGAACCACGGCCACCAGCAGCAGCTTAAACGGCAGCATCTTGAGCATCATGCCTGAGGGAGCGTGTGAATGCACCCAAACCGGGGGTGGGGGGGTGGGTGGGGGGAGAAGGAAGGAGGGGAATCCCACTGACTTTTCTTTGCACTTCAGATCAGGAAACCACCTCCCTCCCCCAGAAGGGGAAAGTCTGGAGGAGAATAATAACAGTAGCGGTTAAAGAGCCGACGGAGGAACAGCACCTCGGCCACCCCCGCTTCTTCCAAAAAGGCGGACGCGAAGAGGCAGGAACGGGGGGACCGAGCCCCCGAGCCCCGGCGGGAGGATGCTCGAAGCCGGCGAAGTTGTGCGAGCGGCACAGGTTTTAGCAGCTGCCGCTGCCGCGCCGAGGCGCCGAGGCTCGGGGCGGGCCGGGCAGCGGGCGGCGGCAGCAGCCCTTCACTTGTCGTCCCATAGGAAGGGTGTCCCCGCGGCGGGACTGCGGCCGCGGCCGGGCCGGGCGATGCCCCCTTCGCTGCTGCTGCTGCTGCTGCTGCCGGCGGCTGCGGCTGCGGCTCGCTCGGGCTCTCATGTTTCGCTCCCTCTTTTCTTCTTCTTTTTAAGCGGCGCGCGGGGAGGTGCTGCCACCGCGCGCCCTGCACGTCACCCGGCGGCATCCACCGGCCGCGCGTGCCGCCCGCGGGGGCCCGCCGGGAAGCGCCAGCGCCGCGGGGCCGCGCCCGCCGGGAAGGAGCGGCGGCGGGGCTGAGGGGCGGCGCGCCCCGCCCCGGGGAGATCCCCCCGACACGGGGCTCCGGCTGCCCCCTTCCCCCCGGGGCGGCGGGAGCCGGGCCTCCCGTGGGACCGACGGAGAGAGGGAGGGGGCGGGCGCCTTCCCGCTCCCCCGTCTCGGCGGGAAGCGGTGGGATCGCGGCAGTGCCCCGCGGGAGGCGAGCGCCGTAGGTGGGTCCGGCGCCCCGGACGGCCGAGGCGCCCGAGGCAGCGCTCCCTCGGCGTTCGGCTCGGGGTCTGCTCGCCCGCGCCCGCCCATTGCCCCCACAGCTCATCCCCAAGCGCCACGGAAGGTTCCAGAGGCGTGGGGCCAAGCGTGGGGTGGGCGTCGACGGTGGAAGCTGCCCTCAGCTCCCGGTGGCTTTTTCCAGAGGGGCTTCGGCACCGTGGCTGCCCGGGAAGGTGCCGCGGGTGGCAGACCCTTGGTGTCTGTGAGCGCGATGACCAAAGTACAACCTGCTGGCGATGGTGGCACGGCGGCCATTCCCAAAGGTGTGAGGGAGCGGCATGCGGAGGGGCGAGCATCCTCCCGGTGTGCTGAGAATGGGAGACCTGTGTGTGGGAAGAGCCGGAAGATCCAAGTACCTGGTGGCAAGAAAGCACCTGTGAGGCCAGGAGCCATCCAGAAAGGGAAAGGCCAATAGGGATGAAATGAAGAAAAAAGGTGGACGCCCCAAGAACCCTAGCCCAGGGGTAAGCCCTCAGAGGTGTGGGTGCAGCTACAGACACTGACTTGGAGGTGAAGGGCAGCTGGATAAGTAAAGTCAAAGGTGTGTTTACCAGGCACTGGCTGCTTATCCCAGAAATAGAGGGAAAATTGGCTGGTACCCAAAGACCACTTAGAAGGGAGAAAGGGAAAGAAGTAGTGCATTAAGTTCCTCACGTGCTCTGGTGTCGCTAAACCAACTAGGCCCTGTTCCTGTTTTTCACCAAGCAAAGTGAATCTCTTCATATTTACACTTGAACTTGTAAACAGCTGCACTGAACTAAATAGGAGTTTGGCATCAATAAATAGCACATCAGATAAATTATTGAGTAAACACAAAGATTCTTCCCTCTCCCTTCAAGTGCATTTTTGAAGGCAAGTGGTTCCTTAAGTCATGACTACCTGTTGTCTTGCCACTCGCTCATTTGACTGAAGGTTTTCCCAACGAAGGCTCGAGCCACATCCACATGAGTAAGGAAAGCCTGTGGTGCAGCTTGGACCTCATCACTCACGTTGGTGAGTGAAATAAAGGTGTATTCCCAAGATACAGCATCCTTGCTTTGTGGTTTTATAGAAGAGTACTGCTTTGCAGTACACAAAATTGTTCCATGAGCAGCCTGACACAGCAAAACTGTGTCAGTGCAGTTCTACAACAACAGCTATGCCCTTTTCATTACTCTGCAGTATTGCGTAGATTATTCTGAAATAAAAGTGATTCTGGTATACAGCAGAATAACACTACCAGAATAAAGTCTCTTTTATTCCCAAGCAGACCCCTCACAGGGGGTTACACTGGCAGAACTGTAGTGGCCTAAGGACAGAGCAGGAGGTCTCTTACCCTGTGTAGGCATAAATATCTGTATCAGTTCTCAGAGGAGGTGAGTTTGAGGTGTATTAATTAGATAGAGAAAGATTTCCCGAAATGGGCTTTAGATGAAGCTGCCAAACTAAGAAAGAACTGACAGTTTGTGAAGATCTGTTTCTACACAGAAATTTTACATGGGTCTATAATGGAGACATTTCCCAGAGATTCTGTGGAATGTACTGTTGACCTTGTTATAATGTAAAGTGCTCAAAACTTCAAGCTCTATAGTGATGGGGTGATGTAAAGAGGTATAAGCAAGACTTGAAGAAGGTTGAATGTTCTTTAAAACCTCTGAATAAAAATTGCTGATTTTAGGGGTTTTGTGCAGGAAGACCTGATTTAATCTAATGTTCCTTTCCACTCTTTAAAAAAGTACAAGTTGGCTTCTTTTCTAATGAAGTCTTTTTCTCAGTTGATTCAAAATTTTATTTTAATTTTAATAATGCAAAGTTAAAATCGGTGTTAGTATAGGCCAGCTCAGAGTGTCAACTTTAGGTGACTTCCAGCCTCTGATAAACAGAGATAAGGGAATACTTATGAAGTAAAAACATACACATAGGAAATATGGATAATAAACACGTCAGTTTTTTAAGGCAGCCTGGATTCTGTCACGTGAAGCTCATTACTAGAAATAATTAAACATGGTGATGCCATAAGTGAGCTGAATAAATTCTGTTATTTCTTCAGATGTAGATGAGAATCTTTGTAGGATATAAGTAAGAATCTTTGGGTTACAGTGCAATTATGTGTGAAAGGGTTAGAAAGTTTTAAAAAGGGAAGTTGTTTCTGCCACACTTTTTGAACGTAGCTAGATTTTCTTCTAGTTTTGCCTGGGAGATAAGCAGACTATACTTGGCTACACCATTACTTTAGTTATCTGTATTATTATGTACGTAATGATACATCCTTGGGTCCCTGTATCATGTGGATTCAAGGTGTCAGAGCATAAGGCTGATTGTGCCATGTGCGTGAACTTATTGTTTCTCGGATTATTTTATATTATACCTATTTTTCAAGGGAATCTAGCTGCACCAAGAAACTTGCTTTCAGATTTGAAGACCTCAGGAATAATTTTTTCACCGAAAGGATGGTTAAAGCATTGGAATGCACTGTCCAGGGAGAGGTGAAATCACTGCCTATGCAGTGTTCAAGAAACAACTGGATGTGGCATTTAGTGGTGTGGTTTAGTTGGTGGTGCTTAGGCAAAGGTTGGTCTTGGTGATCTTGGGGAAGGGCCTTTTCCAACCCTAATGATTCTATGATTCTAAGTCCATGAACTCCCCAGCAATTTGAACAAAAGAGGAAATGTGTAGTTACGTGTAGCAGCTGGAGTCAGATTTGGGAAATACAGTTAGTAACCACAGGAGTTTGCAGATAGGAGCAGAAGCTGGGCAAAGTGATTTCATGGCACTAGGTTTGATGGAAGCCAACAGTAGCATCAAAGTATTCCTAAACTACCAACAGATGTTGTTTGGTGGCACAGATTTACATATGCTTGTTATTCACAGGAAAACTTTACATGTGGTCACCTCACTCGTGGAAAGCTAAGTCCGTGTAGTGTGAGATGTGTCTTCATCAGGGATAAATTCCAGCCTTCCACACTGGTGGCAAATACCTGGCATGCCATGAGGATGAATATTGCAGTGTTGGAGCAGCCTTGGAAATTATGATATTATGAAATTATAATATTTGGAGAAATTATGGTATTTCAGATACTACTAGGGGAGCATCACCCTTCTGTATCAAGAACAAAACTAGATAAAGCAAGTGGACTTTAGCCCTTGGGAGAGTGACTCTGCTCTTGCTTTAGATGGAATTGGAGTTGAACTTCTGAAACACATTTATTTTGTAATGAGAAAAAAGCTTTTTCTCTTTTTTTTTTTTAGAACCACTTACTTGTCAGATGAAATGAGGGTGAAACCTCTCCATATCTCATTACCATTACACTTTTCACTGAGCCCCTGTATAAACTGTAGGATGTGAAGCCAATGATTCCTTTTCTGTCTAGGTAGTTCTATGAAGAGCAGGGAGTTGGGCTTGATGATCCTTATGCGTCCCTTCCAACATAAAATATTCTAAAATTCTGTGGTCTTGTTGGATTGCTCTGTATCATAGACCAGTGAGAAACACTCGGTCATGGATTCTCTGCTGTAGATGCTCAAGATTAGAGTTCCACTTCCACATTCAATTCTGTAAATAAAAAAAAGCCTTTAATTTGAAATTTTGTATGTTTCATTTTGAGGGGAAAGAGGAAAAATCTTTCTAAAGTTCACATAGTTTGTTTAAATTACTTTGTAACAACACCAAGCTTGAGAATCCAAGCTCTGCGGCTTCTGCCTCAGCTGCAGCTCCTGAAACTTGTAGTTGCCATCTCCCTGTTTTCTGTCAGCTAGATGGACAGAGACACAGGAATCTGGAAATTTGGAATGAGGACTTGGGCAGGAATCTCAAGGTTTGGCAGTCTGGGCTCCTGTGCTTCTGGCTTTTTTTGGGTGAAAGCCCAACTGTCCTGAGAGTCCCATTAGAAGTGAAGTTGTGAGTTTTTTCTGGCTCTGGGCTGTATCACTGGGGCTGGGGTTCCTGTGGCTTCAGGGCAGAGAACTGAAGTATCAGGAATCTCTGACTCTGGGACAGTCTTTATGGCAGGAGTTCCCCACAGCTGTGAACTTCACAAGTCCCCTCGCTGTAGCAGCTTCTCTGGTAATGAAGAAGGAAAACTGCTGGAATGGTTTCATTGAAGTGTCTCGTGGTTAGTCAGAAGTTTATAAAACCATTATATTTTTGCTTATATTTGTGTTTGTGATGTTACAGAATTTTTTCAGTTGGTCAAAACATTTCTGGTCGGTTCTACCAGCCCTATACTACAGCCCACATCATTTCATGGGGTTGAGAATAACATGCTGCTTGTCTTTGCATACCACAAATACAAGGTGTGAAAGCTGGTATAGCATGAATGAACAGGACTTGTTAGGATATTTTTAATGGGAAAATAGGTGCCCAGACAGTCACAGAAAGATTCTTAGGGTATGCCTTTACCACAGATTTCCCCATGGCTCTTAGAAATCTGCTGAAGCCACCGCCACCTGCACCATTTGAGTCTGTAAACTAATGCGTCTCCTCTCTACACAAGACTTCAAAAAACCCTGATTCCCATCTGTGTACAAAAGCAGTATTGGACTGATGTTAACTCCACTTGATTGGCTCATCAGGGATTAAGACCTGCAGATTGTTTTAGCACATCACGTCAGCTGCTAACACAAACCTTCAATTACATGTGTTCAGTTTTGCAATGAGGGCTGGTCTAACTAGGAGGAAGATAAAGCAAACCATTTTGTGAGGGAATGAAGACTCAAGAGGCCTCTTGCCTATAGTCTGCATACTTTCACTACCTGCTGTAATTCACCTCAACAGCGGGTCTCTATTTATGTGTGTTACAAAGAGACAAAGGAAGCTGCTGTGGGAAAAATCTTTCTTTCCTGCCAGGGACTGTGGTAATCCCACTCCGTACTGCAGTTTACAAGCCACGTGTATGCTGTGCCTTGCTCCAGTGTTTGAAGTATCCACAACGTGCTGTAGGAACAATCTGCATAACATGTCAACAGGGGAACTCTGAAATGCTTGTAATACTTACCAAAGGAATAAAGGTCTTTCTGAAAAAGTGATATTGTACATGCCAGAACTAAATAGTGGACTTAAATATTTGTGCCTAGTATTCTTTGTAGCCTGCTGAGCGTGTGGATGGAGATTTTACTCTGGTAGTGTTAAAAGTAAATGGTCATGAGGCTCTGCTCTGAGCTGCCCAGTGACTGGGATGTCAGACAGGATTCCACAGGTTTTCCCCGTGTTGATGCAGCGCATGTGCATTTCTCTTTGTTCCATAGATCATTGTGAGTCAATTCCTGTGTGATATGGAAGCTTGGGGAAATTCTTCATAGTAGCTTCGTACAATACACCCTAAGGCACCGTGTACAGCATTGCTGCATATGGGGCAGATATGCTACATTAACTTGAGGCTACTTTACGAATGGTAAAAAAACTTTTCTCTCACAGGTGGAAAATAACAGTGGAGTCAGCAACCACTGCCACATATTTTTCTGGAACAGCATGTGTCCAATTCATATGTGTGATGCAGCTTTCGGAAAGATGTCTCTAGTTTGGTACCATAATTTATCTTTTGGAAAGTAGGTTCAGCTCTGTTACAATTGCTCTTTGGTGCACTGCTCTCACAGCTACTCGGGGCCCTGGCACATGGGGGAAAGCAGTGGTGTACCTGACACTCATCCTCAGCCCCGTGCTTGCAGCCTGCCCCAAATCAGCTGTTCTGCCATGTTAAACGATTCCAAGAGGTGCCGAATGCTGCCTCACATTTCTGAGCTTCATCACACATGAGCTCTGCAGGCTTGTGTGCACTTCTGTGCAGTGTCAAACCTACATCAGGCCATCTTCTACAAGTGACTGTCCAGCCTCCACTGATCTGTGGTTACAAATTTTATCCTCTCTCTTCTTTACCTTTTTCATCTTGTTTCCCTGAAAGGGCATTGGGAACATTGTGTTACCAGCCTAAATCCTGACCGGATGAGATCAGTCTGGAGAGGATTAAAGCTGTAGCCTGAGTCCCAATCATGCAAAGAAAAAGCTGGAGGAAGCAGGTGATTTTGTAAAAAGCTAATTCTTACAGAGGGTGTTCTTTAGGAACCATCACTGAAGTCACTCAGTTTGGCCTGCTTGCCCCCCTCACACTCCTGTGATGAACAGCAAATTTCAAGCATATGGATCTTAGATTATGTACAATAGTGAACCTTTAACTAAAAAACCCATGCTCAGGTTCACAGTAATTAAAATGGAATGTTGGCACTCGTTTGGCCAGTAACTTAGGATGTGGCCATAAAGCTGCTTCATCCACACAGAGTACTGTCAAACCATCGGGTTTTGGGACTCCCTGGTTCTGCCCGGAATGTGGTCTTCAAAGACAGATTGGACTGTGTAAATTCTTCCAAACCTTGAGATGAAGAGTCCATTAACTTTGGTGAGAAATACGTCTAAGTAGGTGGTGGGTTCACACACAGGTGGCAATGTGTGAATAATTTCTTTCATTTGACTGTAGGATGCATGAACAAAGAAGATCCTTGGATAAAGATGTAAACCGATGTGGATGCCAGATGAACTTTGACTGAACTTAAGGCCAAACCATATTTTTAAAAATAAATAAATTACTCAGGATAAGGAGACACAATAGCAGATGCTGAAACCATCTGTTCCTGGACAGCTCTAATAGAAAACTCCTTCTAGTCTATTGCATGTCTCTTTCTCCATTACAAAGTGGTATTCTCCCTGTGAATATGGTCTGCCTGTGGTAGGATATGAACAATAACAGCCTTGATTTCCAGGTGAGTTGTCCTCAATCCCAGAACTTCCATATGCAGCCTGTCTTCTGCAGCATTTGAAATTCTGCATATAATCAAGTGATTGAGTTAAGCACTCCATCCTAACCTTAAGGCATGTATTACAATCACTATCAAATGAACTTTAAGGATGAGCTGTACTGCTCCATGTAATTTGTTACAGATGTGAGGGAATCCCTAATTTCCCAAGGAATGGTCACTGCAGACTAGATGTTGTCTGAATGAGGTAAACAGACTGCACTTAACCCTTACTGCAGAGATTCGGTTTTAATCTGGGCAAAAACAGGATTTAAAGTGGTCACTATTTCAGCTTTTTCAGTTTTCCTACTCCCCATATAACTTTTTAGAATAGGGCCTAAGTTATAAAACAGTATCATAGCATTCCAGGGACAATGCAAAGTGACAGACTACTTTCTATATTTGGGACAAGATTAGTAGGTAGAGGTCACCACTCAGATATTAAGTGTTGGCCTTCATGAGGGATCAATTTTTTGAGACCTACCCAGTGGAATAATGACACTTAGTCTTTTTTAGTGTGGAAATACATTGATTGCGGGACAATATCTATGTCTTGGATGAGTTGCTGAATTTTGCTGGCAAATCAGTCAAGTATCAGTGGGACTCAGATGAGTTTCTACTGCCACTCAACATTATTTGGAAACTCAGGGGTCAGCTGGATGTTCATGAGGGAATAATTTGTTCCAGCAGTCATTCTTTTTTTTCTAATACAGAGTCTGAGATGGTAGCACTTTACTTTTGCGGAACTGTTTATGATAAACTTATCTGAATATATGTAAGGGAGGAAGGCTCTGAGGACATTCGAATCCTGTGCCTCTGGCAGTTTGAAGGAGCAGAGGGACTGTGTGGGTTGTTCTCTGTGGACCTGGGTTTTTTTATAGAACCTCACACCAAACGTTCAGTTCTTCTGGGAGGCTTGTGTATCGCTCCACCAAGCATGGCTTTCCAAAGGGTTTGAACTTTAACACCAGGGGCACTTGTATGTCTCAGGAGGAGGTAATCTGTATAGACAAAACTTTGGGAAACACTTCTAAGTGACAGCTGTATGTTCCCTGAGAGTGCTGTTGTACCAAGAAATCAGTGAACTAGTCTGGAAGTCTGCATAATCAAGTTGTTTTGACAGACCTGAGTGGACAGGTAATAATTCTGAATTTTCCAGTATTTTTGGATCGGAGGCAGAGTTTTAAAGTTTTAATACTGATTTTAACAAGATGTTAAAAATGTAATTTCAAGTGGATAACATAGTAATTATGAGTTATTTATCTTCCTGCTTTCCTACAGAGAGGGAGTCATGTAGGACATAAATAGGACACCTCTAGGAAAATAGCTTGGTGGGGGTACAGTCCTGTGCTTCTTTCTTACTGATCCTTAATTTAGAGATTTCTGGAATAGGATTCCACACTGTATCTTGAGATCCACCCAGTAGCATGAGAGAATTCTGAAAAGGCGTAACATTTAAATGGGCTTATTAGGGGTTTTTTACATCCTTTCTTGAAGCAGGCAGCAGTTCAATTCACTGATGGGTAGAACTAGGTAAATATATTTTATTTGAAGAACGTTAAGATTTATGAATAATAAAATGAGACTAGGACTGAAAAATATGAAAGAAAAAAAAAAGAAAAGAACAACAATCAGTGATAAAATAGAGAAGGAAGAGTGAGTAATGAAATCAAGGTTCCTTCACGTATGCTTTATCCTCTCCATTGTGACTTGATCCAGAGCCCATTCAACATGTTCCCCTTATTTTCATATCACAGAATCATGGAATAGTTTGGGTTGGGAGAGAAATTGAAGGTCATCCAGTTCCAAACCCCCTGCCATGGGCAGGGACACCTCCCTCCAGACCAGGTAGCTCAGAGCCCCGTCCAACCTGGCCTTGAGCTCTTCCAGGGATGGGACATCCACAGCTTCTCTGAGCAACCTGTTCCAGTGCCTCACCACCCTCACAGTAAAGAATTTCTTCCAAATATCCCACCTAAACCTGTCCTCTATCCATTTAAATTCATTGCCCCTTGTTCTCTCTTGATTCTCCCCTTACTGTGGAGATCCTTCTCTCCTGGACATGAACTTCAGCTGATACTGTATTTCTTGTGAGTACAGAGATGTTAGCTAGCTACCTATACAGGGTTTGTTTACTAGCATACTTATGTTGATTTTTATATTCATTAATGTTTATTTTCAGTCATGCATTGATAGGACAATAAAAGTGTTTCATCTACCACTTAACTTTTGAGCAATTGAGGAAGCCATGGGTTTTGGTTAGCTCTGTAACAGAAACCATTGCAGTCTATTCTGATTCTTACTTGAGAAAACATTTATTTTTAAATCTTTCTTAGAGAAAGATGCCCATTTCAGTGACCTTACTTGTATAATGATCAGAATCCTTACATATTTGTTTGAGCGGCCTTGTGGAAATGCAAAGCACTTCTTAAGTGCTAAGTACTGTTTATAATAGAAAATTTTTCTTCCACTCCCAAACCAAAGCTCTTCCCTGAAAATTATTTAGCCAGGCTGTGCTGTAACTTTCTTTAGTGTTTAAATGAGAATAATGTTAAATTGCTTCATTTGGCATGTAAGATATAGTCATTGTGTATGGCAACCCACAAAATAGAAAGGAACACTGCAGTTTGTGTTATTAAATTATTACATGTGATAAACATGCACTTTTCATTGGTATCAAGGGCTTTGAGAAACTGTTTCAACATAAAGCAAAAAAAATTGAGAGATCTTGTGCTTTGTCATACAGGTTTAATGCTTTACGAGTCTGCATATTTATAAACATTTTGGAGTATTTATTATTGTCCTGATGGAAAAGAACTAAGGATCTGTTGTATTAATATATGTCAGAAGCACGTGAATACTCAAACATTCCCGTTCAAATGAATGATAAAGATTCCTTCTTTTTCATGGTTACAGTTTTATATTTTCAAAATAAAATGTAAAATACTGTGGAGATGCAATTTCTTCAGTTTGCTTTGTTTGTGGAAATGCAGGTTTCCAAAGAGCCGTGTTGGTTGATGCTCTGATTTGTTTACATATCTGTAGAAAGGAGACAATTGGAAATGATGAAATCACTGCTTTACAGGTGGCCAACACCCTTGGCTGTGAGGATTTTGGCTGAGATGGTGGAGGAGTGCTGCAACCCAAGTGTGATTCCACCGCCAACTCCATCGATGCTTCATACTGAGAATGGGTAATTAGTTTTCATTAAACACTTTAGCTGACACTAAAAAATGTGAGTGTTGCTACAGAACACTATTTGCAGGACCTATGTTGATGTTTTGGTACAATGTGCATCAAATTTAATTTTATTTTCACTTCTGTGGAACAGAAGTGAAACAGTGTCACAGGTGAAACAGTGTCTGAATCACCTGCTTTTGGAAATTTATGTACTACAGCGACAGTACAGGAATAAGACACATACTGAAACAGAAAGCTGAATACAATTATTTTAAAAATCTTTGTTATGTAAGTTAGTTCAATATAACTCTGGTCTTTAGTTTCAAGCCTGTTGGAAATTAATTTTCCCTTTGTATTTTAAATGTAGTTGTATGTTGCCCTGCACAGTGGCAATCTGCATTTGATTTTGTCATTTAATTCATATTATAGTAGTCTGTAGAGTAACATTAGAGTAAATTTTAAGTAAACTAAGGAAATATGGAGACTGTAGGAGAAACATTTATTAGGGTACTGTTGTATATGGAAAAAATGCATGCTTCCTTCTATTATTAAATTAAACATCTCTGGGCAGTAATTGAGACTTGTTGAACTCTGGTGTGAACTCTGAGCTTTAGATAATATTCTCAACGGTGATTTCCTGGCTTTGTCTTATGAATAGTTCTAAGTATATTAATAAAGATTTAATCTTATTAAAAAAAAAAAAAGAAAATGTTAAATTAATAGGTTGATTCATTTACTTATTAGTTGTCTAGGTCTTAATGTAAATTTTAAATTTGTGAAAGGAAAACATAGGCCATTACTCTCTATGAGATTGAAAATTCCTAAGTTACTGAAAATTCTTAGCATTTGAAGTGTCCATGCTCTAAGAATTAAAGAAGAAAAAGCTTCATTAAAACCTGTAGCAGAGTCAGATTTTTGTCCTTGATGTCTGAGGCATGGAAATTCTGTGCTGGGACTTTCTATGATCCTTTTATGGCCACGTTCAAGCCCCAGTTGTAAAAGAGAAGAGGAGGCCCATCAGCTGCTTGTAACCGTCATGTCTCTGTTGATTTCAGTTTGAATAATTTCTAACTACAAATCTGCCCCAGGGTCTTATGTAAAGACCCTTCAGTGTTATTTTCTTTGAGATGCAAAAAAAAATATACCCAGAAAACAGAAACAAAATGCTTTGTGGTCCATCTTGTGCATTATCACTTGAGGATATTGAAGTTTGGTAGCAAAAGAAAAGAAGGTGGCCTGCCAAGTAAAGCAGGATGCAATTTCCTTCCACCCTCTTAAATAGTCTTGTGATGTACTCTTTATTAGCCAGCCTCTGTTGTACTGAATTAGTCTTCTACCTATTACTTGAAATTCCAAATGTAGAAACACTGTTGGTGCTCATAAGGCAGAGTGAACCAGAAAAACACAGTATCCTTTTCCAATTACACTTGTAGCAATAAAAAAATAATAATAACGAAGAAACCTCGTTCTGTTTCACCTGTTAACTTAAGAGGTTTGGTAGACAAGCACAACCACCAAGAGATCCTTCCTTTGAGGACACTTCAGAGACAGCTGCCTCAAAAAGCTCTGACTTAGAGATGGTAAGGAAACACCTGAAATTCTGACTGTGTTGCTGGCCTTAACTGTAGGGAGAGTGCTCCAAATCCAAAGAACTCTGAAGTGATTCTTCCACAGTTTGCTGTCCTGGATGCTTCGCATTCCCTACGTCCTGCAGGAAAGGAGTATCTCTTTTTTGTTGTTGTTTTGTTGTTGTTTCCCTCCCCAGCTCCCCGTCTCCCCCCAAGGAATGAGTGTTACTCAGTGGAATTCACCTTGCAGAAGAGCAAGGCTTTTCAAGGCTCAACGCCTGCTGCACAACCACAGGCTGCTTGTGTTGTTTTGGTTAACAGTTCAAGCATCCCAGCAAGTCCTACTTAATAAGCTATCTGATAAGGCTTGATTGTGCTTCACTGTGTTTAAATTTCTTGGGGAACTGTTTAGATGATGAAAGTGCTCCAGTGCCTGCATTTGTGTAAAACTCCAAAATTTTAAAACACAGCCTTTAGTGTCTCAAGGTCTCAGATGATTGAAATACCAAAAGGATTTGCATATTGTAGTATTTTACTCAGTATCTCAATTTTGGCATAGATGATACATTGTGTAAATAATATCTGTTTATGCTTTGCTTTCTGTGTTACATTTTGTTGGTGTGACTGTTAAATAGAATAGTCAGAAAGCAATTTCATAGCTCTTTGCACCACCAGAACCTACAGAAGGAGAAGGACATGTGTAGATCATCTAGTTTTCATCTTGGCAATAGAGGATTGTGCCTTGTATTTTTTGAGAGAGTCTTCTGATTTCTTGAGCTTCAAACAGTACTATCAAATTGTAGGTGGTGCTATTTCTCTTTGGCATTTTATTTCCATTAAATAATGTCTTTTGAAAATGACTTGTCCTCACAGACCAACAGTGTCTAACCTTCATGTGGAAAAAAATCTGTGTTGAATCTGTGTTGATCCTGGATAACTAGTGAAGTATTCTTGTTGGTATTATGCAGTAACTTTCTCCTATCTAATTGCTCATGTTTACAAGTTATAGAATACAAGCTTCCATTTTGTACTTGGCCTGAACCTTAATATTTCAAAGCTATTACTTAAAGGAAAAAAAAATTCAAGCAACAGAATATGCTGTGACAAATAAGGAATTCCAAAGGAGGTTACAGGAAACTTGCTAAAGTTAACATGTTTCAGACCTTCAAAATCCCATACTTCTGCACACATTCCTTTACCTCACATTGAGATATCCAGGTGTGGTTCTGATGATAGCATTGTTGTAGCTGTGTTTGTTTAGTATTCTTGTTTAAATATAGCTCTTCCTTTCCCTTGTGTCATGGCATTATTTTCACTATTCACGGTGTTTTTACATAAATTCATAATTTTGATAATTCCAACTGGAGAATTCTGTTTCATTTACTTATGGCACTTCATGTGAAACAGTTCTGCCTCCATTTCCTGTTTATTTTTAGTTGCTAATTTTCAGACTTTTTCCATCCCCTTGGGTTTTTTAAAATCCTGTTTGGTACAAACCAGGGTGGTCCAACTGGCAGCCCAAGGAACAGTTCCATCTGGCCTGCTGCATTTGCCAAGGAGGAGCTAGGAAATGCCTGTAAGGGCATGCACTGCCCTCACAAGCACATGTTACCTATTGCTCAGATATGTAACTGTGCTTGAAGCCCAACTGTTGTGCCATGTCCACCCGGAAAAGGAGATTGGCACTACACATTCCTTTTCCCCAGCACAGCCACTTGTCTAGAGGGGCTAGTTGTCCTTTCAAAACAATCTTCAGAGAGGATGCTACAAGTGGGAGCTACCACCTGTCCCTAAAAGAACTAGGCCACTGTCATTTTTCCTTGTTAGATTGATGAATTAATAGACAAACTGACAGGAAAACTGTGCTTAATCCCTGGGACAGTAGGAGCTAGTTAGAATTTTAATATCCACTTCAACAAAGCTGATGTTACCAATTCATGGTATTATTTCAGGTTTTACATCTGCCAAGTGCCCTCTGTCAAGTCACTCTGTCTTTTTTCCTTAGGCAAGACGAGCATGATGGTAATAACCAAGCACTGTGCATTGAAAGCACCCTAAAAACCAAGTGTATTTTGTCAAATTGATAATATCATTTTAAAGGATTTCATTTGGTTACTTTGCAGGTTTCTTTTTGTTGGAGTATCCTGTACCTTCAGATGCAGATGGGTGCCTCACTTGAAATCAGTGCATCTGCCAACATGCAATTTCTCATAAGAAATTATCTCAAAAGCTGAACTGATCCCATGTACTCCATTATGTTGTACAATAATAGCCTTTTTGTAGCAAAATGAGCCCAACTAAGCATGAGGTCTAACCAGTGCCTCATAAAACAATAATATCACGCCTTTTGATGTGTATTCCATTTCCATTAAAAATATTTAAAATGTTGAGCAAGAATGGGGCAGACTACAGCTTGGCAGAAGGCTGAAATAAGCAATCAGGAGCAATATACCCCAATGTAAAATGTACATTTACTGTTACCATGTATCATTGTGTGATGACAGCAGAGCTCTGTGGGTTTATTATCCTTATTCAATATACTGTAGCACATAGCAGTATCAAGAGCATATAGCAAAAGACCCCACTATAATATCCAATCTTAGTTTTATACTAATTCCTTTCAGCATCCTGCTTTCCTTTTCAATTGCAGAGAAACACCAGATTAATGTTTATAACTTACCTCTTTCTTGTTTAGAGTGTACAGCAGCACAACTGCTCTAGTCACTCTGTGCTCATTTATTTTAAAATATTTATTCTGTTTATTGTCCTACTCTGGTCTGTAGTGTTCTCCATTATACCAGGCATCTCCAATTTTGGTTAAAACACCCCTTATTTCTGATACAGATCATCTCCCCAGGGCCTTTTTTTTTTTGGTCTTGATTAATCTCCTTTGTTTTCTGCCTCCTCTTTGCCTGTTCTTTCATATTGTCTAATCTTTATGCTATCTATGGCTACACTGTTTTCCCCAAGTCTTTCTTTCCTTTGCCTTCTCTTCTCCTTTCATGCTCTGCTCTCTTTTTAACACTGATTCACACTGTCTTCCTTTAGTCTTCACCCCTGCCTCAATTTTCTTCCCGTATCCTTCAGTCTGATGTTTCCCTTCTGTTTCTGCCCTGTTCACTTTACTGCACTATCCTACACCCCTCTTGGTTTTCCTTTGCCTTCCCTAACATTGTCTTATGTTTGGGAGATGACTGATGATGTCTGAAAAGCAGAAGGGAAGACAACAGCTGAAGACATAATTTAGACATATGCCAACTTTCAGAGAAAAGTTTTGTTCAGGAATAAATAACTGAATTGAAGCATCTAACAGGAACAGCAACAAAACCCCTGATTACTTACGGGTAACTATTCATTAGTGAAACTGAATTTTACTTGGGGATTACAGTCAGCCATATTGTACAAGGACTGCGTGGCGGCATACTTAAAAAGAGATAAAGTTTAAGTGAGGCAAAGCATAGTTAGAGTTATTAAGTATATTTAGTGAACAGTTGCAGGGTTCATGTCTTTAGTTCACAGAGAAAGAAATGGAGGATAAAGCACTAGAGGATAAGAGAGGCTAGTGAAAGAAATAAATACCTAAATAAGGTGTGGAAACTACATATGGTGTATGAAAAGACAGTGAATCAGAGGCAATTAAGACTTGCAACAAGTCTTTGGAGATGGTTGAAAGCCAGAAAAAGTAGCATAGAACTGAGAACAAGCAGTGATAATTCTGTTACACACGATGGAAAAAACAGGAGCAGTGGAAATGGCAGCAGAACCAGTTTACTGGGTACCAGACACACACTATTAATTAAAGCAATTTCAAGAGGGTGCAGAACTTTATGGATAAGACAATGAAGTCCTAGGAAGCCAATGGGTTTGAAAAGGGATATATTTCATACTGGTAAATTCTTCCTTGTTTGGCTTGCAGAAAGTATTCAGCTAGAGGAATTTAGGTCATAGTTACCCATTGAACAGTGGTTTGTCAAAATTTTTGCATCTCACTGTGATACAAAGGTTTGGTCTAGATTTTTCTATTTGTATTCATGTTTTCTAACAGAAATTTATTCTCAGAGTTGTTACCCTGATTTAATGAAATCACAACCACAGGCAGAATATAGTCAGTCACTGACATTGCTGGAGTAACAGTCCTAGAAGAGAATCACAAGTTTTTCAATTGCACTCTGTGCAAGGACTCAATTTCCAAGATAAAGTATCATTTTAGTAGCTTTTTCAGCATTTCCAAAATCCTAGTCACCCCTCATTGGCTCCCAAAGATTATGATTGGGTGGTGTGTATTATAACAGTCTGCTGCTTGCTGAAGACCAACGAATCCTCTGTAGTTGCTCACATTATTCACAGTGAACAATCAGATAGCATAACCTTTGTTGCTGGAATATTTTTCTGCTTAAAAGCCACATTTCCTGGAAGTCTTATGCTAGAAAATGGTATCACACATCTGAGTACCATGAGTTTTGTTAAATCAAAGTGACAGAAGCATATCCTTAACTAAACCATCAAGAAGGTGTGCAACATTTTACAGAAATTAGATGAGGGATGGCCAGCATGGCTTCACCAAGGGCAAATATTCACCAAGGGCCAATTGTGCTCGACTGATCCTGCTGCCTTCATGGGTGGAGTAACTGCATCAGTGAACAAGGGAAGAGCTATTGGTGTCATCTCTCTGGACTTCGGCAACATTCTTGCCTCTAAATTGTGAGAGACATTGATTTGATGGAAGGACTGTTAGGCAGGTCAGAGTCAGTCAATGGCTCTGTGTCCAAATGGACAGCAGCAATGAGTGGTGCCTCTCAGGGGTCTCTACTGGCACCAATACTGTTTAATATCTTCACTGTGTCCATGGTGTGTGCACATAAGGAACGAAGAGCAAGAAATGTTTTGTATGCTAGTTGTTTTCAACTGTTGCCTGAAGGAAGAGAAAAATAAAATAGATGAAAATGTTTTCTTTATTAAAAACCAAAGGAACATTTTATCTGGGACTAGATTGCACAGTCCAGGTTTGTTACAGGAGTATTATTTTGACATGTGAATTATTAATTTTTATAGCAATTTAGAGACAGTAAGGGATAAAGAACAGGCAATACTGTACTTTGAATAGCTGTGGGTACTCAATCTGCAGGCTTACCAATTGCAGTAGGCATCAGTATCAGAGCGAACCATGCATGTATATACCTTATTACTATAATGCATATACCTAAACAATTTTCAAGACAAGTTGATCTGTTCAAGTCAATTGCCACTTGATAGAAAAGGAAAAAAATTTCCTTAGCTTCTAAGCCGTGAAGTGTTTGGGTCAAGTAGGGCTGAGAGTGGTTTTAACAGCCCTCTGATTTCCATGTTATTCCGTCCCCTTCCTTGCTGTGCATTAACTTTTCCTTGAGGGCATGTAGGAAGTGAAATTTACTCCAGCATAGTGTTGTAATCTTTTTTTGCAGATATTGAAGACACAGAAAATGCGTATAATGTAGACTTGTCCCTTTTTTTTTCAAAGTATTGGTTCTATTACATAGTCATAGTTGTAGGAAAGAAATGAAGGGGTTTCTCTCCCCCAAGTGAAGCAGATGTCTTACTGAGCCAAGTCTGAGATTTTGTTCTTTGTAAGGAAGCAGAGGGAATGCCTATTTATGGTATTTTGCAGCTCCACTGAAGGAAATATTCTCTTCAGATTATGTTGAGTGGCTCCATGGTATACAACGTTTGTGGTCCCTCTGTTGAGCCAAGAGCCATGTAAGCAACGTTCACGCAGACTGGACCTTAAGAATCTGATCCTCAGACATGAAGACAGTCCTTCATAAGTTTAATATTCTGGGAATTCAGGACTCTTTGCAATATTTTCTCCTGTCTGAGTCATATAGGTTACTAAATCAGTTGCTGGTTGTGTTTTTCAGGTTAAGTCCTGTGAGGAAATGACAGGTAATTGCAGCCGTATGAAAGAGACAGAGTTTAAATCCATTCTATATCTCCACAATTATTCAAGCTGTAAATAAAACTTGTTGTAGTTTTATGTTCTGGTGCAACAGATTATCATGGAGGACAAAGAGTTAAGGATTCATCTGCTTCCCAACTAAACATACAGAAAAACAGAGACTCTTCTCCTGGCTACTTCTGAACTGACTTGGAAGCTAGGGATGTTTCAGCCCTTTTGGGTTCCTGTAGCCCTACATCCTAGTTCCTAGCATGCACCTGTTATTTACAGGAATATCAGCAAATTCTGGGCAGTAAGTTTATTTTAATTAATGCAGGAATCCTTTATGTTACTAGCCAGTAGGGTGTTTTGTCCCAGAGGGCACAGTGTCTGTCGTTCAGGCAAGCCTGTCTATCCGTATATGGAGCTGTGTTGCTCCAGTTAAATATACCTCAGTTGAGCTGACAACACAGCATAGCTTTGTGGTTGCATAATCAATGTTTTCCCCTTTTGCTTTGTTTGTGACCTCTAGCCAAACCCTGCTTTGAGTAAGTAATTTCCATGTGAGATTGTCTGTGCAATTGCTGCTATATTAAATGATTTTCCTGCAAGCAAGAAATAATTTATTTTGTGAAATGAGCTCTTTTCTATGACCCCACAGAAATAGCTGTGTGCTTGAAAGACTGAGAGCAATTCCTGTTTTGTCAAGAATGCCTATTCCTCAGAATGCCGGAGACCTTAGGCCTGATTGCTCACATAGTTTTGAGGTGTTTATAGAGCTTGAAGTGTGAAAAGCAGAGATCTTCTTGACTTATGTCACTGTTGTAAGAACTCAGGTCTTCTGGCAGACTTCAGAGGCAGAACAGTTCCGATAGAGCAGTCTTCCATTGCATGAGTGAGACCTAGCTCTCTCTTCCCTCACCTTTCTCCTCACATAGTCTGCTCCCTGAAGGACTAGAGTGCTGTTCCTTCCCTCAGGATCTCCTCTTATTCATCTCAACAGAGACTTTTAAATTCACAGTCAGAAAAGAAGACCAATCTTTGATTTGCTTCACTCCAGGGTACCATCTACCTTCTGGAGGAAATGAGGCAGGAGTCTAATGACAATGTCCTTATTCAAAGCCTAGGCCTTAACTGTTCCCTAAACACTACTTCCTGAATGAAGCAGGGATCCCAAATACATTAGTGTAAAAAAAAAAATTAGAATCCTTATGCCCACAGGAAGCAATTAAAGATTGTACAGGTGAACTTAATGCTGATATTTTTTAAACTTTGAATAAGACTTTGTAGCATGTGTCATATTTTATCTAGATTTTAATGTACCATCCTATCTGACAAGGTGGAATGTAGTAAAGGAAATAAGACCTTCCTGAAAAACAGAATTGTTCTTGGGTGGAGCTACACAGGCTGAAATCTTGGTATTAAATAGAGATTTTACTGACCTGTAGCAGAGGCTTTTGCGTGTCTTCAAATGAAGTATTTGGCAGCAGCCAAAAGCTGTCATCTCCTTTGTGGGTTGACCACAGCATGGAGAAGATTCATGCAGTTCAGCAGTGACTTTCCCAACAGGATACCTACAGCAGAGGAATCTTAAAAATTGAGAACTGTGTGTCCTGTTCCAGGTTCTTGTGGGAAGTAGTAGTACTAAGTTGGGATTAGTAGTACTAATTAATATTTTTCCACACTTTTCCCAGCAGTTTGCCCCTTCTTCTTTTCTCCTGTCAAGTCTCCCCTTACACTTTTCACTCACTTTTTTATGAGCACTGTGTCTTCCAACTCAAGTGATTCTTTTTCTGAGCTGTGTGTATAACAAGAACATTGAGAACACAGGAAGACTGTTTGCCTCTTTTCTGTTCCAGTGCCCAGTGCCATAATTGTTTCTGGCAGCCATAAGGAGCTTTTGCAAGGAAAAGCTCTGTTCAGTCTGGAAGACAAAATGTGAAAACAGGCTCTGTAAAGAATGTTGCTTGATACCCTCTAGCAAGCTTTCATCGAGCACGTGCAAACTCCTGATTTTTCTCAGAAGTTCAGAACATGTCTGCACAGGGTGAGACTGCATAGTGACAGTGAAAAGGATCCTGCCAAATTTTAAGTCCTTTCTTCAAAGAAGGAAGGTTGACCCTCTCAGTGAAGCAGCTGTAAGAATTTTTTAACATAGGCAGAAGTGTCTAATGGAGCTACTTTATTGGGTCTTTTAGGGGTTAAATCCATTGAATAGAAGTGTAAACACACAGATTAAGGAGACTCCTAGAGACAGCATTATTTGCCTAACATCACAGAAAGTTCCAGATTCACCTGTAGAATAGGACTTCCTAGGAAAAAACCCAACCTTTTTGGGGGAACCAGAGTTGTCACTGGGAGTTTTTAACATGTGTATCTGACAGTCTGCATGAAATAAAGGTTGTCAGATGAGCTAAAGCCTAGCTGACACTTGGTCTTATTTTAGGAAAGAAATCAAAAAGGAATGGCTTACCCTGCTGTTCAATAAATACAACTGTGAATGAATTCTTACATAGCAATGGGACCACTTCGCATTCCTTGAAAACTCTTTGGCAATTCATAGTGTGGTCAGCTTCAGTATCTGCAGAGAATGTGTTAGATCATGAGTATAACTCCCCTCTTTCCTCAAGTAGCCAGGTAGCACTTAAATGATTTGTTAATGCCTTCCGTGGCTGGCGACTGCTCTGAAAGCTCTTTGATAGCCAGGTTTGTTGAGGAATGGTACAGGAGAATTTCAGAGGGAACAGAAGAGCAAAGCCCTGCCTATCTGAATGATGGCTGGGGAGAATGAGAGGACAAATTAACAATCTAACATCTTCAGCTGGCCATTCTGAATCCACCCTGTCATTCAAGAAGAGGCAACAAACAAGAGCCCTGCCTAAGGCAGGCTGAATTGTCAAGACCACTACCTCATCCTCTGCTTCTTCTGGGAACAGTGCTGCACTACAGTAGACCTAAAATGTATGAAGGGTGGGAAACGAAAACTACTGAGCTCTTTGCCACAGTATGACCCAGGTTTTTTCCTCACACCCATGCAAATTGCATCCAGATATTTATTGTAACCTCCTTTGCCTTGGACTATTCCTTTTCCCTACAGTGTCGTATTCTTTGCTCTCTGGGCTCCAGGTTCAGTCAGCTCAGTGTGCAAATGGCTCAGGAAGTAATTAGAAAGCTGTGTGCTCATTACTACCATGTAAATTAGATCACAGCTCGCTCTCCAGATTATTCGGATAATCAGACACCTCCCTTTCTCAGGTCCTAAAGGAAAAGTATCATTTAAAATTGTCTAGCATTAGTAAGTTTATTTAGTTTCTGTTTGATTTTGATATGTTTTTAGTGAATTACACACTCTTAATTTGAAGAGAGATTTTAACTGGGTGGAATTAAAGCCAGATTCTGGTGACTAGCAGCAGCAATCTGTGAATTACTGACGTATACGTTTAATATCCCCCTTGAGAGCAGGAAAGTTCTTCAAATGTTGAAACTGGCTTAAATAATTTAAATTCATATGAGTGGTGAAAATTCTTTGGCTAATAATGTTAGCCTGATCTCTTTACTTCCAATTTAATCTGGAATATTTGGAATAGTTGTTAATAGCATGTTGGTTTATTTTAATATCTTATTCAACTGAATGGTTTGCATCCTTACACTTACACCTTAGAATTTACTAGATTAATATTCTCAACTTGCTGTAAACAAATATATTTTCATCAAACAAATTATTGTGTTCTTTCACATACCTGGTTTTGCATGTTGCAGTAAGAGTGAGCAAAATACCTGGCTATTTTTCCTCTCTGTTTCTACAAAAGCTGTGGAGGAGGGATAATATATATTTTTTCCCTGAAAATGCTACTTCATGAGCACTTTTACTAGGAATGAAGAAGAAAGAAAAAAATGCATGAAAAATATGAAAAATAAAGGGAGCACTGGGATTGGGTTGCAGAAAGCTGAGTTTCAAGGCCCTGCTCTGACATTAAAATAAAGGCACTGACAACTGATGCCTTTTGGCTGTTCTGGACTCTGTCTTCCCTGCTTTTATGTGGGAAAACTTTGAAACTTCTGGGGTTAATTCTAATGTGGGGAAGAAATATTTTTGAGATTTCAGAATTTCAGAGGAAAAGAACTATTTACCACCCAGATACAATGTCAAGAAAAAGCATGAAGCAAAACAATTGTCAGCAGCAATCATCCGAAGTAATTTCTTGTCCAGGTTTGAATTCCAAGTTTTTACCCACAAAATAGGTTATTGATAGGATGGTGCTTCTCATTGCTTTACAGAAATTGAGCTATTTTGTTTAATGCTAATGGGGTCCTTAGGAATAAGAAATGGAATTTAACATGAAAACTGTTAGGTAGTACAGCCAGTACATTAGACTTCCCTCTTTTTTTCCTTAGACCCATCTATTTTCTTTCTGTGGGCTTTGAAGACCTGGTATCTCTGTACCTGAATATGTGTTGAACATTTCTGTCTATCTCCTTGCAGTGAAAAATAAGCAGCACTGATCTCACAGCCATTTGATTCTGGTGGTTTATCTTAATTTCAAGGCCCGCAGTAACTTCTCTTCTCCTGCTGTTTTCTTACGCAGCCAAACCCAACTTTTCCTTTCTTTACAAAGCAATTGTTCACCTTCCTTATAAACACAATCCCATTTAATATTTTGCCTCATAAAATATTTGAATTGTATTTTATTCCTTGAAATTTTGAATTTCCTTGTGTTTTGTAGTCCAAAGGCAAAGTATTGTGATACCTGCCCCAATTTTAATGACAATAACCCAATAGTGCACTGGTGTTAGGTATAGTGAGGGAAAGGTAATGCTTAGTGTGTTTATAAACCTTAATTGTGTATGTGATCAGGATTACATGCTAGGGTGATACCAGGATTTCATACTAGCTGTCTCCAAGGGAAAAATAAATACACTTTTCAAGTTTATAGTAGCAGCAACATGGCAAGTGCTGCAAAGTCAAGAAGTCTTGTTAAATTCGGGCAGGACCAGAGATGCGAAAATGAAACCTGCACATCTAGCACAATGTAGAAGTGCCCAAATACCTGTATAAATAACCAAGTTTAACCACTGGCAGAAATCTTGCTGGGGAAACATGCAGGTTTTCCAGACTAAATCAGGTGATATGTTTGGCCACGGCCATGCAGCAGGATGTCTTCTTGTAGGTGGCTTAAAGTGAGCTTGAACATCTCTGCACTCCAGTCTTTTGTACAGTCCTTTCTGTAATGCAAATTAGCAGTGGCATACCACCCCTAAATGTTATGCTATTGCTGTGTAAAAAATGATGCATTAGAAGATTACGTTCAGAAAAGCTATAGTAAATAAGTACTGCTAAAACAAGGTATGATTTATTGCGTATTTTGATCAGCAATCAGGAACACTTTAAAAAACAGAGTTAATGAGATGCAGAAACTGTTAGATAAAACAATTCCCATGAGTCCCTGAAAAGGCATACCTATCAGAAAATTTCTAGTTTGCAGGATTCTGTACCTTTTCAGTTACCAGAGAGAGGCAAAATTGAATTCAAGTTCTGAGAATGACGGATTTTGACATTCAAAAGTTTTGAAGCTTCTGTAAGCCCTGTAAGACAATATTTTTCTGATCATTTTGTGTGGCTAAAAATATTGTATAGTGGGGTCACTGATTGCTAACTACTTTGAGAACCATTTTTTGTGTCTTATGATGCCATACATGATTTATGTCACAGTCTTTGGTTAACTACTTAAGACTGCTTAGTACCGAAATGCCTTTTAATAAATATGACAGAGACTATCACCTTCTGACAGGCAGCATGTGTCATTGAAATAGAGGCAGTCATACAATAGCTTTAAAAGAGGACTGCCACAGCTGAACAAGCAGCTTTTATGTTCTTTTTTTGTTGGACTCCCTCCGAGAGTAAGGGGTAAGTTTAGTTTATTGCCTTAGTTTAGCTTTCAGTTTAGTGCTAAACTGAAATTTTCTGGCAGCAAGCTTGAACAGGATCTTAGTAAGATAATCTTCCTGAAAACACAGTAGAACAAATGCAGTCAGACATGGCCATACACAGAATGTAGAAGACATAAATTGCTCTGTACACTCTGTTTGTTTTAATGTTTGAGTGTGCAGGTACATGTACCTATATGACTACATGTATAAAACTTGATTGATGTGTGGGGGTACTCATGGGTATGAAAAGAACCAATAATTTACTGGCAGATTAATATGCATCAGAAATAACTATGCTGAAATCACAGTAGTGTAAAGCGGTGTGAGAAGTGAATCACAGCTCCTCTAGATCAAGAGTGTTGATCAAATTTTATTTTATTGTAAGATAAATTGTGTACAAACACAGGCACATACACACACAACCTGTATTAAAAGAACACTGTTAGGCTTCTCGAGTCCAGAAGTCAAATCACAGGACTAAATATATTAGCATGACCTGTGCAGCTTGATCTGAGCTTTTGTGTGTGCACCATGTTTAATTACACGACCTCCAACTTTTTGTTCAACAGTGCCTGAAACAGACAAACACATCCTAAGGCATGACTTTGCTGCCATGGGCAGACTCATGGGATTGCATATGACTGGAGTTCCAGAGTTCCACCTGTGACAAAATGAAGTTTTCAGCTGTGTTCTTCTTTAGATATAATAACCTTGAACTCTTGCTTTGTACACATGTATTCCTGCACTGTTTGAAACTGGATTGGATCTAGGTCCAGTCTTTGGAACAAATCAGGCAGTCTCTTTTTCTTTTTGCTGTTTTGTACCCCCATGGAAACACAGAGGAGGAGTTGCCTTGGTGGAATGTAGGCCGGGAAAATGCAAACATATATAAATCAACAGAAGGAATTGGGACAAGAACAAGAGAGGCGTGGACAGTGGGGATAACAGAGCTTCAATAAGGGATAAGGAATGAGAAAAAGCCTGGGAGGTTTTGATGGAATAAACTTGGTCCCTCATGTGTTTACATTTAATTATGAGATTACACTATTTTTCCACAGAATTCCTACCTCACGCAGGATGCACTTAATGAGCAGCTATTAAATACATTGCTTTGCCCTTATCATGCATGGCCCCAAGCCCTACTTATTACAGACATTTCAAATACTTATTCAAAGGTAGAATTGTTCATTTTTTCTGAGATTTTTGTAAGGCCTCTGTCACTCTTGGCTTTTTAAGTGGAGTTGTACTAACAACACTTACGCCAGTGTTTTCTAAATTTTCAGTGCTTAAAGTCATAGTCTCAATATATAAATTTTTGATGTGTATAATTACACATATGCATTAATAAATGTGTGTGTGTGTATATATATGTATATATATATATAAAAAATATAGTGTGAGCAAACAGACTGATGTGTAAGTGTTACTGAAGGATAGAAAGCTGCTTAAATTTTTGTTTTATAAGGACAGAAAGTTACATGAGGGCATGAAGAACTCCGGAAATGACTGGCAATAAAAGAAAGCAAAGATATTCCTTGCTATTTTTAACCATTGTGTTACATCATGTAGTTCTGCAGCAGATTAGTCATCACACTGAAAGGTTGATGGAAATAATAGTGAAAAGCACTTGGCGGACTTTGAACATCTATGAGGTAATCCAGTAGAAGTGACAAATGACTTCTGGCATTTAAAGGTGAAATGGAAAAACTACAGCCAGAAAAACCTGATGTTTCTGACTTTTCTGGTTGTTTTTGGGGGATTTATTGCTTGGCTTTTTTTTAAATTCCTGATTGCAATATGTCGATAACAGTGCGGGTTCTAGGGCTCTGTTCAAAAATTAGGTAGAGTAGAAGTATATCAGTTGTTGTAAAGTAGTTCTTTAATTATATTTAGGTAGTGTAGTCTAGAGGGTCCATGGGAGAAATAAGCAAGACGAAGTTCTTGCTGGAATGGCTAGGAATGTGATATTTGAGGGAAGGAAGCTGGTGATCTCTAAATCTCATCAGTATATTGGGACAAACTTCTCCCTAGAAGTATATAATGTCTGAAAATAGTCTTTACGATTCCTTGAGAAAACTTACACTGATTTTTCAGCAGAGCTCTGCAACAGCATTTTGCAAGGCTGACTTAAAATTATTGACTGGCTCAAATTGGTGCAATCCATGTTGAGCATCCTATAGTTAAGAAGAAAGGGATAAAGAAGAGAGCTTGTACCTACTTTTTTTCTTTTAGAAACAAAATTGTTTCAACAGATATGAATAGTACATTTCTAGAAAATTAGTGCTATGTGTCCTAGGCAGTTATATTACTTGATATGTCTCTTTTGTTCCACATATGCAACACCCATTTAGATTTACCTGTCAGGACCTTCAGTGGGGCTAAAAATTACAGAAACAAATAAAACAAAGCATATGAACCGTGAGGAAATTTGTACATTAATATATTAATTATTGCTGGACTGATCAAAATAATATATCTCCTAGTTTTTCTAAAATATATAAGTGATATGTGTATAGTAACAGTAGCAATTACTTTTAAGGGACTTGACATAAAACGAGGATAAAATTTATTTAACATTTTCATTGTGCGATGAAATGGCAATGCAGGCATTTCTGTTAGATAAGGTTTAATAGCAAGCTATAAATGTTAATGTTTATGAAGCAGAAAAAATAGATGAGGGGCAAAAATTTATCTAAAAGTTCCCTTTTTCAGTAAGATCCTATGGCAAAGACCAATGTAGAACAGTATGGATTTTAATAAACAGGTGATTCAATGCTTGATAATGTGATATATTAATTTCTTGTTTGTACATATTAACTGTGTTACATCAACAACTATTTAATTGACCATTTAGTATTCAAAGTGCTTTGCTGTTTAAGATGGTGATCAGCATGTTCAGCAAAGTTCCCTGTGATTTTAGGGCTGCAGTTTCACAGTTGGTGCAAACCAGTTTAAGTCTATTCTGCTACTGTCCCACCACTTTTCCACTCCAGGCAATGGGTTATAATGCCTTTCTTCTGCTGGCAGCAACATTCATGCAGCTGTGTAATTGGTTAGATCAAAAAGCTGATCTGCCTGAAAACTAATTAATTAATTTTTATAGTTTTCAGCTGAATAGAGTCAATCCATCTGATCCAAGCAATCCAGGGCCCAGGGCTTAATGAAATAGGGAGAACTTTCCCTTTTGGTGGCAACGTGGCCATGGATTGTGAAAGAAACTAGCTGTGAAACTGTGCTTCAATTGTGATCAACAGCATGGTCTACAGAGGATGGAGAAATAAAAAATGAACTAACAAGTTGTAAATGGGTACGGCATAATCAGTGGAAGTGTTGTAGGAAACTGAAAACTCCGTTTTGAAGTTTATACACTGCATCGTGGAGTAAAGAAGGAATATTTCTTCTCTGTGGGCCTACTCCCTGTTCTGAGTCCATAGAAAAACTATCATATTTTTAATATAAGATGGGTCAATTTTCTGTTTGAACATGAATCAAAGTGAATGGTCGAAAGAAAAATAGTAGTGACAAGTTTACCAAGGAAAAAATCTTCACTGAATATCCATAGACCAGTGAAATGATTAAATATAGTTATTTGAAACTTAATGTATTAAGAAAATGTTTCATGAATTTGGAATGTAGTATGGCTTGCTGTTTGAAAAAAAATATTTAAAAGTTTATTTTATTTGGTTACTAATGATCACAAAAGTTATACAGTGTTACTACTGTGTCCTGGTCAAATACATGCTGAAATTCTCTTAAAATCTGATTTCTGATGCAAATGCTTAATTTTGTTTTTCATTGATATTTTCTTTAAAATTAATTCCTTGGCCATAATAGAAGTACTTGTTGAGATGAATGCAATATAAATGGCATCACAGATAGTTAATTTTTATATTGAATATAGCTTCATGGATGTAAGGAGATTATAGTATTTATTTATCCCAGAAAATTGCAGCTTACTTCTAACTGTCAAATTTCCAGAAACCTTGGAGAGGGCAGTAAAGAGACGAGGCTACAGTAATGTTTGAAACGATAAGGTATGCATTTTTTTTCAATACTGTATTTTCAGTATAGCTGGGTGAGTAATTTGTTTTCCTAGAAAAGATTATTGAAATGAATATTAGGATCCTGTATTTCATTTAGGTGAAGGTCAGTAGCTAAGTCTTGCTGTCCAAGTCATCTGATTTTTTTTCTCCTCTTGACCTTAATCCTACTTCCCAAGGATGCCGTATTCATCTAATTCAGATAGCCTTCCAGAATTAGATTCACAAAGTCCTCTGGCCTTCTAAGTTGCTTTTCTCACATTCATATGACTCTCCCCTGCCAACTTAGCCTTCTGTCCTCCACCCATCCCTGTTTTGATTCATTTCCCTCATGCCGTGTGCCTAAATATTGCCCAACCCATGTGGAAAGTCCTTAATTCTTGTCAAGACAGGGTCATGACTAGCCCACCCAGGAAGATCAGAACCATGGCTCTGAAACTGGGAACAAGGCTTGCCCACTTTATAGTATAAAAGCCATTATTCCCTCATGCTCATCCAGGCCTTTGGGTTAGCAGACAGAGCAGAGGCACAGAAGGCATGTGTTAGGAGACATGGGATACACTGGGAAATAGCAACAGATTTATCAGGGACATGCAGGGGACGATGTACGGGGCAAGTGGGGTAATGAGACTGATGTGAGGCTGTACACAAGAGCAGTAAACTGATGTTAGAGGTGATGGGACAGGAAGGGTCAGTGGGTGAACTGTGCAGGGGAAAGAGGGCTTGGTAAGTTGGCCAGTATGTTTTCCTTTAGTTAAGTCTGGGCATTTGTAGGAGCAGGGGAAACAAACTTGGCAGAGGACCAGCAGGCCACCTACTCCAGCTTTCTCACCCCATGGGGGAGGCATGAATTAAAAAGAATTACTGAGACTATGCAGACTGAGGCTATGCAAGGCTTAGTTGTGGAACAGGCCCACCCTCAGTTCTGTGATGCCTTTGGCCACCTCCATCCAAGTCTTTGATGATTGTTGCCCTTGGTCCACTGGATTCTTTAACTGCACAGCCTAATAGTCCATTGACCAATTCATGGCCTGTAGGACATTTGAAGAATTAAAAAGGCTAGCAAATAATAAGAGGAACAAATCAAGTGCCTTGGGGATTTGAAAAACTGCAAACTGACCACACAAGAATTTTGAGGAAAGGCAATGTTTTGGGGTTGGTATCGACAAGTAGCAGGACTTGAATAAATATTAGGAAACTCCATTAATCCCAGCTGTGCTTCCACCAGATGACAGTGGACATATGGTATGAATATAATTACCATCTGTAATACCAACCTCTGTTTTGCATACCTGGGTCAAGTTTCTGGGATCTGTCTAGAATCTGTTCCAGACCAGCCTCGAGATATGCTTGAGACAAGGACAGTTCTCTAATAGCTGGCATCTTTTTTAGTGCTCTCCAGGCAGTAGACATTTCTGATTATTCTGCTACTCTATTTATCTGCTCTCAGGTAGCAAAAGTATGTTATGCGTAGCAGTATTATTTCTTAGGCACATTTTACTAGACAACAACTAACTTCTTATCCTAAACAC
Source organism: Monarcha castaneiventris obscurior (assembly GCA_026261815.1). Classification (NCBI taxonomy): domain Eukaryota; kingdom Metazoa; phylum Chordata; class Aves; order Passeriformes; family Monarchidae; genus Monarcha; species Monarcha castaneiventris. The sequence goes on from JAMPIT010000890.1 coordinate 3,212,317, forward strand.
AGTGTGAAAATATCATCCACCAAGTACTATTGTTCACAGCACTTGATGGACCTGTTGTTCTCAGAGGTCTTTTCCAATCTGACTGATTCTGTGATGATGTTCCTTCCAACCCAAGCCATCCTGTCACCCAATCATTTTCTTAGGCAGGCTTCAGTTCTGTGGGATGAGGATTCTCATTTCTGAATTCTGGTCATCACAGTGGGCTTTACACCATGCTGCATAGTTCTGGTTCAAAGGCAGTTACCTCATTCCAATCAGGCTCTGCTCTTTATTCCTTTCCAGAGTATTGTGTCCTGTGGCATCTGGCCAAGTAGCCTAAGTTCCTGTGACACCCTTTGAAGTCCTCAGCCTTTCTAATGATTTCCATGAAGGGTGGAATTAACTGGACCATCTGGCCCTAAATATCTGGCTCTCCTACATGATATTTGTGACCTGGAATAATCAGAAAAATGGCTTATTTGGCTATGAAGTGACTAACCTCATTTTGCTGTCATTGCTATTCAACAGACTCCTTTATAGACCTTAATTTTGGTCGTCTTATCTGTGCTATGTGTGGAGGATGTCCTTAGGAGTTTGTTAGAAGTCCATTTCAAGAAACCTCTTAGGAGAATGACGCCATGTACACCAGAGATCTGGTTGTTTCCTCTCAGAGCTCGCTATCTAATCCATGCAGTTCATATGGAATTACTACAGGGAATGAATAGCAGGGACCAAAGCATGACAGGGATGGACATAGGAACTGTACATTGTACAGATGTAAAGAAAAGCTAGGGAGAAGAGAGAGTGTTCACAGCTCTGCTCACAAGTAGAATACGTGAAAGATGAACGTATCAAGGGAAAAATAAAATGCTTTCGAGGAGCTTATAGAATAAATTTCCTTACTAATTAGGAGAAATCCTATTGCTTCAATCTACTCATGACAGAGGATAAGTGAAAGGCTAAAAGCACTTCTGAATGGACAAGGGCTGGATGAAGTGACCTTGTAACTGTGCCAGCTCTGTATCTCAGCACACACAGCACAGCAATGCTGGTAGGAACTGTCAGAAGAAAGCTCACTACTGCTATTCACGACTGGCTCATCCCTGTCAAAAGTTGGAACAGAAATACTTGTAGAGTGAAGGTAACGTGCCTGACCAATGTTTGTGGCATGCTCAGTGAAAGTACCTAAAGAATGTTGCTCTCCTCCATTGCAGATATTGGTAGTATGTTTGGGTTTTTTTGCTGCCTGATGTATTGAATTTCCCATTTGATTTATTTGGAAATAGGGGTGAAAAATATTTAAAGTTGTATTTTAGGCATGATAATTCTCCCAGTTAGACTAGGAAAATTGATTTCAGTCCCTTGAAGCTGTGTTCCAAGATGGGAGCTAATAACTGTAAAGGGCTTACTTATTTTGGAATTAGTTTTGAGACATGAATTTAAGGTCTTCCATTGTTTGGCATTTGCCTGGAGCTTCTCTGTTTACATCATAGGATACACTGGTACTGTTTTAATTTTTATCTAGAAAAGTAATTCTTGTTTCCGTTGAAACTGAACTGATGGAAATTATTTCTTACAAAGCCATGCAATTTCTAATTACCGGTGTGGATGATGGGAGAATGTGTCTCCAGTTTTCAGGAGTTTGAGGTATGGTTGTGTCAAACAGTAATAATACAGTTTAAGTAAGTACATCTTGAAGCCTGTTTCACTATTCATGACTAGCAGGCTTGATTATTTTCAGTAAGACACTTGCAAAGGTAATAGCATTGCAGCATCCAGGATTTTTTAATAATTTACTCTAAATCTTCATGTTATGCTTTTTATGTAAATTGGAGTAAGAGAAACTGATTTAAAATTTCTGTTTCCTTCGTTTCACTAGGAATGCTATTTTAGTGTGAATTTTAAAACTTTTAATACTTGCTTTTAGAAAGAGTATTATGTGACAAATCAAACTATTTAATACGGTTTGAGACACTATTTCTATGGACAAAAATTAAGATAAATGTTTCTTTGGCTATAAACAAATGGGCTTACTGCTCTACAAACTGTGGCAAGACATAAACTGACAGTACCATGATTTTGACATCAGTAAATGCTGTAATTCTGTTTTAGTCATGTCTCTGAAAACTTGAGTTTCTGAAACATTGGCATTTAAACACAAGGCACATGACTTCTTTGAAATACAGCATATACTTTTGTGGATGACAGGTTGGAATTAAATCTGTTGTTTCTGCGAATGAGGACATTCAGCACTGGAATTATCCAATTGTGATCATACAGTTTTAGTCTTTAGTCCAAATAGCAGCATTTGTACCCAGGTGTTTCCAGTGTGCATCATGGTGCTAACTTCAACAAGTTTAATCTAAAAGCACTGAAAAAAGGAGAAAATAAAAAAAGAAAGATGATTTTAATCAACATAACTTCAATTATGTTGTCAAGCCTTCTACAATACAGTTGTCCAAATACAATACAATTTTCCAAAGGAAGCAAAATATTAAAGACATTGATTTATATATATATTAATAGCCAGAGATGCTACTGCCAAAAAGCAAATATATTTTATGTCCAAAATAAGTATGTACATGCACAGTATATGTATGTGTATGTCTTTGAACATAATTTTGCGACTCGGCTGAGTATTTTCTATGATCTTCTATTAACCAGTGTTATATAGGCACAGGAATGGCTCTTTGTGTGAATTTTAATTTTGTATGGTATTGTCTTATCCTCTTCATATCTGCTGTATTTTGGAGCTGTCTATGAGGGAATGGTTTTCTGAAGGTGCTCAACAATTTTAATTCACATTAGACAAGCTGGCCCAAAAGCATGTACAACCTCTGAGCTCAAATTGAAGTTTGCACAGTTCAAATATTGACATAAAATCTGTATGGAGACCTACCTGAGTAAATGAAGAGTAGACTTCAGCAACGCATGCTGTATGTACCAAAACATGGAAGAAATCCAGAGGCCAGTTACTCTTCTCCATTTTGGAAAAGGTTACTTGGCTAGTCCCTAAGAAAGGACAAATTTATATTTTAAGATGGATTTCCTGCACCAAATGTTTTCAGGTGACAAGTGGCACTCATTTGCAAATGTAGTGGCTGAGATTATTAAATATGTTTACTTGACATAAGAAGTGTAAGTAGAGAAGAAGTATTAGGATGTCTTGACTGTTACCACCATATTTGCAATGTGGTTGTGAAAGGAGAGGCCAATCAAATGTAATTTTTATTGTATTGATGTTTTCTGGTGAGAGGAAACATTCAACAAAATCTGTAAATATTGTAATGGAAGTGGGGAGAGGGTAACTTTTGATTTCTGCCTCTATGACAAATATGAAGTAAATAAGATTTTTAGAAACATGACGACTCATGTGAAACCCATCACATTTGCTAGAAAACATTTTAATGAAAAGTAACACCTCATTCTAAAATAAGCAGGAAAAGTCTTGTGATTTTCATTTTCATTTAAACACTAAACCATATTTCCCGTATTCTGATGTCTTAAATTTTCTAGTTTGATTCCCTATTCTTATTCTTTGTCTGGTGATACTTAAATGTAAATGATGTTGGTGGCTTATTTGCATTGTATTTAATGCATTAATGTTTCAATGTTTTCTAGTATTCTGTAAGAACTGTGTTTTAAAAAAAAAATTAATATTTGCTTATAAGAGGTATCAGTGAAAGAATCTATTTCAGAAAAAATATTAAGGGATATGTCAGCATTCCTATTTCTTACAGCCACATTTAAAGGTTTTTTATAGGCTGTTGGAAATACAGTACTAAAATACATAAACAATTAATAAAATATGGAACATACCATGAACACACATCAGTGAAACTCTGTAAAATGTTAGAATGAATTATTTTTTGCAACTCGGTGTGACTTTTGCTTTGGAAATCATGCATCAATTTTCTAGTTTTGACTGAAATGAGGACCACCCTGAAGCCAAGCTTAATTGAAATAAATCTCTTAGGAGGCTCTATTTATCACTTTGTTATAAATTTGGCAGCTAAAAAGGCATAACAAAATATGCAAATTACAGTTGAAATAGATTTTACATTAAAAACCAACTCTTAATTTGGCATATTGAATTAATTCATCATTGACAACTGATTCTTTGAGGAGACAGAAAATTACTTTAAAATAGTTCTGAAAAATTGCCAGGGCACGTGGTACTAGAAGGTGCAGGGTTTCACTACACCAAACTTTAGTAATTTTTTCATAATGAAGCACTTCTGGAGAGACAAATACTATTAGTAACTTAAATACATTAATATTTACCAACATTAATATTTACCAACATGCATGACACTCTTCATCTGTTGTGTTGATAAAGGAGACACTCTATGAATAATTATCTTGTAGGGGAAAAAAAATTATCTCAGTATGTTTAGTGTCCTCTATAAAGTAGAGTTTTGAAATCTGAGCCAATCACTGTCAGGCAATCTTTAGATTATAAGGAATGTGATGTTAATCTCTGTTGGATGCCTTTATAATGAATAATTGGAGATTGGAAAAGTGTTATTAAAAGTATGATATCACTCTGACTAAACATCATGGAGATGGTGGTAATAAATTGTTGCAACTTTTATATCAGTTTATCACTGTGAAATAATGGTTCTTTGGTTGCTGCTACATACTGTTGTTCCTAGAAACAAATTGTGAAAGCATTGAATGTTAATAGGAAAGTATTTTTTTAAATGGAACTTTACATTTTGTTTCCTTGTGTCAACACAATTTGGTAGATCTGAATATCTTTAACTGCTCATGAATATGCATTTTGTATTGGTTTTTTGTCATGTCAAGGAGATGAAACAAGGTTTTCTTTTCTCTTTACTGCTCACAAAGCAGTAATGTAGCAGGAAACTTGAAAGAATGCATGCAAATGAGGAAAAGCATGCAGTTCAAGTGCTTGGATCTTGTTCTGATCCTCAGAAAGGTCCAGAGAATGCAGAAATTCTTGTTCGTCATTGTTCAGTAGCAAGAGAAAATACTGCATCCAAGCTGCTTTCAGCTTGCAATGTGGACTTACTGCAGTTTCTTCTTCCTTCCCTTTCTCATCTTTCAAAAGTGTATCACAGTTCATGACAGCATTCTTACCTGTTATTTGACTGTTCACAGTTGGAATAATTTTCCTTTGATTGTCCACCAACCCCTTTCCAAAAACACATGTGAAATATTTAAATGGGTGTTCCATGTAGAAGTACTTAAGGTGGGTATTTCAGAGTGCTTTCAGTGTTTCTTGGCTCTGGCTGGGCGCTGTATTTTTCCGCTATGTGCTTTGTCATATTTTGCACAAAGCTATTTTAATGCCAATGTGCACCTGCATGTTTGCTTGCTTGCAAAGTGCAATTTTTGCTTACATTTTTGATCTGTCTCCCCCATGGTCACCAAGTAAAAAACAGATTCAGTACATGATTACTCCTATTAACTAGTAGAGGGATTTAGTAGTTCAAGAAGTTAGAAGAAATATACTTGGAAGAAACAAAGACAGTTAGTTGTATTTATGTGTTGCCACATACATATCTGAAACAACTCCATTATAAATATTGTTTGATGAAATACCTCTTGAAGTGCCAGACACAGTAAGAATGGTCCTAGGAACAGGCTGCTGGAACAGACACAGTCCTGGTCAATGTGGTAATGGTTCTGTGTGTGAGGAGTGGTAACTGTTCAGGTTCTAGGCCTACAAAGTGACAAATTGCTGCTTACTTGTGAGAGACAGATAGATGGACAGTGGTGGCCAGCTTTACAACGTCCCTAAGAGACAGACATGGCCCGGTTCAGGAGTTTGATTTATAAAACTCCCTTGAATTCCCTGATTAACACATTCAGTGCAGGAACCTTTTGATGCAAACCTTCCTGTTTACTCTAGTGGCTTCCCATTCGAGTACAAGACTATCTAATTCCAAATCACCTCACAGAAGGAAATGACAATTGCACTCGATCAGACATTGCTCTGGAGGAAGGTGTAATATAAATAGGTTGTACTGGTATTATTGTGAGAATAACACATCTCCTGAGATGCATGGTGAAGAGTATGCTGAGATTACAGGCATTTTACAACCTACTGTTACAACAGCTTGCAGTCATAATTTTTGTGATATTTCATGGCCTTAATAAAATAGAAGGATTAAGCTGTTAACCATGCTTTTCATTTCTTTCTGTATTTTAAAAGCAAAGTGATACACATAGTGATATGCTCAAATTACTTGTAAGTACAACATCAGCCCCGTCAGTTAAAATGAAATAACAAACATAACTCCTGTCTATTTTTAATGTGTAAGAGCATGAGAACTGGTAATTATTTATTCTTATGCATAAACCTATCTTTGGGGAAAAAAGAGTTATAATTATATATTGATTGATTTAAAATTCGTTACAGGGTTTATGGTCAGTGAAATTACGAGAGTGTTTTCAAGCAAGTCATTAGTTTTTAGAATTTGCAGTCAGTTCATCCCTGGAGTACCCTGCACATGTCATTTTTTATTCTAGTGACAAAACATTATTTGGTAGTTTATATCAGTAATAAGTTAAGTTCCTATCTATTTTCTCTGCACCGACGGTAGCTGTTGTCCAGATAAACCCAGCTAAGGTATGAGGACAAGCTCTGCTACTTAGCCCACCTAAAACTGGAAGTCAGTTTACTTGCTATTCCTACAGTTCCACTAGGACTTTAATGTATTAAAATGTAGACTTAAAAATAGAACTTAATTCAATGGATTTAACATTTGGACTCAAGGATCTAAGAGGAGTTTTCCAGCCTAAATGATTCCATGATTCTATGATTCCTTTTGTTACCAGCTTCTTAAGGAGGATCCTAGTTCATTGCCAAAAGCAAGCCAGTGAGATTAGTCAGATCAAGCAAATATTAAAATATCACCTTCAGCTGAGTGAAAACTGTAATTGAGGTAGACAAAGATTCTTGGGAAAAGAGTACAACCCAAGAACTGGTGAGGAAGCCTGAAGCATTTCTGTGCATTACATCATATGGCATATAGTATGTTTAAGCTCCAGGCTTCTATTTCAGCTGGGCTCCCTGAGTTTGGACTTGCGTGGTTGGACCAGGAAGAGTGCAACTGTATTTTACTGATGTAGAACACAAAAGCAGAGGGTTTATACTGCTATGTAAAGAGAATTAGTTGAAAAACATTCTATACCTCCATGCTTAGCCACCTGTACTTGTGACTCTGTGCCGTGGGAGCTTCACACTATTCTGTTCATTTCATTCTATTTTAAAACTTCACCTGGATAGACTATTTTCATATTTCACTGTTTTTTGATAAAGCAAATTAAATCACAGACTAAGAAATATTGATTTAGAAAAGTCATTAAATATCGGATCCATGTCAATCGGATCTGTGTTAGCAGACTTGTATTTATTGGGAAGTGATTACATGAACGTTCCCGTTATTTATTATTTCTGCATCTTTAAAATGCTGGCTAGCCTGCAATCTGCCTTCTTGGAAATCCTAATTATATGGTAATTCAGTCTGTTTATAACATGTTTTCAATTTTCATTACATATTCTACTGTTAGAAAAATACGACATTTGGTTTTATGGAAATATTTAAATCACAACAGCAAGCTACTGTATTGGAACCCCGGCTTTTGGAGACAAGGATGGGCTGGTGAAATTGTTCTTTCATAAATGGGACATTCAGAAGAATTCCCCATTGATTTCCATAACAGATGAGTTAAGTCAATGTGGAGAGGATCTGAAATTCCATTGTATTTCAGCAGCACTTGTAAAATGAAAGCAACATCTAAAATGCTGATGAACAGTGTTCTAATACTGATCTAAATCAACATTTTGATTTATTAATTCATAAATTAAATATATCTGTATGACTCGGAATTTATCAAACTATTTGTGGCATTTTATCATAGATGCTTTTCAAATATGTGTTATCAGATCAATTTTAGGTGTATTTTTTGTATTTATATTTGGAAGGCTAATTTTTTGCTCACACTAATTTTCAGTGAAAACATCTAAAGAATTCCTTTTGCTTTGTATTGCGAAAGAGTCTGTTCTTTATAATGGTGCATGGTTTCTTTCAAAATACCTGATAGCTAATAAATTACCATGGGTAGCAACAGCATGCAATATTGACAGTGTCATTAAAACAAGGCCTTAAAAATAGGTACCTGTAGACAAGGTCCTTGGCTACTCTTCCAAAATCCCATAAGCTACTGTCACTGTTGAAAACAGAACAGTGGGCTGGATGGACCTTTCCCTCACCTAGTGAGGCATTTATTTCCTTATGGTCTTATGGTGTTATCTGCTCACTTTTGTTACTACAAATACACTGTGCAGTGCATTTCACTTCATACATAGACAAATATCATTTTAATTCGAGATGCTGCTTGAGTGGACTTGTAACATCAGAGAATTTGCATATGAAATGTCAGAAAGTGATTAATTAGCTTTACATGACAAATAAGGTATCTTCTTGAGTCTGAAGGTTTTTGTGTGAATTTTTCTACTCAATGAGATTTACTTACACTCTTCACATGCTCTTCTTGTACATAGTGATGCTGACTCTATAACCGTTCCAAAATTTCCAGGCAGATTGCTGTCTTAAACCTACTATGGGAGCTAGACAACAAAGCTCCTTTCTGAACTTAGGGCATACTTTCCATCACGTGTTTATTGTACAGCAATGCAAAATGCGACATCACTGCCATGTGAAGCATTACCACTTGTTTTGCTATTGCCTAGCCAGGAAACTATGTGGTAGATTGCTGTTGTACAACACTGGGAGACTCCAGCCGGAATTCTCAGAACCCATACTTTGTGGATCTGACAATAGTGATTTTCAGTTACAACATTCAGTCATTTCCTCATTAGTCCATGTAAAGAGCCCATCATCTCACATGGTAGTTAGTTCTCTAGGAAGGGGGTGTAGCGCTGTCTCAGAGGCACAGCAGGCAAGACTTTGTCAGTTTTTGCCTTTGAGTTTTCCACAGCTGGGAATCATGTGGTGATAGCGACAATGGAAATTCTCTGACAGACAAGCAGGTATCTCTATCCAAAGTCCTATTTTCACACTGTGTACTCCTTTCTTTCTCCAACATTTTACTCCTCGCAGTTAATCTCACAGTCCTGAAGTACTGCCATGAAAACATCCCTCTGCCAGGTTTTATTTCCTCACAGTGTTCAGATAAATATATTTAAAAGAATTACACCTGTGAAAGACCAAACAACCCCACTCAAATTGTATACGTATGGTAGCTCATTAGTCTCATTCTTGTCTGATTTTCTAATAGCCATTTATTTCCAAATTTGTTTTCTTCGAATCTCTTAAAACTTCAAAAATTTACCTTACAACAGTGATGTGATAGACTATTGTTCAAACAGAAAGTCTCACCATTGCTTCATAGAATATTTTGGGGTAAATTTTCTTGATCCAAATAATTTACATGATTGGGGCTTAAATCTATGAAATTCCCACATCTGAGACATGTCCTTGCAAAAACATCACACACGAGGTTTTTTTGTCATGTGAAAAATAGTACTGATATGGAGAAAAATAGGGAGAGAGCTGACCTGAAGTTGCAATAAAAACCAAGAGTTCACAACACTGTGCTAAAATATTTCTAGAAATATTGTCTTCTTTCAACAGATGTTTTAAGACTTTTCTCTAATTTCTACCTTTTTCAAGTAATAAATAGGAATTATATCCACTTAAAAGAGGCTTTTGGCAGTCAGTTTAATATAATGGGGCATAGTCAATTTCTTGTCATACTTTTTAGGACATTTTCAAATTAATTTTTAGGAAAACTCTTTATGGAATATCTAAGAAGCTCAGAAATCTCTAAATCAGAAAACTAATTCAGATGATTCTGTGTGATCTCAGAAGGGTGCAAGTTTTCAATGAGATAATGCTGATATTTAGAATCTTTTCAGGGACAAGATTTAAACCATTTTAAAAACATTGTAGAACACTTACACATAGTAAGGATTTGAACCCTGTTTACAGTTCCAGACCTTAATGCAACTCCAGTTAGTTTGTAGATGTAGCCAAAGCAGATGGGGAAGTCCTGCCCCTACCCCAAGACATAATGAGAATCCACACTCATGATATCCAACAGGAAGCTATTTTCTGCTAATGCTACTGTCTTCCCAAGGCAATGAAGAAATAGTACATAATTTTCAAACACAAAATCTATCTCTCCAGGCTGCCCTCACAAGCACAAGTTCTAATTTCAGGTGTCTCATCTGAATCAATGCCAAAGTGCAGTGCTTTTGGAATTAGAAGGCCAGTTTCAGTTTCCCCGTGAAAACGTGTGGAACTTCATCCCTTTAGAAAATTGCTGATTTGGATTTCATCAGACCTGCAAACTGGTGATGTTCATCATATGCAGCTATTAAATTGTACCTACAAATGCAGGGGGGTTAATTGTGACCAAGCTTCAGGTCTGATTTGCCTCTCTGCATCCCCCTTCAAGTTTCTGTTAAGTTTGGTTCTTTACTTTGCTGCTTGTCTAAACTTAAAGCGTTTCTGAAGCCAGCCCCTGTTTAACAATTGCCACATTTCCTCCCACAGGCAGTTATGTTTCACTTGTGGTTTAACTAATCCATAACATGTTATTGGTTACTGTGAGTTTGTCAAAGCATTAGTATTTGACTTACTAATATCTGTGAGAGACAAAGAAAAACTCATTCATTTCCAAAACCGAGTGCTACTGCCATAGAAACTCACTAAATGCTGGTAGTTTCTCTATGGCAAGGGACTATTAAAAGAGAAGGATAGAGAAAGGGAAATATTGTTCTGGAACAAGATCTCATACTGCATCACTGCTGTGGTATACCATGAGAGAGAAACACAGCTAGAATGCAAACAGAGACAGGGATTTTTTTTTGAGAACTTTTGGCCACAATAAGTTTGGGTTTGGAACTAAGAAAAAGAGGTGGAAAGAGAAGACATGCATGCCTAATACTGAAGTAGAACTTGTTTGTATCTAACATATTGGAGAAATTGTTTGAGAACAGTTCATTCTAGTAAAAATATTACTTTTGTAAGACTGCCAAGATCAGTGTTTTCTCATTCATGAATCAGAGTTCTTTGCTCATTTGTGGTTGCTTTCTTCTCATCCTCTTTCCTTGCCTACTGTCCTTTTACAGCAAAAATCCATCCACAGTTGCCTAGCTAAGCACTTGCTCGAGTATCAGTGGTGAGGGTTCTACAGAACGAGTCAGCTGGGCTTGATGTGCTCTTTTTATTTGTGTAGTGCACACAACTCTTCAATTTTGTGTGGACACTCCGGGGTTCTTTTGCAGTTATTTAGTTCTACTGCAGAAGAACTTGTCTGTCTTCTGGTAAGAAATGTGGAAAAGGTGTTGAAAGGCTGGGCCTTGCTGCAGATGTGGGCGGTCCAGCACAAGCAAAAGCACAGTGTGGGCTTTAATTCCTGCCACCAGCTGCAAATTACATGTGGGATCGAAGACCAAGTGAATGTGTGCTTTAAAATCTGGAGGTGCTGGGCAAAAATATGGAGGGCTATATAGGTAACACAGGTGTAGGTGTCTCCCTCTTAGAAACTGTTATGTAATGACTAGATATCATTTGGATTATGAAAATATTGGTCTGTCACTACAGCGATCCAGGGGTTACTTTTCTGAGATGGATTTACTGATTCTACCCAGTTCTGTTCATATGAAACCTGAAGGTTCCTGACAATTGCATAGCTGTGGATGTTCTGTGCAGGAGAATATTGGCCATTTCATTATAACAAATCCAACTAAAACAAAATGATAGCTGGGGAAGGAGGGAGGGAGGTAAGGGAAAGGAAGGCATTATTCCTTACCACAAAATGTTCCTCTCTTTCTCTTCCTCCCCTAAGCAAATTAACAGAGTAGGTCCTTTATGCCTGCAGGCCTGTGCAGGAAAGTTACTGAAGCACTGACACAGAAGGAAATCATACAAGATACTGTACCTGGTTCCAGTAAAATTTGAGTGTGTGGGTGGCAAGAGGCTTAGTTCCATGTGCTTTCCACCCCACAGGCAGCTCCACAACTTCCTGTTGTGGAGGTTTCTCCTCTTTCCTATGTGGCTTTGTGCAGTAGGCTTGCCTTTCCCTTGGTTGACGTTATTTGCAGCCTGTGTACAGTAAGTAGCCTTGTGCAGTTTGCTCATCCAAAAAGGCTGCATATAAATTTGACTTATGAACTCTGTAGGGTGGTGTTATGAAGAATTATCTCAATTAAGAGTAATTTTTCATTAGTAAACAGGAGATGACATAGTCCCTGACTTTTTTCCCCTGGACTTTTCAATATGTCCCATTCAGGAATCAGGACCAAAGACAATGTTATTTTAATTCTTTTTGGAATACATTTACTCACTCCCAATGTGTTCTGTTCTTCTTAAAGTGACACGTGTTTACTCAGAAAGGAATATACCAATCACTAAAATTGTATATTTTCTGCTTTCATGTGAAGTATTTTTTGGCAGCCTGAAAGAAAATTTTGAGACTAAAATCTGATCTCACAGTCTAAGTAATAAGTCCTGGCTTTAATGATTTACAAGCAGAATTACATACCTAGTCCCTTTGCTTTTGAGTTTTCAAACTAAGGGTCAGCATGAGGGCAAGCTGTATCTTGCTGAAACATAGACAAGTGTAACTGAACTGTTAAATTTATACCCTTTTTTTTTGAATCCTCTTGATTTATTGAGGGAGAAGACAGCAGAATGAATGAAAGTGTAGATCAGAGCCAAGACTTTCATCTTCAGTGTGGATCAGATCTGGATAGCAAGGTGAATGTTTTGTGGTTGAATGACTGTCAAGGAGTAGCAAGAGCAATTAAGTAGCTCAAAGTAATGCACATGTAAGTAATTTTTTTAATGATTGGAAGCCTTAAGTGTTTTGACCACTAACAGGGAGAGGTGCAAAAGCCTGTTTGATGTCATAGGTTGTGGATAAAGAGGGTAGGGGGTTACAACATTTTATATATATTTATCTTTATCTGTCAGTCATCATCAACAAGCATTCAGATTCTGTTGACACAGCAGTATTAAAGTTGTTTCAGCTTCAGTAACATGAGGTTGTTTTACATTTCAAGGGATTTAGCTAAAAATTGGTAATGAAAACATAATACATAATTTCATTTACCATTTTGGTTTGACTGGTATAGGTCAAACAGCTTTGCATTTTATTGCCTTGAATGTGTAGAGTATATTATGGTGGGATATTTCATGGCTAAGGCAAACTAATATTTTTCAAGTTGAAGGCAATCACATTAAATTTTTATGATATAAGTAGCATCAATAACTCTTGAATACACACAGATATCAATTGCTTCATTTACCAGATAGTTTAACCTGGATACTCAAGTTAAATAACTATTTGGCTGACTTTGAGGAAACTATTTCCTAAGTATAAAGAACAAGTATACAGTCTTCCTGGACAAACTATAGGTATGATTTGAACATGTAAACAATATAGATTATATGCTCTTTTACCATTTATTTTACTAGGAGAGATTTCACTTGCTGTCTAACTGGAATCCAAATTTAAATACAGAATATAAAGATATCAACCTCTGTTTTATTGGTGATACTAACTGTGAGCTACTAATTCTATTTTTCTAGCTCATGAAGCCTTTATACAGTTTAAATAGGCTTTATACTAACTACTTTGGAAAGAATTAGAAAGTTTACAGATTTTGATCCTCTGTGCAAATCTGCTTGAGCATTTTTTTTGGTCACAAAATAGAATTCATTTGGTTGGTCCAAGTACCAGGCACTTGGGTCCCAACTGGCCAATTTGTATGGGAGTGTGGGTCTACATACCTCATTCCTGGCCACTTTTTTTTCCCCCTTATCCAATCCTCAGTGAGCTGCTGCACACACATTAATTGCCCTGAGCAGACAAGTTGTCTTTCTGTTCTTACCATAAATGCCACTCAATGAACCAGCCACTAGGTCATGCTCAAGTGCAATGGAATCTTGTTTTTCCCTCCCAAACACCTAGCATCACCTCCACCCCGACTTCAGCTTCTGTGAGGCCAATGAAGTCCTTCCAAAAATACTCTTACTGTAGTTGGTATAATGAAAATTTTTGTTGATCGAAATATATTAAAACTATAAACATTTACAAAAGCAGGATGTAGAGGTAATTGTTGAATTTATCTTTTTTTTCCCCCCCTAAAACTTCTCTTACATTTAAAAAATTGCATATTTTATCACTGTGGAATTAAACAATACTTTAAAAGGCCTGCTGACATTCAGCTCTTCTGAAACCTCTTAATGGATTGTAGGACCAATATTTTCTCCTTCATGAGGACAACAGTAATTGAAATGCAAAATTTCTTTGTCTTTCTTCGTGCACTTTCATCAACAGGTCATTATCCATCTTCGAATTTTCTTTAGTTAAATCTTTTTTTCAGGATTGTATTTAAGAGAAAAATTGAATAATGAAGAGCAATGTCTCTGAAAACAGATTAAAATGTTCATCTTCACACTTCTAGTGTCAATACCGATTTTAACTGGAAATATATAATCAAAAAAATAAGTTACTGAAATGCTGCAAAGCAAATAGGAGAAGCTTCTGGGAGATCTTCATGCAGAAGAAATTGCAGATTTTTTGGGAGTTTCTGAGTCACAACTATGGAAAGAGTCTTTTGGATGGGGAAGATCATCAGACACAAAGCCATTAACTTCATGTGTGGTTTTGTAGCTCTTTCTACAGTCTTTATGAAAACTAGAGAAGACAATTGCTTTTACATAAGATTCTTTCTGATAGAAGACTGTTAAATTAGAGTAATGATGCCTTAGCATTTTAAGCTTATTTGAAGTATGTTGCACATCTGAAATGACTGAGAACCATTGGCCTGAACAGACATTACCTAACCCGGAGAAGTCTGTGTTTGTGGAATTTGATGAATATATGGAGAAATACATTGAGTGCAGCGCTCTTTCCACTGGCTTAATCAGTCCTATGGAATTACCTCACCTTGATGGTTCTTCCTGTAGCAGCTTCCCTTTGAGAAATTTCCTTGCCTTCAGGCAATAGATCAATTGTGACAGTACCAATCTCCTCCAGGGACTGCTGCCTCACTTTGTAGCTTGTACCACTCATTTCTGTGGCCTGTTTACACTATGTAACTTGGGATGCAGTCTTGGGCACAGTAGAAAAGCTGAAAAGATAGTTGAATTGATGTTCTTTGTTTAGGCATGGTACAGAACTTTAAACAAGTAGAGAAAGAGGGACCCAAAAAACAAGGACCATCTAGCAAATCAGGTATAAAGTTAGGATTGGAATTTAAGTCTGCTGCATCATGATTTTAGGTTCTTTTCACTGTCTCATCCTTTTTTTTTTTAAGTTCTTTATCAAACTGTGTTACTGACACGCAGCTCCTGGGCCAATACATTGCTGAGCATCTGGAATTGCACCAAAGTACATTAGAAAACAGGGTGAGAAAACTGTTAGGTAAAATGGTGAGTTAATCATATTTTTTATGTAGGATTGTGGAAAATGAAGCTTATTGTTGGTATTTACCTTCAAAAAATTCTGTAAAATTGGTTAGCTGGTTGCTAGGAATCACTATGGAATGAATATATGTCTGACTGACAATATTATCTGGCTGCACAGAGGTGCTACTCAAAGGAGCATTTTACTGATCTGTATTGGAGGATGCAGGAAAGGCTTTTAAGAACACTTGAGACTCACCCATTGATGATGCTAGACACAGGACTACTGGGAAGGTGATGCTGAGGAAAAGATCAAAGAGCTTAAAACCCAGTAGCTTCTGAGAAGGAAGCTTAAACTGAGACCTACAATAAAACTTTTCTCTGCCTGAGATTTTTAACAGGAGATCTGCTATGACATTAATTTAGTCATTACTTCTTAGCTGTGAATAATAACCAAAAGTTTATGAAATAACTCTAGAGTGACAAACTGTGGCTGGAGACTGTGTCTTGAAAGAAGGTACAGAATAACTTCAAAACTCTTAAACCCAGCAAATATTCCATAGGCATTCTTTCTATCCTCAATTACTCCGATTTAATTCTGCTTAAGTTGGGGTCAGGTTAAATAAAAATTTTGCCTGCATTTTATATTTATTCACAGTCTTATGTAGGATCTCAAACAGAGGTGTGATAAATCATACTGTGTAAGTGCCTGTCTCCCTGAATCTACTAGAAATGGAGCTTTGCCTGTACATTTGGACCAGATGCAGTTATTAGAGTTAGGTGAGATGAATGCCATTCATAATGCAGTAACACATTTTTGATGGCTATCAAAGGCTTGTTGTTATTGCTGACTGGATTACAGTGGGCCAGATCCCACACCTTAGAGGCAGGATTTTTTGTACTTTGTTGTATGCATGGTACTGAACGTATATGTGGTATTTAGTAAGTACTGCCTGAGCCTGATCTCTCAGTAAACTGCTGCTGTGTTACTAAGGCCTTCAGGTTTTAGTCCAAACAAATTTGGACTGGAAAAAACACATGCTTTATTTACTCTTTCTACAGCATTTCCTAGGGCAAATTACTGTAAACATATCAAACTCAGTATTTAATTAGTAATGCCATTATTTTAAGGGCCTTGCTTAGTGTGCTTTTTCACATCCTAGCAGCATCAAGGTTAATTATGTTAATTTTTTGCATTCAGTGCTCTCAAGCAAAAGGCTCTCCAGAAACAACAGATGTGTAGAGGTAAATCTTTTCACCACCTTGCAAGTACAACAGGGTCCTCTAAATGCTTTGGCAATGAATAAGAAAGAAAAAAAATAGCTGATCCTGTAAATACCATTACCATTATTTATTTTGCAATTGACACTGCACAGTTTTCAGGCTAACACCCAGATTTAGCTGTGTATCTGTGATAATCCAACACATACACAAATCGGCCTAAAATGTCTTTTCCTTCATCTCTGTTATATCCATTTAATTTCTTGAAAAGGTGAAGAAAACATAGATTGAGGAAAAAGAAATCAACTAAGGAATTTTGTTTATTATGATTGGACAGCTGCAGTTGGTCCACTAAGGATCACTTTATGTTTTATTTTGATTAAGGAGATACCAGTCTGCCAACCATAATTTGTACAATGCTGCTATTGCAGTTGAAAATAGGTGACCTTTTGCAGCTGACAGTGGTACTAATTAAGGTGTCATTGCTGGGCAAAATTTTCCATCTGTGACATAATCATTAATGGGTTTTTTGTTTTTCTTTCTACATATTAGTATGTAGCCAATTTAATCAGGTACTCTTTGCTGAGAGTTGTAGTGTCCCGCATTAACATGTGAGGTTTAATTCTAGTCTTATATTCAGTTAATTACATATTTAGTGAATGTTGCTGGATAATTTGCACACTTTCAAAGTTAACAATTTTTCTGAAATAGGGTAAAAATTTAATTTTTCACAGCCTGACTTAGTTGGAGAATGAATATTTGTCCAAACAATATTTGTTTATAATTCGTTAGGAAAATGAGGGTACTCTTTTTTTTTTTCAAATTTCCATCTTCATATTCTTGGATCTGCAGTCTTTGCCCATGTGGCCATGCCCCTTTTCTAGCCTTTGCACTGTCTTTTCATCCTATAGAAAGTCATGGACATCCTACTAGTCTTCAGTTTGTTTCTTGTTTTATGCCTGATTTTCCGTCTCAGAAGAGTGATATAGAAGAAAATCATACTGTCCTGCCAAAATCACAGCTACTGAATACAGTGATTGCCTTTTTTTTTGACTGTGGTTCTGCCACTGAGTTTAAGTATAAAAGACAAAAGCAGAATGCCATTCTATAGCCATCATGTAGATTATGTCATGTCTCTGGATTATGCAAATTTATCTTGCATTAGCAAATACTTTCACTGAAACGAATGCCATACATTTATTGGATTTAACAAAAAAGCAAGCAGTACACCACTGGGTTTCAAATAAGGAAGTAATATATTGGGTTTGATGTACAAAAGCCGTGTTTGCTGTTCCAGCACCTCTTACTCTTTGCTGACTTTCTCCAAATAACAGGAGCATGTGAGACAGAAGTGTTTCAATGTCCTTTTATTATTTAATGAAACAAGTCTGAGCTGGAGAAAGAGCAGCCCCTTGCCCTTCATGAAGGAGAAACAGCAGCTTGAAGTTTTCTGGTTCTAGAATTGTCCAGATGGAGTCCAGGTTTATTAAGTTTTGGGCCATGCTCCCAAAAACCATTTAGATGAACATTAAGCATATGAAAAGTAGTTTTTTGGGGGGGAAAACAGACATTAGGATATGATAGGTGTGGTGTGAGACACTATAATGGGCTTTATTAATTGTCAGCTCTAAGGTAATATTCTGTTGCTATGAAACAATTGTTTGAAAAAAAGGATCTAAAACATTTGCAGAACAGAGGTGGAACATTGGTGTAATTCTATATCCAGGCCAATTGAGCAGTAAGGCAAAACTACTCCCAGAAATCAAAAGTTTCTGGATTGCTGCGCTACCTGATAGTATTTCTTTAGGAAAATAGACTTTTTTAAGGTATAAGTAAAGGTATAAATAAAAAATCATCTAATTGTTACACACTACTGGGCCTAACGGAAGCTTTGCTTGTTTTCAGAGGATTTAGAATTTACTGTTTCATCAATAATTATTTCTTTTTAACTAAATTTTGAAATACTTCTCCATTTGTTTATTTTTTTACTTCCTGACTTTAGCAAAATTCACATTAAGAGCTGTGAGGTTTTTTATTAATGAACACTTAGAAAAATAAGAAGACTTCAAATTATTATTTAAAAGGGTCCTAGCATGAGCTTCTGCTTCTTTGTGTAGGAGGCTAATTTTTTTCACACTGCTAGACGTATTCTTTACCTGAGATATTTCCAATCAAATATAAACCAGAGATGCATGTGTTGGTGAATGAAACAGAGAAGAAACACATACAAATCCCATAATTCTTTTGTGCATAGAATGTCATGCCTCAGGCACTGGACTGCATGGATTTCAACTAAAGGTATCAAAGTTCAGAATTAGAACTACTACTTATTCCTGCTTTCACAGTTCCTGTAGAAATAGCTGAGGTTCTCTCTTCAGCACTGGCCATTTAGTGAGGCACCAACTTAGGGGTGTGAGTAGCTCCACTGGTGTCTCTAAAGTCAAGCCTACATTTACTTCCTTAAGAGAACGTCCTTCTAAGGCAATGCTGATGTACTTAAATTCGGAATCTGGACAGTTCAGATGTAGTCTGGTTTGGAGGTATTTGTACTATGAAACAACCTGTTTCAATACAACTGTTTAAAGTGTACAGCTTGTTCACATGGCTTTTCCCTTACATCCCAGTTTCAGGGGTAACTGAAATGGAGCCACTGTCACTGTTGTCTCTGCAGAACTGCAGTGTAATGTCAATAGTTTTGCAATGAAAAATACTGATATGCAGAAGTCTATTTTCATTTGTCACATGCTTATATTTCTTCAGGTGCTGGGACAACGTATCTTGCTTGTGCTTATTTTGTGAGATCATTTGCTGTGATGCAAAAAACCCAGAGCTGACACAGCAATTTAAAATCAGTAATGTGACAGCAGTTTTACAAGTGTGTGGGTCTAGGTTGCCAAAAAAGCACAAAACCAAGAGATACCATGCAGTAGGGAGATTTTCAGAGGGAAAGGCAGCTGTAGCTGGAAGCATGCCAGGATGCTTTCTTCAAAGTGTTGTATCTGTCCTTGCACAGACTGCTGTCCTTAGCTGCAGCAATTGCAGGGAGCATGGCAGACGCAGTAATCTATTTTCAGTTTAGGGTCACATTTGTGCAGCCCATCAATTTTCAGAAGTGGCTGTGATTAAATGGGCCAGGCCCTGCCTTTCTTTAGATGTTTGTGCAGTTCATTGCAACTAATTCCAGTAGGGTTGTGAGGCAAGACCTGTCGCATAACACAAAAAAATATTCAAATTACCGTCTTCTTTGTTTCTTCCTAGGCACGTGATGATTTCCTCCAATCTTCTACATTAAGTCTACTTATGTAATTGATTTTTTTGTGTTTATCGAGTGATGCAAGTATTTTTCAGTCTTGAGCTCCATATCAAACTACTGGAAGAAAAAGGAGATGCCTGGATCTATGCCTCAGCAATCTAAATGAATTATTTCATGCCATCACTAAACACAATCTTTTGCACTCAATCTGCAAAACTGACTGGTTTAGACAAGAACTTGGATTTTTTTCCACATAATTTTGAAGAGGGATCTGGTCAAAAACAGCATTTAAGAAGGAAGGCATGCTAGCTGTGATTGAAAGGGCAATGGAAGTGAAATAACACGTCAGTAAGGCACTGTTTACCAGAAATAATGTGTCATATAATGTACTGTTTCTGTGTGGAGAAAAAAAATAACATAAGATTGACCACAGTAATTTTTCCTAAGTTTAGTTGGAAACAAGGGATTAAATTATCAAATATCAAGAGATTGATTGGGTTTTTGGCTTTCAAGCAACACCATGGTGAGCTCTTCCTTTTCCTCTCTAGTTATACCAATATTAAATGTTGATTCTGTGCTGTCTGGATGCTGTCCCAGGTCATGTAGTTGAAAAGCCATGGTGTATCATAACAGGTTATTTCTTCATTGTGATGGCAGGTATTGTCCAAACAGGTTCCTTTCATCCAAATGAAGAAGCAGTGACTGCCACCAAACATTCACAACAGGAATGGTGAAAACTGAGTTAGATCCAATGAAACAACTCAAAAAGAGTAAAAAAGAGGTTAAAGGTACTGAGAGTGACTGAAATTCAGGTACTGGATTTGAGCACTGTACACTTCCCCTTTTGGGACCACATCTCTCAGCCAGCAAAACACTGAGTACAACAGTGGTTGGTGGTCATCAGAAAAAAACCCAAAAGCCTTTTAATGGACCCCTACCAACAACCCAGAGCAATGTACATACCGAAAATATCTACACTTCTAAAACCTCAAATATGAGGAAAACCCAGGAATGAAGAGAGTATTCCAGCTAGTTCCCGATTGCCATTAGATCTATTATCACTCATTATTGCCCACCCAGTCTTCACTGTGCACTTGACAATTTCTTTTTAGTATTCATAGAACCACATGCAAGAGTCAAAACCACAGATCACTAGGATATTTATTAGGAAATTAGACTCTTGAATAAGAAATGTGATTCAAACAATCTTCTAACAATATATTATCTTGACCTCTGCATATGCTTTTGCCAATTTTATGACAGAGCAACATTAAATTGAGTGAGTGGTGTAAGCTAGGAAGGATTATACGGGCCAGAGGGAACAGATCCCATTACTGTTGCATTCCAGATATTTCTAATTTGAGGGTTTTCATAGGACAATAGTTTTGAAATAGTACACACAGTACTTGTTTACAGGAGTTATTGGACTTTACTGAAACATATGTTCAACTTTCCTTCTTTTTTAATATTTTTGTTTCTTCACCCCAGATTCTGTGAAGAGGCCCTAGATATGTGAAGTGAGTTATGCATAGGGTATTTTGGAAGAGCCACATAGGGTGTGTGGGAAGTCTTCCATCTGAGGCCTTTCAAAGCAGGTTATTCCACAGAAGAAGTGTGGTGGGCTGTGGGAAACAGAGGATGGTGAAAGGGAGTTGGCAGACATATATTCACATGGAATATATTAAGCACATTCCAGTCGCTCCTCTGGGTTTCCCCAATAGCTTGAACCTCTGCATCTGACTCACTTGCTTTTATGACCTCTTATTGCTCCTCCTCTTGTGCTTTTGATGTTCCTTCTCCTTCATCATGTCTCTGTCTGCCCACACAATTTGTTTCTTTAATGTGCTTCATCTTTCTACTAGCTGAAAGCAATGTGCTTTCCATCCACTGTTCATATACCTTTCTCCTTTGCCCTTGCTCTCTGCTGTTCCCTCTGCAGAATCTCAGCATATTTGTGTGGTAATGGACAGCTGTGCAGTGCTTTAATATTAAATGCCTTACCACATGGGTGCCAGCTGATTCTTGACTTATCTTAGTGTGATTATAAGTATTATAAACTGTAATGGGCTTCCCTTTGACATTCTGAGTTGAACTCAGATGTTCCCAGATTCCTTCCCTGTGTTTCTGTCGCTATTCTTCTCTCAGAGTACTGAATAAAGGGGTAATCCTGCTCCACATTGGAGCTGTGAGATGCATTTCAGAGCACCATGCGTAATTATGTTTGTCATTCCACAACATTTGGCATGCTGCTGCTGGTGGCCTACTTGTTGACAAGTAACAGATTTTGTGACAGGCCACACAATATACCATAAAATACTGAGTATCAACACTGGGCAATCAATCAAATGGGCTTAATAATACAAAGAGATTATTATTTGAGGAATACTAAGTGTTCTTAGGAGCCTAAACAGAGATGAAAGTGGTTTTGCAAACTCCACTAGACCAACGAGGACTACTGTTTTAATAGAGAGGGGTAAAAGAACTTCTGTGTTAATATCTTGTCAAGGTAGTTCGGGGAAACCCTAAATAAGGGGAGGAAAGATAAAAGTGGCTGGTCTAGCAATGAGCACACCGAGCAGCCAAACTCAGAAGAGAACTTACACTTTGATTTATGCTTTGTAGCCACTGCTGTGTGTTTGCTAAAAAAGACAGGGCACAGGGAGGGAAATGTTTGAACAATATTCACTGTAGAAACAGTGTGGGAACTAAGGACGTCTTTTGTTAAACTATTATTAAAGCAGGACAGAAATTAGTTGCCATCTCTTAGCTAAGCTTCCATACAACTAATGTAGCCCCCAAAGATACCATTTTTCAGGCAGCTAGCTGACTTGAGAGCCACCAAGGCATTTATTTTGATCAAAACTTTATTTTCAAAGATTTTGTATTTTATAATAATTCTGTGCTAAGAACAGCCTCTTACACTATGAAAGTTCACATAGCTCTTCTGAACAGAACATTTTACAAACTTGACCATGGTGCTATACTTGGACTTATGTCTAAATTATGTAATGGGTCCTCTACTGCCATTTTTAGAGTGCTGTCTGTTCTCACATTTGTTTTAAGGTAAACTTATAATATTCACAGTGCAGTCAATAATCTTTTTGTAAGATCACATCGGATTTTTGCCTTTGCAGGCAGTAAGTATTCAAGAGAAATTTTTAACCTGAAAGTTCAGAAAAAAAACCCACAACACATCAAACCACAAGAAATGGTGGAATATTAAGTCTCTGGATAAGGAAGCTGAATGATTAATTTTGTAGTGGTCTCTGTGGAGGGAAGAGAAGTGTTAAATATGGAAGAGGATCACCATTAAAAAATTATGTCTGTCATTTAGCCTGAACTACCAATGCCCACAATGATTTCATGCTGGAGCACGCTCTGACTCACTTTTAAATGGCGAGAAATGTACAAACTGGTGGGGTACTAGCCCAAGCTCTAAGCAGCAGAATGGGAATAACCAACACTTGATTTTCCTCATTTACTGCCTTGCCTTATTTTCCAAAGATTATTAAACAAGATTTACAGCTCTGAAGAAACAACGTGGTCTGGCAGTTGCATTCTTCAGTTCTGGTGAAAGCAACAGTCTTTTTCAGGGAAAACTAGAGGAAAAAAGACAACTGCTTATGGCAGCTGGAAGAGAAGAAAAGAATGTCAAAAGACATTATTTTCCTCCATGTCTGATGGACAGAGAGAAGGAAATGACTGAAAACAGGCAGGAAGCAATACCAGAGGTTTTGGTTTATTCCAAAACCTGTTTTGGAGAAACATAAACTGTTTTCTCTTTTTCCTCTAACAATCCAAAAGCCATATGAGCACTTTGTAGGAATTAGAAACTTGAAGAGCCTATGACAGTTCCTGTTGTTTAGCCAGGGATGTGTGACAGCTTCTAGAAGGAGGATGTGCATATTGGGTCCAACTGTGCAAGTTGCTGCCCACCAATATTGCTGTCTGAAGTATTCTGGCCAAGGATGAAGAGGCCCAAATTCTCATTACAAGGTAATCTTTCATGTGCCCCATTGTGCTGTCTGCACAAGGCCCCAGAGATCTACTAGAGTCTTTATTATGATGTAGTGGAGTCCCTTTCATTAATATCATTAAATTCCTTTGGGAAATAGTAGACATATACAGGCACAAAGGTGTTAGGGACAGGTGGCAAACACAAATGGAGCCCTGCTCCAGGTGGATGCAGCTGATAGTATAGACAAATAAAGCCTAGTGGTAATGGAAACTGTTGGGTCAGCCTAGTAAAAATGAGGATAAATTCTGATGCAACTAAAAGAAATAGAACTGTAGCCAAAAAGACTTGTTAATAGCTCCATTTAGACTCAGTTGTGGACTTTGGACACACAAAAAATTTCCTAGATTTTTTTCTTTATAGTTCTCTTTAATATTATTCAAATAGAAGTTTTGCAGAATTGGTACCTTATGTTGGTATCTGTCTAGCTTAAAACTTATGGTTCAAACCATGTCCAGATAAATAGTTTCCAGTCGTAATTTCTGCCGGGCAGTGTTTTAATTTAAGATTCATTTAGAGGTGACCAAGAAAGAGGAGATTGTACCAGACGAAATCTGAATTTTTCAACATCTTTTTTTCCAAATTTGATGGAAATAATGAAGCACCAGTTATACATTTTCAGTTCTGTGCTTCACTACAATGGATACAGGTTCTCAATGAGAAGACCTTTTTCAAATTTCAATGTTTATAAAAACACTATGTGATAAATTATTTGAAAACTCAGCTCCTTAATTTAAAATATCACTTTCTTAATATTGAAATTGGGCAAAATGACATATCCTCATGGCATTTCTGTTACGATTT
Organism: Monarcha castaneiventris obscurior; assembly: GCA_026261815.1. NCBI lineage: Eukaryota > Metazoa > Chordata > Aves > Passeriformes > Monarchidae > Monarcha > Monarcha castaneiventris. The sequence continues at coordinate 3,237,005 of JAMPIT010000890.1, forward strand.
TCAATTAAGTAATACCTCCTAAGGGAGAAAACAGGGTCTGACTCATTTATGTGCACTTTCATGTTAGCCAAGATGTTGGGGTGTTACAAATTTTTCAAAGACTTATTTATTTCATTTTTTTTAGAGTAATTTTTATGCCAGTATGAACCTACCTTAATAAGTCTTTGTCAGCTGGCATGGAAAAAAAGTCTCTACTAACAATTACATTCACTCAGTATTATTCACATGTGCTAGCTTTGAATAACAGAACTCTTAAGGATTTTTTAAACAAAGTTCCAAAAGTATTCATTGGGATGCTGGCACTGTGAGGCAGGTGTGTGCTTGCTCTGACCTTGATGACGCATATATTTTAGAAAGCTTGAAATCTGACTATTAAAATATTGCAACTTGACCATCTGGCTTTTAGTGTTTGTCTTAGGTTCTCATCTCATTTACAAATTAGCACTGGATGCCCATCCTGGTGGTGTAATGGTGTTTACCTTTTCCTTATCTGCTGTGAAAAGTGGAGCTGGATTTGTCCTTGCCATTTCCCTGGGCAGTCATCTGTTAAAAGAGAAAACAGATGTCATCCATGAGAGGGAACATAATAAAAACCCATAACAAGGACAAATTTGGAGGCTGGTGGTGCTGAAAGATAATTCTTTTAACCACATACTTGCATTTACATTGAAGCTTTGTAAAATGGAGCAGCTAATGCAGGTTTCTTCCTATTATTCAAACTCAAGCTATAGGATTACTTTGCTTCTTAAAAGGTCAGATTTTAGAACTTTTAATTCAGCAGCCAATTAAGGGATTTACTTGCAAATATCCAGAAAACAATCTCAAAGATTAAGTGCTATCATTTTATAAATAATTTCTTAAACAAAAAGGTGTTATTTTGAGAACAGTAATCAAATCAGCACTACTGTTACCTCAGTAAAAAAGGTTTTATCTTTTTAGCCTGATTCTTGAAGGTTTGCATTGACTTCTGTAAATGGCACAAATTAAACCAATATGTGCCTGGCAACAAAAAATACAACCGTGCCTAAGTCACAGTAGGAGATGTAAATTTTTTGTTTGCAAATCATGTAATAAAAAGCCATCTTTCTAGATTTGTGAAAGTCATTGTCTCTTGAGGTTACTGGAGGTACATTAATAAAGATTAGCAAGTATATATGAGAGAAGAGACTGTCAGAGCAAATTTCAATTTTCAGAAAGATCACCCATGAGAAACAAGTTGGCAATTGGTTGGTGTTTCATGTCAGTATTTCCCCACTGTTGTTTTCTGTTTCCTTTATAGCAAAGCTGCAGTAAAGATTGTTTTCTTTAGCAGGCATAGGATTTACTACTGCTGGTAAACAGGTTCAGCAACCCAATATTAAAATTATCCAAAGACATTGTTGTTAGTAATTTCAAATGTTTGTGCTTTTCATAATAAATGACATAAACAGAAGCTTTCAATATGTATTTTTGACAGGAGAGTGATGCATATCAAACCAGTTCTTTAGTAGGCCTCTGACATGAAGTTTGAGTCATTTTCTCAATGAAAACATGAGTATAATGTTGGTATACTTTCTGCCAATGACACTTCTCATGCTACTAGACCATAGTTTGTTTGGATTTTTTCTGTGTCCTACTAAGCTGGAGTTTTTTCCCAAAATATAGTAATTTTGTTGGGAAGGACTGATTTGGTGTCTGAGTAGTTAGGATGTTATTCTCAGAAGTCTAGGTTACCAAGATTCACAGAATATTCTGAGTTGGAAGGGACCCAACTCAGAATCATGGAGTCCAACTCCCAGCCCTGCTCACGACCATCCCCAAGAGTCACTCCATGTGCCTGAGAGCATTGTCCAAACCCTTCCTGAGCTCTGGCAGGCTGGTGCTGTGACCAGTTCCCTGGGGAGCTGTTCCAGTGCCCAACCACCCTCTTGGTGAAGAACCCTTTTCTGCTATTCAACCTAAACCTCCCCTGACACAACTTCAGGCCGTCCCTTCAGGTCCTGTCACTGGTCACCACAGAGAAGAGATCAGCGCCTGCCCCTGCTCTTCCCCTCATGAGGAAGTTGTATGTTCTTGCTTCAAATTAAAACAGTGGTTTGAATCTGTGTGTCCTGTGTCCTGTCTTAGTGCAAATTTGAGGTTTCTGACCTTAGATTTGGCTGGAAAATTCTGCCTGGCCAGGATTTAACTTCCTGGTGAAAGCTCAGTGTGTTTCCATGAGAAATTCTTGTTTAAGTGCATGGACATTGTGAATTAAAAAACCAAAATTTATGTAAGGAGAGGAGGAAGGAGAGGAGGAAAAAAGAAATCTTGACTGATTCTATGTAATGTTTATCTCTCTGTGTGATTCTTCAGGGCATTTTCCCTAGTGAGGCACGCTGAGTGCTTCACCATGGCAACTCACTAGTCCTCTTAGGAGATTGCACCCCACCTTGTGCACTGCTTCCAGGTGTGGTGAGTCAGAGAACATAACTTGGCCTGACTACACACACAGGAGTGGAGGAAAGAACTTTTAAATTTGTAGATCTCTAGTTTTGTTTAAAAATCTGAACCTTTCTGGCATGATTAAATGATTCCCATAAAACACTAGTGATGATAGTGGGGAAGAAGGTAGCAGTTTAGGCTTTCAGGGCAACCTGGATTTATACCTTGAAATAGCTACCAACACTTGGCAGTAACATTTGACATTTTAGTTAAATTGCTACTGACTTCTCATCTCAGTGCCAAAAATTCTACAGTGCTTTCCCAAATGGAGATGAGGAAATTTGCAGACTATGTTCTTGAGGCTTTTTTTCCTTATTTAAGATTGTAGGACAGGATCTTTTCACTTGTGGCCTCTTGATTAAAAGCAATTGGACTTCGGCCATTTTGCTTTTCCTCTTCCTAGGACTGCTGGTGTTTTGCACACTGGCATGGGTTGTTGCTGGAGGTTTGCACAGTAGGTTGTTTTTTTGCCTGATGCCTGTGCACCAGGGTGGCCAAGCTTTTTTGACGTGTTGGCTGCGCAGTGATTTACAGATTAAGGCTCTGGCCAGCAGCGGTGCCAGCAAGGCTGCTGCTCTCTCTCTCTGACACATCGCGCTGCTTTCAGCCGCAAACTCTTTGCTTACCCTTTTGGACCTGTTATACTCCTGATCCCACACTTCCCTTTGGTGCAAAACACTCCATTTGGCACAAAACGTTTTCGCTCTGTGCCGGGCTCCACTCCTATCTCTGTCTCAAGTAGTCCATGAAATTGAGAGAGCAAACAGAAGCAGCTGGCTGTGGCCTACCTGTCTTGGAAAGGGGGCACAGAAGGGACCACATCTGCTGCAGCATGAAGTACAAACCTGGGCCAGATGTTTAGGATTGTTCTAAAAATGCTTGCCTTGCAGCATTGTTCTTTGCAAGTTCCTACAGAGATGATTCTTGAAATATGCAACACACTAAGAAGGTTGGCATAGGCTTTCTTAGAGAAATACGTGCTCATGGACCCGAGTCAGAGCTGAGTTCTGAGTCCTGAGTAACTGTGTCATTTAAATTGTGGTACGGTAAGTTAAAGGTCATTCAGTAATGCTTCCATGAAACTTCATCTGAACTGGCAGTTGCATCTAAAGGAAGGTAATCTATAGTCATAATTGAGAGTTCCCTGAAATCACCCTCACAGTGTGCAGCAGCAGCCAAAAAAAGCCAATCAATTGCTGGCATTATCAGGAAGGATACTGAGAACGGGACAGAGCCTACTGTGTAAAAACCCTGATGTGCCCACATGCTGAGTACTGTGTGTACTTCTGGCTTCTGTGTTTCTAGAGGAGACTGGAGGTGAAGAAGGTTCAGAGGAGGGCAACTTAAAAGATAATGAAGATGAAACATCTGCCTTATGAAGAGCAACTGAAATACTACATTTGAAACAAAGCTGGAAAGAATTATGATTAAAGTTTGCAAAAACATGAAGGTGGTAGGTGAAATGAATGCAAAATGTTAATTAGCTCCAAACGTGGTACTTCTAAAATTGGAAATCGGTTGTTGAAACTTAACAGGAGATCCATTTAGAATGGATAATTCCTTTTTACAATGCAGATAGCTAATTTCTGTGTGCACTCCTATAGAAGACTGTGTAGATAGTATAAATGGGTTCAAAAGAGCTTAAAAGAATTAATGAACATCCGATCCATAAACAGACTCTAAACAACATAGACAGGGAGGTACTCTTGTTGGACAACAGGGGAATGACTCTGGATAAAGACCAGGCTTGTGTATTCTCCCCAGTCAGCATCTCCTCTTTGCTATTCTTCAGGATCTCAGGCTAAGATAGTCAATAGGTCTGATCCAGTACAACGTTCATCACATTCTTTTATTTTTAAATGCAAATGGTAGTAGCCATTGATGGGATACTTGCAGCAATGCATTACAAGTTGTAGACTGTGGTTAAATTGCATATTTCCCATATTGATTTAACAAAGAAGCTAAGTTGCTAACCAGAATGCTCCTTATATATCGAATATATAATGTCAATTATTGATATTATATTTATGTTTGCTACAGAACACTGGGGATTTGCAGCCACTAAGTCACTCCCATTGCATCCATGTGCCACTTTTAATTCCTATTTTTATTATTAATTGTTATATTACTCTTAAGTACACAGAAAAATGCTCACAGAATAACAGAATAGTTTAGACTCTTCTAGTAATTCCTAAGTTGGAAGGGAAAAAAGTTTGCTTATTTGAACTCCTAACCTTTTGCTCTATAATTCTTACATCAGAGTGTTTCATGAGTATTTTGCCTTCAGACTTGTCAGAAATATCGCTGAGATAGTCTCTTTTGCAGATATTTGATACTTCCACTTCCAACTGAGATCAGAAAGTGTGGAGAAGTGTGATTTTTTGCTTGTTGGTTTCAGCTAACCGAACTCTTTGAAAGTTTGGAAACAAAACCTGGTTTTCACTCAGCTTTGTGGTGAAAGAATAATTGGCATTACACATATTTTAAAGTCCCGGTCCAGGTAATGCTAGGGTTTTAGCATTCTTCTTTTATCCAAACTAACTTGTTAGTCTCCACTGATGGAGAGCTGCAATAGCCTTACGTGGTATATTAAACAGCAGCAAAACACATCTGATGGCTTCTGTATTTGTAAATGGTTTGTGGAATTTCTGTAAGAGGGCAATTTGAAAGACGATTTTATGATTCAGCCATAAATTTCCAGCATGGAATCTTTATCTTTGATTGATAAAGTCTAGGTTACTTCACCTGTAAGCGTTCCATAGAGAGCTTATGAACTAAATATCCCAGTCAGAGTTTGGGGATAATAGAGTATGGACATTAAGATATTATTCAATCATTATTGCCTGCTATTTTCTGAATATTGTTCTAAAAAGTATGTCCTGTGGTGTGAATATCTTTTCAAAAAGAATGTACTGTGGAATTAATGCAATTAAATACTGCCCCTGGTCATCCTGTGCATTCCTTATGGCACTGCTTGCCTAATAGTTCTGCTGCTGTTCTCTGACAGTGATGTGCAAATGCCTGATGACTTCATTGCTAGAAAGCATATTTTTTTTAATGCTGAGATTCATCATCCTATCTTCTGATTTATTGAGGTGTTTACTCATGAGTTGCAAAAGGGACAAGATGTACAGTAGGGAGTGAAGAGCCATTTCAGTCTAGTTGCTGGCACTGCAGATTTTATAAATTACTGCAGGATCTCTCCACTGTGTACAAGAAATAAGCTTCTAATTTAATGTCCTTCTGTATCTAAATTTTCAGCTTGAGGTTTCTGCTACAGAAGTAGTTCCCAACAAGAAGCAAGTCAGTTTTGTTACTGTACTAATTTTAAAAAATAGTTGAGGCTTTTGTGGGAAGAAATAATTTGAAAGTATTCAAAGAATAGTAGTTATTTAGTAGCATTAAAATAATGAGAAGCTGTATGGTTCTTTTATTTCCTACTAAAAGAAGCTTTTTCCCCTTTTCCCCCCAATTATAGAAAATTGTGATTTCCTTCTTCTGATGGAGCATCCCATTCAAATGGGATTCAAAGTGTAATTCTTGATTGCAACCTTATCATTCTTTGGCACAGAAAGTGGAAATTTTTTTTGCATAGGAAAAACCAGTGTTTAAAATATTTTCATTTGATTTGTATACTAAGATCATTTTCAAAGAAAGTTAGTGTATTTTATCTCTCAGCTGGACTGCCTTCCACAGGTTTTCTCCCCTTTTCCCAGTATCCCAGAAGAGTGCTGATCCTCCTGGAGGTTATCAGTACATGCCTGAAAGAGATTAAGGTAATCTGAAGGGGAGGGAGATATTTCATCAGAATTTATTACTGTTCAAGGCCACCATAAGGGTCTCCATTGAAGTCTTTAGCGTTAAAACCCATGAAAATTGCTGATACCGTGGCAAGTTAAAAATGCTGTAGGTGTTTTTCACACAGTATTCCAAGAGAGACCACAAAGAACCAACAGCTGAAAACTTGGCTAACTCACCTTTAGTCTTTTGCCATATTGAAGCCAGGTCATAACTTGTGTTGTACAAAACAGAGATAAATTTTGGGTCTATGTACCTTCTGCTGCTGTCAGTGAGTGGGCTGCCTCAGTTTTTCTCCATGTCTCAATACAAGATGCCAAAGAGCTGAAGAAAATATCCCAATTATAAAATTTTGAGCAATGAAAGCTTAAAAAAAAAAAAAGAAGACCAAAGAATTAGAAAGCAAAGGGATGTGGTTCCTTAGCAAACATGCCACACGTAGCTGTTACATCAATCTCATCACTATATATCTGCACTTTGCCTTTAGGAGTGTAGTCCATCTTCTTATGCTGTGTCCTGAGCATGGTAATTAGATGTAAAAGGCATTTGTTAAAAAGCTTCTGTTAAACCATATGGTAAAAAACTTTGGAAAGGTGCAGTAGTGCTAGATTTTTTTGATATGAGCACCTTAATTCCTTTCACTTCCAAAGGGAACAATCCAAGGTAGCTATGTAAAATACACTTAGGAAGTTGCAGATAAGGTATGAGAGATCCTATGGATTCAAAGAAACAGGCCATTTCTCTTTTTGCCATTGTTTAAAAAGATTCCACATTGCCAGATTGCAGGTTCCTGTGTGAGAGTGGAGTTGTTCAGTTAAAAGGGTATATACTGATAATTCCTACAGTTAAGAAATAAGTACACACATACCCATGCTCTTAATGCAGGTTTGTGGATGATTTTTAGCTAACAAGCTAATAGTGATTGAACAGCTTTAACAGGAAAAAACCAAGATTCACAGCAGCAGGAGTCACCAGTTCCATGCCAGGTATCACAGTAGGTATCATTTGTTTCTGCATCTCTACATCTGTGTTTTCATTTTACTGGTTTACTCAAACAATGCTGAAGTCAGTGGGACTTTCCACTGTCACAAAGAGTGCATCTTTTTAGACTTCAGGGTCCATTCTGTTGTTGCTGTGCGAAATAGCAGCAAGATTCTGGCTTTAGGAGTATGAGCAAGATACCACCTCTGACTGTCACTGGGGAAAGGCAGCGTATTATACCAGAGAGTCATCAGCCATCATTTAGAAGGTCGACTGCTGATTCTAATTCAGAGGATTTTGTCACCTCCTGTGCTGAATCTCCACCAGTCTGCCCTGCCATTTTGAAGAGACTGGTTGTTTTCCGTGTATCAGCTCGGAACCAAGGGGAACGCTGGAACGTAGTTACTTGATTCAAACCACTGAGACAGCACAAACCTTCAATATGCATTTCATCTTTTAGATAGTGTATTAATGATCTTCTAATCCATTTTTTAAAATTTTTGCTGGTCTTTAACTGCAGAGAAAGTATTTTCCATATAAATTATGAGGGTCATTTATAGTGATAAAGTAAAAAATATTAGGCTGTTTCCCAATGTCTCATCTTTTAAGAAGAGAGTTGGATCTTTTTCAATCCCGTCTGCTGTTGGCAGATTCAAAAGTATGAACTCATTGAACTCAATTTTAGGAACAGGTGCAGAAACCTGCCACTTTCAAGCCACTTTCAATTATCTTCTAATTAAGGATGTAGAAACCAAGGAACTCAAGTTGTAGGCTGTGATAAAGCAATAAGTCCCAAATATTTATATTACTTTTTAAAAGAGATTAGGTTCCACCTACCTTGCCATCTTATCCAGAAAAAAAAACAAGTGGTGTTAATTCAAACAAGTGAAGAGGTCTTTTTCAAATGTAAAAGGAGCTACACTGTGCTGTACCCTGAATGTGATAGTGAATACTGTAATAATCCACATTAAATTTAAGCCAAACAATCTGGTGGCCAATCACTAGTGGTGTCCCTCAGGGGTCTGTGCTGGGGCCAGTTCTGTTCAATATTTTGATTGATGATGTGGATGAGGTATTGAGTCTTTCATTAGTAAATTAGCAGATGACACTAAGTTGGGGGCGTGTGTCGATTGGTTGGAAGGCAGGAGAGCTCTGCAGAGAGACCTGGAACGGTTGGATGGTTGGGCAGAGTCCATGATAGGATGAAGTTTGAAAAGTCCAAGGGCCAAGTCCTGCATTTTGGCTACAATAACTCCCTGCTACGCTATAGGCTGGGGGAGGTGTGGCGTGGCTGGACAGTGCCCAGGCAGAAAGGGACCTGGAGGTACTGGTCTACAGCTGATTGAACATGAGTCAGCAGTGTGCCCCGGCGGCCAGGAAGGCCAACGGCATCCCGGCCTGGATCAGGAATAGTGTGGCCAGCAGGAGCAGGGAAGTCATCCTTCCCCTATACTCGGCACTGGTGAGGCCGCACCTTGAGTGCTGTGTCCAGTTCTGGGCCCCTCAGTTCAGGAAGGACATGGAGACACTTGAGCGTGTCCAGAGGAGGGCGACAAGGCTGGTGAGGGGCTTGGAGCACAAGCCCTGTGAGGAATGACTGAGGGAGCTGGGGTTGTTTAAAAGTAGACTCAGGTGACCTTATCACTCTCTGCAACTTCTTGAAAGGTGGTTGTAGCGAGGCGGGGGTTGGTCTCTTTCTCCAGGCAGCAAATGACAGAACGAGAGGACACAGTCTTAAGCTGCGCCAAGGAAAATATAGGTTGGATATTAGGAAAATGTTTTTATGGAAAGAGTGGTTAAATACTGGAATTGTCTGCCTGGGGAGGTGGTGGAGTCACCATTCCTAGATGTGTTTAAAAAAAGATTGGACATGGCACTTGGTGCCATGGTTTAGTTGAGGTGTTAGGGCATGGGTTGGACTTGATGATCTTGAAGGTCTCTTCCAACCTGGTGATTCTGTGATTCACATAGATGTATGTGGTGACACTGATACCCAAACATATGCATAGTTATATTTTCTCAGGAGTTGTGTGAATGCCAGAAAGATAATACGAATTTTCTCAGGAGAGAGGTCCTCTTACTTTCATTTTATTTTGTCTTTTAGAGAATAAGCCATTACAACAAACCATTGATCTGAAGCTGAAATAATAGTTATGTGCAATATCCTGCTTGGCATCTGTTTTTTTGATGAAGAAATAGAAATTTATTTACAGATACCCTGACTCTTTTTTTGTATTTATTCTCCTGTGTCTACTTGATATAAACACTTTCCAGAAGTCATGCCTACACACTGCAGTTTGGTTGAACAGTAAGATGCAATCCTTTTTACTTTAAGGAATCCTCAGCATTCCACTGAAGATTATGTTCCTTTAATATGGAGAAGAGAACACTTTTCTATCAATGTTTACTATTTTTCTGCTGGAAATATTTCTTTGGAATATACTGCTCAAGAAAGTCAAGTACAGTAACATGCAAGCTAATGGAATTCCTAAATTGGATTCTTCTATCTGACTGAAGTTTAGTCTTTATGACTCATGTTCTTTAAATACATATGCTCTTGTCAAGACTGAAATGATTTTTGATTACGTACATATTTTTATAAACCTATTTTGTAAATGTACCCAGAGATTTAAGGCAGAATCTTTTTTGAAATTTCTTAAAGAGCCCATGGGGCATTTTCCAAAGATAGCTTCAGCTTCTATGTGCCTTGCTTATTTGCACCAAAAAGATCATGGAATGAAGTGAACAAACTTTGCGACTATAAAATGTACAAACTGAGGAAATCGTAATTTCACTGCAACAAAATTCCTGTCATTTTAGTGGAGCCAAGATTTAACTCTTCTGTGCTTCCTGGGGGAGCTGGGCAAGCCATTTCTTTTAGAACATTGGCAGAATAAGCTCCTCCTAATTTCAGAGTCATAAAAGCTTAGGGTTTCAAAGTTTCACTTTGGATCCTGCTTTTTCGTAAGTTCAGGAGGGTTTCTGAATTTCTAATTTAAGGCCATGTCTGCTTATAATTTAACCATATATGGAAATAACTGTAATACCTTAAAGGACACTTTAAGGGCTGAGGAAAGAGGACAAAGTAATAATTGCTGGCTTGTCTTTCATGGGAGTTAATGACAATGAAAGAGTTTCATCACTGGGCATAACAGTGATGTATATTATGCTGAATCACTTAGAATTAGCTTTGTTTCATGGTTTGAGGGGTGGTTTTGACCAATAAAATGCTGTTGAAACATGCATCAAAATTTAACATCTATGTCCATGTATACAGAATCAGACAATACTTTAAGTCTGAATGTTTTCTGGTCCAGTTCCCTGCCCTAAGCAGGGCCAGCTTCCATGTTGTATCATCTTGCTCCATGCCTTTGCCCAGTAAAACCTTGAGTACTTCCAAGGATGGACATTTCTCAGCCTCTCTAAGCAGCTTGTTCCCTGCACAGTCGTCTTCTTTTCAATGTTTTTTGACTTGTATGTGATTAGGATTTCATGATATTTTCTTTTACATTGCATTTCTGCAAAGACCCTGAATGGCTTTTAGAGAGCTGAGCAATAGAAACCCTAAGACTTGATTCAGCTCTCAGCCTCTTCTTTTGTGTCATGTGCTCCAGACCAGTTCAGTGGTCCTCCTCTGGACTCACTCCAGTTTGTCAGTATCTCTTTTACTGGGGGCCATGGACAATGTGAAGCCACTATAAACTGTTCAATAAAAGAAAATACCTTCTGCATTTATAGCCTTTAAAAGAGGACTTTTCATCTTTAAATCATGATGCAAAAGAGAAACTGTAAAATTTCCTCTATCAGTTAATTTTTGTATTCCCATTTTAGAAATAACTAGACCGAAGTGAATAGCTATATAGAGGTTGCTAATACAGATAATGGCAGATCTGAAATTAAGTCAGAAGTCCTGTTGATTTTTTTTTCCATCCCATGACTAAGTAAAATAGTTTATTTTCTTTTTTGGTCCCTGAAAAATTGTCCTTATGTTTATATTAAAGGAAATTCAGAAGTCTCAATGTAACTTCTAGGGGTTTGTATCTGTTATTTTCTATATTTCTTTTGGCATTTGTCTTCTCTCAGTACAAATGAAAAGAAGCTAATTTTTACTTTCTTTCATAGCATTGAGATTATTTTTTTTTAGGTATACCTTCTTTGCTTTTTACTTTGGAAGAATTTTCTCCTGATTCACCTTCCTGTCTGGAGCATCCAGGATGCACTGCCCCCACAAGCAATCTTACAGCAAACCACAGAACTTAGGGAAATATAAGATACTGCTCAACTGTAAAGCCTACATAAACCATTTTTCTGCTAATTTAGGTCCTTCACTGCAGCCTCAAAGACATGAGATGCCATGCTAAAGAAGACCCCAGCGCTCCTTGTTGGCTTTGGAAGGTTCATTTCAATAGGGGTTGGCTGTATTAAAGAGCCATTTACACTTTGTTGTCAAGGAGAACTTGCCAGGGGACCTAAAGGGTCATTAGCCTCCACTTAGCACCATGCAGTGTAGCAGATGCTTCATGACATGTGACAAGGAAAGGCTTTAAATAGAGTGTCAAGAAATCCCAGCCTCATCACTTAATTTTTTACTAATCTGTTGCTGTCTAGCAATTGTAGCCATTTTATTGATAGTTGGGCTTTTACTTATATGTGCCAGTGATGACAGTAGGAGGAAATTAAAGAAGCATTGGCGGGGGCATTATGTATTTTACTTCTCCTTTCAGTAATTCATCCTTCTAGGTATAGTGAGTTGGCGCTTAGACAAGAAGTAAACCCAGAAATGTAAATTCCTTGAGCTTTTAAAATTCCATTTGGTTCGATAATTGTCAGTACAGACAAGCCAACCATTTATTTTTCTAAATGTACAAGAATTTCAAGTGGCAGCATAACTGTCAGCTTCCTTTATGCACTGTAGTTACTAATGTGTTGTGATCCACAAGTGTCAGATGTGAGCTACATGCAGTTTCAGGACCCTTCCTCAAAGACGACGTCATGGAATAAAAGGATACAGAGAGTAGTACATGGGGCACTTGGTACAGACAATGTTCCTTTGCAGGAATCTTCTGTCACTCCTTGTGTTTCAAACACAGATAGCACGTGATCTGAGGAAATACAAAGAAAAGCACAGATTGCCTGAGGACATTGTAGGTAAAGTTCTAAACCCACCAAAAAAAGCCCCAGCTGAAAGGAAGCTCTTAAAATGAGGTTCCCTGGGCAGACAGTATGTGACTACCTCAGGTTTTACTTCATAAACAGGAAAATTTGTATGATAGTTTGTCTGAATTTAGCCACTCTTTTAACCATCATGGTGGCCCTACAACGTGATTTTCCTTCCTCTCTCTTATTTAGACAACTGTCTTCAGTGCTACATAAATCATCTCAGTTAATCTGAGAGGTGAAGGTTTCCAAGTAAGTGTGGCCACACCCTGAAGGCATGACATGTGAGACAGAATGCCTTCTATTTTAGGAATTCGTGCTTTCATCCAAAGAAAATCCCTCAAAAAGTCATGCCTAGCCATCAGGACCCCTTGCATAAATGAGAATTTATTATGTCACCTTGACAATAAAAAATACTGATCTCCATTCTAACTGTGGTTATGAAGTGTCCAGAGATCCTTGGTATTCAGGGTGGACAAATAGATTTCACTAGCAGCCATTAGCTACAGAAAGCCTTTATCCAAAGGGGAATATCTATGCCTATTTCTTCTTTGCTCCACTTGAATGAAGTTAGTTCAATAGTATTTATTTATTTTTACCCTGTGAGAGAATGGAAACTTCTCATAGAAAAAAAAGGAACAATGTAGTTAACAAAGGTTAAAATTCCCACTCAGGGATCACTTCTCTCAGGTTCATTGGGGTTTTACTAAACAAGATTTCCAAGACTGCGAATACACCTGCCTGACTCTTTCTGAAGCAAAGTCTTTGCACAGGTATCAAGTAATGAATGTGTGGAGAGCCCAGCAAGGCCCATTTGTGTTGGATCAGTTGCGTGTGTAGATACCACAGAGTTTGTGCAGATGCAGACCAAGTTTGCAGATAAGGCTTCCTTTCTCTTCTGGCTGTCTGTAAATCTCTGACAAATCATCAGAGTCCACTTTGTCTGCCCACGCAAAACTAAGAGCTGGAAAAAGGATGTCATGGCTGGGAGAACTAAAAGGTACAGTATCTGAGAGTTCTCCTGCTCAAGGTTCCCTGTCATTTTTAGTGTGGATCAGAACAAAACATAGAGGTGATACTACACAGTACTTCTTTATGTGTTTACTATCACACAAGGTGTATTTCAGCTGATTCACAATGGCAGTGGGACCCTGCAATTTGCAGCTGTGCAGACAGAATGCTGCTCTTTTTACAGCATTTAGCTGTGGTTTGGTAGATAGAAATGATCAGGGGGTAGAGCTGCATTACTAAGCAGAATTTTTGTGACCTGTGAAATAGAGATCTGTGAGTTAACAGTGCTCATGAGCCAAGTTTCAGAATCTATCAGGGTTATATTTTTCACAGTTCTTTTTTGAGAACATGGGGACACATTATGATTTCAAAATAAATTGTCCAAAACGACAGAATGTAGAGTATATTACTTGTTTAAGAGATGCATTGTATTCCCTTTCATTTTGACGTATATACATTTAAGTATCTTGAAGTATGAAGCATATGAGTATATAAAGTATCTTTGAACCTCTCAAAGCGAGGTTTCCTAACTTAGGCTTTCAAAACAATGTACTTTCTCAAAGTGAGGTAATTTTAAGGCAATTACAACTTTCTCATAGAAAAGATCAGTGAAGTTACTCATGTCCCTACCTATTTATCCTCACCTCAGTGAAATTGCTTTGTTTTAAAAATAGGCAAAGACAATAAAAAGAGAAATGGGTCCTGCTACTGGAACATCCAGCCACTCGTAATCTCACGGGAAGATCCATTATGCATTATTTTAGGAGTAGGAAGTGAAATAGACATTCCATAGGAAAAATTAGAACTTTTAGGACATATTCACAAGTCTCCCCACATAAATACGCCTTGATGCCATCCTCGTCCTGTTTTTTGTTCCAGTTCTGGAATTAAGTTATGTCCTGGGTTAAACAAGTATTTTTACTGCTTAATTCACATGTCAAGACTCAGCTGTTATCACTTGTACCAAGACTGTCTTTCTCTGGGGCTGTTCTGTGATGGAAACGAGTGTTCATGATGAAGTAGGACAGATCCAGTGATTCATGACAAGGTTCTGATGTAGGACACTAGCTTCTTGCAAAAACAGATATTTCATAATGAAAAGAAACAATACATGTGAAAAAAATGAAGGAACCATTCTTGTAACATAATTAGAAGGAAGAAAATGTGCTCGGTAGAGAAACAGCAACAAAGAGAAGAAAAATCAATAAATCAAAAGGTAATGGGACCTGCACAGGCTATAGAGCCATATCTAACTGCCAGCAATGGAATGCTTGAGAATAATATTGTAGCTGTTACCTGGTAAATGGCAAGAAATCTGAGAAATGCAAAGATGGAAATGAAGCAGCTCAGAGCACGGCCGAGTACCATCCTTGTGTGTATCTGCCCAAACAAGGGAAATGTACAACACTAATCCATTAAAAGCTCCCATAATGATAATAACCTAAATTAGAGCAATGCTTTTTGACCTTTGGCATAAGCCCTGGAGCCCAGTAGATCTCACAATATGAGAACGAACTTGAGCTGCAAACTGAGCATCCAGGCTTTGTAGATGTGATTTTTCTGGACCACCTCCATTTCAGCTATTGGAGTAACATGCAGGAAGCAGAGAATAGATCCCCTAAGAATAACATTTACCACTGAAGCGAAAGCAAAGTCAGTGTAGATGTATTCTGCATTTTTCTCCTCTAAAGCCTCCCTCAGTAGAAGAAAACAAGGGAAAAGCATGGCTGGTTCCCCATCCAGCTGACAGAAAGTCTGCAGGGCGTGCCATCTGATGACATATGTTTTCTTGTTACCTAGGGTTTTAGCTTTTGTTTGGGTTTGATGTTATTTTTATTTGTTTGCTTTTTTGTTCTGGAATGCACAAGTAATTTTAAGACTGTTTTAAAGAAGAAGGGGGAGTGCAGTTCAAATTATCTAGATTTTTCTTTTCTCTTTGCAAGAAGGCCTATGGAATTTGGCATCTTAACCCAGCTTTGCCTGATGTGATCACAAGCACAGTTAAATTTTTATTAAAATGTTTTGAATCTTTCAAACATGATATTGATAACTGAAATGGAGCAAAGAGACAGTAGCATCTGGTTTTAATGAACATGGTCTGCTTATACTTGAAAGCAAAACCATGCAGGAAAAGACTGGAAATTCTTGTTCAGAGAATCAAAGTGCAATACTGTTTTTCAATACCTGACATCTGTATGCTTAGAATGACCTGGGTGACTTCACTCAACCAATTGTTCATATTTTTTAGATTAAAATGTCATATTTAGATCTGAAATATATTTGGTGCTTTTTCTTTTCTTTTTTTTTTTTTTTTTCCTGCCTGTTGTGTACTTCTTTCTTTCTTTTTTTGGTTTTTTTTGTCCACTTACCAAAGCTCATTGCTTTCAGCTCTATCCTACCTTTTCGGCTTGGTGATCTTCTTCAATATAGTGCATAACAAACTATTTTTATTTAGAACTGGGGGCTCCTGTTACTGTATTGTAGTCTAAAAAAACAAGGCAACCCTTTGTCGGGATATTTTTCTCCTATATGTATTAACATGTGGACTAACAGAATTGCCTGGAACAACCTCCTAAACTGCAGGCCTGTGTAAAAGCCAGCTTTTTCAGAGGAAATTGTCAGGGCATTGTCAAAACAGATTCTGCAAGAGGCCTCCCTGCCTCACTGCCTCCAACTCAAGTTTGTTAGCAGCACTTCAGCCCAGGCTTTTCATGGACATGCTGCAAATCATTAGGGTTGAATTAGAGTTTGAACTTTTTTATCAGAGCAGTAGTGATAGAATGTACTAATACAGCTTCCTGCATCTTTTCTTGGAACTCAGCTTGCTTATGTGGGGTGGGTGAACGTGTTTGGAAATGCAGCCTAGATATCTGTTCAGGTTTTGTAATATGAGCTCTTCCCAGTCAAGATAATGATGATGAAGAATTTTTATAACCCAGCCACCTTCTCTATTGCTGTCTTCACAGCTAAATCCTCTCTTGGATTCAGAGAAAAAAATCACTGAGGTTTGTAGCAGAACAATGTAAGGCTGTGAATAATCACAGGAAAGATGTAGTGGACACTTTCCATACCACAGAGAAGTTTAATGCATGGTAAATGCATTTAACTGTGAAGAATACACGAGGTCCTTGAAAATGGTTATTTAAATTCCATTTATTCTACTTATGTCATTCCACTTATTTTAGCATAGTATCGTCCTTATACTGGAATTTGAATTAAGAGTAAAAATTTGGAAAAGAACAAATGCTTTTGACCATAAGCACTTACCTATTGTCTGTATTTTGAAGTATTTCACATAAAAGGCAGAGGATAAGTGCCCCAATTAGTTAGCAATATCCAAATTCTTAAAGTTTTCAGCTTTCAAATCTTTAGTAAAAGTGGCTTTCAGTTACCACTAATAGCTTCTTTGAATCCTTTTGTTTTATTCCCAAAGCTGAGAAATCAATGAGTTTGGCCAGTTTGATTAAATAGTTTTCTGAAGTCAAACTATTGTAAAGTTAGCCTTTAAAAACAAATACGCTGCATCGCCTTTGACCATTTACAGTTTTTCTTTGGCTCCACCAAGCATGTGGATGTCTAATCAGGGGATTATCAAGTAGACTAGAGAAATATAACAAAGTTCTGTGCTCTAGTAAATATTTGTATAGCACAAGCCTGGAGAAAGTCTATGTTATATTTTACTGTTGATAATTTAATAACTCTGTGCCACGCCTGGAATTGTACAGTAAATGTCAGGATGTGTCAAATGAGGTATCCTGTAAAATTTAATAACCTCATACTTAAGATGATGTGCGTGCATGGGTAGGTAACACTGTCATTGGAAAATATGTTTTGCAAGTAATATGCAGGGCATTTATTTGAATTTTGCTAGGAAATAAAGTGAGCAATGATCTTCCAGCTAATAGTTACTAACAATGACAATGTAAGTGACAAATAGAATAACTCATGCAGAAATAGTCCAGTCTATCACATTATCATGAGGGCAACCAACAGATTTCATAGAACAGTCAAAAGATCTGTCATTTCCTCCTGCTACAGAAAATAGCCCATACAGTAAACAATTGATAAAATGAAGTGAATCTGTGTTGCTCATGTTTAAGGGATAGCATACAGCACACTGTCTGCCACAGTAGTTTGTTTGCACTGAAATTAAGCAATAATGATTGAGGCACAGAGCATTTCCTGGGGATTAATGACCGTCTGAGAGGGGATGATGGCCCAAGGAACATCCTGGCCATTAACCCCAGCCAGTCATTAATCCAAAGGAAATGCCCTACCCCAAGATCTTTATTACTCTTAGAAAATGAAAATGAAGAAAAATAAACCCATAAGGACCTAGGTATTTATTCTGGAGGGTGAAGTTTCAAATCATTTTTTGCATGCAGATTTTGATAAAATGAAAACCTTACCAGTTATTTAGCAGGACTGCTTGGTTCTCTCTAAAGCATCCTGGTATCATCTAGGCCTACAGTCCCAAACTAGAGAAATATCTTTTTTTTCACCTTTATTAATCTTTTTCTCAGTATGGAAGGGAACTTATGTCTAATTATAATGTGATTTAAGTGAGTGTGTACTTTAATAAGTATCCTTAAATAGTCTGTATTGTGTTAAGAGTTTAGAGAAAGTGGTGGCAGAGCACCAAGCAGACTTAGACACTGCTCTTGCTATATTTAAACCCTTCTTTTCCTAGTTTTGGAAGCAATGCACCATCTATACCTTTATAAACAAAAATAGTTGCAAATGTGACATTACACAAAAAATTATAATTCACAAAATATATGTATTGGATTTCCTGAGGTAAATTGTAAGTTAGGTTCTTGGATGTTTGTTGTTTTCTCTGGTTTTTTTCCTGAGCTTGAGAGCACTTCAGAAAATTTGAAAGAAAAAGAGACGGCTGTTCTTCAAATAGAAATTTATCAGACTTAATGGTCTACCTCTAGGTGCCTCTAATAGGAGGAGAGAGGCTGGGATAGAAGTTTCAATGATGCAACTTAGTTTCATGTCATTCACTAACCTATACAGGCCAGGGATTTGTATACGATTTTCAGGGGTTTTGTGGGGATATGCTATAGCACTACTGAATACTGAAAGATTTTTTCCTGTTATATTAAAAGGCAGATTTATGTAGTCCATGTAGTTAAAAACAGTTAATTTACAATAAAAATTCCTATATAGGTGTATCTTAATATTTTGGCATCAATATGAGAGAAATAAATTGATGACGATAAAGGTCCACAAAGAGTTTGACGCAAGATGTCTTTCTTTTTTTTAATTCCCTTGTAACTGCAATACAATTCAAATTAATTTGTTGTAAAGATATATTTTGCTTTCTGTATGTCATTAATTTTACATCAAAGTAATATGAATTATGCATTATTTTCAAAAGTGAATGTAAAACTATACTTAGCAGTAGTTGTGGGAGGGTGTCCTGGGGGACTATAGTGACTGGCTTACTGCCAATCAGGCAGAAAACTGAAATCCTATCCTTGCATTCTCATCCATATAAGTATGTATATATGGAGCAAAAATCTTCTAATAAGAAGCTCTTCATTCTAGCAGGCAAAGTTAGAAGTCATCACAACTGATAGCTTAGGTAGAAAAATTTTGACTTCAACTGAAGTGTTATTTTGAGAAGAGAAGGTAAGTAACCTTTGGAGCAGTGCAAGAACAGGACAGTCACTGAAAATCTTAGAAATACACTTTATTTCTTACTTCTATCCAGTTATTTCTAGACAATATGCTCTATTTTAAACCAGATTTATTTATTTAAACTCCAGAGAGTCCTTGACCGATGCTATTCATGAGATCAGACAGGGTGATTGCAATGGTTTGTTGTGCCCTATTAACCTGCTCCTAAGTTGTTGTGCAATACAGAGAAAATTGCTTTTTCCCTATTCTTTAGTGTCTCCATTTCTAAAAAAAAACCCATATAAATACTTATATTTTATTTTGAATTCTTCAAAGGGAAACAGGCATATAATTTAGGAATATTTTGATAAAATAACCTCTGTTGTGTATGTAATTGGTACAAAGATTTAGTCATTAGTCAAACAGTGCTAAGAAAACATTAACTCCTTAACTTCAGTGATTATAGTGCTGAAGCTATGGAGAAAGGTTTTCACATAAATACATTCTTCAGGTTAGTAGAATTGGCAGTGACTTTACTGGGACCAGGAATAAATGTTTAAATAAATATAATGTTGTACCTGAATGTATTTGTCATCTTCTGTTAACATGGAAAAGAACATTCAAATCACTGTAAAGATACTAGGACTTGGCTCAAAACTGGTGGAATTTGCCCTGTTTGGTGTGGAGGGTCTTTCAGTTAAACTCACTGGATTTGGATCAAGATCCTGTTTTGGAATCTTTAGTCTTGTATGCATTTTAGAGGCATTTCCAAACTAGTACAGATTACAGCAGAGTTCTTTGTTTTCCCTGCTTTATACTGACTACAAAAGGAATTACTTCTGTTTGGATACTTGACATCCCCATTATTTCCTTTAGAACAAGAGCTATTGTCGATGTAGAAAGCTACATAAATCAGGTTTGTAATAAATATAGTTCAAATCAGCATGTTGTATAGTAGAAGTGGAAGAAACAGTATAGTCTTTCTAGCAAAATTAATTAAAAAATGAAAACATCTTGCTTGTTAATTGGAAGAGGAAACAACTAGCTTCGATTTAAGTTCTCATTCCTCTCCTACTCAGGATGCTATTCATTAGGAAGGACCTTGAAGTAGGGGTAAAACCAGGGAATGTACAGTAAATGCTAGCTTGGCACTTGCAAATCTAAACAGGATATTCTGTGTTGCTGAAAACACACAGATCCTAAGGTACAAGCAATGTCATTCCACACTAAGGGCGGGAGCTCACTGCTCCATCCTGCCATTCTCATGTTGTGCTTGTGGCCAGCACAGCAGACTTGAAACAGTCAAATGATTTATAGAGAGAGAAAGGCCTTGGAAGGCACCAGAGCCACTGAGCATCTAGTTATTCAGTGGAGAAGGGTGAAGGCAGAGGTGCACGTTGAATCCTGCCATAAGATGTTTGAGAGGTAAGCACTTGGTTCTGTTAGAGCAGCAGAAGTCCCTCTCCCAGTATAACTTCAATAATAACATAAGTTTCAGTAGGTTTCTTTGATGTTTGGTTTGTTGTGTTTTTGTTGGTTTTGTTGGGGGTTCTTTTGTTATTGTTTGTTTTAAATCTTCCAGTGGCCATGACAACCTCCAAAACAATTAAGATGTCTATTATTAGTGCTCACACACTGTGCATGCCAAGTAGAGTCCTTCTTCCATTTTAGAGGACTCAAACTTTTCCTCTGCTGTGATTAGTAGAGGCCATAATTGTCTCAGAGGGATAAAGGGATGCTAAATCTTCCCTTAAGTCTTGACCACTACAGATGAATTCCTTGGAGCAAATATGGACAGTGTTGTCAGACTTGGTGATGAAGCCTTCCCTCCAGCAGCAGGAGGCCCAGGAGCTTACCAGCTTAGCAGTGCTAGAATCATGTTTTTTGGACTGACTAATTTTTTTTCCCTACAGATTATAAATACTGTTCTTGAAGGAGGAGACAAAGCTCCAGTTCCACACCTTTTCCTGTTTTGTTCTAGTCTTAGAACAGAAACCTTCAAACCGTGGTTTTCCCAAAACAGCTTCAGCACAATGATTCTAGCTGCTGCTCTTCATGCATACACATCCATGTCTTTTCCAACCTGCAGTGATAACTTCCTTTGCAAAGGATTTGAATATTTTTGGGGCGGAGGATTGCACAAGTGCTGGACTAATAATAAAAAGTAGTGATAATCTAACCCTTTGCCATACCTAAAAAACTGGAAGCTGTAGTTACTTTTCCATTGGTTTTGGAACTTGATCTCAAATGTCTACAAACTGCCTGGCCAGAGATCCTCAGGATGCTCATGGTTAGGCAGGAATTAAGGTCTGATGAGCTGCTCTGCTCTGTGGTAACTGATATGTTTAGAGGCAGGCATGAAAGCAGCAATGAAGGCACTCAGGACTCTTAAAAATGAAAACTGAGGTGCTTTTAGAGTTTGATTATATTTGGTGGGAGCTGAATAGCCTTTTCATGATTGCCTAAAATCTACCTGAATTTTCAATTATATTTCTGCATCTTCTTTTGAGTCTGACTGTGACTGTTGACTGAATAAAGATCAAAATCACACCTTGCACAGTTACCATATATGGCAAAAATCCTTTTCCTTTTAACATCAAAGCACTGTAAAGAGCATCTTCACAGAGTTCACTGAAGTTCTTTAACAGGGTGGTCTGTAAATATTCTAGAGGTTTGCTTACTGTATTAGAGTACACGACTTGCATCACAAGCATACAAGATATTTCTTTGCTTAATCAGGAATCATAGCATATTTTGGGAAAAGAAGGGAAATTTAAATTATCAGGTGCTAATTTTTGTCTCAGAATGAGAAGCAGTTAGTCTGAGTTGTGCCTCTGTACAGAACATACTGCCCTTCTTAAAGGTCTTTTCCAGCCCGAATGGTTCTACGATTCTATGACCTGAAACAGTTTGCACTTTTTCTTCAAGGTAATAGAACCAATTCTAAACCCATTTTGCTGTTTTCAAAATATGTCCCATTTGTCAGTCATGCAGACAAGCGAACTGTAAACCAGAACAAAATGGGACCAAGCCAGTGTGAAAAACTCATTTTCTGCATACAAGAAGGAAACTGGAAGCCCAGGCTTTGGAATAAGTGTCTTCACCATACGTGTAAGGGAAAGCTGAGACTGTCTGGGGATCAGCAACTCCTACTCTGGGCTTTTTGCACCCTGAGAAAGAGATGCATTGTGTTAATGTTAGGTTAGTGAGATAAAGATGCAAAAGTCAGATAGATGCTCTTAAAATATATTCCAGCTATTTATCAGGGCATAGAATAGTTGTAAAATCCTGCTAGGATTCTCTCTCAAGTAAACTCTCTCTCTCATCATCAAATAAAACATTTACAGGGACCAAGATTGTAGCCATAAATGTGCTCCTGTGTTAAACATAGCTACCCTTTAGAACCATCTCAAGATACTTCTGTATCTTGAGATGTAAACCCTCATTTTCAATTTGTGACAGGTATTAGGAACAAGAGGGTATCTCTTTCTATATATATTAATTCATGTAACTTAATTGTGCAAGATGGCACACATTTACTCATGGGTTAAGATTATAATTGCATTTCAAAGCAGTTCTCTTGAAACATTCTAAAACAGATTATGTTCTTAAAAACTCTGTTCTTTACTTTGCATGTTTTAGTACTACATCCCATTAAAGCTGTGTTTGAAGTTACCAGGATTTGTTAAAAATTTGATCATGCCTAAGCAGATAAGAGATTATATGCTTTATGTATATATTTGAAGGATTTGTTCCAGCTTGGATACAGTGTATTAATTGGCCACCTACAGTGAACAGCAGTGTTTAATATTTAGAACCCTTTTCCTCATTGTTTTCCAGGCAGAAGAGCATGTAAGTATTCTTTTAACTAAATTTGCTAACTTTCTGGAGCACATTTAAACAATGTGTGCTACTTGTGTCATATTACATTAACTTCACTTCTACAGACAGGTTGTATACATATGTAATAAATAGCCCCTCAGGGATCAGATCTAGATTAACTGAGAAAAACGTACTCTGCTGTACGTTAAGTAATTTACAATATCTCAGTAAACATTAGAAAAGACATGTTTGTCTCACCAGAACAGGTTAACAGTGCCTGCAGACTCAGTAATGATTGTAGAATGTTAAACTATCAAGTGGAAAGTTATAATCACTTTAAATAGTCTAATTTTTTCCCCTAAAACATCAGACTATCTGGAGTTTGATACCATGATGTCTGTAATAACACTGAATGTTTATGATACAGATTGAAAGTAGTAAAGAAAGACACCAGTTCTGCAAAGGATCTAAACAGAGTGACTTAAAACTGAGAGGGAGGCTTGGAGAGAAAACTTGTTTAAGTGGGTAATCTTTTATTTAAATATTATTCCTTTTAAATTAAATTGCAGTATCTGCAGTTAGAGATGAAGCATGTTTTAGGCATGCCAGTTTTATTTACATATGACAAAATCCCTGTAGCCTCTCTATTTCTATCAGCTCAGTTCTGCCTGGTAATTATTTAAATAGAGGTGTGGTAGGTGTGCTATCACTGGCTTCGGTTTTTATTGTTCCAGTTCCAGTCTAATTAACAAAAACTGTTCTAAGTAAGCGTGTGAAGGTTATTTCAGCAAAGTTCAGATGTTTAACATGGACATTCATTTCAACTCTAGAACTCACTTGTTATATCTGCCAGATATTGAAGAAAGTAGCATATATATGTGGTGTAGCAAGAAGTCAAAATTTTCTTTTCGTCATGGTGAATCCATGCAGCTGCTGGCTGCATTGAGTGGCTGTGTAGATGTAAGTTTTCCCTAAAATAGAAGGACTCACCACATAGCACTCATGTAAGCTTAGGATAAACCGCATAATATAAGAAGTGCAGTGATTTCTGAATTTAGCCTAGCTGCCTTGTCTCTAATACACAGAGGGAGATAGAAAGTAGGCTAAATTCCAAATGAGGAAGCATGTTTAGAATTCTGTCTTAATTGATCATTTAAGGACAATCATCTTAATTGTTTAATTACATTATTTAACTGTCTTAAACTCAGGCAAGAGGCCCACCAGCATAGAGAAATAACAAACTGTAGTAAAAGTGGCTGGAGCAGAGGACCATAAGCCCTGGATTCTGGAGAAGCCATTTAACACTGTTTGCTTGTCCTGAAATAGAAATAATAAATACTTCGTTATACTCAATCATTGGAGATCCTAAGACAAGCAACACTGTATTACAAATAATCATTATTATTTCATTATATATTAGCTTTGCAATAAAAACAACTGAATGCTTTTCTACGTGGAGCAAAGGTAATTCAATATGCACTATGTAGGAATACCTTAATGTGTATTAATTGCATATGAAAATGTTAAAGCAACTGAAAACCAGTCGATGCAAATGTTCATAAACATTGTGGCTACTAAGTTAAAAACCAAGGTGTCATATTTACTTAGTCACTTAGTCTGATCTTGTAGAAGCAGCTTGATTCATTGTACATGTACTGTTTGGGGGGAGAGAAAAAGTGTTTAAAAGAAGACTGTAAAAGTAAGAAGAAAGAAGACTGAGAGAGGGACACAAATTTCAGGGAGGACTGGTGAGAGATAGCCCTGTAGAGCTGGTATCAGTTGGGTTAGAATCCCTGAGTGCACTTTGTTTCAGGTAGGCCTGACTCTCTCTGCTGTCCTGTTCCATTTGTCTGCAAAGAGCAATGGAAAAGACACAGTCATTTGTCTGTCAGCTGAGGACCTGACATAGTCAGGCTTTGAGAGAAGCTCAGAAGTGGTGTTCAGTGGAATTTACCTACAAACAATTCTTTGCAGTTATCCTCTGCAGCTGAGTGAATTCTGTGCTTCCCTTGTTTACTCACTCCTTTCTATCCAGGGAATAACTGGAATCCAAGACACAAGTGTCATGTAGTGCCAATTACTCAACATGCAGGTTCATCTGTAATGAAATACAGGGCCTTCATTAAAAGAAAAAAAAAAAATAGAGGAAAGCCAGAGAGAGAGAGAAGTGCTTTTTTAGAAAGTTATTAATAACTTAAAATTTAGTGACATTGATTTTTAAAGAATGCTGAGTTGTATCTTATCATACCAAAAATAAGAAAGTAAATTAGAAACCTACCATGAACTCAAGAATTATGTGGACACAATTCCTGTTACTTTAAAGTGAGATATAAATCCAGAGATTTCTCATGCCATCATTTTGTAAATAATTACAGTTCTGCTGAATCTGTTGTATAAAGTTTACATGGGAGGTTCAGTGCACCCTTGCTCTTGTTTAGAACATTGGGAACCACCAGAGAGATGTTGACATATGGCTGCACTGTTTTAGTGCACGAGACATCGACTACATGGGAGCATAATAAACAGGAGCATAAAGACAGGTTTGTGCAAGCAGTTTGGATTGACCTTTTTGGCAGCTGAAATCCATCTTGAGTACATGGTGCTGATGTGGACAGACATGTAAACCTCATCTTATTACCGCAACTACCAGTTTTACAAATATATTCCTAAGTTCAAAATGTACATCACTCTAAGTAAAGTGATTTTAAATGGGAGAGGGGATGTAGCAGCAACAATTCAAAGCAAGACAGAGCAGAAACTTTCTCTTAAGTTTGTGAAATTACCCCCATTGATAAATCAAGAGTTAGATAAGTGTGTTTTACACCAAGAGAAATTCTTAAAGTCATTTCAGGGTGATGGCTTATTTCATGTATTTTTTCCCTGGCAAAATATTTGACTAACTGATACAGTATTTCAATTTTGGCATTTAAAAAGAAAAATCTACTGTCCTTTCAATCAGTGGTTTTAGTATAAGTATTTTCCAAATTAGGAATATTTGTATAAATACCTTTTGCTTTTGAACAACAGTGTCTGAATCTGGTCTACGGCAGTATTCTTAGAAACACAATGGATCCAATTGTAATCCATTTTTGAAGGAACATTTTTAAAGAACTTAACACTTTCTACCTTTTGAAAACTATCTAACATAGCCAACTTTAGTTTTATTTTAACAAGCCTTAATCTACTGTTGCATACCAAAGTATGAACCTCTCTGTATAGCTCCAGTAGCGCTTGGATTCAAGACTATAAAATAATCACTCATTGTGATAATAAATTTTAAGATTTAATCTTAACTGATGTGATGTAGACAAATGTCACAGCTCTAAGTGCTCCTTATGTCTGCAGTAATTTACTGTTAAGTCAGTGGAAGCACTGTGCACATGATCTGTGGATATTGCCTATCAGTTCTAAATAGTATCATTATGCAATAATGAAAGAATACCCCTTTAACTTGTGAGCAGGCCTACCTATAGTATTGTGAGTAGCATACTTCTAATAGTTTTCCTGAATTTATCAACTCACCAGTTAGTAAAATCCTGAGATCAACAAGAGTAAGATGTAAAAAAATTCTTATTGTTGTAGTGTTAAGGAGCAGTGAAGATGCAGAGGAAGGTGGCAAAAGAATACTTACTCAATTAGGCACAACAGAGAAGTTGGTTAGCATGAGATATTCCTTATCTTGGGTATCACAGGGTATCTTTGAAACAGGAGTGGCTGGTACTATCTCATCATAACCACATCCCTAGCTTTACTCTTGGATTTTTGGAAGAACTTTTCTGGAAAGAGGGGCTATTTTTTATGTGTGTGTGTGTCCATGTTGGAAAATAGTGATAGTAGTAGTCCAGAGTACTTGAAACTTTGTGCACACCTCATCACACTTAATACAGAGTTATAGAGTGAGCAACATTTTTCTTATATTGCAGTGTTATTGTGGTGTAAATTGTTTTTCACAGTGTTGTAATAAATACACACTCTGTTAATCTATTATTTAAAAATACAGAAAACATAAACCTTTAATGACTGACTTATCCAAGTCATGCAACAAGTAAAAGTGCACTCTTCCATATTTCTTCAGTACAATTAGTAATATTATGGTTTTGTCTAGAATTTGTGGCCTGAAAGTGGGAAGGTATTTAGTATCACAAATTCAACCTTCAAATTTGACAATTTCAGGTTTTTTTAAGTCAATCACATTATCACAAAATGGTTAAGGCTGGAAGGGGCCTCTGGAGGGCACCTGTTCCAAGTCAGGGCTCAAGCAGGGGTACCTGGAGCCAGGACCCTCTCCAGACATCTGAATTTCTCCAAAGAAGAGACTCCACAGCCTCTCAGCCTGTGCCCGTGCTCAGTCATCCTCACAGTTAAACCTGAGATTCAGAGGGAACTTCGTGCATTGTCCTTTCTCTGGACACCCATATAAAGAGCCTTGTTTCATCTTCTATGCACCCTCCCACCAGATATGAATATACATTGATAAAACACACCCACCCACCCCCTGAGCCTTCTCTTCACCAAGCTGTGCAGCCCCAGCTCTCTCTAAACCTTTACTGGCATGGGAGGTGCTTGCATTTTTTATGAATTGTATCATGTTGGTTGCTTTGCACTACGTAAAGATGTGACTTATGCTCTTGTGCTGTTCCTGGAATTTGCTCAGTGAAGATGGAAGACCCCTGTATTTGCTCAGGAAAGCTTCTGACTCTTAGGATTTCTATGATTTGGGTTTTGCTGTTGCTGGTACTCATTGGTACAAAAGACACCAGTGGAGAATAGGTTGTAATACTATTCTTTCATTTAAACATCCTGAATCTTGGGTTCATTTGCAAAGGTAGAAATAATGGTATACAATGGAAATCAATGTGCTTGTTCTGGCTGTTGTGTATTGTAGCCCTGTGTCATTTTCCCATCAGTACATTTGGGGAAGAGGCCTCGTGCTGTTGTTGTTGATAGCACATATTATTTAAGGATTAAACCATTTTCCTACTCCTTTTATTTTTTTTTTTTCAGAAGGGCAAAAATACATGAACATTTCTCTATTCTGGGAATGGCAGAGCTAAACTCAATTGAAAGCTTTGAACTTTGATTAGGACAGCAGGCAGAGGGGGAAAAGTGAGAGGGGAAGATTGGCCTTTTGTCCCTCACCTGAACCTTTTAGGCTCCCTTCTCCTTGCCTTGAGAAAGCCTTTCTTCCCTTCCCTTACAGATATTGCATTACCCTACCCTGGGCTCATGCCAGATTCTGGAGAGCATGTACCCATGCCAGATTCTGGAGAGAATTTGGCCTCACAATGTCTGCATTGTGTTTGTTCATTACGAGTGAGGGTGCTTTGAGAGTAGCCACATTTGAATCTGTAGCTGTCCTTATGTTAAGCAGGCCTATGAAATGCTCTATGTTGCTAATGTCCATACACATTTGGACAAAGCAAGTATATTTTTATATGGTTTTAATTTTAAAATCATTGAAGTGGTATCCTTGGTTCTTGCTGCTAGTGGAGTCTAGTATTGCTGTCCTCACTTGAGCAAATCTCCCAGTGAGATCAACACAAATTCTGCCTAAGGAAAAGGTTAAAAAATTAGCTTATAAAGGCCAAAAAGGAGTTGTGCTTCATGTAACTTCTTTTGGTAACTGCATCAGTTTGAAATCTCAAGTATTAGAGATCTTTTGAGTGCTCTAGTTTCAGGGAGAATACTCTGTATGAGCTCTAAGAATGTCTTTTGCTGGTGGGGAAAACACATGTATAAAGATGTTAAAAGCTGGCTGTTCCACTGGAATGAGTGAAATCTTAAATTTTACACAGTTCTACATTTTTCCACTGAGGGATTTTTATTTATTGTTATTCTGGTTAAAGTGGTACTTAATCCATCAGTAAGAATTCCATGATAAAATTCAGGCCGTGCCTTGGGTGACCTGTCAGAAACAGTATATCTTATTGCTAGGAATCTTTTGAGACTTGGGATTTGATATTTCTCCCGCACATATATGAGATGTCTTTGGCAAAGGTCACATAAGTTTTAACCCACAATATTAAGTCACAAATGAAATGGATTTAAGTGGTCTTGCCCTACTCCCCTGTGAGTGCTTGCTCACATCTCAAAACCACCGTATAATTTGTCACAATTCAACATGATTATCTGTCTTTGCTCAGGAGGACTATAACAGCTAAAGAGTAAGTTATATTGCAGGTAAGGATATAGGATTACTGCTAGAGCTGATTGAAAGAGCTTTCTAAACTCTGGTCTAAGCCTATCTGACCCTAGCTTACTTTCCTTTAGTTCCTTTCTTTTTTTTTTTTTTTTTGGTTCTGTTGTCCTTCAGCTTTTTAGGTTTGTTTTTACATTTTTCTTCACTGGTGTATTTTGGTGGTTTTGGGGTTTTTTGTTGTGCTAAAAAATACCCTAGATTGCACCAAAAATGCCAACCCAAAATAGGATAGGGAACAAAAGTTCAGCTGACAGTGCGTAAATAGACCCAGCAATCCCTGATTCAGCTGTCCTCCCTGCTCAGCACAGTTTTTCAGCATGTAGACAGTGAAGCATGTAAATGTTATTTTCTAAACACT
Organism: Monarcha castaneiventris obscurior; assembly: GCA_026261815.1. NCBI lineage: Eukaryota > Metazoa > Chordata > Aves > Passeriformes > Monarchidae > Monarcha > Monarcha castaneiventris. The sequence continues at coordinate 3,266,422 of JAMPIT010000890.1, forward strand.
GCATGTCCAAATGATCTAGACAGGATCATGGAAGAGAACATGGTTTGAAAAGCTGCTCTCCCAGCCGCTCCCTCTGCCTGCCCCACCGGGGGGCTTTGAGAAGCAGGGCATGTTCGAGTTGCCAATCAAGCTCTTATGTAAAGTCTTGCTAAAGTTCAGTGCACTTTTTAAACTATTTCGGAGTTTGGTACATTTTAAAGGAACACTCCTTAGCATAATGAGCTGTGCATATCTTCTCCATGTTCATTAGTTGCATGCTAATGGCTATGTTTAAAATTCCTTCTTATCTTGTTTTCTGATTGATGGGAACTTGAACCAACCTCTAGACTTCCAGACCTTGCTTAGTTACTGTCATTTTCACTGGCAGAATAAATCATTTGATGTGAAAAGTATTGCACACTATTTTGATTCCTCGTTCAGTGCTATAGTATATATTATTTATCAACAGCTATTTCGATTTCTCTGGGTATCTGATAAGGTTCTATATTGTATGACAGCCTCTATTATTTAACAGACCAGCAGGGTTTTTTACCTTCTGCTGTTGCAGCATAGGACAAAGGAATTGCATGCCACTCTTTTTATTTTTCTCTTCTTTTCTTCTTTGCTGTAGCTGCTTGGGTTAAAATACAAACAAACAAACAAATCTCTGTGGACTTCAAAGAGATCAAATTTTTTTTAAAAAGCAAATAATTTCTTAAAGCTAGGCTGTTTTGCTGTGTTTCTCTCCTGTTTTTCTTTTCTTCCTTTTTTTTTTTTTTAATTCTGAAAAGAAATAGCAGGCTGTAGGCACTGCCTGTGGCTTGCTAGCCTTGCTTCTTGTGTGGTCTGTGCAGACTTTATGATTTATTCAGCTAATGGGAAAGGAGCATGACCCCCAGTGGCCACAGAAAGAGAGCTGCATGTGGGTTTAATGCTTTCACCACAAAAATGTCTGCTATGACTAAGCTGTGTGGCTGAAGTCACTGTCTGAATGGTGCTAAAAAGGAACTTAGGCATTAAGTGTGCACTATTTACTATAGATTGGCTCTTGGGATTAGGCCAAGGGTTTCTTACTCAGTTTCAAAGAATAGCATGGAAGCTGCTAGGAAAATTAGAGCTGTGCAATTTATTTTTACCAGTCTCCCCAGTGAGTGACCCAGTGAAGGATTTGCCTCATAACACTTTTTTTCGTCAGTTACCAAAGAGCAATTCAAAATGTACTGGTTTGTTCATGAGTTTTACGGGGCTTATTGTTTACATTTTCCCATCTCCTACTATTCTTCATGTTAACATGACTTTCTAACAATATTTTTCTTCATGTATTGCTTAGAACTGTAAAGGAGAACAGGTTTGGACAACTTTCGAGCATCATTGCTTGAGACCAGTTACAGTACTATCTCTGATTAAAAGGATGATTATGTGGGCTAAATTAGGAGTCTGCCCTTGTCTTTGCTCAAGAGAACGGCAGAACCACAAATTCTTCATTGGGAAGAAACTGAAATTATCTGTTTTATTATGGCAGCACTGCCACTACTTTTACTTGATTTTTTGACTTTTAAAGGCAGGTTAAAATGCTCTATATCTACTTTCCTACTGACAGCTAACTGTCTTCACATGGATATATTCAAAAACAAACCCACCACCACTACCTATACTGAAAGAAAAAAATTGTAAAGTGTTTTGTAGCCTCTAAAAAGCTTTTAGAAATTCCGCTTTCCCAGCACTAACATCCTTCTTCGTGCCATGTATGAAACCCAGTGGAGCATTAAAAATTAATCACAAACACTTTGCTAGTGGTTTTGTTTGTTTGTTTTCTGAAAAATGTTCTTTGTTATCTGAAAATGGTGACCTCACCTCTTAGAAACTAAATATTTGAGAGAATGAGGGGAAAAAAATACAGAGCTCTAGGAACTGATGTTCCAGATTCATTCTCTTTCCACAGTTTGATCTTGGTCAGCTCCAGCAACAATAATTTCAGCATAATTAAAAGCAAGATTTGTTGCTAGTATTTAGTGAAGTTATTGAAAGCATGTAGAGAAAGAAAAGAAAAAAAATCAAGTATACAATGTTCTTTTAGTATCAAAAATCTGACAAGGTAAAAGTGGCCACTTTTTGTCACTAATTTTTGGAAATGGGAAAAATTAAAAGTTAACAGATTTTATGTAAATAGCAATACTATATGTGTCTGTCTTTGCATTTTGTCTTGAAGCCTTGCAGATTTTTGACTTGTAATCAAAATTTTAAAATCTAGATGACAAATGGTAAGATCCTACATTGAATTTCTGCACACAGGCATAAGTTTCTATAAATGCTCAGAACCCACAAAACAGAAGTCACTTAAGTGAAAGAGTACTGCAAATGTTTTGCAGTTTTGAAATTCAGGCCATTTTTACTTATAAATATTATTGGGGAAAAAACTGTCATGCAACATTTCTTTTTGCAGAAAGTAAAGTGCGGGCATCACTTGAAAGACTATATACATGGGAAAATATGGTGAATTATTTGCTGAAGAAACTTAGGTGAAAAAGGCTAGATATATTAATTTTACATTTTTAAAAGAATGCATTTTGGTTTTGCATTGTGAAGCATTCTTTCCTATGTACAGCACTTCATTTGTTTTAATGAACTGCAAAATATTGCTTGTATCTTGTCAGATGAAACCCCTGAAAATAACTTGTTAAACTGAAACAGTTTTTAAAAATCTTTTTTTCCTTTAGACAAGAACTGAAAGAAGTTATTCATACAGTTCTGTTTCATAATCTTAAGGCACAGAGGTTTGAAATTTTTGCTGGACTCTGGTTGGAAGTTTATCTTTCCTGTCCAGTTTTCTGGGATGTCTGAAATAAGGGTCGAATTCTCAAGGTGGAAGACTTCCTGCTGTGCTCAGTTTATTCCTAATTCTTGCACAACCAGGAAGAAAAAACGTGAAGAAATGAGCAGTGATGCTGTTATCTAAGCACAGCAATTTGTGAAAATGGACTGAGGGGGTTCTGCAGTAAAGGATTAGGCCTGGTTTTAACCCTATAAACGTTTGTATTTCCTGCCTAGAGGAGGGCTCTGTCTTCATGCTGCCCTGTAACCCAAGACTGGAATGATGTGGTGCTTGTACCATAAGAGAGTTTGAAAAGCCATTGCTTTGGGTTATACCGAGCGTGTTTGCTGGGCTGCCATACATGAGGAGAAGTTCCCCTCTGCAGGCTATGGGGGATGGTACAGAGAGCTGTACAAGAGCAGTGGGAATAATAATCCTAAAATTCTCCTTACCTACAGCAAGCACACGGGTGTGTGTGGTGTGCAGCACAGATGCCTTGTCAGCAAGAGGCAGGGGAGAGGACAGCTGGACGTGTCTGGCGTGCAGGTGTTTCAGCTGGTATTCACACTGGCTACTGGCAAACAGATCTTTTTCTCCTTTTTTTTTTTTTTTTCTTTTCTCTTTAATTTCTTTTTCTGGTGGAGGAGGAAGAGACAGTGGGAGGTAAAGAAAGAAGAGGGATCACCCACAGTCATTTCCCAGAATGGAAGAGGAGAAAAGCAACACATCAGCTCAACCCCTGTTTACACATAGAACTGGCTCAACTTTCCTTTGCAAGTATAAATCAAATGGTACAGACTTGGGATGTTTTTCTCTCTCCTGTGAAGACAGCCTCTTCTTTTTTTTTTGACTTATGAGGATTGTGTTAGTACTCCAGGAGTTCTGCATTGCAAGTTGTAAACTTGACTCTGAGCTTTTTTGACTGAAAGCAACAATTTTATCTTCTTCAACAATTTTCAGGGAAAAAGGTATCCATTTCCCTGGAAAGTCACACAGTAGCTTGTGTCACTAAGAACTGCTTCAGTGACATAAAGTGGTTATACATTCAGTAGCTTTAGATCCTTCCTTGGAAGCATTTTTTTATGAGCAAAATATTTTCCAGATTATCATGACTACACCTGCCTTCTATGAGTGAAGCATGAAGGGCTTGGAGAAGTTATTTGAATTCTGAAATTCTTGACAGTGATTTCTGAAGTGATTGACAGCTGGTAAAAGCTAGAGCAGCTCTTGGGATATTTTCACCTAAGTCACGCTAAAGACCAACTCAGAGAAGTTGTAGGTGATCTGCAAGCTTAATTTCACTGTTCTGTGCAATTTAGGCTTTTGATAATGAGGTCCTAGTATAAATTACTGGGGTCTGCCTGCACTCACATAAATATTACAGTTAAAAGCTGTTTCTCATCATTTCTTCTTTTTATTTGTTGATTTGGTTTTTTTTTTCTTTCCCCTCATGTAAATGTAGCAGTCAGGAATCAGGTTTTTCATCTATATTGGACACGTGCCATTTAGTCCTACATCTGTTCTCTGACAGTAGCTAGTTTCAGATGCCTTGAAGGGGAGTATATAGCAATGTAAATTATTATTACTGTTATTGTATTTGATACAGTACAGTATTACTACCAGATGCCGCTTGGGGGTTGCAGCTCTCCTCATTTGGGATATGCATTACACCTAAATCTTGTTAACCAATTTTCTCTTTTGTCAAGGCTGTGTTGTAAGGAACCATCACTTACTGTAGAGAAAATCATGATGTGCTTCCTCAGTTTGTTCCACTTTGGTTCCCATTCTATCAGCATCATTTCCCATAGAGCTTGGTTTTGCTCTTGAGTCAAAGGGCAGAGTTTTCTCATGATTCTCTGTTAGTTAGTCATAAGATCTGAATGATTTTGATCTTTTAGTTTATGGGAGCATTGTCTTTGACTTCCATGTCACTGAAAGCCAAGCTAAGATGCCTTTGCTTGCTGGAATTTCTAATGCAGTTTCAGAGTGGCTGTTATGGTTAAGTTATTACAATAACAGCCAAAGTCAGGCTCTATCCTGTTTCTTCATCCTTGAGGCTTGCTTTCTTTGTCCACAGAGCTGCTCTATTAACATCACACAGGAGTTTGTTGAACAGGTTTGCTGTAGCACACATTATTATATGCATCTTCTTGGGCCAAGCTAGAAATAACAATATGTAACATATAAGTCAGTGATATCATTGTCTGGGAGAATGTCTTCTAAACAATTGGGAGTTTTGCCTGTCACCAATCATTATGCTGACATATTTAGTCATGTGGATGTTATTGTCTATCCTATAATTGCTTGGATTTATATAGGTCTTCAGTGCAAGTGATATGGGTTTTATTTTTGGTTCTCTCATAGAATATTCTTGGGAATGCCACATTCTTGTTGATGTTTAATTTCTTCTCATTGGAATGTGTGTATGAATATTCCCTGAAATCACAAGTGATCTCTGCATCCTAATTACTTTCTATTTGCCAAACAATTTCATTTCCTTAGATGAAAGTTACTATGGAAACTATTCCATGGATTTTTCACCTAATGTAGAATTAGTTCTTCCAAATCTAGAATCAATTGTTTTTATTGGGAAATGCTAGGTGCAGACCCTGACACTATAATTTCCTCACGTAACTTACTGCTTCTTCTTTTGCTTTGCCTTTTTAATATATTTTCTGTTCATTGCCTTCATCTTTGTTTTTGTATGTAGATATCTATCTCCCCTATGGCAATTTGCCAAATGTATTCTACAGTCTCAGGACAGGATGATCGCTTCATTTCCCCTGTCCTTTTGAGACTATTCTGCAATACATAAGAGTAAAACTCTCTCTGTGAGAAATAGATTACAAATAGTCTTGTGAAAAAGTGTTCTGAGAATTCACCTTGAAGCTGCTTAGCTCTTACTTTAGCTAAGAAAACCACAGTTGGGATGGAGTTCCAAAGCACAAAACATTGTCCATTGCATTAATCTTCCTAATCAATGCCCTCTTTCTTTGCCAGAAGGTGCTCCTGGATCCTTCACCCCTGTCCAGGAGTTTATTCTCCTTACATCAGGTCTAGCAGGTCATGCTGCTGCCAGGGTGTCAGTTCATCCAGCATCACTCATTTCTCCATGGGGGAAGGCAGGATTTTTCCATTGGAGCAGCTCACTGAACTGATTCAGCCACAGGCCTCGGGATCTTTGCTTCCAAATGGAACCGGAGAGAGGGAGAGAGCATTCAGCTCACGGGTTGGGGGTAGGGGCAGCAGGATTTCCCCTTTTGGCAGCCACCTGCAGCTAGACCAGATTATGTATAATGTCAAGCCACATTCTTAAACAACTCACAGTGTTTCTGATCTAGTGAGACCGGAGTGTTTGATGTGCTTAGTGGAGATTTGACTTTTCAAATAGGTCTGGCAGCAAGTGCTAAAAAGCAGGTGTCCTCCAGATTGGTGTATGACTTACATAGCCAAGAGAAGGCTTCACAGAAGGGCAGCTACTAGAAAAAAAACAATCATAAAACAAGTAAGTCACCATTCGTTTAAATGGGCAAAAGTCCACAAAGGAAAGGACCTGGCAGCTGACACCAATATTATTAGTGGCTGAAAAGAGATTTGAACTTTTTTGGCAACAACAAATATCAGAGAATTGGTTTTGAACAGGTGAAATTTATTTTAACCTTTGGACACAAATAGTCACAGAAAATCAGTGTGGGTGTTCAAATAATGAGGACTATGTGCAGCAATAAATAGGTAAAGAAGAGAATCAGAGTATATAAAATTGTCATTGCAAGAAAGTACAGGGAATAAATGAGGTTTTCCTAAGAATATGAGTCACAGAAAATCAGTGGGAATTGGATGCCTTCTTTTTCCTTCTGAAAAACCACCAGCCAAGCTCCCAGAAATGACACTACTGAGGAAATGTGATCTTTCTTAGATCTTCTAAATGCAAACCTGTTCAAAGCACAGGAAAGTCATGTATTTCAGGGCCTTCAGGAAGGTGGAGGAGGACAACTCCAAAGCAGTAAAGATTTTAAGGAAGAGAGAAATTGATGTTGTGCTCAATAAACACAAACCTTGGGTTTACAGCATTGATGGCGAACTGTCAGCTGAGATTTTAAAAGGACATTTTCTCTTACTCTGTCTAAAAACTGAAGAAAGCAGTGAGACATTTTTTAAGAGCAGGATTTCACCTATTTTTCTATGTTGAAAGCTGTTCTTTTCCTGTGCTGCAAATAGGAAAACATGTCAAGCATAAACTGTGGTTCTGCTCATCCTTTTGTTCAAAATGGAATGTATCAATCCAGTTTCTAGACACAGCATTGTACACATTGCACTTGATGTGTTATCAAATAATCTCTGTTCCCAATCATAACAAAAATATTTGCAAATTAATATGTATGGTGATATAAATTCATATATCAAACAGAATAAGTTTTTAGACTAAATACATTATATTTCAGCTGGGAAGATTTTAGTTTCTGTTCTCAAGAAAATATGGTGTGCAGCTGTTTTATAACCTGCTTTCTATGTTGAAATGTGTACTGATACATATTCTTGTCTTGTTTTTATCCTGTCCTAGGACAGCACTGGGGATAAATTTCTCTATCTATTATTCCTATTAAAATACTTAAATAAACATAGGAGAAACTTGCATATGTGCAGGCACCTAGCTACTCATATTTACTTAGGCTTATTCACTCAGAGTTTATAAATTTAATTTTTTTTCTTTTTGAGTGGAAGAAATATTATAATACATCATCTGCTTTTGAAATAGTGGTGTGATTTTTTTTTTTGTTTGTTTTTTTGTGGTTTTTGTTGGTTTTGTTTTTTTTTTTTTTTTTTTTTTTTTGTTTTGGGGGCTTTAATTGTTCAGGGTTGGGAGAGTTGGATGTTTTTGTGCTTTGTTTTTTTTTTTTTTTACTGTGGGATACTCAAACACTGGCACAGATTGCCCAGTGAGGTTATGGAGTCTCTGCCCTTGGAGATATTTGAAAACCCAAGTAGACAAGGTCCTGGGCAACCTGCTTGAGGTGATCCTGCTTGAGCAGGAAGTCCTCCGGAGATCCCTTCCAACCTCAGGAATTCTGTGGCTTTTAACTGGAGACTTGTATTTTTTTTTTTTAGCTGGGTGTTTTTTCTAGCACAGGGAGAAAAAATAAGTCAAGCAAGGTAGGGTTTTATATAGAGGTTTAAAAACTGAGGAATGGTAGAAAGGAATGCAAGTGAACAATGGTAGGATGCAAATGTACATCCTACCAAGCTGATGGTGGATGGGCAGAGGAGCAGTGGAGAGCTTGGAAGGGCAAAAGTACACACTGTCAAAGCTGGTCTTTCCAGAATGGGGAAAAGGTATAAAAGCTCTTCATGATGAAGAAAGTATGAAGCAGTAATATTTTTGGTTAATTTTTTACTTAGCTTTCTCTGTGCTTTAAGATTTTTTCAAGGACATTTCTTTCAACAGCATCTAGTTTTCTCAGTTTTGCCAGAGAGTGAGTCTTGTGTTTCTGAAAAGCTGGAAATGCTACCTTCTGTACCTGGATTACTGATCTTTCCAAAGCTGCTGACAGTCTCTGACACCCACAGATCCATCGAGTGAGTCATAAAGCCCAGTCAGCTGGATCTTTTGCTTGTTCCTACGTGAGATTTAGTAGGTACTCCCTTTGTAGACTTTGAAAACTGGCCAGGAGCTTTGAGAAAAAACAACCTCAATGTTGCTGCCAAAAAAAAACCCCAAAAAGCAACCTTGAAAAGTTGCTTTTTCATATTCTAAACTGTATTTTCTGCTGCAAGCAAGTGAAATTATGTTGTCAGGAAGCCCTTTCACTAGTGTATGGTGAGATTTGTAATGGATAGAAGATTGTCTTTTGAAATAGCATTGCATTGGCATAACAAAGCCTTTAATTTTTCAATTCTTTAGAATGAGTAGAATTTGCATTGGAAGAAGACTTCTAACCCTCCCTTAAGGACTCTGTGGATCACCCTAGATTGAGGGATATCAGACAACCTGACTCCTCTTTCTCCTTTTCATGTCTGTAACTGTGCTACCATGGGTTTAGTTGGAAACCTCTTTAAAGATGGGTGTTTTCTTTCATGGTAGAGTAGGAAGCTGGGTAAACCAGTTACAGAAAGAACAGTTCCTGCCAGGGGTATGAATTTCTTCTCCTATCAGTATATTTTGTTTCTTTAGAGCGACTGGATGGACTCTGTATCGCTTGCCAGGGGAGAAGAACTTCATTTCTATATAAGCTTCCCAGTGCGAGCAGTCTTTTTGAAAGACTGAACTACAGTTCAGATGTTCTCAGTTTTGGAACCTTTAAATTGTTTTGTATGATTTTATCATTCACTGTATTTTTCCCTTTTTTTTTTTTTTGAGCTCTGAATTTACTTGCAAATATTTTACACTCTGTAAAATATCAAAGATTTAAAGGTAAATGCTTAGAATTAGGAACTTCATTCTGCAGTTGGCAGAGCTTTTTTTCTTTGAACTATTAAATTATGGTAGTATATAATATAATAGTTTATATAATAGCTGGATTCTTACTTAGAGAAGTAATCTGTGTTTTTAATTTTCTTTAAATTTAAAATCTACTGCCTTTTTAAAAAAATCCCTAAGCAAGCAAATTTCATAACACTAGTTGATCTCAATGGGAATTAGGCAACAGACAAAATTTTAGATATTAGATATTTTAGATATTCTGGTACACCAGTGCACTGAAAATCTTTGTTGTTCTTTGAAAATCCCATTTAATAGCTGTCTGGATGTTACCTACACATACCAGTAGTTTCTGGATGCCAAATACTTTTTCAGAATAAAAATGCAGGAGATGGCCAAAGGTTCAAGGTCAAGTGCAAAGTAGGACAAGAGAGGGAGGACATCATTTTCAAGTGCCTCTTGGTAAAATAACCAGAGAAGACAGTAAGCCATTCATAAGGATTAAGGCTAATGGGTGAAAGTAAATTGTTTTAATTAGGTTTCTGAGTTTTAATCCAAAACAAAACTTGCAAGAGGCGTACTGTAGATATCAGCATTTGATCCTACCCTATTAAATACATTTTCAGCATCTCAAGAAAAAGCAGCAATGGGATCGTCATCATCTCTCACCTCTCATAATATCTGTAGCACTCTTCTTAAATTATCAGCTGCCTCCCTGCCTGGCATGAAACTGCCTTGATCTTGATTTACAATGGTGGTAATGCTTTTGTTTAGTCTCGTGGTTAGCCATTTAGTAAATATTTTTAAGACTACATTTAACAAAGATACAGAATGATAGTCCTTACATTTACTGAGACTTTATCAGGTTTCAGAGCACACAGATTCCCCTTCACTTTTCATTGATAATGGTATTGCACCTTTACCTGGTTTGTTGCAAGGCATTTTGGAGGCACCATTTTAGGTTAATACAGGATTTCTGACATACATCCCCACCCCCTGTTGTCACCCACCCTGATCAGTCCAACTGCCAGACTGCAAGTTCTTTGCTGCGCCAGTCATTTAATTCAATGTATACAAGTACAGTTGTATATTCCTTTCAATTTGGCAAACATATGTCAGCAGATAGCAATGCCCCCATGGAACTCAGAGAGAGGCAGGGAATAGCCATAAAATTTGGAAGAGTAGGCAAGAGAAACACATGATTTTTTTAGCACTTTCTGTAGTGGTCCTAAACATGATATTGGCAAAGAACAGAACTTACCTCTCCCTTCTGGTATTGCCAAGGAACTCTTCATGAGCCTAAAAAAGATGTGTATGTTGTGGACAGGGACAGGAATTTAGCACTTTTCCATACCTGGGGTTGTCCACTGTCTAAAAAGCAACAGAAGCTTTCCTTGAGTGTGCAGTCTTTAGGACTCCAGGCAAAAACCAAGGATTTATTTATCTGCTTATCTTCTCTTCCTGTATATCATTATTCAACGACACTTGGATTAGTTTTGTTTGCAATCATTTCTGCCACATGTAGACCAAGTCCAAATGTGCATGTCCTAAAGTATGATAAAAATTCAGTTGAAGAAACTTAAATTGAATAGTGAAAGTTATGGAGATTTCCAAGAACAATTTTTAATGGAAGAACCATTGCTTCTTCCAGGTCAAGTGGATGCAAAAAGTGGTGGTCAGACTTGTTTGAACCTTACATTAATGAATTCCAGTTTTTAACTGTTCTAAAAAGTTCTGTGATATTTTGGTGTGTAATCAATAGCCTATGCATCTGACAGGTTTATATAATTTAGCAGCATTTTACAGTCTGAGGCCTTTAATAGAGTCACTTGTAATGCATCTCACTGTCTGGTTGGGTGGGACATACAGGAACTAAGTGTCCATCCACTGAACAAGAGAAACATGAAGTATTTTTTAAGATTGGAGAGACACTAATGAAAATTGTGGATGTGGCCTTTAATCTTTATCGAGATTATAATTTGAAATTATGATTCCCCAAAATAGGGTGCTTTAAATCTTAGCAAACATTTTCTTACTGAAAGTACCCATCAGGATTTATTCCTAGGGATGATCCTGCAGTTAGTGGTTCTCAAAAGAGTTAAACCCTTTAACCTCTGTTTGGAAGACAAAGGCAAAACATTTGCTTTTAGAGTAATTCCTTGTTTTTCAGCAGTGTTCGAGGAAACTGGGTGAGAGAACACACTATAATTTTGGATAAGAAGGAGCTAAAGGAAAGCTTCCTTCATTTTCTTGCTTTCCCTGCCAGCTTGCACTGCAGCTCCAACCTTCTTTTCTCTGGCAGGAAGGAGAAAAGAAGAAAAAAAGCAGTGGATTCCTCAGCATAACTTCCTCTGTTCCTTGAAGTTTAGCCACTGGTCTAATCTCTGAAAGTTTTTCCTGGCTTGCATTGACTTGCTGCTCAGACAATGAGCACTTTTTTAACCTGTCAGGAGCTGAATTGCTTGGCCTGCCATCGGGTTGACAGTGTGCCGCTGTTTCTGAGACTACTCTGTGCCTGAGATGCAGGGCTGACACAAATCTGTACAAGGGCTGATTTTGTGAGTGCCCCAATGGAATCCCCTTCAACCGCTGTCTAGTTAGTAAGGTTCAGTGAATACTCAAGGAGAGACTCCCTGGCAATGGATTTTGCCTTTTGCAGGAATTCTGTGTTGGAATTTTTAGTATAGGATGGCTCTGTTGGGCTGTGCGTGCCATTTAAAAAACATATGTCACTCAGTTTGCAGTTAAAGTTCTGTTTATGTTTCTCCAGTGTTTAAAGTTGTTCCTTATCTCTTGCCTATGCTCTTTATCATTCATAGGTCTGAGGGAGATAAATAAGACCTACTGGGCTACAGGGAGGAAGGCAGGCAAGCCAGAAGCAGAGACAAAGGTAGGCTTGGTTCTCAAGAACAAATAACACAGTAGAGAATGACGTTTCTTTATTATGCTGTTTTCCCACAATAAATGTGCCCCCTACTGCAGTATTTTCAATCAGAAATGTATGTGTGTATATATATATTTATACACACACGTGCATGTGCGTGTGTGTGTAAATACAGGCTTCATGACTGCTGAACATCTGAAACCTGAAGGACTGAGACTGTATTGATGTGGTTTCAGAGGTTGAATGTCACCCACCTGTACCTGCACTCAGGGGATTTCACACCACCACACCAAAACACACATAATTCACTGCAGTGTTTGACAGCTGACGTCACACCCAGAGCACACCCACACTGCCCCGAGCAGCAGCACACAGGGGCTGCCCCTGCACCAGGCAGTGAGAGGAGTGTCCAAAGTGACCTGCATGATAATTCTGTGCATTATTTGCTTTGCATTAAGCTTGATGGCTCCAATTAGCATCTGGACCTCATTGTGTTTAGCGTTTTTTCCAAACACATAGGAAAATCCACGCTCTGAAATTTTTATCTAAGAGTATTTGGGTTTTCTTCTCAGCTTTATGTGTGCTTATTTTTGGGCTGGTAGGGGGCTTTTCAGCTCTCATTTTGTCTGTCATGAACAATATGTTGTCATGTCTCTAGTTGAACTGAAAAGATCACTTTTCCAAAAGGTGGGGCTGTTTAGATATTTGCCTCACACTTACTGTTTGATTTCCTATTTTCCTGCTAACTAGTGGGTTTTTTAAATGCCATACTGCAAAGGAAGGTTTGGATTCTAAGGCTATTTTAACTTTTATCCTTGATAGCCTTAATTTCTCCACATGTGGTAACTTGCAGGATTGGGCCCGTGCTGTAGAATTTACACAAAAAGCTCTATGAGATTTGCTGGGCACAATTGTGAAAACTGTTCAGTATATCCTGTTTTCTAAATGTCAGCTTTTTTCTTTTTTTCCTCTTTCATAGTGGGTGGGCTGACTAAACAGAGACTTTTTTACATGGTACTTTGCTGTTTTCTAAACAGAGCAGCTATGTATGCTATCTAGTTTATATACAGCTTCTTTTTTTCCTTTTTTTTTCTTTTAAGCAGGGTACCCTTATAAATATGTTGGATTTAAAAGAAGCTAGTCCTACAGAAACTGCTTTGTTTCTAGTATCTAAAACTTCCCTTTATTTTTTATTTCCTTCATATTTTATTCGTTGCTTTGCTGTGTGCCACTAGAAAGTGTTTTGAAATAATTATGCGTAGGTCCCACAGTACAATAAGGCCAATGTTTGCAAGGGTTTTTGTTCTGACATATAGCATGGAATGGAGCTAATCAAAACCTAAGTATGGACTTTGCACCCACTGCAGCTTCTAAGATACATATTGAACATTATTTTGGGCCTTACGACAGCATATGGCTTTAAAGCATTAAAAAAAGACCATTCCAAATTAGGAAAATTAAAACAAAGAGCTATTCTAAATTAAATAATTAGTATTCTTAAAATATATCAGCACATAAATACTTCTTGGATAACTCTGCCACTTTTGGACTTGCTGGAGAGTCAAAGGAAGGCACAATTTTGCTGCAGTTAATGCTTCCAAATGGACCACATAAAAAATGATTACCCTAAATAAGCTGCATAGCTGCTGCCTGGATAATCCTGCAGGCAGCATATCAGATCAGGTTTGAGGTATTGCATGGCAGAATTCATAGTGGCATTAAAGGCTTTTCTGAGCAAAACTGGTTCCCAGCCAGGGCAGCCCTCACAAGCACTAGGAAAGTCACCTGAAAGTGGCCATTGGGGATGTTGCCCAATGTTTTTCACTCTAAATCTGAAAATGGGTTTCTCTGTATCTATTGGGAGCATGTCTGTGTGTGCTGAGAACTGATAAAGTGTTTGCTGTGCTGTCTTCCTACAGCTCTGCCAATACAGCTTTTTCTTTATTTCCATGTTACTCTTTTTTTTTTGTAGTTTCTTCTGGGTTGATTTTTTTCTTGATTATTTCTTGCCTTTTTTAGTATCTGTCCATTCCTGTCAAGACTGAACTCCTTTTTCTAGACTTCAGCTGTGCCCCTACCACAGAAAGGTTCTTGACTATGATACTTGATTTGATAGTGCCTGTTGAGTGACATCTTAGAGTTGAAGGCAGTGTTAACCAAGCAGCTAGCCAGTTAAAAAATTCATCTTAGGTTTACTTTGGAAATGATTACTTAGTGCTGCATCAGCTTTCTGTTTTGTTGCATAGTACATTGCTGCTCCTGTGTTTTGCAAAGTGTTCTATGAAGATGTGAACTACTCTGACATTAAACCTGGTCTTGATCCTATGACAATGTCATTGTTCTGGCCTTGATCCTGAGTAACAGTTAACATTAGGAGCATAAAGAGTTTCTGTGGGTTAGTGGTACAAGTCTCATATTGAATGCTCTGTTTCTTTGATGGAAAAGTGTTTATCCAGAAAGACGCTTTGGAGGGAAATTTTTTATTCAGCATGATTCAGTTTGATCAGTCATTTTTGAGGGAGATGATCTTTGATGCTTTATTTGGTTATTTGCACTACCACAGAAGTATTCCTGAGGAGCGATTGAATTTTAAACCGCGGGGAGCAAAAGGCAGCCTGTTACGTTTGCTTCCCAGGTCCCACTACCCACAAAACAGCATCACTCCATGGGGAAGTAGGAGGTCCTAGCATTCCTTGGGACGTGTGGGAAATGGCGTGTGTGTTTACATGGCTGTGGTTTCACCTTACACAGGGACCACCAGGTTTTAATGACACACTTGGCCACAGGAGGTTCAAGCCACTGACCACTGTGTTTATTCCAATGAGCCAACCCATTGGCACTGGGAAATCTTTTACCCCAGTTTACACCACGACGTAAAAATAAGACAACATGTTTCTTGTCTATAGTCACATTTTCCAATATTGGCACTGGAGATTCCTAGGGAAGGCTTTTTTTAATTCCCCCACTCCAATGTGCTACCTGTTAAAGTGAAATACCATGGAGGGTGTTTTGTCACAAGGATGTAGGACAGTGTCAGTGTGCAAAAAATTAATTTAGGCAGCACATCTTTAAAGAAATTTCTAGAGTGTGAGGTGAAAACAGTCCAGCTCCCCATGATGTCCTGTTTCTAATGAATGCTTTGTTCGACATCAGATTCTTGCTTTTCAAAGTAAATAAGGCTGGATGCTGGAATTTTCTTCAGAAACCTCATGACTGTTAAGACTTCAGAGGGGGAGGGAGTGGGAACAAAACTTGTAATGGAACATAACTATTAATTTTAAAATTTTCTCAATTAACCTTTTTCTAATCCATACTTAAAATGACTGGGGAGAGAGAGGAAAGCCAGATGTCCCAGCATTTTCTTCTCTTTACAAAGAATATAGGTCCCCTCTGGTACTGATGAATGATGGAAGGCTGTTACCTATGGCAATACTGATAACTGACAAAATTCTGATGTAAAGGAGGGATTAGATGGAGGTAAATTATGTGGGGCTAGTAATGAAATGGTGTGTTATTAAAGTACAGAAAATGTTCTTATGGAATTGGTTTAAGTCTGGAAAAGTCTTGTACTAGAATTATAAAGCTTAATCTGTTCTTGATTAAGTCAACTAACTGAAATATCTAGTCAGAGGAATATGTATATTTGTTATTGAAGTCAACCCTGAAAACTTGTTGTGGCATTGGTGAAAGCCTGGTTGTCTTTGGTTTGGACCTTTTAACCATGCTTACCACAAGCTACCCAAAATATAAAGAGCCTCCTTTTTATTCAGGCTTTTTCTGATGTTAAAAAATACAGACCGTTTGGCAGGCTGACATGGAGGAAGTGCCCTCCTACTCTCCTATATTGTGAAGTAATGGCAAGATTCATTTAAACGCTTCACAAGTTGTTGTTCATAATTACTTGTTTTAAAAAGTTTGAAAGGTCTTCCTTTCCAAGGTCTAGTAGTTTTACACATCTCCACAGGGGTGAGTCTTTAGTTTTTATAGTGTGTCATCAAATTTGCTTCTCTTGACGATCATTCTTCTTCACCTCCTGTTTTGACCACTAAGAATGCATACTGCCTACATACTGCACGTATTTATTTTCTTTCTCAGTGTGTCACCAACAATGATTGAAATATTGGCTGCACACACAAACATAGAAGTATTCCCTGAAGTTATTCTATTGACAAGAAACTGTTTGTTTGGGTTTTTTTACCTTTAGCACCTCCTTCCTATCTGTGACTCTACTGTGCTAGAAAAATGAGAACGCTTAGGAAGTCTGCACCTACACTTTTTAGCATGAATTAAGTAGTCACTACATGAGTTATTAGGCAATCTCCAGTCCCACTTGTTGCATTTGACATTTCTTGAGAAGTGCAGTGAAGACTAATTACCATTTGCTATATTGAACTTGTAAAGTATAAAGGCCCTAATTCAACACTATTTAAGCATGTGAGCAGCTCCAAGCACATCTGCTTTACTTGCATAGGAATCAATGGAATTTAACCATGTGCCTAAAGTTAAACCTGTACTAAATCACTTTTCTGAGTACAAACTGCTGATTTAGAGCTTATAAAAGCTATCTCTTTTTCCCTGAGTTCTACAGAGCAATTTCTAATCAGACGGAAGAAAAGAAGTTCTCTTTCTTTAAGAAGTAGTGTTCCATTTTATTTTCAAAATAGCTTCAGTTTATTTGATCAGTATCTCTTTAATGCCCATGTTTTCTCATAGGAAATGTCTTCCATCTATTTAAAATACAATTCATAACTATTTGAAAAGCAATACAGTGAGTCATAGAGCTTGTCCAAACCATCACAAGTTCTCATTTGTGTGCAAGGAAGTATTTCAGGTTATACTAAAAAAAAATTATGAAAGGGAGATTGGCAGGAAAGTGCCTTCTTGTGATTCATACCCAGAGAGATTGGCATTTAAGTAAAATATTCTACAACAATAAGTAATCTGATCAACGGTTCAAGAAAACTAGAAATCTGTAATTTTTTTTAGCTCCTGCTCTTCTGTCAAAAAGGACTTTGAGACATGAATCGTTTATCCGTGGTATCAATGATATTCAGTGTGTCCTCAGTTCTTTAAATATTTGAATACCATGAATAGTTGTCATGCAGAACTCCGGATAATTACTCGGAAGAGATAACAGCAAAACCTGACAGACTGATGGCAGTGAGATTCTTGCTCAAAAAAGTCTTGTAAGATCAGTGCTATTGTCAGAAACCTGTTTTGGTGAAAGCAAAGGTGGGAAACTTTTATAAGGGAGACAGTCGAGTCTAACAGAAACTTCTCCGAGTGAGCTACATCCTGTCATTCTATATAGCAGCAGTAACTATTTTACCAAGAACAGGCAAAATCCTTCTGAGCTTAATTCCACTATCTAGAAAGTATAAAGATTTGGTTATCAGATGGAATCTCTGATATCCCAGCACTTCGCAGGCTTCAACACAGGCGCACAAGTAGTAGAAATTTCTGCAAGAGCGAACACAGCCTTTCTTTTCTCCAGATGTTAATCCATCCCAACAAAATGGGAAATCTGGAAATGATCAATCTTCTTTGTGAGAACTCTAGTAAACATATAGCAGCTTTGTTTCCAGATGGTGAGATCCACGTGCACCAGGCTTTCCACCAAGCACTCAGATTCACCTGAATGAGGCTCTGTGTGTGCTCACTCCGTCGCTTTCCTGCCCCTGCACACTTCCCCCCTTCACTTCTGTGTCTGTTCAGAGAAGGTCTTACTTGCAATCAGCCATACCCAAAATGTGAATTCATTGACCACCTTGTGTCATGTTTTACCTATAATATTATGGATATGATGAATTATGGCCTAACCTATTAACTCTGTGGTGTAGCTCAGACAGTGACCACTAATTCCAGGAGTCATTTTTAACCCCAAAATCACTTTATCCCTCCTGCTTTTTCCAGTCATGAATTCTTAAACATCTGCAGTGGTTGTGTGCACAATGACGTATAGAATAACTGGGGAGTACAGGAATAGTGGATTATGGATTTGCTCTTCTTTGGCACAGCCTCACAAATCCATAAGGACAGGGAAATATGACAGAAGTGGACAGAGCAGAGGGATTCGGAACCACTTCTAAAAAGGATCTTCCACCTTTTACCTATACCCTGAAAGTTGACTACAATAAAAAATGGTGTTTAATTAGAAACTAAATTAAGTAGCATTTAAGTAGTATGTTTTAAATACCATCTGAAACCTAATACCAGTAGCAACACTCATGTTTAAAATTCTTCATTTGTGTTAACTAGTACTTTGTTTAATGTCTTTGAAAAAATCAATTGCATTTTAAAGTACTTTTGTGTTCTTGCTGTGTGGTACAAACTGCCCAATGAGATTGTCCCTGCCCAACAGAGTTATCAGTCTACATAGACAAGCTATAAAGTGCAGAGAAAGCATCATTATCACCATTTTACAGCGTGGGCAAACCTGAATTCAAACATGTGAAAGCTCTGTCTAGAATGAGAAACTGGGGTGAGTTTAGCAGGTTCATTAGCTAGCACATTTTAATAAAATCTGGTTCTAGGCCTCTTTTGATGGCCAGAATGTACAAACAGATTAGTATTTAAAAACAGGCTGTGGTCTGTGATGTAGTTACTGTTTTGTGAGAAGTGGTGACTTCCATTTTCTTAGAGCTGCAATTTACTGTCACTGCAGTATGGGAATGTTTTCAGCTAGTACTGACATATTTGTCTGTATTGTTAATTATATGTAATACTGATTTTTGCAGTTGAGATTCTTGTAAGAGCATATATTCTGTGTCTACATTTGAACTACTATCCTTTGACCAATGGGAATATGCTAGAAAAAGTATGAAATTATATCACAGCTGCTCAATTTAGTACAGTGTGTTTAATTTAGTAAAGAGGTGATCAATATACATCAAGAAAATCAAATTAAATAGATTTGCCTGATACTTGTATTGCACTGGTTAGAGGAGTTTAACAGATGCACTCAATTTTTAGGAATGCTGTCTTTTATACTCAGGAGCTTATTGAGAGTTGAACAGCTATACAATTCTGAAGCATTTAAATTCTATACTATGCATACTACACTGTGCAATTCTGAGTGACTTAAAAAAAAAATCATGTGTAACCTTGGTTCTTTAGAGCAACAGAAAGACTTGGGAACCTGATTTCTGTGGGTTTTTAAGGAGTCCTCTGTTCATAAATGCCCATGATTTTTTAAAATATAGACTCTAAAGAAGGATTTACTAATGGCTCCCAGAAGACACTAAGTTACAGTTGCAATGTTTTTTTCCAGATTAGAATTCTTCTGACACACAGCTGTTCACAACTTGCTAGGAAAGTTTCTTGTCCTCTTGGTTAAGGAGTTGTCTCCTTCCAAATGTAGTTTTGATGAAAAGTCATAACTCGAGTTGAAATAATACTTCAAATAGCCTTACCCAAATCTGTGAAGTATTTTGGATGTGGCTGTCAAGGCCTTTCATTTGTCTTTGTGTTCAACAGAAAGCCAGTGAACAGAGAAGCATACTGGGGGAGGAATCAGATATGTTTTTATTATTTTTTAGCACAGCAGTTTCAGTGACAATAGCTGAGATCAGTGCCTGAGAATTTTACCCTCTCTCCATGAATTTTCTGTTCAGAACAGTCCCTACCCTGAAGATCCTGTAACAAAAAGAAGAAAAGGGGATCATATAAGGTACAAAGGAGAAACTGGGATTAAAAGATTTTCCAAAGGCCATAAACAAGTGAGGGAAAATATTCCATCCTTCACTGAGGTGGTTTTCCAACAGCAAAGTTTAAGTGCATCACTAGGCAGCAGACAGGAATTTCCAACACCGGACGTTTTTCATCTACATCTATTTTTCAGACTAACACATGATGAAATCATTAGTCCCTGTGGATCAATGGGTGTACTGCCACTGATTTAAGTGGAACCAAGATTTCTATCTAGAATTGTTAGTCTTATCCAAGCTTTTAAAATAGAAGTGTCTGCTCTAATAAAAGATTGGGTTCCTTACTCAAACATTCTCCTTTCCTTCCTACATTTGCACATGAGGACAAATGATTGATTTTTACAGAAGAGGCAACTGCAGCCAGCCAGTTGCACTGATAGGTGGCTTAGTTTTTGATGGCCTGAAGCCTCTCAGTAAACCAGCCTCAGACAGAAAGCTGCAGAATCATGAAGGTTCAGTGCAACTTTCCAGTAAGGTTATACTTTCACTGCTAGTTTATTTCCTGCTTGGTGGAACACAACAGTAAGTCTGGGGTAGTGGGGGAGTTTGTTGGGGTTTTTTTAAGTAAAAAATATAGCAAGTCAATAATATCATGGAATAAGTAATGTTTTCCTTCAATATGTCTGTCAAGTGAAATGAGTGATACTTTACTGGCAGTTTAGCTGAGTAACTACTAGGACAGGATCAGTGTCTTGTGCTTTAAAAATAAACTTCTTTGCTCTGAGTCAACATCTGTTTTGCCTTGGCCTTCATTTAGCAGCAGGAGACCATTATCCTGTGATGACTTTCTATTCCACTGACATCTCATCTGGTGCACCGATATTCTTAGTATTTTACTCCCCTGCTGTGCCCCTTCCCCTCAGCCACACACACACAAACACTCTTTATCTCAGCCTGTAGAATGCTGTGTTCTGCTGTTTCTATGAATAGGAGTTTGCACATAATGTAATCAATCAGTTGCTTCTAGGAAAAGTGTGTCCTTGCAATTAAATTTTCACATCCCAATAACACAAGCAACAGTCTTGGATAGGTGTCTAAAATCAGGAACATTTATCTAAACTGCCTTGACATTCAAAATCTAAGGTGGGGGACTAGACCATCTGAGAAGTCAATCTTGCAAAAGTTCTGGCCTTTCAGATCTGGTCTGGTTATTGCTAAGGTTAGGAAAATGGAAAATAATAATGAAATCAACCAACTAAAATTTTACAAATACTTTGCTTGTTTTAGTTTTAGGGCAAATATTTGGAATCAAACTGGTTTCCCCAGACTTACATGAGATAAATTATTATTCAGATTCACTAAATCTGTTAAGTTTATTGTTTTGGGACAGTTAATTCCTAATGCTATGTCCTTTACTGTAAGAGAATACATCAAAGCGGTAATTTTTTCACTTGATATCACAGGGGTTTTTTTCTCCAGAAAGGAAAAGAGAAGAACATAAAGTCAAAATGTAGCAATGCTTGTACCCAAGATGTCAACTAGAAGATGCTGAGGTTTGTGTGATTCTACAGCTTTCCTGCTTTTACGATGGTGCAAGGACAAGATGAACCCTGGGGGCAGGGCAGGGAGGGAAATTGCTGTTATGGTTTGCAGAGCTTCTGGAAGCACTCAGTGCCTAATGGGGTGAGAAGTTTCCTTCTCCTGTGTCTTTTTCCCTGTCTCCTACACAGCCATGCATGTCCACACATGCACTAATGTAATGGAGGACCATTATGTGATGGGAGCATGGGCATGCTTTTCTTTAAGTTGGTTTTTTGGATGCACCCAGAAAGCCCTCCGGATGAGTCAATCAAATTCGTCTCATTTCCCTGTATGTCCTTTAGAAATGCCTGCAGTGAGTACCAAAGCCAAAATCTTTCAGTATTATTATTTTAAATCTAAGTAGGTCTAAAAGAGGATGTGTTTTATGATGGGTTTACAGGCATGGTTCGAACCTGTCACCAGCAGCAAATTACATCTCTCACATTAAAATATAACCTCCTCAGTACTGTTTATTATACCTGAGTGTAAGCTGATTGTGATGGACCATGATTGTCAACTGATGCAAGGAAGCAAGACAAAGATGGCTTTGTTCAGTTTTCTTTTTTTCTGTGAAAAGTTTAAGCTAATGTGTCTGTATGTGGCCAACTGAAAACCTCCTCCATTTACTCTTTTCTGTGTGAAAGTATGATCCGTACATTTTCTTTTCTATCCTACCATCTTTAAGGAATGACTGTGGGAACTCACAAGATAAAGCTGCTGTTGCTGCCTACTGCTTCAGATTATGTAGTGCACACTGCAGAACCACTGTGTGTATTTTTCTTGTTCATGGGTTGTTTCACTGCCTCATACCTAAACAGCTAGAATGAACTGGCATTTGGGCTTAGTAACTAATTCTAAGTGAAGTTAACCTACAAGTCTTTACAGTAATTTGGACTAGTTTCCTTTGAAACAGCATTTTCCGAGTTCAGTTTTTTGACTATATTGTAGCTTCCTACTTTTCATCTATTGCCAATTGTAGTTGATGCTTTTGCGAAGGCAATTAAGATGGGAAAGGGGGAAAGGAATACAGACTTTCTCACAAATGTGTCCTGGATTTGTTTGAAATGTTTTCAGAAATGGCAGTTTCGTCTTGTACTTGAGTAACTTCTAGTTCAGGATGTTTGTGGTCATGTCATGGTGCATACTCTGCCATGTTAAGTGACCACATCAGGAGGAAGATCACCCTATATCCTTTTATGCTCTGCCTTGGGGTAGGTGTACATGGTATCTCTTGAGAGACAGGAAAAACTGCTGAAAAGTGCCTATTTTTGTTTGAAGACAAGTGAAACAATTGAATCAAAGACTATGTTAGAACTCCATGTGAAATGCCCTTATTTTTGAATAGACTGGAGAACGTCCCAATCAAAGTATTATTTCTGTTAGTTGTCACTCCTTTACCATGAGAGGAAGACAGAGTAATGTGACAGTGGGAAAATAATACTCATATTTTTGGCTGTTTTCCATGTTGTCTTACAGTTCACTGCCATGCTGAAGAACGCTAATTTTCTGAGCTTAACCTACATTTTTCAGAGAGGTGGGCTTCTTAATTTGAGCTTGGGGTGAGGTTCTAATACTTACTACTCTGTCATCGGATTCATAAGGCTCCCAGCTTTGCACCTCTACTGGAGTTTTCCATGCAAATACAGTTTCAAGCATTGGTAAGCAATATGTGGCAAGTATTTGATTCAGGACACAGCAAAGAATTGCACCTGAGTAGATGTAATGTATTTGGGAAGCAACTTTTTACCCTCAAATATTTATGTGTTAGCGTATTTCATTAAGTACATGAGTTTATACTGTTCTTGAAAAAAGTAAGGTTTAATATAACTTTTGATACATTCATTATCCATGGACATGTCTAATCTTTCCCTTTTTTGAATTCCCTGAGAATGCAGTTATTTCTAATTAAGCAACTTTGCTGTGTAAGGAAGAGGACATCTTGAAGAGCTCCAGCAATGGTATTTTTCTTTCAAAGCTGGGAGGGGACAATCAACATTAGAAATGTTAAAAATGCCAAATTTGTGAATCCTTAATTTTAAAATATGTCTGCATAGAAAAGGTATATTTAGGGACCACACAGTTCAAGGAATCAGGCCAGTAAGGTTCAGGGTCCCATAGCCACAGGATGCCTAGTCAGGTGTGTTTCAATAGCTCTGTTAATGCCTTTGACCTTGATTTTGGGAATGATGCAATCCTTGCCTAGACAGTAAGGCACTGGATACCCATTACTGTTGTTTGAATGCTCCAGTGTGGCTACGTTGCTCTCCAAGCAGGTAGTAAGCCTGCAAGTGTGGAAGGTGAGAAAGCCAGCAATATTCACAACCCTGCAGTCTTTCCTGACGTGCTTTATAAGCATAGTCATTGCATCTTACCCGTTATGCAACTGTAGCTTCCAGTCACAAACTTTAGAGGTATTATTGTGTATTTAATTCTATGTAATAGTCTAAAAAATATTAACGATGGAATTTTCTTCTCGCTGGAAATGCGAGTCATTTTCATTATTTAGAGTGTGAATGGTGAGGTAAACCAAATACCACCTCAAGCACTTTGTGGTTTCATTCAAATGGCTGTTTGTAAATACTTCTTGCAAAGGGTTTCTCTACCCTGTATTTGCTCAGCATTAATCCTTGAAAAAAAAATCTTGTGTGGTCAATGAAGACATTCAGTAGAAAATTGATCTGCTGAAGTACTTCTCTCAGAATGAAATTTGCTTATATGACATGCTTCTTTAAACTCTTTTTCCTTAAAATTGTACAAACCCTGTATGTAATCTATTCACACAACTTCTCTACTATCTTCCATGCTCTTATTTATCTGCCTAGCTCATTTTCTCTGCCCATTTTTGCCTTCATGGTTTTTTCCATGCTGCTGGTTGAACATGGGATATCAGCTAATTCATGTGCTGTTCCCGAGCCTTAGCTCAGCTGACTACGTAACAAGCGTTGAAAAACGTATTTTCCCAGTATTTTCCAGCACAGATTCTTTTCCAATGTTGACAGTATGCTAAAGGATGTGTGTAAGCAACAGCTCTGCTGGGACGTTTAATGTCCTGTCTGGCTACAGCTCTGTCACACACACAGGCACACACACACACGGCCAGCAATCACTCACAGAAGTTTTAGTCTTCTTCAGCAGTCGTCCTTTGATGCGTCTGGAATGCAAAGGATTCATTTCTAGTCCACACAAGATATATTGCAGAGTATATAGATGTACGGAAATCGGAGCTTAGCTGTTTTTTGGGACTGCCAAAGTTTCACTGTAAACACAACTTCAAACAGAGCTGCTTTCTCTAGACTTAGGTTTATCCTGAAATTCGCAGCTTGTTTTCATTGTGAGTGTGCTTGTGGGAAAAGTCTGTTATACTGTAGATAATTTGCACCGCTGCCCAGAAATCACTGCTGTACAGATCGGTACAAGAAGGCTGTTTGGGCAACACAGGCTGTTCTCTCTGGATTTTATTTGAATATGTTGGCACTGGAATCGAGCCTGGAAGGTAAACTTGATGGTTGGTGTTATAAAGGCCTGTTCCTGCTTTTGCTGAGGTTGCAACTGAGTAACTGTAGTAGTCTATAAACTATTGAAACTTTTAGCAGTTCCAACTCCTGGATCCCGGTGTTTGCTACACTGAGAGTTCTTCCCAGTGTAGGAACAGCAGCATTCTTCCAAACCCTGGGCTGCCATGTTGCTAGCTTGAAGCCGCCTGTGTTTGTGGAAGTCCTGCCACTGTCACTCAGCACCACAAATCTTTGCTCAGAAAGCCCTTCTTTCACCTAAATTTCTCTCCTGTTTGGCATGCTGCATTTTTCACTGAGGCTCAGGTCAAAACAATCCTTTCAACAGCTTGAATTCTTTGCCTTTTTGCACAAAGGGTAAACACAGCAGGCTGAAGAGAGTTTTGGATTGATATGCCAAATACACCTGAATTCCAGGGAGCTCAGAATCTTCTTCTGATTCATTAACAACCGTCATTAATCTTGATAGAACCTCTAATGGACATAGTAATACTTGCGTTTTGTCCAATCCTATTACTCAGATAGCTGCCAACAGTCCGCCAGTACTGTGTTATCCTAGAATTAACAGATAAATCTTCTCCATGCGCTAATGCCTAAGTGGTTGGAGTTTTAACAGTCTTATGATGTTAATTGGGGCAGAAAATGAAATATTTCTACTTGGTAGAAAAGAACAAATATCCCAACTTAAGATGCAGACAAATTTCTGGCTTACCAGCAACTTAAAAAGAAATGCATATGGTCATCTTTACTGTTGTGTGCGTCTAAGCTTGCAGTGTGCAAGTTGTCAAATCTGTTTTCCTCAGCACAGTCTTTAAAGGGCAGAAAATAAAAATTACAAAGAAAGATTTTTGCCTCACACAGTATTAATTTATCTGAGTGGCTTACACATACATTGGGTGATCTGTTGTTCTTCTAAAAAGAATCTGTGGTTCTAAAAATTATCCTTCTCGCTCAACCATGGATTTGAATTCCTTGCCCAAATATGCATGTGAATGTCAGAACATAAAGTGCATTCATGTAGCATGTAATTTTCTGTTGATGAGCAGTGACGACTCCACAGTAAAAATCCATATATAACATTTTTTAATATACATGTGCCTTTGTAAATTTCTTTTAACTATGATTTCTTTTAAATGAAACAAGAAAACATTTTGCTTTTAAGCTAAGCAATCTTCAGAACTGGAGGTGCTGATAGAGTAATTATGTTTATTCTTCCAGTTTCACAATTTCTGTCTTATAAACATTGTTTTGCATTATTGGGCTCCACATTTCCCCTTCTCATCTGATGTTTTACAAATATTTTTCTAATTGCTTGAGACAGTGTGGTCCAATAAAATTACATCGACTTTCTGCTGAACTTGTTTGTCTGATCCGCTGCCAAAAGTTGTAGGCAGCTAGGCAGAACACTTGGTCTCACTTTCTTTCACTCCCCCTCCTCTAAGGCAATGCTTTCGGTCAGCCCTCTACCCTTAAAAGAACATGCATGTGAAGACTTAGGGTTGTGAACCATGCATTTTACACTTCTAAGCCATTCAAATGCTTCAGCAAGGCACTACATCCTAGCAGATTTTTAGGACTGAAACAGAATCTGTTTCTCTCTGTAGATTGTTAGGTGATGAGGTTAATTGAGATAAATCATACATTGTATTTTAAAGCAGAAGTACTCTGTTTGGCTCTGTGCCCGTTCATGCTTCAACTATCTCAGCCTCTATTCAGTATTTCTTCATCTGATAAAGGACAAATTACAGCTAGAAGTGTCCAGAAAGTGAGGTACTGTACTGCCTTATCACCCTGAGAGCCCACATAAAGAAGGTACAAGGGGATATAACAGCTGACATACATGGCTGTAAAGTGTTCTATATTTTTACAGTGACAGGGATACTCAGAGGAGAAGTGCAATCCTGTGGTTCTGAGTGTCTGAAAGAGCTAACAGAACAATGAACTATTATTCTTGAGTCTTGATAACTGAGTGCCCTACAATGAGGGATGAATTGTAACTAGCTGTGAACTGAAAATAGACCCTTCCCTTTCACTGTCATGAGCATGTTGCTGTTTATGATCAGTTTGGCAGATACTTTCTTCATGATGTTACATCTCTTCTGGGTTTTTTGCTCTCATATAATGAAATGAGTGTGTAATTTCTTTCCTTACAGTATATAGATTTGTTGGGTTTTCTTTTAAAACAGCCACATGTATATCACACACCTCATTTCAGGTGCATTTTTGAGTGTTTGCTTACCATGCGCCACATTTTGTGTGATAGAGCATGATCAGGTCTGAGATCCCCTAAAATAACTGGCTGCTTGATATTTGGAATCATTTTTAAAAGTACCTTGAGGAAGAAAAACAAAGCAAATAGTGCTGGTTTGCCACAGTGGAACAGATATGGTATGTGATCAGTTAGCTGCAGCCCTCAGATGAACAGACAGACAAGCTAGCAAGCATCTACAGAAACCACATTATTGTCCCACTTAGACTTCTGGCCTCATGTTTGTTAAGTGATCTCTAGAGTCTGAAAAGCAAAACAAAAATTTTCAAGTACGGAGAGCTGAATTTGACATTATTTGATATTAGGCATCTACAGTTCTTTTAATCTTCAGCATCAGTAATTTTTTAAGTTGTCTTTCTCTCCAGTTAGTTAATAAATACATGGGCTGTATAATGGATGGTATTTATCAGTGCAACCTCATTTAATTTTTTAAGAGCTGCATAAAGCATAAACATAGTATCTCTGGCTTGGGCAAATTGCTTGACATCCTTAGTAACATAAGAATACCTAATAGTAATTTCAGAGAGAGTTTGTTGAAGCCTCCAGATGTCAGGGGCTATGGAAGTGTAAAGTATTATTACAGATGTTTCTCATAATAATAATACATCTGATAGCAGGGCAGAAAAAGGAATTAAGGGCCAAGTACTTCAGTCATTAACTGAGCTGAACTCCCACTAAGGTCTATGTGAGTTTTGTTCAAATAAGGATTACAGAATTCAAATGTAAGTAATTATTTCCAACATGGAATGATTTATACTGCTTTTCCAGCCTTGTCTTTCTAGAATCTTGAAAACAGAGTCAGAGTATATTGACTCACTGTACACAGAAGGAAAGCTTGCCAGCGCAGGGCTTGGTAGCACGAGGAAAGTTTGACTCAGCCGTAGATACACAAAATCAAGTGGGGTGACTTATGTCTGCAGAGCGAGCAGAAGTGTGCCTGCGGCAGAAACAGTCATACCCACAGCCCCACGGGGTTACAGAGAAACCCTCTGCTGGAATCCTGGCTGCTGCCTTCAGCAGCTCCTGACAAGGTCGGGGCTCCAGCTCAGGAGTGCCTGGAGGCACCCCTGTCACACCTCTGGCCACAGCACGGGCTCGGCAGTCCTTAAAGACACCCCAAAGAACCGATGGGGAGAGAAGCTGCCGTCCCAGCTGATGGAGAGATTTTCACTGAGAGCTTTCTTTTTAGGCTGCAAGCTCTAGGTTGTTTGTTTGGGTTTTTTAAAAGCTGTTTATAAAATAAGTAGCTTTAAATAGCCTGTGTGCTTGTGGGAAACCACCACCAATAATCCCTTTGTTGCAAAGAGCAGGTACTGTAGCACTAAACGCGTTAAGATGCAGTTTGGTCCTACAGTATGGACAGCTCTGACCTTGTTCAAATGATGTTCCTGAAATTCTGATAAAATGCAGATGTTTAGAATTGGTCTGAAACTCTTAAGATATGATTAGGGACATATTCACTGTAGAACTTGTGCCATTTTTCTTGAGCAACCGACTCCTGCAAAATCCTGTTTTTTCTTCTACTACACAAGTAGAAAGTTGCTGTGTATGTGGTACACAAGTCTTCTGAAACACTGGTGCTAGATGATAGGTGGAACATTATTTTTTGGCAACCTTGAACTTTTTGAAAGCCTCCATATTGCTCCACATCTGTGTCTGGGACACAAAATTGTAGTTGTTTAGTGCTGGTGTATCTGTTTATACACACGGAGAACAAAAAGAGGACTGGCATAAACAAAATGTCATATACATTCAAATTTTGATTACAATAAAATAATCATTCTGACATCATCACAAAAACCAAGTGCCAAAAATAGTAATCTGCCAGCTCATGAAGGGCAAGCCTCAAATTTCTGTGGTTTGGTTCATTTAAGCACTAAGAAATTTAAGCATGTTCGTAAAGCTTCTCAGATCCAGGCTCTGTTCCTACTTCTTCGCCAAGTGGTAGAGGCTTAAATCATCATGTTTCTTTCTGTCCCCCTGTATCTCCAGTTCAGGTATCCTGTGCAGGATCCACCTTGGTTAACTGGGCTTCAGCAGTATAGGACCACTGTAAGAACTACTCATTAAAATTCCTCAAGCCAGTGAAAAAAAATGGGGCATTTCTTGACTGTGATTCATCAAGTCTGTGGAGCCTTGGAATGAGATGTCTCATGCCTTAATAGTACTGATTTTTCTCCCCAGGCTTAGGAGGGATTCTTGAACTGTCTCACATGTGACAGTCTAGGTCCCACTCCTCTGCTGTCTGTCTTTCAATACTCTCAGATTCAGCTCACTCAAATAGTTGAGTTTTTCTCAATTTTGCCTTGAAATTATTATTGTTATTGTGGTGATCAGCCACAGTCAAGCAAATTGAAATGTAACATTACTGCTGGAATAATTTTTTCCTCTAATGTTCTAATAAATATTTAATGACATTTTGAATTTTTATTCTTTTCTACTCTAACTACTCCATGCCTTATATCATTCAGAGTAAGAAAATAAATTGCCTAGCATTGTGATATTGCTGGTTTTGACAGATATATAAATAAATACATTGTTTTGCATATTCAGACATTTATTATATTAGATATTGATGCCTTATATGCTCGACTAGTTAAATAGATGAAGATATTTGCCTGATCAACTAGAAGGCATTTTTGCCCAAATAGTAGGATTTGCACTGTTACTTTTTGGAGGTGATGTGCTCAAAAGCAAGCCAGCAGAGACTTGAAAATTTATTGGAATTGTCATGCAAGTTGGGGGATTCTTAATGATTGAAACTTCGAAGTACTTTGAAGCAAGTCTCAATTCCCCAATAATGTTATGGTATAAGTCAGATGACAAAACCAAAGATATGTACTTGGTTGTTTCATGAGGAGTGCTGAAAGAAGCTGTCATTAGTTCAAGA
This sequence comes from Monarcha castaneiventris obscurior, assembly GCA_026261815.1. Lineage (NCBI taxonomy): Eukaryota > Metazoa > Chordata > Aves > Passeriformes > Monarchidae > Monarcha > Monarcha castaneiventris. The sequence continues at coordinate 3,296,410 of JAMPIT010000890.1, forward strand.
ATGGCAAAATTACCCAGAACATGCAAACTGAGCAGAACATGCCATGTCTGAATTACTTCATGGGTTTTGCTAAATTAACTCAACAATGTAAGTGTGAAATATGAAGCTAGAATATTGATAGTCGTGATGTTTGACAGTATTTGTGAAAAGAAAGTGGTGGTATTTAGGGAAGATTTGATATGGGAGAGAGGAAGTAGAGCTCGTCACTGAAGAAACATCTGGAAATTTCTGCTACTTTCGTGAGAAATTCTGGCAACCCTAAAGAAAACACCAATCATAATCAGGTATAGTAGAAAACTCAGTGGAAATTTTGGTTCCTCAACTGCCAGCAGATGAAGAATCACAATTCATCAGGCAGCTATATGGAGTCAAGCATGGAGATTTCTAATTGTAGATTTTGAGTCATCTAACATATTTGTAGCATATTTTCATTTTACTCATTTCCAGATTAGTTTCCTGTGTCAAATGCTCATGCTGAAAGGTAGTTTGTGAGTTATAAAAAACATATAATCATAAAATGCATATTGCCAGGCAAATGAAATATTCTTGAAGGAAAATGGTGGACCATGTATAGAAATCTGGAGCACAAAGTCATTTACAATCACTAAAAGAAAGAAAGAAATCATCTTTTATCAAAACAACATTTTAAAGCAGGTTTTGTTAAAAAACAGCACAATACATTAATTTCATTTAGATTTCTGTATGTAGTATCTGTAAAGTAAGTAGTTTAGCTAGGTGCTAAGGTTTCTTAAGTTGGAGAAACGGCCTAAAAATTCTTATAATATTTAAGAATAAGGGTTTTTTTGAGAATTTATTATTTTCTAATGTAAAAATTGGGTTTTCAGTGAAATACAAAGAGTTTCTTTAAGCTTTTTGAAGGCTATGTTTCAGTTTTTGGTATTTTACCAATAGGTATGTAATTTAAGGTGAGCTTACTCAGAAAATCTGGTCTTCTGTGAGACTTCTCCCCCCCTGAAATAGTGCTGGTTTTAACCTGGATAGTTATTTTGCCTGTTTGCAAACATCTATTGACACTTTTTCTTCCTTTTTGACTTTCAAATACAAAGCCTTGGGTAACTGTGTCAGCTCTCAGATAGCCCATATTTTGTTTCCCACTGTAAAGCTTTGTTACAAGAACATGCCACTCTTGGAGATTTTTCTCCATATCAGAAAATGTTCTCAGAGCAGATTTCACTGAGTCTTTGGGAATGTCTGTAAGCATTTTTTAAACTAATCAAATGAGGTCCTTTTTCTTCTTCTGCTCCCTGGCAAAGGAAGGGACCACCCCTCAGTAAGTTGTAACTGTGTTTTATATTTGGTGCAATGAAATTAAGATTAGATTCCAGACAAAACTATTTTACTCAACAGAAATAAAACTGTGATCATTATACACAGAGAAGTCTGTATTTGTAACTTGACTGGAAATCAGACTAAAGCTTTGAGTCTTCTTCAACTGGCACTTGAAAGACTGTGTATAGCTGAAATTAAATAAGAAAATGAAAGTATTTTTATTATATTTTTGTGTTTTATTGTTCCTCTACTGCTCACAGCACACAGAATTTGGTTGTGTTCCCTAATGCTACGGATGCTAGAAAACCAGGGCTTTTTATATCTGTTTAAAAACAGTGCTCCAGTGAACCTCCTTCTCTGAAACACACAAGACCAGGTGGGAACTTGGTGGTCCATGGCAGCCTTTTCTAATTCTTGCAGGCTGCAGTGGCACTACTTTATCTGTCACTGAGCCCTTCCACAGCAGCCACACAGCCCTGCCAGTCTGAGCAGAAGGTCCCGTGAGCAGTGTTTGTGCTCTCTGTTGGTTCTCTGGGGCTTTGATGCTGTAATGATAATGAAAAAAATGCCTGCTCTTCTTTCAGGGGAAATAAGATGATGGAACTGCAGAAATCCTACTGTAAATATGTAAATATCCTCAGTCGGGAGATAAAAATCAGAAAGAAGTAGTAGTTTCATTCATCCTATGTTGACATGTTAAACTACACTAAAATACTGCTTTTTCCTTGACTGGCTTCTTGAGTGCACTGGCCCCATATAATTAATGTCCTGAAAAATTATATGGGTGGTCAGGGAGCACATCTTTGATAGAATTGCTCCTGTTTATGAATTATGGTAACCATAATATATTTCTCCTAAGCTAGGCTTGGTAATTTCCTGTTTCTTCTTATATTATTATTTCCTCTGAGATGTAAAGAAATTGAAAACTTACTTTTCATATATTACAGTGCTCAAGTAAAACATTTCAAAACAAATCACAGCTTTACAATGGCTGTGTATTTGTAATTTTGTGTCCCCAAATAAACTTCTCATGACTACATTTTTCTGCTCCTAAGAAAGTACTTCATCCCATGGAGAATCAGCAGAATGTGAATCTCAGTCTAAGATTCATGTTTTTGTGGTTTTATTTTACTTTTGGGCAAGAGATTAAAAAGTTTTTCCTCAAGGAAGGTTTCGAACTGTCATTTTCACAAAATCATGGAATCATTTATGTTGGAAAAGACCTCCAAGATCATCAAGTCCAACCTTCAACTGAACACCGCCACAGCAACTGAGCCATGGCAGTAAGTGCCATGTACAGTCATTTCTTGAACGCCTCCAGGGATGGTGACTCTACCACCTCCCTGGGAAGCCTGTTTCAGTGCTTAACAATCCTTTCAGCAAAAAAATTCCTTCTGATGTCCAACCTGAAACTCCCTTGGCTCAGCTTGAGGCCATTTCCTTTTGTCCTATCACAGATTGCCTGGAAAAAATGACCAACCTTCACCTTGCCAAAACCTGCTTTCAGGTAGTTTTAGGGAATGATAATGGCTCCCGTGAGCCTCCTTTTCCCCAGAGTAAACACCCCCAGCTCCCTCAGCTGCTCCTAGTATGGTTTACTCTGTAGATCCTTCACCAGCTCCATTGCCCTTCTGTGGACTCGCTCCAGCGCCTCAATGTCTTTCTTGAAGTAAGGGGCCCAGAACTCTTGAACGTAATTCTAGTTGCCCGTAGGCACATAGGAATCGAAGCCAAACCTTGAATTCCTGCTTAAGGCAGAGCTTTAAGGTGAAATCTGCAGGATTTGCCATATCTAGGAGCAGAATTTGCTAGTAAAGAACTACTAAAAATTTCCTTCTAGAATGCTCGTCAAACCCCCACAAATGCTGTGGCTGACATTTGTGACAAATGTCATTTTACAGATACAGAAATACATGCCCACACACTTAACTTTCCTTGACCATGGGGAATTTATCAGGATCCCATTTCCATGCTTTCACTAGATCTTTTAAAGCTAGACAAGGAAACGTACAGAAACATGCCAAGGCATAGCCGGCTTCGTGTTCTTCAAGAGGGATAATATGTTAGCAATATAATACAGGGAATCTCTGGCACATGAACCAAGAGTTCAGAACACAAACCATCAGGCCCACAGGAGAGGTTTGTTTTATCTGAGCTTGGAAGAAATTGGCCTATGGAAACAAACCAATTTACTTTCAATCCAAATGATCAGCTGAAAGGAGTCTTCAGCAAAAGACCAGAAACAGATGTTGATGCCTTTTCTCAACAACTGCAAGCCAGTCAGTTCAGTTTCCAGTTTTCTCCCTTTATGATAAAACCTCAGGTTCTCACTCAGGTCAGGCAAAGGAAAGCCTTGAAGTAATTTGACACTCCCTTGGCTTTGGGTTTTGTCCTTCCTGAAGATGCTGAAGGAGTTACCAGTCATCTTTATGTGGCATGAATTTACAGTATTTCCAGTAAATTCTCTCACTAGGAAATATTTTCTTCCTCTGCAAAAAGAACCTTTCTCCAGAGAGGTTTGAGAATTACATTCTACGGAGGGTAACAGTCTCTGGAACAAATGTGTCTTATGGAGGAGCTTAATCTGTGTGGCATGTAATATATTACTTGGGTTTACAATGGAAGACTTTAGCTTCGAGACTTCAAACATCTCAGTCTGTATTACTGTGTTAATGCACTGGCTTTTCACCTTTTAAAAATTTGGTTAAAAGTTATTTCACTGAAAAGTGAAAACGAGTTTAGCAGGCTGGACTGGCTCTGTTTTCTCTATTACACCATGTAGCACAATGAGCACAACTGGCAAGGCACCAGTGAAGAAAAAATTTGGATTTTAATTCTGTAGAACTGGAGCAATGTCTTCCCTTCAGAAGAAGTGCCAAACCCCACTCCTCGGTATTTAAAAGTAACCAACTTTTAAGGTTCCCTTTTAAGGGAAGAGATATTTGATTCAATTTCAAGTGCATGAAGAGCTGAAGTTTTACTGGTGTCAGTTCATTGTCTCAATCCTCAGTTCTATAGGTCTATAACCCTTGCTATTGGAACACAGCTTCCAAACAACAAAATGGCCGTAGCTCTTCAAAAATTCGTCACAACTCTGGTTCTTGATGTTTTGCACAGGAAGAGACTTTCTATTTAAAAAATCTGTGGGGTAAAAAGACGTTCCTTAAATCTTCCACTTGCTTTAATAACTAAGCTTTAGTTTAATGTGCTTCCAGTGAGTATTTTTAAAGCATTGGTGTCCAAAATAAATTTTCAGAAAGAAACTTTTATCCCTGAGAGATACTGAGAGCCCATTAAATTCATAGGAAATACTGGCATTTTCTTCAGTGATCTGATTCACATGTACTTCTTGTGATTCTAATCCTACAGAGAACGGCAGTGGAACAAATACAAAAATGTTTCTGTTATAATAGTCAGGTTTGAATATGAGCAGAGAAAGAAATGCAGATTTTTATTAGTGTACAAAAATCTACCAAATTCTAGAATTCATGGTAGAAAATTAATGTACCATAAAACACATGGAAAAAAGAATATGTTTTCATGTGTAAGTCACTAAATACTCTGAAAAGGCAGGAAGGTATTTTTGCAAACTGCTCCTATGAGGCACAAAGGGATATCTTTCTAAGATCATACAAGGCCATTAGGGCATCCAGCAACAGAATCACCCCAAGTCCAGTCTGGTACTCAGTGAACTCCTCAGGGAATTTCGTGGCAGTGAACAGACTGTATTAAATTAGCAGGGTGCTGCACTGATCTCTATTTCATCAAAGATGTGCAAAAGTTGCTTTAGTCTTAGGAATATTTCTTAGGAAGAAATATTTTTACTTGCTCTACTTTTGAGTCTGTGGGTGGGCCACTGAGGATCCACAATTATTTTCAGGTTTTGGACACATTTCTACAGGAGACGTATCTGGTTTTCTGTCTTTCTTTTGGTCAAAGAACAGTACAGTATCTGTGGCAACTTGTAACCTCTTTACAATAGTCTTGAAGTGGCAAATGATGAGAAATGTTTTCTGCAAGGTTTTGCAGGGGTAAAAAAATTTTGGCCAAATGATTTTTATTTTGTTTTTAAGGCTTCAAAGAACTTATTAATATCAGCATCCTTCAGTTTTCTGTGTTGTCTTTTTAGAAGAAAAATGCTTACTATTTTGATAGATTCAGAAGTAAGGTAATAATCTTTCAACACCTTTGGTTATATTTTCCTCTGTGCTCAGTGTTCTAAGTTCAATGGCTTTATTGTCACTCTTTAAGTCTTAATTGCTGCAGATTTTGTCTGAAACAAATGCCTCATCTAGTGTATCATTGTATTTTGAGGAGTCCTTGATGCCATATGCACAGCAACTCAAATGTATATTAATGTCCGAGTATGATATTATCATATAAATGAAGGAGGAAGGCAACAATGAAAATCTAGAAACATTGGTTTCCTGTGGAAATGAACAGGAGTCCCCTAAGGCTTTAATTCTTGGAGAAATGCTCTGGAGAAGGCAAAGCTAACCAAGCATCTCTCTGTACAGTTGGATCCCTGTGGAGTAAGTAGTAAATGACAGGCAGACAGCCTGTAGCTGCATCCCCTGAGCCCAAGAGGTGCACAGGGACACAGACACAGAGAGCTCTGGCAGAACTGTTTTGTCTGGTGGGCTAAAATCCAGCCTAGGAGGGAATGAAGAAACTCAACACTGAAAGGAAATTAAGGAAAAGCGGTTATTTCCCGGAACCCATCTGCAAACAGGTCTTCAGCAGGTCCCAGCTAGGGACTCCCCCAGAGGAGTTTTGCCAGATGGCACAAGGAATGCAATGACTCATGGTTTTTCTCTCCCTGTTCCCATATCCTTCCCCAGATATTCCTGGATTGTTTCTCCTTCACTATCCTCTCTGTCCTGATCACTGGGTCCTCTGAGAAGGCTGAAAGGAGGGCTGGGATGTTGTGTTTCATGGGGAGCCTGTCTTGTGAAATGTGCTCAGCAGGGAGCTGGGGTGCTTATTAAGGAAGAGTTAGAGATGTGAAGGGGCATAGGAGAGCAGCAGCACAAGACTGGGATAACCAGCACTTCTCTGTCCCTACCACTGAGCAAACCTCTGGTTTGTCAAGAATTTAGTGCCCAAAGCCAATTTTTAATAGAAATTAAAATAGGTATAATGTGTTTGCAAAGAAAGCCCTCCTCCCCTGCCTATGACCACTGTTGTTTACTGGAGATCTAAAATGAACTGGCTGACAGATTTGTCATCAGCTTAGATTTCCTCTGCTAATAGGGGAAAAAAAAAAAAAGGAAAAAAATTCTCTGATGCTGTGTTGCTCTGCTTCTATGCTTTTACTCGGCTCAAGTTGCACAAACGTGGATCTTCCTCAGCAAATGGGGTTTGCAATTTTATACCTTAGAAATACATTTCTTGATGGAAACTTTCAGTTTTGGATGTTGATATAATACAGTAAACTACATAATCACTTCAGACCTGACACTGGCCATGTTCAGAACTGCAAATGTCATGCTTATTCTCCGTTCCAATATACCTTATGGGTCAGGATGGTTCTTTCAGAGACACTGCGGGTGCCCCATCACTGGAAGAGCTCAAGGCCAGGTTGGATGGGGCTCTGAGCAACTTGGTCTGGTGAAAGGTGTCCCTGCCCATGGCAGGCAGGTTGGAACTGGATGATCTTTACATTTCCTTCAAACCCAAGCCTTTCTATGATTCTGTGATTGTATGATTTAAAGCATCTATTTAAAGAGTTGAATAATATGAACAATTACTTTATCAGAATCCACCAGCTGAGGAATATAAATTTATGCATACATTAGTGAAAAATATGGAATTCATGATGTCTTTGCTGTTAGGACTTCTCTTTTGGAAATCCCAAGGGCTGTATAGTCCCAGCACAGGGAGATGGGGTTCTGGCTAGCTTTAAAGCAATGCAGTAATTTATCTACCTATAAACTAACTGTCGTGTTCTGAAACTCATTTTCCAGTGCAATAGCAAATGGACGTGATAAAAAATCTGAGTTTTTCAATTTTATGAATAGAAGATTAATTATTTGGGGGGAAAAAACGTCAGCTTTACATTATTCATTCAGGGAAAAATAAAAGAAGTAATATTAAAAGTGAATCAATGGAAATCTTTTGGGTAAGTATATTTCCCATTTCATTATTTACAATTAGTGATCATGATCAGTTCTTACAATTTTTGTGCTCAGCTTGATTTAATTAGGATCGAAATGGAAAAAATATTTCATATAAGAATTCTGCCTTCTTTTCTGATTAATACCACACAGTTTCAGAAAATATGAATAATAGAGGCTGCAATGATACTGGTTTTATGTTTTCTCACAGACAGTATAGTAGTGAGCCAGCAAATGAAATATTGCATGTCATGCCACTTGATGGGATATAATTCTGTTACACAGTTGAGTTTAAATTCAGCTTGGCAGATCCATTGCTCACACTGTCATAAACCAATCTATTTTTATGCTGTCATTGTGTGAACTAAAAAAAAAGTCAAGTTTGAATCTGTGTGTGCTCTACCTCCCCATTAACTCACTGTCTCTAAAACAGTGACCTGCCTTTCAGTCTTTTCTAGTAGGCTAACCTCCCATTTCTATGTAAAATGTGGGTTGTTTTTAGCAAAAGAGATTTCAGTTAAATGTTATTGCTTATTGAGGCCTCAGAAATTTCCCTGCTAAAAGACTACAAAAAGCCCTTGAAAGTTGCCTGCTCTGTGCCAACTGTTTTTGCCTTGGCCCTCTCAGATGAGGAGCTGACATTTTCATTCTGGTAGGAAGGAACGAGGGGGAGAGAGAGAAAACTTAAACACTGATAATTCCTACCTAACAATTTTAACACTGTCAGTGAGAGGGGTGTCCAGGCTGGCCCTGCTGGCTCCTGCTGTGATGCTTCCTGCCATAGCCAGGGAAGTCAATAACCAGCTGCCCAGGATTATCCAGTTGTGGCTGGTCAGTCGACACGGTTTGGCATGGAAGATGTGCTTGAGCTGCTGAACAGAAGCTTCTACTGTACCTTTTTTGTTTTTAACATTTTCCTCTCTATTTTTTTCTGCATTTATTTCTTTGCCATGCATCTCCACATCCCCTCTTCCCAGTTTTTTTCTTCATGAGTGCTCAGCTGCTCCTTCCTGGGTGTACTGAACAGTGCATAGGGCTGGACACATTGCTGCCTGTGTTTTATTTCCTGTGAAATCTCTGGCCTTTTCACTACAAACAATATCCTTTGGGACAGAGTTTGTTTTTTCTATCCCTTGCCCTTCAGTAGTTTCTGTTCTGTTGTAAGTAGCGAGACAAAACTCCAGAAAACTGCTTGCACCTCTTCAATATTAGGATGGATGAAGGATCTGGAAGATGGCACATGTAGCAGAACAAACAGGAGAAAAGATGAGTAACTTGGCTGCAGTCACACAGCAAAGTGCTGACAGAGAGAGGAACAGAAACCAGGAATGCTGGTTCTCAAGACCGTCTTCAAAACAGTAAACCATGCAATTTTTCCATAGTCTTATCTAGAAATTTCAGAGACAGAATGACATGCTGTTGTAAAACTGATAATAGAAGACTACCATCAGCAAAGCACTATTTATAAATGGGAGGGTGGGAAGGAGCTCCCTGTACTGAATGCCATAAACAAAGAGCACCAAGGGACTAAAGGGAATATTTTAATGTTGGTGTGCCGTCGTGAGCTTTCTTTAAACACAAACATTGTTAATAAACATGGGTTTATATATTTCCTTTGATCAATGGATTCTGATAGGTTTTAAACATCCTGAATAGCTAATTACTGTGTGTCCAAAAGGAGAGGAAGAAAGACAGGAGCACATTCTTAAATCTGTTGTAGTCCCATTTTTGTACAAGTTTATGCTGGTATCAAATAGACAGATTTTTCAAGGGTGATGTGGGACTGCATTTTCAAACAAAGGGGACCAAAGCTGCTCCAATTAAAATGTGTCTAAGGACTTTTTATTACATTTTACTTTCACAAAAGAGATAAATAAATAGGTACAGAATGAATGTTTGGTTTTACAACTCGATTCAAAGCCCAATTAAAAGGTCCCAGCATAGGTGCTGTATGTAAAAAAGGTCCACCTTGAACCTATATTTGATATGTGCTAAAATCAAAGTGAGTAACTAAAACAAAATTTTCCCCCTACAGTATGTCCTTCTGTCAGTCTATCCACAGAAGCAAAACACAGATGTATTTTATTTTGATTAGTCCCTTAACTTTCTTCTGTATATATTTTTAATGACTCCAGACCGGTGGATATTATATCCCAGGGATGTTGTTAATATTTATTCTCTGACTCTCGCTCGCAGACCTTTTATTCTTTTGCTTAGTGTGCTGCAAATTGCCTGCTCATCTGTGTCCTTCACTGCCTGGATTACTTCATGGTGTTTACATAGCAAAGCAAACTATACAACATCCCAGGGGCCCAATGCTGCTGCCCCGGAATACCGGTGAGTCTAATTGACAACAGGATGTGCCTGTGCTTTATGATAGCAGAACCAAGCCCTCATCACAGCCAGCCAAGCCGGAGCAATAAAACCCAGACTTCATATTCTCTCACTCCTTGCTCCTTGAGAGGCAGAAATCCCTAGTTAGCAATATGTCAGATTACCTTTAGCATGATTCCTATCATATAATAATGCAAATTAGTGTCAGCATTTATACGTGTTTGTTTAAGTCACTGATCCCACTGAAACGATTTTCAACAAGTTTAAGGTTACTTATTAATTTCTAAGGTTTAATGAGAGGGTGTCACCTTATTTTGAAATATTCCATGCTGTGAGTGATTCCAAAGTGCCTTGACTGAAATCCTTGCTTAAGTCTAGTGTTTGAAGCAATTTATAGCTGGATTGTTTTCTATTGTTTTTGCCATTTCTCCTCTTCTCTGTGGAAAGTGGGGGAGTCTTGTTAGCCACTATTAATGAGGAAAACAGAAAATAATGCAACACTAACTAAGCAGTCAAAAGCAGTTTCTCTCTTTCCTTGAAGTTCTATTTGAAGAAAAATTATTCTCTTCTTGAGAAGAATGATCCTCGGGAGCAGAATCTGAAGAGAACTTCTAGGTTAGCCCGTGACTATTACCTAGCCACAAAAAGGGGCAGTAACAACTGGCTTTCTAGTTTGGGTCACTTCTGCAGAGGAAGCAGCATTTTATTTCTCCATGAACAGAAAAGGGTAAGGACAAGAGTGGGTGCATAGATGTGCAGTAGGTATCAAACTGCAGGAAACGTCCAGGAAAATCTGCATTAGTTGTTTGGAGGAAATCCACACCATCCCTCATGGGCCTTCAGAAGGCAGCATCACAGGCTGACACATAATCCCGCCTGACTGCACCAGTGCCGTTTCATTCCCTCCAGTCCTTCCTTTTCTAGCTTTCTGTTCCCTCCCACCCATAAATTCTTCTTCTGCCCCAGAAGGCTGCAAAGTTCTGAGATGTGAGATCTGTCTCCCAGAGGGAGGTCAATAATAAATTATAAAAAGTGACCAAGCAAACCCAGTTCAGCATGCTGTATACCACGTACAGGGAGAACGGGGCAGCATGGAAATATCACTGACTCAACTGTGACAGATTGCTCTAACATGAACTCTGACCTTTTGCATGGAAGAAATCTCCTTTCAGCATTCACAGCTTGTTTCTTTGAAATGAAACAGTGAATCCCATGGACACTGACTGTTTACTCCAACAAAATTGCCATTCACATGTAGGTGATGCAACAATTGCTTGGAATAAACTCAAAATAGCAATATTAATATTGATCTTTCCTTTTAGTGTGTTTGGTATGAAAAAAAAGGCATGAGAAAGTGATGACAGTGGAGTGCTGAATGTGCTCAGTGTAAAATACTGCTTTTCTGCTCCCCAGTAAGAACCTTCCCTGAAAGTCAAGTATTTCATTTCATCCTCTCTTTGCAGCACTTGAGGCCAAGCATGTGGTGTAATGTCAGCAGTTCTGCTGTGCAGACTGGCATGATGGGCTCTGTAAGACAAATATTCCAAACCTTCCTTTTGAGCACAGGAGCAAGTTTACCATGAGAGCAACATGTGTGTGTTACTGTTTACTGGCTCTAATGGCGTTGTTAGGTGTAAAGATAATCCAGGTTGGTGAACTGCCTGTAACTTGGGGCCATTTCATCAGAGTGAGGCTAAAAACTTGCATTTTCCTCTTTCGGCAGCAGCATTGACAGAACCCCCTGCTTCCTCTTTCTGTCCTCCAGCCAGGCAAATGACACTGTAGTAGCATATATGAATTGTCCAGGGAAAGACTGAAGTAGGGAGGGCTGCTTCATAGCCTGAAGAACACAGCTACTGAACGTGCAACTAAATCCCACGCCTGAATATTGTAGGTCCAATTTAGGGGCCCTGACAGTTGTGATGACAATCTTGGTATGAATTGTTTCATTAAAGATGTGTTGGATATGTGTTTCCTCCGCTCCTTGTGGAAACAAAAAAGGCGCGCTGAAATTGTGCAACGCTTCCCATCCAGTTTTTTGGCCATTGCTAGTTCTTCTGGAGAGTATGAACTTCCAGTGCCTAGGAATGAGCAAGCCCATCTGTTCCACCCTGCTGCTCAATACCTAGTCTAGCTTAGAGAGCCGTGTTTCCAGCAGCTGGTGATTAAACTCTACCAGTCTGCAGTGGCTTTGAGTGATGGTGGCATGATCTCATGCCACATGCATGTTGACATATTCCTTTTTTCCCCCAATCGTCTTTTCTCTTGTTAAGCTATGTCAGTGATGACAGAGATGTGGGTCCATGATGGAAAGGGAGCAATAAGAATTGGAGGGCAGCACTTTTTGAAATTCCAGTCCCTTCTGTTGATAGAAACAGAGCTCGTGTATCAAGGTAATGCATCACTCAGTGGCTGGCCAGAGAAACATCCCATCGGGCTATGACTGAATGGAGAGACTATTGCAATACTTTTATGTCTTTACTTCACAAAATAAAAAATACAAGTGTACTCTTCTTGCCCTCTTTATTTTGCCTGTTGAGAACAGCATAGTCTGTCAATCAAGAAAAAAGCTTCCAATTGTGTAGCCTGTTAGAATCATTTCATTAATAACATGTGTTTACTACTGGGAGAAGCAGACTCAGTGTGCTAAGATTTTGTTTGTCAGTCAGTCATTGGAACCCCACTGTTAATCGCATACAATGGTTTGTGGTTATGCCACAATTTAACCCAGGTTTAAAAATACAAACTAGAGCCTTGGTGGTCTGCTGAGAGCAGTGAGTGGAGCAAAGGTATTGGTTGAACCTGCCTTGTGGGCTGCTGGCTTGGAGTACTGTACGAGCTAATCAAATTTATTAACTCGAGCCATGACCAGAATGCACGCACGGGTGAGTGTGGGTGGGTGCACCCAGGTTAGGCTACATTTTGGCTGCAGTCTGCAGGGAGGAGGAAAAGCAAGGCTTTGGCTTCCCTTCCACAAAGACAAATTGGAACCAGATATCAACTAGATTTTGGGATCTCTGGCAGTCTAATAAGGAGAAGGTATTTTTTTTGTTGTTGTTGTGGCTTTTATTTATTGATGTAGGGAACGGCTTAGAAAAAAACTGAGGGAGTTTCAAAACTGAGTGCCAGTGGCATTTGATGCATGTGCATATCATTGCTAAATTGCCCCCTGCATGCCACTTTAATGGCAATATTGCAGGCACAATCCCTGTCTACACAATAACGAGGTCTGAGTGCGGTTGCCAGAAAAGGGAGAGGCATTTGGCTACTTAAGAAAAAGAATACTGGAGAGGCAGTTGTGTATCTTTATATGAATCTTGACCTTCTGGCAGAGGTAGGAAGAGACAAGGTGACTAAACCATCTTTCTTAATTACAGCTAGAATATGGTAAGTGAAAATTCCTGTTTACCACAGCACTGTAGAAAGTATCATTCATAAACTGCAGGACTTGTAATACTCTGAGAAGAATATATTCCTCTCCAGAGATAATTATATCCATTTCTCCACAGCCCAAGAGATTTTGTAGGAACCTCTTCCAGATTTAGAGCAATGTAAATGATATTTTTAAATAGCAATGTTAGGATAAAGTCAGCTCCATACATTCGTATTCAAATAAAACAGCATTAGCCTCAATTCTTTTATTCTATATAAAGCTTTCATAGTGTCATTTATCCTAATCACTGAAATTATAACTGGCAGAATTACTGTAATTTTGAAATGCCTGAGCAGATTCATTCATGAAGGCAGTGAAAAATGTATACTTGTTTTAAATTTATATAGGTTTGTTTTTTCACATTTCTGATTAATATGCATTAACCCCTCAACTAAGTTTTCTTACTAAGATATTCAATTAAGTGGATTGAGATTTGCTGAAGGTACTTATACTGGTAAAAGCATTCAGCTTGAAAATTCGTGTAATATTCAAGGCAACATTGGGTTTAACTCTCACTAGCAGCGAGTTGAGACCATCCTTAGCTCATCGGGTGATATTCTACAGAGAATCCTTCCCCTTTGCCCTCCTGCCCCATCTCTACCACTCACAATGTACTCCACAAGATCCTATTTTTCTGGTTTTATGGGAGCTAGAGGGGAGCTTTGGAACTGCACAGCATCTGGGACTGCTTAAACTGTGGCAAGGAAGCAGAAGACAAGTGCTAATAAGAGGTGAAGAGGTGAGGACTGAAACATCCTTATACCCAGCCATAAATCAGCACCTCCTATAACTATTAAAGTCAGTGGGAATATTGTATGTGGTGGCCTTTGGGATAAGACAACCGTAAACATCTCCTCCCTCCCAATAACAGTGAATTATCATTTTAAAAGTCTGGCTCATGGAGATTATTTGCATTTTATCTGCACTACATCTATCTGAATGTCCTTTCCATGGGTATTTTACTGTTTTTTCTGTGTCGTGATGATGATGTTTCCAGTTCAGTGGCAACATGCAGGTTAATGTCAGACTTTTAAGTATTTCCGAAGGAAAGGTTTTAGCAAAATGGAGAAGAAATTTCAACAGGTTAATTTCTTTCAGAGATGTAATGCTACTTATATGTCCCACTCTAACTCCAGTGTTTAAATTAGGCCCACCATGGCCTAGCTTGGCATGATGACTGAAACGTGGTAGTGGCAAGAAGTAAAAAGTCAATCAAACTTTTGCATATCCTGATGCTTGGGCAACATCACTAGTGCAGGGTGGTAGGGGTGACACGCAGAGAAATTCTGTCACCAGAGTTAGCAATGGTACTTAGGTATCATGAGCCTTTATCATCAGCTCTCGAATAAAAGCCCCACATCTGTTGAAAACAGATGTCCTGCCAGTGAGCAATGTACAGGATCTCTGGTACCCATTCCACCAGGGTCACTCATTCTTTCCATAACATATGTTGACCATTCCTTTCCTTTTCTTGTAAACAGTATTGAACCAGGAGTGAGGCAGTGGCTTGTAAGCAACTGCAGCTGATGTCAAATTTAGGAATTTTTTATATTTTAGATCCAATGTACCTCTGTCAAGTCACAGAATTCCCCTTTTCAGGATCTAACTTGTGGGATGTTCTAAATGAAGAGGGGAGAGAAGTTGACAAAATGTTGACAAAAAGAAAGAAAAGAAAGATCATATAGGCTTAGCCAGACTTGGAGAAATGTGGATGTATTAATCGCCACTACCCCTGACACTTGAGATGTATCCATACTGCAGAAAAACAGTCTTAAATTGGGCTGACTGAGTGAGCTGACCAAACCATGAAAATAACAAAAAACAACCAACAAAGACCAAACAAAGCAGGGAACTATTTCAACCAAATGAACATCTCAGGTTCAGCCCTGATCACTTTATGGGCTCTAAGTTTTTGGCAGTCTGTCTTATGGTCTGAAATCTGTCATCTATGAGTTTGCATTTTTCAGCAATTTAGGTTTTTCTTTTTTTTCATGTCCACTTTTTTTTAGAAAAAATCAAAAGAATGCTTTGTGACTGCAAATGTCTTAAGTTTGCAAGTTGTTAACACTTTGAAAATCACATGTTGTTGACAAGGTGTACCTCTGAAAGATGCAAATGAGAGGCTGCTTAGCCTCAGTTAAGCTGTAGCTGCAGACAAGGCTAAAACGTGTTCACTTACATGGTAGAATGTGAGGTAGGTCGGTACTCTGTGCTTATTGTCTTACTCTGCACATGTAGAGCATGGGCTCAACTTCACACTTTTGTGTCCCTGGTTGATAGGTTTTATTCTAGTCTGCACAGATGTGTCCTTTAGAATGTTTGACAGCAAGGAAACAAGAATGTTGATTGGAAGGTATTAAGTGGCTCTGTTGCAGATCATACTTCTCGGGGGGGTTTATGTTTGAGAAGCTGAGCTCATCTCCAGTGTCTGCCTTCACACAAAATTAATTCTCTTAGTTGTGTGTCACTACTTGCCTTTTGACAGTGCTAAAAATGATGAAAAGACATCAAGATTGAGCAGGGAAAGCCTGCATTTCCTTCTCTTCACACTGCCCAGAAATCCAAGGAAGGCTGATCTCCACTCAGATGTATGTGCATCTTTTAGAGAGGTAACACAGTTCTGACCATCCTTTCTCCCCTGAGAGGTAAAAAGGATTAAAAATGGTGTGGGGTTCTGGTCACATAGCAAGGAGAAGGTTCAGGCCGTTCAAGTCCCTGCTTTAGCACCCTCCTCTACGTGAGAAGTTGCCCAACAAATTTTGGCAAGGTAAAGTTGCCACCACAGATTTACCACTTGTTCAAGTCAGCTTTTGGCCTTGTTTCTATCAGCTGCTGCAGAAAATGCTCTGGAGGAATTGTCTGGAAGCTGACCTGGTATACTTATATATGCTGCATGTGTGCTTTTATATATATATGTATCTATATATACATTCGTTTATTTTTTTTATACACACACACACATATGTATGTAGAAAGCTAAATGGAGAACTTTTGCATAAATTCTAGGCAGTTAGCAGCTGTCACACACTCTCATTCTGATGTGACTGTGAATAACATAAACGTTTCTAATCTTTCTAATATCTTTTGCCAAACACAAAACAAACAACATATTTCAGGTTGCCATGTAAAAGAAAAGAGAGTGAAGTCCTTTGGACGAAAGACATATCAAAGCAAATATATTTAGTTGTTTCTTAAGTGAAATTTAGTTTGTAGCATGGCAAGTATAGTCCTCTGTGGTGTTACACTCAGTGTTAGTGTAAACAGGAGTTTGGGGTTGGTTCCCCCCCACCCCTATTTGATCTTTAGAATTGTCTGTAGTTTTGCACATTGTATTAATTTTGTAATCAGCATTTCTAGGAAAAGAGAAGAATGTACAGAATTTAGGTTCTATCTCTATAAAAACTATGGGTCAAGGAAGTCGTTCTCCCAAAGCTGTGAATTTCTGTTTATGTGGATAAGACAAAAAAAAAGGAAATTTATCAGAACCAGTCTGATGCAAGAAATAGTTACCAAAACCGCAGGGACAGATTTTCACATGGCACCAGTACAAAAGATACATGTTCCTGTTGAAACATCATTCAGTTGAAAGTGGCCTAATTTCAGGGCATCAGTAGCAGTTAACACTGTCTTTTTCTTTCACATTTGATAGCATTGCCCATTCTGAGTTTTAAGGTTTGAATTTTAGAGGCAGAGAGGAACACTGGCAAAAAGTTCCCAATTTTTTTTTAATTAATCCATATTGGTTTTATGTTATTCATCCATTCTGCATTTCCCCAGGAACATTCTTATGTAAGAAGGTGAATTCAGAGAGTGGGCAAAGGGGCTCTGAAACTCAGCCAGGTGTGGAATGACAAAAAAGTACAGGGTTGATATTATTTGAGCCATTTTTGCTGTTTTGAATGTTCTGCAGCTCAAGGCTCAGATCTACATCTATCATAGAATTTAGCACTATATGTATTTTTATATCAATTTACTAATGCTAATTGGATGAACGAGGAATGTGGAATACAAAGGGAGTGAGGGAATCTGGCAGTGCGTCATCTGAGTCGGGTTAGCACAGCAACACATGGATGTACATAAGTGCCTGCCAGCTTTCATTTTCTGATTATTTCAGTCTATTGTCAGTAACAGAACTTTCCTGACTTGGGATTTATGGCCATGCACCCATGAAGGGTTCTTCACCTCTAAATGCCACCTTCAGCTCACCTCTAGGGAGGGCATCCTGAATGTCTGGGAAGGGCAGGCTGATGCACCACTGCAGGGCTTGTGCTTTGATTAAAGAGAACCAGCACACTCATCTAATTTTACCTCTTTAACCTTTAAATTGCTAATGTGTTCCATTTAGCACAGAGAGAAATCACAAGGCAGTTAGTTGCCACAGAGATATGGCACATTTAAGTGGGACCTGCCAAGGCTTTTGTGTGTAAGGAGTTCACTTTTATTGGAGATTCGCAAATGTTCTGTGGCCAATACAATGAGTAAGATATGTTAGAGTACGTGTCAGGGGTAAATTGCCTACATACCCTTCTGGTTTTGCTCGGACTGCCTTTACCTTCTGTCTAAACAACTTGCTATGGGTAGAAAGGTGGTTCCATGCTGGCCCTATAGCCCAGTCTGTAGGGGTTTGCACACACAGAGCAATGTTTGACTAATAATTCTAATTTATAAACCATCAACAATCCTAAAAACAGATTAGCCAGCGAGGACTTTTTGTGACAAATACCATGGCACTTTTCCATACTGAACCACATAAAAGGACTCTGGGTCAGAAAAATGCATTCATTTAGGATCAAGTCTAGCAAAAGTCCCACGATTGCCAATGGAACAAGAATAACACCCCTGTTGCCAGACTTTTCCTAGGCAGTGGGTGGCCATGGATAGAGTGCTGTCCCTTCCCCCACCAACATAGTCTCTGTGTTACAAGTTGATTTCTGTTGAAGTCCAGCAGCTACACAGTCTCAGGGTAGCTGGCTACCAGCCTGAGAGTGCATTCCTGCCTGGACTGCAGGGGCTCTGACAGCAAAGGTAACCGTGATGGTTAACTTCACTCCTGGTATGGCACAGGCCTGCTGGAAAACCCCAGCAGCTCTGGAATTGCACGCTGAGGTTCAGGAACAAAGCACACAGGGAGTTCTAAACCGCCTCTGTCACCTCGCTGGCAGCGCTGTGTGCTCAGATCTTAAGATTAAGCAATTTATTTGTGCCAGGATTTAGCCTGAGTTACACAGAAAGCCAGAGCTCTTGAGAAACACGAGCAGCCAGGTTCCTCTGAGCCAGTGTGGCAATGGGTGCAGCCTCTTCTCTTTGAGCATAGACCTGGGTGAAGGGAACGAATTGCAGCTACAGAGAGACCCCCAAATGCCCAAGTGAATTCCCTTGTTCCGCAAGGTCAGCACAAAGCAGGTAGAGCAAGGCTGTAAGGACTTGAGAAACACATTGATCCTGTCAAACCACTGGGGGTTGCAGCTGCTTAGAGAAAAGGATCAGAAAACTGATGCGCTTGGCCCATCTGTTGGGTTCACCAACCTGAACATGTATTCTACTCCTCAGAATGCTGTTTTCCAGCTGATCAGAGCTTTCTCACCAAGAAGACATTTTTAGGGGGAAAAAACAAAGTGCAAAACAACAAAACAACTGAATAATTGAAACAGAAACATAATTTTGGAAGATGATGAAAGTTAAGAAAATGGGAAGGGACCAGAGGGATAAAATATTATATTTGCCAGTTGCAATATTTATTTCCTCTAGTTACAGAACTCTATGATGGGTGGATGAAGGTAAATGAGACCTGTTTATAGTAGATTTATGTAAATACAGAAGAGCTTTTCCAGGACCTACATATATCCACCAAATATGAAAACTGTAGTAAATTATTACAGTAAAAGTGTCAGACGCTTTCCTGAGATCAGCAAGGAAAACACCTTGGTTCTTCAAACCCAGCTACAAAGCCAGTCTCATGTGCTACTAGCCTTACCCTCTGCTGAGACCCACAAAGGCATGAGATGAGCTTAGTAGCATACCCTGAATATCAACACCTCTGGTTGTTTTACATGAAAGGTGAAATTGAAGGCCCACTCTCACGCCAATTTCTGTCTTTTATGTGCATATTCATAAATACGTGCTGCAATTCAGTGATGACTTTTCAGTCAAACTAATTCAGACTTTTGCCAAAAGGGTTGGTCCCACCTGTCCCTTCCTGTGTGTGCTGTCTTGTGTCAGCACCAGCATTTGTGTCTGTAGAACACACACTTCCTCAAATGCAGGGTACAGGCAACAGAAAACTGATCCAGGTGAAAGCTCTATCTCTGCAGAGCTGTATCTCATAATCCGGTATCTAACTTTCTTCACTGGTTCCAGCCTTTTATGAGTGCACTAAGTAAAAGAAATAACCTTTGTTTTGGTAAATCCAGGTCAGACTAAGTGGATAAATCCTGTGGGCAGTAAAGACTGTATGTGACATGTATTGGTGCTGTGCTGCATGGATTGGGTGCCCAAAAGAAGCAGAAAGAAATTAGATTCGCCCCGTGGTGAATTCCCCATGCAAGTTCAGTTCTCAGCTATTCCTGGTGCTTCGTTCTTCCTGTGTGTGCTGGTCCTGGTGTGAGGGATACTTTGGGCTGGGTGCAGGCACAGGAGTACTGCAGGTGTGCCACGTTAGGCTCTGCTTACACAGCTCACATTTGCTGTGGGCTGCTGAGAGAAGGGGGAGGAGAAGAGAAGGGAAAAAAGCCCACGAGCAGAAGCTGCAGGAGCTCACAAGAAAAGACCCTCCACAAAGTTCTGTGTCCCAGATCTGATGCCTGACTCACAAAGCTTCACAAAACCCCTTGATACTCCTCCCTGCTGAGCTGAGCTGTCTTCCCTGCTTACCTTTGATCATAAGGAGTGTGTTAACTTATACATTGCAGTTTTCTGGGTTTGTGTCTTGCTCATACAAGGGTCTATAAGATGTGGGCTGGATTCACATGTGCTCTCGCATTCCTTCCAGAAGAATGTAGAAAAATCAGAATGCAGCCAGAAGTCTCCATCTAGTTTGATTTTTCTTTTCTTTAACACTATCTAGGAGTCACTACACGTAGGGTATTGTAGGGCCAAAGTTTCTAGCACTGCATTTAACTGCACCTTTCACACAGCTCGTAAACTAGATTTCCAATAGCTGTAATTTTAAATTTCTCTCCTTGGATGCAGTGGAAAATGTGACTTTCATGCTTTTCTGTGTGTTTACAGCATCATAAATAACACACAGATCTGAAGTGTTTTAAGTACATCAATATGCTATTTTAAACAAAGTACTGAAAATATGTAGCATATAGTGTCCAGTTGTTTTTATTTCTTTTAAGGGTAAGATTCCTCCTGCCTGCATAATTTTTATCTTTGCGTAGTTCAAGACTTCTTTATGTGCTGCACCTCAAAGTAAAAGGTGTTCAAAGTCAGATGAAACCTGGGTGAAGAAAGCAAGTGTGCAAAAAGTCTGGGTGGTATTGCTACTTACTGCAGGTTTTAGGATTTATAGAGTTTCAATAGACTTTTAACCAAAATTTCAATCGACTTTTAACCAAAATTTCAATCTGTGATAGGTTTAATTTCCAAAATCTTACGAAATCTTTTGACAAAACAATCCTTGGGTTGATATTTGACACGGTAATAACTTTCAATGAACCAAGAAGACATTCTGTTGGTAGAATTGTTTGATTATAATCAGTCTCCATAACTGTAGCAGTGTGTTTATTACACATTATATGTTTATTACACTGTACCAATCCAACACTTTTATAAAATGAATCATCACTAAAAAACCTGCTTCTTGTTTAGGATTTTATTAGTATCACACATTATATAAATAACTGATAGAGTATATAAACTTGATGGTTGTTAAATTTAACTACTGATCTGATACAAATATTTTAAGCAAATTTTCATCTTTTAGAGGTTAAAATCTGGATATATTTTCTCTAAGGGAATAGCTGTGCTCATGCATAGATTTCTAAGCATTTCTGACCCTCTTCACATGCAAGAGGACTTTGGGGTTTGTTTTTTTTTTTTTGTCGTAAGTGTCACTCATAGAAATGGAAAGCCCTGAATGTATTAAAAGATGGTGTGGTCTCTTGGTCAAAAAATGCAACTGATGTTCTTGAACGTTCTGCTTCAGTGAACCCCTCACACACCACACATGGAACCAGTAAAGGAGCACTGTTTCTTCCTTGAAATGGGCCATGCTATTTCGTTTGAAACAACATGTGTTTCTGCTGGGTGTTCTGTGGTTCTGTCTCAACAACATTACTCAGAGCTCAAATACAGCAGGTATCAGCCAAGGAGCTCTCAAGTATCAGAGGGATGAATAAATCATATTTTCAAGAAACACCCATCCCTTTCAAATAGATACACAGCTATACATCTGAGACATAACTTGCTTGAAAGAAATAATTTAATCTCACTCCTCCAAAATTCGAGTTGCCAAAAGACTTCCAGTAACAACTTAAATGAAAGTCACAGGAGAGGGATTGAGGCCTCAGTACAACTGGGGACTATAAAAACCAATCCCTTTCCTCGTGTCTGTTCCACTGGTGACCTCTAGTGCCCAAGGACAAGAACAGGTATTAAAAGCTTCTCCAAAGCAGTGCTTTGAGAGAACGTGCAATAAAGCAGAGTCCTTTTTTCAATGTTAAAAATTCTTACATGGGCTTTCAGTTCACAGTATTTTGAGTGCAAGATAATACGATAGAAACTTAGTGTATTATGGCGAGCAAAATACTTATGCTAATTGTAAGACTAGAAAGCTTCTTATTTGTAAAAATGAATACTGTGCCAGATTATTCCCATTTGGACCATCTGTTTCAGGCATTTGTCTTTTCCTCAGTCTGGGAAAAGGAACCACACCTACATTGGAAAGGTCGTGCTTCAGCCAGCACATACTACTGAGCAGATGATCTTCAAGCTTGAGGCCTAAATAGGTAAAATTGCTATCAACTCACTGGAATTTAGCTGAGAAAATGGGATGCCTGAGTACCCACTCAAAGACCACAATTGTTCAGAGCTTGATTTTTAGTTATTATGGTATTTCTTTTAATATTATTATGATATTTCTTTTCATGTAGCACACTCTGGCATGAGAGTAGAGCATGGGAAGGCATAAAGGTAGGAAAATATATCTTAGTTATTTCCTTCACAACAATATCGTCAAATAGAGATCAAACCGGAAAGCAGCTCTGAATGTCACTGCTATCCTGTCGGCTATGGAAGTGATGGGCAATTACAAAGGTCCAGGCATTCCATGTTTCTTGGCCGAAGTGCTTTGGTAGATCTGACTTCCATGAAGTCCATCTCTGTCTGTGACTCAGACTTAAGCAATGAGAAATTTTCTTTGGCTAATGTTAGCTCAGTGATGAACAAATAGAAGATAGCTCATGTTTAACAGTGTTAACAGGAGAGGATTAAACTGTGCTCTGAGAGAAGCATGCTAGAGAGAAGTGCTAGAAAATTGTGTTTGAAGGAGTTAATAACTGAATGCATGCATTAATACTTTGCAGGTATGTGTTTTAATAGAAACAAGATAAAACACAGAAATCATGCTTACAGCAAGGCTGGAATCTCAGATCTCTCCTTCCAAGACTGTATCCTAACCAACAGTGAGAATCTGAGAACCACAGAACATGCTGAGTTGGAAGGGGCCATCAAGTCCAACTCCCAGCCCCGAACAGAATGCCCCAAGAGTCACACCAGGTGCCTGAGAGCATTGTCCAAATGCTTCTTGAACTCTGTCAGGTTTGGTGCTGTGACCAGTTCCCTGGGTAGCCTGTTCCAGTGCCCAACCACTCTCTGTGGGAAAAAACTTTTTCTAGTATCCGACCTAAACCTCCCCTGACGAGTTTTGCTCTCGCATCCTGCCCACCATTGCTTAACATTTTGCTGCACTGTAATCGAGTTTTAAAAGACTCCCAGTAGTCTCCTAGTTAGTGGTAAAGGACACTGGGGATGTGAGCCTGAGTCTTCTCCCTGTTCTGCCTGACCATCCTGGAGCCACTGTGGCAGTCACATTTGGACAGCCTTAGCTTGGACCGAGGCCTCTTTGTAGCTACACACCCACAGTCACAGTCAGACAGGTTTCCCTCACCAGCCCCAGGTTTCCCACAGAAGAGTGTCAGACATACGGATCCTTAAAACAACTTAATCATGGTGCAACAACAAAATAAGAGCTCAAACTGATGCCTCCAAGGAGGGAGCCCAAACAAAGGAATCCCTGGGCTTTTACATTCCTCCACGTCGTATTGATGAAGGAATTGTACCCCAAGTGCTCTGAAATGTAATCTCTTACAGGAGAGACGGGCAGTTGCTCTCTTCTCCAATTAAAGAGAGGGATGCTGCAATGGATTCTAAATTGAAAGTCCTGGATGAATGAAGGCATTATCCTGCAGCTCTGTGCCAGGAGTCTGTGTCACAGGGAGCTCAGTGTGGCAGTGCCATCGCTGCTGCAGAACAAGCCTTTCCTGTGATGTGGTAGCACACAGCTCAGCCTGCAGGCTCTGTAGGTCACCACTCTGACCTGCCTTCATCTCACTTGTCACTGCACAGGAATCTTCTGCAGAGTGCTGGTGTTTCCTCCAGAGATCAAATGCCTAAAGCTCTTTGCTGTTTCAGTTGTTTATTGGGTTTGTCCTGAGAGGGCTGATGGCCTAGGGTCACAGAATTCAGCCTTGTAGGGATGTGTGAGAGAGAAGAGAGTGAGAGGATGGGAAGGAGAGGAGGTGTATACAGAAGCTGGTCTTCCCTGTAATATAAACCATGCCAAATCCACTCACACATAGAGAGATGTAAGCGCAATCTTAAAATCTGTGTCTTGGGTGGCAAAGCCGACTACATGACTTCATTCCTGATGTCATTTGATGGCTGTGGGCAGTGAGCACAAGCCACCCAGCTACAACCTTTTAAGCTTTCTGCAGCTTATATAAGAACTTACCAGGATAGTAAATTGCAGTGGCTGAGTGCATACAAAGTACAGCAAAGCTTCGGAATGGGGAAACTTCTTGTATTTTAATAAAGGCATGGGAAACAGCTGACACCTTAACTCAAACATGAACAGAATACTCTTAAGGTAAAGGTTTTTACCCTGTTATCACACTGGCTGTCCAGCAGCAGTCCTCTGGCCAGGATCTGTGAGGTGCTAGTGATCCAAAATGCGGCACACACTGCTTGAGGAACACAAGCAGCATTTCTATGCAGGTAGCAAAAGTGTACTACTGGTGTTTAAAAGAAAGCCAAAGCACTGCTCTGGTGGAGGCACCACTGCTCAAGCACCTGGGGGCTCCGAATACCTTTCTGGCAACAGCAGCCTCTTCAGAGGGGGTGTTTCCTGCCTTTAAGATTGTTTTAGCAGCTGAACCATCCATAGTCTGAACCAGAAAAAGAGTAAAAATCATAAGATGACACACTGTGAGTGTAAGAATATAACATCTACTAATTCTAGAACTTCTATGTGTTTTCAGCTGGAATCAAATTTGTTTTCAAGCGCAGTTTGACCAAAAAAAAAGCAAGAAAAAAAAAAAGCAAGTAAAAGGGAACAATTTAGGCAGCATAGAAAATGGGTCCATCAGCATTTTCAACTTGCATAAAAAACTTTTCTAAGTACGTTCAAACTATATTTACTTGCATTAAAATGTATAACTATGCTCCTGCTCGACCAAAAAGATGGAGGTATTCAGTTATATCAAGTAGCAAGGTAAGATTAACATTTTGGATAAAATTTCCTACTTTAAATTTTTAATCATAACTAAAATTTGTAGTTTAAATTAGACTATAGTTTCTGCTCTGCTCCTCTATGGCTCAGAGCAATACAGACCCAGTGCTGGGCTCTGAGGACTGGGCTGAGCCCACATGAGCAGCATCCTTTCAGGGGGTCTCTGTCATGTTTTATTCATCTAAATAAATAAGGCTACCTAATAATTTGAAACAACAACTTTCAGGCCATCAGGAACTATGTAGACTTGACAAACTTTGGTTTAATTATTCTATTGCACTGATACAATTGGAAAAAATAAAAAGACACAACCCCCCAACTGTGAATAGGTTAAATTTAAGAATGTTGCATCCATCAGAAAAATGAAATGCATTACTCTCTAAACATTCCTACTAAACATCTGGGAAATCTTAGCTTAAAAACAGTGCAGCAGGCACAATGGAAAATCCTTGAGAGTGATGACAGCTCTGATTTCACGTGTATTTATAATCCTGCACTTCGTTTATTTTCTTGGGATTTCTGAATTTGACAGAGACAGATATCTGAAAATAACTGACATGCTAGCTGTCAGCCTGTCCTTAAAATGTGTGGTCAATAGATCAAGGGAACTAAAACACAGGGGGCTCAATGTTATTCTCGGTTACAAAATGCAGAGAAGATGAAGCATTTTATAGTTCCTGAGTGAAATGCTCATATGTGAAAAAATAAATAGCTGGCAGTCTCTCACTTCAGCAACTTGTATGGGGTGCTGAAGGCAAACTACTACCTGCAGTCTGTGAAGGAAGGACTTTGCCACTGTAACACAAACATGGAAGCACAAAAGTGAGAGCTGTTTGGGGGTTAGATTTTCACCAGGCCTGTGAAATGTAGTTCCTCATTTTGTGCAGTAACTTTGAGAGAATTCAATTCAACGTGCAGATCAATCTCCTTTGTTCCTGTAGGCATGAGGGGTAATCCATAGTTTTGGCAGGTAGGAAAAGCAGGGCTGACCTAAATGGAACTAAAGCTGTTTTGAGACAGAAGTTCTGCGTTATACGTCTGCAGTTCCCAGGATAAAGAGGACATTTTCTTCAAATTAAACAACATCTCATACCGACTGCTGTGACAATGAGCTAACATAAAAGGCCAACATGTTACTTTTAACTCAAAAGGCAAAGATAATAAGATTAATTTTGAAATGCTCCAAATATGAGGTGGAAGACAGCAGTGATTGCTTGCTATCCACAATACTGAAACTTCTTGTGTGGTGTCAGTAGTTCTGCCAAGGTAAGCAGGAAGAGGAATGAACTACTTACCTCCACTTCCTATATCTGCTAGGCGCTGCATAAATTTCTGAGAGAGAACCTACCAGTGAGTGGCTGCAGATCAGACTAGACAAAATTTCTTCCACATGTTACAACCACGTTGCTCATTAACCACAGAGATTCAAGAAGTCTGCTCCGCTCAGTTATCTCAGTTGTGGGTGATGGCTTTGTGTAACAAGAGCAGTGCACAAAAGGCAACTAGGGCTGGGAAAACCTGCCAGAGAAGGATCCTGGCAGCTCGCTCTTCAGAGGAATAAGCCCTGCTTTTCCAAGGAAAATTCAGCAGGACTATTCCTGCAGCACCTCCTTAGCCTTGCCTGGAAAAACAACTGTAAGTGTGGTGCACATTTATATATGTATGTACATTTATTTATGTATATCTGTATGAGGACCAGAAAACAACTGGTAGCCTGCAATGTGTATGACTGAATCTGCAGCAGCAATGATTTTGGGTCACCTTAGAGTAAATATCTTGTTACAAAGACCTTGTGGTTTAGGAGATATGCCATTTACTATTTCATAAGTAAATAGAAGCTGTCTTGCAAGGAGATCATGAAACATCATACAGTTTTAATGTAGTGATTATTATTTTTCCCCATCACAGTTTTCTGTTCATATCACAGATCCAGACCACATGCAATAGTGTAGACATAAAAATTAGTGTGTGTGACTGTCACATCCCACTCCTAAAAGGAAGGGAGCACCCAGCATTCCTAGATGCCAGTGGTGGAAAAGGAATGACGAATTTCAGAGGGTCTGAAAACCTTAGAGAGTGTTATTAGTAAATTATACAGTATATTTGCTGTCACTTCAGGAGGTACCTGCATTTGGATGTGTGAGGACACAGATAGGACTGCAAGTGAGAACACAGAGTTGAGAGAGATTGGAGGAGGGTTCCAGATATTTAGACAACTTCCTGGGGAGAACTGGGCTGACAAAATCCTTCTGAATTTTGCAGTTTCAGCAAACTTGTTTATAGGTGTCTTTCTGAATTTTCTCTCCTACTTCCACTTTTTTCCATAAATCACTGTTGTTTGTCAATGTCTTGGGGTGACTCTATGATATGTATCCCCTATTGCTGCTGTGGCACTTTGTAAAATCAGAAGACTGGATTCACTCTGGCATTCTTGAAATGCTGCAAGGACAGCAGGTTTCAGAAATGCAGAATATGGCAACCAGGGTAGGGAATTACGGAGTGTTCTCTGAGGGCTCTTCAAACTTGTCTCTTGCATGAATACTTTTTTTCGTGTACATGGGAGATGCATGAAGGTATTAATTTCTTACTCCAGTGAAAATGCTTGCAAGAAGGTAGAGAAAACATAATTTTTACTGGAGATAGTCTTCAAAGTCAGTCTGAGAAGAAAATGTCTGTTACACAAGCAGTCTTTGGGAGAAAGCCTTTGAAAAAAA
Source organism: Monarcha castaneiventris obscurior (assembly GCA_026261815.1). Lineage (NCBI taxonomy): Eukaryota > Metazoa > Chordata > Aves > Passeriformes > Monarchidae > Monarcha > Monarcha castaneiventris. Next base: position 3,324,028 of record JAMPIT010000890.1, read on the forward strand.
AAGGGTGTACAACTAAAGTAGTTTCTTATGCTGGTTAGCAATGGACTTGGAAGGCAGAAAACATTGTACCAGCGTTTCTCACTGCAAAAGTCTGCTGTAGCCTGATAAATGTTCCGAATAAAAGATAAGGGTGTGCACCGAAAAAGAGCTGTTAATGACACATTGCTGCAAGCATTGTGCTGTCTGGTGGAATGGAGATATTTGTCCAAATGCTTGTTATTCCTGCTTGCTTGTCACTCCTGAAAGTCCAGCTGGTATCTTTTTCATGGGTCCAGGGAGACACAAGTATTCCCTGTTGTACTGCTGTATACCTCAAAAGAAATAGTCTCAGCAGAGAAAGAGGAGGAATTTTGACAGCAGGATGATAGTTTGCCAAGCGCATTCCTTTTCCTTGACAAATTTATTTCTTTTAAATTCAAATTATCAGTAGTCAACTCAGCATATTCTATGGTATACCCTCTGATGAAGTTCATACCTGTGTCAACCCATCTGGAACACTAACCATCCATTTTGAGATGGACTTGGGAAGCACCTATGGAAGGCATAACACTGCTTCTTTAAATAATCTAGGTGTGTGAATAGTCATTGCACTTTACAGGCTGGCACTGTTTTTGCTTTGAATACTTCATTTTATGGTGTACTAAATTTGTGAATATTTGTGAATATATCTGTGACCAGTGACAAAAAAATGCTTGGCTTTTGTGATCAACAGGCATTTCACTTCCATGTGTCCAGGCTTTTCCATCTGGATGCACTTTCCATGCTTACCAAGAGCTTTGAGACCTACACAGTCTCTCTGCAGGTGTGGCATACGAGAATATCCTCATCAAAACTGCAGCATTTTAGTGAATGAGTAGTTCAGAACTTGTTTTACATATGAATGGGACTTGCCGTTCACCTGTTGGTCTCATGATTTCTGTGCTCCCCGCACACTTGGGGAAGTGTGAAAATTCTTTCCAGCAGATCCCAGACTGCTGGAGTCACAGAGCCCGTTCGGCATCCCAGCCCTTGGAGCAGCTGTCTCAGGAACCAGTCTGATTCAGCCAATAAGCAGCACAGCAGAATGATAAAGCAGCAGGGGCAGGCTTTTGGGGTCTGTGGCTTTTGGGGGTAACACCCACCATTTCTTTGCTGTGGGGACAGTAACCCGGGGATTTTTCCCTGGTGCTTTTGCCCTGTTCCAGACACAAAAACAAAAAAATGAAGATGATTAAGACAATGCCTATGTTCATTCTGGTGTTTACAGGTGAGTGAACATTTCTTTATATTTTTTCTCAGGTAATACTTCCTCTTCAATACTTGTAATTACTTCTTGAAAATATTCCTAAATACATTCTAAGTGTTAATTCATGTCTTGATCTATAAGTACAATCATTGAAAGTGCTTTGTCTGTGCATTATCATATTGTACCACATGAATGATTACTTTAGTTACATCTCTATCAGTAAATTAAGCTTAAACAGTAAACTAATGCTTAAAAAGCACAGTTATTTTGCCATGCAAATATCTGTGGCACTCCTAATGATAAAACTTCAAGAATAATTTAGGTTGTATTTTAAAGAAATCCTCTGCAGGTACAGGGAGACACAATGGCCAGTATAAAAGATAAGACTTGTTGCAACATTAGTCATCTTGGACTCATTAATGAATGACAAAATGAAATGTTAATATCGGTTATGATCAATAGTCTAACAATCAACAATAAAACTAGAGAAATGACAACACCTACAGCTCATCCCTTTGTATTTGTCTGCACTGCTGCTTACAGGTACAGTGGCAGTATCTCAGTGATGCTGCAAGGAAACAAAAAAATTGAATTATTTCAGGCCCTCTAACAATGAGCACCAGGCTTTCCCATCTTCCCCACAAAGACTTTGTAAATTCACTGATTAGAAGTGAGAATGGCCGGGATCTCCCTCCACAAGTTTCATGAACTTCCCAACTGCACCATTTGCAAGATTAGGACTGTCAGGACCCCTTGTATCAGTTCTGTCTAATGAAAATATTTATGTTTGATACTCAGAATTTATGACAATGTTGTATTAGAGAGACCTTGCATAATTTGAGTATAATATTAGACAATAATGAAAGAATATATTCTAACAATAATGTTAGAATTTGTGACTAATTTTATCAGTTTCATACATTTCCACCAGAACACCCTTGCTTGTGAAAAAGAAAAAAATAGGCTTTGTCTGGTGCAAAGACATAAAGCACTTCCTTCTTTGCACCTCTAAAGCAATAGAGGGAGAATTTAAGAAGGTGCAAAGAGGTGGAGGGGGGTTGGCTAATGGACCTTCTTATCATGAAGGTACACGTGTTCTGAAACAAGCCTGGCTGAGAATTTATGCCGTCCCTCTTCTAAGGAGTTCATGGAAACACATCTATCACCCCTCTCTGTTGAGTTGTGCCCTTCTTGGCAGAGTCCTATGAAAGCTTCAAAGTGACAAAGCAAGTTTCTCTCCTAACCCTGGAGTCACTTTAATGCATTGCTAACAAGTGCTGCCCCTTCTCAGAGAGAGGCAGCATCTGCCCATAAGTACTGTTGGGTGCACGTTTGCTCTCTTCCAGAGAAACTGTGGATGGATGTTATGTCCAGAGGGGATGTTATAGTTCTAGGAAGAACTTTGCAGATAGCAAATCTCAGGGGAGACCAGAATTAAATAAGATGTTTGATAATGCTGAATGTTTTTAAATTATGTGTCCAAGAATCTCACAGGGCACAGCTTTGCACCCCTGTGATGTTTCAGAGTCCATGTGGAATTTCCTGGAGCTTCTTCTTCCATAGAGGAGGTTTTGTTTTAGTTTGTTTTTTGTGTCACATCTGTGGCTGTAAAAAGCATCTCCTTAATGCTCCAATAACTTACAAAAGGATATAGTTTTCTTCCCTTCCTGTCATTTACAGAAAGTTCAGGGAAAGTATCTTTCACCCCTCCCCAGTTCTTTTTCTTATAATTTGTAATGGAAACGGAGAAGTGAAAGAAAGGGTGTTAATTATATTTGTTAATTAAAGCAAGCAGGTGAGTATCATCATCTCCATCAGTGTGGTTGCTTCCCATTTGAGAAGCATATAGGGAAAGAAGAAAAGTGAGAATGAGGATGAATATATCAATAAAGGTCCCAGGTGAACTGAGCTGCCATATCATATCAACCCCCATCAAAACAAATGAAAATGGGTTTGCTAATTGTCACAGAGTGCCCAAATCTAGTAAAGGATCTGCTACTGTTCCCTTACGGATTTCATTTTCTTACTCCAGAGCAAGGAAACAATATCTGAGAATAATAGCTGAGATTTTTTTTTAAGCTTAGTAAATGGCAGTGAAGGGAGTTTTTCCAAACTTTTTCTGAGAAACATCTTAACAATTTCAACTGAAATGTTCACACAAAAAAAAAAAGGATGGAGGGAAACATTCCAAATGTAAAACAGCAGGCAAGATTGTCCAAATTACAAGCATTTGAATCTTATAACTGAAATTATCAAACAACCTTAATAGTACATGGGATGGTGTACTCCAGCAACAATTTATTGAAATTTTTTAATTTTAGGATATCTTTGTAATGCTCAGGATACACCAACACCTCCAAAGTCCTCCAGTGAGACAGAAACAGTCGGTGGTTTATCACCTCCTGTGGTAGGTGGTAAACATACCCAAAATTCTTCACCAGGTTCTGCATCGGAAACACAGGGTCACGTTCCAGGTCTGTTTTTTAAGTTGTTGCTTTCTTCAGATCCTGAGTCAGTTCTTCCCTCAAGTGTGCACACCTGAGTCTTGTGAATGCCTTGCTCCACTTTTCCGCTGTTGTTTTCCACGCAATGACTCCTTAGAAGAATTGTGAGCACAAACCAATCTAGCAGCAATATAATGCTGTGATTGATTTAAACAGGTTTCCACCTGTTTCTCCAGAGGTGGAAGCTGAAGCACAAAGAATATTTCAGACATCTCAAATAACACAGCCTAAATAATTGTCTGTCAAGGGGCAGGAAATGCATCATTTAATATAGAATCAGGCACTTTCCATGATCAGTGGATAGCTTTGTATTCTATGCCAAGAGGAGATAATTAATGAGGAAGACAACAGCAGAAAAGGTCCCCCCAACCTGTGAGGTGTCTTGATTGTTCCTGTGACACCTCTCTGTGCAGCAGCTGCCTCTCTGTGTGTCTCAAATGTCACTCTGCTCCTGCTGGGCTTTCTGGAGGCTTCCTGGAGGCTTTCTCAAGCCCCATCTCTTCTCTTCATACAACAGCTGCAAGCTGCATGAAACTTCCTAGGTGCAGGCTCAGCACACTAATGCTTTCTCATATCCTGTATTTGTGGGGTTTGGGTGGTGGTGGTGCTCTCCACAGCAGCTGCTAGGGCAGTGTTAGTAGCTGAAGTGTCAGGGATTTCACCTGCCCTCCCTATTTCCTCCTCTTGTATCTCTTGTACCGCTTCTTATACCGAGGTAGGAAAAGCAGCTTTAGCTTCACTACACATGACTGTGCAGTTTTCTCAAGTTTCTAATTTTTATTATTTCCCTTTTGGCAGGAAGAAGTCTGCCAGCTCTAGTAGGTAAGTTGACAACTTCAATATATGTACTTTCACTTAAAAGACTTTTTTTTTTAACCTAAGTTTTGAATTTTTAACTTCTTTTACTGCAAGTTATGGAATACAAAAGCTATGCATGGCCTTGATGAAAAACTCTGTTTTCATATAAGAGTATTTAAGACACTCCTTAATTGCAAGTCATGGTATTTCTCCAGTGATTTGAGTAATGAGACTATCAATCTACTAGGCTAAACCATAGTAATTTGCTTTCTTATTACTATAATTAGTATTTGGGCTTTTTTCTTTTAACAAAATCTGTAACACAAATATTGATTTGGTGATCAACAGTAACTGTTGCTCACAAAAAAATAATTAGAGATTAATTATAGCACATATTAGCACTACCAAAAAAAAAGTACTGTAATGATCTGTGACATGATTGGCTTATTTCTGTGCAAACCCAGACCTGAATGAGATTTGTGTTTGTAGGAAAAATCAAGATGTATATTTAGTGTCACATATAACTGTTTTATGCTACATAATTCCCACCACAAAATAGGTATTAATTTTTTCCTTGTCTTTAATGGCTTAGAGTCATGGTTACCTTTCTTTTTGCTCTTCTAGTGGCAGGAGTCAGCATTGCCCTAGTGCTGCTTTGTATTCTTATAGTTGCTGTTTTTTGGTATGCATGGAAAAAATCTCAGGTAAGTCCAAGATTTTTCTTTGGATATTTGTTACTGTTTGTATCTGTATATGTTATAGAACATGAAGTTTCAGCTCCCTACTTTTCACTCAGACTTCTGACGTTCATTTGCACTGTAGTTGCTTTTCCAGTGGGAGGGGAGTTTTTGCCATTGTATGGCATTCTTAAGGTTAGGCAGCTTATAACTGAAATTTAATTTACCTCAGCTGACCTTCCTTCTGGGATAGGACCTGCCCACATTTTTGTAGGAATGGTTTCTGGTTCATAGTTTTTTCATAAAAGGTCCTGCATCAGCAATGACAATTGAAGTGTTCAAGTGAGTTTTAGCTGTCTGAATTACTTTAGATCCTATAATTATTTATCATGATTTATACTATAATAATTTGTCACAGTCTTATCTGTGATAATAGTGATAAAAATTAAAAATATTAGGTAACTTATCTAATAATAAGAATAAATGCAGTAACCTTATAGAAACAGATATGCAAAAATAGCCTCTTACTGAAACAATTTAATAATAAGGAAAAATATCAGGAGAATTTATATTATATTTACATTATTGGTTTTGTATTTGTGTAGCTCAGGTGCACGCTGCAGTGATAACAACACATTTGTGTTTCTTTCACAGGAGGGTTCAATTGAAATCAATCCCATCCCCTACGGTGAGGCTGGAGTGTCCTTGAGAACCCTCCCGGTGCCTGAGAACTAACGGGAGTGGCCTTTTGAGAGAGCAGTGCAGTGACAGCAGCAGAGCTGCTGCATGACCCTCTGGGAGGAAACAAAAGCCCTCTCGGTTGCAGACAGTTAAAACAGCACTCTCAAAAGAGCTGTATCTGCAAAATACATTCTTGAAGTTATAAATGTCCTCTTTAGGGAAAATGCCACACTTGAACTATTTTCTAATAAATTAAACCTGCACAGAAACACCACCACTGTTGAGGCTAGGTGGAATGGCCACTGTTTGTGCTTATATACCTGTGGACTACCTATTGGAAATGGCTTCTGGAAGGTTTTAGCTTCCAGAATCTGGCTTGGGCCACAACTAGTTTACCAGCATAAACAGTGCTATTCCAGTGCCTGGGAGTTTCCTAGGCATTGGTTCATTTACTAGGCTAGCTATTGTGATTGTTTTCATTTACACTTCATGTTAAATTACACAGCTGATACACCCACCCACTCATGGTCAGGGATTATGCAAAGATGACCACTGCAAACCTTTGCTTGCTCCTTGTGCTGCTCAAGGGAAGAAGTAGTAGAAGAATGACAGTATCATCCAATAAAATTCAGGTTTCCAGGCTTAACTGATTCTTAAATCTAAAATCGGTTTAATAATAATCAAGTGCCACTCTTGCACTATTTCTTCCCCTGACTGAGTAGCACTAACTGGTGCCAGGTGCTCTCAGCAGCCAGGGAGTGCTGTGGGGCTCTGGCTGAGCAGGAGCTTGGGAATCTGGGGCCCAGAGGACACAAACACACACAAAGGGCTGCCCTGCCATAACATGGTATAGACAAGAGGAGCAGAGAGGTAAGGGGATTGTCTGAGATCAGAATATTCCTGTGTGAGCTTTGGCAAGTGACATTTATTCCTGAGATTTGCCCTGGTCTGTAGTATGTCCCTAGCTCGTATTTATCTGTGAAGATAAATATATTTAAAAGCATGCAGTGTGTAAGTCCCACAGCAATGCAGCTACCCTGGGAGCTGTAAATTTGCAGGAAGACACAGATTCTGTTTTTATGTAAATCTCCTCAAACCAGTATAGCTTTTTCCAGTAATTGTAAAGAACTCTATGTCAGCTTTCAATTTCAGGTGCCAACTGACATTCTCTACAAATGGAGACAATTTCTTCATGAAAGCCAAAAAGAGATTTTCAGATAACTTCTGTGAAACAAAGGAATGCAAAGGAATATTTGAAAGCTAATCACTTTTTCCATTGGCTGCATAGATGACAATATATTTTTCATTTCTGTTCATTTACTCTGAGATTAAGAATGAGGTAATTGTATGAATTATATGTGTAGCAATATTATTTAGGGTGGGAGAGTTGGGCTAAATCTGCTTCCTATATGGTGTTTTTTTTTAATGTGCATCTTCTGTTTTTCTTTCATTTAATAGAAATTTAGTAAGTGCTTAAATGCTTTTTTAGATACTACATCAAGAGTGCCCTGGACAACAAACAGTATTATTTGAATGCAAAAGAAATAAGAGTAACAAATATTTGCAAGAAATAATTAATCTAAACTATGTTTACAGTGCTTTGTAATTGATGTTTGCAAGCCTCTTTGTGAATAACTTTGCTTTTGAAAATGCTTTTGGAGTGGTTGTATTTTTTTTCGGAGCTTTTACAGAACTTGTGTGCTAGAAATAATATTTAACATTTGTTATTTGGTGTTCATGTTTGGTTATTGCGCTGTTTAAGATGTTTGTGATTGCTGAAAAAGTTTTCCTCTACCTTGGCTGGCCAGTCCCAGAGGAGTGGATGCTGAGCACTTAGCAGATAAACTCCCTGTGGGTTTGCAATTACTTGTGTCAGTGAAGCCTGAGCAACCCCTGGGCTCACACAGGTGCTCACAAAGTCGGGGGATTTTTGGCCCACAGTCCTGCAGTTCCCTGCCTGCCAAGGAGAGGAGCAGCTCGTGGGAATGATGGAGCCATGGGGGAGAGGGCAGTCCCAGCTTTCTGGGAAACGGGGGAGATGGTGTTGCAAAGGCATGTTCAGACAAGGCAACAGAAAACTTGAAAGAACTGCAGCTCTGATTTGGAAATGAGACAGGAAATAAATGGAAAGGGAGAAGTGTGTGGAAACCAGGAAAGCCTTGATGAGCAGAAACTGGGGATAGGGAAGTCAGACCAGCAACACATCCTACCTGTGGTTCGATGGTCCTCGCATTCATATGCACATTTTTAGTTAGTTTATTCACACTTCTTTTGCACTATAGGAAAGATGAGTAGGAATTGCCTCAATTTGAAGGAAATGAGTTTTATATCTTTTAAAGTCTTTTTGAGTACAAGAAGAGAAAACCAAACTATCCAAAGTGGTATTGGAACCTTGCTAACCGGAGATTACTTTTAAAAACAAATTACTCAAATTACCCTTATTACCAGCACAGTGTGAAGAAGGTTGCATTGAATAGTCTCTGCAGGTCCCTTCAAGCTCTGAATTTCCAATTTCTAACAACCACCACAGCTAGATAGTTGTATTTGTACAGCAGCTGGTTTCATTTGTGGATAACTTGTAAAAAGGTAAAAAGCCCTGTACACTGCAGCCAGCAGCACCAGGAACAGGTGCCCTAGCAAAAAAATAAGCATAGGGCAGATGTGGGTGATCTTCCTCACTTTGCATTCAAACATTTTCAAATTTACTGCCTTTTCAGCAGTGCAGACTTGACCACTACAACATGCTGAAGGCATGAGTTGCACAGCTCAAGATCTCTTCTCCCTCCCTTTTAAAAATCCAACAGGGTTGTTCATTATCCTCTTCATCTTTTTACCATGAGCAAAAAGAGTGGACAGTTCTCTCTCCCTTTCCCCTGTCATTCACGATGTTACAGACCCCTAGCACAATGCCTGTGTCTTCCAAACTAACAGTGTGACTTATACTGCATTGATTTAGTTTAGCACTTTAAATATGTGAAAGCACATCTGCTTTTAATATCTGGAGTCTGAAAATGGAAAGTTACTGTACTTTCTGGGGTAATAATGGCAATTTTTACGGTTTCTACAAAATTTTTAAAAGTTGGTGTCTGCACTTACGGTGTTAAACACAAGTTTGAAGCAAAAAGGGTGTGTTTGGCTAAAGAACATGGACAGTCTTTTACACAGTCATTTGTGTTAGTTATGTACATCCCTGGATTTATACACAGTATACACACCTGGATTTATACACACCTTGGTCAAACCAAGATTTACTCTTGCTTACCATAAGGATGAACATAAATTGAAAGGTTCACCACAAGTTGCATTAACCTCTGTCTCATAAACAGAAGAAGAAACAGGAGGAAAAAGTTTTCAATATGATTAATATCAAAAGCTGGGCAGTAAAAACGCATCCATTTTTAACCCTTAAAACCTTTTTAATGCAAAGTCATCCTTCAGGCCTTTAAAATTTTATTTGTATCCACTTGTTTTGCATTCCTCTTCTGTATGTGCTAGAAACAAACCCAGCAGCAGGTTTTCCTGTTTGTACAGGTTTGACTTATAAATGAAACCAGATAGAATATTGTAAATGGTAAATAAGATATGGGGTGAGAAAGGACTGCAGGGCCCAGGGTGTTATTAGCAGTGTGTGACTTTTTTGGACAGACAGTGGGTGCAGCCACCACTGCCAGCCCATCTCACACCACCTCAAACGAGAGTCTGCAAGCACCTGGCAGTGGATTCTCCAAACTCTGGAGTTCTGCTTCTGTTCTTCAGCAGTCCTTGCCAAGAAGCAAAGCATTCCACAGGCACACAGACAAACACATGGAATGTCTCTCTGTCTCACAAGCCTTCCTGCTAGTGAGCTTTGAGGCAGGTTGGATGGCTGGAAGCAACAGTGTTGGAGACAAACTGGATGCTTTTTTTTGATAGCACTTTTGATAGAAAGACACAAGTCATTGGCAGGGAATTTCCAACCAGCTGATTTCAAAACACTAAGTTCTACTGTCCGACATCACTTTAGAATCACATTTTAATAGCATTCAAATAATTGACTGTGGCCTTCTGTTCCCTCCTGTGTGTGCTCAAGTACAGCAGGACGTGTGCCAGAGTAGGAACATCTGTGTTGTCTGATTTGGGGACTCCAGTGCACCTAAAAGAGCAGGAATGGGGTGCATTCTAATGTGTGCCAGTGATAAGGCTTTTGAGAAATGCCCCTGCAGAGATACGTTCTCCTGTGCCCCTCCCTGGGAACACCCTCTTTTTCACTTCATGCGGAACAAAACTTGGCTTCTTTGGGTTTGGGTTGTTTTTTTTTTTGCATTAATAAGGTGTTTTGAACAAGAAGCAGCAGAATTGCTTTTGACAGGTTTGTGACATCAAAAGTACACCAACCAAGGAGAACTTTTTCCTGCAGTTAGTGAGGGATCATTTTGGGTAGCTGCAGTGTAGCCTAAATAAGGGGAATTCCTGGCTGATTTTAATGGAACTACTTTGTGCATATTTCAGGTATACCTGCCTCCATTTGAACAAAAATGGAAAAGAAATTTCTGGAAGACTGTTTACTTAAAATTTTCATCAGACTGACTCTTATATTTTGTAGCTACTTCCAGCAAGAATTCTGAAAGTACAGACTGGGTAGGCAAACATAAAGATAGAAGTAATGTAGAAAAAATTGTATTTCACATATTCTGGTTAACACAGTTCTTGAGTATGTAGAATCATAGAATGGTTTTAGTTGGAAGGAACCTTGAAGATCATCTATTTCAAACCCCTTGCCATGGGTAGGGACAACTTCCACTAGGCCGGGTTGTTCACAGTCCAGTCACACCTTGTGCAAATATTTTGTTCTTTCATTATTAAAGACAACAAAATCAACTCTATGAAACAAAGCAAAATACAACTCCCTCTCTTCTCCACAGAATATAGAAGAATTGCTGCTGTTAGCAGAGAGTAAAAATATTCCAAGGAATCAAACTTGTTTAGTCAGTGAGTGACTGTAACGGGCCTTCAGTTACTACTAAGGAGGCTGTTGTTTTCTAGGGGAAAAGAAACATTTTTACATTGTTTATTCCATCACCTTTAATAGTTGGCAAAAATCTGATCTTTGCACAAGGAGTCCTTATTCATCTAGCACAGGTTTTGTGATGTTCTGTAATACAGTGTCCACTCTGAGCGTTGGTAAGCAACTTGGTGCCCTTTTTAGAAGCTGGCCAGGATGATCTGTGCCTCTTGGGGGTCAAGCCCAGACCATTCAGGAGGTTTCAGAAGTGCTGCTGATCACTTCTAAACCAAATTAGTTTTCATTGTAACTGTGAGCCAAACTGTGCAAAGTTTTCTCACACCAGTAATTGACTGGAGTCAAGACCACTCACATGAGCAATTTACTGAGCTTCGTTTCACTTGTTCTGTTCTAGAGACATTGTGCTGCTATTCTCTTCTACCATGCAACTTAAAATTCTAAGTTCAGAAACTAAACTCTAGATTTAAACTAGAGTTTAAATAACTAAACTCCATAACTAAAACTCTAGATTTAGATCCCTTTTGAGTTAACACAGGAATTCCTTTTACAGTTTCGTCCAGTTAGGCATATTCTTTTAAGGGCTGTAATTCCACAGCTGCATGTTATTCTGAGCTTGCAAAGTGCCTTCTGACAGTAAAAAGTTGCTCTGGGATTCTAACAGAACAAATGAGCACAGACCTAGTGCCTGCAAGTTATGTCAAAAGAGAAGTGCTGTCTGAATAACAGAAGAGGGAAATAATCTGCCATTCTTCAGCCCAGATCTGCAGTTTCAGCAGCAGATGGCTCAGATGCTGCAGGGTCTGGGAATATGAATAGGGACATTGTTATTCCTCCCTCAGCCTCATTACACCTAGGCAGTCTGTCTGTGCCCTCTCACAGGCACCCCATTGTCACCCCAGAACACGTCCTGATCAAGATGTATAATCCCAGCATTAAATCAGTGCATTTTAAAATGGGATTATGGTGAGGGTGATTAACAAATTCTGATCAATAAATCCCAAATTCTGATCCTACTGCAGTTAGAAGAATTTATCACCTCTGCATTTTGAATCTTAGCACCCTGAGACATTCAAGTGACTTAGAAGGCTGCATATTCTTTCTTAAATGCATATTGAATTCCAAGACCTATAATGGACCCTGATGATAGAAAAATACACTGTAATCATCAGAAAGATTCTCATTAAAATAATGACATTGCAAAAAAAATCTTTAAAAGCAAAAAAAGGAAGTATCAACTTCTTGGATGCGCATAGATTCAGTACTAGAGAGAGGAAGTTACAGAATCATGGAATGTGCTGAGTTGGAAGGGACACATCAGGGTTATTGAGTCCAACTCCCAGCCCTGCACAGGACACCACAAGAGTCACACCATGAGCCTGAGAGCCCTGTCCAAATGCTTCTTGAACTCTGTCAGGCTTGGTGCTTCCCTGGGGAACCTGTTCCAGTGTCCAACCACCCTCTGGGTGGAAAACCTTTTCCTGATACCTGTCTGATCTGATATCCCAATACCCAGCTTTAATTTAGGAACAGGCTTGAAAGGGAAATAGGGAACATACACAACTGGAATTAGGGCATAGAATGTCAAAGGTTTTCAAAGAAGATGAAAGATACATTCCATTCAGGATTTGCATTTGTTCCACAATCAGGAAAGGTCTAGAGCTGGGGGGAGGACAGGGGAAGCTACCTTTCACAAGGTAAAATACCTGCTGTTTTTAGATTTTATTAAACCCCTCAAATTTCTATTTCAAACGTATTTGTAATACTTTCATTTAAGATGCTGAGTCAGTTTCGGGGATTTGTAGTGACTGAAATTTTTAAAGGTTTGCTTCCAGACTTGTATCTTCAGGAACACCCAGTATGGGCAAAAAGTAACAAATTAGGAAAAAGAGAAAGACTGAGGGATGGGTTACCATGACAGAAAATAGAAGGTGGCCACCACCTGCAGCAAAACAGGACTCTGTAGAGTATTTGTATCTGCTCTATTTGATATGAGCCACCATAGAAGGCTACTTGCCCCTAGAAATCCTAAATGGATTCTTTCTTTCCAGTAAGCTCCTGATCAGTTTGTGCTGCTGGAACTGAGATGAAGAGACTTTACTCTACACATTTGATGCTAACCAAGCAAAAGAGATATGTGACTCCTTGGTCATAGGCTACTCCTTTACTGGCACTAACCAAAATGCTTGTAAGTAAAACATGTGAATAACATCCATATTTCCAAAGATACTGCAACTCCTGTCAACATTTCTAGAATCAGTTTAATTTTCCTGGTAAAGGCCATGGTTTTTCCCCAATGTGCAGGTATTTTCTAGGAAGCCAACTGAGAAAATTAAGCAGGTTTGCATGAGCTCCTTACAAATATGATTGGCACAAAAATTGTGTGTTAGTGGGGAAAATAACTGAAAATTTAACTTCAGGTAGAAATTATCCAGAACACTGATAGATGGTTTGGCACCTTTTTATGGCCTAGTGGTTCAGCTCCTCAGTTTGTTTCCATACCAATGCCAGCTAAGGACACCAGTTTCTCTCTGATGATGAATTTATGGCAAAAGGGCAGGTTGTGAGCCATGCTGAGCTGTCTGCTCTTCTCTTGTGAGCAGGGCTGTGAAATGCACAAAAATCCAGCCTTGTGATTCAGCTCTTATTTCTCAGGCAAAGAAAGGGCATTCACTGACAGTGCAGGAGGTGAGATGGAAGCATGAGTGGAGGCTAGCAGCAAGGTCCTGGAAGGAAGTAATGAGATCAGTGACAGTATTGTAATCCCTGTCTCTGTTCTTCTCCAAAATGCTTGCACTGGATTCAGGGACTGATAACTGAACAGATAATGTCTAATCCCAACCTGCATGGGCTTCATTAATGTTACAATAAATGAGTTCTGTTTATTGCTCCATTCTGGACAAAAAACCAGTCAATTAAGAAAAATAAAAATCACATGAGGGAGTTCATCCTTATTCATCAAGGAATACACTTTATATCTTCCCCTGCTAAGGCACTTCACTCTCTGCCTACTGGTGCAAATGGGAGGAAAACATGAGAAGCAGTCCAGGCTCCTCCTAAGGACCATCTGATGGCAGGATCTGCCTCTCTGGGAACATATCTGCTTTTCACAGAATCCTCAGCTCCCTGTCTGTAGGATATATTAGGTAGGTTTTAATGACAACTCCAGACTAGTGAAGGCTGGTGCTCAGCATCTTGCAGCCGTGTAGATTATGCCAAATTCAAAGAAACCACAAGTCTGGAGCTGAATGGCAGGTTAGAGGCAGCTGTGGCTGGGCCGAGTATTAACCAAAGAAAGTGGATATGGCTGCAGCCCTTTGAATACTAGGGTTAGGTTGGCTTCTACCACAAAAAAAATTTTCATTTGGATTCGCAGCTAAAAATGTCACTGTTGTGTGCACTCACTTCAGCTCAGAATGAGCTGTCCGTGGAAAATACGATCTTCTAAAATTCCCTTGTGCTTTTTCACTGCACGGAATCCTGGAACCCTCAGAGGTGGTGCGGAGGCACAGAACAATGCGATTTTTATGTAGTCACACAACGTGCATGACCAAAATGTCTTCTGCATATAAATAATGCAGATACAGATGCCCCCTTCGTGAAGATGCAAGAAATAAAGAAGTGCAGTTCTGAAATGCTATGGCAAAAAGCTGTGTTTCCAATTTGGAATGAGAGCTGGGAGCATGTGAAGAATAAATGAAATGGAGAGATTAAGCAAGAGTATAAGGCTTTAGTGACAATGTCAGATGCCCAGGGGACAAGAATGAAGCAAGGACAGAGATCAGGGATAGAAATAGTTTACATAAATTGAAGTAATAGGTCTAAGAAGTCCAGAAGACTATAAAAGCTAAAATAGCAAAAAGAGTATTGAAAGACCAAGGACTGGAAGAACAGATGGGGAATCGAGATTTGAGGGCTGAAAGCAGCCAAGATAATAAGCAACCAACAATGATGAAGTCTCTGAAGTGAGGGAAGACAATTGGAGGTGGTGGCTTGGAAGGCTAAAGGCATTGGATAAAAGGAAATGGAAAGGAAATGCTGAGATTTAGGGAGTGAAATCAAGCACTTCAGTGTTTAACCCTGTGAAACTAAAGGCGAGTACAAACCAAAGCCACAAGTATTGATCTGAGATGTCAAAATGTTAGAAAGGACCAGCATGCTTCAGAATAAGAGCTTATGTGTGACCTGAGTACTGTAGCCAAGGACTGTCCTTATAATGGGAAAAACAAAACTGTAGTTTGAGTAATGCTGAACTCAGAGGGTTTTGGCCCAAACATTGATGATGTAAGCATTCTTCTTTAAAAAAAAATATATTTTGTACCTTCAGCAGCTTTGCAAACACAGCTGTTGGGCACAGGTTTTCATTATATTTAAGTCAGTATATTGGTACCAGCTTGATGGTTAGAAAATACCTACCAATTATTTTTTTTACTTGAAGACCTTTTAGTTAACAGAAAAGTCCAAATGAACTGGTATTTCCAGTTCAGACCAAAATCAACTCACTCAAACTGTGTCCTTTCAGATGTTTCTTCACCAGATGGAATAGAAAATCCTGCAGTCTCTGAATGTTACCTAATGGGTAAATAAGGAAATCGGAGTTTTGTCTGAAGGCCCGGATGTTTCTAAATATGAGTAATTTTTTTCCTAGTGATAGAGGCCCTTCCTATGTTGATTCCTACACAACAGCCCTGCTGTCTGGTTGTGTGAACACATATATGGTTTTCAATGACCAAATGCAATGCAAGTTAATGATATACACTGTATCCCGAAGGTAAAGATTAGTAATAATCTTTTGTTTCCCCTCTTCAGGAGAATTCTTGCCAAAACTTTGTATTTGGGGGGTTGATGGGGGAGATTTTGGTTGCAGTTGGTTTTTTGTGGGTTTTATTCATCAGGAACCAGCTTGTGCTTCTTCACTCATTTCTACGGTAACCTAACAAAAATCCCTTCCAATGAAAAAGGTTCAACTCTAGAACGGGCTCAAATTTTGGGAAGCAGTGTCCTAAACAATTCCAATATGCATGGTGCTTCAAATGACTGATAGATTCTCAAAAACTGGAAAATTATCTTTTGATAGAGATTTGCATTTCATCTGCTGAGAATTCTGTAACAGAAGCACCCAAAGAAAAATGTGCTCGAATACTGTGACAGTGCATTTCCATGGTCTCTTCAGATGACATTCAGGAACATGAGCACCTCCCTTCAGAAAACCACAGTGAAACCAATGGACAGCTAGAAATTTCAAGGAAATCTAATTTTGTACTCCAGAGTATGAAATATAGTTATATAGGGTGTGTGATGGCAGTGGTGAGAATGACATCAAGGTGACAGGCTGCTGAGGAAGAATTCAGAAAAACCTGATTAGATGTTTGGGCAAAACCCTTTCTTTGTTTTTAGTAATTCTTCCAATCAGTCTGGTGTGATCAGTACGCACTGAAAATTTTCAGAGGTGTTCAGTGATTAAAAAGTATAAATTTTTTGCTTGAAATGAGATACAAAAACTATCTCTTTACAAAAAAGAAATAAATATCGAAATTATTCCTTGTTCTTTCAGGCAAAATAGTCTTCCTCTTGCCCCTACCCTCCTGCAGCTCTAGAATATGAAGCTCTTGTGTCTACTCTACCTCATCTGTGATATCTAATTAATGGGGTGAGAAAGAAAAATGGGATTCTGCCGGGGGGCTTCTTCCTAGATGTGTAGTCAGGTGCCAGTTTCAGCTTCAGTAAAATGAAAGGAGTTCTCTCAGTGTTTCCACTGTTGTTCCAGTCAGCTATTGGAATTGTTTCTATCTGTTCCCTTCTTGGTTTTAGAAGGTGCGATGAGTACAGAAGTTTATTCATACTTGTCCTCCACTAATACTCTGCCTGTAGAGGATGTTTCTCGGATTTCCAAAAGAACTGTAGGCCTCCTGCTAAGGACCCTGACTCCCTTTAGGAATGCTTTGACATACAAGTGAAAAACACTAATAACAACTAGATAATACTGGGTTTATTTATAAGACTCTTTCCCTCAGAAATAACCCACTTTGTGTGCTCTGAGACAGCATCTCCTCCTATACCACTCTGTAGCCTTTGATAAGATTTCATTATTAACTGATCATTTCCACTTCTGGTCTGGAAAAGGATAGTGAAAAATAAGAGTAAACCAACTACATAAAAAGAAGTTTTAAAATAATGGAAAATAATATCTGGATAAGTTGAGTTGGCTTCATCTTAACTGATCCTTAATATATTTTTTAAATTCAGGTTATTTCACTTTCTGATGTGAAAAATGTCTTGCTTTCTTCTGCTGCTTCCAGCAATTTAACATCACTGTGAGACATTTTGGTCATACTTTGGGGTAATGGAAATACTTGCTGACATGCCTTATATGTGATCTGGAGGATGACTGCTTTAGAAGATGCAGTGAGGATGAGACAATGATACATAATTGCAGCTCATTTTTTGGTTGTCAAGTTTTACTGTCTCCTTTTAGGCCCATTGTTAGAGTTTTGATAGATTTCATTGGAAGATTACACACTGGTGCAACAGCTTTTTGATCAAAAATTGTCTTAACTTGGTTGAAATGGAATTCAGGGCTTAAACAGGCTAAAGAAAAACTCAAATTCCAAGACAAGTTCAGAAAATCATGCCAATCTGCAGCTATCACACTTTCAGAGTTTGAAATGATAAAGACCACACAAATCGTTTCATGAAAGATCTTCAAGCAAAGCTTCATATTTTCCCTTTGGAGAACTGGAATTTCTTCATCTTAATAAAATCCTTGTCTATGGCACTGGTCTTTCTCATTTCCTTCCATAAAACAAAAAATTTACCCTTTCTTTTTTTCCAGCTGTAATCTACTCTGCAAATACAAACAAATGCACATGCTTATTGAACTCTTACCAAAGCTAAAAACCCATCTTTGAGCTGTTGCAGCACTGGAATCCGACGTGAATGCAGGAAAGGAAGACTTTGCATCCAAGGAGGCTGCAATTGTCCAGCAAAACAGGGAAAATTATCTTTTGTTAATACAAAATTAGGAAGTCACTTCTTTAGTTCAATGTTTGGTTTAATCTGAACTGCTCTAACAGTTGTACAAAATGAAGTTTTTATGCATACACCAAAAATTCAGATGTGAGTGTGGAGAAATTTGAGTTTGTTTTCTATCTGACCTCAGTGATTAACAGGTGGACAACATCTGACTTTCGTATATTTTAAAAAAATCTAGAAATGTTTAGTCTATTCATGTAGAGTCTTAAGAAAAAAATCCCCTCACTTTCAAAAACGTTTCTGCATGAAATTTTGATGCTTCTGTATATGTGTTGTTCTGGGGTTCGGCAGAGTAATTTGGCTTAGAGCTGCCAATTGAAACATGAAGTGTTTAGCAAAAAAATGTGCATCTCTAATCTGACATGGTTTTTGGAGAAGCATCTGCAGTTTGTTTTGTTGTGGTATTTAGATACATATTTGACCTCTTTCTTCAGCAAGTCCCATCTTTCTTTCATAGTTAAAATTGGCATCTGAGTTTACAGTATACAGACTGGTCTGGATGAGAAGCACTACAGATTAATTTGGACTGGAGATAGCTGGATCTGAAAAGATGATCACAGAAATGTGTAGGTCAAGCCCCTGACCTTGGGTAGAATACACATTTTCACTTGGTGCAAAAAAGCTGAATGTTTCTGAATGTTTTGTAAATATTTGGGACCTCTGCTGTAGTTTGCAAAACTGTTTGTAGAAACTCTCCACAACAGACACACCCAGAAGATCACCAACCCTGTCTGCTGGACCCAGAGCCAGGAATCCCATGCTTTTCCTGCCTGTGCCCTAGTTTCTGATTAGTTTTAACTTTCTTTTTTGTTTTTTTTTTAACTTGTAAATCTCCCCAAACTTTTGTATCCTATGTCTTAACTTGTTGATAGTTTAGGGCATACCTGCCTCACGAAAAATCCAGCAATGGGGTTATTTTTAAGTGGTTTCTTGACACTCAGAACTCATGGTTCCACAACTAAAACCAAAGTGTGCTTCCTTAGCTTTGCTTTGCACGGGAGGAAATGTACCAAGCAGAGTGGCACTGACTGCAGGGATGTTATTGGCTCCCATCTTTGCTGCTTCAGCGGGAATCCCTTTTCTCTGTTGTCTCTTTTGGTGTGGAACTGGAGGCTGCTGGTCCTGCTGAGGGTGAGGGGGGATGCTGTGTGGGCAAACATGGAAAGCTCACAGCAGGGCATGGCTGTGGGGAAGGGGTGAAGGCATCATGGAGCCTGGAGGGCTGCCAAGAAAAGGGATGGGGCAGCTTTGGAGCAGTGTGGTGACGTTCCCTACGGCACAGCGCAGTAAGGCAGCAGTGGTGGAGTGGGGAAGGAGAAGCCTGCATATCTTTCATGGAAAAATACCCTGTTCTTTCCAGCTAGCTCAATGGCTTCCCTTCGTTAACTTGGATAATTTTTTTCATCCCATGTGATTTTGAAGATGAAGTGCCATACCTGGACTCTAGCTCAGTAAATCTCAAACTTATCTCAGTTAGACTCGTGGAACAAAATCATTTCTATATAAAGCAGCATTTTATGTGCTAACACAAATATGGAAAGCTGGGGAAGGAAAATATGAGTTCTAATATTTGATCTCCTTGAAATCCTGCAAGTATAGCTACGGTGTATTTCAAATAACTGCCTGAGAAAAAATGTCTTCTAGTATTCAAACCCTTGCTATCTGATTTAAATTTATGACTGTCTAAATATGCTGTGTGGCTGAATTACAAGGCATGTGTGTATATTAGACCTGGTGACTGTGGGAAGCAAGTAACAGCAATACAGAAGGTAAAGAATGATCAAAACCAGGAGATGATGTGACCAGTGGACTGTAATAGATGTAAGTAGTTTGAGTGCTTGTCATCTGTCCACATGATCCCTAATGCTGGCAGCCTGTGGAAAGTGATGCGTGGGAAACTAGTGCAAAGTGCTGATTTATTTTATGCTAATTGGGAAAAGTCCATATTGTTCAAATTAAATCCTAAAGCAGAAACAAATCATCCAGCCAAAGCCCATCCTATGGAGTTTCATTGAAACAGTTAGTGGTCTCTTTCATGACCTCAAAGTAAAAATTAAACAATGTTAGGGGCTGCTGTTTTCAAGTGCTTCTGGCTGCTGAAAGCAGCTGAGATTCTCCTACAGATGGCTATTTAAGTTAAAAGCCAAATGGGGAGATCACAGCAATTAGTGTGCATTGGCTTCTAACTGCACCAGAGTGAATAATGTGGGAGAAGGGAGCCAGGACTCTGCCTCGGCCTGTGCTTTTTCCCACCAGAGGCTGAGTACCCGCAGTTCTTCTCAATTAAAAAAAAAGAGTGGGGGAATTTCTTGCTGCTGCTTCACTTGAACAAAATAAAAGAGATTTTGAACAAAATAAAAGAGATTATGCAAAGATAGACTAAAATGGGAGTGGGAGGAAAGAAAAAAAATATTTCAAAGAGAAGAACGGCCCACTTCAGGGCTCTCCAACTGGATCTGTAGTACAATGTTTCTCCTACTTTTGCCATAAACTGCCTCTCCAGAGCCTCACTGCAGGCTTGTTGCTCTCCCAGGCTTTTTTTTTATGTAGCCTGAGGCCTAGAAGAGTGTAATAGGACTTCAGCACTTTTATTTAAAAAGAACTGAAGGGAAAAATGATTTATCAGCTTGGAGATGTAGAATTTCCTGAGGAAAAATGAAGGGGCAGAAGGCTTATGAATTAACTTTTTTTACTCATTTGTGCAAGACATACAGAACTATACAATACTATAACTCCCATTTCACTAAAATTCTTACATTTTCCTGTGAGGTACTTTTATCATTGTTCCTGAACATCCCTGAATGTTCATTTTTCCAGAAGTTTCTAGCTGTCTCCTGGAATGACTTGGAGCAGTGAGATCACATTGGAAGATACCGATCAGAGAGCTGGTCTCAGATTTCAAGTCAGAAAATGCCTCTGGAGAATGGTCAAGAACAAAACCAGCATTTTTTCCTTCAGGTCTTTTTCTTAGGGTGAATGGAAAACAATGGTGATGTGTTTGTGTGTCATGGTCTTTGTTGAAGCAGACACTCAACTCTTGCCTCTCCCAGATGGGAGTGATATAAATGTGATTGCCTTATGCTCTTTCATGGCTTGTCATTACCACCTTGGGACTAGTAATGGGTAAATCAGTATTTATTCTGTTAGTGCTCCAGTGAAAACGTTTATTGGTGAAAAATTAAAGATGGGGATTGCTTTCTACACTGCTATTATAACCTCCTTAAAAATGAGGAATGAAGAGCCCACAGCTAATAAAGCCCGAAGAGAAATGCTCCTAATAGAGTGCGAAGGGTGGCTGGGGGACTGTACTCAGTAATATTAGAGTGGTCACAGGGATGGGGTAGATTCCTGAGGGCTGGTAGCCAGCAAAGATTTATGACAAGCCAACCTTCACCAACCCATCAGCCTTTTCCAGTGTAATGTCTGTCTTGGTGGAGGAGAGCAGAGCAGTGGATGCTGTTTACCTCAACCTTAGTGAGGTTCTTGACTCTGTCTCCCAAAACATCCTCATGGATGAGCTGATGAAATACAAACTGAGGAAGTGGATTGAGAACCAGCTGAGCCACTGGCCTGGAAGGGTTGGGATCAGCAGCCCCAGGTCCAGCTGGAAGCCAAGGGGGTACCCCAGGGATCAGTGCTGGGGCTGCATCGGTGCAGAACAGAAAATGTGAAACGTTTCCTGCCACTGGATGGCATCTGACAATTCTGTGAACCTATACAAGGGTGGTGCAAGGGGACAGAAACTGAACCGATGCCCAGGGCACAGCCAAACTACCTCAGGATTTAACAACACAGATCATTTCAAGTAAAGGTTGCTGAGGTCACAGGGGGAAGCAACATTTGTGTGGCAGAAAGTCTCAAGCTGATTGTAAACTGAGAGAATAGAATAAATGGATGCCAGCCAGCTGTGGGAGCTGGTGACAAAGGCAAGAGGCTGTGGAGCTGACCCTTGACACTGACAGTTGCAGTTGCCTGGCACAAAACCTCCCCTATTGCTGCAAGAGAAACACTGGGAACAACTGCTGGTGCCAGCAGGGGGTTGAGGAGAAGCCAAGACGAGCTGCATTTCCATTGGCATTTATTTACCCACAGATCAGATGAAATAGAAACCAGGGAGCTCAGCGTAGCAGTGGGCACTAGAACTGAGGGGTTTGCACCACTTCATGCAGCAGAGGAGGCTGTGTGAGACCATGGCTGCTTGTGGGGGCAAGCACAGCATCACAAACCAGCTCTTTGTAGGGCTTGGAACTAATGGGATCATTCATTGTTCTCAGGACAATTGAAGGTGCAATCTCAGCCTACCTTCTTTTCCTCTTGATTGGAATGGGCTTTCCAGCCACCTTCTCTATGGTATGTTTTGATAAAGATTCACAGCACCTTGACCTAACCATTTCTTTGAATAATTCTGAGAAGTGCCTTAATCTGGGAAAACATATATTTCTTTATAGTAAAAGAACATCCTGTGTGACACTGTTCACACAGCAGTGTAGTGAAGTGTTTGCACAAATTCTGCAAAAAGCAGTCCCTGAGGTGGACAGTTTGGAGCAGGAAGTGTATGCACACACTTTGGACTGGAAATTATTCTCTACAGTGCAAAACACAGACACACAGACATATCCCCCCACCCCTTCTTCTCCCTATGAAATGGGGAGTTAATAAACCTACAGAGAATATGGGGCTAAATAAACCTTTCTGCAACTTGGTGATTGGGAGTATTGAGCATCCTAACTCTTTGTTAGCATTAATGCTATCTTTTAATGATATTTGGGATTGAAATTCAATAGAATGCTAGAAAAAAGATGATTCAGGGATAAATTAAAATCAGCTATGCCTGTAACACCAGTTATTTTTAAATGAGATCGAGGTGTTTGTGTATATACAAGCAGTATGTTGACTATGAGATGAGTTGAACACTTATAGATTAACAGTTCCTCATGCTTTGAGGGTGCTGGAGGGAATTTTTGATTTGAAAGGGTGACATCCTTTTTTTGTTTGTGTACTATATGGACTATCAGAAATCTGCAGGGAGAGTAGTGAAGTAATATTGACTTCCTTTATGTCTGTTATATAGAGAAATAGAACTGCAGAAGGCAAATCCACAATATATTACACATCATATCTGAAGGGGATCCAGTGGGTCTGTAGAACTTTTGAAAAATGCGAAACACAACATAAAACAAATGTAAATGATATATCAAATCATAATATATTTACACACTCCTTTATATATTTGCAGTTAATAGAAAGGAGAGTAACAGCTGATAGCTTTAAAAATTATTTTCTTAAAATAAAATAAAAAATTATCTTAAAGTAAAGTTAAATTAAGTCATGGAATGACACATTCATCAATGCACACTGAATGGATTTATTAACCCTGAAGAAGGGAGCCATTGCAGAACGAAGTTAACACGACCCACACTGGAGGGCAGTGTTGGCTGCCAGAATTACTGTCAGTTCCTGTTAGCCCAGAAGGGTTTGAGCAGCCTGGGTTTTGGAAAGGCTGGGTGTCCCAGTAGGGGCTTCTGTGTTTTGGAAAGTTAAGTACACAGGTATATGCCTCACATGCTTAGACATCATATATAAGAATTATTTTTTTCCCCTTCAGGAGGAACTTTGGTGTGAGTATTGTCATTATCCACAGCAGTATCTGAAAGATTTTTGTGAAACGTGGCATAACCCACTATCTTGTAGCTTCAGTCATGCACTTCAACCTGTGTTTAACACAACTGATGCATGGCATAAATGGCTTCCAGATGCAAATTGTGTGGAGGAGCATTTTGATACACGTGAGGAACAACACATTGTAACAACACAATCCCAGGTAAAAGGGAAACCTCTTTTTTGTTCTAGCTGAAACAAGTTGTCCTGCTAAACATCAAAGGTCTACAAAACAGCTGGAAAAAAAAAGCATTTATGAAAGACTAATATTAATAAGAGCACTGTATCAGCTCAGTGTTCCTCCTTCTCATGTTTCCTTCTGAAACCAAATTGCAACATGTATCATGATCATACTCAACTGTCTTAATGTCTTGTTGTATCATTGAGCTCCCAAAGCAAAGAACTTCCAGCTTAGTCACAAAGTTTTAAAAATTCCAGCCATATATGTAAGCTAGAAGGGTACAAACCAATTTACAATATAAATATGTTTATATTTATTAAGGTAAATATCTTGGTATATAAGCTCATGCTTAAAGGGGAATGTCAATGTTTAGACGAGGAAATAAAAATTCAAGAAAATAAATGTCTTTATTAGAGAAAAACGTGCAGCTAAAAAGCATAATGGTTTACTTAGCAAACATTATTGCTACAAAAGGAGTAACTCTCATACTAAAAAAAATAAACCAGAAACCACAGTAACCAAAATGGGAGTAAACATCTTGTCCTGTGGCTTTATCAGCTGGTGACTGGTGGTTGATTCCCTCCTCCCTAGACATGTCACACATGATTTGTACTTCTCAGCCTGCAAATCAGAGGCAGGTGAAAGTCTCTGCTGAACATGTTGTACTTAGATATTTGTCAGAAGCTCTCTTGCATACCTCTACCAGCAAACAGAAATTGGCATTTCCAGGTAACAGGCCAGCGTAGCTTTTGCAGGATTTTCATTATTGGTGTAAAGAGGTTGAGAAGGATATTCTCAGTAGCAATAATAATTTTTCCTTCAAACATTTTGCACTGCTGTGAGGGGTTGTGATACTGGAATACACACATTTACATATCAACCTGGCAGCCAGTACTACTTACACCTTCCCATAGCTGTGATGTTGAGGGCTCATTTTCACTGTTGGTAGCATTTTGTGAAGGTGTCAGTGCCAGTGTCAATTTTTCTTAGCAGCAGGATTCTCTGTAAATAGAATAAAGCAGAATCTGTCATAAATCAATCTTTTTTTTGAAACAATTTGTGAGATCATGACGTTTCTACCTTTTTCCAAGTCAGTATTTTGAGACTATCAAATGAACAGTGAAAAAACAAAGTGAATATTTTCTAGGTAGCACTTCATATTCTGTTAATACACAGGGTTTTTGGTAGCAGTTATCACAATAAGAGACTTTTTTAATAGTTTTTTTTGTATATAACAGAGCTCAAGAGATTACCTCTCATGTTTCTGTTGTCCTCTTGCTTTTGGTGGGCACTGTAGTGTAAGACCTCAAAGATGTGTCCATCAGGAATGGACAGAGTTCACTGGTAGGTTATTCACTGGTTTAGATGGAGATTCTCTCTTCCCCAGATTTAGAAGAGGCATTCTCTGTGCTCCATATATAAAACCTCATTTCAGGTGGCTGCTTATGCTCATTTGGAAATCCTTTCTATTCCCTTCACACAGACCCTGGTCCTAGCCTTGGACTGGGTCTCTGGTTTCTCTCTTCTCTGATCTTAATTCTTCAAATGCTTTTGTCATTGGAAAGCCCACTTTCAACTGTGAATGAAGATGAATTCCCTTGCCAAAAGAAACTTGTGCTCACAACAGGATCCCACATGTGAATCTCCTTACCAAGTTTACCCTTGGCTCAGCACAAGCTCTTGCCCCTTCCCTGGGTCAGAAGGGACAGGTTCTCTTGGTCTTGGTGTAACCCCAACTCTGCTGACATCTCTTTCCCAAGGCCACTGACTCAGGTATAACACACCTCTGATCCTGGGGTCTGATCAGGAAATATAAGCCTCTCTCACTAAATTAGTCCCAGAATAAGTCTGAATTCCTTTAAAGCAGGATAATTATGTATATCAAGTGCCTTAGCCTTGTCCTTGTTTCAATCTTGGCTTTAGTTTATCTGAGTAGATACTAATCCATCAGAAACAGGACTCACCATGCATTCCTAGCCTGCCACTGTCTCTTGTGTTCTTCCATGTGGGATCCAAATGCCCTTTTCTCAACAATGGACATTCTGGGCTTAACTGCCAGTACATCCTGCTGCTTTGTGCTGATGTGCCTTTGAAAATAACAGAATATAGTAAGGATTGTTAGAAGACTCTTTAGGGGAATTCTCTCCCATTTCTTACACTAAAACACTCTAGATCCTAAGCCCAGGGAAATTTCATTCCAATGGAGTTAATTCAAATGGAGAACTAAGCTGAAAACATTTTTAATCTGTTTTACTCCGTTGTGTCTTAGTGCTCCACTGGGTAATTAGGTACAGCTTCCTGAAGGAAATCAGGTGCAGTCATTAATGGCAATCTGGGTGTCTGCTGATTTCCAGAACAGGTGTAAAAGAGTAAGAATAAACTGACTCTTTCAGTAAAGAGAGAACTTTGGTTTTAGGTGCATTCAGGCTTTCTGGCTTGTACATAGAGAAGTTGTTTCCATATTGAAAAAGCTCTCCACTCCCTGTCCCTGTTGTATGAAATGATCTGCAGTTTGCTTTAATTGCTGTGTAATTGATTCCTAAAGATAATACCTTTTTTATGGCCACTGCCTGTGCTACAAGTCAGAAAGAAGCCTTTACACTAAGCTAGTCCTGAAAAAATCTTTTTGATCCTTTTCAAGTCTAGCTGTAAACAATGAAAGAATCAAATATTCCCAGACTTCAAATGGTCCAGGACAACCTTCCTTTCCTTCATTATCTGGAGTCAAGGCTTTCATTTTGTAGCCAAATAAGCATCAAAGGATCACAAACTTGGACAGAGCAAGTTATGGAGGATTATGTGGAACGACTGCAATGAACCCTTTTATTATTATTATTATGAAAGTCAGTGCAATACTCCTTTGGCAGTTCCCAGTTCAGCATTTGTAATAGACAGAGACACTGGTAAGTGAAACATTATGGGATTCATTAAGTCTAATTTTATAGGTTGTAACTAAAACCATTGACACTCAATAGAAATTTTTAATACAATGCCTTTTGTTGTACATTATATTGAAAATTGTATGTATATCCAAGAGAGTTTGGTCATGGTTATGTTTCTGTTAACAATGATTAAGGGCAAAATAACATTTCTTTTACTGCATAGTTCAACAAATTAACTGCACAGAGAGACAGAATTCTAATCCAAGAACTATTTCCACGTAAGCAAGGAACAATTGCTAAATACTGCTGAGCCAGCCAACAGAGAACGAGTGTGTGCCAGAAAAGTAACAGATGAAACCCTGCTCTGTATGAACCATTGGGAACATCACAACTCTGGGTGTTCCTAATGGGGTGTCAGAAATCTTTCTTCTTTCCTGGTGGTCAGGGGAAGATGCAGAGCTCTGCCTTGCTGGCTTGTACAACTGAAAGAAAATGAAAATTTTCTCCTTTAGATGGGCTGGAGAACACAGGTTTTGCAGAGGGAAGAAGGGGAGGAAGAAAATCAGCATGGGAGTAGACAGAATCTTGATTTATGTAACTCCTTTTTGAAGGACAGGAACCCTTTATGTTCTGTCAGGGCCTTGAAGTAATTTCTTATGCAAACCAACGAAGCAAATAGAAAATATTTATTTTAAGAAGTCCTCTAGCTTTCAGCAAGATGATGACATTTGCAGGGACAGGTGAGCTGATGTGAGAACAAAACAGCTTGGTATCACTGCTTCAGGGCTTGTCTCTCCCAGTGCAATGTGGCCGAGAATCATCACCAGGAGGGAACATCTCATTCCTCTCTAGAATTTTGTGATATTTTAGCAAAAGACAACACAGAACTGAGGGACCTCTATGCTGTAGCCTGAGCCCATTAGTGAGGATTATTTGGATTAAAACCTTCCTCTCCCTGTTAAGCCAAGCAAAATGTAATCAGAAGGGCAGTTGAGCCTTTGCCCTACCATACTGCTTCTTATCTGTAAGAGCTGGCATTTGTTGGACCTGGCCTGAAGTGGTTTGGCTGCTTAAAGAGGTGGCAGATGACTGTTTCTGTAGTCGCTAAGCTCTTAAAACAAATAATGATCACACTGGCAAGTCCTGTTAAAATGCTCACTACTGCATCTCAAAAAAGAAAGAGGAAAGATTAGCACTACACGGCAGAGCACTTGCAGAAATACCATAAATAAACCCCTGATGGCACCTGGAGGGTGAAACAAAATCAGCCTTCCTGGGGCAGACAGTGCATCCCCTCCCGACCATGAGCTGCTGCTGATAATCCACCTGCACTGTACCCTGGTGAGCCAAGCTCTGTTTCACACACTTGGACACTGATTAATCAAGAGATTCCCTAAAGCTGAGGAAGGGGACGAGTACAAGGAACTGTCCACTCCTGCTCCTAACCCCAGGTGAGCCAACAATGCCTCCTAATCCATGGGGCTGGGGGAAGCTGGGGGGAACAGTACTCAAATGCCAACCCCTGAGGTGCAGACCTCAGGAAAACAGACATGGGAAACTCCAGTCCAGCAGCTTCTGTTCCAAGGGGTCTCCCCTGGTTTTTCACAGATCTGTATTTAATCAAACTGATTTTTGTATCCCTTGACTGGACTTACTGATGCCTCTTCTTTCTGCCTTTCTCCATCAAGCCACAGGCAAAAAACTGCTCTAATGGAACACGGAACCTGCTTGGAAAAGCTAAACTTTATGAACCCTCTCAAGAGCTTCCCTTCCTTTCAATGCTACTGCCACTAACATTGACATGAAATTATTATGAGCAGAACTTCATGTCTTTGCATACCTTAAAGTACTTGAAGAGATACCTCAATGTACAGTCACAGGATTACTAAAACTGAAACGAACAATAGATCAATAGCTTTGGCTTCACTTCTGCTATTTGGGTTTTTCCACGGAGGCTTTACCATCTTTCCCCAGTCACTGGCTGTGACAGCTCAGCTGCAGGACTGCCTGAGTCTGGAGTTACCTCACCCAGGGTAGGCTCCGGGTCCTAGCAGCTCTCACCTCACTCCCCTGTGCAGACAGGGCTCTCCTTGGCTCAGCCTCTCCCAGCATCTCCAGCCTTAGCTGCAATTTCCCTGGAGAGTCAACTTCTTACTCCCAGCTTGCAGAGGTAGCAGGAAGAATTGGGATGTGAAGCTCTTCCTGTTGATCTACAGGGATGGAAGGAGGAGGAGACCATCAGTGCCTGCCCTTTCCCTCCCTTCCAGACAAGCAGAGAATTACCTTGCACAGTCAGGCTTTCTGACAGGGAATATCCCACAAAATGAAAGCGAGCCCTGATGGGATCTGTGCTGACAAAGGTTGGGCTCTGCCATTGGCAGGTGCCTGGGTGTCACAGGGTGTCACAGGTCAGAGCTGCACACCAGGGGCTGCCAGGGCCCTGCTCACAGACACTGCTGGAGCTCGGCACTTCCCAACATCAGGACACAGCCATGTCACCAAACCCCCATGCCCTGCCCAGCAGCTGAGAAGGAGCTAAGCAGGGAGTCCTCAGGTACCAGGGCCAGGCTGTGCCATCCAAAGGCTACAGGCTCAGGTATTCAGTGAAAAAAGGTGTCAAGAAATTAAATTCTGTGACTTGCATGTTTTGAGCAGTGATGGAAACTCAGGGAGGCTCTTTACCAGTCCAGACAGAAGTCCTGGAGCGAGGCCTCTGCAATGAAAATTTCATATGTAAATTATAAGAAAAACAAACTGACACTGGAATTCTGTAGCCAGAGAAACACCACAGCAGCTCAGCTAATCTCTATGATTCACAGATTCTTTATCCTTCCTTCAAGTACAGCTTGAAGAAAGACTTCATGTGAGTAAAGGCTTCTGCACACCTAGTAATCCCCTCAAATGGTGAATGAATGTGGTATTAAATAATCTCAGTCAGAGTGACATGATTAATCTAAAAAAAAATTAAAACAACACATCACTGATAAGGTACAAACCATCGATTCCAAGAATACCTGATTTGCTGACCAAATCAAGGAGACTATTTGTTCACCTCGAGGATGAAAAAAAATTACCAGATGACTTTTTCATGGGAGCAGATTCCTGCAGCTCTGTTGCTCCAACTACCTGTCAGCTGCACAATCTTCTTTCACATTTGATTGCTACACTGTAACTCTACATCCTAAAATTTTCTGTGAAAAGAGGGAATCCCTTATTAAATTCCTATTTAGGATAGTTTTCAACCACAACAGTAACAGCATGTTTTGCTGCCTGCCCTCATCTAAGACATGAGAGCTACAGCCCAGCCTCCTTCCACCTAACCCAGTTTCCCAGCCTGAACTGCTACAGTCACTGGAAATAAAATTGGAGGTTTAATTGCACTTTTTTTTTTAAATTTTATTATAAAATTTTGTACTTCCTCAGCTTAAACACACATTTTTATTTTAAAGGATATAAGCTCTTGTGTCCCATTTTCCCATGCTTACTGCTGGATTTATGAGGAGAATTAATTTGCCCTTGGAGCACTTAAAAAAAAAAAAAATATATTTAAAAAAAAATCCACATTTATTTCTTTACCAATGTTCTTGCAAACCAGTTTGCCATTCTCCAGTTGCCACCAGTCATTGCACACTTGTGGTGCATGGGCTGTCCCACTCACACGGTGCCAAGGAATCACTGGAGAGGAACAGGGATGCACCAGGACCATGGCTGAACTGTGCTGTGTCAGCCACCAAATTGCAGCGTGGGATTTTCTGTTTTCCAGGGCAAACCTTGCCCTTACACAAAATAACAGCAGGGGGAAGTAATGCCTCTGTCTGGAGTCATTCTTTTCCTCCACTGGCTACAGAAATACAATGAAGCCTTTGCCTCTTGCTTAATAATCATCACAGAAAACCCACTGGCTGTCAAGAGACAGATTTAGTGTGCTAAAATAAATGATGTGCCCGTGATCTGCAGATTTCTCCTCCCCTTTTACCTCAGCCAGACTGTTTAGTCTAATTTACTACCTGCACTCAGCTTAACTATTCCACTTAGCACTGAATATACTCAAAGGTTCATTTCTCCCAGCTGTGTGGCTTAAAAGAGATTTTGTGCATTGACTTCAAGATATACACCCCTGCTACCCCCAAGTTCTGATCTGCCTGCACAGTATTTCATGTCCTGGTCTGGAGCCCAGCTACTTTTTGCCCACAACCTCCCTGGTCCAAAAGATTCCAACTACTCCCAAGGCACTACATTGTCTAAGTAATGACTCCTTTATAATTGTTAAGCTGACAGTATTTTCTGATTCTTTCAAACGAAAATTTAAACAAAGACTTGAATTTACCACAGCTATAGTTTCCAAATGAAAAGGTACATCAGGCATCTGGGAAAAGAATCCCACATGCAACAAGTGAAAAACAGATGCATTTTATTACTTGGAAACTGAAAAAAAAATCTGAACTATTTTTTCCATTTACAAGTATTTCTTCATGTGCAACTGGCCAGCAGTAAAGTCAAGATTTCACTAAACAATCAACAAGTTTTGCAAATGCTCCTGACAGTGTAAAACATGGTCTTAATGTTACAACATGAAGTGCTAGACACAAAAAACCCCTTAACCTCAGCAATACTGGGTAGGACAGGAGGAAAACCCAGTGGGAACTCTGGGAACCCTGTACCGTGACAAAATGCATCCCAAAGCAGCAGTGAGTGCACACTGCTCTTGTAACATGCACAAGCTTCAGGAACACAAAGTTTATGGAAACACATTCAGCAAGTTGATGATAGCCCAGGAACAGTGTTGGTTTTTTGTGACAGGGGTTGCTGAAACTGCAATTACTGTAAGGAAAGCACAGGCTGCCAGGGGGCTATTTTAGTGTTTGGAGAGCAGCACAGGGCTGAGAAAGTGCAATCGACTTTAACTCAGCTGTTTTACCAAAAGTGACATTTGTCTTTGAAAAGGATAAGCCAAGCCAAAGACAGAATGCAAGCTCATCTACAATCAATAAAAGACCTCAAAATAAATTAAACAGGGTTGCAAAATTAGGTTTGGGTAATAAAGACTTGATAATTAAAGAAATGACAACAAAGTACTATTGGAAAAATATTTTTGGCTGTGTTAGCCCAGGGGGGCCACTGCCCTGGGCAGAAAGCCCAGCAGGACAGCCAACACTTGCTACAGCCCCACATCCTGCCTGCCTTTTGGATGTCCTCCCTGCTGGCACATTCAACCCCATTTCCATCCCACCCCCAAAATTAACCCTCCCTGCTTTGCCCTGGCTCTGCACTGACCACAATCCATGCAGAGCACCTGTAAGAGCAGCATTTCCAGTGAGCACTAAACCAGGTGTCAGTATCCTCTACAATTTACACAGTGCATGAGAAAACCACATCCATTATTAGCAAACATCCTGGGGGCAATGCCTGTTGCAGAACAGACCCGAATCACACACACACACATTATATCCCAAGAGTGCACAGAGATGCCAAAACCATTCTTCCAAGGAACAGCTTGGAAAGCAAAAAGTGGGAAAAGCCTCCAAGAAGAAGTGCAAGGCACAGCAAAGAGATCCCCTTGTAAACCAATGAGACACAGCTGCCACAGGGCATGAAATCCTGTGGGACTCCGAGGGAAATCCTCCTCACAGCCCTTCAGAAACCAATCCACACACCAAGCTTACAACACCTTTGTGGCCCTTCAGCCACCACTTCTGTGCCTTGTCTCCTGGTTTTTTTATTTACCTTGTTAGACTGCTCGAAGCCAACTTCTGGGATGTTCCTGTCCGGGAGTGCTCAGAGCCAGGCTCTGCTGGCTCCAGCAGCTAGCCCAGCACAGCCTTCCCTGGATCAGTTTTGGGAGGGTAGGAGGAACATGTCCTGAGTCATGGCACTCCTGCCACTCTGAGCATCTACATCTGCCCCAGTTTTGGGCATTAATGAAAGGGCAAGGGGTGACAAACAGGGCAGCAAAGGGAACAAGAGACTTCTTGTACACAAATTCATACCTAAACCTCATTCAGAAGGGAAACACTAAGGCCATTCAGAGAAAAGCTACACTAGAAATTCTCTGCAAGAAGCTGAGAACACAAGGACTCTTGAAACACCTCATAACAAACATTCATTTATTGTTTATTTCCCCCATATGAATCAACCATCTCAGAAATTCCATCACACGCAGGGCAGAAAAAAGTTATATACAAGAGGGACATACATCCCCAAAAAAGATGTACAGATTTACCATGGGAACCAAGAGGGAGGGGGGAGGACAAAACCAAAAACAAGGACATTGCAGTCAGACTTTGACTTTCAGTTACAGAAGAGATCTCTATCTCCATGTAAGTGGGGTTTTCAACTATTAAATAAATGGCATCTTAAAAATAGAACATTTGACAATTTCAACACATGTATTATTATTTCTTTTAAATAAATATTGCATGGAAATGATGCTGCTTTGCCACCATAGCTGCCTCCTTTCCTTCTGGGATTAAACAATCACCCCTGGTTTTCCTTGGATTAATGGTTTGCTTCTTAATGGCAAATGCTATTTCTTCCACTGCTACATTTTGATTTCTGTTTTTATTTATTTTTTGTTTGTTTTTTTTTTAAAGGCCTGAATAGGCCCAGGTGAAAACAATGAGCTTCTTTCCTAAACCTCTGCAGGCCTCTGACCTGGCTCAAGGTTGAAATATGATGGCTTTTTAAAAAACTTCCTATTATTTAAAGTCTTCTCTGTGTCCTGAAACAAAACCTAGGTTCCTGCTGTGGAGCTTGGGAGTGAGGCTTCCACAGACTCATTTCGAAGTGAGAGCCCTCAAAGATCCCCCCACATGCCTGTGACACAAACTACCTGTGATCTCCTTTCCCCCAAAGCCCAGGGAAGTTTGTCCTGGGAATGGGAGCAGCCCTCACACTACTGCTTCTGCCCAGCAGCGAGCAGCTCTCCTGGCAGCAGCAGATGGATGTGCACAGAAGGAAAGTACCAGGACACCCCTGTCCCTGCTGCTCCTTATGCTTCCCCCTAACACTCTGCTACAGCTCCTGCAGGCTCCCACAGTGGTCTTCAGGTTCAATAAAGCTTTCATCTTTCCTCCTCCTCCTCAGCTGGTGATGCTAGAAATAGCTTTGTCTGAAGACAAAGTCCAAAGGTGACATCGATCCATCAGTGTGGGATCGAGCTCCAAAGTGCACATCAGCCTCCAGTCTGGCTGCCCATCCGCACGCTTCCTGAGAACAAAACAGTTAATGCTGAGCCCTTCCCTGTCCCTGGCTTACTCCAAGCACTCACTGCTTCAGGGAGGAGGAGTGCAAGCAAAGCTTGATAGGTAAAATGGGGAGGGGGACATGGATCTTCCTTCCATTTGCTGGGGCAGCTCATCCCTGAAATGCTCTGAGGCTTTTAACAAAGTGAACATAAAAGGCCAGTCCCTTCAAGGTGCAGAAAGGCCCAGCCATGATCCCGGTGGTCCTGCACTGCCAGCGAAGGTGACAGGAGAGCTCCCCCATGCTTGGGACCAGCACGCTCCTGCCACCTCCTCCCAGAGCCAGGAGAAGCCCAGGCTTCCCCATGGCAGGGGCCATTTCTACAGAAGCTACTTTTGGAAATGAAGACCTTTTGCTGATATTTATTTACTGTCCATTTTCATGAGCCTCAAACCCATGAGCAGGTATTTTACAAAGAGGGTACTGCTGCATGTCTGCAGATCTGTTCCTCCGTCGTGAAATTATGTGGAAAAGGGAGATAATTCTTTCTCGTAAACACAGTTGTTCTGGGATCCTATCCTTCTCTTCACCAGTCCCACGGGTCTGTCAGAGAGGGTGAGGGATGTGAGAGGGGACCAGCGGGCTAAGGCACACTATTACGTATGAGGACGGCAGGATGCTGCTGCCACACTACAAAGAATCTTTGGGTAGAGAAGGGTGTCACCTCACTGAATACACAAATGCCTTTGGAATGGCTGCTGCCTTCACTGATACTGTGACAAGGACAAAATGCTTGGAAACAGCTCATTATTCCCTTACTTGTTCCCGTGACAGGTTTTTAAGTCACTGGGCCCATCCTATAGTATGGCTGAGAGAACACATGAGTTGTGTCCCACATGAAGAAGACCCTACTTTGGTACAAATCCTGCTCTTAGATATTCACCAAGACCCTCAATGGTTGCAGGCAGATATCCAAATGCAAAATTTATCTTATGTTCCACATTCAGCCACTTAATCCCTCCTTAATTAGAAGCAATTCCTTCCCATGGAAGCTCTCAGAACAATGTCCAAGCAATCACAGTGAACCAGTGCAGCTTTCCAGCCCCACCCACCGAAATGACAAAAATCAGCCCAACAAAGAATCCTCATGGTGACATCTCTCAGCAGAGAGGTGGGGCTGCTCCAAACACACCACGTCGTTTTGCCACCCCAACTGTGTTTGGCTTGCAAGGCTGAAGCTGAGCCAGCCCCTCAGTAACACAGCTGGAGTGCCTGGGGCATGGATGTGCTCGAGAGCACAGCAAGGAGGACCAAAGCAGCGATGACTTGAAAAGGAAACTTGCAGCACTGAAGGCAGTGGCTTCCTCAGTTCTGTCAGCTGGCTGACAAAAGCAGGAGGGTGAGGATGGAAAGCAGGCAGAGCAGATCCTTTTGCTGTTTTTCCTGTAACATAATGCTGTTCGGCGCTTGATGAGGTTGCTACTTGCTCTCTGAGGAACAAAGACACCAAAGATTGCATCTGTGCTTGCAAAAACGGCTCCTCTGGCATGTTGTCTGGGCACACAACTGCTGCACACTGTGGGATGTTGCATAACCACCCCTGGAGGCAGATGTCCTTCTTGTCAGCATCATGTGCAATTATTGTCCTGCTGGTTATTTGTAACAGAAATGTTTATAGACCATCAATACATCGGGCCATTCAGACAATTCATTGCACTTCATCATTTTAAAGGAAGGTGCCATCCTCCGTCTCTTCTTTTTCAAGGTAGCAAAGTGCTACCCTAGAAAAACACAGTTCAAGGGTTTTCCAGTGTAACCAGATAACTTCCAACTTTATTTAAAATATTTTCCCTTGCAGGTGCTTTGTACTGAACAATTAAAAAAAAAAATCAAACTGTTTCTGAGGCTTCGAAAGTGCAAAAAAACTTCAAGGTATTTAACCACCTGGAGAACCAGTTAAGGCATATTTGCTTCCAGTCTCAGCCAGTGTAATCCCTGTCTGATGTAGTGTACCAGGTCTGTCAGGCTACTGGTCAGTGCCAGAGCACTCGTCGCTCTGCTGAGTTCAGCAAAAAACTCTGGGGAAAAAAAAGGGAGAGAAGGAGAAAACATTTGGTTGGTTTCATACACCAGGCACATCTGACAGGCAAGGAGTGACAGCAGCAGCACACAGTCAGCTGGCCAGTCCTGTTAAACAGTGCTAGTGCAGACAGCTCAGCAGTGCCACGGGGCTGGGAAAGGTGGCAAGCACAGCAGGCAAGGCAGGCAACAGGAAAACACACTTACACACACTGTGCCACTTCCTCATGTCCTGAGACTTTAGAGGACACAGAGACTCCATGGGCAAAAGTCTGGATGTTCACACCACAGGCCCCACATCAAGCTTCCCCCAAATTCTAAACAGGCCAAATTTGAGTGTTTTCCTGAGAAGGCCCAGAAGCACACACAGCTGTGGTCCCTTTCCTTCATCTGTCCTCAAACCTTGGAGACATCAGGATTTCTCTATTTGTGTAGCTTGCCGGGCTATACAGCTCTGATTTGGATTGCTTATAGTTAGTTGAGCATGTCAGGCAGATCTCACATTCCTCCCATCCCACCAACTCCAGACATCCCCCTCCTCCTCCCACACAGGAGGTGGCTCCTGCAGCACCCCTGACCCTGCCGTGAGGGGCTGGCAGGCTGCAAGTGATGCCTTAGGTTTTAGCTTTTGTGTTTTTCGGATTCGGATTCTTCA
Source organism: Monarcha castaneiventris obscurior (assembly GCA_026261815.1). Classification (NCBI taxonomy): domain Eukaryota; kingdom Metazoa; phylum Chordata; class Aves; order Passeriformes; family Monarchidae; genus Monarcha; species Monarcha castaneiventris. The sequence continues at coordinate 3,360,581 of JAMPIT010000890.1, forward strand.
AAGAAATACCTATCTTTATTCCCTTACTCTTGTCTAGTCTCTGTTTCTAGGTGGCTGGAGAAGGCATCACAAGCCCTGCTCTGTGCTGGCAATCATCTTGTGCAGGTGACCACGAGCTGTGGGAAATTCTCACACCTATTCCTTTGTGCTCACCTCTCCAAGACATTCCTGCATGAGCTGCCTCCCACTGACACGGGCCCAGTCCCTCACTCTTCAGCTCAACCATGTTGCTAAACACCTTTTCAGAAACTGGTCATTCTCAGCTCTCCTTTCTGACATACAAAGACTGAAGCTAGAGGTGGAAAATTTCTGCTTGGAAGGAGCTCTTCAGAAGCAGAGTACACAACACTTCCTTTCTAATACTTGCCGAGGCAGAAGCAGAGGATACATTCCCTCTGATTTTCCTGTTTTTGGTTACAAAATCCATGCCCTCCAAGGGGAATAGAAGTAGTTCAAAGCCCCTGTCTGAGCAAACAGAAGATAACTTGATCTGTCAGCACAGCATCATGTGAAAGGAGAGGGACTTCACATCCATGCCTGCAGCCTCAGCTTGTCCTTGCTAGGGAAGATCAGAGGCTGGAAGACAACCTGTTAAGAGTCTTGTGATCCACGGTGCTGCTCTGAATTACAGTGAGGAGCTGGGACCTGTTAGTGAGCCCTCCAGAAGGATCTTCAGCTCTGCACAAGTGACTTGGACAGCAGTTACAGCTCACTGCTTTCCAATAGATTAGGACTTCCCTGTTTATAGGATCTTGATAGCTAAAGGCTACTGCTCTTTCTTCCTCTTCTTATGCCCTATGAATTGCATAAAAGAATTAAGGATGTGGCCTTTTTTATTCATTTTGCATTCTCAGTCTCTCTGTACCTCTTCATACATTACACTGATTATCAGTAAGTTCCAGCTCTGAAATGCCTCCACTGTCCTGAACAGTGACAACACTGCCAAGCCTACATGAGTATTTACTGGCCTCCTGCACAGATCCACTCCCTAGAGATTATTTAGTAGCCCACTCATCATCCCCCTACATCGGGACCAGTCACAGAGCACATTTTGAATTTAGTCCTGACTGATGCAAGGCTGTGCTCAGGCTGCCCTCCCACACATTTTCCTCCATGACTCACTCCTCTGGCTTATTAGCAGCATCCACTGCTTCTATGTGACAGTCTTTTATCAGCCTTTTGAGGAGAGAATCGAAAATACTACACATGAACTGCTGCTGCAAGCACAGATTTGCTCAGAGGACAGCCAACAACCAGTTATTTTATTCAGAGGTGACTTGGAAAGCCTTTTGATTTTCAACAACTGCCTCATTAGCGTGAGGATTTTTACAGCCTTCCAACGATTCAGCCAGGCACATTGTGCTTATTTTCTTTTGCAAGTTTGCCAACAGGTCATGGCAATGCATCTCTTTGCCGACAGTGGCTCACAAAACTTTGTGTTTTATGAAAAACAACACTGCTAAGGCCATGTGGGATGGCAGGTCACAGGCTGGACTGCACCCGCCCTATGGCTTTTGTGTATTCACCACAGGACAATACAACATTTTTAACAACAAAACTGTAAAATAAAAAAAAAGTTGCAGCAATTCTAGGAATTGCTACTGGCAAATACTGGGCACATACCCAGCAAGGACTCAAACTCAAGTGCTGCTAAGCTTCTCTGTTAGGCAGAGAAGCCAGCTTCACCATTTTCAAGATGAAATGACCTGGAAGTTTGACAAAAACTAAAACACAAGGCTATGGGCCAAAACAATGTTTTTAAACAAAGTGAACCAACTCAGAAAAGCTCAGTGCCCCAAAGGGAAAGACAGAAAAAAACCCAAACCCCTTACACTTCTTGTGTTACCATGAAGCAAGCTGGCTGGTTTCCTGCACTTGACACCCTCATCCCATAGCTCTTAGACATTTGAGGATGCCAAGACAACCTTTTAATGGGAACACTCATCAATATATCACCATCAAGTATCTCTGCCAATATGCCCTGGCCGAGATATTCCACATATTTCATGCTTTGATCTTTAGGTATGGTGCTTGCTGCACTGACTGTTAGGATTGAAGTAAGAACATACATAACCAAGACACGAGACAGAAAAGACAAAGGGCAAAAACTTACCTTTATTCTTTCTGGCCAGTGCATCAGCCTTTTCCCAAATTTCATATGCATGGAGGATATAGGAGGTGATGTTGACATAGGAAGAGGTGACATTGGAGATATGACAGGAGACAGTGACAGTAGAGCCAGTGCTGTTACCAATGCCATTGTGGCCAATGCTGCTGCTATCATTTGATCCCGGCTGAGAACTCACAGATCCAGCAGGAGAGGGTATTGGAGAAAGAGGAGAAGGCAAGCCTGTGCTTCTGCAGCAGAAAAGAAACACCATCATGAACACTCAGCTTCAGAGTTTAACATCTTTCCACACGGCTGCCTCATGCCAGGAGCTATCCAGTGTCACCCAGGCCTGCAGCATGGAGTGGACTGCTGAAAAGTGAGATGTGTTCAGCTACAGCACAAGCAATTGTACTCGAGGGCAAGGCCAAGTTTTTGGAAGTGATTTGGAAGGACTCTGCTCAACAAGAGAAAATGTGGGACCAGACATCAGAAAGGGCCACCCATCCATCTTCCAAAATCTACACCTACTTGTGAAAGTCTTCACCAGATTACCCAAGTGTTTTCCCTAATGCCCTCCAATTCAGGCACACTGAAGCTCCCCTCCAATGGAGGCTGGAGCCTCTGGCAGCTACTCAGAGCAGCCAGGTCAGCCTACACACACTTATTTATAGACCCAGGGCAGCTAAATGTGGTCAGCCGGCCGCCTTCCAGACACTGCCTGGCTCATCACACCCCCACCACTTCAACCAACCTAATTTTAGTCACTGGTATGACAGGGCTTCCACCACTGCTCTCAAGAGACCATTTACTTCCCAATGAACTAGCCTGTGCAAGGTGGCCAAACAATGTAATTGGAATCAGCACCACCATCAAACAACCTTCTCCCAGCCACAGAATTTGAAAGACAGCCTGATAGCTGTCTGCCACATGAAATGACCACAGCACACAGAAAAGCTCTTACTTATTGTCATTGAAACACAGACACACGACAAAAAATCTTTCAATCTTACCTTGCAACACCTGGAGAAGGTGCTTGTATTACTCTGAAATTACTCTGCAGCAAGGAATAAAAGTCTAGTTAGTTTTGGGCTGTTCAGCTGACATCAGTAACTACCACAGCCAGCCAGCTGGCAGCTTAGTGATACCTGTGCCCTACCTTGAAGTGGTCATTCAGGAGTCTGGAATACCTCATTGCAGTGTCTTTTTTGTACCCAAACATTGCCATGTGCAGAATGGACTGGCAGCGCATGCTGTGAACAGAAACACACCTGGGGGTCAGTGTTTGTGCCCAGCCCTCATCAGCCTTGTGGGATGGAGGCAGGCACACCTCAGCTCTGCTGGAAAGCCAAGAAAGCTCAAAATTTCTCCTTCTTCTGATCATGATAAAAAAAGACTTTGTGGAAAAAAATCACAAGGGAAAGAAAGAAACAAGGAAGGGCTTTCTTTGGTCTTTCATACAAACAGGCGCCCAGGCTCTCAGAGGTGCCAAAGGCTGAGTAAGCCCCCATCCAGAAGTGCCTCATCCACCATGTTCAGCTACAGCTTCAGTTACACAGCTCAAACATGGACAGCCAAATCACATTCTTTCACCTTAGGTGAAAGCCCTTATGTGCTCTCAAGTTACCAGCAGATCAAATTTTAAAGCCTATGCCTTCTACATGTGGTCCTTTAGTGAACTCCCAGCTCACTTTAAAGATGTTTCAATTCATTCTGGTTTTTATATTGTGTTTTTTCCTGTTCTTTCATATTGGGTTTTTTTTCCTTGCGTAACTCCAACTCCCATTTAACTCATTCCTTCACCCCTGGAAGTAATGGATCTTTCCCTCTATCAAGTTTCAAAGCAGAACATGAAGGAACAGAAGCACAATTACTCACCGTAACACAGCAAAGATTTTTCCATGTGAAGAGACTGAGGAGTCTGCAAACGGTTTCAATGTCATAATGAATCTAAGGAGACAAAATACACAGGACTTTGTCAGCCACCAGAGCTCTCTGAAGCCCCACGAAAAGCCCATGAAAAAACAGTGCATGCAATTATCTCAAAAAACAGTCAGAAAGTCAGGAAACCTGCCCTGAGTTCCTAGTCCTGGCACCCAGAACTTTGTAAGACCTTGAGCAGAGGACTGTGTGCCAAAATGCCCTCCCCTCCAAATGTACTGCCAAACTGTCACCCTCTGAAAGCCACTTACTTGATGAGAACTATGGTGTCACTGAGTATGCTGTAAGCTGATTTTGGGTCCAGCACATCTGATTCCAAGGCAATCCCATATTCGATGAATAAAAGGGCAGCCTCCAGGTACTGAAAGGCCTTTCCAGTCTTGTCAGTCTATTGGGGAAAAAAAATCTCATTTTTCAACTAGGACCAAACACACTTCTCTCAAGTGTACTTGAGTTCTCTTTTCTTCCTAGTTAGGCAGGATTTGAAGAAAGAAAAAGATTCCAGTCTGGCCTCTGGGTGACAACTAAAGGGTTCTCAGCAGAACCCTTAATGTGATCCCAGTCATCAGCTCAATGTGCTCCATTTGTCTCTCTTCCTCTTGCTCAATGGTTTCCTTGAGCAATTTATTATCTTCACTTCAGTTAGATACTGTTGTCTGGTCTTGGAGGCTTGCCTTCTGCAAGGCACAGGGGGCTTTCCCACTGCAGTATTCCCTCACTTCATTTTCACAAGTAAACAGAAAGTAGCAGATGGACATTATCTGACGGAGCCAAAATTAGCAAAGCAGTATGTTCACTCCTGCACACTGCTAAACTGCACAGAGCAGAGAAAAATCAGATCTGCCAAGGCCACTTCCGAGACTGTGCCACCAGCAACTCAATAGCTGTCAGGATCCTGACTTTTCTGACTTTTTAAGCTGTCTCAAAACTAACTGTTCCATCCATTTTCCAAGGACTCTTTTATAGCTCTGCAAAGCTAACCCCAGACAATGCCAGTTCTGAACCCCATTCTCTAGATGTGTTTGCATCAAAGAGGAACATCAGAACACCTGGCAAATAAAGACAGCCTCTCAACACATGGCTGAACATGCTAAATGTATGGAGTATGGAAGTCATGGTAGCCAGTGAACCTCATTCCCACACACACAGGTACCAGGGCTGAGTGCAGGAGCCAGTCAACATTCCCAGCACAAGGTCAAGGCTTACCATTGCATCAGCTTTGTGCTTTAGCCTCTGGGCCTGTTCGATGTAGTATTCCTTTGAATGCTGCCTGAATTGGGGACAGAGAGGAAAAACAGATGAAAGAGAAACAGGGTAGGGTACAAGGCAGGTCTCACACATCTCATGAAAAAGCAGAAGCCAGGGTGGCTTCAGGGCCAGCCTTGCCTCGTGCCTTCAGAGGTTTTACCTACACATTTCTATGATCATCTTTTCAGATCCAGCCTTCAGAAAGTACAGATGAAGGGTGTCAAACAAAAACTTACTTTTCAAACTTGAGCAGAGGTCTCCTTGGCTTAGAGGTACCATTTGGCAAAGAAGGCACTGGGAAAGGCTTTGTGACATCACCTGCAGATCCCTGAAAAAGCAGAAAGATTAAGCTAGTTAGAGAGATATGCCTAAACCAATTCCAAAGCTCAGCTTTCCTAAATTTCAAGGGAAAATGCTTATTTGTCCCAAGCATAGTCTATTCTCTAGGCTCTCTTCATCAGCAATCCCTGCTTGCTTCTCACCTGACTGCTTGTAATGCTTAACACCATTCAAACTTCTCCCAAGCACAGAGAAATTCAGTAGCAGGTTTCCTTGCCCAATGACTGAGAGCAGTGAGGCTGCACGCAGCACAGCTTTCATGTCCCCCAGCCAAGGCTGAATGGTAAGATCCATTCACACTTATTTCCACCTTAACCACACAACAATTGCTGGTTCCCCAATACTCACTACACTGTCAGGAAAAAGCAAGCAGTTGGGAGCCAGCTAATACAGTGTGCACAGTCTGGCTTAACACACACAGAGCAACATCCCAGACCACACACCCTGAGCCTCCAGTAAACAGCCACGTAGACGAATTTTGTAACCCAGAAATGCAAAGAACCAGTTGCAAGGATCATGAACCATTTTGTAAATAAGCTATAAAGGCTTATATCTGGGTTGTAGTCAATACCACAAGTTACTTATTCCTTATTTTAAGCAATCTCCTTTTTCTTTTTATAAGCACACTTATTTTTACACCAGTATGGTATTTGCAGTAGCCTAAAATCCAAAATGGTGATCAGTATAAACATGACTCTCATGCCTTTGGTATTTACAGAGTATATTTCTAAAGAGAATCACACAGCACCCACGGGTTGGAACAAACATCCCACCAGTTATCCTGGATACCTACTTTGATGCCCTTTGACAGCTCCGTATGATTTCCCTCCACTTTCCTGTGCTTGGCAAACAAAGGATCCTTGTGGTTGCTCTTGTTCCTGGCAGGGTTATCCGTGGCAGGCAGCTCGTCAGTCTCATTTCTGTGTCTCTTTTGCGTCATCTTGGCTGACTTTGGTGCAGGTTGTGCAGTAGACATGGCTGGCAGTGGTGGGAGCACATCTTTCCTCTGGGTTTCAGAAGAAACTTTTGATGCTCTGGAGATGGGAAGCAGATTCATTATTATGGTGTATGTACAATGTAGGGATTTTATACAAACTTAGTTACACCATGTATCAATTCTGTTTAAACTCCCCTGGAAGTGTGAGATGGCTTGTTAGCACAAAGAATTCAACAAAAGTGAAACTAAACTTCAGGGAAACCCCTGAAGTTTCCTTTCGCTTTTGTTGAATTCTTTGTGCTTTAGGCAGCAAACCTTCACCTACCATCAACATACAAGCAAGCCTCTTTTCAAGTAGAGTAAGTCTCAAAATTTGTCCTTGGAGCAAACACTTGTAACCAGAACATCAGGACATTGCAAAAAAAGCATGTCTCCAATACAGCCCTTTTTCACTCAGAGAGGGCGTAGCAACGGGGAACAAAGACACACGGACCTCCTTGTAGCTCCTTTATCGTAACGAACTGAGTCTTTTTATGCTCTAAACTCAACCAAACTTAACCAAACCTTAACCCAAACAAGCACTCATTGGCTGGCTGCCACTGCGGTGTCGTTGTTCTCATGTCCCTTTATCCAATCACTCTCTGTTCATGTGGTGTCCATGTGTCTTCCCTGCCAATCACTGCCTCACGCACAAGGTGACTCCCAACCAACTCTAACCAACTCTCCAGCCATCCAACCCACAGCCTGTTGGAATCCAAGGCATGCCTCTGGCTGCCTTGGGAGGTCAGGGCATGCCTCAGGCTGCCCTGGGGGGTCGGGAACCCCGGCAAGGGTAAGAAGCCCAGAATGACACTGTCTTTGACCTCAGCCCATGGGAAAAGTTACCAACACTGCGAGAATCATTGCAAGCCACGAGAGTGTGAAAATGAGTAGTGGTTTAGTAGGTTTTACAAGGTAAAAAAGTAGATTTTAGGGTTTTTAATATGAGGACGAAGGGTTTAAGATGGAGGATTTTGGGCGTTGCCCTGTTCTTCCTCTTCTTCTCCTTCTCCTCCATCTTCTCTGGTGGTGGTGGCACCAAATGATTGGTAGAATGAAAAGAGGTAGAAATTCTGTGTCTAGAATAGGTGCAAATTAATTGGCATAGAATAGTAAATAATAAATACGTTGTGAAGAATGGTTGGATCATGGAAAGGGCACAAAAAGGACGGGACAGCCCAGGACTGGGCAGTTCCCACCCGGACTCGGCTGCATCAGATGTGCGGCTGGAGCTGAGAGCTGGCAGAGATAAGGAGAAATAAACAACCTGAAACAACATCTGCAGCTGTTTCTCATCTGTTGGGGCTCGAGGTAAAGCTACCCAGGGGTGAAGATAAGAACCAGCATTTGTGCAGAGTACCAAACTCTCACAATAGCTGAGCCCTTCCCAGAGTGCTTCTCGGTGAACAGAATTTAACAAATTTAACAAAGGTATTCTTATTTCCCACGTCTCCCACTTTTTTTGTTTAATCAATAAAAACACACTGAGAAAAACCTGAACAGGTCCTGAAACACTTTCAAATGTAATATGACTAAGGAAGAGGGGAAGTACCCAGTAAGAACCTTCCAGAAACACCAACATATGCCTGTGGCATGAACAATATGCACATGGTATCATAGGGGTCCATCCTAGGGGTAAGGCAGTAGCTGTGCCTTCAACTTTCAGGATGGCCCAACAAATGGCCACACACACCTCGAAGGAACCCATTTCACATGGTGACCTGTGGAGACACAAGCACAAGCCCTGCCCCATGTTAGTAGATCTAAGGGTCCTTTCCATTGCCCTGTTAACAGGGCCTGGTTACCATTACCAGAGGTCTGGGACAAGCCTTCATATCGAAAGAATATTGTCCTTCACATGCTTTTTGGGCAACCTCATCTCGATTTAATCTGTCATGTGGGCACCCCATGAGGGAGGTAATTTCAGTGACTAAAATCCCTGGGACAAATCTCCCAACAAGGCAAATGAACTGCAGCACTGCCTGCCTCTCCCCCTTTTGGTAGATGGTATTTTCCATGGTCAGAGATACTCACCCTGACACTTGATCCTGTATGTACTTTGACAGAATTAAACTGAGCTCTTCCTTTAAGACTTGCCAGATGAACTAGACAACACTTACAAAGTTGAGAGAGACTTAAAACGCAGTGCTTTTAAAGGGCAGAGATTATCACATTTAATAATATTAGATTTCTGATCATTTGAAGTTAGGATGACCAGAGAACTCTGGCAGCTCTAAGTAGCACCAAATAGTTCTAAACTTTGTTTTATCACTGCTCATTTAGGTATTTTTAGCCAGTTTCTCAAAGTTTGCAAGAAAACACTGAGCAGGGAATCCCAGCTCATGGACTGCCACATCAGAAGAGGAGAAAAGGAAGTTTAACCCAGTGAGAAGACTGAGGTGTGATGGCGCACATCCTGCCTAATTCTGTTGTGCACGGGACAGTCCTCTCCCCTCTTTTACCACACACTTTTCCCATGGTTTGGTCCCTACTCACATCACACACATGCTCCCAAGCTTCTCCACCTTGGCACAGCTGATGCCCCACAGAGCACAGAACCATCACCTGAGCTGCCCCAGTGCACCCTGTCCCCAAAAATGCATCCTATCCTTCACATTCCAAAAGCCAGACCATGACTAAAACAGGTGCTCATTTTCACTGAGAAGAAGACAGGAATAAACCCCTGCATTAAAGCTCTTTCATTACTACCAGAGTTCAAATATCACTTCACCCAACTAAATGTTAGTCCCTAAGGACGCCTCAGTGCTTCCAGAGTGCGTTAGTGTTTTCTCTTCAGAAAAGCAGTTTACTCCTATTGTCAGGACACAAGCCTCAACACTGCATACCAATCCAAGCCAACACCTCAAATCCAAGCCACAAGCCAGCAGGAATTGAATGCAGTAGCCCGTGACTGAGGCATGAGTCTCCCCTCTCGGGAACACTGCCCAGTTGGAAACACGCTTTTGGAAGCGCTCACTCCAGCAAAGGCCCAGCCAGAATGTGGCAGTGCTCTGGTATGCAAATTACAGGGGAAGCTGCAGCACATCTACCAGAAGCACTGCAAATGCTGTGCTGGGAAAAAGGAGGAACTCCTGGCCACCTGAAATTCCAGACAGTCAGGACTCAAAAGGCATGGTAGTTGTGTGTCCACTGGGTCACTCAGAAAAATAAGACAAAGACAAGAGGATTATTTTAGTGAAGAAAGGAAATGCTCCCTACCCTTACCCACCCACACCTACAGAGCTGTTTTCTGGACTGGTTGCTTCCAGGATGTAAAGGCAAATCTGCTGTAGATTAGGTTTCATAAGGCATATTATTTTAGAAACAAACTCATGAGTGTAAGGACAGGAGATACAGTTCTTTGATCTAAGCTGTTTATGAAAAACTTGCATTTATACATCCTTCTGCCATTCCACCACTGTGTACTCACTTCAGTTTACTGGAGTCTTTGCTAGCTGAAGACTGCAATGATTTTGTTTCTTTTTCTGATTTCATTTTCTTCCTGTCAGTCTCCTCCTTCTCTTCCCTCTAACAGGAAGGAAAAAAAAAAGGAAAAATAAAATTACATAGATTTTCAAAGTTCACATAAAATACAGACCAACACAGCTAAGTTTGATTGATTCTGGTTAAAAAAAGAAGAAAAAATACCTCATTGGAACCAACAAATTGCAAACCCACAGCACAGAAGATACAGGTTGCAAGCTCATTGATGAGTAACCTAAAATGACATTTTATCCAATTTTGCTTGGATAGATTAATGCTTTGTAGTGGCAGGGATGGAACTGCTAAACCTATTGCTGCTAACAGTAATCAAAAGTAAGGCACTTGCATGTGAGTTAGATCAAACAGATACTCCAGATGTGCAGGGGGTTTGGTTTTTATTACCAAAATGCTGATATAGGTGAAATTTTTAAGCGCTGGTAATCTGGGGACCCCAGAGCTGGATGCAGCACTCTCGGTGGGGTCTCACCAGAGCAGAGCAGAGGGACAGAATCCCCTCCCTCAGCCTCCTGACCACACATCTTTGGATGCAGCCCAGGACACGTTTGGCTTTCTGGGCTGCGAGCACACACCTCTGGGTCATGTCCAGCCTCTCATCCAATGGAATGCTCTCAGTGAGTTCTTCTCCCGGTCTGTACTCATGTCTGGGACACAGCCAGCTTTGTGTCACTCACTGGGCTGTGCTGTGACACAAAGCCTGCCTCTGGCAGGGTGCTCAGGACAAGGCTCCAGCACTGAGATCACATCCTTACGCTGTTTTTCAAGTTCTACACTGCCACAAAAGGCGTCTGACAGCTGTACCTGACCCAGCTGGCTGCCGTGAGGCCTGAGCCTCCAAGGGCACTGATGCACTGACAGAACTGACAGTGAGGCTCCAAAGGGGGTTTCCCTGCAGTCAGGCACTGGGATTGCAAGGGAAGACATGTCTAATAACTCCTCTCCTGTGTCTCTTTGACAACAGGAGAGATATGACAGATTGACTGCCTGTTTCCCTTTCTCCCACTGCTCTGCAAGAGCAGGAACTTCTGGGGTCTCTCAAGTTTCTTTACCATTTCCCTGGTCTTCTCAATTCTCCCTCAAAACTACAAGAAATTCATAAAATGGCAAAACTAAATGAAACCCAAACCAAGGTTATTCATCCACCCATGCTGAGCCACCTGCTCTGTGAGGAGGAGCAAAAGGGGAGTCAGGGACTGAAATATCCAGAGGGAATACCCATTTACCACAAGGCCTGCAGCCAACTCTTTGTGCAGCTGACCCAGCTGGCTAGAGGTATATTCATAGTCCCCTTTGGGAGTCAGCTTTCCAAAAAACACTTGTGAGCAACGATCACCTCTGTTAAATAAAGGACTTTCTTGTCGTTCAAGGGAAAGTGACTGTTATAACTGGTTTTGTTGTCTGACAGAACTAGGATTTCAAGAAAACAGAGCAAAAATATGTTCTGAAACACCAAAGCATGTTAGACAGCTTCCAGGGCTTTTTGTTTGCTCAGGAGGGGATTTGTGACCAACAAGAAACATCTGCAGACAGTCTTGATCCACATTCCCCTTGATAACAGCTTTATAGAAGGATAATGGCTCTACTCCCAGCCTATGAAGTGGGAACTCCATGTGGGCTTTTCAAACACCACATTGGTCCTTGTACAAACCCAACTCCCTCTCCACCTCTCACCTTCTTCTTTCCAAGGGGCTCCTCAGGAGTGTCCGTGGGTTTCCTTTTCAAGTTCTGCTTCCTCCCACCAGGAAGGTCCTTTGTCTCTGCTTTCCTCTGGTGTCCATCTTTCCTGGGGGGCTGAGGGACTTTCTCCAGGTGACAGAGATTTATTTTCACCACAAGGCGCTCACGGGTTGGGGGGTCCCTCACTGGCGAGAGCAACTTCTCCCTGAGAGGCAAGGGCAGTTTCTCCTTGTGCAAATCCTGAGGCCTGTGGCTGCTGGTCCTGATGGGGGTTGTGCCCTGGCCCTGAGGAAGGGGGCTGAGAGCATCACGTGCCTGGGCATCACCCATGAGCTTGGGGTCCAAGAAGGGTTTGGCGTTGGCCTGGTGGGAGCCCTTGTCCTTTTTTTTCTCAGAGGGCTCTTGAAGTCCTGGCTTCAGGTCTTTTCTGTCAGTGGATTTTGTCTTCACTGTTTTTTTCACCTTCAGCTTGTCCCTAGAAGACTGGTCTGTGACCTCCAGAGGACCAGGCTCACTCTCCACCTTCAGGCCTCTCTTGGGCCCCTCGTGCACCAGGGGCTTGCTGGGCCTTTTGATCCCCACAGTCTGCCTGGGCGAGGGCTCCTCAGCGTGAGCAGGAGGCTTCTGGCAGCTGTGTTTGGTCGGAAGAGGAGCCTCCTGAGGAGCCCTGGCCACTTGGCTGTTGTGAGGAGGCTCCCTCAGCTCAGTGTGCTGCTGGGAGGAATTGCTGCTGATGCCCCGCTCCTGCTTCTCGCCCTCCTCACGTCCGTCCCCACAGGCAATTTCACTGAGGCTCTCTGTTGGCACTGCTGGTGGATTCACCTTGGTCAGCCAGTTGTCAAGCTGCCACTTATTAGAAGTTGGTGGCTCGGGCTGCAGACAAGAGAAAAGGAGGATTCAAAACTGATGCCTTTATGGGCTACTTCCATCCTAGCACAGCTCATCAGAGCCCAGGGACTCTTGCCTAGAGGTCTCAAAGTGTGTGCTTTTGCATGTGAAGAACTGACTATAAACAAATAGGCCATGTGCACTAACTTGCTCCAGAGCATCACAGACTAACATCTGGCTGAATAAAAAAAAGGATAAAAGGGTCAGTTGCAAGTAGCTAGGACTTCATTAGTATTTTCAGGACAAACCAAGCAGAATTTGGTAAAAGAAGAGAAAGTATAACTTCTACGTCCTTCAAAGACACCACACTGCAGTGGGCAAAGAGTATTAGAGTGAGACGGAAAGATAGGCTGTCTCAAAGCTTGTGTTTGGCTTCTCCCTGTTCATGCACTTCCAAGGTAAAAAGAAAGCAAGCTAGAGCTCAAGCAGGGGAGAAAAAAAAATTAAAAGGGGCTTTGTAAGAGTACCTCAAAACCGCCAGCAGATTGTTTTACATCAGCTGTGGTCTGCAGACACAGCCATACACTTCCCACTGGCCAGAAAATGTTTTGCAAGCTGGAGGAGCTGTTTGAAAGCACAGGACATGAACACTTCTGCAGAAGATTTTTTTAAAAATGCATGGTCTCAATTATGAAGGTTTAAGGCACCAAGGTCTGTTTTCCCAGTAAAAGCCTCAGAAATGCTACTGCAGCAGTATCCAAGCCAAATTCAACAGCAGCAAGCATATTCCAGCCCTTCCTGCAGGTCTGATCCCTTCAGCTGTGACCTGGAAGAAGCTGAATCTGTCACTCGGGCACAGGAGCTGTAGGGAGACAGCAGCTCCTCCTGAATTATCAGGAAACTGGTCCCACCCTGACACTGCCCATAAAGGAACCCAGAAATCCTGCATGGGCAGAGGTGGGCCCCACGCAGCCCAGCCCAGCCATGCTTCCCATCTGTGCCTTGCTTGTGTCTCCCCAGTGAAGGCATTGATTCCTCCAGGAGAGACAACTCTGCCAAAGGACACAGGGGGATACCTCCAGGTTGGGCATCTGAAAGTCTAATTATGTTGTTACTAAGGGTAACTAAGGCTGACAAACTCTAGAAGGGAAGCAAAGGGCAAGAAAAGTCAAGTGATGCAGCAAAGATGTCAAAGAGACGCCTGAACAAGGACAGTGCTTCAGGTCTCCTGCCCTGACTGCATTGAGACAGCAGAGAGTGTGAGGCAAGGGGCTGTGTAAGCAGCCTCTGCCTTTTATTTGCATTCACCTCAGGTGCTGGTGCTCTTGGAGGGTCGTTTGCTTCACTGTCACTGGAGTGGCTCTCTGTCTCCGAGTCTGAGGAGCTGTCTGAGTCACTGGTGCTCCCTGACTCCGAGCTGCTGGAATGTGCTGATGCCACACTCTTGGGCTGGGACTGTAAGGAACTGCAAGGCCACCACGAGATAAAATTAGAAAGCAGCATGGCTGAAGGTTACTTACTTATTATATTGACATGGCAGAATTCAAAAATAAAACTGGAACCCCATGTTTTGGCACTGAGATGAGAGGGGAGAAGGCCAGAGATATGCATTGGCATACTCAAAAAATAAAGCACCAGAATATAAAATTGCTGGAAGTAATAAAACCTTCAACTCCATCCCAGTCAAATATGTAAGCAGGATGCTACTGCTACAATGTGAAACTACATTTAGCCAATCAAAGTTTAAAAAGCACCAAAACTGCCCAGTGCTTTTCTGAATACCCCAACCCTCAAAATTAAAAACTTAAAATAAAGATGAATGAGACAGGAACATGTATTTCAGGATGGTTTCTGGTTTTTCTGTTCTCCCCATTAAGTTTTCACTTCATCTATGTTATTTGGTCATGCTGCTGTAACCACTTCATAAATAGCTGCATCAGGCAGCAGCATTTCTTGCAACACCCTCCTCTAACCAAGTGTTTTGCTCCACACTGACAATGGAGTGGATGGAATAGAGGGAGAGCTGTCACTTTTATGCACGGTGGTTTTTCTTTTTTGAAATGGGCTTACAAAATTAAAATGTATTTTATTTTTTGTACTTTGATTTCCCACATCAGTATCAACACATTTGTATGAGCTGAAGGCAAGCTCCTTGCTGATCCAAGACTGATATCATGAGAACACTCTTATTTCTAAGAGTTTGCAGAGACACAGATCATGCCAAGTATTGGTGTGCTCCTCTGCAAGTCTGACTTTGCAGACCATTACCTTGTGCTTGAAAAATATATATATCAAGCCAAAAAAATCTATGTCAGTGCTCTCCTATAGGAAAAATTGTGAGCTTTTCCACCTTTCTTCCTCAAATGCTGGCACGTGGCTGTTCAGTCTACCTTGAGTATTGCTTCTGACTAACAATACATGGCAGGAAGTGCTCACAGTCAGCTTCCTTATCAAGAGGAGCTGAAACAGCCTTGATGAGTCTTCCTAACCTTTTCCTGTTCTTTACCCACTTGGCTGTTTTGGGCTTCCTTCTGAGCTAAAACTGGACTCACATCTCACCCATTGCCACTACAGCTGAAAATCCCATCAGCTGCAGTGTGATCTACAGACACACTGGTGGCGGGGAGGAGGAGAAGAGAAGGGAGCAGTTGAGGAAATACAGTTCTGGTTCATAGGCAAAATCCCGCATGCTTGGATTATTCATTTCTAATTGGAGCTTTCTGGAAAACCCCACACAACTAAAGGTGACTTTCAACAGCAGCCAGAAACCAAAGTCTGCAGCAGGAGAAACCAGGAACCCTTACCCTCCTACCCCAAACATAACAGTAGTTTTGTTTTTCTCCTTATGCGGTCTAGCAAGTAGTTTGGGAACAAACCTGTACCTTGGAGGAGCAAGTGAAGAAGGTGACTTTTCAACAACCTGTTTTGTTCACAAAAACAAAGAGGAGAGGGGGAGGAAAGGTTAGCTCAGAACTCAGAACAATGCAACAAGTGGTGATGTTTAAAGGGAAGTCTGTGTGCCTAGTGCATAAAACAGCTAAAACCGACTTGGTCGTCACCACTCTCTTCACTATCACTGAGCTGCAGGTCGTCCTGGAGCATTCTGAAAGACAACCAGAAGATAAATATCAGCCAAGGCAGACACATTTTGAAGCAGCAGGCACTGAAAAAGATTTGGTTTGTGCTTGCCAAAATAAACCAACCTCCCCCATTCTTTCTGAACATTTGGCATGCTCAGTCTACTAAACCCTGTCATTACCTGAAATGAATGGTTAAAATGTTTTGCTTTTTTTTTTTTTTACCTCTGCTTTCCAACTGACCTTGGGATATTTTGCAATGGAGGTCTGTAGCAATGGCTGCCATTTACAGACAACAAAGTACTGTGAGAGGAATGCCCCTCGGAAAGGCTACCTAGCACACTGGCACAGGGTGGAAGAAGTCTGATCCTGGTACAGTAAGAGATTCTCATGCTATGATCCTGCACTGGCTCCCCACGGGACAGAAAGCATCAGGAGCACCAGGAGCTGTGCATGTCCACACACTCTGCTCTCAGGGACTGTGAATATTTCTTCTGTCCCAAGGGTTCTCACTTTGCTGCTCTAATCTCCTATCACACATATGTAAGCCAATGCCCATCTCCCATCTCTTCTCTCCACAATGAACTCCATGCTCCTGCACATCTCAGGATGTTGATGAGATGTTGAGCAGCTCAGGTTCTCAGAGCAGTTTACAAGTGGAGAGGCACGAGCTCTGTTTCACTATCGCTAGAGAAGAGAGCAGGCTGCCCACAAATATTTCCAAAAGCATTGTTTAGTCCTCTGCCTGCAGGTGGTAACTACTGCTTGCAATTTCAATATATTACCAAGGTTTTTAAAAGGCTGGAAGGGAAGGAGAGGGACCCAAAGCTCTCCCAGATTGTCATCCCCTTCTTTGGCAATCTTGCAGGCATCCCAAAGGAGTTGGAAAATAGGCAGGCAAAACTTGGCTACTCAAAAGTACAGTTATTCAAATCTTGAAACTTGCTGGTGATTAACTCCTCAACCCAAAGGATTATTCAAGTGTCCTTCCAAAAACGAGATCAAAAGCTTGGGAACTGAGACAGGGATTTTAATCAATCAGATCAAGACTCTGCTTATTTCAACCTCATTTCAAACCATGGGTTTTCTGTGAGAAATTTTTCTTACGGCCAAATAAGAAAAATAAGACTCTGACCCCTCATTACAACATGTTTTATAGCAAGAAAACAAATATAAATGATCCCCAGTGAACCACATCACCCTGGAAAGAGGGGGAGAAAGTTGGAAAAAGATGTTTTCCTCTTTGTTCAGGCATTGTGACTGCCATTCCCCTGTGATCTACCCTCCACTGCCTCATTTCCTCACACACCTTCTCAGTGGGAATCACCTCTTGCCTCTTCATTGGGAGTAAACACTGAAGGGAAGCTCTATGAGACACCACCTTGGAAAAGGAGAGCCCTGAATTTCCCACAGAAGGCAAACAGCCTGCAGCAATCCTGCATGAGCCAGCTCTGCATGTGGGCCAGAGCCCAAGCTCACTGCCAGATAGATGAGGCACAGAAAGATAAAAAGAACAGCACAGGCACTCTCTACACGTCTGGGCATTTTGGCTAAGCATCTACTGGTATCTCAGTGAATCCTTTTTATTTTCTTTTACAACTCCTTAGGAAAAGGAGTTCTTCAAAGACGGTAGTGAAGAAACTTCCAGGGATGTAAAAATATGCCGAAAATTTTTGAGTTTGTTTTTGGGTTTGGCTTTTGTTTGTTTGTTTGTGTTTGTTTTGGTTTTTTTCTGCTTTAAAAATCGTGGACTAAAGACTTATTTCCTTTAGAGGTAAGAGGATAATCATAGAATCATAGAATGGTTTAGGTTGGAAGGGACCTTAGAGATCATTTAGTTTCAAACCCCTGCTGTGGACAGGGATGTGCAAAGAAACTACCTCGATCTTCGTAAATCTGATTTAACTGTTTTTAATAAAAAGGACCACATTTTCCACCTGAGCTGCTGGTAAATAAAATCCATCAGCATAAAAGAACACTGCAACTACATATGCTCTGTTTGGGATGAAGGAAGAACACTAGACTTCAAGGCATACTTCAGCAAGGGTAGACAAAGCCAGTTTCCCCAAAACAGAGTTTTGACAAATTGTTAAATAGGCTAGTTAAAGAAAATAAATCTGCCTTAATAATTTTAATGCTCCAGTTAGCTCAGGAGTTAATAGATGCCAAGGTTTTATTTGCAGGACCTGTTCATTTGCAGCATATATACACACCATTAATCTCCCTAGAGCTATTTAAAAGGAGTTCTTTCAGTGAGAGAAGCAGCACTAAAATTATTACCACTTGCCAAACAACCTCACTGAAAGCACAGGCTGGTCCCTCTCTGCTAGCCAGGTTAAAGATGCACCACCAAGAATGAGCTGGCATGTCCCCTTTTAAAAGAAAGGCTGCTTCCATTCCAGCACTGCCAGGTGCAAACTTCAGGGCTGCATTCAAGAATGAAATCCATCTGGGAAATCCCTACACGCTCTGAAAAGCTGAATGCTTAATTTGGGCACACAGATGCCCTGGGATTTCATCTTCTAATTAACCAGCACAAACGCTGTTTGTTTTCAGCCAGCCACACTTTGCAACACAAGCTACTCCAGGCAGCTGAATTTTCAGACAGTCACGTGCCCTTTGAACAGCACAGAAAGCCAGGCCTGTTGTGCCAAAGAACACAAACACAAAAAAGAAGGGATGCATCGGTTCAAGGGAAAGATGTAGAGGAAGTCCTCGGGCAAACCTCACTTGGGCACAAACCCAGGCCACCCTGTTCCTCCTGCTTCCACTGCCTTTGCTGGCCATGGGCACACACATCCCTTGCAGGTGAGCACTGGCTCTGAAGTGCCCAGCAAATATGCTGAGCAGGGAGGGGATTATGGCTAAGGACAGAGCTCCTTAGCCAAAGGAGCCAAATTTACATGCCAAATTTACAATTCTGGCCCCGTGGGCAAAGAAAAGAGTCTTTTCCAATTCTTGTCTGCAAGTAAAGTCTCTTCTCTCTCTGCTGCCTGGAAAACTGACTGAAGGGCTAAAGGGATATTTACAATCAGCTGAGAACTGAAATAATGATGATGGTCATAGGGTAGCTGAGGAGGAAGGCACAGCCTGGAGCAGTCAGAACTACTAGTTTTGATAGTGCAATGAAAATTTCCAGAAGTCATTGAGGACCAAACTGGGGTGGAAGAAAGTGAAGCAAAATAAGGAGATTAAGGGAGTAGCTGACTGCTCAGCAGGACACTATCCCACGCTCCCAGTGAGTGAGGGCTCCCTCTGCATCATGCTGAACAGTAGGAAAAGGGATGTTTAACAGACCCTACAGAGCTTGAGTGAAAAATTCTACAATCTCAACCAAGATGGAGACATGCTTTTGCTTTACTTATGACTAGCCCAGTTTTGTTTTGTTTTTAATTATATGATTTGTCATAAGGAAAAGGTAAACAAGTGGAGTAAGCTCTACAAGTCTGTAGTTTGCAGCCTTCCATGGAACAACATATCATGGAGTAATGAGATCTTTATGTATCATATCAACTGACAGACATTTAAATTTCATGGTTCAGCAAGTGCCTTGCACATGGACCCCTGAGCCTTCCAGACATGGAAAGATTTCCATTTGTTACTCGGGGCTCAGAACCCACCAATGCTGCATTTAAGTTAATCCTGAAAGATTAATGTCAGCCCACACAAAACTGCTTTCAAGCAACTTCTGTAATTAACCTAATTAGCAGATAACCACTTTTCACCTACAAGGACAGCACCAAGTTATTTTATCCACTTTTTTTCTTTTTTGCTTTAAAATTTCAGCCCTAGTTTTTACAGTTCTTGTAGCTGTAGCTTTACTAGTCCTCACAGGCTTCAAAACAATGTCCAGAATCAGATTCAGTTTGGATCCTTTGTAATTTATGTCAGTTGGCTACGTTACTGTAGGTTGAAGAGCAGAAAAGTGTGATGTGAAACAGCCACAGATTAAAGAACAAAATAACTTTCATCGGGTGCATTAATAGTTGGGGTTTTTCTTCAGTTTTGTTTTGGTTTTAACACAGTCATCATAAACATGACAAGTGGACTTGGCATTGTCAGGTTAAGGGTTAGGCTTGATGATCTTAAAGGTCTTTTCCAACCTAAACAATTCTATTATTCCATCATGCAACAATTATATTTCTGCTGGTGAAAATTCCCTCTATTGAAATTTTCTAAGAAAAATCAGACTGATAAAACCTTAATCTTCAGAAACATCAAGTAACCCAAAATTTAGTTCATTCCAGGTTCTTTCAATTAACTGCACAGTAGAGATGTGAACAGGGTCTGGTTACTTACGATGTTCTTGGCTGAGAACTAGGATACGTTTCTGAAGGTGCTCCATACTGCTCTGGAAATCAGAAATGAATAGGTTGGGTTTATTTGCCTCCTTTGTAGCCTATTTTACCCTACGGTCTCTGAGCACCAGATTAGACTCATCACTTTCTTCTAGGACATAATTGTCATTCAGATTATTCATCATTTCAAATGAGGTTTCCTAATGAAATACTGTTTGTCCTCTGATGAACTGCTGCCTTAATGTCTAGGTAATGAATGTATACAAACTCTTAAGCCATTTCTAAATTCATCACTGTTCAACAAAGCAGAGGAAACCACGCCTCTTAATCAATGTAAACATTTGACACGTCATGTGTAACACACAACACACAAAACTATCTGTGTATAACACACAATACACATATAACTGTGTTTCCTTTGGGTATCTACTTACTCTGATCCTTTCCTACAGATTCTTCAGGTTGCAATTCCTAGGAAAAAAGGACAAAGTGTAAATTGAGCATAAAATAAATGAGCTATCTCGTAAGAGCAGCATACCGATGATTTGTTTTCCATGTGTTACTTTACTGTAATAAACATTCCAACTAGCTTGTCAAAGCATCCAATAGTCTAAGCTGGCCTGACATAGCTTAGCATGGACAGAAATGATAATGTGCTACTGTCACTAAAAATGTGTTGCTAGCACATTAAGGGTATGTACATGCTTGAAGAAATATTTTAAAAATTTTATAAGAGCTGCCAAACACTTCTGTTTAACACAGTCAGCAAATATTTCTGTTGACAAAAAGATAAAATGTATTTTGTGCTTCAGCAGAGATACTTAAAATGTCTCAGAAAAGCAGTTGCCTTTGAAGACCACAATTACAACAAACGTCTAAGTTGCTGAAGCATTTTTTATTCATCCCCATTGTGCTTTAATTTATCTGACTACTTCTGAAGGTAATACCTCCTAACAGCCCTTATTTATACAAGGGGGAAAAAACCAGATGGAAACACGTGCAAGAGCAAGAAAGCTCTCTTCTAGTTTATCAAAAGTCCTGGCAGAAACAGGGCATCTTACCTTTGTTGGGAATGGAAATTTGGAAGGCTCTGCTTTAGTAGGCGTATTAAGAGCTGTCAGGGGAGGTGGCCAAGAGCGGGTCATTTCCTGGAAAGAGATCGAGAGGAGCAGCTATCAGGATTTTTGCTGATAGACACAGAACAAGTTTCATGCTTTAGAGATTCATTTAGATCTATCTCTTCATGCATTTGGACGTTTCCCCATGGTTGCTACAAAAATAGTGATATGCATTACTAACAGGCAAGAACATAGGATATGTCTGGTGAAACACAAAAGGATACCAGACTTCCAGGTGGAACCCCTGTGCTGCAACCCCAACCAGCACAGGGCAGCCAGTGAGCACCTGTGCACAGCTCCCCTCCAGCCAAAACTGCCCCAACAGCAGCTTTTGAAGAGCAATTGAAGCATCAGGATTTTGCAAACTCAAGCAACAGTGAAGGAAGTGAATTGCAGAAAGCAAACTGTTCCAGGACTTCAGTGTCTCAGAATAGCATTTGACATCAAGGAACCATCTCCTCAGGATCAGCACCACTGGCCTGGGAATCCCAAGGCATTTTCACACCATGCACAGGGAAGGAGTAACATGGACTCAGCCACAGCCACTGGGAGCCTGGGCACTGCTCACAGAGTCAGTTCTGACACAAGGTTACAGCAGAGACAGTTTTGCATCAGACCTGGCTTTGCTCTGCATGAGTGGACTGGAATTACAGTGAGGGAGCAGCAGCAGTGCCATGCACAGGCAGGTAGGAAGGACACAGGTGTGTTCCTGCTCAGGGCCATGCTGCTGGGGCTGGCAGCACGGACACAAGGCAGCACGGCCAGAGCCTTTGGAGAAGGGACACTTGGGAATGGCAACCCCCTGACTTGATGTAGGAGTAGCTCTGGCTGTCTCAGATGACTTGTCAGTCTCAAACTGCACCACACTGTGTTACATTCATGTACTGATAGAAACACTGATCTTACAGCTCCAGCTGACTCTTATCTTTACTCCTCCTCTGCTGAGTGAACAGAAGCACAGAGGTATTTTTTTCCCAACCATTACCTTAAGGCATGCAAAAGCTAAGCAAACACAGAGATCTATTATTTAAGAGTACCTACCCTCAAAATTTCTTCAATGGACTGTGCATCAATGGGGTTGGTTTGCTGTAACAAGAAAGAGGAAAGCAGCATGAGTTTGTTTGGGTATTTTACCAACTGACATGAGACAAGCATGCACTCAGAGAACATTTGCTTACCAACAGCTCAATATATTTCATGGAAGCCCATTAGTAATAAAATGCTAGAAGGGATTAAAATCCCCATCAGAAGGGCAGTTAATAATGCACTTCTAAAAAGCCTCTTGTTTTCAAGTCCTTGGCACACGTGAGTGGAGATTCCAACAGGACGCTCTGCCTGGAACGGGGTAAAACAACTCAAACAATGCCACCAGTGGCAAATGGCATTGCAAAGCTACCAGTGGTAAATGAAGAAGGGGGCATCAGAGTGCTTTTGGTGTTGAATAACGCTGAAACCAGTCTGACTCATCAATCCCAAAGTTAAACATCCTGATAGTGAGATGAAGATGTGGCAGACCTGGTAAAGTACCTGATAAAGGAACAAACACTCTACTGATACTACCAATAACTTATCTAAAGCTGCTGAGCTGACACAGCTGGCCGGAAGAGATGTGGCTGACAGTCAATCACTTGATATTATAAGAACCCAGTCCCAAATTTTAACAGCAGAGTCTTCTAACATATTCCTTCTCAGAGTGTACGTGTGCTTCCACACACTGATGTGCCCCAGGCATGGGGAACACCCCTTCCACAGATCAGCTTCTCATCTACTAACAAGGCATGTGTTTTGAAAGTATCTGCCACTTACATGTCCTTTCCTAACTGATATCCTTAAAGGAGGCTGAAATGGAAAACAACCAAAGAGCTGAGTAGTCATAACAAGCAAAATGCATCCCAGGCCAGTTTCTTGTCTATAAACAAGAAATTCTATGGCAGTGTGCAGTCATCAGAGTAATTGCTGAAAGGGAAAGGCCAGGAAGACTTTTTTCACATTCAAGGAAGAGGACAGTGAGCTACAGTGCCCAACCAGAAGGATCTTCCCCAGAAAAACTAAAGAGTAAAGCAAGCAAACACTTCAATAAAGTCAAAAATTGTCATCCTTGGCCCTTTCACAGGAAGTCCACTCATCTGTTTCCCACATGCTGCACTATTTACATTGGAAGGAGAAGAGATGAGGAATGCCTTTTCCTTGCAGCCCCATTTGTCTGAGTCTACATAAAGCTCTCATTGAGGCAGTGCTCATTTGACAAAGCCTTGACTTTTCTTCAGAAAATCACGTATGGAGAGCTGCTTCTGACCTTACTCACCCAAACAAATGAAAGCTGAGGCACGGCCAGATTAGTCACACGAATGAAAGCAAGGCCTGCAGATGTGTCCCACAGCAGGCAGGAGGAGGGGACAGGGAGGGTGAACAGCAAGGAACTACCACATGGCAAGAGACTGGGATGCTTTGCAACTCACAGTGCCAAAAAAGGCACCTCTTTTCCTCTTTTTCTTCCCAGCAAGCTTAACCCGGTAGCTCGGCCTAATTTACTTCTTAATTCAGTAAGTGGCAAACAGCAGACACAGGCACTTGCATCTTCCTGTACAGATTGCTCCAGAAACTCCTGAGATATCCTATGACAGCATCACAAAAAAAACTTCTCATGAAACTGGTAAGAAATCAATATTCTACCTGGACAAAGTCTTTGAAAACTATAATGGATTGATTGCAACAAATCAAAATAAGTTTGCTTCACACATTTCAGAAATTTAAGTTTTATGATGTGATAAGCGATGACAAAAATGGAATTCAATTAACCTGAGAATCAGAGAATATCTGTAATAGCCAGTCTGGACCTCTCTTACCCTTGCCAAACAACCCACATTCCCCTTCCTGGAGCTCTTTCTGATGAGCCTGAAAGGACTTTGACATTGATACAGGTTTACATACACAGAGTATTTATAGTTCAATTGTCAGGAGGACTTACTGTAACCCCCAAGGGTTCAGTGACTGGTTCTTCACAGGTCCAGGGGCTCAGCAGAAACCACTTTGTTCCTCATGGCACAAAATTTAAAGGAAAACAAACACATGACACTGAACAAGCACCACCCAAGTCTGCATTGGCAGCATAAGGACCCCTGTTTTTGTTGGATTTTTTAGGATACCATTATCAAATACACAGTGAAATGATTGCTCTAAAGATTACAATCACAGATTGTTCGGGACATGCACAGGGTCAAAACCACACCAAAACTGGTCAGAGTCAGCTGACAGCACGGGGGTTCTGCTCTCAGGTAGGACTGTGACTGTCCCTGTGCCCCAAACCTGTGGGGCACGCCCCCTTTCCCTCCATCCCAGCTCCAGTGACCGAGGACACTTCATCTTTTACAAAGCTATGCATCCAGTGTCTGAAGGAGGTGGGCTTTTCTGCATCCTGAGTATTTTTTCCCCTTTTGTTTGTTTGGGGTTTTTTCCCCTTCAAGTCATATCTTGGCTGTGTTCCAGCTTGTTAAACCACTAAACCACAATTACCACCCAGCAGCAAGGGATGTCCTTGCCAGTTTTAAGAGAAGAGTTTAGGGAAAAGCAGAAATATGATGCTGTTGCAGGAAGAGTTAAAAAGCCATAAAGCCAAAGAAATCCCTGAAATGAGCTCAGCTCCACTGAGGACTGTGGGTGTGGGAGATCAAATACTCCATGTCTATCCCTGCTAGCACTTTTACAGCCTTTCCTGGGAACGCTATAACGTGCTCCCCACAGACTACTCCAGTTAAGCCTGGTGCATATTTGTTGTCTGACACTGATGTTTGTACAATCCCCAGCTAGGATTTCCTTATGCCACATTCACACTCTTAGTTTGGGAATGACACAGGCACCTCCAAATGTCACTTACAAGATGTTTTGGTGGTCAAGGTCAAGCACAATCATGGGACATCCAGAATTTTTGGGTTGCTGGGTTTGCTTTGGCTTTTTAGAGCCAGTGTTCCCATCCAAACTGATGCTGTGCTTCAATAACAGCTAGCTCCCGCAGCAATAATACTAATTTAATTACTAATAATATTAATAAGAATACTGATTTAAAAGTAAAAAAAGGAAAACAGCCACTAAAGGATTCATTACTACTTTGATCATGAACTGAAAAGGACTTCAGGCCAAAATAATTTCAAGCATCTACACAAACATAAGAAGCCCTAGAAGTTACTTGAGGAATTAGTCTGTCTTTACTACAACAGGCTTGCAGAAATGCACAGGTGCACATACCCACAAAAGAGGAGAGGGAGCTCCTAATTTAGAAAACAATTTAAAATCTGCGCAGGCACTCAATTCACACTGCATAGCAACTGTGTGACGAAACTCTCAGAAATACTTCCATGTCCTCTCCTCATGAGCATTTCCAAAATCCGTGCACTCTTATGAACACGTAACTCTGCTCACACCCTGAGCCTTGCACAGCTCTGTTAGGGAATGAATGAGGAAATCACAGTAATAAGAATCACCCAAAACCAAACTAAACTGCCTAAGGAACCACCAGGCACACAAAAGGGATGCCGCACTGGCCGTGATAATATGTGGGCCACAGATACTACAAAGAATAAGCAGTGATTGGTTTGGTGGGTTTTTTTTTGTAATGAAGATAGGGTTAAAGAGCTTCTAAGGTTGTTTCTTTTTAAAAAGATATTCCATTAAAAATTACAGCACACATTTTCATC
This sequence comes from Monarcha castaneiventris obscurior, assembly GCA_026261815.1. NCBI lineage: Eukaryota > Metazoa > Chordata > Aves > Passeriformes > Monarchidae > Monarcha > Monarcha castaneiventris. The sequence goes on from JAMPIT010000890.1 coordinate 3,386,382, forward strand.
CCACTCAGTCACATGTGCCAAGTGGAGCTGAAGGACCATATGGCTCTCGTGTGTGGAAATAGGGGGCTGAAGCTTTCTCCCTGGTCCTTAAATAGCTTGCCTTGTTAGGAGGCTGTGGCAGAGTAGTTTCAAGCAAGATGTCAAAAAAATCGCCTCCCAGAGAGAGTTGGCCATGCATTATTTCAGAAGCCACCGCGTGACACCGCCGCGATGCGCAGGCTCAAACGAGGCCAGCGGCAGTCAGAGCACACAGAGTGTGCCAAGAGGAGGACAGGAGGTCTGGAAGCAGACATTAACTGGAACGGACACAGGCTGCCTCTCAGGCAAGCATTAAGGTGTTGCAGACCTTTCTGTTCCTTCTCATCTCAGTAATTTCCACCCAACTGCTTATCCCTGCTATTTGCAAGCCTCTGCTGTCACAGCCCATTTGGAGCTGCCCCCTGACATCCTGTGCACAAACAAGCCCCTTGTTTTCCCATCCCCATCTTAGGTGACAGTGGTGCTGCAGGTACCCAGGCAGTGTGGGAGAGGAACAGCTACAGCACGGGTGCGTTTCCTGTGCTGCCTGGTATCTCCTCCTAATTAAAACTGAAATGTGTGTGTAAAGCTCAAGTACGCCAGCTATTGCTCTTTGCCTGATCTCAGACTGAATTATTAACACCAACAAAACCCAACCAAGTGGTGCAGCAATGATGAGAAAAGCCAATTATGAGTTCCATGCCCTTCATTCTGCTGTCAAGTTTTCTTCATTTCCTAATGAGAGCTTTGCCCCTGCAACTATCAGCAGAGAAGGTCACCAGCTCTCATATTAAAAAAACCCAACCAAACAAATAAAGAAATCCCATTTTCAGCTGCTTCCCATTTAATACTGCACTTTATTATACTTGAATAGGAATATCTAGTTTTGACTTTGTTTTTTCTTGTCAACTTCACAATCATTGCCACTTGAATGCAATGAAGATCACAAAATTGCATATGCGTGAAGGGTTAGTTTGAAAACAACAGGCAAGACAAAAATCAGACTGAAATCTACCACCCTGTCCTCACTTCACCCATCTGTGCTTAGCCAGCCAGAGCAGGAGGAGATCGTGCATATTAGATGCCCTCTCCTCCTTGCACACAAGTCACGCTAGCAGTACCAAGTGAACTTACTCTCCAAAGCAACTTCCCACCTGTATTTTTGTGCAGTTAAAAATCCATCCTCTCCGTGCTATAGACAGAGGAGAGATGGACACACAGAGAGCACGTTTCAAAAATGACCCAGCCAACAAGAGACAAGGCATATTTTAAGCAAGCCTCTACTAATCCTGATGATGGATGCAATAATGTTCTGCCATGTATTGAAAAAGGCTGCCAAAGCTTGAAGCTCAAACTGTCTTGTTGATTGACAGAAATACATAAACATGAAAATTCATAAAGGCTTTCACACACTATCTTGAGGAACACCAGACACCAAGCAGATTCTCTGCCAAGGCTGTTTGAGTGTTCCATGTCACAGATCAGAAGTCTTAAAATGCTACTCATTTTACACATCCCAAGTGCTTCTTATATTGTACAATATTTACATAACTTGAAAACAACAGTTTAAAAACGTTTATGAAATGGGTATTTTAGATTATGAGAAAAACACAAAGAAAACCTGCCATGCAATCAATGCATGCTTTGCTATTAGCAACTTTTTTTTCCCTAGAAAACACACGAAGTCTGTGCATAATGCTGCATTTTCCCACATGCACTAACCTAGTCCAAGGCCTTGTATCCCCTGAACTATGGAGCAGGGATATTTTGATTGCTTGTAGCTCAATGGATTGGAAACAATAGAAAATGACTTGGTTTTGAAGCACATATTGGTGAAACTTAGTAACCACAACAGCTCCCTGGGGCATAAAACCACACTTTCATTTCCAACCCACAGGTTCCATCAGCACCCACCCCTTCTGACAAAACTCAACTGTCTCAGCTCTGGCATCAACAATCATTTGGGTGAACCCAGGAAAACATCGCTGTCGCAGCTGCTGCAATAAAAAAAGACCCCTGCAAACCACTGGAGAAGTGACTGCACAGGGGAAACAGGGATGAAAAGCAAACAAACCATCAGAATTGTGTCAAGTAAGAAAGATGCAGGCAGCTAGTCAACACAAGATTTTTCTTCTGATGTCATGTTAAGAAATTGTAGGGATTGTGTTTTTTGTTTGTTTCCTTTTTAAAGTTTGTGCAAAAAGTATTAGTGTTTTTAAAAGATAAAATGTGGAGTCTGAGCTAAAGCTTACAGAGATGTGTAAGTCTTTGCACTGTTGCCTGTGAGCTTTGGATTAAGTCAATAACAAATCAAATTAAAGTGTGCAAACACTTCAAAACAAACTGTATTCTAAGGACAAGACCATCCCTTTCTTGACTTCACACTTCCCTCATGTGCAAGGGTGGGAATACATCCATATATTTAGGTTTTCCTTGGTGCCATTTTTCTATTAAGCTCAAAAACATTTCAGAAATATACAATAAAAAGGGACTTTCATTACTGTCATGAAACCTTTATAGACATCATCTGCTTAAAATCTCAAATCATACAGGGCTCCATATGTCCTTAATGACTGGCTTCATAAACCATGGCTGCAGATTTTAAAGGCCATTTTATTACAAAGAATATTGTCTGAGGGTTCATTACTACTGTAAAATAATGTAGAGGTACTCTTTGGCAGCAGAGTCCCTCTAACAGCAGCTTGAGCTGTTCCAGGAAATTCAGGAAGCTGCTGTCACAGAACGACAAACCCGTGAGAAGGGAAGGCAATTTTCTCAGCAGGTTGCCCAAGACTAGGATTAATTTTCACAGGAGAAATTACCGCAAGACACATCAATTTTAGCACAGAAGAAGAAAGCTCACTCAATTTCAACAAAAACATGACAACCACAACAACAACAAAAAAAACCCCAAAACATAAGGTAGAATACAAAAGGACAAAAAGAGAAAATTAAACACAAAGAAAACTGAAATAGCTGACATTTTATAAAAACTTTATATCAGATTCTTTTTGTGAAAAGCAGTAACAAGGTAACACACACTGCAGAGCTGTAAAAAATACATGTTTGGAGATGAATTTGTTTGAGTTTTGTGCCAGCTTCAGGAAGCCAGACGGGTAGGTTTAGCTCTGGAGGATGAGCAGAAACAAGCAACACATCCTGGGTGTCCCCTCTCACCAACCTACTTCTGCAACCTAACCGAGTGAGACTGGAATAAATCCAGCAAATCAAAGTGAAGCTGAAGTAGACCTGCTTGACATTGCTTTCAGAGTTAAGTTTCACTTCTGTATTTCATGAAAAACAAAACCTATTTATGCTTTGTGCACAATAAAGCAATGCTGAGGCACCAATAGAAACATACAAAAGGATTCTGTCTTACCCAGCCAGACAAAATCTTCAAAATGACACTATATATGCATTTGTTTTCTCATTTGTGTTTATGCTGCTTGCTTGAAGTCACGAGACTTCACTGTAGACTACAAGTCCAATCTATCAGTCTCAGAGTCCACGGGAGCCTTCTAAAATAATTTCTCTGGGTGCTATTTCAGGTCCTCTGTGGGCACCAGGGTTTCACCAGCAGCTCACCTGGAGCCAGGCTCCCTGTGGACAGTTCCACAAGAACACTTAACCCATTTGAGTCCATTCCTCTCTTTTCCACAGCAACACCGAAGTTATTCCACTAAAAAATGCCACACCACCCTCACTTCTGCTTCTGACCACACCTCAACTCAGCAGCCCAGCTCAAAGTGAAAACAGCAGCTCCAGCCTGTCACCACCCTTGACGCAGGTTTGAAAACAAATCAAACCATTCCCATGAGCTTTCTTCAGCTGACACTGAATGATCCTGGCAATTTAAGCATTTTACATCAAAATGCTCAGCAAACAATGGTTGTACTGTCCTGTTCCTGCGTGGGCGCCTGCAGGAAATAAAACATTCTTTAAAGATTTTACACGCTTTTCTAACCCCGAGATGGATTATTTTGCTCGATCTAAAAATAAATGCACGGGCCTCCTTGTGTTCAAACGGCAACGGCATAAGAAAAACAAATTGCTATTTTGTCTTCCTTTGAGTGAAGTAGCCAAGGGGGTTGTGTCCTGGGGGACCAGACTGTTGATATGTTTTAATGAAGAATTCGTTACAAATCCTGAGCTGCTGACAGAAATTTGTGCATCTCTTGTTAGCCTTCATCTAATAATAATATAACTGAAATCCAAACGAAGTAAGCATGGAAGTTAAGTGCAGCACCACCTGTCTATAGCCACGCAGACCAGGACTCCAGCCAAGGCTAATTATCTCAGTAGTAAATTGCTCTGCATAAAGAACTCCCACACAAGAGCACCTCTCCATTGCAATTGCCATCTGTACAGTAGCTCTCAAAAACCTAGTTCTGACCCCTTGATCCCACAAAACTTTCTTACCTATGGTCCCCCTAAAATCTCTCCAGTAAATAATTTTTCATACTGCTTAAAGAGAATCTGTAAGTATTGTGTCTATAAAAGGCTGAGGTTGTCTTTCAACGTAAGCATTTGAGTCAGACCAGCAAGCCACTGTTTCAGGCATTTTCTCATTTCCAGTACCACCTCACTGCAATTTATGCTAATAGATAAACTTTTACAGTAGTTTGAGTAGCCTGATTCTAGCCTACTCCAGAAAAAAAGCTGCTGACTTCAGCTGAAACAACAAAAGGTGAGAAAATAATAATGTTTGTTAAGACCATCAAGGAAATTTGGGCTTTTGGTGGTGAGAGGCATCCTGTGGTTCTGAGGATCACCTCAGATAATTAACTGTTGCCATCTCTCAGAAATGTGTTTCTTTTCCAAAGACCACTTTGCCCTTGGAAAACAAGCCAAGTTAGATTTATGATGGCAGTGGTGGCACTTGGTGCACCTCCCCTTAATGACTCAGTAAACAAGACTTGGAGATGCACTCTCTCCCCCTCTGTTTGAAAGCAGTGCCCCTCGGCACCTCCCTGCATTACCACCACTGCCAATAGAAGTTTGGGAAATAAAACAAATTGAAGAGACAGGCTGGAGCCTGAAGCAACATCACCAGTCCCAGGCCAGCACTCAGCACAACTCTGTGCTGCTGCTGCTGCGGCTGCTTGGGACACACCACACAACCTGGAGGGGAGCTAAAAGGCATCAGTCACCAGTGCACCAAAGGAGAAGGCAAGTGGGAGGGACATGAATAAAGGGATGCTTGTTAGTGCATCTAAGGATAGTATTCCCAAAGGAAAAAAGAGAAGAAAACACATGTGTTGAAAGGATAGGAATTGTATCTCTCTCCTTAAAAAAATGAAGTTCTTAAACTTCAGAAAGAGCCTACACGCTATTTTTAAACCTTAATGGAAATGGAAGAAATATTTTTAAATGTTTCCAAACCAAGGAACTTAACCTGTGGGGAAAAAAATAGCAGGATATCCTTTTGCTTGCAAAGGCAACTATCACCATTGTTTTACAATTGAACTAAATGCAAAAAACCCTATTTCTAGATTTTGTTTTGTGGTTGGAACAGCAAAGTGCCTTATTATTATCATTGTCATCATCATGTATACACAGATGAAAGTTATCCTCCTCGAGACAAATATTGGACAAGTCTCTTGGAAGCTCCCTATCTTGCTAAAGACAATGGGAAACCAGAGCAAGTCCTGTCCACCAGTTACCTGGTCCATCTTTCCAGTTTTGTGTGCTAAAAAGAGTGACCAGGTAAATGAAAGTAGCTTAACTTGAAAGCAGCTTAACTTAAACTTTCAGCTGTAAAAGCAGCCTCCAAGGTTGACAAGGTCTGCTCCCAGGAGAAGTTTATTATTACTAAATCAAACACAGACACTTTCATCCTCTCCTCAGCAAACAGCTTTGTGCGCTCAGCAAAAAGCCCACAGCACCCTCAGCTTGTTTGCCAGGTGGGAACAGAGGCCAGGGCTGGGCATTCTAGAACCTTTTTTGCTTATGCTGTGCCTAGAACAACCGGTCTGCAATATTTAAAATCCATACATAGAGGACACTTGCTTCTGTCATGACTCAGTGTAAGCTTCCTTAAAAGCCATTTTTATTATTCCCTAAACTCTGCATTAAAGACTCCAGACAGTGTTTCCCAAGTTCCAGAAGTTCTTTATGGCCAGGCTTATGCCCTGCAGAGCTGTCACACACCATTTTGACCTGCAGCCAAGCGAAGCAGGAGGTGCTGAGCTCACATACCCGGGCGGCATTTGAGGAGTGATCCTTGTCAGTCAGGTGTAATAGGAAGGCTACAGGCCATGAGCCTCCCAGGCTCAGAAGGCTGCCAGAAAACAAAGCAATGCTGAGAGGATGGGAGAGGGTCAGTTCACTGTTTCTTTCCTTGTCTACATAATCTGGAGGGAAGCAATGGCTTTTTTTGCTTATTTAACATACTGGCTGAATGGCTTGTAATTAAAATCCAAACAAGGAGACATGGTTACAAGAAGCACCAAGACACCAACCAACCTCTGCCTAAGGAAAACCTTTCTCCATCTTTTCCTGAAGCATCTAAGGGACAGAAAACTGGAGAGGACTACAAACATTTCCAGATTTTCTGTATCGCTGTTTCGCTGCCTATCACTTCCTTCATACATAATTGCTGAATGATGCCAATGTTTGTGTGAAAAGTTCCCAAGAACCAATGGCAAAATACTCAAACCATTTAAAATACTTCAGGGATGTGAGCAGGCAGGTTCATAATTTGTAGCCACATGATGGATAGGGCTCAACACCTTTGTGTACTGTGATTTCTTTATGTCCTCTCAGACAAAGTCTCTACATTGTAATAGTTTCAGACAGAATCCATAGACTCCTGAAAGCTGGACAAGCATTTCCCTACATGAGCACCACAGAAGGCCCCGAGGAAATGTCTAAGGAAATGTCTAAGGGAAGGGTAGGACATACCCAAGGGGTTACTGCTACCATAGCAAACAGAGAAGTAAATACCACACTGCTGCTTCTCTTGCTTTCATTATGGAAAAATGTGCAGTATTATTGTGGTAACACGACTACTGCATTAGCAAAGAGGGGCAGGAGTGGAGCTGACCCTGCTCCACAGTACAGCACACCAAGGAGGCAAGGGATGTCCTCTGCACTGGTAAAGCACAGATGGCATTCCTTCAGCACACCCAGCCAAGCATTAACAAAGCAAAAAGAGACAAGCAACGTGACAGCCAAAGAGCACCTTCAGAGCCTGCTTCAAGTGAAAATATTCAGGCTGAATGCACCACACCCTTCACCTTCAGAGAGCAGATGGTGTCCAGCCAAGTCTGAATTACAGCTTGGTCTGAACAGCAATCAGCTGACGGGCTGATGAAAGAAACTGAAGTATTCCTTGTATGAGGAGGAAAGGTTGGTAAGATCTGAATCTAACACGACTTTGTCTCCTGTTACATGAATTCACCCTACACCTTCCCAAACCTATAGCACTCTTCATAAGCCACTGCTATTCAAAACACAACATGCATAAGTCATATTTTAAAAAACAGATGTTCTTAAACCAAGTTTAAAAAATACAAGCTTTAGAAGAAATAGATACCGCAATGTTAATAAGGAGTCATTCCACACATTGTTTATTTTACAACAAACTTGTAAAATGCTCAGTCACTCTGCCAGTGTGTTCATTCCAGAGACACAGAAAAATACTTGTAAACACATACAGCAGTTAACCTTAAAAATCATGGGGAAGTGCTCACTCACTTCTCCCTCTTGGGGTGCTTTTGATTCAAGAGTGTATTAAATACTTGAATTTAGGCTCTGATTCAAGGCAAATAAATTCTCTTAAAATTATGCTAATACCGAAACTGAATTCTCTCCTCTCCCAAGAAATAGAAAAAATAAGTATTGCTATGTTGTTGCTATTCTTTCCAACTTCAAGCAGTGAAAAAGATCTGAAAATTTTAAGTAGGTTTTTTGGGGGTTTTTTAATGGTCAAGATTTTTCTTTTGACTTAGTGAAGCTTTGCAAGCCAGCCAAGATAACTTTTCTGACTGTGGCATAACCTAAGCTGTATGGTAATGTCTTGAATAGCAAAAGTTACTATTTGTCTTCAAAGGAAAGTGCACTTTTGAACAAGTCACCCGAATGGGAGTTTCTGTAAGTAATGGGAGTTTAGGTCAAGTTTCATAACCAGTTAAAAATTATTCCACAAGCCAAGTACTATTGAGTTCTATTTCCTTAGCAGCAAAAGCAAACATCACCCTTGTTCCTTCCTCCTTTGATTCCAGAAAAGCGCCATCTGAAGAACAGGCAGAAAGGCCAAAGTTGTTGAATTCAATATCCTGGAAAAGAGGGGCTCACAGAAGGCAGTAGTGTCGTTTATTAGATGAAGGGGGCTGTGGGGAAGGGAGGGGACAGAGGACACTTGCCAGCATCCAGCCCTTGTTGGGTCTGAAACAAGCAGCAAGTGATGTCAGCTGCAGTCTGTCTCCCTGTGGCTGGGTACGTGCAAAGGCAGCTGGGCTGATGGCAGAGCCTCTCTGGGAAGTGCACCTGGACTTTTTGCTTGGAGCACGATGGACTGCCAAGATCATGTCTCCCACTATTTGAAACACCTGACTGCATGCATAAAGAGTACCTCAATATCTAATGACATTTATGAAACATTTGACCAATGGAACAAACTGGCAAGAAAACATAACACTGCTAAAGCAGCTAAGAGGAGAAATTGGTGTGTTGAAAAGCAGGAGATAAAAAAGTTAGGAGTATCACCTTTTCCAACAGGGAATTAAAACATTCTGCTGCTTAAAATAATTAAACGCTATTTTATTGTCTAGGTAATAAATGCTCATCATTATGATGATGAAAACTGGCATCTAGAGCTTGGGAGGCAGAAGGATATTAAAGATAATTCAGACAGTGACATTGTTAGACATCAGAGAAAATGAAAAATGAGACCTGAAACTTCAAGGCACAGAATAATGACACACTCTTACTTGTGTGAGAGAGGCGTAACTTACAGAAACTTATAGAAAATCAGACTGCACTGAGTAGTGTGCCAGGGCAAGAACACCACTACTTACTGAATTCATTTCAAAAATTACAATATTGCTGTAGTCAAGCTTTGGTGAGCTCTGGCAATCTCATGCCCTACTCAGGAATATTGGGAAGCCCTTCTCAATGCAGGACTGTAGCAGCTCACACAAACAGCAGGGAAACTCTTCTCCCCTTAATGCTGCTGCTCACTGAAAACCAGAGAGCTGACCAACACCTCAGTGTGGCACCTTCCTGCTGCAGAACCCATACAGGGCAAGAGCACTGTGACCAGTGCCCAAGAAGCAAAAGCAGTATCACCAGAGCTGTCATAACCCTTACCACTGTGCTGATCCAGACTATTCCTATGGAGCATCCTTAAGCTGCAAAATGCCACTTCCACTGAGGCTCACTGGTAGCCGGTAAAAAAAAAAATCCCATGAAGTAAGAAATACAACACAAAGCACATGCTAAACATGTCCATACATTTAAACATAGCAAAGAATCAGATCAAAGTCCAGGAGGTGCTCAAACTAGCCATAGGACAGTGTTAATGTGATGATCAATGTAGAAAGATAGATCTTGTGTTTCATTCCTGAAAATACATCTCTTGAACAGGACACCAGGAATCTACAGCCAAAAGAATTCAGAGGCTTGAAATAGATTCACTCTCAGAGGAAACATGTCCAGTGGCATTCAGGACCACCAGAGCAAAGACCTCCAGGCTGGCACTTAGCTATGAAGTGCTGCTTGGCCAGGAAGGGGCACAACCACACACAGGGGTTTTTAAGACTTGCCTTGTTTATAAGCTCTTTCGTCCTTCAGTAATTAGAGAAGTTAACTCCATTTGCATGAAGCAGCCTGCAATTATTACAAGACTCACTGAAAACACCCCCCTCTCCCTGCCAGCCTATCCTTCAGCGACCTGCTCCCAGTCAGATGTGAAAGCCAGATCCAGACATGGCCTCCACTGGACTTCACAGGGCTGGGTGCCTGCCTGGCTTTCACCTCGTCCCGCTGAAGCCAACTGCTGACCCCACCCTGGCACCAGCTGTATGCTGCACTTACCTCTGTGAACATGTCTTACTGCCTTCCCACATGGCAGGGCAGATTTCCTGTTTTCATACATTCCCTTGTCAGCCCTAATCAGTGTCAATAGGTTATGGTGTCTTTTGTGCTGGCGGCGTCAGCCCTGACAGGAAAGAACTTTAAATCTCTTCCCTCGCACCGAGCCATGAGAAGCTGCAGGCGCTCCCAGGCATAACTCCCTTGGCTCCTCTCCGAAAAATTCTCTCAAGCACTCGGTTGCTTAGCAATATTTGCCTTCCCCCTGTACGGTTCAAACTGGCAACATCTGTCCCTTTGGCACTTTCCACTCGTGCGAGAAACGGTGCGGAGAGTTTAAAAAAACCTACAGAGACCTTGATGGAGGATGTTTTGCGTGAGCCATCAGAGCTGCTTTGGCATTTTATTGCTGGTTTATTTCCAGCCTGGATAGGGTGCAGGGTTTCTTGCAAAGGAGAGGCACACAAGGGAAAAACCTCTTTTGCATCCTGTGGGACTCACCTATTAAATCAAATACAAGTAGCTTTTTCTGTTTACATAACTACACCCTCATGCTCTGGCCTGGTTTAGCTGAAAAAACCCAAACAAAACACAGCACTGACATAATTTTTTCCTGTCAAGTGGGATTGACTGTGATTTCTCCTAAGATATTGCATGCTCATCAAGTGAGAGAAAACAAGAGAAGCCAACGTGTGTTTATGCATTTAGAAATGCAAAAGCTGTGTGCAATCCTGACCTCATAACCACTAGTCAAACCCCCAAACTGCCTGTGGTCCATGCAACCATCCTAAGAGGCACTGATCAAGGTCATTGCCTCTGGATGTACCTGCAACCCAGTGAATGAGGGGAAAAAGAAAATAATGTAAGAGCATAAAAAGTACCAACTGCTTTCACTTCTGAGAGCTAAAAGGGAATAAATATGGAGAAGACCCAAGTAAAAGGATACATCTTTGGACACTTGGTATGACAACAAGCAGCAGAGAATCCCACAGTAAACCTTCCTCTGGCTGCAATTCAGTTTAACTCACACCACAGTGCCCAAGGGTTGTGAGAAAGGCCTCGGATGGCACAGCTTTGGATATTTACATGCAAGTTGTTAGGGATGCTTACCAAAAATGAGATAGCTCAGTTTCAGCTCTTATGGTGAAGTTGAGGTTTACTTTTTTTGCCTTTAGAACTTTTCTTACCCAAAACAGTCAGAAAAAGTAACAATTCTCATTCATGTTTGAACTGCTTCTTTAGCAGTCACACACCAGCAACAAGACAAATTGACACAATGCCTGTGGTGAAGCATGGAAACTCTTCTCCAATCACCTAAGGCACTTCTGATTATAAAAAGGGCAGCAGAGGAGACGCAGAAGTAACACCTTGTTACCTGCCTTGGAGCAAAGCAAGGAAAAAAAATAGTCAAAAAAAGGAATTCTAGGGGTGAGGGGAAAAAGCTCCAAACAAAACACAATCTCCCTTCTATTCAGTAAATGAGAAATAAATAAAGGATTGGTAGAAAGATGACAACAACAGCTTAATGCTAACTACTGTGTATTCATTACCTAAGGCCAACAGTACTACACACATCTTTAAAGATTTTCATTTTTAAAGGATGCAGAATTAAAACAATACATTTATTTCTACTTTACAGGATTCACCTGTCTTGACAACTCCTGCCAGTAGAAAAACTCAGGTGCCATGAAGAGAAGTCAGTGAAAAATTATCTATCTAGAATTGACTTTTCATATTTGCCGTCCAAACTTTTTCGTAGGTATTTAGTAATTACTATTTACTATACATCAACCATGTTTTAATTGGTGACCATTGATAAATGTTTACTGAGGAAAACACAGCTCAATTACAGCAATTTGAACACAGAAGTCTTGTGTGCACCCTGTGCTTCAAGGATAATACAGCATTACCAAAAAGACTCCAAAATCTGAGCTGCTTCATTGTTGCTTGTTGTTGTTTCCGTGTTTTAAATTGGCTGCTTCCCTATTGGCTTCCCAGTTAACAGGCAGGAGAATCCAATGAGACCTCATTGCATGAGGTAAAAGGAGCTATGCCCTAACATACACAAAATTTTGGGGAAAACAAAGCCAAATCTTCAGTGAGCATCAAGGGCTGTACATTCCTCCACACACTATGCCCTTAATAATGCTTGAGGATTTATAAACACTCTCCCTCGAAACAGCCTCGCTGCTTCTTGCCCTGCTGTCAAGCTGATTGCCTTTCACACATCACAGTCTGTGTCAAAAGAGGCAATACAAGGGTCTCTGTTGGGGCTGCAGCTCTCCTAAAGACATGGAGAGAGAGAATGGCTTCAAAAGCATCTTTGTTTAGGTGCTGGGGAAGAGGTAAAACCTGGCACATGAAGAGAAGGGATACATCTAAGCTTCTTCATGTGTGCTATGTTTTCAAGCCTTCCCACAACAAATTTGGAAAGATGCCTTAAAGGGACAGAGATGACATTTGAAAGTGAAGGCTTTGATTTGGGGAAGAGGGGAAGGAGCTGTTCAGTGTCTCTGAATGCAAAGTGAGTCGCTGCACTGTTATCCACTGTGGATTCATTCCCTCTACAGTGAAAGTGTGTCTATTCGGGCTGGAAGGCTGAACTTTTCAGTGTTCCCATGAGCAGAAGCTGTCAATAATGAATTCACAGCTGCAGGTGAAACACGCCTTAGAAATTCAATTAACCAGAACACATGTGGTTCAGGAAATGGCTTTCCTAAGTCATGTCAAGGGAGACCACAGGAAAAACTGTATTTGGCATGTGGTCACTCAGTAAACTGGGGCCAGACAGTTCAGAGAAGAAGAGGGAAGAACAGCAGAGTTTCTTCTGGTCTAGACCTATTCACTGCCAGGGTCATTGCAGGGCAGGAACCTCCCCTCAGCTCCCATTTCACCAAAACCTAAAGACGACCTTTCATCAGCCAACACACCCCCAGTCAGGCTCTCTTGTACTCTACGTTCAGCACACAGGCCAGATAGCCACTGGTGCAACCTCGCTGTTTCTTCCTCTTCTCCAGGCTTCAGCACTGGAGGGCTCTATTATCAAATAGATGTTCGTCACTGAGACCAAACAGAAATTAGCAAATGTGACAATGACATGACTGAAAAAAGCAGAAATTGAAGTAATGTGTTTTTCACAAGAGCTTACAGAGCCATTATCCAAAATGCCTGTATTGCTCCCTGCCTATGCACAGAAAACAGGGGCCACAGCCTAAAGATCCCTTCTGCAAAGGAGGGTCATTCAGCATATTCACAAAAAAAGGTTCCTCTATCAGCCTCAAAATGGACTAAGCATATAATCAAAATCCAGGTCCTGGTTTGCACAAAAATATTTCTCTTATTATCTTCAATTCCCTTTTTATTGTGTTCTTACTTTGCCACAGATCTAACAGAAGGAACATGAGCAATGCTACTCCTGCACTGGCAACTGTAGGATTTTCATGGGCATTTGGACTCAGACTCACATGTTCAACAGAAAGTGAGAAAAATGTTTCATTCAGCACACAGCATCATAGCTAATGCTGCCCTATCAAAATTCATATTAAACCAGAGATACATGAGATGACAGAATAAGAACGGGGATGGGAAAAGAGATAAGACAATAATGCAGATGAAACAATAAGATAATGTAGCAGGTGATGCCCTGCACTGCTTTATTTATCTCCCAGGAGTAAAATATCCAGCTAAGCAAATAAGGTAATGTGGACCTCAGTGAACTTCCTGTTTTGAGGTGTGATGTGCAATGCCAAACCTACTTGGTAGCAAATAAAGCCTCTCAGCATGAAAGTATTTTCACAAGGCTTTAACAATGTCATTTTGACAGTTTCCTCCCATTTCCCACAAGATACTTCGTGCAGCCATTTGCAGCTGATCCACACCCTTTTCCATGAAAAGCAGACTGCACCCACACTTTTCATTACAAAGGTGGCAAAATACAATTTGAAACAATCTCTGTAGCTTTCCTCACCCAGCTGCCTTAGGTCAGCACCATGGGATGCTACATCCCACAGGGCATAGCAATAACCTCAGTGCTAAAGGATGAGCACAGTAAATCTCCAAAATGCAACGGAGGACCAAGTGCCTTCGAGCCCACAGGAGGCCAAGCCACGAGGCAGGCAGAGTCAGGGTGCTGCTCCCTTGGCACAGCTGAAACTGGGCTTCGAAGGGCACAGTAAAAGGAGCTGCATTTGCTGAACAACACATCTACAATGCTGCTGCTCCTCCTCTCCCACTGCTTTACCAGTCAGGGCTTCTGCCTCCATCCCACATGACAAATCAGAGAGATAGCCTTGGGTCAGCAAAAACTGATGGAGTACAACAAGGAAACCTGCAGTATCAAGTCATACTTTCCTGTGGGTCTACAGTGAGATTTTACCAACTTACAGAGGAGAATCCTGTGGTGTTCACAGTCCCTTATCACAAAGCCCAGGTGACCACAGAATTCACTGCACTGGTGGCTGTCCCAATATTCAGTGAGGATTTGGGGCCTCCACCCGCCACCACTCACAGTACTGACACTCTGCATCAACATTTTATCTTCTCATCATATCATTTCCCCCTTCTTTTCAACAAGCCTTAGAGGAAAACAAAAATTATGGGCCCAGAGGCAGGCTCGAACCATAAAACCTGCTGCAGCCTCACTGAGAAAACAATAGAAAAATCACAGGAAGTGTCCCATTTTCACCATTCAAACAGGTATCTCACACCCAGGTCAACCTCAAAATGCACCTTCCAAACAGGGTAACACACACACAGTCATCATTGCTTCTGGCAGTCACTCCTGTTTGCTGACCTGCTCCCCCACAGCCAAACTTACCCTGCCTCAACAGAGAGCCCCAAAAATTGCACTCACCTCTAGGGGCTCAGAAGGGGTTTCCAATTTGGATAGTTCAGCTTTGGCTTTCGCCTTCAAATCTGAGAGGTCTTCATCGTTCTCTTCCTTGGGCTCAGAAGGGGTTTCCAACTTGGATAGTTCAGCTTTAACTTTTGCCTTCAAATCTGAGACATCTTCTTTGGGTCCTTCATGGTATTCCTCCAGGAGAGGTTTGAGCTCCAGGGATTCAAACGGTGCCTGATCCTGGCCATCCATGGGTCTGACATAGGCAGTTGGTTTCTGCTGCATTGCACTGGCTTTTGATGTCAAAGAAGAGGGAAAAGTCTGAGAGGAAGGCTGAGTGGTGCTGGTCAAGGTAATGGCTGGGCTGTCCCGACTTTCCTTCTCCTGTGATCCTGTCACTAAGTCCTGTAATGATTTGGTTTGACTGTAGGTTGACCCATAACTTTTGCTGCTGTTCTGTGACCTGGAATTGATATGCTGGCTGGAATGTAGAGGTGACAGGGGTGCCACTGGAGAAGACAACAAACATGGCAGGAACGGGGAAAGCGCCAGAGGGGAGGCCTGCAGGCCGTGAGCACGACCTTCCCCAGTGGCAGGCTTGTCATTGTGGCTGTGGGGAAAACCTGCCTGACTGTCCCGGCCACCACGGCCGTGCTCCTGACCGTGGCTCCGAGCGCTGGGAACGCTGCGGCCCTTGGTGTGCAAAGCTGAAGCTGGTTCTGTTCCTGACTGTGCCTTGTGGTAGTGACTGGAGTGGCTTGGAGGATGAGGGGCTACAAGCATAGGTCCCACAGGCGGACGGCGGGGCGGGTGCTGGAATGAAGATGGCAATGTACGCATGGCCTTCTCGGGGAAGTAAGGGCGATCAGGCTGTCCGGGGGGAAACAGAGGGAAAACACTCGTTGGAATCCCTATAAGGTTCTGACAGCATTTGTTGCTCATGAACTCCTTGACCTCCTCATAATTGCCCAGCATGTTCTGAATTCGGCTTGACAACTCATCTTCTTTATTAGTCTGCAATGGAAGAACAAAGAGGTGGACATTTCAAAAGCTCCCCAAGAGATCCAGCTCAGGAAGAGACATTCTTCAGGATTCTAACTTAATCACCACACATCGCCATGAGTGAAGTTAGGCAAGCTCATCTTGATCCTGCAATTCTCTCCAAAGCAGACAGGACTGCTTGAGCCGCTATCAGTTATTCCAAGCTGAGCTTGGTGCACCTGCAGCCTCCAGGAACATGAACACCAGATCCATTTGTTATATAGCTGCAGGCAGCCAAGCTGCTCCTGAGCACTCTCCCTCTAACTACAGGAGGACACTCCAAAGTCCATACTGCTCTTGCACAAGCAGCAAAGATGCAAGTGCATACTCTGAGGAAGTAAAATTAAGCAGATGGGAAGATGTTGTGTTTGTATTTATCATGCTCAAGTCTGCTACACCCTGTGCAGAGCCACAGCTCTCCTCTTCCACCCCAACCCTCCTTCCTCCTCTCTTCCCCCCCTACAGCCCGTACCATTACCTTGTAGGGTTCTGCAAAGAGGGGAGTCTTCTCAGAGAACTGCTTTTTGTCTTCCAGCACCTCCTGACTCCGTCTCTCTTTCTCTCGAATCCGAAGCAAGTTTCTGTCCTCATTGCACAAGCTTTAGGAAAGAGAGAAATGAAGGACGATTAACATTGTACACCAGTGTTATCAGCAAGTATCTACTTAGTGCAGAAATCCTGGTTTTCAGACAATGGCATATATTCAGAACAAAAGTAATTTTGAAACGGTTACAGCTGACAAATCAGTTACATCAAGAATTAGA
Source organism: Monarcha castaneiventris obscurior (assembly GCA_026261815.1). NCBI lineage: Eukaryota > Metazoa > Chordata > Aves > Passeriformes > Monarchidae > Monarcha > Monarcha castaneiventris. The sequence continues at coordinate 3,403,077 of JAMPIT010000890.1, forward strand.
TGCACAGCACAGTAATGTGTCACACAAGGTAGGTACACACATCCTTCTCAGTGATTTCTACTCCTGATACCATCCTTCAAGAAGAGTGGGAAAGAAAAAGCTACCCATCCATTTCATTGTGAAACAAATTGAGAGGCAGTCAGTGGGGGTGATAAGCACACCAGCTGGCAAATCCATTTGCAACAATAAAGTGTGAAAAACTACCATTCTTGTTCTCCTCCAGACTTCCCCCCCAGCTCTTCACCCAGGAGTAAAAGAGAATCCATCATTTTGAAGGTGTTGCCACTTTCAAACAATGAACTTTGCCTATTTGGCAAAAAACAAGGCAATGCTACTTGGCAGTAAACAGGCTTGAAAGCTGCTCACAAGGAATCCCATGTAGTTGCATTTAAGGCAATCATGCAAACCTATTTAGAAAGAAGGTCTCAGAAATCCAGAAAACATCAGGTTAAATCCCCCTGTTCCTTCTCAACCACATCTGCATTCACTCATTTCCACCAGCCCCACACCAATGCACCAATAAACCCGTGTCACATGCACAGCAGAAAGACTTCATGGAAAACCAGATCCTTTAAACTACACCTTGCCTTTGAAATACTACTGCAAAACAAAAGAATCTCTTCCTCTAATCTTTATAGACATTGGGGAAGAAAAAGCACGCAGGCATCTCTCTCCTGTCCTAACTCTACTGCACAGTCTACTGTATACATACAATTCCTATATTCCTCTTCAAACATGCAAATTCTCAAGTGTCCCACTTTGCAAGGGAAGAGCCTTGTCTTCCCTACCAGTGACATCTTCCCAAATGCTACAGCAATAATCTGCTGCTGAAAGTTTAATCATCCCTAGAGGAGAGGCAGAGGACTGGCTTTGCTGTAGCAGTTACCCAAGAGGTCTGACTGCTGCAGAGGGGGTTTCCTGACTCTGGACTCAGGGAGCCCTGGAAAACGATGCTGCCGGATGGCAAATTTCTATATATGGAACTGCAGTAAGGATATACTTGCACCACTAAGACAGAAAAACGTATTCAGGGGTTAGACTGTGCACATTTAGCATAGTTTCCAACTTTGCTAGTGCCGAACTGTTTCCAAATATAGAAAAACAGAAGTGTGCAGTAATATCTATGTACCCTACTTCTGCAAACAATTTTAAACGTTCATAAAAGAAAAAAGAAGGAAACAGGAATCACAGACTGCTGCTTCAGTAAATACATACAATCTCTCTGTAATAAACTGTATAATAGAACCATTTCCCCTGTGCATCTGATGTCATTTTGCATGCCAGCAATTTCCTATCTATAAGCAGTTACTTGGGCAGTTGCCCTGTGTGTGCCAGGAAAGCTTTGTGCAGTCAGGTGTGGGAGACACCAACTGCAAAAAGCAAAAACTTAGGAAAAATTATAAGGCAAGCTAGAAGCAATCTTAGCTATATCTACTATCTGAAATTGTATGCTTGCAAATTATTTTTTTAAAGTGAATGTGTTTCACAAAAAGGCGGGCCACATATTATGACCCTGAAAATTGCTTTTTACTAAAACATTGTGCTACATCTATGTGGATTATGGATGTCCTTCTATTTCTAGGCTGGCAAGCACCCAAATTCAGAGTAATCAAGTTGTTTTGCTCAGAGGTTCTAATCACATTCAAACAAAAGGAAAACCCTAAACCACTTGAGTCTCTCACAACAATAATATTTACGATGAGAAGTAGCTATGTTTCCTATATGTACCCTGACACTGAATGCAAAAGAACTTACGTGCTGCTTGCTGCAAAGACAGCAGCTGTAATACCCCTAAAGGCCTTTTCTTTCCCTGAACCTTCCTTGACCCCAAGCTCTCTTCCCAGCAATAAATTCTTTCTAAAGAGTGCGGGGGGGGGGGGGGAGGGGGCAGAGGGGATGGGCAGGGACACCGCCTGTTTGCCATAGTGCCAGTTCCTGAAGGTTTAAGAAGAAACAAAGGTGCCTGCTCAGGAACATCCCAGCGGACACGGGGGCTCACACACGTAAGGGAGAACCGGGCAATGCTTGGTGAGGTCAGTCTTCATACCCTCACAGGGTACAATGGCCCAGGCTGCTGGCTGTGCACAGCTGACTGCCCCTGCAGCCAGACGACCAGGGGTCATTCCCCTCCCCTTTGCTGCTCAGGATCGCCACCCACCCTCTGCCTCCCTGTTAGAATCGGGTCAATGTAATTTTCATTCCAAGTTTTCCTCCAACTTCATTGAACAGAAGAAGCTACAGTTTCAAAAGCAGAAGGATAAGGGGAAAAACCACTGAGTAGCTACTTATTTAATCATGTTGAGAGCAGCAGCCCTCCCTTCTATAAAAGTTACAGACAAGACCTTAAATTACCTGAAAGCAAGAGCTAAAGCTCCTTCCAATTCTATTTTATCACATAGGTGTCATGAAAACCTTTGGAAAACCTGGGCTATGCTGTAAGTCACACAGCAGCTACCCTAAGGTCAAGTGCCAGGAAGGCAGGCAGAAGGACTCTGAGAACCACGGTCAGCTCAGGCCCTGCGTGGCCTCGTGCCAAGAGGAGAGGAGGTCTCCATGGCCTGCCAGGCGCCAGCAAGGAAACCCATGCGGAGACGCTGTCTGCCAAGCCCCAGCAAGGCGTCCCTCGGGCACGTGTAGCCCCAACCCTGCTACTGCCAAAGCTGCAGGGACAGCCCCTGTTCTTCAGGAACCTCTTCAGACTCACAGCTTTGATATTTAGATTTTCCTACAATGAGAACTCAAGAAAAACCTCAAAACCACCCCCAAGCTCTTCCTTACTGGTTTGTGGAAATGTTTGGGGGAACTGGACCTTGGCACCAACACACCAAGCACATGGGAGCCTGGGAGTTGGGGGACACATGCACAGATCACCCCCACCCCCCAAAAAAACCCTAAAATTGTGGTTTGCTACAGACAGAAACGGTAGAATTCTGCTAGGCTCAAAGCAGCCCAAGGTGAAGGCACTGCACTGGCTCCCATAATTAGGGATTTGGTTCAGGAAGTTCAGCAAAGCTCACACCCTGACCCGCAACATCACCCAGACTTGGGTCTGTAACAGAAGCCATCAAATACCAACGTGCTCTGAAGCTGCTCTCAGTGACATGCCAGCCCTTACTACGGAGTTTCAAATGCTGATGTGTGACAATCCAGACCATGACAGCATTTTCAAAAAATAGACTGCTGCAGGAAGAAATTCTGCCTCTTCTGTCCTGTGCAATCCTCAAATGAAAATGAAATGAAAATAAAAATCTGCTTTACTTGTAATAAGATCTAGTGCTGCCTCCCAAAAGGAATTATCCAGGAGCAGGGAAAGGGGGTGGAGAAAGGCTAAAAAACAAACACACCGAAAACACTCACTTCCCTTTCAACATGCAGAACGTCTTCCTCTGAAACACTGAGACATAACATTTCATTTTAGTACAACTGCAGGAAAACACAAATTGATTGAAGCTGTTTTGTCATTAGAATTGATTCTTTTCTTGACGTGAGAAACTGCTGATCATGATTGAGAGACATTTTTGTTTAAGGCAAGACACATCATCCCCAAAAACAATCAAACAGAGATCACAAGGATGCATCACAACAGCCTTGCTGCAGCACCCCGGCTCTGTTCCTATTAAAGTCTCCACAGAAGAACTGCCACCAATTTATAGAGCCAAGATCACATCTGTAAAGATTAAAAATGCAATTTCATTCATAAGCCCATCAGCTTGAAAAGAAACACAGATAAAGGCATGGCACAGAAAGTTCCTGAGCATCACAGCTGTGCTCAGCTCTCACACTGGTATCACCTACGCAGCCTGACAGTGACTGCAACACGAGCAGATGAAAGGACAACACTACTGTTAATAACAAACAGCATCAAAAACTCCTCGGCCAACCTTTGCTTCCTTTCCTTTATGGAAATATCGACAAGTTGAGACTTGCTGAATTTTTTAAAGCTCTGTTTCACATCAAACACTATTTCTCAGAAAACACACAGTTTGAACACACACAAATGACAAGAGAAAAACATAGGGCAGAAGTACAACAGATGGTACAGTTAAGTCAATAATTTTCTGCATCAGCATCATCAATCAGCTTTGGTACATGCTTCCCAAAAACACATATCTTCACACTGAAGTAATACGAATTGGAATTTGCTTTTCAAGATTTTGCTTCCTCTAGGCTCCTTCAACTCATCAAGTCTATCCAGCCCCGTTTACTGACTGTATGACAGGGGCATCAGACCCACGAAACAAGAGATCAAGGCCTCACAGCCCTCCTGTTTATCTACAATGACTGTAAGAAACCTCCTGTCAGATATTTTTGAACAAAAAAACAATGTTCCAAGAAAATGCAGCACTGCTGCAACCTTTCCTTCAAAGCATACAGAAAAATGATGCTGAATACACCTCTTTTTATGTTTTAAATACAGAGCCCTCGAGGTTACACAATTTGAAGCAGAGAAGGCTGGGATGTTGTAACAGGCAGAAGGGAACTGCCACTTTGCTTAAGTAGAAGCTAAGTTAGCTTTTCCCAGGAAAAAAAAAAGCAGTTCTACTTTTGTAACATTAATCATCTTCTCACTCAGCCCCTCCTATGGTAATCTTTGGGTTCAAATTCTTACTTATTTGTTTCCTCCCACTGTTGCCAAGTTTAAAATTATATTCATTACTCAGCCATTAAAAGGTTTTTGCTTCCTTTCAGCATCAATAGGCCTTTGATCATCAAGCAGTTCCCAGGAGTAAGCCTGATCTTTTCCTGAGAAGAACTGAGCCCCTGCAGCGCCCAGCAACTTTAGCAGGAACTGGGAACTCTCAGATGTTCTTCAAACATGACAGATCCTTCATAGAACTGAGCCTAAACCCCAGTGCAAATGGCTGTGAACTTAAAAACACATCCCAAGATTTCTTCGCCTATGGTCCACGAAGTCTCAAAAGAGGAAAAAGATTTGTCAAAAGATGCAAATAACTGACAGTAACAACATCTTGTGCCTACTCAAAAAAGGCAAACAAGTGAAAAGTTTATGACTCGGACCTTCCCCTCACACCCTGAAATATTTAAAATCTAACTATTATTTTGTCATAAACTTCCACATACAACAGCAACTTGGGAAATCTGGAAAAACGTGACAATTATAGAGCATGTAACTATGGTGCCATAGGTGAAGACGTGAACAAACCAAGAGGCAGCCTCTCCACTTGAGATGCTGTAGAAATTAAGTCTCTAAAGTAACCCAGGCTTTCAGCCTCTCCCCATGGAGGTGACGTTAATGGAACAGTCGGAAAAGGTGTTAATTATAAGTTAGACGGGGAACACGAAAGCTGTCATTCTCCATCTAAATGCAAATATACTAGAAGGGCTTTTAAGAAGGTGTGATTGTGTGAAGTGTAATTACAAGGAAAGCAGACAAGGAGTTGATGAATTTAAGGCTTTGTTTGTTCTGGATGTGGCAGGCAAAGCAGGAAATGTGAAAAATTTAAATCACCGGGTATGTGCAATGAAAAATCCCGGCCACTTCGCCTCTGCAAGGCGTTCTGTACACGGCAGTCACCAGCACACATCCCAGGATTTCCCCGAGCCGCGTGAGTGTTCTGACTGCCATTCAGCCCTGAAGGCATGCGTGTCTTTTTGGGTAGGTGAGTAAAGATCTGCAGCTCAAGTGCTATTTCAGCGACCGCGTATGCACAGAAAGGCCGCTGGCGCCTTGGCTGCAGCCGATGGAGAAGCTCTGGAAGTGCAGCCTAGGATGGGACCTGAGACCAGGGGTTCCCCAAGTTTTGAGAGCTCTCTCCTAGCTGCACACTTTGATTGTGGTGGCCCAACCCAGTCAAGACTGAGCTTCCATGTGAGCAGCTTTTGAGAAGCCCATCCATGTCTCTTCTCACTTCATCAGCAAGGATCAAAAAGTTAGCTTTGTCAGGATACAGATAAGACAGCTGCCCAAATGGGTTTACTTTGCAGAGGTGACAGTGAAAAATAAGTTATTCTAAACGTCACTCTCTGTATCAAAATGGGAGGCTCCAGTTTGCCACTAACTCATCTACACTGCTCTGTTGCACAGCTGAGCAAACATTTTCACACAGCCCCAAGTGCCTCCTCCCACAGAGAGCTCTCAGACCCAGGGCCAATGTGGTCAGGCTCAGCTGGTACACCCAGATCCCTCTGACAGCGTGCTACATCCTGGCTTTGTCTGAGAATCCGCTTCTGTGGAGAAGCGGCATTCCCTGCTGAGCAGATCCTGCTCCAGCAGAGAGGGGACTCTGAGTCACCCGCGATTGTCTCAGAAGTGACCTTTTCCCATTTTTATGGATTTAAAAGGCAGCTGCAGTCACGAAGCCTCACCCACAAAATGCAATTATTCCCGACTTGCCACAGGGCAAGCACAGGGATGCTGGCACAGCAGGGTCACCAGCCCTGTGCCCCAGCCGCTGTTGCAGCAAATGTTCCAGCGGCACCTTCCCAGCCTCTGCAGCACCTGGAGCTTGCTGCAAGCTGGATTTTTCCCCTTGATGAAAGCGGAGGTAAAGCACTTGGCAACTGCCGTGAACTGAGCACGCAGACATGCACTCACACGTGTCCACGTCAGAGCAGCACAGTGGCAATTTGGATGAAGTCAGTGTTCAGGCAGGAGGTGGGCAGCAAGAAAAATTAAAGTGAGTAGAGCCATTAGAAACTCAGCTTGATACATTCTGCTTTCCACCAGGATTAACAGCACCTGGAACAACTCTCACTGCTTGGGAATGGACTGCCCTGCAGCATTACCCCCTCCCACAGTGCTTCTTCCTCTTGATTATCTACATGTCACTTACAATAAAAAACATCATGCATTCCTCTCGATTGTTTAAGTCAGCCTGAGACACGTAAACATATTCAACTCATTAACTTACAAACCCCAGCTCAGGAAAATTATGTGACTGAAGTAAAATCAATGGAAGAGTGCCAAATCTCAAATTTTGCTAACCTCGGCCAGATCCTCCAGCACTCTGCACTTCACTGCCCAGCTTCAGCTGTTACCTCTAAGCCGAATCTTCCTGGCAGGGCTCTTTAAATCAGCTGCATGAGCACAGGGGCAGGGTAATTACCGCGGGGTGAGCAGAAAGCCTTTCAGAGCACGCACATGTGTGCACAGCTGCCCAGCACGGGGAGAAGGTGTTCCCCAGTGGAAACACAGGGCCAGGAGTGTGATATTTTATTAACTCACCCACCACTCGCAAAATATCAGTGTCTCTAACGCTGACAAGGTATACTTGAAATAGTCAGAAGTGGTTATCAGCTGCTGCCCGAGCAGTCTGAAGGCTTTCTTCAGTGAAATGGTGCATGAAGTCTCCCACTGTACCCATCTGCCTCTGAATTCCTCAAATCAATGGCAGAAATCCAGCACCTGGGATGAACTGTTGTAGGCTTGCCTGGGAAAAAACATGGGGCACAACCTCCATTCTACCTTATATAAAACCTATCCTACCCATTCATTTGCTTTTGCCTTGGAATTTCTTTTTTGCTGTTCTTGTTGTTCAGTAAAATCAATAGGTTTCAAGGCAGCAAAAGAACTGCATGTTTGAAGTAGTAATGTACAAAAAGCAGAATGTAAAAATGAAATCAGTTTTCTATTTTTTTAAAATATGCTCCAAAACAATGTCCTTTACTGGCAAATCATGAGAGATTAGGCAAAAAGGCTGTTGCAAACTATTTGAAAGTACTATTTGAAAGAGAGCCAAATAATTAAGGATCAAGCAAAAAGCATTTTTACCTTTAATATTAATTTCCCAGACCTATTTTAATTCATTTTTTCACACAATTAAGACGTTTTGATTCAGACACATTTTCAGCTTACTGATTATAGGAAATTAAACCATGCTTCTTAGACCTACTGTCTTCCCACCCAATATCCAAACATTTTATTCCTGATGTAACACAGAAGTACTCAGTCAAGCAAAGCCCAATAGTCCCCTCCAACCCAGTTACGGTTTCCCCAGGATCCTCATAAAAGTCTTAAGCCTTTGAAAGACCTCTCAGTTAGAAGGCCTTAAGATAAAAAAGCAAGTTGCAGCAAAATAAAAAAAGAAAGATAATAATCCAGCTGATATCAGCTGTTAAATTTCAGAAAACTAATGTTTAATTTTCCATGTGAAATAATTTGCAAGTTAAATCAAAGGTTCAAGTCTTACAATCTGTGTTACTATCTTAGTTCTTCAAGAGGATACTGAAATGCTTACTGAATGTGCAGGGAGCCAAATGCAGTAAATTTTCTATTTTAGGACTACATTAAAATTATTCAAGTGGACATGCCTTTTGTTCATTGATTTTACAGAACTTCCTAAATGCCACTACAAAAATTATTGGTCTCCACTACAGCAAAAATAATTTCAACAAGATACACAGTTAGTAGAAGAAAACCAGAAATGTTTAGTGAGCAGCTGCTTCATGGGTGTGCATTTTGAACCCCTTCTCACACAACTCTCCTGACATAGCTACCATCCCTGCACATCTGGCCAAGTGAATATGTCACTGGCTTTCCCCAGGAGCCTGCTATCAGCTGACCTTGTCCATGCTGTGCCAAGCAGCTCCTGTTCCATCAGTCACTCTGCCATGCAGCCCACAGGTGCCACAACAGACTCGTATTGCCACACTCTCACTTCACACGCAGCTCAGCTCAGCTCAGCTCCTTCAGCCACCCCCAAACCCCCATCTTCTAAAGACCTGACTTCATCCAGCTCGTTGTCAATGCTGTCAGACAGCTCACAAGGGCTGGCAGTGAGGCTGCTGCAGAGCCCAAGAGCCTTTCACCTCGCATTTCCTGCACAGTCCGAAGGGTCCTCCTTTCTTCCCTCTGCGACCATCCCAGCTGAGGGCCAGCACAGGCTCCTGGGGCTGACAGCTCAATGCAGCTCAAAGCCCAGCGTGTAAAACAATGTAATATCAGCCTGAGAACGTGCTCCTTTCCCGACTGCAAACCTGAAGCTGTTCAAAGAATTAACTCCACATCAAATGCTATCAGTGGTTTAATTTGCTGTGAGGCATATCAAAAGCAAAACCTGAAAATACGAGCATTTGAAACTGTCTCAGAAATATGGATATATGCAACTCTGCCTCCTGAATTTTTAATCCCCTGCAACCTATTAAACACAAGAGCAACTTCATAACATTTCTTGTGAAATCAATCCACTATACATTCTCAGTGTAAATCCTTCCCAAACAATTGAGTAAATCAAATCTAATATCCTATGAACAGGATAGTACTGTAACTAAACTGAGATTAAGAAAAATTTAAAAATATTAAAGAGATAAGTTCTTTCATACTTTCATAGGAATTAGCAGCAAACACATCCTGCATGAAAGAAAGGTTTCCTATCCTTTTGAGTTTTTCGCTTACATAACAGCAGTACCAAGTAACAGGTTGGACAAGTCTTATCTGCATAGCAAGGACTACGTAGAAGCATAACGAGATTAGCAATGTTTGTTGAAAAGATCTATTTATATGCTGAAAAGCCTATTTGAAAATCTTTCCTGCAGTCTCTGCCAGACTATAATTATTCCAGAAGTATTTTCTAAATTTTTTCATCTATACACAGAAGGACCTGCTAACTTTCCTATGGTTTGTATCTGCTTTTCAATTCTATTAAGAGGTGCACATGCTCTGTAGCTGAGTACCTCTCTGTGCTGAAGTTTCAAACTGCAATCGAATCATCAGCCTGAACAAAGCATCTCATTGTCATTCGAAAGAACTTGGCAAGTGTTCAATCTAAGCAAGAGCAATAATCCATGACAGGGTGCATTAGGCAGGTACTGATGCATGCCTAATGCACACTGCAAAGCATATACCCCTCCAAAATACGCTCTGAAGTGTCTTCTCTTTCCTTATTCCTGCTTTTTAAGAATATTTACATAAGCTGTTACTTTTAGCAACCAATTACAAAAAGGAATCCTTTTAAAGAATAATAATAAATCGGATACAAATACTTTTCACCTTCATTCTGTCCACACTTATTCAACATATTTCTGATTTTCCAATTAAAAAACAAAACAAACAAAACAAAAACAAACCACACCAAAAACAAAACACATTTTCACCACATCATCTGCACCTCTACTTGGAAAGCACCTATCTTCCCTCGGTATTGGAAGCAGGCTGAGAAGCAGCTCAGCTCCACCATCATTAGCCACACTTGTGTGCAGGCAGTGGGAACATCACCCTCTGGCTCGGACCAAAAGCAACAGGCAGCTCCAGTTCCCACGGGACAGCAGCACGGCTTTGGCAGTGCCGAGGCCACTGCAAACACTGGCGATCTCCGACCTGCCTGGTGCAAGCCTGCTGCTGGCTCTGCTGCATCTGTGTGCCCCGGGGAGAGCCCAGCGGGCACCGAGCGCGTCCCAGAAGCGCAAAGAAAGGCTTGACGGCACAGGGGCTTCTGCAAGCAGGTGAAGTCAGGCGTCCTCGCCTAAGGCAGCCCCGGGAATCCAGGCACTAAATCACGGGAAAGGGAGGTGCTGGTGGGAACCAGCAAGGCTGCTTACCTCGCCTCCCTGAGCAGCATGTGCTCCTGGGGAACACGTTCCCTGCTCACCATGCCCTGCTCTGGAGAGCACACGGCTGCACACCAAATCAACAGCCAGCTCAATATCAATACTTGTTTCACCTGCTGCTGCCTAACCCAGGTGAGATATCTGAAGGATGGATACAGTTTCTCTAAAGACCAATGTACCCTGAAAGGCTTGCAGCAATACTAAAAAGCGGTAACGTCCATGTGCCTCTGAGCACATCTCCTTGGCTGCTTAAAAATATGGGGTATTTTTTGTGAACCACATAACACAGCAAACCCCATGATTTTCACAGGGAGGCAGAAGAACAAAGCATTTTCTAGCTGAAATGGCAAACTACTACACACCAGGAGTTATCTGCCAATAATTGGGCAATGTGCTGATTAATACTTTTTTCTGGGTTGCCTAAGGACACTGCATGCATGAGTATCTCACCACTATTAATTAATCACTCTTTGTGCTTTTATCCTGGTAGAATTTACATGTTGCACACAGTGAATACCCTGAATGAGGCAATTTCTACCTCCAAAAGCACTTACTATTGTCTGTTTATTTGCCCTGCTTAGCCTGATGCTCAGATTGGCAATAAATCATCATTCTTAGCAGCTGAAGTGTTTAGTGTCTTTCATTCAATATTCTTTCCTCCTCCCTGTTCCCCCTGGAAGTACAGTAATCATTTGCTGAACAGTCATTTACAGCACTGCAATTAAGAGATTATTCCATTAGGCTTTGTATTTCTATCCAGTTTTATGTTTCCATTAAAAGCACTTTGTTAAACAATCGAGCAAACAACTTAATGCAACAGCAGGAGCCTCACGAGCTGATGCCTGTCAGGCAGAGCCCCGGTGAAGCAGCCCAGGATGGTCAGGCAGTGCTCATGGGTCCACAGGGAGACCCCTCCTTTTAGGCAGGCTCCCAAAACCAGGGAGAGGACGGGCAGCAGGACTGCAGATGGGCCAGCGTGGAGTAAGCAAGAGGGGGATTAGTGCCTGCCAAGAGGTTGGATGAAACTGGGGAAGTCGCTGGCTAGACACTCGTGAGTGGGTGTATGCCTCTGAGAGCAAAGCAAAAAATGTCAAGAAAGTTCTACTTCCATAAAAACTGATCACTTCTTCAAGGAGCAAAACCTGGCAGCCAAAGGAAGCCACATCTACCCAGAAAATGACAGTGGTGATTTCACACCAAGATGGTGGCCAAGGCTGGCAATCCCACCAAAGTGCTGCAGAAATACACATGAGAGGTTTCACCAGGCATATCCAGCATTCTGTCCACTCAGTGGTGACTCAGGGCACCTTCCAGGGAATACATCGCCTTCTGTGATAATGCCCTTCCAAGCCTCTGCCCTTAGGAGTATTTTCAGGAAAACAGCCAACGAGTTCCTGTCCTCAGCACCATGGTGGCAACAGACTTGGAAGGAGAATGAATCAGCACTGCCCCTCCCCGGGGTTCCTCATCCTTGCCCTCCCACGCACGTTCCCAACAATACTCACTCCCTGCCCTCAGGATAGGGCAGGAGCTCTGCGCTCTGCTCACCGAGGGACAGAGCAGATGCCCGACAGTAACCACTGCACCAAGCTCCTGGAGAAGGTTTTACATGCAGGCTGCTTGGCTCCTCGCCCCCTGACTGTCTGCCTAGAGCTACATCCAGTGCCAAGTACAGAAAGCCTCTTGAACAACCTGCGTCCAAGCAGAGAGCTTCCTGCATCAGAGGGATGCGCTGACTCAGGATTGCTTCATCTCTCTGTGCTCTCTGGCTTGCCCGGAGATTCATTAATGAAACATCCACAAACAGAATGAATAACACCTCCAGCAGCAGCCAACACCTCACATAACCCAGGTAACATCCAGCCAAGTCATCTGTAGAAAGCTAGGTATTTTCAAGAAAAGGCAAGTTGATCACAGCAATTTGGAACCGCAGGATTACATCCTCAGCACACACTTTCTAACACATTCTGTAACTTCTCCATCTTGCCCAATTGCTTGGTTACTGCAGTTACTAAACACGGGCTGCAAAAGAGTAAAATTCTTCTGCAAAGCAAGCTTGCCATAAGTATTTCTGGAAGCCAGTTGAAAAAAGGGAGTAAGGAAAGATTCTCACTATTTATGCATTTTTCTATCCCTCTTGAAACATCCCTTTCATTAATCCTCAGAACAGCTCTTAGAATCCTTCCCAACTAGCAAATTCTGCCTTAACTCCCCATTTTTTCACTTAACAGCCCTGCTTAGAAATGTGGTGCTTGTAGTAATGCACACAACAGAGAAAGAACACAGGAAATAGTAAGGTTAATATCCCTCCCTTTTCTACATCTCTTTTTCTGTCATTCCTCAGTTTCAAGCTGTGAACCAGGAATCCATTTTGAGCACTTGCTTATACATATGCAAAAGCCATTCTCTGTATAAAAGCTCCAGGTCAAGAATTCTTTTTGAGCACAAGCTTAAGCGAAGCTCTTTACCAGGAACGACTTTTTGAAGCGGACTTGAAAACTTAAAGCCAAAGGAAACCAGAAAACCAGATACTGATGTAAATTCCTCTTTTCACTGAAGTACAACATTGCCTTATAACACACAGTTTAAGTCTCTCAAGAGATATGGAAAGGGTAGATCAGCTGGAACCCAATGCACAAGCTGAAGGCTACGATTTGGCCCCAAATGAGGACAGCATAGAAACACCCAGAGGAACCAATAAAATATGGAGCAGCAGCTGTAACACCACCTTGTGTGTTCACCCTGCTGAGCCCTGGCACATCAGTTCTCACCACTGCCTCAGCTTTCAGCACACCCTTGGCCAGCTGAACTCACACAAACCATTTCAACCCTCCTCTGGTTTCCTACTTTCCATTGAGACTTTGCTGTGTGTAAGCAGGATCCTAGATCTGCATCTAGTCAGTGCCTGCACCTCCCTTGCACTCCCATCTTATTTGCACTCACCCACGCGAAACAGAAGAGGAGGGGGTGAAAGAATAGTTCAAGGGCCTTCTAAGAAAACTGCATGGCATAATTAAAGACCTTTTAAATGCATCTTATTAACCTCAGCAGCTGCTACTGGTTGTTCAGACCTCCCCCTCTCTAGGGGAAAGGAAGAAATATTGAACAAGCAAAACCAAATCATTATTCACTTGGCAGATTACTGTACACAGTCTTTCAAGCTGTTACATTCAAGTAAACACAGCTTATATCAATATCATCTGTACTTTTCCGTCATTAGGCTGCGAGGGAGGAGGATGGCTCATTTTCAAGGAAGCAATTTTTATAAAAGGAAACCATTAACTTGATATTTAATCGATGCACAAAGGAACAGGAAAGCAAAGAAGAAATTGCCCAGAAGATGGGGTTGGGACACAGAAAGAAGAGAGTTTTTTTTCACAATACCTTCTTTTATACAGCATTTCTATCAGACTTTTTCAAGGGGATGGGGGGAATATCTTCAAACATGAGTTTGATGTTTGCTCCTGCTATAGTTGAAAACAGGACCTTTTCTCCTACTTTCTACTGTTTGACTGGCACTAACTACTGCCAAATCAGAAAGTTTAAGGGAGCTGGGTGGAAACAGTACTGAACACAGGACCTTTGACTGAGACACCGTGAGCTCCATACGTGTCTCTTTATAACTAAGTACAGCACGGATACCAAAGCCAGTTCTAGGTAAGAACTGAAACCACTGTATTTGGCCAATGTTCAGCCTAAAGGACAGAATGTCAACTAAATGTTCATTAGATTTAAAAATTAACCCAGACTGCATCTGGCTTTATAAGCATTACAGGATAGGGGGTTGTGTGTGTGTGTGTGTGTATGGTTTTCTTTTTCTTTGATTTGGGGTGTTTTGGTGGGGTTTTTTAGTATGCAGTTTCTCAGTTTTCACAATAAACTCTCTCACAAGTTGTTCAAATAGCAAAACAATATCAACACACAAACACACTTGCCAAACCAGATCCCAAGAAGGTTTTGGTTGCAATTACCAGATTATGCAATAATTACAAACTGCTTTCATTTATTCAAGAATTGCAGAAAGGAGGTTCTGGCTGTGAAACACAGTGCTACACTACATCAGCTGTGTATATTGCAAGAGGAAGAAACAGCAATAGGTTCCCTGCACATAAATGCAGTCTGTCCCCCCAAACATGCAGGAAGAAGGGATGTGTAATGAGAGAAACCTATTTACTGTCAGTCAGTTCATCCAGTTTACTTAACTGACTCGGAAAGAAAACACCCTTTCCAAATCATTAGGAACCAGACTGATCCACATGTTTAAGTAATGGAAGAACCAGCTTGGGAGCCAAGTTTTAATGTTATCAATTTCTGCAGACTGACAATTTCATCCATCTGTTTTAATCCACTGTGGTCCTACTCGTGCAGAGCTGCACTGTCTGGGCACCACAGCACCAAGCCACAGCACTACTCATCAGTGATATGCTAAGGTAGGTACAGAAACTTCACTTTGGGGCTGGCTCACTTGGAACCAAAAACAAGGCTGAAGTCATCCCATTTACCCACTAAGAGTTTGGAACTGGTTTGGAAGGAGAAGGGAACAAGAGCAAAAAGTTAAAGGCATCATCAGAGGGAAATTCTAGACTAAAGCTGTTCATGTTTTTTCTTCTCCCATCCTCGGCTAAACTCTTCATTTTTATTACAAATAAGTAGAGAACTGCAAGGGAAAGCTTTGTGCCACTTAATTCACTAAATGACCAAGTCTTTTTTCATATGTGAAACAGTGAGTTACTGAATTTTTCCAAGTCAGCCAATTTAGGAAGTTACTTTGGTCTATTGTTCCTAATTCCTCATTGTACAAATCAACTGCTTTTCCTGCAGGACGCAATGGTAAAAGTACCCCATGTCCCCGAATAATACATCTCATTTCTATGGTCTTTCTATCAGCAGACTAGACCTTCTCAAAGAACAGCACATGATTTTACCTATTTTTCTGTCTCTCCCCAGTCTGGGTGGTTACACAGAATTTTCTTGAACTCTAGACCAGTAGTTTTTTACCCCGGTAGTGCATTACACAGAACCAGGCATTCCCTCTGTGGAGGACCACAAACCCAGCTAAGCAAAGAGAGCCTGTCCCTAGTTTGCTGAAGCCAGTCCATGTAAAATGGATACGGGTCTGCAAACAGATAAAGATCACCTACAGCGTTCCAAAACCTCGGCAAAGTGATCACATTCCCTTTAAATATTAAGGCAACTCATTCATCTTGTTTCCAGAACGCAAGCTACAGAATATCATGCCTTAAATCAGAAACCCAAAGTCAAACCAATGACCAGTTGAAAGTTAACTGCTGGATAAAGCTGACCACGCTGCTACAAGGGGGCTGAAGGCTCTCAGCAAAGAAAGGAGACACAGTGGTCCAGAAGAGCCCTTTGGCTGACACAGCTTATACCTACCGTCCCATAGCCATGTGCCAGAAAAAGCATTCTTCACCAGTATCATGGAGTTCACACTTGGGCCAACACAGTTATCTCACCTCTGCAGTGTATTTGTTGCCTTTTAGCTATGCCAGCACTTTTCACTGTAAAAAAAGTCCTGCAGTGACAGACAGACACACAGACAGACATGACAGCTTCCAGGTAGTGACAGCTCTAAGGGATTCTTTCAAAAATCCAAGCAAAGCTCCCAGCTCTGCTGCACAGAGGGACAGACCAGGCTCTCTTTCTGTAGCACATGTTATTTTAGCAAAGCTATGAAGAAATAGGTCTCTAGACTGACAGCCTGTTCTCAGCAGAGCCACAGGCTTACTGACATCAGGAAAACAACTTTTCCTAGAACAGCTTGTTCTGCCGAGGGCTGTGGGGACAGGGAAAAGAGAAGCATGTCACCAAAGCACTTCTAAACTGCCAGTATATTCCCTGCCTTCAGATTAGGATGACTTTTCCAAAATAGCCTACAGCAGGGGAGAGGATTATTGAGCAATAGCTGCATACCAGTTATGAGGGAGAGCTTCTGAGCTGTGCTTGCAAAGATGAATTATTTCAGTAATATTTTTTTAAGCAAAACCTTACAAACTGCAGAAGAACAAAAAAAACCAGAAACAATTTCTTATCACACCTCCAATTCTGCAAAGATGTAACTATCCCTTTACTGCTTCACATTTTAATAACTCCTTTCAATTTCAGAGGCCAGCAGATACCCGAATTTCCAACTGCAGTGCCCACAGCTCAGCTCAGGGAGGAGGCACGTGCATTTGAGCTCTGTCACATACCTCACATGCACACACCACCTGCTAAACACCACTGAGCCGAGAAGGAGCTGATCCTACACTGCTGAATACATCACTTGCTGCTCACAGCTTACACACTATATGGCATTCTAGAAAGCAAGGTTGTATAGAAATAAAAATACTACCATATGCTCGAGAGTTTCCTCTTTTATTTCTTCTTACTTATGTTTTGGTTGGGCTACTTCTTACTTGTGTTTTGCTTGAACTGGTGATAGAGGTGTTTTTGTTATTTGTTATTCTTTGATGAGCTTTTGTGGTTGGTTTTTGTTGCTCTTTTTTTATTTACAAGCACAAAAATAAAACCCACAGTTCTTGCTGTTCTGAAAATGAGTTTTACTGTTGCCTCTGAGGTTAAACATTAACAATTTGCTTGTTGAACTTTCTCTAAAAATTACAGCAGGGACATTATTTTCTCTTAACCTGATGGTAACATTGCAAAAACAACAGTAAAGGAAAACTTTAGGTTGCTAGTACAATAACCACTCAGAACAACTGAAAATGACAATTCTACAAACAACATCTAAGCCTAAACTAATCCAGAAGACAAACATCTTCATGAAGCATATGGCATTTGTGATGAAGGTTGCCTAATCAAATGTGCCTAGATACCTCAGCCTGACAATTTTGAAGCATTAACAGGAGCAGAGCAACTTCTCAAATGCAGTTTTGTGCCCACACACCTCTTTCTCCCCCTTTGCCACCTCTCCCTTCCCATACAAGAATAAGGCAGCAAAAGAAATGCACTTTTTAAAAGCCGTGCAGTTCAATAAGGTGATCAACAACTTGTGCACCTCAGCAGCAAAAGAGAGCTGGGGGCTGGCTGTGTGCAGAGCCATCTTCCCTCTGGGCTGCAAGAATTCCACCTCTCACCACTTTCCACAGCTGCTTGATTCTGATCTAGAATTCAACTTCTCTTCCCTGAATTGTCTATGAATAGACAGCTGTGGAAAATCTTCTCATAGCACGTACAGCAGCTCTTGTCTCTTCCCCACAAAAGCATTCTAATGGAGAGGCAGCTCTATCTTAATCCACGTATGGTAACACCTCGTGTGGGAGTGATAATTGCCCCAGCCAGTCTTACACGAGTCTTCTCTTTTTTATCATGAACACAGATGAACTGCAGCAGCCAAAATTACAAAACAAAAAATAGCCAGTGCATTTTCCACTATAACATACCACATGGAGAAAAAAAAATGTCCAGGCTGTGTTCAAGATCGAACACGAAAAGTACTTTCTCTTTTTTTTTGAGGCTCATGCATCTCTACAGTAACTTTTGTCATGCCAGGTAAGCAAACCAGCCTCTGCACTCCCAACCACCCAGCACCAAACCCAGGCCCTAGGATGATACCCTGCACTCTGTGGAGAATTCTTCCTCACTTCACTGCCCTCCACCTCATGGAAAACAATGTCATTGTAGCATTCCCACATAGTTTAAGGAGACACCTTTTCTATTATTTTTTAAAGGCATTTAAAAGTGTCATGCATCATTCACTATGGCTACTCTCAGAAGAAAAATGCTGAGGAGAGTTTATGCAGCTCATTAAAATCTTTTTTCCTGCTATTCATGCTGCATCTTGCAGTTGTAGTAGCAAATGATTTTCTCATAAAAAGCTGTGAGAAGAGAAGAGAAGCTGTGCCTCTCTTTATAACACAGATTCAGACACAGGAAAATTACATGACCTAAGGAAACATTCCCTTGTATAGCAGCTCAACTATGCCATGACAATTGTACTTCAAAGTTTTCAATGGCCTACTGCAAATTGGAATATCCACTATTAAAAAAAACTAAGCCAGCCTGAAGAATCCACTTCCCTGTGAGCATCTCTTTCTTCTGTATTGGGAGCATTTCAGCTGCAGGTCTGCCTCAGAGCAACTCCAGGCTCAGCAAGTCCAGGCAATAAGGAACTGCAAACTGAAAATCCCCAGCAGCCCACAAAACATGCCATAGATCATCTAAGACATCTGATTCTGGAGAAAACAGATTTCTAGGCAGGGCTAGTAGCAATGTACGAGCAAAACCAACAGGGTTTCATGGGATGTTTTATTTTTCAATAGACAAGTAAACTCCAACAAGTTTCAGCCTAAACTCCATTGTTTCAGCCCTTCTTGACGTCCATCAGCTTCCTGGAACCCAGCATCACCAATACTGACATTTGCCTGTATCAACAGGACCCATGAAACAAAAAAGTTATGAAAAGTGTCTTTACATCTGGCCTGGAAAGCTGTGAAATGGCATGGAATGAACTAAAGCTCATTCAACATAGCTTCTCAGGGAAAAGCCTCAGTGCTACTCCCTTCAGAATTTACTGTGTTTTTAAAGCAGATAGGGCCACATTTTATTTCTTCACAGCATCACCTTTTTCTACCAAAATGAGCAGTACAGCCTCCTCCCAAGACTATTCTGGGGTTAGCTGGTACAACTTGGCTTTAGGGGGTGAAAACAGAGGGTTTCCCAGGCTGCTGTCCATCATTACCCTTCCCTGCAGGGCTGACTCAGGAGAAAGAGCAAGGTGAGCCCAGCAGGGATGACAGCACAACACTCAGGTTTCATGTTGCTCTGACTGTGTACTGCGTTCACCTGTGTACAAAGAGTAGGAAATTGCATTCGTTCTGCACACCAGAAATGATGCTAACCATGACTACACTGAAAGGCAAGTTATATACAGGACAACTGGAAATTCTTAGCATCCAAAACAAAGTAATTTGTTTATCCTCCTACTGTAAATAAGTGTAACCGACAGGGTCTACAGACAATTTAAAATGACCTCAAGCAGCCTGAGAAAAGCAGCCTGCATCTTAAAAAAAAAGGCAGATATTCATCTAGAGATCCTCAGCTTGCAATTGCTGCAGTAGAGCAGATATTTTAATGAAGAATGAAGCCAAAAAGAGATGAGCTCTGCCAGTCTGTCCCACACTCCTCCCAAGGGTCCTGCCGTATTCCCAGAGCAGCTGAACGGCACATGATGAACATCACACCACACTCGACAAGAAAGTAAACTCGTCCACATTCAGATCAGTTCTGCTTCTGCTCACATGTTCCTGAATAGACCATAAAAACCTGACACAAGCCCTGTTGCCTGGGGACACCACAGGCATCAGATCATCCGTGCATTCCAGAAGCGAGCGCATAGGAAGCTGCAGCTGCAAACCTACGGCTCAGCGACCAACTTAAAAACCCCTCACAACCTTACATTCTACACAAAACAACGCTAACTGGAGGATAGTTTCTCCACATAATAGCTCCAGATGTAAGCTACTTACAGCAGCTAATGGGAGAAGCTGATCGTTCTCAAACAGCTGACATTCAAACCATGCCCAACTCGCCCTGTAACCATTTCTTAAGATCACGATTTTACAGAATGCTGTGGCACCCATTAGCACATCAGTTTTTCAGCTGTCACTATTACAGTCTTGAAAATGCTAAGGAGCAGCAACAGGCATGTTTTATCACCTAGTTTTCCTTACCCTTCCACCCTTCAAAACAGAGAAACCCAAATGCTAGGTGAGCACCGAGGATCACAGCACTGAAGCTGAAGAAAGGATGCTGGATTTTCTTGTTTCCAAACAAGCATCCTCTCGTATGTCACATCACTTTTCACCAGCTATAGCAAGCAGCATGTGAGAAATAGAAAACGTGAGCAGATGGAGGAGTGCCTGAAGGCCTTGCACAGAGTGATACACAAACCACTACCGTGCTCGGTATCACACCACCTCATCAGTAATTTACTGAGCTTGCAAAAATTGCCCGTATTTTCTGCAAAGCACAAATGAACACGGAAAGCTCACCTGTTTCTTCTGTCAGCTACCTTGCAGAGTAAACCCCCTGACATGTTTCAGCAAATGAATTCTGGAGACATATGGCTTCTCAGCCTCATGCAGTAGAGTTCCAATTATTTATTGTGAATATTAATTCATCCTTTTCTGTTGAATAAAAGCTTCTACACACCCACAAAGCACAAATTTTTTGAAATGAGATGGATACCCCTGCAGATCTATGCCACTGAAACAGAAATACCACAAGCATCAGGCTTTCTGGCAAATGCAACCTCTCTCCTACAGACTCATTTCTGCTACTCATATGCACTCCCACACTCTTTAAATGTCTTAAAACAAGCAATAACCAGAGATCTTAACACTGATCTTCAGGAATACAGAGTAACCTCTGTAGTTGCTGTGCTGAAATGCTCTGACGCAGTTCTACAGCTTGAGCACCTCACAGCATCCTGACAAAAGCAAAAGCCAACACACAGGATGGAGAAGGAGGGAGAGCACAGAATGGCAGGTGCACGGCTTGTCCCCATGTCTGTTTCAAATGGCAGGTGTGGGGCATGGTCCTTGCACCTGCCCTGCAAAATTCAGCCCCCCAGACACAGGCCTTGGACCATTTTTCTCCCTTCAGTCTGAGCCGCTCAGCGTGTAACACTCGATTCTCTGCACCATTCACCTTAGGGGTCAGAGATGTGGCTCACTGGCCCCAGTGCCAGCTCCGCCCTTTCTCGGCCCGCTGGCTGGAGTTGGGGGCTACTGCTGGGACCCGGCTCCCACGTGCCCTCCTGCCACCCAGCAGAACGTCTGTGCGACCTCTGAGACATCAGGCATGTCCCTGGCCTTGGAGCCAAGCCAAGCTCCAGGGCCAGCCAGCATCCCTAGGATTTATGCTGCATCCAGCATGCGGTCCTATTACAGCAACGCTGATAATGCAGGCCAGTAAATCATGCAAACGGATCATACAAAGGAAAAAAAGATGCTAAAGACTCAACCTTCACCTTTTCGTTAAGTACTCTTTTTATGTCAAACACTCCCAGTCTCCCCACATATGGGAGAGTAGGCCGTGGAAGCTAGAGAAGAGCTCAGCTGTTAACCAAGCAATCTTCCCCTGCTTCTTCCCCAAACCTCAGGGCTCTGTCCTTCTCCAGTTGTAATTTAAAGCCAGCTCTTGGCTTCAAACCTGCAGAAAAGCACCACTGTGAAAACGCACCGTGAGTGCCAAACTTATGTGTAGGATATACCACCATTTTTAATTCCTTTTTTTTTTTTTTTTCTGCCTGCAGGAAAGCGGAGCAGAGTGGCTTTTTGGTGTGGGACTAAAGAGCAAAAAGGAATTTCTCTCTTCGGCATTTCTGAAATGCCCATTAAGGCATCGTAAACGCTAAAAGGCATTTAACAGGTACCTTAAATAGCACTGCTCCATCAAGTACTACTGCTTAAGAAAAGCTGCCTCCCCCATGCTGAGTGTGAAATTTACTTTAGACAGGACACTCCCCCACTCCCCCGAGAGCAGGCAAAATGCAGCTTCTTTAAAACCGCAGCTGGAAAGTATTTAACCAAGATCGGCGTTTTCACTTGGAATTTTGCTCCCTGACAGCAACTAAGTAACTCTTTTCCGTACTCTTCTGTGTTGTAACAATTTTCTATCCTCCCAGCTATCCAGCAGACACAACCTGCTCCCACTGCAGCCCGGCCGAGCAGAAACCCTTCCCCACCTTTAAAACCCTGCTGTAAGCACTGACAGAAACCTGCGCACGCCGGGCTGGTCACAGGCGAGCAGAACCCGACAAATGCGAGACAAGTCTGGAGGGCAGAAGAGAATCAGTTTCAAGGAGCTTTTAAACAGGCAGGTCCACGGGGGAGAAGGAAATCAGTCTCAAGGAGCTTTTAACTTGTTGGACTGGGAGAGATTCGACGGGGAGCAATTAAGACTTTGTTTTTCCCACTGGAAGAAAGTTTACGGTGGGAAGAGGGAGCGGGCACTTCGGTGAACAAAACACACAGACAAAACCTACCCGGGGCTCGGGGTAAAGCCCCACAGCCAAGCGAGCCTGAGCAGGAGCCAGGGCATCACAAACAGCGCCGGGCTGCGAGCAGCCCTCACCGAGATGCACGGGGCGCCACCGAAGTTATTTAATGCCGTACCTCGACTGGGCAGCCATCGCGGGGTTATCCTGCCAAGCGTCCTCTATCCATGGGCTCCGTCCGCAGCTGTCCAGGCTCTACCCCGCTGCCAAAGCTCGCCGTCCCATGTGCGGCCGCCTCCCCGCCGGTGCCGGTGCCGCCGCGCCGCGGCTCCCCCCGCCTGGGCGGCCGGCGCACTGCTGGGGCTCGCTCATTTTGATCGACATCCGGGCGCCCGGCCCTCCCCCGGCCGCCGCCAGGGAGGGGGGCCCGCCCGGCCCCGCGGGATGGCCCCGGTCCGGCCCGCAGCCGGCGGGGCAGGGCGCTGCCCTCCTCCGGGGCCGCGGCCGCGCTCGGTGTCCCCGCGGTGCCCGGGGCGGCGGGACCTGCGGCACAGCGGCCTCGGCGCCCGCCCCGCGCCCGCCTCCCCCTGCCCGGCCCGGCGCTCGTGGTACGGCCCGGCCGCTGCCCCGGCGGGAGGGCCCGGGCCGGCCCGGCCCCGCGCCCCTCCTGAGGCGCTGCCCGCGGGGAGCGCGGCCAAAGGGCACGGGCCGGGCCGGGGCCGCTCCGGCAGCCCCCTGCCCTCCGCCACGGCCCCGCGGGGCCCCGGCGGCCTCCGCTCCGCCTGTGCGCTGGCTTGGTTTGCTTGGTTTTTTTCCCTTGGGTTTTTTATTATTATTACTGCTACTATTATTATTATTATTATTATTTTTATGGGAAGTTTTTGTTTTGGAAAAAAACAAAAGAAAACGGCTCAGATTTTCGAAAAATTTCCGAAGTTTCCGAGCCTTCGGAACGGAACACAGAGCCCAGCTGCCAGCACGAATCCCAGGTGTCCACAGGGACGCAGCCGAGGGAATCCTGAGCGTGCTGCTAAAGCCAGAGTTGGAATTGCAGGCTAAGGAACCTGTGGGAAAAGGTTTGCCGTGCGCAGATGAAGTTGGTTATGCAATTTCTGCTGGGCTCTGGTGCTGACCGCGGTTTGTAGACACACTGGGAAAGCAGCAATACCTGTCTTTTGCTCTGGGTGTTTCTTGGCACAATTATAAAAACAAACTACTCCTGCAACTGCTTTCAGTCAGGAATTAACCAAGCATTCAGCAGGCAAAAAACATTTATACAAAATCCCTTCAACTTTTCTCTTCAGCTGTGTATGTTTTCTACATTGTGTTCCTCGTAATTTTCTGGTTTAAAGCACAACTTGTGTCAAAGCACTTGGCACATACCAGGAGAAGGGTTTATACTTGATTGTTTTCTTATTCCAGATAACCTCTGTGGGAATCTCGAGTCTGAGCTATCTCCATGAAGATTAAATAAAATTCGTATCAGTTCTTTCAGGCAGAACAAAAGATAATGGAAATGAAATATTCTCTAGCCTTTCCACAACAGCTGAACTTTCTCCGGGAAAAAGAAATGGTTTGCTTTCACCCAGAGTTTCTAGCAGTTTTCCACCTGCCCCCCTTCAAAATCACTTGTTTAAGTGTGTCTGACAAATCAGTGTTTCTCCAAAGAAAGCTGTCACCTGTTGACTCACCCCTAATGTCTGTTTCCAAAACCAGCAGACAGCAGCTTTTCTCACCTGTTTCTATTCACTGATCAGGGATACAAGTTTCCCCTTTTTCAGTCATTGTCTTTGTAAGATGTATTGCAAATGAAGGAAAATATCTCCCCTAAGTAAATGCAAACAAAAAAATGCAAACAAAACCAAATCAATAAAATAAACTCTTTGTACTCTTCAGCTCATCATAAGCTCAGAAACACACTAGTGAGCTCCCTGCCTTAAAAACCTATCAGGAAAAGCTTCCCACAGGTGATCATCATTCCAGATGGTATTTAAGCTGTATATAATATTTGAAGAACCATTCGTATCTACCTATGGATTGGATGACAATGGAGTTCTCCGGAGAAGAAGCTTGTGATTTAAACACTTCACAAAAATGCAAATCCAACCAAAAAACAAATGAAGATTTGCAGGCAGCCTGAATGCCGTTGTTACTTAATTCTGAACTCCTGAAAAGGCCGACCTCAGGCATCAGTGGTAAAGCACAGGCTCTGGGTACATTATGTTTAAGTCCCCTCTCCTCTGCCTCTAGACCTACCTGTATCTGGACATGTTGATCAGAAGGATATTTCAATGAAAAGAAAAAAAAAGACTCAGAAGTTTCAAGCATCAAACAACATTATTCCCAGATAAGGTGCAGATACTGATACTTTGCCAAAAAAATTACCTACAGCAACTACAGCAGGGCCTGTAGAAGGAAGATGGGTATCTCTTTGCTCAGCACTAACAGTGCTGGCCATACCTGATTGTTGGTTCAGGAAGGGAAATGCAGCATCCCTTAACTCCAGAAAAAAATAGAACATGACATTATACTAATAAAGGTATGATAATTCATTAAGTTTGTGGGACAAATGCCAGAAGCTTATGGCATTGTGAAACAATTAATCAAGCACAGAGTACCAATGAAGAAGGAACACATACCAAGCAATAGTAAAATCATTAGAATAAAGACATGGTCAGTAAGCTTTCCTGAAATATATTTGCTGTAAAGTAAAACATGCATTTGTTTATACACAGAAATAGGTCAAATTCATGCCCTTACCACGCTGTTCAAAACATCTCATTGCACTGCACTGCATCAGGTTTTTAAACAGACACACCCCCTTACCTTCACTGTTCAAGAGTCACTGCTGTCCTTTAATTAAAATGTATTCTCCCAGCTCTGTTGACAAGAAATCCATCTTACCGCTGCCATTTATTGCCACTGATGAGTCCTTCACATTTGGAGGTGAAAAGGCTCCAATGGATATTGTGTTTCCCGGCCTGAGGGAGCCGTGGGTGGCCTTTTCATTTGCAAAGGGCACTTCTGCACCAGGTCAGAAGGCGAGGACCGTGCTCCATAAAGGCTCTGCTGCCCCAGCCCGGTAGAACAATCCCTGACCCCTGAGCCCTGCCAGCCCCTCTGCCTTGCATTTCCCTGGCACCTCTGCAGAGAGCCAGAGGCTGCACACCTGCAGTTTCTTGTGTCCTGGCAATCCCAAACCCTACACAAACCTGCCAAGGGCTTCATTCTCGTGTTTTTCCCCACCAGTAGGCAAGGGACTGGCCACACTACAAATACGTGTGTTGGTGCTGTAAAGCAAGGGCTACAGCCACAGTGCTCAGGGTTTCAAGGGTTCCACGTATTTGGAGGAGTTGGTTAATCTCATCCTCAAACTCCTGCCTCCAAAGCTGAGTTGGAAAGTGAGCAAAACTCAGAAACTCATCCATGCAAGCACACACAGAAACCAGTTCAACAATGTAAATGAAGCTGTGAGCAATGAGGAGTCTGAAGAAGGCTGAGGCAGCAAAACTCTCTGTTAACCCTGACTCAGCAAAGCACATCCCTGCAGACTTGTTTTATTGCACCTCCTTAACCTTAGCAGTTCTTTCCAGAACCAAAGCTGACTGCTGGAAGCACATCCTTGCTGGGCAAATCCTAGAAAGCACTTGGATTTCACTGGGTCTAACCCACACAGTGTAGCTACAGTGAGGCTAAACGAGCTGCAGGGCAAAGGAGAGAACAGGTGAGTACAACACTGAAAAAAAGGGGTAGGGAAGAATGCAACCAAAAGGATATGTTGACTTTAACAAGGAAGACTAACTTGGTACAGTCTGTTATGCAAGTAATTGCTCTACAGATGTTAAGAATCAAACTTTCCTGAGAGGAAAACAACCCTTCATCTTTCAATATCTAAATTGAAGAAAACTGATTTTAAAAAGAAACCACCATCTCACAGGCACCGGACTGTACTAGAGGCTAAGTCCTACTAGGTTTTGGCAGCCAACAGGAGCAATTCCCATCATCTTACTTGGCATTACTGACTTATCACTCAGAATGCCTTAAAATGTTCCATAATGCCCATGAACTTTCACAAGTTAAGGTTCATTCCTTGCAGGTGTATTGAAAAAAAAAAAAAGTTAGATGTACTTTGGAGAGGAAATAGCAGGTGGTATGAGGGTAGAGCACACTGGCAGCTGTAAAGATCTAAATGAGAAACAAATGGAAACTGCATAAAAATTATCCTGGGGAGGGATAGAATAATAAATTTGGCAAGTTATATATGTGTAAAACCCTCATTGTCCAAATTTCCAAAGAATTGTACCTGCAAGCATCGTACCCTAAGCACTACATCTGCATGAGGGTCCCACTGAGACCCACTGTCCTGCACTGATCATTTCCCAATAGATTCAAGGTACAAAAGGCATCAATTGTTTGATAAAAGACAGTATGTTAGATTTAAAACTCCTCCCACTCAGTCATTATAATTCTTGCATTGAGGGGGGGATTATTTTGTTCAAACCATCTCGACATTTGTCACAGCACCTGGGAAGCCAAGATTGCAACAAATTAATTCCTAGTTATTGCCACTGTTCTGCATGTTTGTAAATTCCATTATGAAGGCTTGATTTGGATCAGCTTCTTTAGAAGGGAAAAACCAGATATTCAACACCTCTTTTATAAAAGAGCAGCACATTGTACTTGATAGATGCCACCCAAATTTTGCTTCAACAGTCAAAAAGACCAACCCAAAACATGCTCCCTTGGAGTCAACAGTGGGAAAAAGGGAAAGTCAAGCAAGCAAACATGAAAAATCTTCAGTTACCAAAGCAGCAAGTCATTCCAGTAACTGTTACAATGAACAAAAAATGAAATCTAAACATTTATTTCCTCCATTGATGTGTGTCTGTGGGTGAACACTCTGCATTTAGGTTTGTGTGTTACATCTGAAATCTCCATTTTAAATTAACTCTCCAAAATAATTTTGAACTGCAAAATCAAGATACACAATACTCACCCCCAACACTCCCACAGAGATTTTCAGTTGTGTGAATCCCTAGATGCTCCCTAGCAGTCTAAATCATCATTCAGTTATGATTATGTTCAGTGAAATACTACACAACAGGAAGGTTAGATGGAACCTAAAGAACAGATTGCTTACCCGAGGCAGCAAATCATTTTAATTTTTGATGTTCACTAGGTTGACAGCTTTTTCTACACACAGTTCCCAATACTGATAGGCTGATCTCTGCATCAAACACACTTTCAGTTCAAGAAGCTGAGTTCAGGAAAAGCTTGTAAAAGCTGGGAATTCTCCTGTAAACACTTCTGTTGGTTTCAGAGAGACTTCTTAGAGCCACGCACACTCATTAGTAGATCAAAATGAATGTTTGCAGAATTTTGCTTTAACTGTCAAGAAACAACAGAATAGATTTAGTAATCTCCTGTCTGGAGCTGCAAGGCAGTGGAAGCTGCCATGTGACGCTGGCTCTCTTGGCAGGTTTTTCAAAGGATGAGTAGCTGCCAAAGCCAGCATCTCTGCTGAGCTCTTCAGCATTCCACACAGGGAACTCAGCTGCAACTGGATGAGGGACACTGGCCTGAGATCTTCAGGGACATGCTGCACACAGAGCCCAGAATGTCCAACTGGCAGTCACTGCAGTGTCCCTAAACATACAAGCCAAACACATGGATCATATATAGCTAAGAAAGGGAGCACCAAGAGGTCCATTTTTCCCTTCTCCCAGCAGTGATGCTGCATTTCAGGTCAGCTCTTAAAGAGAACTTCAGGCTTGGCCAAGAGCATGACAAACCAGGCTACTGCTACTGGCTCCAGGATATTTTGTTCAATATTAAGAATAAATGTGCCTTTAGGGCCCTCCCTTTAGACAACCAAATAGGCCTCTGATGAATGTCAACATTCATGAAAAGGGGAGAAGAGAAAAAACAAATATTAAAAAGACAACTATACATTAAAAGGTAACACTGGATAAAAATCCAGAGCAGCAGTGTTCAGGGAGCAAGGACAAAAGAGAAGGAGGAGGATCTTGCAGCAATTAAGCTCCTCATGTCACTGTAAGAGCAGTTCCACCTAGCAGGGCCCTCAGATGCAGCTAAGTTTCAGCCACTACACAGCTGGCACTGTTTTGGCTTGCCACAGTAAATTAAAAAAAAAAAAAAAAAAAAAAAAAAAAAAAAAAAAAAAAAAAAAAAATCCCCTTGCTTTGGTGCATGCAAAGGAGGTGAACTCATTCTCCTACAATGCTGCTCACTCACTATGTCCAACATCCATTTCTCACTGTCCTGTCTGCCCCAAACTTGTCTTTGGTTCACAGAAAAGTAGGCAAAGCAAAGCATGTGCAGAACTAATGGCATCAAAATTATAGTCATGAGGGCTGGCCTGGCCCATGGGTGCTCTTTGCAACTAAGATGTGTCTTACAAAGACTTTGGAAGAAAAGAATCGTCCCTGGAAACACAAAGACACAGTGAGCAAGCTTTGATTTATTAAGTGCAAGATCACCTCAGCAGAAGCAAAAAAGACTCCAGGAAGAGATAGGACAGAAAATGTTTACATTTCAATTTGTGACATTAATTTGCAGCATGTCACACTGCTGAGGGAGCAAAATGGTTTCTGGCAGGGGTCCAGGCTACAGAAGCTTTATGTGAAACCTCATGAACTGACCCACTTAGGGCAACTGATAAGAAACAGGAGCACAGATGCCCCAATGATTAGATGAAGCAGCTGACCTCTAGGTCATGGCTTTAACACCAGGTGAGGGACCATCAGACAGGCATTCTGCAAGCCACAGAAAGAGGGGTTTCCTCAGCCAAAGCACTGACCTCACATTGTAACAACACGGGCAGATGGAGATGCACGCACACGTGTGAGGGAACAGGGTGTGGGGGAAGCCTGCTCTGCTGCCAACTCATCTTAACACAGCTAGAAAGCATGTGAGCAGCCAGCAGTACAATCTTGATTTCACTAAACATCCTACAAGTTTGGCAAATGCCTTTGACAGGGCCAGGTTTTCAACCACACTGAGGCCCCATGGATTTGCAGTTGCGTGGGCATTATTAACCTGATATATTTCCCCAAGTTACAAATGCTTTTGCAACCAAGTTGTGTTTCAGTTCCTGGGAAAGTTACTGAAGAAATCCTCCTGGGGGCTACCACAAGAAAAATTAGGCAGGTGATTGGGAAAAGCCAGCACGGATTCACCAAGGGCAAATCGTGCTTGACAGAGCTGATCACCTTCTACGGCAAAGGAAATGCTTGGTCCAAGTGGGGTTCACATTGTTTACCTGGGTTCTCCAGGGATTTCCATATGGTTTCCCACAAGCCTCCTCCTCGGGAAAAGGACACATTATGGACTAGACACATGGTCTGTGCAGTGGGTGGGGAAATGGCCGGCAGGAGGCACCCAGGGGGTGCCAGTAAACAGCTCCTCTTCAGGCTGGGGACCCGTCACAAGCAGGGTCCCCAGGGATCAATACTGGGCCCAACACTGTTTAATATCCTCACAAGTGATCTGGGTGATGGGACCACGGGCACCCTGATGGGGTTTGCCAAATGGGGAAACAGGCACTTCGGAGGGGAGACTCACCCTGCAGGAAGACCTGGACAGGCTGGAAGAGTGGGTATTATGGGTTGAACCTTATGAAGTTCAACAAAGACAAGTGTAAGGTCACAGAAGCTGCTTGAAGTACCAAGGTAAGAGCTAGACAGAGGATGTTTTTAAATAAACATTTCACTTTGACTAGACCCTTCATAAGGGCTTTGTTAGAATTATGATTGCTTGGCACAATTCCCTCTTGGATTCCTCTCCTGGATGAGCTGATTCATACACAGTGAGTGAGGCAACTTTATGTTCCAGAAGAAGTGGAACATTTTGAAACGCCCTTCATGGAACTCACCTCTTTCCATTCACCTCTTTCAGCTATGCTGAGCTCCTTTGGGCTCGAAGGTGAATTTTTACAGAAACTAACTGACTGGGATGTAACATCATCTACCTCTCCACATACATAATATGAAAAATTTCTCATGTCAGGTGCTGATTTGTGTTCTTACCTAGGGCCAAGAACACTGGCATATCTCAACAAATTAAGTGAATGAGACAACTGGACATGACACAGTCAGACTGCACAATAAATTGTGCTAGGGAAGCCAGGAGGTGTTGAATGATAAGGTACGTATGTGTTTCCCTTGGTTGCACTTGTTTTCTGCCCAGTTCCATAACCTTGGAGTGTAAAAGAAGGTTATTGTATCTCTAGGAGCCTCTGATACCATGTCCAAATTCAGAAAACAAGTTCTGAAAACTGCATTATTCCCATGTGCTATAAACCATCAAATTGCTTGTCACACAAGAGACATGTAAATAATGTCTCTCTCACAAGAGGGTAATAAAAAGAGAAAGAAAAAAGATAAAGTGATTTGGGGGTGAAGAAGTAAGTGTTGTAGAGGTAAATAAGGCAACCCTCCCTACTAGTACACCCATGTGGCTGGACACACAAAACCCACTCAGGCACATGTTTCTGCTGAATCCTGCCCTGAGATAATGCTCATTTCTAAAGCAACCATCAGCATGCCAGGGCTCCACATCACTAGACAAGGAGTTTATACCTGAAGTCCTGGGACCACAAGGCCCAAGACAAGTAGCCTGGGCTGCTGGGAGCACAAAGTGGTCACAGTAAGGAGTTATCACAGCAGACAGAATTGCTGAATGCTTACAGCAATACAGGGATTTGAAACAAAAAATTAAGCTCTGCTGGGAAAAAAAAATGCAGCTGTGCATGAAAAAACAGGTTACAGAAAGGGGATGAATGCAGAATAATTATCATATGAATGGACAACCTTGCAGGGCTCACATAACTCCTGCCTAAATCTAACCTTGTTGGCTAGTGCTTTATGATTCCCTGAGAAAAGCAAAGCAGGTAGCTGTGCTTCAGGAATTATTTCCATTATGGGACTGGGTAATGTGAGCAGGTTGTGCTGGTGGGAAGACTGGCAGGGCTCTAGGAACACTACCATTGAGGAAATGCCTCCTGATAACCACTCACTCTCCTGTTATCTGCAGCATCAGCATGATAATCTTTTCATAGCAGAACTGGGAATGCTGCCTTTGTGTCATTACACCAACAGCCACCTTTAGGAGGAACCAGGCAGCATCACCTCTGCTTCAGAGCATTCAGCACCTGTTAAAGAATTGAGGGGATAAATGGACTTGACCTTACTTTATCATTTCATTTAGTGTAAATGAACATTTTTTCTCCTGTATGCATCAAGGGGACCCAGACCAGTTAACTACCAGGTCACTGTTCTTTAAGACATTATTATTCCTTGTTAGAAGAAGTAACTTCAAAAAGCCCTGTCACATGCTAAGACTGTACTGAACACTGCAGAATCTAAAGACAGATTTGAACACAGAAAACCCACAACTGTGGGGACCATGCCCTGTAGGCTGTCTTCCCCCTCTATCCTGCAGTAGGCTACACACAGGAGACACAAGGAAATGCAAGGAAAGTTCTGCTGCACTCCCCAGCACTTGACCAGTCCAGGTCAGGGTATTTTTAAACCCACAAATGTTTGACATGAGAAAATTTATTTCCTTGACAAGTGCCAAAGGAACTGTGGAGAAAGTGACCCCATTCTACAGCGCATAGCCAAGAACTTTCTTGCTTTATCCTCTAACCCTGTCCAGCTTCTAAAAAGCTACTGCAGGCTTGCTCAGCACATCAAATTTGGCTTACCCACCTCAAGGAGACAGAGAATTGTTACACACCAAATGCTCAGCACACTCCAATTTCAGTGGGCTTGGCCTGAAAGCTCAACAATGTTAGAGGTGGAACCAAAATCAAGCTCCTTTACTGAAGCTTTGAGTTCCACATCTGACAAGACTTCAAGGAAAAAACAGTAACTTGAGGGCATTTTAATGGGATATCCCAGTTGTAAGTGTTGTTGAGGACAGTGCAGAAATATCCAACCTGGCTTTAAAGAGAGCTGAGAAGGCAAAATAGACCATACAAAGCTCCTTGTTACTGAACACCAGGCTACTTCTGTGACCAAGTTAATTTGTTTATAGAGATACTTGGTTTGGGCATCTGGCTATTGTACTGAAGTCACAGTCAGAGCCCTACCAGAGAAAATTTTTGACTATGGAGGTCATCACAGTCCCACAAGGAAGATGAAATCCATTTCCTAGAACACACTTGAGGAAATTAGCAATTAAATCTGCTCCTCGTCCAATGATTTATCCTTGAAGTCACATTTGCTTAGCCAGCAAGATCTTTCCAGCGTGTCATTAAAACGAAACCAACCACCCTTTTCCTAACATCTCATGAAGAAGAAAAGTTCCCCACAGAGCCCACTGGGCTGGCCAACACAAAACACTAGGAATTAAGCCCAAAAAGCAATGTTCAAACTGAGGTCTGAATGTCAGCCACAGGACATGATGTTCTGCCTTTTTTGTTTGTTTGTTTGACGAAAGCAGCAGTGGAAGTTCAGTCACCATGTCCACAGCAATACAAGACTTTCCATGATGGCTACTATCAATTTTATGAGAAGCTGACATGAATTGGATGGACCAAGATGTGTATCTGCAAGAGATCTATACAGGCCAAAATTTCAGACAGAAATGGTCGTTTTCATCCTAGCTCTCTCATGGGACAGGTTGGTATGAAACATCCCACTCCATAAATTCTCCTGTGAAACACACCCAGTGCCCAGAAGGGATAGATTCAACATTGTCAAATATAACACCTTCATTCGTCAACACTCCACTGGACAAATCACTTGAAATTGAATGGGAACTCCAGAAAGAATTTTCCAAAAGATGGAATCCAGAATTTTAGTTTACCTCCAATTCCAACTCAGTGGCTGTGCTCCAGTTTGCAGCAAACACTACTCAGAACCACGTGCCACGGGAGCTTGTTATCTCATCGTGTATTTGTAAGTCTGCTCTTTATTGTCTTTTCAGTATATGCAATAAAGCATTTATTTCTATCAGCCACTTTTTGTCAGCATTTTCTTTCCCAGTGTTGAGTTGGCCTCTTCTTCTCTGCTGGCTCGTTCATTTATTTGCCACTTTGCCCAGCCAGGAGAATGCCATTCACTCAACGAAGATTTGGTGAATGAATGCTCTTAATATTCAGAGCCCTTGCTGTCCTCTCAAAGCTGCTCAAATGCTGAGTAACATTTCCCTGAGTTCACTCCTGAGATCAACTGCACTGAGAGGACTGCGCAGAACAGATTCTCCACTTCAGCTGCACCAACATCCACCAGCCACTTGATGTTTGCCCCAGGTAATGTCCTGACTTGCCTAACAGTGGATGTCACAAATTCAAACTTCCATCCAGATGATGGCACATAATTTGAAGCTGGCAACGAAATTTAGGCCTCAGCTCACAGGTTTCTTACCCTGCAGAAAAGAGACACTACAGACATCATGTGTGTTAAAAGTGGGCTCACTTACGTGGGAACAACTGAGAAGACACCAGGAGCCAGCCTGCCGTGGTTTCTCAATGGAAGAGAAGCTGTTTTCTTGTTTGTTTGGTTTTGTTGGTATTTTTTAACATGTGGAAGTCAGCAGCACTGTATCAGCATTTTACCACCTGCAAGTCTGCTGGTTTTTAACCTGCAAAGCTTAAACTACAATTTTCTTCTACATGGTTAACAATGTGCACTACTTATCCTGGCCCCTCTGTTATCTTGTGCCTTCATCCAACAGGTTTGCAGGGATGGGTATTCCACGGGCCTCTGCCACACAGGCAGAGTCACCGCAGGGCACCACGTAGTCCAGAAAGCTTTGAAGTTCTTTTTTTCCCCACACAGGTAGTTTCAGAAGGACTTCAGTTATAAGAAAAGAGGCTTCTCAGAAGTATTCAAGGAACAACCATAACAAACCCTCCAAACAGTTTCCAAGGAGCAACTGGAATTCTCCCTTTGTTGCCCTTCTCTTGTGGGCAAAGACCAGCAAGGAAAACAAAGATATGATAAACTGCTAATGGCACAGGGCTGCTTATGTGGCAAAGTGTTTGTGCTTCTGTCAGCTAATTCTGGCTGGAAAAACAAAAGAATCCGTTCTCTCTTGGGTTAACACACAGGGTCAGTTCTTTAATTAGAACTATAATGGATTATATATCAGTTTTTGCCCTAGTCTGGTAAGCTTCCTGCTAAAAATCAGATACCTATATAAAGGAAAATCCCTTTCAGCTGGAGCATGTCCTGGCTGCTTACTCAGTAAGGCATCACAGTTCTAAAAAAAAAAAAAAGCCTCTCAAGATATTTTTCCCCTACAAATCATATAGTCAGCATACTAAGAAAGCACACAGCAATTTTCCTTTCAAGGAACTAGGCTTCCTAATAATTTTACTTCTCATTTCTTCAAAGGGGGCATAAAGATTTTAAGTAATCTAATCGTTCGGAGAAAAAGGTGAGTAAAAGATGAGCATTGGTGCGTATTTCCAACCAGATTTTCCACAGAAAACAAGTTTAAGCCACCACACTGCATACGCATATCCATGTTTTGGTAATGAGTTTCGAGCTGTGGGGTCTATTTCAACCAAACTGACCACATCAGGTGTCACAGAGGGGAAGTTCCACGCACTTAGCAGAAAACAGACAACCTTCCAGGGTCCTCAGCAAGTGTCAGACTAGTGAGCATTCAGCCTTTATTCGATACTCTATTCCTCAGCATTGAGACAAAAACCCAAAGAAAGTCAGAGCACTTCTCTAAAGAGGCCAATGCCAACTTTTATCATACATACACGATTTCTTAGGAACACCTGAATGCTTTGTGTGTGTCTGCTTTTTTTGTTTGTGTGTGTCCTTTTTCTGAGAAAGGTTAGCTCAAGTTAGTTATCCTCTGCTTTTCTGTGTGTCCATCATTAAAAGGAAATGGGGTATAATACACCATACCATAGGATCATCATCGTATCTGTGAGGACAAGCAGCAAATCCTGGAATCTTTTGCTGATTTGTGTTTCCCATAAGCTGTGATCTGATGCAAACTGTTTGTGCTGTACTTGGCTTCATGCAGCACATTATACAAAATCTGTTCCTGTTTCTACATCGTTTGGCATGTACCTGAAAACATTTAAAAGAAGAATTTAACTGCCTTAACTGCACTGCCTGGTTACCATAACACTTTTTTTGTTTCTAAAACCCAGTCATGCCCAAACCCTCTGAACTATTTATGTTAAAGCAGCAGCAGTGTATTAACTAGCTGTGTTTACTTACTTTGCCTGCTGACAACTCTTGTCCTGAAAATCTTCTGTCTTCAGGTTACAGCTGCTTCATATAGGTATACTGCCAACATGGCTAATCAATTTGCCTCTGCTTCTATCTACACAGAATTAATTTTCCTTCCTCAAAAGATGCTGCTCTGAAAAATGCAGTTTTGCCATTATGCTGGAGGGAATACAAAACATAGTACTACTGACAAGTGAAAAAGGTTCTTTTCCTTTTTCAAGCCATGCTACTGCAAGACAGTGATGGTCTCAGTTTTGGGACACTGGAAGACTGTGGGCTACTATTTTGAAGAGTCAAACCCTTGAATAATAACCAGCCTCTGAACTTATTTCCACCACTTCAATGCAGAATGCTGTTAAATTAACACTTATACCCTTCCTGACAGCACAAGTCAAGAGCTTCAGTTCTGGCAAAGATTGCTGGGACAGGAATATTGCTCAAGCCCTCGAATGGCCACTCGAGGCTGATGGTATTTATTCACCATCCAAGGCTCCCACAGAGCTTAAAGTGAAAATTTTTTGTCAGAACAGTTTTGACTGTTTACAGTATCACTAAACCACTGAGCAACTCAGAATCTGATATCCTGCTTCCAACCTCAAACCGGGTTGCTGTAGGCAGAGTAGGTTACACTGTTGTCAGATCATGGCTGTAGCAGTGCAAACACACCCCCCAAAAAAGTGACAGGTGTGCTGAAAAACAAGGAGGGAGGGAAATAAACTCTTCCTTGCACCATAGTGGGGAAACTCTCCAGAAAGGAGCCCACAGTTCTGCCAGATTTTTCAGATACTGAAGAACAGAAGGACACCAAAAATTCGAAATGCACACAGCCTTCATGTCTTAAGGGCAGCAACCACAAGGAATGAAGCCATGTAAGGCCAAGGCAAATCAGTCACAAGGACATAAAAAAACCCAGACCCACTGATCAGTGTACATTAGGTATATTTTTATTTACAGAGTAGAGATGCCTAATCAATTATAAGGTTAGACATCCAATAATTCAGCTTTTTTTGTGTGTAAAAGTATATAAATATATACATGAAATTCTATAAAGTAAACATTATTAACTGTGATACAGTTAACATTCACTACTACCTTTATGCTAACAGGCATCTTTTAGAGCTTAAATGCTGATTTCAAGATAGCCTCTATAAAATAGCTGTAATTGTACTAGAAGGGCAAAAATTCTGTGCCATGAACAAGCTTTCAAAAGAGACTAGTAAAATGCCTTTGTAATAAAGTTTGTCAGGATAAAAATACTGCTTCATCCCTCCCACTTGCCCACCCTGTAAGACACAAATACCCCAAAACAGTTGCAGAACTGCAGGAAGTACTATGGGATTACTTTTTTCTTCTTCTTTACTTTTCTTTTTAAATTAAAATATTTTTATTTCAGTATTTTATGACATAATAAGGAAGCTGCAAAAAAAAAATGCAGCTTTATTAAATAATGTTATACAAAAATCTCACATGTGCATCCACGGGGCTGAAGACCATAGTGGTATTGTATGAGCTATCCCTTTCCCTTAGAACTATATACCTTATTTGGAATGATGGAGAGACTTTAAAGAAAAGACGCTGGACAGCAACTGGAGAAAGGGATTAGAAAACTATTGGCAGGACAAATAAAATGCTCAAGAGCCTCTCAACCTCCTTGATTCCATATTTTAAATGCACTTCTGCTTCAGTATTTTATTTGTCTCTCTGTTGTTCTTCGTGTTGGAGATGATTCAGGACATAAAGGACAACTTGATAGCAGAAAATGTACTGATCCTGCAAGGAAAAGGAAATTACAGAACAAGTGAAAAACGCCTGCACCACCTAAGTGCTCTCACTTGCACTTCATGGCTCCATAGCACTTGATTTTAATACTAATGACTCTATTAAATAATAAAACCAATAACAACAAATCCCAAAGAAAACAAAAAACCCAAACAAACAGAAAGGCCACAGTGGAAAAATATGCAACCTCAACTTAAAGTAAATACAGACAGTGATCTGCCACTAAAGATATATTTCATATGGGACATTTATCCTTCTTTCAGACCAAAACCACTTAAAAGAGATGAGGCACTTTACATAAGTAGAAGCAAAGAGAGCAAGTGAATTTCAAGGTCTTTCATCAATGCCAGCAAATAGAGAACTCAGATGACAGTGCAGCTTCTTACCTTAATCTCAGTGATAGAGGTGTGGGGGCTAATACATGTTTTGGGGTGTGAGGTAGGGATGGGACTGATAGTTTTGTGGCTTGATTTCAGGGGTTTGTTAACTATAACTTCACAATTCCTTCCCATTCAAAGAAAAAGTGCAGATTTTAACAAGACCTCCTCTTCTCTGATGACCATCTCTAAAGTTAGTTAGATGTAGATCTAGATTATTCCTAAAAGATTTGAACTTCTGGCTGAGTATCTTCCCAAAGGAGATCTCAAAACATCTCTGATAGTATCAGTGATTCAAAGCAGCTACAGTTTGACCTTCTCTTCAGTTTATAATGCAACTTTAAGCCAAAAAAGCTTAGCTGACTTGCTCTAATAAACACATGCTTTTGAAGATGAAAACACACAATTATCTTTCTAAAACACAGATCAAAACAATACAGCATGTTAAAAATGGCTTGTGTTTATAAATGTTAAATACATCCTGCTACTCATCTGATTTCATTCCTGTGACACAAATGTTACATTACAGTGCACAAAGACAACTGCTGTGTGCATCT
This sequence comes from Monarcha castaneiventris obscurior, assembly GCA_026261815.1. Taxonomy (NCBI): domain Eukaryota; kingdom Metazoa; phylum Chordata; class Aves; order Passeriformes; family Monarchidae; genus Monarcha; species Monarcha castaneiventris. The sequence goes on from JAMPIT010000890.1 coordinate 3,441,484, forward strand.
TGAAGTTCTCTGGCACATCAGATGGTTCAGTGGACACCTGGGGAACCTGGACTCACCTCTGTCTGAACCATTCCATGTCTCTGCAGACGCATGGTGCGCACCAGGTCCGAGATGTCGAACTGCCAAAACAAACAGCAAGGTAAACATTCAGAAAAGACAGACATGCAGAGAAAAGAAACATCCCCAGCATCAAACCAGCGAATAGAATTAGGTACATTAGTAGTGAAACAAATAATTCACTGTAGCCTCTGTATGTCAGGTAGACATGTAGTGTCTCTGGCCAGTCTGGATGTGGTCCTACATCAGACTTGTTCTTCTGTTGTTTCCTTTCTGTACACAGGCCCTCTTGCTTACTCTAAGCTAAACATCCAGAAAAGAGCCCCGTGGTCCAACCTAATGAAACACTTTTTTTTCCCCAGGTCTATAAAGTTCCAGACATTCAGAGGGTGCTTAGAAACCCAGTTGAGCTCAGCGTGATGCAGCTCATCTTCTCCAGAAATTCACCAGAGCTCTGCTACCCCAGGCTGCAAAGGGGTAACGTAAACAAGGAAGCTAGCACCCTCCTGTGGATCACCCTAGAATGCATTTCCCTGCTTGTGCTGGAAAAGTAATTTACATACCCCTTCCATCAATTGCCCAAGCCATCATGGCAACACCATTTTTCTTATGCCATATGCCAGAAGTCCGCTATGGTAGAAGATGTCCTTGCAACATACTTCAAGTGGCACCTGCTTGCTGAGGTGACCAGCAGACAGGACACTTAAGATTCCCTGAGCTAACCCAAGAACCACTGGATATTAGAGCTCTCTCCCCCTGGAATCACCAACAAAGCAGCATGGTACCGCCAACAGCAGGGCAGCTCTTTAAAAGGTTGCAAGGATCCAGTGGAACACATTTCCTGCAGGTCAGAAGCACCGCTGAGCCCATCCCCTGGGATACTCACGTCGAGGTCTCTGCTGATCAGCCCCAGAACCACATCTATACAGATGAGGGTGCCCGACCTCCCGATGCCTGCACTGCAGTGGGTGATGATGGGCCCCGACTTGTGCACGTGCCTCATGTAAGAGATGAAGGTGAGCAAATCGTCCGGCTGGGAGGGGGTGTCGTGGTCAGGCCAGGCGGTGAAGTTCAGGTGGGAAATGTGCCGCACTTCACCTGTCTGAGGTTTCAAAACAGCAACAACATGGAGCACGTGGCAAGAACAAGAAGAAAGAAATTGAGTTCTCAAAGAAAAGTCACAGGAAAGAGGGATTTGCCCAATGAAGGTGCTTTGTAATTCAATGAAACAAGAGCTGAACTGGAAGTAACTAGTAAGTCATTTAAAAGTGTGAGGTTCACTCTGCAGACTGAGCTGATCACACAGAGGAGTCAACCAGCCAAGCTGAATTATTAGTGGATTTCATATCCCTGTATGTTTCTGTGGCCAAAGGGAGCCAAAATTTAGTCTCATTAGCATAACAAAATCATAACCCAGCCCAAATGCCTTCTCCTATAAAGGTCACAGAGTAGCACAAACTGCAGCAAGGAACAGCTGCCCAGTAATCATCACTGGGCAAAGAGGAGAAGCCCTGGGTTACCTCTCGATGTAGACAAAGCAAATGAAAGCAGGCAAGCCAGAAGTATAAGGATAAATATGGCAACACTCAGAAAAAAACTCTAAGCATGCAGAATTAAATTCACTCACCTGAATCTCTTCGAGCTCCAGCACTCTGATGATGAAGCCCTTCAGCTGCTGAAGTCTCACAAGAGCAAGCCGTAGTCTGTCATTGATCATGGTGGTTTTATTGAGCACATCTGGCCAGTAACGCTGACACTTTATCTTCTCTCCCTCGACCTCCTGAGTCATCATGGCAATCACAGTACAGTTTTGTTCCCAAACCATTTGCCAGAAATCTGCTACAGTAGTAGGAAGAGGTCCTTGGCATGCAATGTAAACAAACTCCTCATTCCCCACGGGCATGCGAATGAAGCTGGCATTGATGTATCCTCCTTCATCCCCAAGAGGGACTCTGGTGGTGTCATCTGCAATCCCCACACAACACAAAGACCTCATGTTAGGTGTGCACATCATCAGACCTTCACAGTACAGATATTGAGCCTTACACACTCTCACACGCACTTACCTCCACAGATGCTTCCACATCTTGCTTTAAAAAGAATAATTCACTTAAATACTTAACTTAGAGTACTAAGCAGTACTTTCAATAAAGAAAAAGGTGTCTGCAGGAGAAATAGCAATCAGCAGACAGGGAGGATAAGTGGTTTGAACTGCAGCAGCTCTGAGAAAGTGAGGTTGAATTTTTCTCAAACAGAACTAACCTCTGTCCATTCTTACTTCTCAACACCTAACAAGTAGAATTTTATGGCAGGAAATTTACTGACAATAGTACACATGTCTGTTTTCCCAATTCTGCATGGGTAAAACTGAAAAAAACCTTGCCTGGTTCCACACATATACATCATTTAAGACATGGGATCTGCTGAAACAACTGGAAAGTCTGTGACCATCCATCCATACCTACTGCAGCACAGTAGTACATTGTTCACTGATCTTACACTGCTTTATAAATGCTTGCTTTAGTTTTTTCCTTACTAGGATCAGGAACCAAAACATCCCACCTCTCATCCAATCCATCTGGCCATACAGATGGTGACAGAGTATCAACAGTGAATTTCAAATGAGTTAGGACTTACAAGGAAGTATGTTTTTATATCTGTTCTTTCTCCTGTTCTCCTTTGCTTGTCCAACCAAACACTGATCCAGAGGTTTTAACTCCTGAAGGTTCTGTAAAGAAGCAATTACATGTGCATTAGGAAAGCACTGAATGGTAATAATATTAAGAGCAGTTATGTTATCAAGTCATTAACCAATAGAATCATTAAAAATCAAATCCTAATGTGGATATGCAAAATAATGCAGGAAGGCATCTTTTACACAGCCAAGAAAATGAAATAAACAAAAAAAACCCAAACCCAAACCCCATCTACTATCCAGTAAATATTTTATCTCATTCTCTCAAAAGAGAGATCATGTAGCATGGCTGACTTAAGACTTTGGAAAGACTGGTTTCACATTCAGCAGCTGGATTTCACAGCCTTTGTCTATGGCTGTTTACATCACATTCACTTGGTAATTTACCAGAAGCAAGAATGATGTAAAAACACTTATGAACTGAATTAAAACTGATCTCATCTCCCAGCAGCTTGTGGGGGAAGGGAGAGAAGTCTTTGGTGTTAAGTCTTTTCATCTCTTTTGAGCTTCCAATTAAAGAGCTGTGGTATTCAAGGCAGTGATGATCCAAGCCATTCTATTTTTGTTTCATACTAGGAAAAAGGACTTTAAAGGACAAATAGTTACTCACTTCAATCTCTTTAGAAGGGACTCCCTGTTCCAGCAATCCACGCAACATTCTGATCACTGACTTCAATTTGGCTCCTGAATATTTGCCTCCAGGCAGCACATTCACAGTAGGGAGTGCAGAGATCTCTTCGTTTGTCACTAGGGGGACATCTAGCAGAAGATACAAATTGAAATAAATAGCTAAAACCAGGGAAAGAAACTGTAGCTCACAGTTGGATTTGCACTTTGCTGTTCACCACTGTACTACCTGTTTTCTCTTGAATGCCCCCATACACCAGAGAGAACACACTGCTGTACTCTCAGTTTGGCAGGCAAAACCAAATTAACTAGCAAAACCAGTAAGACACAAAATCAGCTCTGATAAATCCAGGAACTAAATGGAGTATTTTCCTGAACTTCCAATAAATATATTGAAACAAACTTCAAGTACATTTTAAATGTAAGTTCTTCACACAATAACCTACAAAGATGGATGGATGCACACAGGGGTGAATTCAGAACTCTCCACATTACAGCCTGCAACTTGTTTTCAAGACTAATACTCAACATGTATATAACACATCTTACAAGTATCACTTGGAAAGGCATTTTTTTGCCAATACAGCTTACCTCCCCTCAGGCCTTCAGTGCTTCTCTGAAGCACAACAAAATTAATAAACCAAGAATTTGTCAGGTATTGCAATTAGAAGTGTCCTAAATCCACTCAGTCTGAAATATGACATGGATTATCCTTTCTTCTTTTAATGAACGCAAAGGACTGCTGCATATGAACTTCAGGAACTGGCATTTCTAATGCTATTTCAAAAAAGTGAAGACTAGATTCTGCCAAATACATCAAACTGCACAGAGTTCCACTCTGCCACATCGAGCAGCACTGGAAGAATGACAGTCAAGATAGAAGCATTGCCCAATCTGAGCATGGAGTAGCTGCTATGTGAAACACGTGATGTATCAATCTAATCACAATCAAACTTACATATTTATTGTTACAGCTTTTGTCAGATAGATACTAAGGAAGGAAGTATCTCAGCTGGCCCCAGCTCCTCTACAGCTACGGGCACAATATTGCCAATACTTGTTCCTATTAACTCTCACACTTGTCACACAAAGCTGTAGAGATCCTTTCCAGTGCATTGCTGAGCTGTTAGAATCCCCATTATACCTGTCATGACACCCTCAAAACATATCCAGGACGTCTTAAAATTCACTTCTGTCTATGTAATGTGACCCTGGAGTTTTCCACTGATTATGTTAAATGTCCTTGCCTTTATTTACACGTTCCTGGCTGACTGATTCAATCGGCAGTTCATCACTTCCCCACGTGATTTCTTCCTCATCTGCCTGGCTCAAGGAAGGCTGTGGAGGAGATCTACAAGAGGACAAGGTATGGAAGTAAGAAAGGGCACCTAGAACCAAGACATTTGCAAGCTAGTTAAAAAAAAGCAAACCACACCAGCAAGTAATTTATAGCTACAATTATTTCTGGACTGGACCCCTACCAGTGATCTCAAAAACCTAACTTTTCTTTCCTCTTTTTCTCTTCTGCATCCCCAGAGGGGATCTGAAAAAGGTAACAGTGGAAAAAGAGCCAGGAATATACAATCTAGTAATAACTACCACTGCAATTACTTTTCAAAGGCTAAGCAGTTAAATAGCATCCAAAAGCAGATTTGTACCATTTATACAGTTCACTACACATGAGTATCTATTTCCAGTTGCAAGTTTTCTAGCTTTGTTAAAGATAATGATGAATATATTAAATACTTTAGGTCATAATGTCATTGCCTGTGCCAAGCCTCAACCCCAAACTTCCCAGAAGCTTAAAAACATAAAAGCATATGCACTTTCACTGAAATTTCTCTTAGACTAAAACTATGTCACAAGAAAAGCAATCTTGGGAATTTCTGAAGTTCAGAGTGGCTGAAAGGGGCAGCTAGTAACTTGGCCAGGCATCTGCTTCGTGCTCCATGTTAAAAACAGAAAGCCCTAGGCACCCAAAAGGGAGCTGATGGAACACAGGAACTCTACATTTGAGTTGCAGTGCTCTAAAACCAGAAGATGTAACACTAATAAAGCTTGTACAGATTTGAACTGAAGACAGCATTGTTTGAATACTTTCTTCACATCCAAGTACCAAGTTGTTAGCACAATGCAAATTATGTTCTTTGGAGACATCTGAACACAGTGCAGCCACTTGCTCTAACCACGTATCAAAGGAATAAAGAAAAGCAGGGCACAGTAAACCACATAAAGCTGACTAGTATTCAGGCAAATGAAAAACTTTTAAGTAAGGAACAGACCAAGAGAAAATTCAACACGACTTTGTACAGATATTTTATTGGGTTTGTCTTGGGAGTGGTTTCTTGTTTTTTTATTGTTGTTTTTCTCTCATAACAATATACTGCACTTCAGACTTCCAGACTTCACAGGTTTGCTCTCAAGCAACACTAGGAAAGAAATCTTACCTTTCTGGCACAGCTTTTACTTCACAATAGTCTTCACAACCATTTACATGTGTTGGCTAGAAGAAGAAGTATTTCAAAACACATTAAAGGACATAGTTACAACATTCACGTACTGCAAATTTTAAACAATTAACAATTACAGGGACTATTTCTGAAGGGTACTAAGTTCAAAGCAGCACATAATGAAAGACTTTCCTCTTTTAGACATCTCATTAACCCAAAATAACAGAGGACGAGAACACTGAGCACTTGGACAGATACTCTACTGTAACAAGGCCAAAAAGCTATATTAAAATCATTCCTGACTCACAGCAGCAGTAGAGTCATCTAAGTTTTCCCCAGTTGGCTTTTTTTGTTTCTAATACTTAAAAACCCTTTATGAGGTAAGCTTGATAGTGAAAACTTCTGCCTTCTGTCAAGCCACAGCTCCCATACTGTGGATACGCAGCATAACAGGGCTCTACCTCTAAATGACACACACTCCTATTCACACCTTCCTCAACAGACAGTGAAGACTCAGCACAGAGGAAGGCATTTCCATCCTTCTTTAAAGAAAAACTCTACAAAATCATTTATACTTTTTAGGCCAGCTTGCTTTTCCGCTGCCATTCTCAGACAATTTTACTCATGGCTCTCCCTGGAGCACATTGACACAGAGCCAGATTCCTGATTTGATTTTCAGCTCTACTAACTGGACAGAAAGCTGCAAGAGCCAGGATGTGCTGGATAGAGAGTTCTGCTGATTTGAAACAAGAGACAAAACCTAGGCATCCAGTGACTGATGTAAAACAAGACACACGATAATGCAGAGTAAACCACACATAGAAGTTATTCAAGCTAATGAACTTATCCTAGCAAAAAGAAGCAGGAGAAGAAATTTCAAATACACATTTTGGACAGTAAAGTCTACACAGCATTCATTTTCATTGTGACTGCTCCCCTTCTTTGAGCAGGAATCACTGAAATCTTTTAGATTAAAAAGCTGAAGTAGCATTTACAAGGTAGTTTACTATCACCCTTTTTGAAAAGAAAGCTGACTTTATATGATAGTGTAAAATAACTGTATGTTTTGTTCTCTTACATAGTTAATTTATGACAATCATATGCTATTTAAAAAGAAATGTTCATACACCACTTAAAGCTACTACCTACAGTGATGTTCTCATTTAAAAGACATGTAACCATGTTCCACCAGCTCTATGCCAATAAGGAAAATAACAAATTGAAAGAGCATCTGCCAGCTTCTTCCCATCCTACCTCTGAAAAATCTTCAGGTAAAGATGACCCATCACAGTCTGTGTCCTCAGACTTATCTTCTACCACCTTTCCATTCATCTCTACTGAACAGGAAAATCAGGAGATACAGCATCAACACACCAGAAAATGTCCAGGAGCCACCCTCTCACATATGAGAATCCTGTTGCACTTGTCTGGCACTAGACAGGGAATACAGGTGCCAAAATAACCAAGAAACACTTTTAAAGGCCCTTTGCTACCAGCATGCTGGAATAGAGCTCTTATTGCATAGGATAGTCATACTTTAGGTTTCTTTATTTTATAATTGGAACAGCTGCCATGATATGAAGTTGTTTGCACAGAACATCTGTGACACAGCATGGATGGACAGGCTGCAGCTACTAAGTTATCATATTCCCCATGCCAGTAGTTCTTCTGCAGTTCAGGTACACTTAGACCAGCAGTAGGTCCAAACCAGGATTCTGCTCACTCTTTAGATTAACAAAATGTAATTAGGACATGTCAGATAAAATCTGACTTGTATCTGTCTGCTATGGAAGCACCCTGCTGCCACACCTTATGGATTCAATTCATCTTCAGTTGCAAAACACAGCCTACAAGGTATTGGAAGTACTGGAGCTCCAATGACATTCCTCAGCTGAGATCCTGGCACAGCCAGAACCTCAGTCACCCCTAACTTCTAATGCAATGACCAATGGCAATAACCCAATGACCTGGAAGTCATGACCTGAAATAATTATAATTTTGGAAGGTGTATCTTGAGTTTTAGAAAGAATCTCTACAGAAGTAGCAAAGCATCTTGCTTGAATTTTTGGAGCATGCATACATAGTGTGACACCACAAAGGAACTACAAATCCTAATCCTCACTACATTTCAGTCAATAACAGTGGAGCCAGGGAGACAGAAAGAAGGAAAAGAAAGGTGTACAGTCAGAAGTAGGTACTGACAAAAAGCCAGTCTTTTTAAAAGAGACAAAGCAGGTTGGCAAATTGTTTGGTTTTGAGAGATCTCAACACATTTCCAGGTTGTGCAATCTGAAATCAATGAAATGCTGAAATGCTTCAGCATGCCAACATGACTGCAGCTGCAGGACCAGGCACCTAAACAATATGAATTTCACTCAAGAGACAGCTCTATAATAGTAATAATTTTCCCAGATTACTTAGACCGAAATCCAGACTTATCAAACCAGAACCTCACTTTTTACATTGCATCTCAAATTCGTAATCGGCAAATTCGTAATCGGCAACTATTTGTCTGTGTTCAATTTGGGAAACTTCCAGTTTAGACATCAGTGTCAACTCTCCCTGTTGACAAATCAACTGCTTACTTGGCACCTTGTTTCAAAGTATTTTGCTGCTAATGATGTTCCTTTTTAATGGCTCACATTACCTGGCAGGTGATTTTCTGATGCAGCCTTCTTGAGATGTAGAAGACTCTGAGCCTCTGAAGTCGCATTATTCCGATTTAAGAGGTTCTGGGCTTCTTCATCTACAACATCCAACAGATACTGGACAACTTCATTGTGGTCATCCTCATCATAATACTCTTCATCTGGAACCTCTGCTCCTGAAGACAAATAGTACAAAATGACAAGTTTTCCCAGTATAGGATGGTTTGGGAGAACTAAATTGAAGGGGCAGACACATGGCATTATTTCCAGCGGTTACCATGGCATTCCTTCATTTCCCTCTAACACAAAATCCAATTTCTAAAAATCTACTTTCAACATCAACTAAACTCCTCTAAAGCAAAGCACAAGACTTGGAAATGATCTTCTAAAACTGACTGCCAGCCTAACATTTACTTATTTCAGCATATTCAACAATGCCATGATTCTCTTGCACTGGTACAATGAAGACAGAATAATGCAGTCCCCATCCCACCTCCTCTTACCTGATTTGTCAATGTGTTTAGAAAAATCTGATATCTCATTGGCAAACCCAAGGGAAGGTGCATCTCCTGCTCCTGAGAGGTTCATTAGTGCTTTTGTGTGATGGATATTGTTTTCTGTATTTCCCTGAGAAGGTCCTAGGATGCCATTGCCATTGACCTGAGAAAGCAAAGAACAGTGCAAATTAACTCTTAAAGAGCCCAGCAGTTCGCTGAAGCAGCAAACAACCACTAAGAAGTTCTCCTCTCTCCTCAGCAACAAATAAAAACCTCTATTTGTATCATATTCTCATCTGAGATACCCGGGTGATGGGTGGGAAGTTTCCCACGACAAGAACAAATAGAAAAAATTTAAAGCAACTAAGAAAAAAAACCCACATGATGATGAAGCAGCAGCTTCTACAAGAGAATACATGGCAGTATTTAACACTGTTATAACCCCTGTAAAATGTATGCAAGTTTCAGTACTTTTGGTCCCACAACACAGCATTTCTCAGAAAAAACTTAGGGAAAAAAAGAAAGAAAACCACCTAGCAAATACAATATGCAAGCATCTGCAGAAACTGTGGGCTGAATGGAGTATTCTGGATGATAGCCTTGCATCCTTCTCCTAAGACAATTTGTCTTTCAACAAAACTGCACCAAAGAAAGAGCAGATCAATTAAGAAAAACTTGCATATTTATTATGATCACTGCTTATTCATGTCAATTGACAATAGTGGGTTTGCATACTTTGATCAACAGATCATTTCACTCATTTATTGAGTTTCAAAATTGTTTGAAGTAGATTCTTTTCTCTGGTTAATGGTAACAGGCACAAGAGAGGAGCATTTACCTTGGGCCCATAAGCATCCATTGTCTTTTCTGTTTTATCACAAAGATCACCACAGGAACAGCCTAAACAAAAATGGGGAAAAAACAACAATCTCACAGCAACTTTTTCCCACAAACTAAATTTGCCTCCATAGTTTATTTTTATAAAAGAAACAAGGTATTTAATACTATGTTATGGCAGGAGTAGAATTTCTGCCTGGTTTCTGTGCATTGCCAAAAATTTCTGAATGACTACACCAAAAACGATTTTTGAATGCTCTATTTAATGGGATCAGAAAGCAGGAATGCTAATACAAGTAACCAACTCAAAGCAAAGGGAAATGTTGATAAATAGCTTAACCACTTAGAGGGAAAACACACACCTTTGGGAACAGGGTTGATTCCCTTTTTCTCAAAATGTACAAGACACAAACCACAAACACCTGTCACTGACTAGTTTTTTCTTTTTTTTAAACACTATCTGACATCTGGGTCCTTGTTCAAAGAGATCCTTCAGCTCTATATTAGAGAGAATTTCTAAACTACACGAGAAACAGCATCAGAAAGACACTATTGCCAAATCTCTTTTCATGGAGCTTTTAGAAGAAAGACCAAGCAAACTCCTGTTTGAGCTGGTCACAGTAAGTTGGATTAGGATAGTATCTGAAGGCTCATATCAGTTCCTTTATCTTCACAAACAGGTGCATTTCACTTGCAATGAGTAAGTACACAAAACTTACCATTAGCTTTCACTGGCCATGGATTTGAGTTCTCAGGGCTTTTGGATTTTGGGAACACTGCATGACCATCTCTGTGAAAAGAAATATTTTCAGAAATATTTATTAAGAAAACAAGTAAATCACGGTAATCATCAGATGTTAACATAAATAGCACTATTGGTAAAACTGCTGATCAGTCCCAGCCAGCTTGGTGTCATTTGCAAACTGAGTGAGGACACACTCAATCCACTCTTCCAAATCATCAACAAAGAAATGAAACAGAGCTGGTCCCAGTACTGAGCTTTGGGGAGCCTCACTAGCACTATGCACCACCACTCTCACTCCAGCCAGCTCTTAACCCAGCAAAGAGAGCAGCTGTCCAAGCCATGGGCTGCCAGCTTCCCCAGGAGAATGCTGTGGGAGACAGTATCAAAGGCTTCACTCAGGCCAGGTACAAACATCCACAGCCACCAGATGGGGAACCCAGTCATGAAAATGCATCAGGGGGGTCAGGCAGGACCTGCCTTTCCTGAGCCCCTGCTGGCTGGGCCTGAGCCCTTGTCCTGAACATGCTGTGTGATCACACAAGATCATCTGTTCTGTCCCCTTCCCTAGCACCGAGGCCAGGCTGACAGGCCTGTAGCTCCCTGGATCCCCTGATAATCTGTTCCACAACCTTCCCTAGCACTGAGGCCAGGCTGACAGGCCTGTAGCTCCCTGGATCCCCTGATAATCTGTTCCATAACCTTCCCTAGCACCGAGGCCAGGCTGACAGGCCTGTAGCTCCCTGGATCCCCTGATAATCTGTTCTGTAACCTTCCCTAGCACCGAGGCCAGGCTGACAGGCCTGTAGCTCCCTGGATCCCCTGATAATCTGTTCCACAACCTTCCCTAGCACCGAGGCCAGGCTGACAGGCCTGTAGCTCCCTGGATCCCCTGATAATCTGTTCCATAACCTTCCCTAGCACCGAGGCCAGGCTGACAGGCCTGTAGCTCCCTGGATCCCCTGATAATCTGTTCCATAACCTTCCCTAGCACTGAGGCCAGGCTGACAGGCCTGTAGCTCCCTGGATCCCCTGATAATCTGTTCCATAACCTTCCCTAGCACCGAGGCCAGGCTGACAGGCCTGTAGCTCCCTGGATCCCCCTTCCAGCCCTTCTTGCAGATGGTGTCACACTGCAGTCACTGGGACCTTCCCGGTGAGCCAGGGCTGGTGATAAACGATGGAGAGCAGCCTGGGGAGCTCCCCACCAGCTCCTTTCATGCCCTTGGATGAATCCCATCCAGCCCCACAGACTGCTGAGTGTCCAAGTGCCACAGCAGGCCACTGACTAGTCCCTCCTGGATTGCAGGGGATCTATTTGAACACTTATAGTTCATAGCTGGACACAGCCTTGTGTTCCCAAAAAGCACAAAGCACAGCAAGTACCACATTACCCTTGTGCTCCACTGCAGCACAAAAACTGTGAATTTACAGACCCTTTCTGTGGAGTCAGTTCTCAGTAACACGTGCTGAATTTCCTGTCATACCAAGAACAGGTTCTACTCAGATACATATAAAATCATGCAAGAAAACCAAAAAGTACAGGGAAGCATTTGCTGCCAGAACATACCTGGTTGCTTTGAGGACCACTGTTGGAAGGTATGTTTCCAGCATTCTTTTGGCTTCTTTCAGAGTCATTCCTTGTGTGCTTACTCCATTAATGTAATGGATAATATCTAGTACATGGAGACTCTCCTCTCTGGAAGCAGCTGATTTGGGGAGAATGTCACTAATATACACAACTTGATAAAGGCTGTCATGGCCTCCTGATAATGACAAACCTTCACAGGGAAAGAAGGGGAAAAACAATAAAAATCAAGCTTTCTTTGTACCTGAAGGGGAAGATTTTTCTTTAGGGCAAAAAAGCAGACTAATTCCATGTTACCTAGCTCCTCCTTATGGCACATTAGTGTAATATCAGGCAGCAAATGAGGCAACACGGGCATCTTTGGTAACTCCAGAACACGTCCCAGCACTAATCTGACAGTCCTTGGGGCAGCACGGAGAAAGCTGACGGCATCAGTGTGGCTCATGTTGGTGACATCGATGTCATTGACCTGCAACAACAAAAGCAACACAGGCATCCTTGTTAGGTCCCAAAAAGGACAGCATTACTGAGGAAGCATTTACTGCTGCTCCTCAAGCACTATCCAATCATGCCTCTCAGAAGGTGCATGCCTTTGTCCTTTAACCACATTTGACCTGGCCCACAGCACAGCTCACTTTATTCTTTTGGACTCAAAGTTGTCCTTTTTGTGCAACCCCTGTATCCAAAAACATTAATTCCCTTACTTTTATCAGTCGGTCTCCAGGCCGTAGTCTCCCATCGCTTTTGGCAGGATCCTGAACAATGTCATGAATGTAGCAGCCAACATTATCATTACCTTTGGTCACTGTAAAACCCAGACTGCCCTTTTCTGACTTTGTCAGAGTCACTCGGAGCTCCACTTCCTAGGGAGACAAAACAGCACTTTACAACACAGGCAGTCAGAAGCAATATGAACATTTTACTGAATTTAAGACAGCTGGAAGCAGACAACTGATTTACCAATTGATTTAAGTGGGACACAAGCCTGACCAAGACATGTTTCTTATCAGTCTCAGCTTAGCTGCTTCAAATAAGCATCTCTAATGAGTTTAGACAGAACCAAATAATGTTTTGCATGGAAATAACACGTCTAATAAAAGCATGAATTAAACAGAAGTTTGAAGGCACATATCAAAACTGACACCTTATTTTGCCCTTATCTAGCAGCCATACATAAGAAAGGCTCTGTATTTTTAAATATCTCAGTGCATCCATTATTATTCAGAACAAAATAAGTGAACATAGTTTCCTAAAGTGAGACACAATACCACAGAGCTTATCTTGAAACTGAACACATGCACGTGTTTTGCCCATTTTAATTTGCATTAATTTTGATTTGAAAGATATGGATCTGCCTCATTTGCATTAAAAAAAAT